>OX421290.1:4380000-6780000 GCA_949125355.1 Agriopis leucophaearia | reverse complement strand
AAGTGTCGGATTGTCCTGTTATTAACAAAAATCAATGTAACTTATAGAATTAGCTTTAGGGGCATAAATATATACATCTAATATCGCAACAAAAAAAACTCACTCATAACTACTCCAGAGTTATTTTCACTGAAAATAAAAAAGTGGCGGTTTGTCCTGTTATTAGCAAAAATAAAAGTAACTTATAGAATTAGCTTTAGGGGCATAAATAGATACATCGAATATCGCAACAAAAAAAACTCACTCAATACTGGTCCAGAGTTATTTTCACTGAAAATTAAAAAGTGTCGGTTTGTCCTGTTATTAACAAAAATCAATGTAACTTATAGAATTAGCTTTAGGGGCATAAATAGATACATCGAATATCGCAACAAAAAAAACTCACTCATAACTACTCCAGAGTTATTTTCACTGAAAATAAAAAAGTGCCGGTTTGTTCTGTTATTAGCAAAAATCAATGTAACTTACAGAATTAGCTTTAGGGGCATAAATAAATACATCGAATATCGCAACAAAAAAAACTCACTTATAACTACTCCAGAGTTATTTTCACTGAAAATAAAAAAGTGCCGGTTTGTCCTGTTATTAGCAAAAATCAATGTAACTTATAGAATTAGCTTTAGGGGCATAAATATATACATCTAATATCGCAACAAAAAAAACTCACTCATAACTACTCCAGAGTTATTTACACTGAAAATAAAAAAGTGCCGGTTTGTTCTGTTATTAGCAAAAATCAATGTAACTTACAGAATAAGCTTTAGGGGCATAAATAAATACATCGAATATCGCAACAAAAAAAACTCACTCATAACTACTCCAGAGTTATTTTCACTGAAAATAAAAAAGTGTCGGTTTGTCCTGTTATTAACAAAAATCAATGTAACTTATAGAATTAGCTTTAGGGGCATAAATATATACATCTAATATCGCAACAAAAAAAAACTCACTCATAACTACTCCAGAGTTATTTTCACTGAAAATAAAAAAGTGCCGGTTTGTCCTGTTATTAGCAAAAATAAAAGTAACTTATAGAATTAGTTTTAGGGGCATAAATATATACATCTAATATCGCAACAAAAAAAACTCACTCATAACTACTCCAGAGTTATTTACACTGAAAATAAAAAAGTGCCGGTTTGTTCTGTTATTAGCAAAAATCAATGTAACTTACAGAATTAACTTTAGGGGCATAAATAAATACATCGAATATCGCAACAAAAAAAACTCACTCATAACTACTCCAGAGTTATTTTCACTGAAAATAAAAAAGTGCCGGTTTGTCCTGTTATTAGCAAAAATCATTGTAACTTATAGAATTAGCTTTAGGGGCATAAATATATACATCTAATATCGCAACAAAAAAAAACTCACTCATAACTACTCCAGAGTTATTTACACTGAAAATAAAAAAGTGCCGGTTTGTTCTGTTATTAGCAAAAATCAATGTAACTTACAGAATTAGCTTTAGGGGCATAAATAAATACATCGAATATCGCAACAAAAAAAACTCACTCATAACTACTCCAGAGTTATTTTCACTGAAAATAAAAAGTGTCGGTTTGTCCTGTTATTAACAAAAATCAATGTAACTTATAGAATTAGCTTTAGGGGCATAAATATATACATCTAATATCGCAACAAAAAAAACTCACTCATAACTACTCCAGAGTTATTTTCACTGAAAATAAAAAAGTGCCGGTTTGTCCTGTTATTAGCAAAAATAAAAGTAACTTAAGAATTAGCTTTAGGGGCATAAATATATACATCTAATATCGCAACAAAAAAAACTCACTCATAACTACTCCAGAGTTATTTACACTGAAAATAAAAAAGTGCCGGTTTGTTCTGTTATTAGCAAAAATCAATGTAACTTATAGAATTAGCTTTAATGACATAAATATATACATCTAATATCGCAACAAAAAAAACTCGCTCATAACTACTCCAGAGTTATTTACACTGAAAATAAAAAAGTGCCTGTTTGTTCTGTTATTAGCAAAAATCAATGTAACTTATAGAATAAGCTTTAGGGGCATAAATAGAGACATCGATTATCACAACAAAAAAACTCACTCATAACTACTCCAGAGTTATTTTCACTGAAAATAAAAAAGTGCCGGTTTGTCCTGTTATTAGCAAAAATCAATGTAACTTATAGAATTGGCTTTGGGGGCATAAATAGATACATCGAATATCGCAACAAAAAAAACTCACTCATAACTACTCCAGAGTTATTTTCACTGAAAATAAAAAAGTGCCGGTTTGTCCTGTTATTAGCAAAAATCAATGTAACTTATAGAATTAGCTTTAGGGGCATAAATAGATACATCGAATATCGCAACAAAAAAAACTCACTCATAACTACTCCAGAGTAATTTTCACTGAAAATAAAAAAGTGTCGGATTGTCCTGTTATTAACAAAAATCAATGTTACTTATAGAATTAGCTTTAGGGGCATAAATATATACATCTAATATCGCAACAAAAAAACTCACTCATAACTACTCCAGAGTTATTTTCACTGAAAATAAAAAAGTGCCGGTTTGTCCTGTTATTAGCAAAAATCAATGTAACTTATAGAATTAGCTTTAGGGGCATAAATAGATACATCGAATATCGCAACAAAAAAAACTCACTCAATACTGGTCCAGAGTTATTTTCACTGAAAATTAAAAAGTGTCGGTTTGTCCTGTTATTAACAAAAATCAATGTAACTTATAGAATTAGCTTTAGGGGCATAAATAGATACATCGAATATCGCAACAAAAAAAACTCACTCAATACTGGTCCAGAGTTATTTTCACTGAAAATTAAAAAGTGTCGGTTTGTCCTGTTATTAACAAAAATCAATGTAACTTATAGAATTAGCTTTAGGGGCATAAATAGATACATCGATTATCACAACAAAAAAACTCACTCATAACTACTCCAGAGTTATTTTCACTGAAAATAAAAAAGTGCCGGTTTGTCCTGTTATTAGCAAAAATCAATGTAACTTATAGAATTAGCTTTAATGACATAAATATATACATCTAATATCGCAACAAAAAAAAACTCACTCATAACTACTCCAGAGTTATTTTCACTGAAAATAAAAAAGTGCGGGTTTGTCCTGTTATTAGCAAAAATCAATGTAACTTATAGAATTAGCTTTAGGGGCATAAATATATACATCTAATATCGCAACAAAAAAAAACTCACTCATAACTACTCCAGAGTTATTTACACTGAAAATAAAAAAGTGCCGGTTTGTTCTGTTATTAGCAAAAATCAATGTAACTTACAGAATTAGCTTTAGGGGCATAAATAAATACATCGAATATCGCAACAAAAAAAACTCACTCATAACTACTCCAGAGTTATTTTCACTGAAAATAAAAAGTGTCGGTTTGTCCTGTTATTAACAAAAATCAATGTAACTTATAGAATTAGCTTTAATGGCATAAATATATACATCTAATATCGCAACAAAAAAAACTCACTCATAACTACTCCAGAGTTATTTTCACTGAAAATAAAAAAGTGCGGGTTTGTCCTGTTATTAACAAAAAACAATGTAACTTATAGAATTAGCTTTAGGGGCATAAATATATACATCTAATATCGCAACAAAAAAAACTCACTCATAACTACTCCAGAGTTATTTTCACTGAAAATAAAAAAGTGCCGGTTTGTCCTGTTATTAGCAAAAATAAAAGTAACTTATAGAATTAGCTTTAGGGGCATAAATATATACATCTAATATCGCAACAAAAAAAACTCACTCATAACTACTCCAGAGTTATTTACACTGAAAATAAAAAAAGTGCCGGTTTGTTCTGTTATTAGCAAAAATCAATGTAACTTATAGAATTAGCTTTAATGACATAAATATATACATCTAATATCGCAACAAAAAAAACTCGCTCATAACTACTCCAGAGTTATTTACACTGAAAATAAAAAAGTGCCTGTTTGTTCTGTTATTAGCAAAAATCAATGTAACTTATAGAATTAGCTTTAGGGGCATAAATAAATACATCGAATATCGCAACAAAAAAAACTCACTCATAACTACTCCAGAGTTATTTTCACTGAAAATAAAAAGTGTCGGTTTGTCCTGTTATTAACAAAAATCAATGTAACTTATAGAATTAGCTTTAGGGGCATAAATATATACATCTAATATCGCAACAAAAAAAACTCACTCATAACTACTCCAGAGTTATTTTCACTGAAAATAAAAAAGTGCCGGTTTGTCCTGTTATTAGCAAAAATAAAAGTAACTTATAGAATTAGCTTTAGGGGCATAAATAGATACATCGAATATCGCAACAAAAAAAACTCACTCAATACTGGTCCAGAGTTATTTTCACTGAAAATAAAAAAGTGCCGGTTTGTTCTGTTATTAGCAAAAATCAATGTAACTTATAGAATTAGCTTTAGGGGCATAAATAGATACATCGAATATCGCAACAAAAAAAACTCACTCATAACTACTCCAGAGTTATTTTCACTGAAAATAAAAAAGTGCCGGTTTGTTCTGTTATTAGCAAAAATCAATGTTACTTATAGAATTAGCTTTAGGGGCATAAATATATACATCGAATATCGCAACAAAAAAAACTCACTCAATACTGGTCCAGAGTTATTTTCACTGAAAATAAAAAAGCGCCGGTTTGTCCTGTTATTAGCAAAAATCAATGTAACTTATAGAATTAGCTTTAGGGGCATAAATATATACATCTAATATCGCAACAAAAAAAAACTCACTCATAACTACTCCAGAGTTATTTACACTGAAAATAAAAAAGTGCCGGTTTGTTCTGTTATTAGCAAAAATCAATGTAACTTACAGAATTAGCTTTAGGGGCATAAATAAATACATCGAATATCGCAACAAAAAAAACTCACTCATAACTACTCCAGAGTTATTTTCACTGAAAATAAAAAGTGTCGGTTTGTCCTGTTATTAACAAAAATCAATGTAACTTATAGAATTAGCTTTAGGGGCATAAATATATACATCTAATATCGCAACAAAAAAAACTCACTCATAACTACTCCAGAGTTATTTTCACTGAAAATAAAAAAGTGCCGGTTTGTCCTGTTATTAGCAAAAATAAAAGTAACTTATAGAATTAGCTTTAGGGGCATAAATAGATACATCGAATATCGCAACAAAAAAAACTCACTCATAACTACTCCAGAGTTATTTTCACTGAAAATAAAAAAGTGCCGGTTTGTTCTGTTATTAGCAAAAATCAATGTAACTTATAGAATTAGCTTTAGGGGCATAAATATATACATCTAATATCGCAACAAAAAAAAACTCACTCATAACTACTCCAGAGTTATTTACACTGAAAATAAAAAAGTGCCGGTTTGTTCTGTTATTAGCAAAAATCAATGTAACTTACAGAATTAGCTTTAGGGGCATAAATAAATACATCGAATATCGCAACAAAAAAAACTCACTCATAACTACTCCAGAGTTATTTTCACTGAAAATAAAAAGTGTCGGTTTGTCCTGTTATTAACAAAAATCAATGTAACTTATAGAATTAGCTTTAGGGGCATAAATATATACATCTAATATCGCAACAAAAAAAACTCACTCATAACTACTCCAGAGTTATTTTCACTGAAAATAAAAAGTGTCGGTTTGTCCTGTTATTAACAAAAATCAATGTAACTTATAGAATTAGCTTTAGGGGCATAAATAGATACATCGAATATCGCAACAAAAAAAACTCACTCAATACTGGTCCAGAGTTATTTTCACTGAAAATTAAAAAGTGTCGGTTTGTCCTGTTATTAGCAAAAATAAAAGTAACTTATAGAATTAGCTTTAGGGGCATAAATAGATACATCGAATATCGCAACAAAAAAAACTCACTCATAACTACTCCAGAGTTATTTTCACTGAAAATAAAAAAGTGCCGGTTTGTTCTGTTATTAGCAAAAATCAATGTAACTTATAGAATTAGCTTTAGGGGCATAAATAGATACATCGAATATCGCAACAAAAAAAACTCACTCATAACTACTCCAGAGTTATTTACACTGAAAATAAAAAAGTGCCGGTTTGTTCTGTTATTAGCAAAAATCAATGTAACTTATAGAATAAGCTTTAGGGGCATAAATAGATACATCGATTATCACAAAAAAAACTCACTCATTCTACTCCAGAGTTATTTTCACTGAAAATAAAAAAGTGCCGGTTTGTCCTGTTATTAGCAAAAATCAATGTAACTTATAGAATTGGCTTTGGGGGCATAAATAGATACATCGAATATCGCAACAAAAAAAACTCACTCATAACTACTCCAGAGTTATTTTCACTGAAAATAAAAAAGTGTCGGTTTGTCCTGTTATTAACAAAAATCAATGTAACTTATAGAATTAGCTTTAGGGGCATAAATAGATACATCGAATATCGCAACAAAAAAAACTCACTCATAACTACTCCAGAGTTATTTTCACTGAAAATAAAAAAGTGTCGGTTTGTCCTGTTATTAACAAAAATCAATGTAACTTATAGAATTAGCTTTAGGGGCATAAATAGATACATCGAATATCGCAACAAAAAAAACTCACTCAATACTGGTCCAGAGTTATTTTCACTGAAAATAAAAAAGTGCCGGTTTGTTCTGTTATTAGCAAAAATCAATGTAACTTATAGAATTGGCTTTGGGGGCATAAATAGATACAATCTCGAAATGCCAGAATTTCAATCGAGGTGATGGTTTTCAACTCGCTAGTGCGTGGAATCCAGTATTAGGTTGCCTTAAAAATAAAAGTCCGCGTTCAAAATGTGTTCAAAATACTATACGCAGTGATACAGTGAGTGTGTTTTGTCGAGACTTAGGTTCGAGTTCGAGTTCCAGTGATAACCGTAGCAAAAGACTAAGAAAGAGGGTAGATCGATTTGGCTATACCTAACTTTAAACTTTTTCACCAACCACCCGCATTCTTCAGTCTTCCCGTGAACATGGTGCATGTAACTGCGCCGAAATATCGGGAGCTCCTTCCACAACCTTACCACGGTAAATATCCCGTAAATAATCATTTAACTTTAGTGAACAACCGTGATAGTTTAAAACAGTGTTTATAAATAGATACATCGAATATCGCAACAAAAAAAACTCACTCATAACTACTCCAGAGTTATTTTCACTGAAAATAAAAAAGTGCCGGTTTGTCCTGTTATTAGCAAAAATCAATGTAACTTATAGAATTAGCTTTAGGGGCATAAATAGATACATCGAATATCGCAACAAAAAAAACTCACTCATAACTACTCCAGAGTAATTTTCACTGAAAATAAAAAAGTGTCGGATTGTCCTGTTATTAACAAAAATCAATGTAACTTATAGAATTAGCTTTAGGGGCATAAATATATACATCTAATATCGCAACAAAAAAAACTCACTCATAACTACTCCAGAGTTATTTTCACTGAAAATAAAAAAGTGCCGGTTTGTCCTGTTATTAGCAAAAATAAAAGTAACTTATAGAATTAGCTTTAGGGGCATAAATAGATACATCGAATATCGCAACAAAAAAAACTCACTCAATACTGGTCCAGAGTTATTTTCACTGAAAATTAAAAAGTGTCGGTTTGTCCTGTTATTAACAAAAATCAATGTAACTTATAGAATTAGCTTTAGGGGCATAAATAGATACATCGAATATCGCAACAAAAAAAACTCACTCATAACTACTCCAGAGTTATTTTCACTGAAAATAAAAAAGTGCCGGTTTGTTCTGTTATTAGCAAAAATCAATGTAACTTATAGAATAAGCTTTAGGGGCATAAATAGATACATCGATTATCACAAAAAAAAACTCACTCATTCTACTCCAGAGTTATTTTCACTGAAAATAAAAAAGTGCCGGTTTGTCCTGTTATTAGCAAAAATCAATGTAACTTATAGAATTGGCTTTGGGGGCATAAATAGATACATCGAATATCGCAACAAAAAAAACTCACTCATAACTACTCCAGAGTTATTTTCACTGAAAATAAAAAAGTGCCGGTTTGTCCTGTTATTAGCAAAAATCAATGTAACTTATAGAATTAGCTTTAATGGCATAAATATATACATCTAATATCGCAACAAAAAAAACTCACTCATAACTACTCCAGAGTTATTCACACTGAAAATAAAAAAGTGCCGGTTTGTTCTGTTATTAGCAAAAATCAATGTAACTTACAGAATTAGCTTTAGGGGCATAAATAAATACATCGAATATCGCAACAAAAAAAACTCACTCATAACTACTCCAGAGTTATTTTCACTGAAAATAAAAAAGTGCCGGTTTGTCCTGTTATTAGCAAAAATCAATGTAACTTATAGAATTAGCTTTAGGGGCATAAATATATACATCTAATATCGCAACAAAAAAAACTCACTCATAACTACTCCAGAGTTATTTACACTGAAAATAAAAAAGTGCCGGTTTGTTCTGTTATTAGCAAATATCAATGTAACTTACAGAATTAGCTTTAAGGGCATAAATAAATACATCGAATATCGCAACAAAAAAAACTCACTCATAACTACTCCAGAGTTATTTTCACTGAAAATAAAAAAGTGTCGGTTTGTCCTGTTATTAACAAAAATCAATGTAACTTATAGAATTAGCTTTAGGGGCATAAATATATACATCTAATATCGCAACAAAAAAAAACTCACTCATAACTACTCCAGAGTTATTTTCACTGAAAATAAAAAAGTGCCGGTTTGTCCTGTTATTAGCAAAAATAAAAGTAACTTATAGAATTAGCTTTAGGGGCATAAATATATACATCTAATATCGCAACAAAAAAACTCACTCATAACTACTCCAGAGTTATTTACACTGAAAATAAAAAAAAGCCGGTTTGTTCTGTTATTAGCAAAAATCAATGTAACTTACAGAATTAGCTTTAGGGGCATAAATAAATACATCGAATATCGCAACAAAAAAAACTCACTCATAACTACTCCAGAGTTATTTTCACTGAAAATAAAAAAGTGCCGGTTTGTCCTGTTATTAGCAAAAATCAATGTAACTTATAGAATTAGCTTTAGGGGCATAAATATATACATCTAATATCGCAACAAAAAAAAACTCACTCATAACTACTCCAGAGTTATTTACACTGAAAATAAAAAAGTGCCGGTTTGTTCTGTTATTAGCAAAAATCAATGTAACTTACAGAATTAGCTTTAATGGCATAAATAAATACATCGAATATCGCAACAAAAAAAACTCACTCATAACTACTCCAGAGTTATTTTCACTGAAAATAAAAAGTGTCGGTTTGTCCTGTTATTAACAAAAATCAATGTAACTTATAGAATTAGCTTTAGGGGCATAAATATATACATCTAATATCGCAACAAAAAAAACTCACTCATAACTACTCCAGAGTTATTTTCACTGAAAATAAAAAAGTGCCGGTTTGTCCTGTTATTAGCAAAAATAAAAGTAACTTATAGAATTAGCTTTAGGGGCATAAATATATACATCTAATATCGCAACAAAAAAAACTCACTCATAACTACTCCAGAGTTATTTACACTGAAAATAAAAAAGTGCCGGTTTGTTCTGTTATTAGCAAAAATCAATGTAACTTATAGAATTAGCTTTAATGACATAAATATATACATCTAATATCGCAACAAAAAAAACTCGCTCATAACTACTCCAGAGTTATTTACACTGAAAATAAAAAAGTGCCTATTTGTTCTGTTATTAGCAAAAATCAATGTAACTTGTAGAATTAGCTTTAGGGGCATAAATAGAGACATCGATTATCACAACAAAAAAACTCACTCATAACTACTCCAGAGTTATTTTCACTGAAAATAAAAAAGTGCCGGTTTGTCCTGTTATTAGCAAAAATCAATGTAACTTATAGAATTGGCTTTGGGGGCATAAATAGATACATCGAATATCGCAACAAAAAAAACTCACTCATAACTACTCCAGAGTTATTTTCACTGAAAATAAAAAAGTGCCGGTTTGTCCTGTTATTAGCAAAAATCAATGTAACTTATAGAATTAGCTTTAGGGGCATAAATAGATACATCGAATATCGCAACAAAAAAAACTCACTCATAACTACTCCAGAGTAATTTTCACTGAAAATAAAAAAGTGTCGGATTGTCCTGTTATTAACAAAAATCAATGTAACTTATAGAATTAGCTTTAGGGGCATAAATATATACATCTAATATCGCAACAAAAAAAACTCACTCATAACTACTCCAGAGTTATTTTCACTGAAAATAAAAAAGTGCCGGTTTGTCCTGTTATTAGCAAAAATAAAAGTAACTTATAGAATTAGCTTTAGGGGCATAAATAGATACATCGAATATCGCAACAAAAAAAACTCACTCAATACTGGTCCAGAGTTATTTTCACTGAAAATTAAAAAGTGTCGGTTTGTCCTGTTATTAACAAAAATCAATGTAACTTATAGAATTAGCTTTAGGGGCATAAATAGATACATCGAATATCGCAACAAAAAAAACTCACTCATAACTACTCCAGAGTTATTTTCACTGAAAATAAAAAAGTGCCGGTTTGTTCTGTTATTAGCAAAAATCAATGTAACTTTTAGAATTAGCTTTAGGGGCATAAATATATACATCTAATATCGCAACACAAAAAACTCGCTCATAACTACTCCAGAGTTATTTACACTGAAAATAAAAAAGTGCCGGTTTGTTCTGTTATTAGCAAAAATCAATGTAACTTATAGAATAAGCTTTAGGGGCATAAATAGATACATCGATTATCACAAAAAAAAACTCACTCATTCTACTCCAGAGTTATTTTCACTGAAAATAAAAAAGTGCCGGTTTGTCCTGTTATTAGCAAAAATCAATGTAACTTATAGAATTGGCTTTGGGGGCATAAATAGATACATCGAATATCGCAACAAAAAAACTCGCTCATAACTACTCCAGAGTTATTTTCACTGAAAATAAAAAAGTGCCGGTTTGTCCTGTTATTAGCAAAAATCAATGTAACTTATAGAATTAGCTTTAATGGCATAAATATATACATCTAATATCGCAACAAAAAAAACTCACTCATAACTACTCCAGAGTTATTTACACTGAAAATAAAAAAGTGCCGGTTTGTTCTGTTATTAGCAAAAATCAATGTAACTTACAGAATTAGCTTTAGGGGCATAAATAAATACATCGAATATCGCAACAAAAAAAACTCACTCATAACTACTCCAGAGTTATTTTCACTGAAAATAAAAAAGTGCCGGTTTGTCCTGTTATTAGCAAAAATCAATGTAACTTATAGAATTAGCTTTAGGGGCATAAATATATACATCTAATATCGCAACAAAAAAAACTCACTCATAACTACTCCAGAGTTATTTACACTGAAAATAAAAAAGTGCCGGTTTGTTCTGTTATTAGCAAAAATCAATGTAACTTACAGAATAAGCTTTAGGGGCATAAATAAATACATCGAATATCGCAACAAAAAAAACTCACTCATAACTACTCCAGAGTTATTTTCACTGAAAATAAAAAAGTGTCGGTTTGTCCTGTTATTAACAAAAATCAATGTAACTTATAGAATTAGCTTTAGGGGCATAAATATATACATCTAATATCGCAACAAAAAAAAACTCACTCATAACTACTCCAGAGTTATTTTCACTGAAAATAAAAAAGTGCCGGTTTGTCCTGTTATTAGCAAAAATAAAAGTAACTTATAGAATTAGTTTTAGGGGCATAAATATATACATCTAATATCGCAACAAAAAAAACTCACTCATAACTACTCCAGAGTTATTTACACTGAAAATAAAAAAGTGCCGGTTTGTTCTGTTATTAGCAAAAATCAATGTAACTTACAGAATTAGCTTTAGGGGCATAAATAAATACATCGAATATCGCAACAAAAAAAACTCACTCATAACTACTCCAGAGTTATTTTCACTGAAAATAAAAAAGTGCCGGTTTGTCCTGTTATTAGCAAAAATCAATGTAACTTATAGAATTAGCTTTAGGGGCATAAATAGAGACATCGATTATCACAACAAAAAAACTCACTCATAACTACTCCAGAGTTATTTACACTGAAAATAAAAAAGTGCCGGTTTGTTCTGTTATTAGCAAAAATCAATGTAACTTACAGAATTGGCTTTAGGGGCATAAATAAATACATCGAATATCGCAACAAAAAAAACTCACTCATAACTACTCCAGAGTTATTTTCACTGAAAATAAAAAGTGTCGGTTTGTCCTGTTATTAACAAAAATCAATGTAACTTATAGAATTAGCTTTAGGGGCATAAATATATACATCTAATATCGCAACAAAAAAAACTCACTCATAACTACTCCAGAGTTATTTTCACTGAAAATAAAAAAGTGCCGGTTTGTCCTGTTATTAGCAAAAATAAAAGTAACTTATAGAATTAGCTTTAGGGGCATAAATATATACATCTAATATCGCAACAAAAAAAACTCACTCATAACTACTCCAGAGTTATTTACACTGAAAATAAAAAAGTGCCGGTTTGTTCTGTTATTAGCAAAAATCAATGTAACTTATAGAATTAGCTTTAATGACATAAATATATACATCTAATATCGCAACAAAAAAAACTCGCTCATAACTACTCCAGAGTTATTTACACTGAAAATAAAAAAGTGCCTGTTTGTTCTGTTATTAGCAAAAATCAATGTAACTTATAGAATTAGCTTTAGGGGCATAAATAGAGACATCGATTATCACAACAAAAAAACTCACTCATAACTACTCCAGAGTTATTTTCACTGAAAATAAAAAAGTGCCGGTTTGTCCTGTTATTAGCAAAAATCAATGTAACTTATAGAATTGGCTTTGGGGGCATAAATAGATACATCGAATATCGCAACAAAAAAAACTCACTCAATACTGGTCCAGAGTTATTTTCACTGAAAATAAAAAAGTGCCGGTTTGTTCTGTTATTAGCAAAAATCAATGTAACTTATAGAATTAGCTTTAGGGGCATAAATAGATACATCGATTATCACAACAAAAAAACTTACTCATAACTACTCCAGAGTTATTTTCACTGAAAATAAAAAAGTGCCGGTTTGTCCTGTTATTAGCAAAAATCAATGTAACTTATAGAATTAGCTTTAATGACATAAATATATACATCTAATATCGCAACAAAAAAAACTCGCTCATAACTACTCCAGAGTTATTTACACTGAAAATAAAAAAGTGCCTGTTTGTTCTGTTATTAGCAAAAATCAATGTAACTTATAGAATTAGCTTTAGGGGCATAAATAGAGACATCGATTATCACAACAAAAAAACTCACTCATAACTACTCCAGAGTTATTTTCACTGAAAATAAAAAAGTTCCGGTTTGTCCTGTTATTAGCAAAAATCAATGTAACTTATAGAATTGGCTTTGGGGGCATAAATAGATACATCGAATATCGCAACAAAAAAAACTCACTCAATACTGGTCCAGAGTTATTTTCACTGAAAATAAAAAAGTGCCGGTTTGTTCTGTTATTAGCAAAAATCAATGTAACTTATAGAATTAGCTTTAGGGGCATAAATAGATACATCGATTATCACAAAAAAAAACTCACTCATTCTACTCCAGAGTTATTTTCACTGAAAATAAAAAAGTGCCGGTTTGTCCTGTTATTAGCAAAAATCAATGTAACTTATAGAATTGGCTTTGGGGGCATAAATAGATACATCGAATATCGCAACAAAAAAACTCACTCATAACTACTCCAGAGTTATTTTCACTGAAAATAAAAAAGTGCCGGTTTGTCCTGTTATTAGCAAAAATCAATGTAACTTATAGAATTAGCTTTAGGGGCATAAATATATACATCTAATATCGCAACAAAAAAAACTCACTCATAACTACTCCAGAGTTATTTACACTGAAAATAAAAAAGTGCCGGTTTGTTCTGTTATTAGCAAAAATCAATGTAACTTACAGAATAAGCTTTAGGGGCATAAATAAATACATCGAATATCGCAACAAAAAAAACTCACTCATAACTACTCCAGAGTTATTTTCACTGAAAATAAAAAAGTGTCGGTTTGTCCTGTTATTAACAAAAATCAATGTAACTTATAGAATTAGCTTTAGGGGCATAAATATATACATCTAATATCGCAACAAAAAAAAACTCACTCATAACTACTCCAGAGTTATTTTCACTGAAAATAAAAAAGTGCCGGTTTGTCCTGTTATTAGCAAAAATAAAAGTAACTTATAGAATTAGTTTTAGGGGCATAAATATATACATCTAATATCGCAACAAAAAAAACTCACTCATAACTACTCCAGAGTTATTTACACTGAAAATAAAAAAGTGCCGGTTTGTTCTGTTATTAGCAAAAATCAATGTAACTTACAGAATTAGCTTTAGGGGCATAAATAAATACATCGAATATCGCAACAAAAAAAACTCACTCATAACTACTCCAGAGTTATTTTCACTGAAAATAAAAAAGTGCCGGTTTGTCCTGTTATTAGCAAAAATCAATGTAACTTATAGAATTAGCTTTAGGGGCATAAATATATACATCTAATATCGCAACAAAAAAACTCACTCATAACTACTCCAGAGTTATTTACACTGAAAATAAAAAAGTGCCGGTTTGTTCTGTTATTAGCAAAAATCAATGTAACTTACAGAATTGGCTTTAGGGGCATAAATAAATACATCGAATATCGCAACAAAAAAAACTCACTCATAACTACTCGAGTTATTTTCACTGAAAATAAAAAGTGTCGGTTTGTCCTGTTATTAACAAAAATCAATGTAACTTATAGAATTAGCTTTAGGGGCATAAATATATACATCTAATATCGCAACAAAAAAAACTCACTCATAACTACTCCAGAGTTATTTTCACTGAAAATAAAAAAGTGCCGGTTTGTCCTGTTATTAGCAAAAATAAAAGTAACTTATAGAATTAGCTTTAGGGGCATAAATATATACATCTAATATCGCAACAAAAAAAACTCACTCATAACTACTCCAGAGTTATTTACACTGAAAATAAAAAAGTGCCGGTTTGTTCTGTTATTAGCAAAAATCAATGTAACTTATAGAATTAGCTTTAATGACATAAATATATACATCTAATATCGCAACAAAAAAAACTCGCTCATAACTACTCCAGAGTTATTTACACTGAAAATAAAAAAGTGCCTGTTTGTTCTGTTATTAGCAAAAATCAATGTTACTTACAGAATTAGCTTTAGGGGCATAAATAAATACATCGAATATCGCAACAAAAAAACTCACTCATAACTACTCCAGAGTTATTTTCACTGAAAATAAAAAAGTGCCGGTTTGTCCTGTTATTAGCAAAAATCAATGTAACTTGTAGAATTAGCTTTAGGGGCATAAATAGAGACATCGATTATCACAACAAAAAAACTCACTCATAACTACTCCAGAGTTATTTTCACTGAAAATAAAAAAGTGCCGGTTTGTCCTGTTATTAGCAAAAATCAATGTAACTTATAGAATTGGCTTTGGGGGCATAAATAGATACATCGAATATCGCAACAAAAAAAACTCACTCATAACTACTCCAGAGTTATTTTCACTGAACATAAAAAAGTGCCGGTTTGTCCTGTTATTAGCAAAAATCAATGTAACTTATAGAATTAGCTTTAGGGGCATAAATAGATACATCGAATATCGCAACAAAAAAAACTCACTCATAACTACTCCAGAGTAATTTTCACTGAAAATAAAAAAGTGTCGGATTGTCCTGTTATTAACAAAAATCAATGTAACTTATAGAATTAGCTTTAGGGGCATAAATATATACATCTAATATCGCAACAAAAAAAACTCACTCATAACTACTCCAGAGTTATTTTCACTGAAAATAAAAAAGTGCCGGTTTGTCCTGTTATTAGCAAAAATAAAAGTAACTTATAGAATTAGCTTTAGGGGCATAAATAGATACATCGAATATCGCAACAAAAAAAACTCACTCAATACTGGTCCAGAGTTATTTTCACTGAAAATTAAAAAGTGTCGGTTTGTCCTGTTATTAACAAAAATCAATGTAACTTATAGAATTAGCTTTAGGGGCATAAATAGATACATCGAATATCGCAACAAAAAAAACTCACTCATAACTACTCCAGAGTTATTTTCACTGAAAATAAAAAAGTGCCGGTTTGTTCTGTTATTAGCAAAAATCAATGTAACTTATAGAATTAGCTTTAGGGGCATAAATATATACATCTAATATCGCAACACAAAAAACTCGCTCATAACTACTCCAGAGTTATTTACACTGAAAATAAAAAAGTGCCGGTTTGTTCTGTTATTAGCAAAAATCAATGTTACTTATAGAATAAGCTTTAGGGGCATAAATAGATACATCGATTATCACAAAAAAAAACTCACTCATTCTACTCCAGAGTTATTTTCACTGAAAATAAAAAAGTGCCGGTTTGTCCTGTTATTAGCAAAAATCAATGTAACTTATAGAATTGGCTTTGGGGGCATAAATAGATACATCGAATATCGCAACAAAAAAACTCACTCATAACTACTCCAGAGTTATTTTCACTGAAAATAAAAAAGTGCCGGTTTGTCCTGTTATTAGCAAAAATCAATGTAACTTATAGAATTAGCTTTAATGGCATAAATATATACATCTAATATCGCAACAAAAAAAACTCACTCATAACTACTCCAGAGTTATTTACACTGAAAATAAAAAAGTGCCGGTTTGTTCTGTTATTAGCAAAAATCAATGTAACTTACAGAATTAGCTTTAGGGGCATAAATAAATACATCGAATATCGCAACAAAAAAAACTCACTCATAACTACTCCAGAGTTATTTTCACTGAAAATAAAAAAGTGCCGGTTTGTCCTGTTATTAGCAAAAATCAATGTAACTTATAGAATTAGCTTTAGGGGCATAAATATATACATCTAATATCGCAACAAAAAAAACTCACTCATAACTACTCCAGAGTTATTTACACTGAAAATAAAAAAGTGCCGGTTTGTTCTGTTATTAGCAAAAATCAATGTAACTTACAGAATAAGCTTTAGGGGCATAAATAAATACATCGAATATCGCAACAAAAAAAACTCACTCATAACTACTCCAGAGTTATTTTCACTGAAAATAAAAAAGTGTCGGTTTGTCCTGTTATTAACAAAAATCAATGTAACTTATAGAATTAGCTTTAGGGGCATAAATATATACATCTAATATCGCAACAAAAAAAAACTCACTCATAACTACTCCAGAGTTATTTTCACTGAAAATAAAAAAGTGCCGGTTTGTCCTGTTATTAGCAAAAATAAAAGTAACTTATAGAATTAGTTTTAGGGGCATAAATATATACATCTAATATCGCAACAAAAAAAACTCACTCATAACTACTCCAGAGTTATTTACACTGAAAATAAAAAAGTGCCGGTTTGTTCTGTTATTAGCAAAAATCAATGTAACTTACAGAATTAGCTTTAGGGGCATAAATAAATACATCGAATATCGCAACAAAAAAAACTCACTCATAACTACTCCAGAGTTATTTTCACTGAAAATAAAAAAGTGCCGGTTTGTCCTGTAATTAGCAAAAATCAATGTAACTTATAGAATTGGCTTTGGGGGCATAAATAGATATATCGAATATCGCAACAACAAAAAACTCACTCATAACTACTCCAGAGTTATTTTCACTGAAAATAAAAAAGTGCCGGTTTGTCCTGTTATTAGCAAAAATCAATGTAACTTTTAGAATTAGCTTTAGGGACATAAATAGATACATCGAATATCGCAACAAAAAAAACTCACTCAATACTGGTCCAGAGTTATTTTCACTGAAAATAAAAAAGTGTCGGTTTTTCCTGTTATTAACAAAAAACAATGTAACTTATAGAATTAGCTTTAGGGGCATAAATATATACATCTAATATCGCAATAAAAAAAACTCACTCAAAAATACTCCAGAGTTATTTTCACTGAAAATAAAAAAGTGCCGGTTTGTTCTATTATTAGCAAAAATCAATGAAACTTATAGAATTAGCTTTAATGACATAAATATATACATCTAATATCGCAACAAAAAAAACTCGCTCATAACTACTCCAGAGTTATTTACACTGAAAATAAAAAAGTGCCGGTTTGTTCTGTTATTAGCAAAAATCAATGTAACTTATAGAATTAGCTTTAGGGGCATAAATAGAGACATCGATTATCACAACAAAAAAACTCACTCATAACTACTCCAGAGTTATTTTCACTGAAAATAAAAAAGTGCCGGTTTGTCCTGTTATTAGCAAAAATCAATGTAACTTATAGAATTAGCTTTAGGGGCATAAATAGATACATCGATTATCACAACAAAAAAACTCACTCATAACTACTCCAGAGTTATTTTCACTGAAAATAAAAAAGTGCCGGTTTGTCCTCTTATTAGCAAAAATCAATGTTATTTATAGAATTAGCTTTAGGGGCATAAATAGATACATCGAATATCGCAACAAAAAAAACTCACTCATAACTACTCCAGAGTTATTTTCACTGAAAATAAAAAAGCGCCGGTTTGTCCTGTTATTAGCAAAAATCAATGTAACTTATAGAATTAGCTTTAGGGGCATAATAATAAACATCTAATATCGCAACAAAAAAAACTCACTCATAACTACTCCAGAGTAATTTTCACTGAAAATAAAAAAGTGCCGGTTTGTCCTGTTATTAGCAAAAATCAATGTAACTTATAGAATTAGCTTTAGGGGCATAAATAGATACATCGAATATCGCAACAAAAAAAACTCACTCAATACTGGTCCAGAGTTATTTTCACTGAAAATAAAAAAGTGCCGGTTTGTTCTGTTATTAGCAAAAATCAATGTAACTTATAGAATTAGCTTTAGGGGCATAAATAGATACATCTAATATCGCAACAAAAAAAAAACTCACTCGTAACTACTCCAGAGTTATTTACACTGAAAATAAAAAAGTGCCGGTTTGTCCTGTTATTAGCAAAAATCAATGTAACTTATAGAATTTGCTTTAGGGGCATAAATATATACATCTAATATCGCAACAAAAAAAACTCACTCAATACTGGTCCAGAGCTATTTTCACTGAAAATAAAATAGTGTCGGTTTGTCCTGTTATAAACAAAAAACAATGTAACTTATAGAATTAGCTTTAGGGGCATAAATATATACATCTAATATCGCAACAAAAAAAACTCGCTCATAACTACTCCAGAGTTATTTACACTGAAAATAAAAAAGTGCCGGTTTGTTCTGTTATTAGCAAAAATCAATGTAACTTATAGAATTAGCGTTAATGGCATAAATATATACATCTAATATCGCAACAAAAAAAAAACTCACTCATAACTACTCCAGAGTTATTTACACTGAAAATAAAAAAGTGCCGGTTTGTCCTGTTATTAGCAAAAATCAATGTAACTTATAGAATTGGCTTTGGGGGCATAAATAGATACATCGAATATCGCAACAAAAAAAACTCACTCATAACTACTCCAGAGTTATTTTCACTGAAAGTAAAAAAGTGCCGGTTTGTCCTGTTATTAGCAAAAATCAATGTAACTTATAGAATTGTCTTAGGGGGCATAAATAGATACATCGAATATCGCAACAAAAAAAACTCACTCATAACTACTCCAGAGTTATTTTCACTGAAAATAAAAAAGTGCCGGTTTGTCCTGTTATTAGCAAAAATCAATGTAACTTATAGAATTAGCTTTAGGGGCATAAATAGATACATCGAATATCGCAACAAAAAAAACTCACTCATAACTACTCCAGAGTAATTTTCACTGAAAATAAAAAAGTGCCGGTTTGTCCTGTTATTAGCAAAAATCAATGTAACTTATAGAATTAGCTTTAGGGGCATAAATATATACATCTAATATCGCAACAAAAAAACTCACTCATAACTACTCCAGAGTTATTTACACTGAAAATAAAAAAGTGCCGGTTTGTTCTGTTATTAGCAAAAATCAATGTAACTTACAGAATTGGCTTTAGGGGCATAAATAAATACATCGAATATCGCAACAAAAAAAACTCACTCATAACTACTCGAGTTATTTTCACTGAAAATAAAAAGTGTCGGTTTGTCCTGTTATTAACAAAAATCAATGTAACTTATAGAATTAGCTTTAGGGGCATAAATATATACATCTAATATCGCAACAAAAAAAACTCACTCATAACTACTCCAGAGTTATTTTCACTGAAAATAAAAAAGTGCCGGTTTGTCCTGTTATTAGCAAAAATAAAAGTAACTTATAGAATTAGCTTTAGGGGCATAAATATATACATCTAATATCGCAACAAAAAAAACTCACTCATAACTACTCCAGAGTTATTTACACTGAAAATAAAAAAGTGCCGGTTTGTTCTGTTATTAGCAAAAATCAATGTAACTTATAGAATTAGCTTTAATGACATAAATATATACATCTAATATCGCAACAAAAAAAACTCGCTCATAACTACTCCAGAGTTATTTACACTGAAAATAAAAAAGTGCCTGTTTGTTCTGTTATTAGCAAAAATCAATGTTACTTACAGAATTAGCTTTAGGGGCATAAATAAATACATCGAATATCGCAACAAAAAAACTCACTCATAACTACTCCAGAGTTATTTTCACTGAAAATAAAAAAGTGCCGGTTTGTCCTGTTATTAGCAAAAATCAATGTAACTTGTAGAATTAGCTTTAGGGGCATAAATAGAGACATCGATTATCACAACAAAAAAACTCACTCATAACTACTCCAGAGTTATTTTCACTGAAAATAAAAAAGTGCCGGTTTGTCCTGTTATTAGCAAAAATCAATGTAACTTATAGAATTGGCTTTGGGGGCATAAATAGATACATCGAATATCGCAACAAAAAAAACTCACTCATAACTACTCCAGAGTTATTTTCACTGAACATAAAAAAGTGCCGGTTTGTCCTGTTATTAGCAAAAATCAATGTAACTTATAGAATTAGCTTTAGGGGCATAAATAGATACATCGAATATCGCAACAAAAAAAACTCACTCATAACTACTCCAGAGTAATTTTCACTGAAAATAAAAAAGTGTCGGATTGTCCTGTTATTAACAAAAATCAATGTAACTTATAGAATTAGCTTTAGGGGCATAAATATATACATCTAATATCGCAACAAAAAAAACTCACTCATAACTACTCCAGAGTTATTTTCACTGAAAATAAAAAAGTGCCGGTTTGTCCTGTTATTAGCAAAAATAAAAGTAACTTATAGAATTAGCTTTAGGGGCATAAATAGATACATCGAATATCGCAACAAAAAAAACTCACTCAATACTGGTCCAGAGTTATTTTCACTGAAAATTAAAAAGTGTCGGTTTGTCCTGTTATTAACAAAAATCAATGTAACTTATAGAATTAGCTTTAGGGGCATAAATAGATACATCGAATATCGCAACAAAAAAAACTCACTCATAACTACTCCAGAGTTATTTTCACTGAAAATAAAAAAGTGCCGGTTTGTTCTGTTATTAGCAAAAATCAATGTAACTTATAGAATTAGCTTTAGGGGCATAAATATATACATCTAATATCGCAACACAAAAAACTCGCTCATAACTACTCCAGAGTTATTTACACTGAAAATAAAAAAGTGCCGGTTTGTTCTGTTATTAGCAAAAATCAATGTAACTTATAGAATAAGCTTTAGGGGCATAAATAGATACATCGATTATCACAAAAAAAAACTCACTCATTCTACTCCAGAGTTATTTTCACTGAAAATAAAAAAGTGCCGGTTTGTCCTGTTATTAGCAAAAATCAATGTAACTTATAGAATTGGCTTTGGGGGCATAAATAGATACATCGAATATCGCAACAAAAAAACTCACTCATAACTACTCCAGAGTTATTTTCACTGAAAATAAAAAAGTGCCGGTTTGTCCTGTTATTAGCAAAAATCAATGTAACTTATAGAATTAGCTTTAATGGCATAAATATATACATCTAATATCGCAACAAAAAAAACTCACTCATAACTACTCCAGAGTTATTTACACTGAAAATAAAAAAGTGCCGGTTTGTTCTGTTATTAGCAAAAATCAATGTAACTTACAGAATTAGCTTTAGGGGCATAAATAAATACATCGAATATCGCAACAAAAAAAACTCACTCATAACTACTCCAGAGTTATTTTCACTGAAAATAAAAAAGTGCCGGTTTGTCCTGTTATTAGCAAAAATCAATGTAACTTATAGAATTAGCTTTAGGGGCATAAATATATACATCTAATATCGCAACAAAAAAAACTCACTCATAACTACTCCAGAGTTATTTACACTGAAAATAAAAAAGTGCCGGTTTGTTCTGTTATTAGCAAAAATCAATGTAACTTACAGAATAAGCTTTAGGGGCATAAATAAATACATCGAATATCGCAACAAAAAAAACTCACTCATAACTACTCCAGAGTTATTTTCACTGAAAATAAAAAAGTGTCGGTTTGTCCTGTTATTAACAAAAATCAATGTAACTTATAGAATTAGCTTTAGGGGCATAAATATATACATCTAATATCGCAACAAAAAAAAACTCACTCATAACTACTCCAGAGTTATTTTCACTGAAAATAAAAAAGTGCCGGTTTGTCCTGTTATTAGCAAAAATAAAAGTAACTTATAGAATTAGTTTTAGGGGCATAAATATATACATCTAATATCGCAACAAAAAAAACTCACTCATAACTACTCCAGAGTTATTTACACTGAAAATAAAAAAGTGCCGGTTTGTTCTGTTATTAGCAAAAATCAATGTAACTTACAGAATTAGCTTTAGGGGCATAAATAAATACATCGAATATCGCAACAAAAAAAACTCACTCATAACTACTCCAGAGTTATTTTCACTGAAAATAAAAAAGTGCCGGTTTGTCCTGTAATTAGCAAAAATCAATGTAACTTATAGAATTGGCTTTGGGGGCATAAATAGATATATCGAATATCGCAACAAAAAAAACTCACTCATAACTACTCCAGAGTTATTTTCACTGAAAATAAAAAAGTGCCGGTTTGTCCTGTTATTAGCAAAAATCAATGTAACTTTTAGAATTAGCTTTAGGGACATAAATAGATACATCGAATATCGCAACAAAAAAAACTCACTCAATACTGGTCCAGAGTTATTTTCACTGAAAATAAAAAAGTGTCGGTTTTTCCTGTTATTAACAAAAAACAATGTAACTTATAGAATTAGCTTTAGGGGCATAAATATATACATCTAATATCGCAATAAAAAAAACTCACTCAAAAATACTCCAGAGTTATTTTCACTGAAAATAAAAAAGTGCCGGTTTGTTCTATTATTAGCAAAAATCAATGAAACTTATAGAATTAGCTTTAATGACATAAATATATACATCTAATATCGCAACAAAAAAAACTCGCTCATAACTACTCCAGAGTTATTTACACTGAAAATAAAAAAGTGCCGGTTTGTTCTGTTATTAGCAAAAATCAATGTAACTTATAGAATTAGCTTTAGGGGCATAAATAGAGACATCGATTATCACAACAAAAAAACTCACTCATAACTACTCCAGAGTTATTTTCACTGAAAATAAAAAAGTGCCGGTTTGTCCTGTTATTAGCAAAAATCAATGTAACTTATAGAATTAGCTTTAGGGGCATAAATAGATACATCGATTATCACAACAAAAAAACTCACTCATAACTACTCCAGAGTTATTTTCACTGAAAATAAAAAAGTGCCGGTTTGTCCTCTTATTAGCAAAAATCAATGTTATTTATAGAATTAGCTTTAGGGGCATAAATAGATACATCGAATATCGCAACAAAAAAAACTCACTCATAACTACTCCAGAGTTATTTTCACTGAAAATAAAAAAGCGCCGGTTTGTCCTGTTATTAGCAAAAATCAATGTAACTTATAGAATTAGCTTTAGGGGCATAATAATAAACATCTAATATCGCAACAAAAAAAACTCACTCATAACTACTCCAGAGTAATTTTCACTGAAAATAAAAAAGTGCCGGTTTGTCCTGTTATTAGCAAAAATCAATGTAACTTATAGAATTAGCTTTAGGGGCATAAATAGATACATCGAATATCGCAACAAAAAAAACTCACTCAATACTGGTCCAGAGTTATTTTCACTGAAAATAAAAAAGTGCCGGTTTGTTCTGTTATTAGCAAAAATCAATGTAACTTATAGAATTAGCTTTAGGGGCATAAATAGATACATCTAATATCGCAACAAAAAAAAAACTCACTCGTAACTACTCCAGAGTTATTTACACTGAAAATAAAAAAGTGCCGGTTTGTCCTGTTATTAGCAAAAATCAATGTAACTTATAGAATTTGCTTTAGGGGCATAAATATATACATCTAATATCGCAACAAAAAAAACTCACTCAATACTGGTCCAGAGCTATTTTCACTGAAAATAAAATAGTGTCGGTTTGTCCTGTTATAAACAAAAAACAATGTAACTTATAGAATTAGCTTTAGGGGCATAAATATATACATCTAATATCGCAACAAAAAAAACTCGCTCATAACTACTCCAGAGTTATTTACACTGAAAATAAAAAAGTGCCGGTTTGTTCTGTTATTAGCAAAAATCAATGTAACTTATAGAATTAGCGTTAATGGCATAAATATATACATCTAATATCGCAACAAAAAAAAAACTCACTCATAACTACTCCAGAGTTATTTACACTGAAAATAAAAAAGTGCCGGTTTGTCCTGTTATTAGCAAAAATCAATGTAACTTATAGAATTGGCTTTGGGGGCATAAATAGATACATCGAATATCGCAACAAAAAAAACTCACTCATAACTACTCCAGAGTTATTTTCACTGAAAATAAAAAAGTGCCGGTTTGTCCTGTTATTAGCAAAAATCAATGTAACTTATAGAATTAGCTTTAGGGGCATAAATAGATACATCGAATATCGCAACAAAAAAAACTCACTCATAACTACTCCAGAGTAATTTTCACTGAAAATAAAAAAGTGCCGGTTTGTCCTGTTATTAGCAAAAATCAATGTAACTTATAGAATTGGCTTTGGGGGCATAAATAGATACATCGAATATCGCAACAAAAAAAACTCACTCATAACTACTCCAGAGTTATTTTCACTGAAAATAAAAAAGTGCCGGTTTGTCCTGTTATTAGCAAAAATCAATGTAACTTATAGAATCAGCTTTAATGGCATAAATATATACATCTTATATCGCAACAAAAAAAAAACTCACTCATAACTACTCCAGAGTTATTTACACTGAAAATAAAAAAGTGCCGGTTTGTCCTGTTATTAGCAAAAATCAATGTAACTTATAGAATTGGCTTTGGGGGCATAAATAGATACATCGAATATCGCAACAAAAAAAAACTCACTCATAACTACTCCAGAGTTATTTTCACTGAAAATAAAAAAGTGCCGGTTTGTCCTGTTATTAGCAAAAATCAATGTAACTTATAGAATTAGCTTTAGGGGCATAAATATATACATCTAATATCGCAACAAAAAAAACTCGCTCATAACTACTCCAGAGTTATTTACACTGAAAATAAAAAAGTGTCGGATTGTCCTGTTATTAACAAAAATCAATGTAACTTATAGAATTAGCTTTAGGGGCATAAATAGATACATCGAATATCGCAACAAAAAAAACTCACTCATAACTACTCCAGAGTTATTTTCACTGAAAATAAAAAAGTGCCGGTTTGTTCTGTTATTAGCAAAAATCAATGTAACTTATAGAATTAGCTTTAGGGGCATAAATATATACATCTAATATCGCAACACAAAAAACTCGCTCATAACTACTCCAGAGTTATTTACACTGAAAATAAAAAAGTGCCGGTTTGTTCTGTTATTAGCAAAAATAAAAGTAACTTATAGAATTAGCTTTAGGGGCATAAATATATACATCTAATATCGCAACAAAAAAAACTCGCTCATAACTACTCCAGAGTTATTTACACTGAAAATAAAAAAGTGCCTGTTTGTTCTGTTATTAGCAAAAATCAATGTTACTTACAGAATTAGCTTTAGGGGCATAAATAAATACATCGAATATCGCAACAAAAAAACTCACTCATAACTACTCCAGAGTTATTTTCACTGAAAATAAAAAAGTGCCGGTTTGTCCTGTTATTAGCAAAAATCAATGTAACTTGTAGAATTAGCTTTAGGGGCATAAATAGAGACATCGATTATCACAACAAAAAAACTCACTCATAACTACTCCAGAGTTATTTTCACTGAAAATAAAAAAGTGCCGGTTTGTCCTGTTATTAGCAAAAATCAATGTAACTTATAGAATTGGCTTTGGGGGCATAAATAGATACATCGAATATCGCAACAAAAAAAAACTCACTCATAACTACTCCAGAGTTATTTTCACTGAAAATAAAAAAGTGCCGGTTTGTCCTGTTATTAGCAAAAATCAATGTAACTTATAGAATTAGCTTTAGGGGCATAAATAGATACATCGAATATCGCAACAAAAAAAACTCACTCATAACTACTCCAGAGTAATTTTCACTGAAAATAAAAAAGTGTCGGATTGTCCTGTTATTAACAAAAATCAATGTAACTTATAGAATTGGCTTTGGGGGCATAAATAGATACATCGAATATCGCAACAAAAAAAAACTCACTCATAACTACTCCAGAGTTATTTTCACTGAAAATAAAAAAGTGCCGGTTTGTCCTGTTATTAGCAAAAATCAATGTAACTTATAGAATTAGCTTTAGGGGCATAAATAGATACATCGAATATCGCAACAAAAAAAACTCACTCATAACTACTCCAGAGTAATTTTCACTGAAAATAAAAAAGTGTCGGATTGTCCTGTTATTAACAAAAATCAATGTAACTTATAGAATTAGCTTTAGGGGCATAAATATATACATCTAATATCGCAACAAAAAAAACTCACTCATAACTACTCCAGAGTTATTTTCACTGAAAATAAAAAAGTGCCGGTTTGTCCTGTTATTAGCAAAAATAAAAGTAACTTATAGAATTAGCTTTAGGGGCATAAATAGATACATCGAATATCGCAACAAAAAAAACTCACTCAATACTGGTCCAGAGTTATTTTCACTGAAAATTAAAAAGTGTCGGTTTGTCCTGTTATTAACAAAAATCAATGTAACTTATAGAATTAGCTTTAGGGGCATAAATAGATACATCGAATATCGCAACAAAAAAAACTCACTCATAACTACTCCAGAGTTATTTTCACTGAAAATAAAAAAGTGCCGGTTTGTTCTGTTATTAGCAAAAATCAATGTAACTTATAGAATTAGCTTTAGGGGCATAAATATATACATCTAATATCGCAACACAAAAAACTCGCTCATAACTACTCCAGAGTTATTTACACTGAAAATAAAAAAGTGCCGGTTTGTTCTGTTATTAGCAAAAATCAATGTAACTTATAGAATAAGCTTTAGGGGCATAAATAGATACATCGATTATCACAAAAAAAAACTCACTCATTCTACTCCAGAGTTATTTTCACTGAAAATAAAAAAGTGCCGGTTTGTCCTGTTATTAGCAAAAATCAATGTAACTTATAGAATTGGCTTTGGGGGCATAAATAGATACATCGAATATCGCAACAAAAAAACTCACTCATAACTACTCCAGAGTTATTTTCACTGAAAATAAAAAAGTGCCGGTTTGTCCTGTTATTAGCAAAAATCAATGTAACTTATAGAATTAGCTTTAATGGCATAAATATATACATCTAATATCGCAACAAAAAAAACTCACTCATAACTACTCCAGAGTTATTTACACTGAAAATAAAAAAGTGCCGGTTTGTTCTGTTATTAGCAAAAATCAATGTAACTTACAGAATTAGCTTTAGGGGCATAAATAAATACATCGAATATCGCAACAAAAAAAACTCACTCATAACTACTCCAGAGTTATTTTCACTGAAAATAAAAAAGTGCCGGTTTGTCCTGTTATTAGCAAAAATCAATGTAACTTATAGAATTAGCTTTAGGGGCATAAATATATACATCTAATATCGCAACAAAAAAAACTCACTCATAACTACTCCAGAGTTATTTACACTGAAAATAAAAAAGTGCCGGTTTGTTCTGTTATTAGCAAAAATCAATGTAACTTACAGAATAAGCTTTAGGGGCATAAATAAATACATCGAATATCGCAACAAAAAAAACTCACTCATAACTACTCCAGAGTTATTTTCACTGAAAATAAAAAAGTGTCGGTTTGTCCTGTTATTAACAAAAATCAATGTAACTTATAGAATTAGCTTTAGGGGCATAAATATATACATCTAATATCGCAACAAAAAAAAACTCACTCATAACTACTCCAGAGTTATTTTCACTGAAAATAAAAAAGTGCCGGTTTGTCCTGTTATTAGCAAAAATAAAAGTAACTTATAGAATTAGTTTTAGGGGCATAAATATATACATCTAATATCGCAACAAAAAAAACTCACTCATAACTACTCCAGAGTTATTTACACTGAAAATAAAAAAGTGCCGGTTTGTTCTGTTATTAGCAAAAATCAATGTAACTTACAGAATTAGCTTTAGGGGCATAAATAAATACATCGAATATCGCAACAAAAAAAACTCACTCATAACTACTCCAGAGTTATTTTCACTGAAAATAAAAAAGTGTCGGTTTGTCCTGTTATTAACAAAAATCAATGTAACTTATAGAATTAGCTTTAGGGGCATAAATATATACATCTAATATCGCAACAAAAAAAAACTCACTCATAACTACTCCAGAGTTATTTTCACTGAAAATAAAAAAGTGCCGGTTTGTTCTGTTATTAGCAAAAATCAATGTAACTTATAGAATTAGCTTTAGGGGCATAAATATATACATCTAATATCGCAACACAAAAAACTCGCTCATAACTACTCCAGAGTTATTTACACTGAAAATAAAAAAGTGCCGGTTTGTTCTGTTATTAGCAAAAATAAAAGTAACTTATAGAATTAGCTTTAGGGGCATAAATATATACATCTAATATCGCAACAAAAAAAACTCGCTCATAACTACTCCAGAGTTATTTACACTGAAAATAAAAAAGTGCCTGTTTGTTCTGTTATTAGCAAAAATCAATGTTACTTACAGAATTAGCTTTAGGGGCATAAATAAATACATCGAATATCGCAACAAAAAAACTCACTCATAACTACTCCAGAGTTATTTTCACTGAAAATAAAAAAGTGCCGGTTTGTCCTGTTATTAGCAAAAATCAATGTAACTTGTAGAATTAGCTTTAGGGGCATAAATAGAGACATCGATTATCACAACAAAAAAACTCACTCATAACTACTCCAGAGTTATTTTCACTGAAAATAAAAAAGTGCCGGTTTGTCCTGTTATTAGCAAAAATCAATGTAACTTATAGAATTGGCTTTGGGGGCATAAATAGATACATCGAATATCGCAACAAAAAAAAACTCACTCATAACTACTCCAGAGTTATTTTCACTGAAAATAAAAAAGTGCCGGTTTGTCCTGTTATTAGCAAAAATCAATGTAACTTATAGAATTAGCTTTAGGGGCATAAATAGATACATCGAATATCGCAACAAAAAAAACTCACTCATAACTACTCCAGAGTAATTTTCACTGAAAATAAAAAAGTGTCGGATTGTCCTGTTATTAACAAAAATCAATGTAACTTATAGAATTAGCTTTAGGGGCATAAATATATACATCTAATATCGCAACAAAAAAAACTCACTCATAACTACTCCAGAGTTATTTTCACTGAAAATAAAAAAGTGCCGGTTTGTCCTGTTATTAGCAAAAATAAAAGTAACTTATAGAATTAGCTTTAGGGGCATAAATAGATACATCGAATATCGCAACAAAAAAAACTCACTCAATACTGGTCCAGAGTTATTTTCACTGAAAATTAAAAAGTGTCGGTTTGTCCTGTTATTAACAAAAATCAATGTAACTTATAGAATTAGCTTTAGGGGCATAAATAGATACATCGAATATCGCAACAAAAAAAACTCACTCATAACTACTCCAGAGTTATTTTCACTGAAAATAAAAAAGTGCCGGTTTGTTCTGTTATTAGCAAAAATCAATGTAACTTATAGAATTAGCTTTAGGGGCATAAATATATACATCTAATATCGCAACACAAAAAACTCGCTCATAACTACTCCAGAGTTATTTACACTGAAAATAAAAAAGTGCCGGTTTGTTCTGTTATTAGCAAAAATCAATGTAACTTATAGAATAAGCTTTAGGGGCATAAATAGATACATCGATTATCACAAAAAAAAACTCACTCATTCTACTCCAGAGTTATTTTCACTGAAAAAAAAAAGTGCCGGTTTGTCCTGTTATTAGCAAAAATCAATGTAACTTATAGAATTGGCTTTGGGGGCATAAATAGATACATCGAATATCGCAACAAAAAAACTCACTCATAACTACTCCAGAGTTATTTTCACTGAAAATAAAAAAGTGCCGGTTTGTCCTGTTATTAGCAAAAATCAATGTAACTTATAGAATTAGCTTTAATGGCATAAATATATACATCTAATATCGCAACAAAAAAAACTCACTCATAACTACTCCAGAGTTATTTACACTGAAAATAAAAAAGTGCCGGTTTGTTCTGTTATTAGCAAAAATCAATGTAACTTACAGAATTAGCTTTAGGGGCATAAATAAATACATCGAATATCGCAACAAAAAAAACTCACTCATAACTACTCCAGAGTTATTTTCACTGAAAATAAAAAAGTGCCGGTTTGTCCTGTTATTAGCAAAAATCAATGTAACTTATAGAATTAGCTTTAGGGGCATAAATATATACATCTAATATCGCAACAAAAAAAACTCACTCATAACTACTCCAGAGTTATTTACACTGAAAATAAAAAAGTGCCGGTTTGTTCTGTTATTAGCAAAAATCAATGTAACTTACAGAATAAGCTTTAGGGGCATAAATAAATACATCGAATATCGCAACAAAAAAAACTCACTCATAACTACTCCAGAATTATTTTCACTGAAAATAAAAAAGTGTCGGTTTGTCCTGTTATTAACAAAAATCAATGTAACTTATAGAATTAGCTTTAGGGGCATAAATATATACATCTAATATCGCAACAAAAAAAAACTCACTCATAACTACTCCAGAGTTATTTTCACTGAAAATAAAAAAGTGCCGGTTTGTCCTGTTATTAGCAAAAATAAAAGTAACTTATAGAATTAGTTTTAGGGGCATAAATATATACATCTAATATCGCAACAAAAAAAACTCACTCATAACTACTCCAGAGTTATTTACACTGAAAATAAAAAAGTGCCGGTTTGTTCTGTTATTAGCAAAAATCAATGTAACTTACAGAATTAGCTTTAGGGGCATAAATAAATACATCGAATATCGCAACAAAAAAAACTCACTCATAACTACTCCAGAGTTATTTTCACTGAAAATAAAAAAGTGCCGGTTTGTCCTGTAATTAGCAAAAATCAATGTAACTTATAGAATTGGCTTTGGGGGCATAAATAGATATATCGAATATCGCAACAAAAAAAACTCACTCATAACTACTCCAGAGTTATTTTCACTGAAAATAAAAAAGTGCCGGTTTGTCCTGTTATTAGCAAAAATCAATGTAACTTTTAGAATTAGCTTTAGGGACATAAATAGATACATCGAATATCGCAACAAAAAAAACTCACTCAATACTACTCCAGAGTTATTTTCACTGAAAATAAAAAAGTGTCGGTTTGTCCTGTTATTAACAAAAATCAATGTAACTTATAGAATTAGCTTTAGGGGCATAAATATATACATCTAATATCGCAACAAAAAAAAACTCACTCATAACTACTCCAGAGTTATTTTCACTGAAAATAAAAAAGTGCCGGTTTGTCCTGTTATTAGCAAAAATAAAAGTAACTTATAGAATTAGTTTTAGGGGCATAAATATATACATCTAATATCGCAACAAAAAAAACTCACTCATAACTACTCCAGAGTTATTTACACTGAAAATAAAAAAGTGCCGGTTTGTTCTGTTATTAGCAAAAATCAATGTAACTTACAGAATTAGCTTTAGGGGCATAAATAAATACATCGAATATCGCAACAAAAAAAACTCACTCATAACTACTCCAGAGTTATTTTCACTGAAAATAAAAAAGTGCCGGTTTGTTCTGTTATTAGCAAAAATCAATGTAACTTATAGAATTAGCTTTAGGGGCATAAATAGAGACATCGATTATCACAACAAAAAAACTCACTCATAACTACTCCAGAGTTATTTTCACTGAAAATAAAAAAGTGCCGGTTTGTCCTGTTATTAGCAAAAATCAATGTAACTTATAGAATTAGCTTTAGGGGCATAAATAGATACATCGATTATCACAACAAAAAAACTCACTCATAACTACTCCAGAGTTATTTTCACTGAAAATAAAAAAGTGCCGGTTTGTCCTCTTATTAGCAAAAATCAATGTTATTTATAGAATTAGCTTTAGGGGCATAAATAGATACATCGAATATCGCAACAAAAAAAACTCACTCATAACTACTCCAGAGTTATTTTCACTGAAAATAAAAAAGCGCCGGTTTGTCCTGTTATTAGCAAAAATCAATGTAACTTATAGAATTAGCTTTAGGGGCATAATAATAAACATCTAATATCGCAACAAAAAAAACTCACTCATAACTACTCCAGAGTAATTTTCACTGAAAATAAAAAAGTGCCGGTTTGTCCTGTTATTAGCAAAAATCAATGTAACTTATAGAATTAGCTTTAGGGGCATAAATAGATACATCGAATATCGCAACAAAAAAAACTCACTCAATACTGGTCCAGAGTTATTTTCACTGAAAATAAAAAAGTGCCGGTTTGTTCTGTTATTAGCAAAAATCAATGTAACTTATAGAATTAGCTTTAGGGGCATAAATAGATACATCTAATATCGCAACAAAAAAAAACTCACTCATAACTACTCCAGAGTTATTTTCACTGAAAATAAAAAAGTGCCGGTTTGTCCTGTTATTAGCAAAAATAAAAGTAACTTATAGAATTAGTTTTAGGGGCATAAATATATACATCTAATATCGCAACAAAAAAAACTCACTCATAACTACTCCAGAGTTATTTACACTGAAAATAAAAAAGTGCCGGTTTGTTCTGTTATTAGCAAAAATCAATGTAACTTACAGAATTAGCTTTAGGGGCATAAATAAATACATCGAATATCGCAACAAAAAAAACTCACTCATAACTACTCCAGAGTTATTTTCACTGAAAATAAAAAAGTGCCGGTTTGTCCTGTAATTAGCAAAAATCAATGTAACTTATAGAATTGGCTTTGGGGGCATAAATAGATATATCGAATATCGCAACAAAAAAAACTCACTCATAACTACTCCAGAGTTATTTTCACTGAAAATAAAAAAGTGCCGGTTTGTCCTGTTATTAGCAAAAATCAATGTAACTTTTAGAATTAGCTTTAGGGACATAAATAGATACATCGAATATCGCAACAAAAAAAACTCACTCATAACTACTCCAGAATTATTTTCACTGAAAATAAAAAAGTGTCGGTTTGTCCTGTTATTAACAAAAATCAATGTAACTTATAGAATTAGCTTTAGGGGCATAAATATATACATCTAATATCGCAACAAAAAAAAACTCACTCATAACTACTCCAGAGTTATTTTCACTGAAAATAAAAAAGTGCCGGTTTGTCCTGTTATTAGCAAAAATAAAAGTAACTTATAGAATTAGTTTTAGGGGCATAAATATATACATCTAATATCGCAACAAAAAAAACTCACTCATAACTACTCCAGAGTTATTTACACTGAAAATAAAAAAGTGCCGGTTTGTTCTGTTATTAGCAAAAATCAATGTAACTTACAGAATTAGCTTTAGGGGCATAAATAAATACATCGAATATCGCAACAAAAAAAACTCACTCATAACTACTCCAGAGTTATTTTCACTGAAAATAAAAAAGTGCCGGTTTGTTCTGTTATTAGCAAAAATCAATGTAACTTATAGAATTAGCTTTAGGGGCATAAATAGAGACATCGATTATCACAACAAAAAAACTCACTCATAACTACTCCAGAGTTATTTTCACTGAAAATAAAAAAGTGCCGGTTTGTCCTGTTATTAGCAAAAATCAATGTAACTTATAGAATTAGCTTTAGGGGCATAAATAGATACATCGATTATCACAACAAAAAAACTCACTCATAACTACTCCAGAGTTATTTTCACTGAAAATAAAAAAGTGCCGGTTTGTCCTCTTATTAGCAAAAATCAATGTTATTTATAGAATTAGCTTTAGGGGCATAAATAGATACATCGAATATCGCAACAAAAAAAACTCACTCATAACTACTCCAGAGTTATTTTCACTGAAAATAAAAAAGCGCCGGTTTGTCCTGTTATTAGCAAAAATCAATGTAACTTATAGAATTAGCTTTAGGGGCATAATAATAAACATCTAATATCGCAACAAAAAAAACTCACTCATAACTACTCCAGAGTAATTTTCACTGAAAATAAAAAAGTGCCGGTTTGTCCTGTTATTAGCAAAAATCAATGTAACTTATAGAATTAGCTTTAGGGGCATAAATAGATACATCGAATATCGCAACAAAAAAAACTCACTCAATACTGGTCCAGAGTTATTTTCACTGAAAATAAAAAAGTGCCGGTTTGTTCTGTTATTAGCAAAAATCAATGTAACTTATAGAATTAGCTTTAGGGGCATAAATAGATACATCTAATATCGCAACAAAAAAAAAACTCACTCGTAACTACTCCAGAGTTATTTACACTGAAAATAAAAAAGTGCCGGTTTGTCCTGTTATTAGCAAAAATCAATGTAACTTATAGAATTTGCTTTAGGGGCATAAATATATACATCTAATATCGCAACAAAAAAAACTCACTCAATACTGGTCCAGAGCTATTTTCACTGAAAATAAAATAGTGTCGGTTTGTCCTGTTATAAACAAAAAACAATGTAACTTATAGAATTAGCTTTAGGGGCATAAATATATACATCTAATATCGCAACAAAAAAAACTCGCTCATAACTACTCCAGAGTTATTTACACTGAAAATAAAAAAGTGCCGGTTTGTTCTGTTATTAGCAAAAATCAATGTAACTTATAGAATTAGCGTTAATGGCATAAATATATACATCTAATATCGCAACAAAAAAAAAACTCACTCATAACTACTCCAGAGTTATTTACACTGAAAATAAAAAAGTGCCGGTTTGTCCTGTTATTAGCAAAAATCAATGTAACTTATAGAATTGGCTTTGGGGGCATAAATAGATACATCGAATATCGCAACAAAAAAAACTCACTCATAACTACTCCAGAGTTATTTTCACTGAAAGTAAAAAAGTGCCGGTTTGTCCTGTTATTAGCAAAAATCAATGTAACTTATAGAATTGTCTTAGGGGGCATAAATAGATACATCGAATATCGCAACAAAAAAAACTCACTCATAACTACTCCAGAGTTATTTTCACTGAAAATAAAAAAGTGCCGGTTTGTCCTGTTATTAGCAAAAATCAATGTAACTTATAGAATTAGCTTTAGGGGCATAAATAGATACATCGAATATCGCAACAAAAAAAACTCACTCATAACTACTCCAGAGTAATTTTCACTGAAAATAAAAAAGTGCCGGTTTGTCCTGTTATTAGCAAAAATCAATGTAACTTATAGAATTAGCTTTAGGGGCATAAATATATACATCTAATATCGCAACAAAAAAACTCACTCATAACTACTCCAGAGTTATTTACACTGAAAATAAAAAAGTGCCGGTTTGTTCTGTTATTAGCAAAAATCAATGTAACTTACAGAATTGGCTTTAGGGGCATAAATAAATACATCGAATATCGCAACAAAAAAAACCCACTCATAACTACTCGAGTTATTTTCACTGAAAATAAAAAGTGTCGGTTTGTCCTGTTATTAACAAAAATCAATGTAACTTATAGAATTAGCTTTAGGGGCATAAATATATACATCTAATATCGCAACAAAAAAAACTCACTCATAACTACTCCAGAGTTATTTTCACTGAAAATAAAAAAGTGCCGGTTTGTCCTGTTATTAGCAAAAATAAAAGTAACTTATAGAATTAGCTTTAGGGGCATAAATATATACATCTAATATCGCAACAAAAAAAACTCACTCATAACTACTCCAGAGTTATTTACACTGAAAATAAAAAAGTGCCGGTTTGTTCTGTTATTAGCAAAAATCAATGTAACTTATAGAATTAGCTTTAATGACATAAATATATACATCTAATATCGCAACAAAAAAAACTCGCTCATAACTACTCCAGAGTTATTTACACTGAAAATAAAAAAGTGCCTGTTTGTTCTGTTATTAGCAAAAATCAATGTTACTTACAGAATTAGCTTTAGGGGCATAAATAAATACATCGAATATCGCAACAAAAAAACTCACTCATAACTACTCCAGAGTTATTTTCACTGAAAATAAAAAAGTGCCGGTTTGTCCTGTTATTAGCAAAAATCAATGTAACTTGTAGAATTAGCTTTAGGGGCATAAATAGAGACATCGATTATCACAACAAAAAAACTCACTCATAACTACTCCAGAGTTATTTTCACTGAAAATAAAAAAGTGCCGGTTTGTCCTGTTATTAACAAAAATCAATGTAACTTATAGAATTAGCTTTAGGGGCATAAATATATACATCTAATATCGCAACAAAAAAAACTCACTCATAACTACTCCAGAGTTATTTTCACTGAAAATAAAAAAGTGCCGGTTTGTCCTGTTATTAGCAAAAATAAAAGTAACTTATAGAATTAGCTTTAGGGGCATAAATAGATACATCGAATATCGCAACAAAAAAAACTCACTCAATACTGGTCCAGAGTTATTTTCACTGAAAATTAAAAAGTGTCGGTTTGTCCTGTTATTAACAAAAATCAATGTAACTTATAGAATTAGCTTTAGGGGCATAAATAGATACATCGAATATCGCAACAAAAAAAACTCACTCATAACTACTCCAGAGTTATTTTCACTGAAAATAAAAAAGTGCCGGTTTGTTCTGTTATTAGCAAAAATCAATGTAACTTATAGAATTAGCTTTAGGGGCATAAATATATACATCTAATATCGCAACACAAAAAACTCGCTCATAACTACTCCAGAGTTATTTACACTGAAAATAAAAAAGTGCCGGTTTGTTCTGTTATTAGCAAAAATCAATGTAACTTATAGAATAAGCTTTAGGGGCATAAATAGATACATCGATTATCACAAAAAAAAACTCACTCATTCTACTCCAGAGTTATTTTCACTGAAAATAAAAAAGTGCCGGTTTGTCCTGTTATTAGCAAAAATCAATGTAACTTATAGAATTGGCTTTGGGGGCATAAATAGATACATCGAATATCGCAACAAAAAAACTCACTCATAACTACTCCAGAGTTATTTTCACTGAAAATAAAAAAGTGCCGGTTTGTCCTGTTATTAGCAAAAATCAATGTAACTTATAGAATTAGCTTTAATGGCATAAATAAATACATCGAATATCGCAACAAAAAAAACTCACTCATAACTACTCCAGAGTTATTTACACTGAAAATAAAAAAGTGCCGGTTTGTTCTGTTATTAGCAAAAATCAATGTAACTTACAGAATTAGCTTTAGGGGCATAAATAAATACATCGAATATCGCAACAAAAAAAACTCACTCATAACTACTCCAGAGTTATTTTCACTGAAAATAAAAAAGTGTCGGTTTGTCCTGTTATTAACAAAAATCAATGTAACTTATAGAATTAGCTTTAGGGGCATAAATATATACATCTAATATCGCAACAAAAAAAAACTCACTCATAACTACTCCAGAGTTATTTTCACTGAAAATAAAAAAGTGCCGGTTTGTCCTGTTATTAGCAAAAATAAAAGTAACTTATAGAATTAGTTTTAGGGGCATAAATATATACATCTAATATCGCAACAAAAAAAACTCACTCATAACTACTCCAGAGTTATTTACACTGAAAATAAAAAAGTGCCGGTTTGTTCTGTTATTAGCAAAAATCAATGTAACTTACAGAATTAGCTTTAGGGGCATAAATAAATACATCGAATATCGCAACAAAAAAAACTCACTCATAACTACTCCAGAGTTATTTTCACTGAAAATAAAAAAGTGCCGGTTTGTCCTGTAATTAGCAAAAATCAATGTAACTTATAGAATTGGCTTTGGGGGCATAAATAGATATATCGAATATCGCAACAAAAAAAACTCACTCATAACTACTCCAGAGTTATTTTCACTGAAAATAAAAAAGTGCCGGTTTGTCCTGTTATTAGCAAAAATCAATGTAACTTTTAGAATTAGCTTTAGGGACATAAATAGATACATCGAATATCGCAACAAAAAAAACTCACTCAATACTGGTCCAGAGTTATTTTCACTGAAAATAAAAAAGTGTCGGTTTTTCCTGTTATTAACAAAAAACAATGTAACTTATAGAATTAGCTTTAGGGGCATAAATATATACATCTAATATCGCAATAAAAAAAACTCACTCAAAAATACTCCAGAGTTATTTTCACTGAAAATAAAAAAGTGCCGGTTTGTTCTATTATTAGCAAAAATCAATGAAACTTATAGAATTAGCTTTAATGACATAAATATATACATCTAATATCGCAACAAAAAAAACTCGCTCATAACTACTCCAGAGTTATTTACACTGAAAATAAAAAAGTGCCGGTTTGTTCTGTTATTAGCAAAAATCAATGTAACTTATAGAATTAGCTTTAGGGGCATAAATAGAGACATCGATTATCACAACAAAAAAACTCACTCATAACTACTCCAGAGTTATTTTCACTGAAAATAAAAAAGTGCCGGTTTGTCCTGTTATTAGCAAAAATCAATGTAACTTATAGAATTAGCTTTAGGGGCATAAATAGATACATCGATTATCACAACAAAAAAACTCACTCATAACTACTCCAGAGTTATTTTCACTGAAAATAAAAAAGTGCCGGTTTGTCCTCTTATTAGCAAAAATCAATGTTATTTATAGAATTAGCTTTAGGGGCATAAATAGATACATCGAATATCGCAACAAAAAAAACTCACTCATAACTACTCCAGAGTTATTTTCACTGAAAATAAAAAAGCGCCGGTTTGTCCTGTTATTAGCAAAAATCAATGTAACTTATAGAATTAGCTTTAGGGGCATAATAATAAACATCTAATATCGCAACAAAAAAAACTCACTCATAACTACTCCAGAGTAATTTTCACTGAAAATAAAAAAGTGCCGGTTTGTCCTGTTATTAGCAAAAATCAATGTAACTTATAGAATTAGCTTTAGGGGCATAAATAGATACATCGAATATCGCAACAAAAAAAACTCACTCAATACTGGTCCAGAGTTATTTTCACTGAAAATAAAAAAGTGCCGGTTTGTTCTGTTATTAGCAAAAATCAATGTAACTTATAGAATTAGCTTTAGGGGCATAAATAGATACATCTAATATCGCAACAAAAAAAAAACTCACTCGTAACTACTCCAGAGTTATTTACACTGAAAATAAAAAAGTGCCGGTTTGTCCTGTTATTAGCAAAAATCAATGTAACTTATAGAATTTGCTTTAGGGGCATAAATATATACATCTAATATCGCAACAAAAAAAACTCACTCAATACTGGTCCAGAGCTATTTTCACTGAAAATAAAATAGTGTCGGTTTGTCCTGTTATAAACAAAAAACAATGTAACTTATAGAATTAGCTTTAGGGGCATAAATATATACATCTAATATCGCAACAAAAAAAACTCGCTCATAACTACTCCAGAGTTATTTACACTGAAAATAAAAAAGTGCCGGTTTGTTCTGTTATTAGCAAAAATCAATGTAACTTATAGAATTAGCGTTAATGGCATAAATATATACATCTAATATCGCAACAAAAAAAAAACTCACTCATAACTACTCCAGAGTTATTTACACTGAAAATAAAAAAGTGCCGGTTTGTCCTGTTATTAGCAAAAATCAATGTAACTTATAGAATTGGCTTTGGGGGCATAAATAGATACATCGAATATCGCAACAAAAAAAACTCACTCATAACTACTCCAGAGTTATTTTCACTGAAAATAAAAAAGTGCCGGTTTGTCCTGTTATTAGCAAAAATCAATGTAACTTATAGAATTAGCTTTAGGGGCATAAATAGATACATCGAATATCGCAACAAAAAAAACTCACTCATAACTACTCCAGAGTAATTTTCACTGAAAATAAAAAAGTGCCGGTTTGTCCTGTTATTAGCAAAAATCAATGTAACTTATAGAATTGGCTTTGGGGGCATAAATAGATACATCGAATATCGCAACAAAAAAAACTCACTCATAACTACTCCAGAGTTATTTTCACTGAAAATAAAAAAGTGCCGGTTTGTCCTGTTATTAGCAAAAATCAATGTAACTTATAGAATCAGCTTTAATGGCATAAATATATACATCTTATATCGCAACAAAAAAAAAACTCACTCATAACTACTCCAGAGTTATTTACACTGAAAATAAAAAAGTGCCGGTTTGTCCTGTTATTAGCAAAAATCAATGTAACTTATAGAATTGGCTTTGGGGGCATAAATAGATACATCGAATATCGCAACAAAAAAAAACTCACTCATAACTACTCCAGAGTTATTTTCACTGAAAATAAAAAAGTGCCGGTTTGTCCTGTTATTAGCAAAAATCAATGTAACTTATAGAATTAGCTTTAGGGGCATAAATATATACATCTAATATCGCAACAAAAAAAACTCGCTCATAACTACTCCAGAGTTATTTACACTGAAAATAAAAAAGTGTCGGATTGTCCTGTTATTAACAAAAATCAATGTAACTTATAGAATTAGCTTTAGGGGCATAAATAGATACATCGAATATCGCAACAAAAAAAACTCACTCATAACTACTCCAGAGTTATTTTCACTGAAAATAAAAAAGTGCCGGTTTGTTCTGTTATTAGCAAAAATCAATGTAACTTATAGAATTAGCTTTAGGGGCATAAATATATACATCTAATATCGCAACACAAAAAACTCGCTCATAACTACTCCAGAGTTATTTACACTGAAAATAAAAAAGTGCCGGTTTGTTCTGTTATTAGCAAAAATAAAAGTAACTTATAGAATTAGCTTTAGGGGCATAAATATATACATCTAATATCGCAACAAAAAAAACTCGCTCATAACTACTCCAGAGTTATTTACACTGAAAATAAAAAAGTGCCTGTTTGTTCTGTTATTAGCAAAAATCAATGTTACTTACAGAATTAGCTTTAGGGGCATAAATAAATACATCGAATATCGCAACAAAAAAACTCACTCATAACTACTCCAGAGTTATTTTCACTGAAAATAAAAAAGTGCCGGTTTGTCCTGTTATTAGCAAAAATCAATGTAACTTGTAGAATTAGCTTTAGGGGCATAAATAGAGACATCGATTATCACAACAAAAAAACTCACTCATAACTACTCCAGAGTTATTTTCACTGAAAATAAAAAAGTGCCGGTTTGTCCTGTTATTAGCAAAAATCAATGTAACTTATAGAATTGGCTTTGGGGGCATAAATAGATACATCGAATATCGCAACAAAAAAAAACTCACTCATAACTACTCCAGAGTTATTTTCACTGAAAATAAAAAAGTGCCGGTTTGTCCTGTTATTAGCAAAAATCAATGTAACTTATAGAATTAGCTTTAGGGGCATAAATAGATACATCGAATATCGCAACAAAAAAAACTCACTCATAACTACTCCAGAGTAATTTTCACTGAAAATAAAAAAGTGTCGGATTGTCCTGTTATTAACAAAAATCAATGTAACTTATAGAATTGGCTTTGGGGGCATAAATAGATACATCGAATATCGCAACAAAAAAAAACTCACTCATAACTACTCCAGAGTTATTTTCACTGAAAATAAAAAAGTGCCGGTTTGTCCTGTTATTAGCAAAAATCAATGTAACTTATAGAATTAGCTTTAGGGGCATAAATAGATACATCGAATATCGCAACAAAAAAAACTCACTCATAACTACTCCAGAGTAATTTTCACTGAAAATAAAAAAGTGTCGGATTGTCCTGTTATTAACAAAAATCAATGTAACTTATAGAATTAGCTTTAGGGGCATAAATATATACATCTAATATCGCAACAAAAAAAACTCACTCATAACTACTCCAGAGTTATTTTCACTGAAAATAAAAAAGTGCCGGTTTGTCCTGTTATTAGCAAAAATAAAAGTAACTTATAGAATTAGCTTTAGGGGCATAAATAGATACATCGAATATCGCAACAAAAAAAACTCACTCAATACTGGTCCAGAGTTATTTTCACTGAAAATTAAAAAGTGTCGGTTTGTCCTGTTATTAACAAAAATCAATGTAACTTATAGAATTAGCTTTAGGGGCATAAATAGATACATCGAATATCGCAACAAAAAAAACTCACTCATAACTACTCCAGAGTTATTTTCACTGAAAATAAAAAAGTGCCGGTTTGTTCTGTTATTAGCAAAAATCAATGTAACTTATAGAATTAGCTTTAGGGGCATAAATATATACATCTAATATCGCAACACAAAAAACTCGCTCATAACTACTCCAGAGTTATTTACACTGAAAATAAAAAAGTGCCGGTTTGTTCTGTTATTAGCAAAAATCAATGTAACTTATAGAATAAGCTTTAGGGGCATAAATAGATACATCGATTATCACAAAAAAAAACTCACTCATTCTACTCCAGAGTTATTTTCACTGAAAATAAAAAAGTGCCGGTTTGTCCTGTTATTAGCAAAAATCAATGTAACTTATAGAATTGGCTTTGGGGGCATAAATAGATACATCGAATATCGCAACAAAAAAACTCACTCATAACTACTCCAGAGTTATTTTCACTGAAAATAAAAAAGTGCCGGTTTGTCCTGTTATTAGCAAAAATCAATGTAACTTATAGAATTAGCTTTAATGGCATAAATATATACATCTAATATCGCAACAAAAAAAACTCACTCATAACTACTCCAGAGTTATTTACACTGAAAATAAAAAAGTGCCGGTTTGTTCTGTTATTAGCAAAAATCAATGTAACTTACAGAATTAGCTTTAGGGGCATAAATAAATACATCGAATATCGCAACAAAAAAAACTCACTCATAACTACTCCAGAGTTATTTTCACTGAAAATAAAAAAGTGCCGGTTTGTCCTGTTATTAGCAAAAATCAATGTAACTTATAGAATTAGCTTTAGGGGCATAAATATATACATCTAATATCGCAACAAAAAAAACTCACTCATAACTACTCCAGAGTTATTTACACTGAAAATAAAAAAGTGCCGGTTTGTTCTGTTATTAGCAAAAATCAATGTAACTTACAGAATAAGCTTTAGGGGCATAAATAAATACATCGAATATCGCAACAAAAAAAACTCACTCATAACTACTCCAGAGTTATTTTCACTGAAAATAAAAAAGTGTCGGTTTGTCCTGTTATTAACAAAAATCAATGTAACTTATAGAATTAGCTTTAGGGGCATAAATATATACATCTAATATCGCAACAAAAAAAAACTCACTCATAACTACTCCAGAGTTATTTTCACTGAAAATAAAAAAGTGCCGGTTTGTCCTGTTATTAGCAAAAATAAAAGTAACTTATAGAATTAGTTTTAGGGGCATAAATATATACATCTAATATCGCAACAAAAAAAACTCACTCATAACTACTCCAGAGTTATTTACACTGAAAATAAAAAAGTGCCGGTTTGTTCTGTTATTAGCAAAAATCAATGTAACTTACAGAATTAGCTTTAGGGGCATAAATAAATACATCGAATATCGCAACAAAAAAAACTCACTCATAACTACTCCAGAGTTATTTTCACTGAAAATAAAAAAGTGTCGGTTTGTCCTGTTATTAACAAAAATCAATGTAACTTATAGAATTAGCTTTAGGGGCATAAATATATACATCTAATATCGCAACAAAAAAAAACTCACTCATAACTACTCCAGAGTTATTTTCACTGAAAATAAAAAAGTGCCGGTTTGTTCTGTTATTAGCAAAAATCAATGTAACTTATAGAATTAGCTTTAGGGGCATAAATATATACATCTAATATCGCAACACAAAAAACTCGCTCATAACTACTCCAGAGTTATTTACACTGAAAATAAAAAAGTGCCGGTTTGTTCTGTTATTAGCAAAAATAAAAGTAACTTATAGAATTAGCTTTAGGGGCATAAATATATACATCTAATATCGCAACAAAAAAAACTCGCTCATAACTACTCCAGAGTTATTTACACTGAAAATAAAAAAGTGCCTGTTTGTTCTGTTATTAGCAAAAATCAATGTTACTTACAGAATTAGCTTTAGGGGCATAAATAAATACATCGAATATCGCAACAAAAAAACTCACTCATAACTACTCCAGAGTTATTTTCACTGAAAATAAAAAAGTGCCGGTTTGTCCTGTTATTAGCAAAAATCAATGTAACTTGTAGAATTAGCTTTAGGGGCATAAATAGAGACATCGATTATCACAACAAAAAAACTCACTCATAACTACTCCAGAGTTATTTTCACTGAAAATAAAAAAGTGCCGGTTTGTCCTGTTATTAGCAAAAATCAATGTAACTTATAGAATTGGCTTTGGGGGCATAAATAGATACATCGAATATCGCAACAAAAAAAAACTCACTCATAACTACTCCAGAGTTATTTTCACTGAAAATAAAAAAGTGCCGGTTTGTCCTGTTATTAGCAAAAATCAATGTAACTTATAGAATTAGCTTTAGGGGCATAAATAGATACATCGAATATCGCAACAAAAAAAACTCACTCATAACTACTCCAGAGTAATTTTCACTGAAAATAAAAAAGTGTCGGATTGTCCTGTTATTAACAAAAATCAATGTAACTTATAGAATTAGCTTTAGGGGCATAAATATATACATCTAATATCGCAACAAAAAAAACTCACTCATAACTACTCCAGAGTTATTTTCACTGAAAATAAAAAAGTGCCGGTTTGTCCTGTTATTAGCAAAAATAAAAGTAACTTATAGAATTAGCTTTAGGGGCATAAATAGATACATCGAATATCGCAACAAAAAAAACTCACTCAATACTGGTCCAGAGTTATTTTCACTGAAAATTAAAAAGTGTCGGTTTGTCCTGTTATTAACAAAAATCAATGTAACTTATAGAATTAGCTTTAGGGGCATAAATAGATACATCGAATATCGCAACAAAAAAAACTCACTCATAACTACTCCAGAGTTATTTTCACTGAAAATAAAAAAGTGCCGGTTTGTTCTGTTATTAGCAAAAATCAATGTAACTTATAGAATTAGCTTTAGGGGCATAAATATATACATCTAATATCGCAACACAAAAAACTCGCTCATAACTACTCCAGAGTTATTTACACTGAAAATAAAAAAGTGCCGGTTTGTTCTGTTATTAGCAAAAATCAATGTAACTTATAGAATAAGCTTTAGGGGCATAAATAGATACATCGATTATCACAAAAAAAAACTCACTCATTCTACTCCAGAGTTATTTTCACTGAAAAAAAAAAGTGCCGGTTTGTCCTGTTATTAGCAAAAATCAATGTAACTTATAGAATTGGCTTTGGGGGCATAAATAGATACATCGAATATCGCAACAAAAAAACTCACTCATAACTACTCCAGAGTTATTTTCACTGAAAATAAAAAAGTGCCGGTTTGTCCTGTTATTAGCAAAAATCAATGTAACTTATAGAATTAGCTTTAATGGCATAAATATATACATCTAATATCGCAACAAAAAAAACTCACTCATAACTACTCCAGAGTTATTTACACTGAAAATAAAAAAGTGCCGGTTTGTTCTGTTATTAGCAAAAATCAATGTAACTTACAGAATTAGCTTTAGGGGCATAAATAAATACATCGAATATCGCAACAAAAAAAACTCACTCATAACTACTCCAGAGTTATTTTCACTGAAAATAAAAAAGTGCCGGTTTGTCCTGTTATTAGCAAAAATCAATGTAACTTATAGAATTAGCTTTAGGGGCATAAATATATACATCTAATATCGCAACAAAAAAAACTCACTCATAACTACTCCAGAGTTATTTACACTGAAAATAAAAAAGTGCCGGTTTGTTCTGTTATTAGCAAAAATCAATGTAACTTACAGAATAAGCTTTAGGGGCATAAATAAATACATCGAATATCGCAACAAAAAAAACTCACTCATAACTACTCCAGAATTATTTTCACTGAAAATAAAAAAGTGTCGGTTTGTCCTGTTATTAACAAAAATCAATGTAACTTATAGAATTAGCTTTAGGGGCATAAATATATACATCTAATATCGCAACAAAAAAAAACTCACTCATAACTACTCCAGAGTTATTTTCACTGAAAATAAAAAAGTGCCGGTTTGTCCTGTTATTAGCAAAAATAAAAGTAACTTATAGAATTAGTTTTAGGGGCATAAATATATACATCTAATATCGCAACAAAAAAAACTCACTCATAACTACTCCAGAGTTATTTACACTGAAAATAAAAAAGTGCCGGTTTGTTCTGTTATTAGCAAAAATCAATGTAACTTACAGAATTAGCTTTAGGGGCATAAATAAATACATCGAATATCGCAACAAAAAAAACTCACTCATAACTACTCCAGAGTTATTTTCACTGAAAATAAAAAAGTGCCGGTTTGTCCTGTAATTAGCAAAAATCAATGTAACTTATAGAATTGGCTTTGGGGGCATAAATAGATATATCGAATATCGCAACAAAAAAAACTCACTCATAACTACTCCAGAGTTATTTTCACTGAAAATAAAAAAGTGCCGGTTTGTCCTGTTATTAGCAAAAATCAATGTAACTTTTAGAATTAGCTTTAGGGACATAAATAGATACATCGAATATCGCAACAAAAAAAACTCACTCAATACTACTCCAGAGTTATTTTCACTGAAAATAAAAAAGTGTCGGTTTGTCCTGTTATTAACAAAAAACAATGTAACTTATAGAATTAGCTTTAGGGGCATAAATATATACATCTAATATCGCAATTAAAAAAACTCACTCAAAAATACTCCAGAGTTATTTTCACTGAAAATAAAAAAGTGCCGGTTTGTTCTATTATTAGCAAAAATCAATGAAACTTATAGAATTAGCTTTAATGACATAAATATATACATCTAATATCGCAACAAAAAAAACTCGCTCATAACTACTCCAGAGTTATTTACACTGAAAATAAAAAAGTGCCGGTTTGTCCTGTTATTAGCAAAAATCAATATAACTTATAGAATTGGCTTTGGGGGCATAAATAGATACATCGAATATCGCAACAAAAAAAACTCACTCATAACTACTCCAGAGTTATTTACACTGAAAATAAAAAAGTGCCGGTTTGTTCTGTTATTAGCAAAAATCAATGTAACTTATAGAATTAGCTTTAGGGGCATAAATATATACATCTAATATCGCAATAAAAAAAACTCACTCAAAAATACTCCAGAGTTATTTTCACTGAAAATAAAAAAGTGCCTGTTTGTTCTGTTATTAGCAAAAATCAATGAAACTTATAGAATTAGCTTTAATGACATAAATAGATACATCGAATATCGCAACAAAAAAAACTCACTCAATACTGGTCCAGAGTTATTTTCACTGAAAATAAAAAAGTGCCGGTTTGTTCTGTTATTAGCAAAAATCAATGTAACTTATAGAATTAGCTTTAGGGGCATAAATAGATACATCGATTATCACAACAAAAAAACTCACTCATAACTACTCCAGAGTTATTTTCACTGAAAATAAAAAAGTGCCGGTTTGTCCTGTTATTAGCAAAAATCAATGTAACTTATAGAATTAGCTTTAGGGGCATAAATAGATACATCGATTATCACAACAAAAAAACTCACTCATAACTACTCCAGAGTAATTTTCACTGAAAATAAAAAAGTGTCGGATTGTCCTGTTATTAACAAAAATCAATGTAACTTATAGAATTAGCTTTAGGGGCATAAATATATACATCTAATATCGCAACAAAAAAAACTCACTCATAACTACTCCAGAGTTATTTTCACTGAAAATAAAAAAGTGCCGGTTTGTCCTGTTATTAGCAAAAATAAAAGTAACTTATAGAATTAGCTTTAGGGGCATAAATAGATACATCGAATATCGCAACAAAAAAAACTCACTCAATACTGGTCCAGAGTTATTTTCACTGAAAATTAAAAAGTGTCGGTTTGTCCTGTTATTAACAAAAATCAATGTAACTTATAGAATTAGCTTTAGGGGCATAAATAGATACATCGAATATCGCAACAAAAAAAACTCACTCATAACTACTCCAGAGTTATTTTCACTGAAAATAAAAAAGTGCCGGTTTGTTCTGTTATTAGCAAAAATCAATGTAACTTATAGAATTAGCTTTAGGGGCATAAATATATACATCTAATATCGCAACACAAAAAACTCGCTCATAACTACTCCAGAGTTATTTACACTGAAAATAAAAAAGTGCCGGTTTGTTCTGTTATTAGCAAAAATCAATGTAACTTATAGAATAAGCTTTAGGGGCATAAATAGATACATCGATTATCACAAAAAAAAACTCACTCATTCTACTCCAGAGTTATTTTCACTGAAAATAAAAAAGTGCCGGTTTGTCCTGTTATTAGCAAAAATCAATGTAACTTATAGAATTGGCTTTGGGGGCATAAATAGATACATCGAATATCGCAACAAAAAAACTCACTCATAACTACTCCAGAGTTATTTTCACTGAAAATAAAAAAGTGCCGGTTTGTCCTGTTATTAGCAAAAATCAATGTAACTTATAGAATTAGCTTTAATGGCATAAATATATACATCTAATATCGCAACAAAAAAAACTCACTCATAACTACTCCAGAGTTATTTACACTGAAAATAAAAAAGTGCCGGTTTGTTCTGTTATTAGCAAAAATCAATGTAACTTACAGAATTAGCTTTAGGGGCATAAATAAATACATCGAATATCGCAACAAAAAAAACTCACTCATAACTACTCCAGAGTTATTTTCACTGAAAATAAAAAAGTGCCGGTTTGTCCTGTTATTAGCAAAAATCAATGTAACTTATAGAATTAGCTTTAGGGGCATAAATATATACATCTAATATCGCAACAAAAAAAACTCACTCATAACTACTCCAGAGTTATTTACACTGAAAATAAAAAAGTGCCGGTTTGTTCTGTTATTAGCAAAAATCAATGTAACTTACAGAATAAGCTTTAGGGGCATAAATAAATACATCGAATATCGCAACAAAAAAAACTCACTCATAACTACTCCAGAGTTATTTTCACTGAAAATAAAAAAGTGTCGGTTTGTCCTGTTATTAACAAAAATCAATGTAACTTATAGAATTAGCTTTAGGGGCATAAATATATACATCTAATATCGCAACAAAAAAAAACTCACTCATAACTACTCCAGAGTTATTTTCACTGAAAATAAAAAAGTGCCGGTTTGTCCTGTTATTAGCAAAAATAAAAGTAACTTATAGAATTAGTTTTAGGGGCATAAATATATACATCTAATATCGCAACAAAAAAAACTCACTCATAACTACTCCAGAGTTATTTACACTGAAAATAAAAAAGTGCCGGTTTGTTCTGTTATTAGCAAAAATCAATGTAACTTACAGAATTAGCTTTAGGGGCATAAATAAATACATCGAATATCGCAACAAAAAAAACTCACTCATAACTACTCCAGAGTTATTTTCACTGAAAATAAAAAAGTGTCGGTTTGTCCTGTTATTAACAAAAATCAATGTAACTTATAGAATTAGCTTTAGGGGCATAAATATATACATCTAATATCGCAACAAAAAAAAACTCACTCATAACTACTCCAGAGTTATTTTCACTGAAAATAAAAAAGTGCCGGTTTGTTCTGTTATTAGCAAAAATCAATGTAACTTATAGAATTAGCTTTAGGGGCATAAATATATACATCTAATATCGCAACACAAAAAACTCGCTCATAACTACTCCAGAGTTATTTACACTGAAAATAAAAAAGTGCCGGTTTGTTCTGTTATTAGCAAAAATAAAAGTAACTTATAGAATTAGCTTTAGGGGCATAAATATATACATCTAATATCGCAACAAAAAAAACTCGCTCATAACTACTCCAGAGTTATTTACACTGAAAATAAAAAAGTGCCTGTTTGTTCTGTTATTAGCAAAAATCAATGTTACTTACAGAATTAGCTTTAGGGGCATAAATAAATACATCGAATATCGCAACAAAAAAACTCACTCATAACTACTCCAGAGTTATTTTCACTGAAAATAAAAAAGTGCCGGTTTGTCCTGTTATTAGCAAAAATCAATGTAACTTGTAGAATTAGCTTTAGGGGCATAAATAGAGACATCGATTATCACAACAAAAAAACTCACTCATAACTACTCCAGAGTTATTTTCACTGAAAATAAAAAAGTGCCGGTTTGTCCTGTTATTAGCAAAAATCAATGTAACTTATAGAATTGGCTTTGGGGGCATAAATAGATACATCGAATATCGCAACAAAAAAAAACTCACTCATAACTACTCCAGAGTTATTTTCACTGAAAATAAAAAAGTGCCGGTTTGTCCTGTTATTAGCAAAAATCAATGTAACTTATAGAATTAGCTTTAGGGGCATAAATAGATACATCGAATATCGCAACAAAAAAAACTCACTCATAACTACTCCAGAGTAATTTTCACTGAAAATAAAAAAGTGTCGGATTGTCCTGTTATTAACAAAAATCAATGTAACTTATAGAATTAGCTTTAGGGGCATAAATATATACATCTAATATCGCAACAAAAAAAACTCACTCATAACTACTCCAGAGTTATTTTCACTGAAAATAAAAAAGTGCCGGTTTGTCCTGTTATTAGCAAAAATAAAAGTAACTTATAGAATTAGCTTTAGGGGCATAAATAGATACATCGAATATCGCAACAAAAAAAACTCACTCAATACTGGTCCAGAGTTATTTTCACTGAAAATTAAAAAGTGTCGGTTTGTCCTGTTATTAACAAAAATCAATGTAACTTATAGAATTAGCTTTAGGGGCATAAATAGATACATCGAATATCGCAACAAAAAAAACTCACTCATAACTACTCCAGAGTTATTTTCACTGAAAATAAAAAAGTGCCGGTTTGTTCTGTTATTAGCAAAAATCAATGTAACTTATAGAATTAGCTTTAGGGGCATAAATATATACATCTAATATCGCAACACAAAAAACTCGCTCATAACTACTCCAGAGTTATTTACACTGAAAATAAAAAAGTGCCGGTTTGTTCTGTTATTAGCAAAAATCAATGTAACTTATAGAATAAGCTTTAGGGGCATAAATAGATACATCGATTATCACAAAAAAAAACTCACTCATTCTACTCCAGAGTTATTTTCACTGAAAAAAAAAAGTGCCGGTTTGTCCTGTTATTAGCAAAAATCAATGTAACTTATAGAATTGGCTTTGGGGGCATAAATAGATACATCGAATATCGCAACAAAAAAACTCACTCATAACTACTCCAGAGTTATTTTCACTGAAAATAAAAAAGTGCCGGTTTGTCCTGTTATTAGCAAAAATCAATGTAACTTATAGAATTAGCTTTAATGGCATAAATATATACATCTAATATCGCAACAAAAAAAACTCACTCATAACTACTCCAGAGTTATTTACACTGAAAATAAAAAAGTGCCGGTTTGTTCTGTTATTAGCAAAAATCAATGTAACTTACAGAATTAGCTTTAGGGGCATAAATAAATACATCGAATATCGCAACAAAAAAAACTCACTCATAACTACTCCAGAGTTATTTTCACTGAAAATAAAAAAGTGCCGGTTTGTCCTGTTATTAGCAAAAATCAATGTAACTTATAGAATTAGCTTTAGGGGCATAAATATATACATCTAATATCGCAACAAAAAAAACTCACTCATAACTACTCCAGAGTTATTTACACTGAAAATAAAAAAGTGCCGGTTTGTTCTGTTATTAGCAAAAATCAATGTAACTTACAGAATAAGCTTTAGGGGCATAAATAAATACATCGAATATCGCAACAAAAAAAACTCACTCATAACTACTCCAGAATTATTTTCACTGAAAATAAAAAAGTGTCGGTTTGTCCTGTTATTAACAAAAATCAATGTAACTTATAGAATTAGCTTTAGGGGCATAAATATATACATCTAATATCGCAACAAAAAAAAACTCACTCATAACTACTCCAGAGTTATTTTCACTGAAAATAAAAAAGTGCCGGTTTGTCCTGTTATTAGCAAAAATAAAAGTAACTTATAGAATTAGTTTTAGGGGCATAAATATATACATCTAATATCGCAACAAAAAAAACTCACTCATAACTACTCCAGAGTTATTTACACTGAAAATAAAAAAGTGCCGGTTTGTTCTGTTATTAGCAAAAATCAATGTAACTTACAGAATTAGCTTTAGGGGCATAAATAAATACATCGAATATCGCAACAAAAAAAACTCACTCATAACTACTCCAGAGTTATTTTCACTGAAAATAAAAAAGTGCCGGTTTGTCCTGTAATTAGCAAAAATCAATGTTACTTATAGAATTGGCTTTGGGGGCATAAATAGATATATCGAATATCGCAACAAAAAAAACTCACTCATAACTACTCCAGAGTTATTTTCACTGAAAATAAAAAAGTGCCGGTTTGTCCTGTTATTAGCAAAAATCAATGTAACTTTTAGAATTAGCTTTAGGGACATAAATAGATACATCGAATATCGCAACAAAAAAAACTCACTCAATACTACTCCAGAGTTATTTTCACTGAAAATAAAAAAGTGTCGGTTTGTCCTGTTATTAACAAAAAACAATGTAACTTATAGAATTAGCTTTAGGGGCATAAATATATACATCTAATATCGCAATTAAAAAAACTCACTCAAAAATACTCCAGAGTTATTTTCACTGAAAATAAAAAAGTGCCGGTTTGTTCTATTATTAGCAAAAATCAATGAAACTTATAGAATTAGCTTTAATGACATAAATATATACATCTAATATCGCAACAAAAAAAACTCGCTCATAACTACTCCAGAGTTATTTACACTGAAAATAAAAAAGTGCCGGTTTGTCCTGTTATTAGCAAAAATCAATATAACTTATAGAATTGGCTTTGGGGGCATAAATAGATACATCGAATATCGCAACAAAAAAAACTCACTCATAACTACTCCAGAGTTATTTACACTGAAAATAAAAAAGTGCCGGTTTGTTCTGTTATTAGCAAAAATCAATGTAACTTATAGAATTAGCTTTAGGGGCATAAATATATACATCTAATATCGCAATAAAAAAAACTCACTCAAAAATACTCCAGAGTTATTTTCACTGAAAATAAAAAAGTGCCTGTTTGTTCTGTTATTAGCAAAAATCAATGAAACTTATAGAATTAGCTTTAATGACATAAATAGATACATCGAATATCGCAACAAAAAAAACTCACTCAATACTGGTCCAGAGTTATTTTCACTGAAAATAAAAAAGTGCCGGTTTGTTCTGTTATTAGCAAAAATCAATGTAACTTATAGAATTAGCTTTAGGGGCATAAATAGATACATCGATTATCACAACAAAAAAACTCACTCATAACTACTCCAGAGTTATTTTCACTGAAAATAAAAAAGTGCCGGTTTGTCCTGTTATTAGCAAAAATCAATGTAACTTATAGAATTAGCTTTAGGGGCATAAATAGATACATCGATTATCACAACAAAAAAACTCACTCATAACTACTCCAGAGTTATTTTCACTGAAAATAAAAAAGTGCCGGTTTGTCCTCTTATTAGCAAAAATCAATGTTATTTATAGAATTAGCTTTAGGGGCATAAATAGATACATCGAATATCGCAACAAAAAAAACTCACTCATAACTACTCCAGAGTTATTTTCACTGAAAATAAAAAAGCGCCGGTTTGTCCTGTTATTAGCAAAAATCAATGTAACTTATAGAATTAGCTTTAGGGGCATAATAATAAACATCTAATATCGCAACAAAAAAAACTCACTCATAACTACTCCAGAGTAATTTTCACTGAAAATAAAAAAGTGCCGGTTTGTCCTGTTATTAGCAAAAATCAATGTAACTTATAGAATTAGCTTTAGGGGCATTAATAGATACATCTAATATCGCAACAAAAAAAAAACTCACTCGTAACTACTCCAGAGTTATTTACACTGAAAATAAAAAAGTGCCGGTTTGTTCTGTTATTAGCAAAAATCAATGTTACTTATAGAATTAGCTTTAGGGGCATAATAATAAACATCTAATATCGCAACAAAAAAAACTCACTCATAACTACTCCAGAGTAATTTTCACTGAAAATAAAAAAGTGCCGGTTTGTCCTGTTATTAGCAAAAATCAATGTAACTTATAGAATTAGCTTTAGGGGTTTAGGATATTATTACTCCTATTATTAAAACAATTTATTTTGCGGAATCGAAAACATCTATTTTTTTTACCTCTTGACAGATCTCTTATAAAACAAAACACAACTCTATTGAAATAAAATAATAAAGGCGACCGCGAAGGTCGCACTGGTGAAAAAGAGTTCCGCCACACCACCCCCCCACGGAGAAAGGAAGAATAAGCTGAAAAATTTATAAATAAATAAGATAATCACATATCTAAAATATTTCTAAACTTCACCCTCCTCCCGGACCGGGTGATGACAGGAGCTGGTGTAGGTGCAGGGACCAACGCAGGCGTGAAACTGCTAGCTGGAGTTGGCGCAGGCGGCACAATTGGTTCACAATTGCCAAACGCCGAATCCAAATGGGCAGGCTTAACGCGATCTATGCTAACTGTACGTTCCCTTCCATTAATATCGAGAGTGATCGTTTTGTCTCTTCGCCCGATGATACGATGAGGACCGGAATAAGGCGGCTGCAACGGCCTTCGCACTGAATCATCGCGTAGCATGGCATGCGACGCCTTAACTAAATCTTTAAATATGAAAGTCGATGGCTGGGCGTGGCGTGTAGCAAGGACAGGACGGAGAGCTTCCATATATTTGCGCAGCTCACGGACGAAATCTACAACGTCACTTGGGCTCTGCGATGTTATTGGAGGTATGACGAGTTCTCCAGGCAAGCGAAGAGTCTCTCCATAAACGAGCTCTGCAGAAGATGCCTTCAAATCTTCTTTGAGCGCCGTTCGCATCCCTAATAAAACTAACGGCAAAGCTCTTACCCATGTGTCATTATGACACATCAAAGATGCTTTAAGCTGCCGATGCATGCGTTCCACCATACCATTTGCGCAAGGATGGTAACTAGTCGTGCGCACCCGTTTGGTACCACATACATCCATTAGACGGCGAAACAACACAGATTCAAACTGCCGGCCCTGGTCGGTTGTCAAAATGTTTGGTACCCCAAAACGGGAAACCCAACCAGTTACGAATGTATCTGCTACCTCTTCTGCTGTGATTGATGACATAGGCCATACTTCAGGCCACCGTGTGTATCTATCAATCGCAGTCAGGCAATAATTGTACCCTTTCGAGTGAGGAAGTGGTCCAATAATGTCTAAATGCACCGACCTAAATCTGTTTGACGGTAATTTAAACTCTCCAAGTGGCGAATTAATATGTCGAGTTACTTTACTGAGTTGACAGCGTAAACAAGTTCGAGCCCATTCACGGCAATTTGCGTTTACTTGAGGCCATACATAACGCTCAGTTACCAAGCGAGTGGTTGCCCGCGCGCCAGGGTGACTGAGGTTGTGACACCTGTCGAATGCAGCTCGACGGAATGCTGGTGTCAGGTATGGACGTGGTCGCTCAGTTGAAGTATCACAAATTACTGTGATATTTGTGCCAGGGATGAGGATGGGTTCGAGCTTCAAAGACGAATTCCCACGCATACTAGCTAGCTCCTCATCCGATTCTTGCGATAACGCGAGTGCAGCAAAATCCTCTTCAAGAGAAATAGACTCAACGTGCGACATGGCATCAGCTACGATGTTATCAACCCCTTTAATATACACTACATCAGTAGTAAACTGGCTGATGAAAGACAGCTGGTTTAATTGGATAGGCGGCAATTTCTCACGTCGTTGTACAAAAGCGTATATTAGCGGCTTATGGTCAGTGTAGATAGTGACGTGTTGTACCTCCAACAGGTGCCTGAAGTGTTGAACACTCTCGTACACCGCAAGGAGTTCCCGATAGTACGCCGGCCACTGAGCCTGTTTAGCAGTCAGCTTTTTACTAAAATAGGCTAGTGGCTGCCAATCATCATTATCGACGCGCTGTTGTAGGCAAGAACCAACGTGCGTTCCTGAAGCGTCAGTAAACAACCCAACCTCAGCACTGTTATTTGGGTGTGCTAAAATTGTAGCGGACGTCAAGCTTTTCTTGCATTCTTCAAAGCACTTTTCTAGCTCAGGAGTCCACACAAAAGGTTTATTGCCTTTGCCTTGAATAGCAGTGATTGCTTCAATTAACGGCGCTTGGTACTTAGCCGTACTTGGCAAAAACCGGCGGTAGTAATTGACCATGCCTATGAATCTGCGCATACCCTGAACTGTCTTTGGGGGCGGGTAATCCACCAGAGAACGAATTCTGTCCTCGGGAGGACGCGTGCCCGCAGCATTGACTCGATGCCCAAGGAAAGATACTTCTGCGGCACCAAATACGGACTTGGCTGTATTAATCACAACGCCATAGTCGTGCAATCGCTGGAACAAGATTTCCAGATGCTGCGCATGCGCTATTTGGTCTTTTGAGTAAACCAAAATGTCATCAACATAGACATAGCAAAAATCTAAGCCACGGACTACTTCATCGATAAATCTCTGAAAAGTCTGCCCAGCATTACGCAAACCAAAAGTCATATACAGAAATTCATATAATCCAAATGGAGTAGTTATCGCTGTCTTGCACACGTCGCCTGGATTCACCGGTATCTGTTGATAGGCCTTGACCAAGTCTATAGTACTAAAAACGGTACAGCCAGACAAGTTGTGCGCATAATCACCTATGTATCGGACAGGGTAGCGATCAGGAATCGTTCGGGCGTTTAATGCACGATAATCACCGCAAGGACGCCACGTTGAGTCCTTTTTAGGTGCGAGATGCAGAGGCGATGACCAAGAGCTATCAGATGGTCGGCAAGTACCAGCTCGGACCATATCTTCGAACTCTTTCTTTGCAATGCCCAGTTTTAATGGTGCCAACCGACGCGGTCTAGATGTCACAGGGGGACCGTCGGTAGTGTTTATATAATGTACGGTGCTGTGTTTAATAATTCTAGGTGCACCAGGTGGTCGCGTTATACTTGGGTATTTCTCCAAGATCGCTGTGAATGGCGAGTCAGGAAGAGATACTACCTTCACACTTTGCTGTTCCGCGGTATAAAGGTCCGCGGACGAAATAAGCCCAGTTTTACTATCGCACAGCTTACCTTTTGAGCAATCGGGTAAAAGCTGGTAATGCGACAAAAAATCTACGCCAATAATACCACTTTCCACATCCGCCACGACAAAGTTCCAGGTGAAATCCCGTCGTAGCCCTAAATTTAAGTTCAACTGTACCAGTCCATATGTGATAATCTTACTGCCATTAGCTGCAACTAAACTATATGATAATGGCTGAAGCGTACGTCCTTTTATAAAGCTACGAGGAACGCAACAAATATCCGAACCAGTGTCCACCAAAAATTTCCGGTTGGATCTCCGGTCGGTCACGAAAAGGCGGCGACTAGCTGGCGAGCAACTGGATGTCGCCTTTAACAGTTGCTGTTTTGGTTTCCCTGATCACTAGGCGGGGAACCGGACCACTTACATGGAGGCACACATTTACGTGCTTTTGTCGCAAAACGGTCATGATAAAAGCACAAATCATAGTTACGTGAACGTGATCGGCTGCGACTACGATTACGGTTACGATTGAAGTCACGACTACGCGTACCAACATGCGAGCTGCAACCAGCAGAGGAAAGTGACGCTACTAAACGGGTCAATTCATCAACTTTTTTAGTCAGCTCCTGTACAAGATCAGTATTCGAGTTAGGCGAAACCGTACATACCTCCAATGAAGTTGATTGAGCGTTAATTTCAGCCAAATTGTCCGCTAGTTCGCTTAGCTCAGCCAACGATTCTAATCGTTGAGCAGCCAAGACAGTTTGAAGATATCGTGGCAACCTGCTCATCCAAATTGTCTTCAGAATATCCTCCGGAAATGCTGCACCGGCTAACGATCTCAGATGACGCAGAAAAAACGACGGCTTTTGATCGCCGATCTGCTCCTTCTCTAGAAGACGGCGTATTTTCTGCTCCCGAGAATCTGAGAACCTAGATATTATTGCGTTGCGCAATTTCGTGTAGGGTTGCTCCCTCGGAGGTTCGATTATGAAATCCTCTACTTCGCGAGTACAATTGGTATCGAGGTGCGCAACTGCGTAATTAAACTTCGTGATTTCTTGGCTAATATTATTGATGGAAAATTGCGCCTCTAAACTCGCAAACCATAGGGCCGGGCGATCTCTACAAAATGGAGGGGTACGTATAGATACTCTGTTAATCATTACCTTCTCCGTACCGCCTGTGCCAGATCTGCTGTCACTGCTTGACATTTCACGTCCACCCGTACCCGCGGAAGCTGGTTTGAAGTCTTCCTGCTCACTGTCACTCATGACGTGTGCTGTCATGAAAAACCATGCTAAGAGAAAAACAAAATTCAAAAACAAAAACTGAAAACAAAAGAAACGTGGGAGTGTGGTGTGCGAATGCCCTACAAAAAACTTTGGTATAAAAATAACTTAAAAATATGTACAAAAATTCACCAAAATAAAATAAAATTAAATACACACACAAAAACACACAACAATATAAATCACACTTAGTCTTTTTAGTCCACACTGGTTCTTCCAAAAGATACTTCGACTTTAGTCTTGACGCGCTCCATGCGATTGTTGCCAGCAGTCAGCAGCACAGCTCTCGTAGTCGAATTCACCACTTCTTTTTCTACGTTTTCGTATTCTCGTCGACGAACAATCAGACGACCGTGGTCGCTAAACTCGTACCACCAAAGAAAGTACTCGTACCTATTTGCGTACCTTTGCTCTTCTTGTGTTCGAATCGTCTTAATTTATGTTGTGTTCGTATCGGGGTCACCAATTTAGGATATTATTACTCCTATTATTAAAACAATTTATTTTGCGGAATCGAAAACATCTATTTTTTTTACCTCTTGACAGATCTCTTATAAAACAAAACACAACTCTATTGAAATAAAATAATAAAGGCGACCGCGAAGGTCGCACTGGTGAAAAAGAGTTCCGCCACAGGGGCATAAATAGATACATCTAATATCGCAACAAAAAAAAAACTCACTCGTAACTACTCCAGAGTTATTTACACTGAAAATAAAAAAGTGCCGGTTTGTCCTGTTATTAGCAAAAATCAATGTAACTTATAGAATTTGCTTTAGGGGCATAAATCGATACATCGAATATCGCAACAAAAAAAACTCACTCAATACTGGTCCAGAGCTATTTTCACTGAAAATAAAAAAGTGTCGGTTTGTCCTGTTATAAACAAAAAACAATGTAACTTATAGAATTAGCTTTAGGGGCATAAATATATACATCTAATATCGCAACAAAAAAACTCGCTCATAACTACTCCAGAGTTATTTACACTGAAAATAAAAAAGTGCCGGTTTGTTCTGTTATTAGCAAAAATCAATGTAACTTATAGAATTAGCGTTAATGGCATAAATATATACATCTAATATCGCAACAAAAAAAAAACTCACTCATAACTACTCCAGAGTTATTTACACTGAAAATAAAAAAGTGCCGGTTTGTCCTGTTATTAGCAAAAATCAATATAACTTATAGAATTGGCTTTGGGGGCATAAATAGATACATCGAATATCGCAACAAAAAAAACTCACTCATAACTACTCCAGAGTTATTTTCACTGAAAGTAAAAAAGTGCCGGTTTGTCCTGTTATTAGCAAAAATCAATGTAACTTATAGAATTAGCTTTAGGGGCATAAATAGATACATCGAATATCGCAACAAAAAAAACTCACTCATAACTACTCCAGAGTAATTTTCACTGAAAATAAAAAAGTGCCGGTTTGTCCTGTTATTAGCAAAAATCAATGTAACTTATAGAATTGGCTTTGGGGGCATAAATAGATACATCGAATATCGCAACAAAAAAAACTCACTCATAACTACTCCAGAGTTATTTTCACTGAAAATAAAAAAGTGCCGGTTTGTCCTGTTATTAGCAAAAATCAATGTAACTTATAGAATCAGCTTTAATGGCATAAATATATACATCTTATATCGCAACAAAAAAAAAACTCACTCATAACTACTCCAGAGTTATTTACACTGAAAATAAAAAAGTGCCGGTTTTCCTGTTATTAGCAAAAATCAATGTAACTTATAGAATTAGCTTTAGGGGCATAAATAGATACATCGAATATCGCAACAAAAAAAACTCACTCAATACTGGTCCAGAGTTATTTTCACTGAAAATAAAAAAGTGTCGGTTTGTCCTGTTATTAACAAAAAACAATGTAACTTATAGAATTAGCTTTAGGGGCATAAATATATACATCTAATATCGCAACAAAAAAAACTCGCTCATAACTACTCCAGAGTTATTTACACTGAAAATAAAAAAGTGCCGGTTTGTTCTGTTATTAGCAAAAATCAATGTAACTTATAGAATTAAGGTTAATGGCATAAATATATACATCTAATATCGCAACAAAAAAAAAACTCACTCATAACTACTCCAGAGTTATTTACACTGAAAATAAAAAAGTGCCGGTTTGTTCTGTTATTAGCAAAAATCAATGTAACTTACAGAATTAGCTTTAGGGGCATAAATAAATACATCGAATATCGCAACAAAAAAAACTCACTCATAACTACTCCAGAGTTATTTTCACTGAAAATAAAAAAGTGCCGGTTTGTCCTGTTATTAGCAAAAATCAATGTAACTTATAGAATTAGCTTTAGGGGCATAAATATATACATCTAATATCGCAACAAAAAAAACTCACTCATAACTACTCCAGAGTTATTTACACTGAAAATAAAAAAGTGCCGGTTTGTTCTGTTATTAGCAAAAATCAATGTAACTTACAGAATAAGCTTTAGGGGCATAAATAAATACATCGAATATCGCAACAAAAAAAACTCACTCATAACTACTCCAGAGTTATTTTCACTGAAAATAAAAAAGTGTCGGTTTGTCCTGTTATTAACAAAAATCAATGTAACTTATAGAATTAGCTTTAGGGGCATAAATATATACATCTAATATCGCAACAAAAAAAAACTCACTCATAACTACTCCAGAGTTATTTTCACTGAAAATAAAAAAGTGCCGGTTTGTCCTGTTATTAGCAAAAATAAAAGTAACTTATAGAATTAGTTTTAGGGGCATAAATATATACATCTAATATCGCAACAAAAAAAACTCACTCATAACTACTCCAGAGTTATTTACACTGAAAATAAAAAAGTGCCGGTTTGTTCTGTTATTAGCAAAAATCAATGTAACTTACAGAATTAGCTTTAGGGGCATAAATAAATACATCGAATATCGCAACAAAAAAAACTCACTCATAACTACTCCAGAGTTATTTTCACTGAAAATAAAAAAGTGCCGGTTTGTCCTGTAATTAGCAAAAATCAATGTAACTTATAGAATTGGCTTTGGGGGCATAAATAGATATATCGAATATCGCAACAAAAAAAACTCACTCATAACTACTCCAGAGTTATTTTCACTGAAAATAAAAAAGTGCCGGTTTGTCCTGTTATTAGCAAAAATCAATGTAACTTTTAGAATTAGCTTTAGGGACATAAATAGATACATCGAATATCGCAACAAAAAAAACTCACTCAATACTGGTCCAGAGTTATTTTCACTGAAAATAAAAAAGTGTCGGTTTGTCCTGTTATTAACAAAAAACAATGTAACTTATAGAATTAGCTTTAGGGGCATAAATATATACATCTAATATCGCAATTAAAAAAACTCACTCAAAAATACTCCAGAGTTATTTTCACTGAAAATAAAAAAGTGCCGGTTTGTTCTATTATTAGCAAAAATCAATGAAACTTATAGAATTAGCTTTAATGACATAAATATATACATCTAATATCGCAACAAAAAAAACTCGCTCATAACTACTCCAGAGTTATTTACACTGAAAATAAAAAAGTGCCGGTTTGTCCTGTTATTAGCAAAAATCAATATAACTTATAGAATTGGCTTTGGGGGCATAAATAGATACATCGAATATCGCAACAAAAAAAACTCACTCATAACTACTCCAGAGTTATTTACACTGAAAATAAAAAAGTGCCGGTTTGTTCTGTTATTAGCAAAAATCAATGTAACTTATAGAATTAGCTTTAGGGGCATAAATATATACATCTAATATCGCAATAAAAAAAACTCACTCAAAAATACTCCAGAGTTATTTTCACTGAAAATAAAAAAGTGCCGGTTTGTTCTGTTATTAGCAAAAATCAATGAAACTTATAGAATTAGCTTTAATGACATAAATAGATACATCGAATATCGCAACAAAAAAAACTCACTCAATACTGGTCCAGAGTTATTTTCACTGAAAATAAAAAAGTGCCGGTTTGTTCTGTTATTAGCAAAAATCAATGTAACTTATAGAATTAGCTTTAGGGGCATAAATAGATACATCGATTATCACAACAAAAAAACTCACTCATAACTACTCCAGAGTTATTTTCACTGAAAATAAAAAAGTGCCGGTTTGTCCTGTTATTAGCAAAAATCAATGTAACTTATAGAATTAGCTTTAGGGGCATAAATAGATACATCGATTATCACAACAAAAAAACTCACTCATAACTACTCCAGAGTTATTTTCACTGAAAATAAAAAAGTGCCGGTTTGTCCTCTTATTAGCAAAAATCAATGTTATTTATAGAATTAGCTTTAGGGGCATAAATAGATACATCGAATATCGCAACAAAAAAAACTCACTCATAACTACTCCAGAGTTATTTTCACTGAAAATAAAAAAGCGCCGGTTTGTCCTGTTATTAGCAAAAATCAATGTAACTTATAGAATTAGCTTTAGGGGCATAATAATAAACATCTAATATCGCAACAAAAAAAACTCACTCATAACTACTCCAGAGTAATTTTCACTGAAAATAAAAAAGTGCCGGTTTGTCCTGTTATTAGCAAAAATCAATGTAACTTATAGAATTAGCTTTAGGGGCATTAATAGATACATCTAATATCGCAACAAAAAAAAAACTCACTCGTAACTACTCCAGAGTTATTTACACTGAAAATAAAAAAGTGCCGGTTTGTTCTGTTATTAGCAAAAATCAATGTTACTTATAGAATTAGCTTTAGGGGCATAATAATAAACATCTAATATCGCAACAAAAAAAACTCACTCATAACTACTCCAGAGTAATTTTCACTGAAAATAAAAAAGTGCCGGTTTGTCCTGTTATTAGCAAAAATCAATGTAACTTATAGAATTAGCTTTAGGGGCATAAATAGATACATCTAATATCGCAACAAAAAAAAAACTCACTCGTAACTACTCCAGAGTTATTTACACTGAAAATAAAAAAGTGCCGGTTTGTCCTGTTATTAGCAAAAATCAATGTAACTTATAGAATTTGCTTTAGGGGCATAAATCGATACATCGAATATCGCAACAAAAAAAACTCACTCAATACTGGTCCAGAGCTATTTTCACTGAAAATAAAAAAGTGTCGGTTTGTCCTGTTATAAACAAAAAACAATGTAACTTATAGAATTAGCTTTAGGGGCATAAATATATACATCTAATATCGCAACAAAAAAACTCGCTCATAACTACTCCAGAGTTATTTACACTGAAAATAAAAAAGTGCCGGTTTGTTCTGTTATTAGCAAAAATCAATGTAACTTATAGAATTAGCGTTAATGGCATAAATATATACATCTAATATCGCAACAAAAAAAAAACTCACTCATAACTACTCCAGAGTTATTTACACTGAAAATAAAAAAGTGCCGGTTTGTCCTGTTATTAGCAAAAATCAATATAACTTATAGAATTGGCTTTGGGGGCATAAATAGATACATCGAATATCGCAACAAAAAAAACTCACTCATAACTACTCCAGAGTTATTTTCACTGAAAGTAAAAAAGTGCCGGTTTGTCCTGTTATTAGCAAAAATCAATGTAACTTATAGAATTGTCTTAGGGGGCATAAATAGATACATCGAATATCGCAACAAAAAAAACTCACTCATAACTACTCCAGAGTTATTTTCACTGAAAATAAAAAAGTGCCGGTTTGTCCTGTTATTAGCAAAAATCAATGTAACTTATAGAATTAGCTTTAGGGGCATAAATAGATACATCGAATATCGCAACAAAAAAAACTCACTCATAACTACTCCAGAGTAATTTTCACTGAAAATAAAAAAGTGCCGGTTTGTCCTGTTATTAGCAAAAATCAATGTAACTTATAGAATTGGCTTTGGGGGCATAAATAGATACATCGAATATCGCAACAAAAAAAACTCACTCATAACTACTCCAGAGTTATTTTCACTGAAAATAAAAAAGTGCCGGTTTGTCCTGTTATTAGCAAAAATCAATGTAACTTATAGAATCAGCTTTAATGGCATAAATATATACATCTTATATCGCAACAAAAAAAAAACTCACTCATAACTACTCCAGAGTTATTTACACTGAAAATAAAAAAGTGCCGGTTTGTCCTGTTATTAGCAAAAATCAATGTAACTTATAGAATTAGCTTTAGGGGCATAAATAGATACATCGAATATCGCAACAAAAAAAACTCACTCAATACTGGTCCAGAGTTATTTTCACTGAAAATAAAAAAGTGTCGGTTTGTCCTGTTATTAACAAAAAACAATGTAACTTATAGAATTAGCTTTAGGGGCATAAATATATACATCTAATATCGCAACAAAAAAAACTCGCTCATAACTACTCCAGAGTTATTTACACTGAAAATAAAAAAGTGCCGGTTTGTTCTGTTATTAGCAAAAATCAATGTAACTTATAGAATTAAGGTTAATGGCATAAATATATACATCTAATATCGCAACAAAAAAAAAACTCACTCATAACTACTCCAGAGTTATTTACACTGAAAATAAAAAAGTGCCGGTTTGTCCTGTTATTAGCAAAAATCAATGTAACTTATAGAATTGGCTTTGGGGGCATAAATAGATACATCGAATATCGCAACAAAAAAAACTCACTCATAACTACTCCAGAGTTATTTTCACTGAAAATAAAAAAGTGCCGGTTTGTCCTGTTATTAGCAAAAATCAATGTAACTTATAGAATTGGCTTTGGGGGCATAAATAGATACATCGAATATCGCAACAAAAAAAACTCACTCATAACTACTCCAGAGTTATTTTCACTAAAAATAAAAAAGTGCCGGTTTGTCCTGTTGTTAGCAAAAATCAATGTAACTTTTAGAATTAGCTTTAGGGGCATAAATAGATACATCGAATATCGCAACAAAAAAACTCACTCATAACTACTCCAGAGTTATTTTCACTGAAAATAAAAAAGTGCCGGTTTGTCCTGTTATTAGCAAAAATCAATGTAACTTTTAGAATTAGCTTTAGGGGCATAAATAGATACATCGAATATCGCAACAAAAAAAACTCACTCAATACTGGTCCAGAGTTATTTTCACTGAAAATAAAAAAGTGTCGGTTTGTCCTGTTATTAACAAAAAACAATGTAACTTATAGAATTAGCTTTAGGGGCATAAATATATACATCTAATATCGCAATAAAAAAAACTCACTCAAAAATACTCCAGAGTTATTTTCACTGAAAATAAAAAAGTGCCGGTATGTCCTGTTATTAGCAAAAATCAATGTAACTTATAGAATTGGCTTTGGGGGCATAAATAGATACATCGAATATCGCAACAACAAAAAAACTCACTCATAACTACTCCAGAGTTATTTTCACTGAAAATAAAAAAGTGCCGGTTTGTCCTGTTATTAGCAAAAATCAATGTAACTTTTAGAATTAGCTTTAGGGGCATAAATAGATACATCGAATATCGCAACAAAAAAAAACTCACTCAATACTGGTCCAGAGTTATTTTCACTGAAAATAAAAAAGTGTCGGTTTGTCCTGTTATTAACAAAAAACAATGTAACTTATAGAATTAGCTTTAGGGGCATAAATATATACATCTAATATCGCAATAAAAAAAACTCACTCAAAAATACTCCAGAGTTATTTTCACTGAAAATAAAAAAGTGCCGGTTTGTTCTGTTATTAGCAAAAATCAATGTAACTTATAGAATTAGCTTTAATGACATATATATATATACATCTAATATCGCAACAAAAAAAACTCGCTCATAACTACTCCAGAGTTATTTTCACTGAAAATAAAAAAGTGCCGGTTTGTCCTGTTATTAGCAAAAATCAATGTAACTCATAGAATTGGCTTTGGGGGCATAAATAGATACATCGAATATCGCAACAAAAAAAACTCACTCATAACTACTCCAGAGTTATTTTCACTGAAAATAAAAAAGTGCCGGTTTGTCCTGTTATTAGCAAAAATCAATGTAACTTATAGAATTAGCTTTAATGACATAAATATATACATCTAATATCGCAACAAAAAAATCTCACTCATAACTACTCCAGAGTTATTTTCACTGAAAATAAAAAAGTGCCGGTTTGTCCTGTTATTAGCAAAAATCAATGTTATTTATAGAATTAGCTTTAGGGGCATAAATATAGACATCTAATATCGCAACAAAAAAAACTCACTCATAACTACTCCAGAGTTATTTACACTGAAAATAAAAAAGTTCTGGTTTGTCCTGTTATTAGCAAAAATCAATGTAACTTATAGAATTAGCTTTAGGGGCATAAATAGAGACATCGATTATCACAACAAAAAAACTCACTCATAACTACTCCAGAGTTATTTTCACTGAAAATAAAAAAGTGCCGGTTTGTCCTGTTATTAGCAAAAATCAATGTAACTTATAGAATTGGCTTTGGGGGCATAAATAGATACATCGAATATCGCAACAAAAAAAACTCACTCAATACTGGTCCAGAGTTATTTTCACTGAAAATAAAAAAGTGTCGGTTTGTCCTGTTATTAACAAAAAACAATGTAACTTATAGAATTAGCTTTAGGGGCATAAATAGATACATCGAATATCGCAACAAAAAAAACTCACTCAATACTGGTCCAGAGTTATTTTCACTGAAAATAAAAAAGTGCCGGTTTGTTCTGTTATTAGCAAAAATCAATGTAACTTATAGAATTAGCTTTAGGGGCATAAATAGATACATCGATTATCACAACAAAAAAACTCACTCATAACTACTCCAGAGTTATTTTCACTGAAAATAAAAAAGTGCCGGTTTGTCCTGTTATTAGCAAAAATCAATGTAACTTATAGAATTGGCTTTGGGGGCATAAATAGATACATCGAATATCGCAACAAAAAAAACTCACTCAATACTGGTCCAGAGTTATTTTCACTGAAAATAAAAAAGTGCCGGTTTGTCCTGTTATTAGCAAAAATCAATGTTATTTATAGAATTAGCTTTAGGGGCATAAATAGATACATCGAATATCGCAACAAAAAAAACTCACTCAATACTGGTCCAGAGTTATTTTCACTGAAAATAAAAAAGTGTCGGTTTGTCCTGTTATTAACAAAAAACAATGTAACTTATAGAATTAGCTTTAGGGGCATAAATAGATACATCGAATATCGCAACAAAAAAAACTCACTCATAACTACTCCAGAGTTATTTTCACTAAAAATAAAAAAGTGCCGGTTTGTCCTGTTGTTAGCAAAAATCAATGTAACTTTTAGAATTAGCTTTAGGGGCATAAATAGATACATCGAATATCGCAACAAAAAAACTCACTCATAACTACTCCAGAGTTATTTTCACTGAAAATAAAAAAGTGCCGGTTTGTCCTGTTATTAGCAAAAATCAATGTAACTTTTAGAATTAGCTTTAGGGGCATAAATAGATACATCGAATATCGCAACAAAAAAAACTCACTCAATACTGGTCCAGAGTTATTTTCACTGAAAATAAAAAAGTGTCGGTTTGTCCTGTTATTAACAAAAAACAATGTAACTTATAGAATTAGCTTTAGGGGCATAAATAGATACATCGAATATCGCAACAAAAAAAACTCACTCAATACTGGTCCAGAGTTATTTTCACTGAAAATAAAAAAGTGTCGGTTTGTCCTGTTATTAACAAAAAACAATGTAACTTATAGAATTAGCTTTAGGGGCATAAATATATAACATCTAATATCGCAATAAAAAAAACTCACTCAAAAATACTCCAGAGTTATTTTCACTGAAAATAAAAAAGTGCCGGTTTGTTCTGTTATTAGCAAAAATCAATGTAACTTATAGAATTAGCTTTAATGACATATATATATACATCTAATATCGCAACAAAAAAAACTCGCTCATAACTACTCCAGAGTTATTTTCACTGAAAATAAAAAAGTGCCGGTTTGTCCTGTTATTAGCAAAAATCAATGTAACTCATAGAATTGGCTTTGGGGGCATAAATAGATACATCGAATATCGCAACAAAAAAAACTCACTCATAACTACTCCAGAGTTATTTTCACTGAAAATAAAAAAGTGCCGGTTTGTCCTGTTATTAGCAAAAATCAATGTAACTTATAGAATTAGCTTTAATGACATAAATATATACATCTAATATCGCAACAAAAAAAACTCACTCATAACTACTCCAGAGTTATTTTCACTGAAAATAAAAAAGTGCCGGTTTGTCCTGTTATTAGCAAAAATCAATGTTATTTATAGAATTAGCTTTAGGGGCATAAATAGATACATCGAATATCGCAACAAAAAAAACTCACTCAATACTGGTCCAGAGTTATTTTCACTGAAACTAAAAAAGTGTCGGTTTGTCCTGTTATTAACAAAAAACAATGTAACTTATAGAATTAGCTTTAGGGGCATAAATATAGACATCTAATATCGCAACAAAAAAAACTCACTCATAACTACTCCAGAGTTATTTACACTGAAAATAAAAAAGTTCTGGTTTGTCCTGTTATTAGCAAAAATCAATGTAACTTATAGAATTAGCTTTAGGGGCATAAATAGAGACATCGATTATCACAACAAAAAAACTCACTCATAACTACTCCAGAGTTATTTTCACTGAAAATAAAAAAGTGCCGGTTTGTCCTGTTATTAGCAAAAATATATGTAACTTATAGAATTGGCTTTGGGGGCATAAATAGATACATAGAATATCGCAACAAAAAAAACTCACTCATAACTACTCCAGAGTTATTTTCACTGAAAATAAAAAAGTGCCGGTTTGTCCTGTTATTAGCAAAAATCAATGTTATTTATAGAATTAGCTTTAGGGGCATAAATAGATACATCGAATATCGCAACAAAAAAAACTCACTCAATACTGGTCCAGAGTTATTTTCACTGAAAATAAAAAAGTGTCGGTTTGTCCTGTTATTAACAAAAAACAATGTAACTTATAGAATTAGCTTTAGGGGCATAAATATAGACATCGAATATCGCAACAAAAAAAACTCACTCATAACTACTCCAGAGTTATTTTCACTGAAAATAAAAAAGTGCCGGTTTGTCCTGTTATTAGCAAAAATCAATGTAACTTATAGAATTGGCTTTGGGGGCATAAATAGATACATCGAATATCGCAACAAAAAAAACTCACTCATAACTACTCCAGAGGTATTTTCACTGAAAATAAAAAAGTGCCGGTTTGTCCTGTTATTAGCAAAAATCAATGTAACTTTTAGAATTAGCTTTAGGGACATAAATAGATACATCGAATATCGCAACAAAAAAAACTCACTCATAACTACTCCAGAGTTATTTTCACTGAAAATAAAAAAGTGCCGGTTTGTCCTGTTATTAGCAAAAATCAATGTTATTTATAGAATTAGCTTTAGGGGCATAAATAGATACATCGAATATCGCAACAAAAAAAACTCACTCAATACTGGTCCAGAGTTATTTTCACTGAAAATAAAAAAGTGTCGGTTTGTCCTGTTATTAACAAAAAACAATGTAACATATAGAATTAGCTTTAGGGGCATAAATATATACATCTAATATCGCAATAAAAAAAACTCACTCAAAAATACTCCAGAGTTATTTTCACTGAAAATAAAAAAGTGCCGGTTTGTTCTATTATTAGCAAAAATCAATGTAACTTATAGAATTAGCTTTAATGACATAAATATATACATCTAATATCGCAACAAAAAAAACTCGCTCATAACTACTCCAGAGTTATTTACACTGAAAATAAAAAAGTGCCGGTTTGTTCTGTTATTAGCAAAAATCAATGTAACTTATAGAATTAGCTTTAGGGGCATAAATAGAGACATCGATTATCACAACAAAAAAACTCACTCATAACTACTCCAGAGTTATTTTCACTGAAAATAAAAAAGTGCCGGTTTGTCCTGTTATTAGCAAAAATCAATGTAACTTATAGAATTGGCTTTGGGGGCATAAATAGATACATCGAATATCGCAACAAAAAAAACTCACTCAATACTGGTCCAGAGTTATTTTCACTGAAAATAAAAAAGTGCCGGTTTGTTCTGTTATTAGCAAAAATCAATGTAACTTATAGAATTAGCTTTAGGGGCATAAATAGATACATCGATTATCACAACAAAAAAACTCACTCATAACTACTCCAGAGTTATTTTCACTGAAAATAAAAAAGTGCCGGTTTGTCCTCTTATTAGCAAAAATCAATGTAACTTATAGAATTGGCTTTGGGGGCATAAATAGATACATCGAATATCGCAACAAAAAAAACTCACTCATAACTACTCCAGAGTTATTTTCACTGAAAATAAAAAAGCGCCGGTTTGTCCTGTTATTAGCAAAAATCAATGTAACTTATAGAATTAGCTTTAGGGGCATAATAATATACATCTAATATCGCAACAAAAAAAAACTCACTCATAACTACTCCAGAGTAATTTTCACTGAAAATAAAAAAGTGCCGGTTTGTCCTGTTATTAGCAAAAATCAATGTAACTTATAGAATTAGCTTTAGGGGCATAAATAGATACATCGAATATCGCAACAAAAAAAACTCACTCAATACTGGTCCAGAGTTATTTTCACTGAAAATAAAAAAGTGCCGGTTTGTTCTGTTATTAGCAAAAATCAATGTAACTTATAGAATTAGCTTTAGGGGCATAAATAGATACATCTAATATCGCAACAAAAAAAAAACTCACTCGTAACTACTCCAGAGTTATTTACACTGAAAATAAAAAAGTGCCGGTTTGTCCTGTTATTAGCAAAAATCAATGTAACTTATAGAATTAGCTTTAGGGGCATAAATAGATACATCGAATATCGCAACAAAAAAAACTCACTCATAACTACTCCAGAGTTATTTACACTGAAAATAAAAAAGTGCCGGTTTGTTCTGTTATTAGCAAAAATCAATGTAACTTATAGAATTAGCTTTAGGGGCATAAATATAAACATCGAATATCGCAACAAAAAAAACTCACTCATAACTACTCCAGAGTTATTTTCACTGAAAATAAAAAAGTGCCGGTTTGTCCTGTTATTAGCAAAAATCAATGTAACTTATAGAATTGGCTTTGGGGGCATAAATAGATACATCGAATATCGCAACAAAAAAAACTCACTCATAACTACTCCAGAGTTATTTTCACTGAAAATAAAAAAGTGCCGGTTTGTCCTGTTATTAGCAAAAATCAATGTAACTTTTAGAATTAGCTTTAGGGGCATAAATAGAGACATCGATTATCACAACAAAAAAACTCACTCATAACTACTCCAGAGTTATTTTCACTGAAAATAAAAAAGTGCCGGTTTGTCCTGTTAATAGCAAAAATCAATGTAACTTATAGAATTGGCTTTGGGGGCATAAATAGATACATCGAATATCGCAACAAAAAAAACTCACTCATAACTACTCCAGAGTTATTTTCACTGAAAATAAAAAAGTGCCGGTTTGTCCTGTTATTAGCAAAAATCAATGTAACTTATAGAATTAGCTTTAGGGGCATAAATAGATACATCGAATATCGCAACAAAAAAAACTCACTCATAACTACTCCAGAGTTATTTTCACTGAAAATAAAAAAGTGCCGGTTTGTCCTGTTATTAACAAAAAACAATGTAACTTATAGAATTAGCTTTAGGGGCATAAATATATACATCTTATATCGCACAAAAAAAACTCACTCATAACTACTCTAGAGTTATTTACACTGAAAATAAAAAAGTGCCGGTTTGTCCTGTTATTAGCAAAAATCAATGTAACTTTTAGAATTAGCTTTAGGGGCATAAATAGAGACATCGATTATCACAACAAAAAAACTCACTCATAACTACTCCAGAGTTATTTTCACTGAAAATAAAAAAGTGCCGGTTTGTCCTGTTAATAGCAAAAATCAATGTAACTTATAGAATTGGCTTTGGGGGCATAAATAGATACATCGAATATCGCAACAAAAAAAACTCACTCATAACTACTCCAGAGTTATTTTCACTGAAAATAAAAAAGTGCCGGTTTGTCCTGTTATTAGCAAAAATCAATGTAACTTATAGAATTAGCTTTAGGGGCATAAATAGATACATCGAATATCGCAACAAAAAAAACTCACTCATAACTACTCCAGAGTTATTTTCACAGAAAATAAAAAAGTGCCGGTTTGTCCTGTTATTAGCAAAAATCAATGTAACTTTTAGAATTAGCTTTAGGGGCATAAATAGAGACATCGATTATCACAACAAAAAAACTCACTCATAACTACTCCAGAGTTATTTTCACTGAAAATAAAAAAGTGCCGGTTTGTCCTGTTAATAGCAAAAATCAATGTAACTTATAGAATTGGCTTTGGGGGCATAAATAGATACATCGAATATCGCAACAAAAAAAACTCACTCAATACTGGTCCAGAGTTATTTTCACTGAAAATAAAAAAGTGCCGGTTTGTCCTGTTATTAGCAAAAATCAATGTTATTTATAGAATTAGCTTTAGGGGCATAAATAGATACATCGAATATCGCAACAAAAAAAACTCACTCAATACTGGTCCAGAGTTATTTTCACTGAAAATAAAAAAGTGCCGGTTTGTTCTGTTATTAGCAAAAATCAATGTAACTTACAGAATTAGCTTTAGAGGCATAAATAAATACATCGAATATCGCAACAAAAAAAACTCACTCATAACTACTCCAGAGTTATTTTCACTGAAAATAAAAAAGTGTCGGTTTGTCCTGTTATTAACAAAAATCAATGTAACTTATAGAATTAGCTTTAGGGGCATAAATATATACATCTAATATCGCAACAAAAAAAACTCACTCATAACTACTCCAGAGTTATTTTCACTGAAAATAAAAAAGTGCCGGTTTGTCCTGTTATTAGCAAAAATAAAAGTAACTTATAGAATAAGCTTTAGGGGCATAAATATATACATCTAATATCGCAACAAAAAAAACTCACTCATAACTACTCCAGAGTTATTTACACTGAAAATAAAAAAAGTGCCGGTTTGTTCTGTTATTAGCAAAAATCAATGTAACTTATAGAATTAGCTTTAATGACATAAATATATACATCTAATATCGCAACAAAAAAAACTCGCTCATAACTACTCCAGAGTTATTTACACTGAAAATAAAAAAGTGCCTGTTTGTTCTGTTATTAGCAAAAATCAATGTAACTTATAGAATTAGCTTTAGGGGCATAAATAGATACATCGAATATCGCAACAAAAAAAACTCACTCATAACTACTCCAGAGTAATTTTCACTGAAAATAAAAAAGTGCCGGTTTGTCCTGTTATTAGCAAAAATCAATGTAACTTATAGAATTGGCTTTGGGGGCATAAATAGATACATCGAATATCGCAACAAAAAAAACTCACTCATAACTACTCCAGAGTTATTTTCACTGAAAATAAAAAAGTGCCGGTTTGTCCTGTTATTAGCAAAAATCAATGTAACTTATAGAATCAGCTTTAATGGCATAAATATATACATCTTATATCGCAACAAAAAAAAAACTCACTCATAACTACTCCAGAGTTATTTACACTGAAAATAAAAAAGTGCCGGTTTGTCCTGTTATTAACAAAAAACAATGTAACTTATAGAATTAGCTTTAGGGGCATAAATATATACATCTAATATCGCAACAAAAAAAACTCGCTCATAACTACTCCAGAGTTATTTACACTGAAAATAAAAAAGTGCCGGTTTGTTCTGTTATTAGCAAAAATCAATGTAACTTATAGAATTAAGGTTAATGGCATAAATATATACATCTAATATCGCAACAAAAAAAAAACTCACTCATAACTACTCCAGAGTTATTTACACTGAAAATAAAAAAGTGCCGGTTTGTCCTGTTATTAGCAAAAATCAATGTAACTTATAGAATTGGCTTTGGGGGCATAAATAGATACATCGAATATCGCAACAAAAAAAACTCACTCATAACTACTCCAGAGTTATTTTCACTGAAAATAAAAAAGTGCCGGTTTGTCCTGTTATTAGCAAAAATCAATGTAACTTATAGAATTGGCTTTGGGGGCATAAATAGATACATCGAATATCGCAACAAAAAAAACTCACTCATAACTACTCCAGAGTTATTTTCACTAAAAATAAAAAAGTGCCGGTTTGTCCTGTTGTTAGCAAAAATCAATGTAACTTTTAGAATTAGCTTTAGGGGCATAAATAGATACATCGAATATCGCAACAAAAAAACTCACTCATAACTACTCCAGAGTTATTTTCACTGAAAATAAAAAAGTGCCGGTTTGTCCTGTTATTAGCAAAAATCAATGTAACTTTTAGAATTAGCTTTAGGGGCATAAATAGATACATCGAATATCGCAACAAAAAAAACTCACTCAATACTGGTCCAGAGTTATTTTCACTGAAAATAAAAAAGTGTCGGTTTGTCCTGTTATTAACAAAAAACAATGTAACTTATAGAATTAGCTTTAGGGGCATAAATATATACATCTAATATCGCAACAAAAAAAACTCGCTCATAACTACTCCAGAGTTATTTACACTGAAAATAAAAAAGTGCCGGTTTGTTCTGTTATTAGCAAAAATCAATGTAACTTATAGAATTAAGGTTAATGGCATAAATATATACATCTAATATCGCAACAAAAAAAAAACTCACTCATAACTACTCCAGAGTTATTTACACTGAAAATAAAAAAGTGCCGGTTTGTCCTGTTATTAGCAAAAATCAATGTAACTTATAGAATTGGCTTTGGGGGCATAAATAGATACATCGAATATCGCAACAAAAAAAACTCACTCATAACTACTCCAGAGTTATTTTCACTGAAAATAAAAAAGTGCCGGTTTGTCCTGTTATTAGCAAAAATCAATGTAACTTATAGAATTGGCTTTGGGGGCATAAATAGATACATCGAATATCGCAACAAAAAAAACTCACTCAATACTGGTCCAGAGTTATTTTCACTGAAAATAAAAAAGTGTCGGTTTGTCCTGTTATTAACAAAAAACAATGTAACTTATAGAATTAGCTTTAGGGGCATAAATATATACATCTAATATCGCAACAAAAAAAACTCGCTCATAACTACTCCAGAGTTATTTACACTGAAAATAAAAAAGTGCCGGTTTGTTCTGTTATTAGCAAAAATCAATGTAACTTATAGAATTAAGGTTAATGGCATAAATATATACATCTAATATCGCAACAAAAAAAAAACTCACTCATAACTACTCCAGAGTTATTTACACTGAAAATAAAAAAGTGCCGGTTTGTCCTGTTATTAGCAAAAATCAATGTAACTTATAGAATTGGCTTTGGGGGCATAAATAGATACATCGAATATCGCAACAAAAAAAACTCACTCATAACTACTCCAGAGTTATTTTCACTGAAAATAAAAAAGTGCCGGTTTGTCCTGTTATTAGCAAAAATCAATGTAACTTATAGAATTGGCTTTGGGGGCATAAATAGATACATCGAATATCGCAACAAAAAAAACTCACTCAATACTGGTCCAGAGTTATTTTCACTGAAAATAAAAAAGTGCCGGTTTGTTCTGTTATTAGCAAAAATCAATGTAACTTATAGAATTAGCTTTAGGGGCATAAATAGTTACATCTAATATCGCAACAAAAAAAAAACTCACTCGTAACTACTCCAGAGTTATTTACACTGAAAATAAAAAAGTGCCGGTTTGTCCTGTTATTAGCAAAAATCAATGTAACTTATAGAATTAGCTTTAGGGGCATAAATAGATACATCGAATATCGCAACAAAAAAAACTCACTCATAACTACTCCAGAGTTATTTACACTGAAAATAAAAAAGTGCCGGTTTGTTCTGTTATTAGCAAAAATCAATGTAACTTATAGAATTAGCTTTAGGGGCATAAATATAAACATCGAATATCGCAACAAAAAAAACTCACTCATAACTACTCCAGAGTTATTTTCACTGAAAATAAAAAAGTGCCGGTTTGTCCTGTTATTAGCAAAAATCAATGTAACTTATAGAATTGGCTTTGGGGGCATAAATAGATACATCGAATATCGCAACAAAAAAAACTCACTCATAACTACTCCAGAGTTATTTTCACTGAAAATAAAAAAGTGCCGGTTTGTCCTGTTATTAGCAAAAATCAATGTAACTTTTAGAATTAGCTTTAGGGGCATAAATAGAGACATCGATTATCACAACAAAAAAACTCACTCATAACTACTCCAGAGTTATTTTCACTGAAAATAAAAAAGTGCCGGTTTGTCCTGTTAATAGCAAAAATCAATATAACTTATAGAATTGGCTTTGGGGGCATAAATAGATACATCGAATATCGCAACAAAAAAAACTCACTCATAACTACTCCAGAGTTATTTTCACTGAAAATAAAAAAGTGCCGGTTTGTCCTGTTATTAGCAAAAATCAATGTAACTTATAGAATTAGCTTTAGGGGCATAAATAGATACATCGAATATCGCAACAAAAAAAACTCACTCATAACTACTCCAGAGTTATTTTCACTGAAAATAAAAAAGTGCCGGTTTGTCCTGTTATTAACAAAAAACAATGTAACTTATAGAATTAGCTTTAGGGGCATAAATATATACATCTTATATCGCACAAAAAAAACTCACTCATAACTACTCTAGAGTTATTTACACTGAAAATAAAAAAGTGCCGGTTTGTTCTGTTATTAGCAAAAATCAATGTAACTTATAGAATTAGCTTTAATGACATATATATATACATCTAATATCGCAACAAAAAAAACTCGCTCATAACTACTCCAGAGTTATTTTCACTGAAAATAAAAAAGTGCCGGTTTGTCCTGTTATTAGCAAAAATCAATGTAACTCATAGAATTGGCTTTGGGGGCATAAATAGATACATCGAATATCGCAACAAAAAAAACTCACTCATAACTACTCCAGAGTTATTTTCACTGAAAATAAAAAAGTGCCGGTTTGTCCTGTTATTAGCAAAAATCAATGTAACTTATAGAATTAGCTTTAATGACATAAATATATACATCTAATATCGCAACAAAAAAAACTCACTCATAACTACTCCAGAGTTATTTTCACTGAAAATAAAAAAGTGCCGGTTTGTCCTGTTATTAGCAAAAATCAATGTTATTTATAGAATTAGCTTTAGGGGCATAAATAGATACATCGAATATCGCAACAAAAAAAACTCACTCAATACTGGTCCAGAGTTATTTTCACTGAAACTAAAAAAGTGTCGGTTTGTCCTGTTATTAACAAAAAACAATGTAACTTATAGAATTAGCTTTAGGGGCATAAATATAGACATCTAATATCGCAACAAAAAAAACTCACTCATAACTACTCCAGAGTTATTTACACTGAAAATAAAAAAGTTCTGGTTTGTCCTGTTATTAGCAAAAATCAATGTAACTTATAGAATTAGCTTTAGGGGCATAAATAGAGACATCGATTATCACAACAAAAAAACTCACTCATAACTACTCCAGAGTTATTTTCACTGAAAATAAAAAAGTGCCGGTTTGTCCTGTTATTAGCAAAAATATATGTAACTTATAGAATTGGCTTTGGGGGCATAAATAGATACATAGAATATCGCAACAAAAAAAACTCACTCATAACTACTCCAGAGTTATTTTCACTGAAAATAAAAAAGTGCCGGTTTGTCCTGTTATTAGCAAAAATCAATGTTATTTATAGAATTAGCTTTAGGGGCATAAATAGATACATCGAATATCGCAACAAAAAAAACTCACTCAATACTGGTCCAGAGTTATTTTCACTGAAAATAAAAAAGTGTCGGTTTGTCCTGTTATTAACAAAAAACAATGTAACTTATAGAATTAGCTTTAGGGGCATAAATATAGACATCGAATATCGCAACAAAAAAAACTCACTCATAACTACTCCAGAGTTATTTTCACTGAAAATAAAAAAGTGCCGGTTTGTCCTGTTATTAGCAAAAATCAATGTAACTTATAGAATTGGCTTTGGGGGCATAAATAGATACATCGAATATCGCAACAAAAAAAACTCACTCATAACTACTCCAGAGGTATTTTCACTGAAAATAAAAAAGTGCCGGTTTGTCCTGTTATTAGCAAAAATCAATGTAACTTTTAGAATTAGCTTTAGGGACATAAATAGATACATCGAATATCGCAACAAAAAAAACTCACTCATAACTACTCCAGAGTTATTTTCACTGAAAATAAAAAAGTGCCGGTTTGTCCTGTTATTAGCAAAAATCAATGTTATTTATAGAATTAGCTTTAGGGGCATAAATAGATACATCGAATATCGCAACAAAAAAAACTCACTCAATACTGGTCCAGAGTTATTTTCACTGAAAATAAAAAAGTGTCGGTTTGTCCTGTTATTAACAAAAAACAATGTAACATATAGAATTAGCTTTAGGGGCATAAATATATACATCTAATATCGCAATAAAAAAAACTCACTCAAAAATACTCCAGAGTTATTTTCACTGAAAATAAAAAAGTGCCGGTTTGTTCTATTATTAGCAAAAATCAATGTAACTTATAGAATTAGCTTTAATGACATAAATATATACATCTAATATCGCAACAAAAAAAACTCGCTCATAACTACTCCAGAGTTATTTACACTGAAAATAAAAAAGTGCCGGTTTGTTCTGTTATTAGCAAAAATCAATGTAACTTATAGAATTAGCTTTAGGGGCATAAATAGAGACATCGATTATCACAACAAAAAAACTCACTCATAACTACTCCAGAGTTATTTTCACTGAAAATAAAAAAGTGCCGGTTTGTCCTGTTATTAGCAAAAATCAATGTAACTTATAGAATTGGCTTTGGGGGCATAAATAGATACATCGAATATCGCAACAAAAAAAACTCACTCAATACTGGTCCAGAGTTATTTTCACTGAAAATAAAAAAGTGCCGGTTTGTTCTGTTATTAGCAAAAATCAATGTAACTTATAGAATTAGCTTTAGGGGCATAAATAGATACATCGATTATCACAACAAAAAAACTCACTCATAACTACTCCAGAGTTATTTTCACTGAAAATAAAAAAGTGCCGGTTTGTCCTCTTATTAGCAAAAATCAATGTAACTTATAGAATTGGCTTTGGGGGCATAAATAGATACATCGAATATCGCAACAAAAAAAACTCACTCATAACTACTCCAGAGTTATTTTCACTGAAAATAAAAAAGCGCCGGTTTGTCCTGTTATTAGCAAAAATCAATGTAACTTATAGAATTAGCTTTAGGGGCATAATAATATACATCTAATATCGCAACAAAAAAAAACTCACTCATAACTACTCCAGAGTAATTTTCACTGAAAATAAAAAAGTGCCGGTTTGTCCTGTTATTAGCAAAAATCAATGTAACTTATAGAATTAGCTTTAGGGGCATAAATAGATACATCGAATATCGCAACAAAAAAAACTCACTCAATACTGGTCCAGAGTTATTTTCACTGAAAATAAAAAAGTGCCGGTTTGTTCTGTTATTAGCAAAAATCAATGTAACTTATAGAATTAGCTTTAGGGGCATAAATAGATACATCTAATATCGCAACAAAAAAAAAACTCACTCGTAACTACTCCAGAGTTATTTACACTGAAAATAAAAAAGTGCCGGTTTGTCCTGTTATTAGCAAAAATCAATGTAACTTATAGAATTAGCTTTAGGGGCATAAATAGATACATCGAATATCGCAACAAAAAAAACTCACTCATAACTACTCCAGAGTTATTTACACTGAAAATAAAAAAGTGCCGGTTTGTTCTGTTATTAGCAAAAATCAATGTAACTTATAGAATTAGCTTTAGGGGCATAAATATAAACATCGAATATCGCAACAAAAAAAACTCACTCATAACTACTCCAGAGTTATTTTCACTGAAAATAAAAAAGTGCCGGTTTGTCCTGTTATTAGCAAAAATCAATGTAACTTATAGAATTGGCTTTGGGGGCATAAATAGATACATCGAATATCGCAACAAAAAAAACTCACTCATAACTACTCCAGAGTTATTTTCACTGAAAATAAAAAAGTGCCGGTTTGTCCTGTTATTAGCAAAAATCAATGTAACTTTTAGAATTAGCTTTAGGGGCATAAATAGAGACATCGATTATCACAACAAAAAAACTCACTCATAACTACTCCAGAGTTATTTTCACTGAAAATAAAAAAGTGCCGGTTTGTCCTGTTAATAGCAAAAATCAATGTAACTTATAGAATTGGCTTTGGGGGCATAAATAGATACATCGAATATCGCAACAAAAAAAACTCACTCATAACTACTCCAGAGTTATTTTCACTGAAAATAAAAAAGTGCCGGTTTGTCCTGTTATTAGCAAAAATCAATGTAACTTATAGAATTAGCTTTAGGGGCATAAATAGATACATCGAATATCGCAACAAAAAAAACTCACTCATAACTACTCCAGAGTTATTTTCACTGAAAATAAAAAAGTGCCGGTTTGTCCTGTTATTAACAAAAAACAATGTAACTTATAGAATTAGCTTTAGGGGCATAAATATATACATCTTATATCGCACAAAAAAAACTCACTCATAACTACTCTAGAGTTATTTACACTGAAAATAAAAAAGTGCCGGTTTGTCCTGTTATTAGCAAAAATCAATGTAACTTTTAGAATTAGCTTTAGGGGCATAAATAGAGACATCGATTATCACAACAAAAAAACTCACTCATAACTACTCCAGAGTTATTTTCACTGAAAATAAAAAAGTGCCGGTTTGTCCTGTTAATAGCAAAAATCAATGTAACTTATAGAATTGGCTTTGGGGGCATAAATAGATACATCGAATATCGCAACAAAAAAAACTCACTCATAACTACTCCAGAGTTATTTTCACTGAAAATAAAAAAGTGCCGGTTTGTCCTGTTATTAGCAAAAATCAATGTAACTTATAGAATTAGCTTTAGGGGCATAAATAGATACATCGAATATCGCAACAAAAAAAACTCACTCATAACTACTCCAGAGTTATTTTCACAGAAAATAAAAAAGTGCCGGTTTGTCCTGTTATTAGCAAAAATCAATGTAACTTTTAGAATTAGCTTTAGGGGCATAAATAGAGACATCGATTATCACAACAAAAAAACTCACTCATAACTACTCCAGAGTTATTTTCACTGAAAATAAAAAAGTGCCGGTTTGTCCTGTTAATAGCAAAAATCAATGTAACTTATAGAATTGGCTTTGGGGGCATAAATAGATACATCGAATATCGCAACAAAAAAAACTCACTCAATACTGGTCCAGAGTTATTTTCACTGAAAATAAAAAAGTGCCGGTTTGTCCTGTTATTAGCAAAAATCAATGTTATTTATAGAATTAGCTTTAGGGGCATAAATAGATACATCGAATATCGCAACAAAAAAAACTCACTCAATACTGGTCCAGAGTTATTTTCACTGAAAATAAAAAAGTGCCGGTTTGTTCTGTTATTAGCAAAAATCAATGTAACTTACAGAATTAGCTTTAGAGGCATAAATAAATACATCGAATATCGCAACAAAAAAAACTCACTCATAACTACTCCAGAGTTATTTTCACTGAAAATAAAAAAGTGTCGGTTTGTCCTGTTATTAACAAAAATCAATGTAACTTATAGAATTAGCTTTAGGGGCATAAATATATACATCTAATATCGCAACAAAAAAAACTCACTCATAACTACTCCAGAGTTATTTTCACTGAAAATAAAAAAGTGCCGGTTTGTCCTGTTATTAGCAAAAATAAAAGTAACTTATAGAATAAGCTTTAGGGGCATAAATATATACATCTAATATCGCAACAAAAAAAACTCACTCATAACTACTCCAGAGTTATTTACACTGAAAATAAAAAAAGTGCCGGTTTGTTCTGTTATTAGCAAAAATCAATGTAACTTATAGAATTAGCTTTAATGACATAAATATATACATCTAATATCGCAACAAAAAAAACTCGCTCATAACTACTCCAGAGTTATTTACACTGAAAATAAAAAAGTGCCTGTTTGTTCTGTTATTAGCAAAAATCAATGTAACTTATAGAATTAGCTTTAGGGGCATAAATAGATACATCGAATATCGCAACAAAAAAAACTCACTCATAACTACTCCAGAGTAATTTTCACTGAAAATAAAAAAGTGCCGGTTTGTCCTGTTATTAGCAAAAATCAATGTAACTTATAGAATTGGCTTTGGGGGCATAAATAGATACATCGAATATCGCAACAAAAAAAACTCACTCATAACTACTCCAGAGTTATTTTCACTGAAAATAAAAAAGTGCCGGTTTGTCCTGTTATTAGCAAAAATCAATGTAACTTATAGAATCAGCTTTAATGGCATAAATATATACATCTTATATCGCAACAAAAAAAAAACTCACTCATAACTACTCCAGAGTTATTTACACTGAAAATAAAAAAGTGCCGGTTTGTCCTGTTATTAACAAAAAACAATGTAACTTATAGAATTAGCTTTAGGGGCATAAATATATACATCTAATATCGCAACAAAAAAAACTCGCTCATAACTACTCCAGAGTTATTTACACTGAAAATAAAAAAGTGCCGGTTTGTTCTGTTATTAGCAAAAATCAATGTAACTTATAGAATTAAGGTTAATGGCATAAATATATACATCTAATATCGCAACAAAAAAAAAACTCACTCATAACTACTCCAGAGTTATTTACACTGAAAATAAAAAAGTGCCGGTTTGTCCTGTTATTAGCAAAAATCAATGTAACTTATAGAATTGGCTTTGGGGGCATAAATAGATACATCGAATATCGCAACAAAAAAAACTCACTCATAACTACTCCAGAGTTATTTTCACTGAAAATAAAAAAGTGCCGGTTTGTCCTGTTATTAGCAAAAATCAATGTAACTTATAGAATTGGCTTTGGGGGCATAAATAGATACATCGAATATCGCAACAAAAAAAACTCACTCATAACTACTCCAGAGTTATTTTCACTAAAAATAAAAAAGTGCCGGTTTGTCCTGTTGTTAGCAAAAATCAATGTAACTTTTAGAATTAGCTTTAGGGGCATAAATAGATACATCGAATATCGCAACAAAAAAACTCACTCATAACTACTCCAGAGTTATTTTCACTGAAAATAAAAAAGTGCCGGTTTGTCCTGTTATTAGCAAAAATCAATGTAACTTTTAGAATTAGCTTTAGGGGCATAAATAGATACATCGAATATCGCAACAAAAAAAACTCACTCAATACTGGTCCAGAGTTATTTTCACTGAAAATAAAAAAGTGTCGGTTTGTCCTGTTATTAACAAAAAACAATGTAACTTATAGAATTAGCTTTAGGGGCATAAATATATACATCTAATATCGCAACAAAAAAAACTCGCTCATAACTACTCCAGAGTTATTTACACTGAAAATAAAAAAGTGCCGGTTTGTTCTGTTATTAGCAAAAATCAATGTAACTTATAGAATTAAGGTTAATGGCATAAATATATACATCTAATATCGCAACAAAAAAAAAACTCACTCATAACTACTCCAGAGTTATTTACACTGAAAATAAAAAAGTGCCGGTTTGTCCTGTTATTAGCAAAAATCAATGTAACTTATAGAATTGGCTTTGGGGGCATAAATAGATACATCGAATATCGCAACAAAAAAAACTCACTCATAACTACTCCAGAGTTATTTTCACTGAAAATAAAAAAGTGCCGGTTTGTCCTGTTATTAGCAAAAATCAATGTAACTTATAGAATTGGCTTTGGGGGCATAAATAGATACATCGAATATCGCAACAAAAAAAACTCACTCAATACTGGTCCAGAGTTATTTTCACTGAAAATAAAAAAGTGTCGGTTTGTCCTGTTATTAACAAAAAACAATGTAACTTATAGAATTAGCTTTAGGGGCATAAATATATACATCTAATATCGCAACAAAAAAAACTCGCTCATAACTACTCCAGAGTTATTTACACTGAAAATAAAAAAGTGCCGGTTTGTTCTGTTATTAGCAAAAATCAATGTAACTTATAGAATTAAGGTTAATGGCATAAATATATACATCTAATATCGCAACAAAAAAAAAACTCACTCATAACTACTCCAGAGTTATTTACACTGAAAATAAAAAAGTGCCGGTTTGTCCTGTTATTAGCAAAAATCAATGTAACTTATAGAATTGGCTTTGGGGGCATAAATAGATACATCGAATATCGCAACAAAAAAAACTCACTCATAACTACTCCAGAGTTATTTTCACTGAAAATAAAAAAGTGCCGGTTTGTCCTGTTATTAGCAAAAATCAATGTAACTTATAGAATTGGCTTTGGGGGCATAAATAGATACATCGAATATCGCAACAAAAAAAACTCACTCAATACTGGTCCAGAGTTATTTTCACTGAAAATAAAAAAGTGCCGGTTTGTTCTGTTATTAGCAAAAATCAATGTAACTTATAGAATTAGCTTTAGGGGCATAAATAGTTACATCTAATATCGCAACAAAAAAAAAACTCACTCGTAACTACTCCAGAGTTATTTACACTGAAAATAAAAAAGTGCCGGTTTGTCCTGTTATTAGCAAAAATCAATGTAACTTATAGAATTAGCTTTAGGGGCATAAATAGATACATCGAATATCGCAACAAAAAAAACTCACTCATAACTACTCCAGAGTTATTTACACTGAAAATAAAAAAGTGCCGGTTTGTTCTGTTATTAGCAAAAATCAATGTAACTTATAGAATTAGCTTTAGGGGCATAAATATAAACATCGAATATCGCAACAAAAAAAACTCACTCATAACTACTCCAGAGTTATTTTCACTGAAAATAAAAAAGTGCCGGTTTGTCCTGTTATTAGCAAAAATCAATGTAACTTATAGAATTGGCTTTGGGGGCATAAATAGATACATCGAATATCGCAACAAAAAAAACTCACTCATAACTACTCCAGAGTTATTTTCACTGAAAATAAAAAAGTGCCGGTTTGTCCTGTTATTAGCAAAAATCAATGTAACTTTTAGAATTAGCTTTAGGGGCATAAATAGAGACATCGATTATCACAACAAAAAAACTCACTCATAACTACTCCAGAGTTATTTTCACTGAAAATAAAAAAGTGCCGGTTTGTCCTGTTAATAGCAAAAATCAATATAACTTATAGAATTGGCTTTGGGGGCATAAATAGATACATCGAATATCGCAACAAAAAAAACTCACTCATAACTACTCCAGAGTTATTTTCACTGAAAATAAAAAAGTGCCGGTTTGTCCTGTTATTAGCAAAAATCAATGTAACTTATAGAATTAGCTTTAGGGGCATAAATAGATACATCGAATATCGCAACAAAAAAAACTCACTCATAACTACTCCAGAGTTATTTTCACTGAAAATAAAAAAGTGCCGGTTTGTCCTGTTATTAACAAAAAACAATGTAACTTATAGAATTAGCTTTAGGGGCATAAATATATACATCTTATATCGCACAAAAAAAACTCACTCATAACTACTCTAGAGTTATTTACACTGAAAATAAAAAAGTGCCGGTTTGTCCTGTTATTAGCAAAAATCAATGTAACTTTTAGAATTAGCTTTAGGGGCATAAATAGAGACATCGATTATCACAACAAAAAAACTCACTCATAACTACTCCAGAGTTATTTTCACTGAAAATAAAAAAGTGCCGGTTTGTCCTGTTAATAGCAAAAATCAATGTAACTTATAGAATTGGCTTTGGGGGCATAAATAGATACATCGAATATCGCAACAAAAAAAACTCACTCATAACTACTCCAGAGTTATTTTCACTGAAAATAAAAAAGTGCCGGTTTGTCCTGTTATTAGCAAAAATCAATGTAACTTATAGAATTAGCTTTAGGGGCATAAATAGATACATCGAATATCGCAACAAAAAAAACTCACTCATAACTACTCCAGAGTTATTTTCACAGAAAATAAAAAAGTGCCGGTTTGTCCTGTTATTAGCAAAAATCAATGTAACTTTTAGAATTAGCTTTAGGGGCATAAATAGAGACATCGATTATCACAACAAAAAAACTCACTCATAACTACTCCAGAGTTATTTTCACTGAAAATAAAAAAGTGCCGGTTTGTCCTGTTAATAGCAAAAATCAATGTAACTTATAGAATTGGCTTTGGGGGCATAAATAGATACATCGAATATCGCAACAAAAAAAACTCACTCAATACTGGTCCAGAGTTATTTTCACTGAAAATAAAAAAGTGCCGGTTTGTCCTGTTATTAGCAAAAATCAATGTTATTTATAGAATTAGCTTTAGGGGCATAAATAGATACATCGAATATCGCAACAAAAAAAACTCACTCATAACTACTCCAGAGTAATTTTCACTGAAAATAAAAAAGTGCCGGTTTGTCCTGTTATTAGCAAAAATCAATGTAACTTATAGAATTGGCTTTGGGGGCATAAATAGATACATCGAATATCGCAACAAAAAAAACTCACTCATAACTACTCCAGAGTTATTTTCACTGAAAATAAAAAAGTGCCGGTTTGTCCTGTTATTAGCAAAAATCAATGTAACTTATAGAATCAGCTTTAATGGCATAAATATATACATCTTATATCGCAACAAAAAAAAAACTCACTCATAACTACTCCAGAGTTATTTACACTGAAAATAAAAAAGTGCCGGTTTGTCCTGTTATTAACAAAAAACAATGTAACTTATAGAATTAGCTTTAGGGGCATAAATATATACATCTAATATTGCAACAAAAAAAACTCGCTCATAACTACTCCAGAGTTATTTACACTGAAAATAAAAAAGTGCCGGTTTGTTCTGTTATTAGCAAAAATCAATGTAACTTTTAGAATTAGCTTTAGGGACATAAATAGATACATCGAATATCGCAACAAAAAAAACTCACTCAATACTGGTCCAGAGTTATTTTCACTGAAAATAAAAAAGTGTCGGTTTGTCCTGTTATTAACAAAAAACAATGTAACATATAGAATTAGCTTTAGGGGCATAAATATATACATCTAATATCGCAATAAAAAAAACTCACTCAAAAATACTCCAGAGTTATTTTCACTGAAAATAAAAAAGTGCCGGTTTGTTCTATTATTAGCAAAAATCAATGTAACTTATAGAATTAGCTTTAATGACATAAATATATACATCTAATATCGCAACAAAAAAAACTCGCTCATAACTACTCCAGAGTTATTTACACTGAAAATAAAAAAGTGCCGGTTTGTTCTGTTATTAGCAAAAATCAATGTAACTTATAGAATTAGCTTTAGGGGCATAAATAGATACATCTAATATCGCAACAAAAAAAAAACTCACTCGTAACTACTCCAGAGTTATTTACACTGAAAATAAAAAAGTGCCGGTTTGTCCTGTTATTAGCAAAAATCAATGTAACTTATAGAATTAGCTTTAGGGGCATAAATAGATACATCGAATATCGCAACAAAAAAAACTCACTCATAACTACTCCAGAGTTATTTACACTGAAAATAAAAAAGTGCCGGTTTGTTCTGTTATTAGCAAAAATCAATGTAACTTATAGAATTAGCTTTAGGGGCATAAATATAAACATCGAATATCGCAACAAAAAAAACTCACTCATAACTACTCCAGAGTTATTTTCACTGAAAATAAAAAAGTGCCGGTTTGTCCTGTTATTAGCAAAAATCAATGTAACTTATAGAATTGGCTTTGGGGGCATAAATAGATACATCGAATATCGCAACAAAAAAAACTCACTCATAACTACTCCAGAGTTATTTTCACTGAAAATAAAAAAGTGCCGGTTTGTCCTGTTATTAGCAAAAATCAATGTAACTTTTAGAATTAGCTTTAGGGGCATAAATAGAGACATCGATTATCACAACAAAAAAACTCACTCATAACTACTCCAGAGTTATTTTCACTGAAAATAAAAAAGTGCCGGTTTGTCCTGTTAATAGCAAAAATCAATGTAACTTATAGAATTGGCTTTGGGGGCATAAATAGATACATCGAATATCGCAACAAAAAAAACTCACTCATAACTACTCCAGAGTTATTTTCACTGAAAATAAAAAAGTGCCGGTTTGTCCTGTTATTAGCAAAAATCAATGTAACTTATAGAATTAGCTTTAGGGGCATAAATAGATACATCGAATATCGCAACAAAAAAAACTCACTCATAACTACTCCAGAGTTATTTTCACTGAAAATAAAAAAGTGCCGGTTTGTCCTGTTATTAACAAAAAACAATGTAACTTATAGAATTAGCTTTAGGGGCATAAATATATACATCTTATATCGCACAAAAAAAACTCACTCATAACTACTCTAGAGTTATTTACACTGAAAATAAAAAAGTGCCGGTTTGTCCTGTTATTAGCAAAAATCAATGTAACTTTTAGAATTAGCTTTAGGGGCATAAATAGAGACATCGATTATCACAACAAAAAAACTCACTCATAACTACTCCAGAGTTATTTTCACTGAAAATAAAAAAGTGCCGGTTTGTCCTGTTAATAGCAAAAATCAATGTAACTTATAGAATTGGCTTTGGGGGCATAAATAGATACATCGAATATCGCAACAAAAAAAACTCACTCATAACTACTCCAGAGTTATTTTCACTGAAAATAAAAAAGTGCCGGTTTGTCCTGTTATTAGCAAAAATCAATGTAACTTATAGAATTAGCTTTAGGGGCATAAATAGATACATCGAATATCGCAACAAAAAAAACTCACTCATAACTACTCCAGAGTTATTTTCACAGAAAATAAAAAAGTGCCGGTTTGTCCTGTTATTAGCAAAAATCAATGTAACTTTTAGAATTAGCTTTAGGGGCATAAATAGAGACATCGATTATCACAACAAAAAAACTCACTCATAACTACTCCAGAGTTATTTTCACTGAAAATAAAAAAGTGCCGGTTTGTCCTGTTAATAGCAAAAATCAATGTAACTTATAGAATTGGCTTTGGGGGCATAAATAGATACATCGAATATCGCAACAAAAAAAACTCACTCAATACTGGTCCAGAGTTATTTTCACTGAAAATAAAAAAGTGCCGGTTTGTTCTGTTATTAGCAAAAATCAATGTTATTTATAGAATTAGCTTTAGGGGCATAAATAGATACATCGAATATCGCAACAAAAAAAACTCACTCATAACTACTCCAGAGTAATTTTCACTGAAAATAAAAAAGTGCCGGTTTGTCCTGTTATTAGCAAAAATCAATGTTATTTATAGAATTAGCTTTAGGGGCATAAATAGATACATCGAATATCGCAACAAAAAAAACTCACTCATAACTACTCCAGAGTAATTTTCACTGAAAATAAAAAAGTGCCGGTTTGTCCTGTTATTAGCAAAAATCAATGTAACTTATAGAATTGGCTTTGGGGGCATAAATAGATACATCGAATATCGCAACAAAAAAAACTCACTCATAACTACTCCAGAGTTATTTTCACTGAAAATAAAAAAGTGCCGGTTTGTCCTGTTATTAGCAAAAATCAATGTAACTTATAGAATCAGCTTTAATGGCATAAATATATACATCTTATATCGCAACAAAAAAAAAACTCACTCATAACTACTCCAGAGTTATTTACACTGAAAATAAAAAAGTGCCGGTTTGTCCTGTTATTAACAAAAAACAATGTAACTTATAGAATTAGCTTTAGGGGCATAAATATATACATCTAATATCGCAACAAAAAAAACTCGCTCATAACTACTCCAGAGTTATTTACACTGAAAATAAAAAAGTGCCGGTTTGTTCTGTTATTAGCAAAAATCAATGTAACTTATAGAATTAAGGTTAATGGCATAAATATATACATCTAATATCGCAACAAAAAAAAAACTCACTCATAACTACTCCAGAGTTATTTACACTGAAAATAAAAAAGTGCCGGTTTGTCCTGTTATTAGCAAAAATCAATGTAACTTATAGAATTGGCTTTGGGGGCATAAATAGATACATCGAATGTCGCAACAAAAAAAACTCACTCATAACTACTCCAGAGTTATTTTCACTGAAAATAAAAAAGTGCCGGTTTGTCCTGTTATTAGCAAAAATCAATGTAACTTATAGAATTGGCTTTGGGGGCATAAATAGATACATCGAATATCGCAACAAAAAAAACTCACTCATAACTACTCCAGAGTTATTTTCACTAAAAATAAAAAAGTGCCGGTTTGTCCTGTTGTTAGCAAAAATCAATGTAACTTTTAGAATTAGCTTTAGGGGCATAAATAGATACATCGAATATCGCAACAAAAAAACTCACTCATAACTACTCCAGAGTTATTTTCACTGAAAATAAAAAAGTGCCGGTTTGTCCTGTTATTAGCAAAAATCAATGTAACTTTTAGAATTAGCTTTAGGGGCATAAATAGATACATCGAATATCGCAACAAAAAAAACTCACTCAATACTGGTCCAGAGTTATTTTCACTGAAAATAAAAAAGTGTCGGTTTGTCCTGTTATTAACAAAAAACAATGTAACTTATAGAATTAGCTTTAGGGGCATAAATATATACATCTAATATCGCAACAAAAAAAACTCGCTCATAACTACTCCAGAGTTATTTACACTGAAAATAAAAAAGTGCCGGTTTGTTCTGTTATTAGCAAAAATCAATGTAACTTATAGAATTAAGGTTAATGGCATAAATATATACATCTAATATCGCAACAAAAAAAAAACTCACTCATAACTACTCCAGAGTTATTTACACTGAAAATAAAAAAGTGCCGGTTTGTCCTGTTATTAGCAAAAATCAATGTAACTTATAGAATTGGCTTTGGGGGCATAAATAGATACATCGAATATCGCAACAAAAAAAACTCACTCATAACTACTCCAGAGTTATTTTCACTGAAAATAAAAAAGTGCCGGTTTGTCCTGTTATTAGCAAAAATCAATGTAACTTATAGAATTGGCTTTGGGGGCATAAATAGATACATCGAATATCGCAACAAAAAAAACTCACTCATAACTACTCCAGAGGTATTTTCACTGAAAATAAAAAAGTGCCGGTTTGTCCTGTTATTAGCAAAAATCAATGTAACTTTTAGAATTAGCTTTAGGGACATAAATAGATACATCGAATATCGCAACAAAAAAAACTCACTCAATACTGGTCCAGAGTTATTTTCACTGAAAATAAAAAAGTGTCGGTTTGTCCTGTTATTAACAAAAAACAATGTAACTTATAGAATTAGCTTTAGGGGCATAAATATAGACATCGAATATCGCAACAAAAAAAACTCACTCATAACTACTCCAGAGTTATTTTCACTGAAAATAAAAAAGTGCCGGTTTGTCCTGTTATTAGCAAAAATCAATGTAACTTATAGAATTGGCTTTGGGGGCATAAATAGATACATCGAATATCGCAACAAAAAAAACTCACTCATAACTACTCCAGAGGTATTTTCACTGAAAATAAAAAAGTGCCGGTTTGTCCTGTTATTAGCAAAAATCAATGTAACTTTTAGAATTAGCTTTAGGGACATAAATAGATACATCGAATATCGCAACAAAAAAACTCACTCAATACTGGTCCAGAGTTATTTTCACTGAAAATAAAAAAGTGTCGGTTTGTCCTGTTATTAACAAAAAACAATGTAACATATAGAATTAGCTTTAGGGGCATAAATATATACATCTAATATCGCAATAAAAAAAACTCACTCAAAAATACTCCAGAGTTATTTTCACTGAAAATAAAAAAGTGCCGGTTTGTTCTATTATTAGCAAAAATCAATGTAACTTATAGAATTAGCTTTAATGACATAAATATATACATCTAATATCGCAACAAAAAAAACTCGCTCATAACTACTCCAGAGTTATTTACACTGAAAATAAAAAAGTGCCGGTTTGTTCTGTTATTAGCAAAAATCAATGTAACTTATAGAATTAGCTTTAGGGGCATAAATAGAGACATCGATTATCACAACAAAAAAACTCACTCATAACTACTCCAGAGTTATTTTCACTGAAAATAAAAAAGTGCCGGTTTGTCCTGTTATTAGCAAAAATCAATGTAACTTATAGAATTGGCTTTGGGGGCATAAATAGATACATCGAATATCGCAACAAAAAAAACTCACTCAATACTGGTCCAGAGTTATTTTCACTGAAAATAAAAAAGTGCCGGTTTGTTCTGTTATTAGCAAAAATCAATGTAACTTATAGAATTAGCTTTAGGGGCATAAATAGATACATCGATTATCACAACAAAAAAACTCACTCATAACTACTCCAGAGTTATTTTCACTGAAAATAAAAAAGTGCCGGTTTGTCCTCTTATTAGCAAAAATCAATGTAAATTATAGAATTGGCTTTGGGGGCATAAATAGATACATCGAATATCGCAACAAAAAAAACTCACTCATAACTACTCCAGAGTTATTTTCACTGAAAATAAAAAAGCGCCGGTTTGTCCTGTTATTAGCAAAAATCAATGTAACTTATAGAATTAGCTTTAGGGGCATAATAATATACATCTAATATCGCAACAAAAAAAACTCACTCATAACTACTCCAGAGTAATTTTCACTGAAAATAAAAAAGTGCCGGTTTGTCCTGTTATTAGCAAAAATCAATGTAACTTATAGAATTAGCTTTAGGGGCATAAATAGATACATCGAATATCGCAACAAAAAAAACTCACTCAATACTGGTCCAGAGTTATTTTCACTGAAAATAAAAAAGTGCCGGTTTGTTCTGTTATTAGCAAAAATCAATGTAACTTATAGAATTAGCTTTAGGGGCATAAATAGATACATCTAATATCGCAACAAAAAAAAAACTCACTCGTAACTACTCCAGAGTTATTTACACTGAAAATAAAAAAGTGCCGGTTTGTCCTGTTATTAGCAAAAATCAATGTAACTTATAGAATTAGCTTTAGGGGCATAAATAGATACATCGAATATCGCAACAAAAAAAACTCACTCATAACTACTCCAGAGTTATTTACACTGAAAATAAAAAAGTGCCGGTTTGTTCTGTTATTAGCAAAAATCAATGTAACTTATAGAATTAGCTTTAGGGGCATAAATATAAACATCGAATATCGCAACAAAAAAAACTCACTCATAACTACTCCAGAGTTATTTTCACTGAAAATAAAAAAGTGCCGGTTTGTCCTGTTATTAGCAAAAATCAATGTAACTTATAGAATTGGCTTTGGGGGCATAAATAGATACATCGAATATCGCAACAAAAAAAACTCACTCATAACTACTCCAGAGTTATTTTCACTGAAAATAAAAAAGTGCCGGTTTGTCCTGTTATTAGCAAAAATCAATGTAACTTATAGAATTGGCTTTGGGGGCATAAATAGATACATCGAATATCGCAACAAAAAAAACTCACTCATAACTACTCCAGAGTTATTTTCACTGAAAATAAAAAAGTGCCGGTTTGTCCTGTTATTAGCAAAAATCAATGTAACTTTTAGAATTAGCTTTAGGGGCATAAATAGAGACATCGATTATCACAACAAAAAAACTCACTCATAACTACTCCAGAGTTATTTTCACTGAAAATAAAAAAGTGCCGGTTTGTCCTGTTAATAGCAAAAATCAATGTAACTTATAGAATTGGCTTTGGGGGCATAAATAGATACATCGAATATCGCAACAAAAAAAACTCACTCATAACTACTCCAGAGTTATTTTCACTGAAAATAAAAAAGTGCCGGTTTGTCCTGTTATTAGCAAAAATCAATGTAACTTATAGAATTAGCTTTAGGGGCATAAATAGATACATCGAATATCGCAACAAAAAAAACTCACTCATAACTACTCCAGAGTTATTTTCACTGAAAATAAAAAAGTGCCGGTTTGTCCTGTTATTAACAAAAAACAATGTAACTTATAGAATTAGCTTTAGGGGCATAAATATATACATCTTATATCGCACAAAAAAAACTCACTCATAACTACTCTAGAGTTATTTACACTGAAAATAAAAAAGTGCCGGTTTGTCCTGTTATTAGCAAAAATCAATGTAACTTTTAGAATTAGCTTTAGGGGCATAAATAGAGACATCGATTATCACAACAAAAAAACTCACTCATAACTACTCCAGAGTTATTTTCACTGAAAATAAAAAAGTGCCGGTTTGTCCTGTTAATAGCAAAAATCAATGTAACTTATAGAATTGGCTTTGGGGGCATAAATAGATACATCGAATATCGCAACAAAAAAAACTCACTCATAACTACTCCAGAGTTATTTTCACTGAAAATAAAAAAGTGCCGGTTTGTCCTGTTATTAGCAAAAATCAATGTAACTTATAGAATTAGCTTTAGGGGCATAAATAGATACATCGAATATCGCAACAAAAAAAACTCACTCATAACTACTCCAGAGTTATTTTCACAGAAAATAAAAAAGTGCCGGTTTGTCCTGTTATTAGCAAAAATCAATGTAACTTTTAGAATTAGCTTTAGGGGCATAAATAGAGACATCGATTATCACAACAAAAAAACTCACTCATAACTACTCCAGAGTTATTTTCACTGAAAATAAAAAAGTGCCGGTTTGTCCTGTTAATAGCAAAAATCAATGTAACTTATAGAATTGGCTTTGGGGGCATAAATAGATACATCGAATATCGCAACAAAAAAAACTCACTCATAACTACTCCAGAGTTATTTTCACTGAAAATAAAAAAGTGCCGGTTTGTCCTGTTATTAGCAAAAATCAATGTAACTTATAGAATTAGCTTTAGGGGCATAAATATATACATCGAATATCGCAACAAAAAAAACTCACTCATAACTACTCCAGAGTTATTTTCACTGAAAATAAAAAAGTGCCGGTTTGTCCTGTTATTAGCAAAAATCAATGTAACTTATAGAATTGGCTTTGGGGGCATAAATAGATACATCGAATATCGCAACAAAAAAAACTCACTCATAACTACTCCAGAGTTATTTTCACTGAAAATAAAAAAGTGCCGGTTTGTCCTGTTATTAGCAAAAATCAATGTAACTTTTAGAATTAGCTTTAGGGGCATAAATAGAGACATCGATTATCACAACAAAAAAACTCACTCATAACTACTCCAGAGTTATTTTCACTGAAAATAAAAAAGTGCCGGTTTGTCCTGTTAATAGCAAAAATCAATGTAACTTATAGAATTGGCTTTGGGGGCATAAATAGATACATCGAATATCGCAACAAAAAAAACTCACTCATAACTACTCCAGAGTTATTTACACTGAAAATAAAAAAAGTGCCGGTTTGTTCTGTTATTAGCAAAAATCAATGTAACTTATAGAATTAGCTTTAATGACATAAATATATACATCTAATATCGCAACAAAAAAAACTCGCTCATAACTACTCCAGAGTTATATACACTGAAAATAAAAAAGTGCCTGTTTGTTCTGTTATTAGCAAAAATCAATGTAACATATAGAATTAGCTTTAGGGGCATAAATAGATACATCGAATATCGCAACAAAAAAAACTCACTCATAACTACTCCAGAGTAATTTTCACTGAAAATAAAAAAGTGCCGGTTTGTCCTGTTATTAGCAAAAATCAATGTAACTTATAGAATTGGCTTTGGGGGCATAAATAGATACATCGAATATCGCAACAAAAAAAACTCACTCATAACTACTCCAGAGTTATTTTCACTGAAAATAAAAAAGTGCCGGTTTGTCCTGTTATTAGCAAAAATCAATGTAACTTATAGAATCAGCTTTAATGGCATAAATATATACATCTTATATCGCAACAAAAAAAAAACTCACTCATAACTACTCCAGAGTTATTTACACTGAAAATAAAAAAGTGCCGGTTTGTCCTGTTATTAGCAAAAATCAATGTAACTTATAGAATTAGCTTTAGGGGCATAAATAGATACATCGAATATCGCAACAAAAAAAACTCACTCAATACTGGTCCAGAGTTATTTTCACTGAAAATAAAAAAGTGTCGGTTTGTCCTGTTATTAACAAAAAACAATGTAACTTATAGAATTAGCTTTAGGGGCATAAATATATACATCTAATATCGCAACAAAAAAAACTCGCTCATAACTACTCCAGAGTTATTTACACTGAAAATAAAAAAGTGCCGGTTTGTTCTGTTATTAGCAAAAATCAATGTAACTTATAGAATTAAGGTTAATGGCATAAATATATACATCTAATATCGCAACAAAAAAAAAACTCACTCATAACTACTCCAGAGTTATTTACACTGAAAATAAAAAAGTGCCGGTTTGTCCTGTTATTAGCAAAAATCAATGTAACTTATAGAATTGGCTTTGGGGGCATAAATAGATACATCGAATATCGCAACAAAAAAAACTCACTCATAACTACTCCAGAGTTATTTTCACAGAAAATAAAAAAGTGCCGGTTTGTCCTGTTATTAGCAAAAATCAATGTAACTTTTAGAATTAGCTTTAGGGGCATAAATAGAGACATCGATTATCACAACAAAAAAACTCACTCATAACTACTCCAGAGTTATTTTCACTGAAAATAAAAAAGTGCCGGTTTGTCCTGTTAATAGCAAAAATCAATGTAACTTATAGAATTGGCTTTGGGGGCATAAATAGATACATCGAATATCGCAACAAAAAAAACTCACTCAATACTGGTCCAGAGTTATTTTCACTGAAAATAAAAAAGTGCCGGTTTGTCCTGTTATTAGCAAAAATCAATGTTATTTATAGAATTAGCTTTAGGGGCATAAATAGATACATCGAATATCGCAACAAAAAAAACTCACTCATAACTACTCCAGAGTAATTTTCACTGAAAATAAAAAAGTGCCGGTTTGTCCTGTTATTAGCAAAAATCAATGTAACTTATAGAATTGGCTTTGGGGGCATAAATAGATACATCGAATATCGCAACAAAAAAAACTCACTCATAACTACTCCAGAGTTATTTTCACTGAAAATAAAAAAGTGCCGGTTTGTCCTGTTATTAGCAAAAATCAATGTAACTTATAGAATCAGCTTTAATGGCATAAATATATACATCTTATATCGCAACAAAAAAAAAACTCACTCATAACTACTCCAGAGTTATTTACACTGAAAATAAAAAAGTGCCGGTTTGTCCTGTTATTAACAAAAAACAATGTAACTTATAGAATTAGCTTTAGGGGCATAAATATATACATCTAATATCGCAACAAAAAAAACTCGCTCATAACTACTCCAGAGTTATTTACACTGAAAATAAAAAAGTGCCGGTTTGTTCTGTTATTAGCAAAAATCAATGTAACTTATAGAATTAAGGTTAATGGCATAAATATATACATCTAATATCGCAACAAAAAAAAAACTCACTCATAACTACTCCAGAGTTATTTACACTGAAAATAAAAAAGTGCCGGTTTGTCCTGTTATTAGCAAAAATCAATGTAACTTATAGAATTGGCTTTGGGGGCATAAATAGATACATCGAATATCGCAACAAAAAAAACTCACTCATAACTACTCCAGAGTTATTTTCACTGAAAATAAAAAAGTGCCGGTTTGTCCTGTTATTAGCAAAAATCAATGTAACTTATAGAATTGGCTTTGGGGGCATAAATAGATACATCGAATATCGCAACAAAAAAAACTCACTCATAACTACTCCAGAGTTATTTTCACTAAAAATAAAAAAGTGCCGGTTTGTCCTGTTGTTAGCAAAAATCAATGTAACTTTTAGAATTAGCTTTAGGGGCATAAATAGATACATCGAATATCGCAACAAAAAAACTCACTCATAACTACTCCAGAGTTATTTTCACTGAAAATAAAAAAGTGCCGGTTTGTCCTGTTATTAGCAAAAATCAATGTAACTTTTAGAATTAGCTTTAGGGGCATAAATAGATACATCGAATATCGCAACAAAAAAAACTCACTCAATACTGGTCCAGAGTTATTTTCACTGAAAATAAAAAAGTGTCGGTTTGTCCTGTTATTAACAAAAAACAATGTAACTTATAGAATTAGCTTTAGGGGCATAAATATATACATCTAATATCGCAACAAAAAAAACTCGCTCATAACTACTCCAGAGTTATTTACACTGAAATTAAAAAAGTGCCGGTTTGTTCTGTTATTAGCAAAAATCAATGTAACTTATAGAATTAAGGTTAATGGCATAAATATATACATCTAATATCGCAACAAAAAAAAAACTCACTCATAACTACTCCAGAGTTATTTACACTGAAAATAAAAAAGTGCCGGTTTGTCCTGTTATTAGCAAAAATCAATGTAACTTATAGAATTGGCTTTGGGGGCATAAATAGATACATCGAATATCGCAACAAAAAAAACTCACTCATAACTACTCCAGAGTTATTTTCACTGAAAATAAAAAAGTGCCGGTTTGTCCTGTTATTAGCAAAAATCAATGTAACTTATAGAATTGGCTTTGGGGGCATAAATAGATACATCGAATATCGCAACAAAAAAAACTCACTCATAACTACTCCAGAGGTATTTTCACTGAAAATAAAAAAGTGCCGGTTTGTCCTGTTATTAGCAAAAATCAATGTAACTTTAAGAATTAGCTTTAGGGACATAAATAGATACATCGAATATCGCAACAAAAAAAACTCACTCAATACTGGTCCAGAGTTATTTTCACTGAAAATAAAAAAGTGTCGGTTTGTCCTGTTATTAACAAAAAACAATGTAACTTATAGAATTAGCTTTAGGGGCATAAATATAGACATCGAATATCGCAACAAAAAAAACTCACTCATAACTACTCCAGAGTTATTTTCACTGAAAATAAAAAAGTGCCGGTTTGTCCTGTTATTAGCAAAAATCAATGTAACTTATAGAATTGGCTTTGGGGGCATAAATAGATACATCGAATATCGCAACAAAAAAAACTCACTCATAACTACTCCAGAGGTATTTTCACTGAAAATAAAAAAGTGCCGGTTTGTCCTGTTATTAGCAAAAATCAATGTAACTTTTAGAATTAGCTTTAGGGACATAAATAGATACATCGAATATCGCAACAAAAAAAACTCACTCAATACTGGTCCAGAGTTATTTTCACTGAAAATAAAAAAGTGTCGGTTTGTCCTGTTATTAACAAAAAACAATGTAACATATAGAATTAGCTTTAGGGGCATAAATATATACATCTAATATCGCAATAAAAAAAACTCACTCAAAAATACTCCAGAGTTATTTTCACTGAAAATAAAAAAGTGCCGGTTTGTTCTATTATTAGCAAAAATCAATGTAACTTATAGAATTAGCTTTAATGACATAAATATATACATCTAATATCGCAACAAAAAAAACTCGCTCATAACTACTCCAGAGTTATTTACACTGAAAATAAAAAAGTGCCGGTTTGTTCTGTTATTAGCAAAAATCAATGTAACTTATAGAATTAGCTTTAGGGGCATAAATAGAGACATCGATTATCACAACAAAAAAACTCACTCATAACTACTCCAGAGTTATTTTCACTGAAAATAAAAAAGTGCCGGTTTGTCCTGTTATTAGCAAAAATCAATGTAATTTATAGAATTGGCTTTGGGGGCATAAATAGATACATCGAATATCGCAACAAAAAAAACTCACTCAATACTGGTCCAGAGTTATTTTCACTGAAAATAAAAAAGTGCCGGTTTGTTCTGTTATTAGCAAAAATCAATGTAACTTATAGAATTAGCTTTAGGGGCATAAATAGATACATCGATTATCACAACAAAAAAACTCACTCATAACTACTCCAGAGTTATTTTCACTGAAAATAAAAAAGTGCCGGTTTGTCCTCTTATTAGCAAAAATCAATGTAAATTATAGAATTGGCTTTGGGGGCATAAATAGATACATCGAATATCGCAACAAAAAAAACTCACTCATAACTACTCCAGAGTTATTTTCACTGAAAATAAAAAAGCGCCGGTTTGTCCTGTTATTAGCAAAAATCAATGTAACTTATAGAATTAGCTTTAGGGGCATAATAATATACATCTAATATCGCAACAAAAAAAACTCACTCATAACTACTCCAGAGTAATTTTCACTGAAAATAAAAAAGTGCCGGTTTGTCCTGTTATTAGCAAAAATCAATGTAACTTATAGAATTAGCTTTAGGGGCATAAATAGATACATCGAATATCGCAACAAAAAAAACTCACTCAATACTGGTCCAGAGTTATTTTCACTGAAAATAAAAAAGTGCCGGTTTGTCCTGTTATTAGCAAAAATCAATGTAACTTATAGAATTAGCTTTAGGGGCATAAATAGATACATCGAATATCGCAACAAAAAAAACTCACTCATAACTACTCCAGAGTTATTTACACTGAAAATAAAAAAGTGCCGGTTTGTTCTGTTATTAGCAAAAATCAATGTAACTTATAGAATTAGCTTTAGGGGCATAAATATAAACATCGAATATCGCAACAAAAAAAACTCACTCATAACTACTCCAGAGTTATTTTCACTGAAAATAAAAAAGCGCCGGTTTGTCCTGTTATTAGCAAAAATCAATGTAACTTATAGAATTAGCTTTAGGGGCATAATAATATACATCTAATATCGCAACAAAAAAAACTCACTCATAACTACTCCAGAGTAATTTTCACTGAAAATAAAAAAGTGCCGGTTTGTCCTGTTATTAGCAAAAATCAATGTAACTTATAGAATTAGCTTTAGGGGCATAAATAGATACATCTAATATCGCAACAAAAAAAAACTCACTCGTAACTACTCCAGAGTTATTTACACTGAAAATAAAAAAGTGCCGGTTTGTCCTGTTATTAGCAAAAATCAATGTAACTTATAGAATTAGCTTTAGGGGCATAAATAGATACATCGAATATCGCAACAAAAAAAACTCACTCATAACTACTCCAGAGTTATTTACACTGAAAATAAAAAAGTGCCGGTTTGTTCTGTTATTAGCAAAAATCAATGTAACTTATAGAATTAGCTTTAGGGGCATAAATATAAACATCGAATATCGCAACAAAAAAAACTCACTCATAACTACTCCAGAGTTATTTTCACTGAAAATAAAAAAGTGCCGGTTTGTCCTGTTATTAGCAAAAATCAATGTAACTTATAGAATTGGCTTTGGGGGCATAAATAGATACATCGAATATCGCAACAAAAAAAACTCACTCATAACTACTCCAGAGTTATTTTCACTGAAAATAAAAAAGTGCCGGTTTGTCCTGTTATTAGCAAAAATCAATGTAACTTATAGAATTGGCTTTGGGGGCATAAATAGATACATCGAATATCGCAACAAAAAAAACTCACTCATAACTACTCCAGAGTTATTTTCACTGAAAATAAAAAAGTGCCGGTTTGTCCTGTTATTAGCAAAAATCAATGTAACTTTTAGAATTAGCTTTAGGGGCATAAATAGAGACATCGATTATCACAACAAAAAAACTCACTCATAACTACTCCAGAATTATTTTCACTGAAAATAAAAAAGTGCCGGTTTGTCCTGTTAATAGCAAAAATCAATGTAACTTATAGAATTGGCTTTGGGGGCATAAATAGATACATCGAATATCGCAACAAAAAAAACTCACTCATAACTACTCCAGAGTTATTTTCACTGAAAATAAAAAAGTGCCGGTTTGTCCTGTTATTAGCAAAAATCAATGTAACTTATAGAATTAGCTTTAGGGGCATAAATAGATACATCGAATATCGCAACAAAAAAAACTCACTCATAACTACTCCAGAGTTATTTTCACTGAAAATAAAAAAGTGCCGGTTTGTCCTGTTATTAACAAAAAACAATGTAACTTATAGAATTAGCTTTAGGGGCATAAATATATACATCTTATATCGCACAAAAAAAACTCACTCATAACTACTCTAGAGTTATTTACACTGAAAATAAAAAAGTGCCGGTTTGTCCTGTTATTAGCAAAAATCAATGTAACTTTTAGAATTAGCTTTAGGGGCATAAATAGAGACATCGATTATCACAACAAAAAAACTCACTCATAACTACTCCAGAGTTATTTTCACTGAAAATAAAAAAGTGCCGGTTTGTCCTGTTAATAGCAAAAATCAATGTAACTTATAGAATTGGCTTTGGGGGCATAAATAGATACATCGAATATCGCAACAAAAAAAACTCACTCATAACTACTCCAGAGTTATTTTCACTGAAAATAAAAAAGTGCCGGTTTGTCCTGTTATTAGCAAAAATCAATGTAACTTATAGAATTAGCTTTAGGGGCATAAATAGATACATCGAATATCGCAACAAAAAAAACTCACTCATAACTACTCCAGAGTTATTTTCACAGAAAATAAAAAAGTGCCGGTTTGTCCTGTTATTAGCAAAAATCAATGTAACTTTTAGAATTAGCTTTAGGGGCATAAATAGAGACATCGATTATCACAACAAAAAAACTCACTCATAACTACTCCAGAGTTATTTTCACTGAAAATAAAAAAGTGCCGGTTTGTCCTGTTAATAGCAAAAATCAATGTAACTTATAGAATTGGCTTTGGGGGCATAAATAGATACATCGAATATCGCAACAAAAAAAACTCACTCATAACTACTCCAGAGTTATTTTCACTGAAAATAAAAAAGTGCCGGTTTGTCCTGTTATTAGCAAAAATCAATGTAACTTTTAGAATTAGCTTTAGGGGCATAAATATATACATCTAATATCGCAACAAAAAAAACTCACTCATAACTACTCCAGAGTTATTTACACTGAAAATAAAAAAGTGCCGGTTTGTCCTGTTATTAGCAAAAATCAATGTAACTTTTAGAATTAGCTTTAGGGGCATAAATAGATACATCGAATATCGCAACAAAAAAAACTCACTCATAACTACTCCAGAGTTATTTACACTGAAAATAAAAAAGTGCCGGTTTGTCCTGTTATTAGCAAAAATCAATGTAACTTATAGAATTAGCTTTAGGGGCATAAATAGATACATCGAATATCGCAACAAAAAAAACTCACTCAATACTGGTCCAGAGTTATTTTCACTGAAAATAAAAAAGTGCCGGTTTGTCCTGTTATTAGCAAAAATAAAAGTAACTTATAGAATTAGCTTTAGGGGCATAAATATATACATCTAATATCGCAACAAAAAAAACTCACTCATAACTACTCCAGAGTTATTTACACTGAAAATAAAAAAAGTGCCGGTTTGTTCTGTTATTAGCAAAAATCAATGTAACTTATAGAATTAGCTTTAATGACATAAATATATACATCTAATATCGCAACAAAAAAAACTCGCTCATAACTACTCCAGAGTTATATACACTGAAAATAAAAAAGTGCCTGTTTGTTCTGTTATTAGCAAAAATCAATGTAACTTATAGAATTAGCTTTAGGGGCATAAATAGATACATCGAATATCGCAACAAAAAAAACTCACTCATAACTACTCCAGAGTAATTTTCACTGAAAATAAAAAAGTGCCGGTTTGTCCTGTTATTAGCAAAAATCAATGTAACTTATAGAATTGGCTTTGGGGGCATAAATAGATACATCGAATATCGCAACAAAAAAAACTCACTCATAACTACTCCAGAGTAATTTTCACTGAAAATAAAAAAGTGCCGGTTTGTCCTGTTATTAGCAAAAATCAATGTAACTTATAGAATTGGCTTTGGGGGCATAAATAGATACATCGAATATCGCAACAAAAAAAACTCACTCATAACTACTCCAGAGTTATTTACACTGAAAATAAAAAAAGTGCCGGTTTGTTCTGTTATTAGCAAAAATCAATGTAACTTATAGAATTAGCTTTAATGACATAAATATATACATCTAATATCGCAACAAAAAAAACTCGCTCATAACTACTCCAGAGTTATATACACTGAAAATAAAAAAGTGCCTGTTTGTTCTGTTATTAGCAAAAATCAATGTAACTTATAGAATTAGCTTTAGGGGCATAAATAGATACATCGAATATCGCAACAAAAAAAACTCACTCATAACTACTCCAGAGTAATTTTCACTGAAAATAAAAAAGTGCCGGTTTGTCCTGTTATTAGCAAAAATCAATGTAACTTATAGAATTGGCTTTGGGGGCATAAATAGATACATCGAATATCGCAACAAAAAAAACTCACTCATAACTACTCCAGAGTTATTTTCACTGAAAATAAAAAAGTGCCGGTTTGTCCTGTTATTAGCAAAAATCAATGTAACTTATAGAATCAGCTTTAATGGCATAAATATATACATCTTATATCGCAACAAAAAAAAAACTCACTCATAACTACTCCAGAGTTATTTACACTGAAAATAAAAAAGTGCCGGTTTGTCCTGTTATTAGCAAAAATCAATGTAACTTATAGAATTAGCTTTAGGGGCATAAATAGATACATCTAATATCGCAACAAAAAAAACTCGCTCATAACTACTCCAGAGTTATTTACACTGAAAATAAAAAAGTGCCGGTTTGTTCTGTTATTAGCAAAAATCAATGTAACTTATAGAATTAAGGTTAATGGCATAAATATATACATCTAATATCGCAACAAAAAAAAAACTCACTCATAACTACTCCAGAGTTATTTACACTGAAAATAAAAAAGTGCCGGTTTGTCCTGTTATTAGCAAAAATCAATGTAACTTATAGAATTGGCTTTGGGGGCATAAATAGATACATCGAATATCGCAACAAAAAAAACTCACTCATAACTACTCCAGAGTTATTTTCACTGAAAATAAAAAAGTGCCGGTTTGTCCTGTTATTAGCAAAAATCAATGTAACTTATAGAATTGGCTTTGGGGGCATAAATAGATACATCGAATATCGCAACAAAAAAAACTCACTCATAACTACTCCAGAGTTATTTTCACTAAAAATAAAAAAGTGCCGGTTTGTCCTGTTGTTAGCAAAAATCAATGTAACTTTTAGAATTAGCTTTAGGGGCATAAATAGATACATCGAATATCGCAACAAAAAAACTCACTCATAACTACTCCAGAGTTATTTTCACTGAAAATAAAAAAGTGCCGGTTTGTCCTGTTATTAGCAAAAATCAATGTAACTTTTAGAATTAGCTTTAGGGGCATAAATAGATACATCGAATATCGCAACAAAAAAAACTCACTCAATACTGGTCCAGAGTTATTTTCACTGAAAATAAAAAAGTGTCGGTTTGTCCTGTTATTAACAAAAAACAATGTAACTTATAGAATTAGCTTTAGGGGCATAAATATATACATCTAATATCGCAATAAAAAAAACTCACTCAAAAATACTCCAGAGTTATTTTCACTGAAAATAAAAAAGTGCCGGTATGTCCTGTTATTAGCAAAAATCAATGTAACTTATAGAATTGGCTTTGGGGGCATAAATAGATACATCGAATATCGCAACAACAAAAAAACTCACTCATAACTACTCCAGAGTTATTTTCACTGAAAATAAAAAAGTGCCGGTTTGTCCTGTTATTAGCAAAAATCAATGTAACTTTTAGAATTAGCTTTAGGGGCATAAATAGAGACATCGATTATCACAACAAAAAAACTCACTCATAACTACTCCAGAATTATTTTCACTGAAAATAAAAAAGTGCCGGTTTGTCCTGTTAATAGCAAAAATCAATGTAACTTATAGAATTGGCTTTGGGGGCATAAATAGATACATCGAATATCGCAACAAAAAAAACTCACTCATAACTACTCCAGAGTTATTTTCACTGAAAATAAAAAAGTGCCGGTTTGTCCTGTTATTAGCAAAAATCAATGTAACTTATAGAATTAGCTTTAGGGGCATAAATAGATACATCGAATATCGCAACAAAAAAAACTCACTCATAACTACTCCAGAGTTATTTTCACTGAAAATAAAAAAGTGCCGGTTTGTCCTGTTATTAACAAAAAACAATGTAACTTATAGAATTAGCTTTAGGGGCATAAATATATACATCTTATATCGCACAAAAAAAACTCACTCATAACTACTCTAGAGTTATTTACACTGAAAATAAAAAAGTGCCGGTTTGTCCTGTTATTAGCAAAAATCAATGTAACTTTTAGAATTAGCTTTAGGGGCATAAATAGAGACATCGATTATCACAACAAAAAAACTCACTCATAACTACTCCAGAGTTATTTTCACTGAAAATAAAAAAGTGCCGGTTTGTCCTGTTAATAGCAAAAATCAATGTAACTTATAGAATTGGCTTTGGGGGCATAAATAGATACATCGAATATCGCAACAAAAAAAACTCACTCATAACTACTCCAGAGTTATTTTCACTGAAAATAAAAAAGTGCCGGTTTGTCCTGTTATTAGCAAAAATCAATGTAACTTATAGAATTAGCTTTAGGGGCATAAATAGATACATCGAATATCGCAACAAAAAAAACTCACTCATAACTACTCCAGAGTTATTTTCACAGAAAATAAAAAAGTGCCGGTTTGTCCTGTTATTAGCAAAAATCAATGTAACTTTTAGAATTAGCTTTAGGGGCATAAATAGAGACATCGATTATCACAACAAAAAAACTCACTCATAACTACTCCAGAGTTATTTTCACTGAAAATAAAAAAGTGCCGGTTTGTCCTGTTAATAGCAAAAATCAATGTAACTTATAGAATTGGCTTTGGGGGCATAAATAGATACATCGAATATCGCAACAAAAAAAACTCACTCATAACTACTCCAGAGTTATTTTCACTGAAAATAAAAAAGTGCCGGTTTGTCCTGTTATTAGCAAAAATCAATGTAACTTATAGAATTAGCTTTAGGGGCATAAATATATACATCTAATATCGCAACAAAAAAAACTCACTCATAACTACTCCAGAGTTATTTACACTGAAAATAAAAAAGTGCCGGTTTGTCCTGTTATTAGCAAAAATCAATGTAACTTTTAGAATTAGCTTTAGGGGCATAAATAGATACATCGAATATCGCAACAAAAAAAACTCACTCATAACTACTCCAGAGTTATTTACACTGAAAATAAAAAAGTGCCGGTTTGTCCTGTTATTAGCAAAAATCAATGTAACTTATAGAATTAGCTTTAGGGGCATAAATAGATACATCGAATATCGCAACAAAAAAAACTCACTCAATACTGGTCCAGAGTTATTTTCACTGAAAATAAAAAAGTGCCGGTTTGTCCTGTTATTAGCAAAAATAAAAGTAACTTATAGAATTAGCTTTAGGGGCATAAATATATACATCTAATATCGCAACAAAAAAAACTCACTCATAACTACTCCAGAGTTATTTACACTGAAAATAAAAAAAGTGCCGGTTTGTTCTGTTATTAGCAAAAATCAATGTAACTTATAGAATTAGCTTTAATGACATAAATATATACATCTAATATCGCAACAAAAAAAACTCGCTCATAACTACTCCAGAGTTATATACACTGAAAATAAAAAAGTGCCTGTTTGTTCTGTTATTAGCAAAAATCAATGTAACTTATAGAATTAGCTTTAGGGGCATAAATAGATACATCGAATATCGCAACAAAAAAAACTCACTCATAACTACTCCAGAGTAATTTTCACTGAAAATAAAAAAGTGCCGGTTTGTCCTGTTATTAGCAAAAATCAATGTAACTTATAGAATTGGCTTTGGGGGCATAAATAGATACATCGAATATCGCAACAAAAAAAACTCACTCATAACTACTCCAGAGTAATTTTCACTGAAAATAAAAAAGTGCCGGTTTGTCCTGTTATTAGCAAAAATCAATGTAACTTATAGAATTGGCTTTGGGGGCATAAATAGATACATCGAATATCGCAACAAAAAAAACTCACTCATAACTACTCCAGAGTTATTTACACTGAAAATAAAAAAAGTGCCGGTTTGTTCTGTTATTAGCAAAAATCAATGTAACTTATAGAATTAGCTTTAATGACATAAATATATACATCTAATATCGCAACAAAAAAAACTCGCTCATAACTACTCCAGAGTTATATACACTGAAAATAAAAAAGTGCCTGTTTGTTCTGTTATTAGCAAAAATCAATGTAACTTATAGAATTAGCTTTAGGGGCATAAATAGATACATCGAATATCGCAACAAAAAAAACTCACTCATAACTACTCCAGAGTAATTTTCACTGAAAATAAAAAAGTGCCGGTTTGTCCTGTTATTAGCAAAAATCAATGTAACTTATAGAATTGGCTTTGGGGGCATAAATAGATACATCGAATATCGCAACAAAAAAAACTCACTCATAACTACTCCAGAGTTATTTTCACTGAAAATAAAAAAGTGCCGGTTTGTCCTGTTATTAGCAAAAATCAATGTAACTTATAGAATCAGCTTTAATGGCATAAATATATACATCTTATATCGCAACAAAAAAAAAACTCACTCATAACTACTCCAGAGTTATTTACACTGAAAATAAAAAAGTGCCGGTTTGTCCTGTTATTAGCAAAAATCAATGTAACTTATAGAATTAGCTTTAGGGGCATAAATAGATACATCTAATATCGCAACAAAAAAAACTCACTCAATACTGGTCCAGAGTTATTTTCACTGAAAATAAAAAAGTGTCGGTTTGTCCTGTTATTAACAAAAAACAATGTAACTTATAGAATTAGCTTTAGGGGCATAAATATATACATCTAATATCGCAATAAAAAAAACTCACTCAAAAATACTCCAGAGTTATTTTCACTGAAAATAAAAAAGTGCCGGTATGTCCTGTTATTAGCAAAAATCAATGTAACTTATAGAATTGGCTTTGGGGGCATAAATAGATACATCGAATATCGCAACAACAAAAAAACTCACTCATAACTACTCCAGAGTTATTTTCACTGAAAATAAAAAAGTGCCGGTTTGTCCTGTTATTAGCAAAAATCAATGTAACTTTTAGAATTAGCTTTAGGGGCATAAATAGATACATCGAATATCGCAACAAAAAAAAACTCACTCAATACTGGTCCAGAGTTATTTTCACTGAAAATAAAAAAGTGTCGGTTTGTCCTGTTATTAACAAAAAACAATGTAACTTATAGAATTAGCTTTAGGGGCATAAATATATACATCTAATATCGCAATAAAAAAAACTCACTCAAAAATACTCCAGAGTTATTTTCACTGAAAATAAAAAAGTGCCGGTTTGTTCTGTTATTAGCAAAAATCAATGTAACTTATAGAATTAGCTTTAATGACATATATATATATACATCTAATATCGCAACAAAAAAAACTCGCTCATAACTACTCCAGAGTTATTTTCACTGAAAATAAAAAAGTGCCGGTTTGTCCTGTTATTAGCAAAAATCAATGTAACTCATAGAATTGGCTTTGGGGGCATAAATAGATACATCGAATATCGCAACAAAAAAAACTCACTCATAACTACTCCAGAGTTATTTTCACTGAAAATAAAAAAGTGCCGGTTTGTCCTGTTATTAGCAAAAATCAATGTAACTTATAGAATTAGCTTTAATGACATAAATATATACATCTAATATCGCAACAAAAAAATCTCACTCATAACTACTCCAGAGTTATTTTCACTGAAAATAAAAAAGTGCCGGTTTGTCCTGTTATTAGCAAAAATCAATGTTATTTATAGAATTAGCTTTAGGGGCATAAATATAGACATCTAATATCGCAATAAAAAAAACTCACTCAAAAATACTCCAGAGTTATTTTCACTGAAAATAAAAAAGTGCCGGTTTGTTCTGTTATTAGCAAAAATCAATGTAATTTATAGAATTAGCTTTAATGACATAAATATATACATCTAATATCGCAACAAAAAAAACTCACTCATAACTACTCCAGAGTTATTTACACTGAAAATAAAAAAGTTCTGGTTTGTCCTGTTATTAGCAAAAATCAATGTAACTTATAGAATTAGCTTTAGGGGCATAAATAGAGACATCGATTATCACAACAAAAAAACTCACTCATAACTACTCCAGAGTTATTTTCACTGAAAATAAAAAAGTGCCGGTTTGTCCTGTTATTAGCAAAAATCAATGTAACTTATAGAATTGGCTTTGGGGGCATAAATAGATACATCGAATATCGCAACAAAAAAAACTCACTCATAACTACTCCAGAGTTATTTTCACTAAAAATAAAAAAGTGCCGGTTTGTCCTGTTGTTAGCAAAAATCAATGTAACTTTTAGAATTAGCTTTAGGGGCATAAATAGATACATCGAATATCGCAACAAAAAAACTCACTCATAACTACTCCAGAGTTATTTTCACTGAAAATAAAAAAGTGCCGGTTTGTCCTGTTATTAGCAAAAATCAATGTAACTTTTAGAATTAGCTTTAGGGGCATAAATAGATACATCGAATATCGCAACAAAAAAAACTCACTCAATACTGGTCCAGAGTTATTTTCACTGAAAATAAAAAAGTTTCGGTTTGTCCTGTTATTAACAAAAAACAATGTAACTTATAGAATTAGCTTTAGGGGCATAAATATATACATCTAATATCGCAACAAAAAAAACTCACTCAATACTGGTCCAGAGTTATTTTCACTGAAAATAAAAAAGTGCCGGTTTGTTCTGTTATTAGCAAAAATCAATGTAACTTATAGAATTAGCTTTAGGGGCATAAATAGATACATCGATTATCACAACAAAAAAACTCACTCATAACTACTCCAGAGTTATTTTCACTGAAAATAAAAAAGTGCCGGTTTGTCCTGTTATTAGCAAAAATCAATGTAACTTATAGAATTGGCTTTGGGGGCATAAATAGATACATCGAATATCGCAACAAAAAAAACTCACTCATAACTACTCCAGAGTTATTTTCACTAAAAATAAAAAAGTGCCGGTTTGTCCTGTTGTTAGCAAAAATCAATGTAACTTTTAGAATTAGCTTTAGGGGCATAAATAGATACATCGAATATCGCAACAAAAAAACTCACTCATAACTACTCCAGAGTTATTTTCACTGAAAATAAAAAAGTGCCGGTTTGTCCTGTTATTAGCAAAAATCAATGTAACTTTTAGAATTAGCTTTAGGGGCATAAATAGATACATCGAATATCGCAACAAAAAAAACTCACTCAATACTGGTCCAGAGTTATTTTCACTGAAAATAAAAAAGTGTCGGTTTGTCCTGTTATTAACAAAAAACAATGTAACTTATAGAATTAGCTTTAGGGGCATAAATATATACATCTAATATCGCAATAAAAAAAACTCACTCAAAAATACTCCAGAGTTATTTTCACTGAAAATAAAAAAGTGCCGGTATGTCCTGTTATTAGCAAAAATCAATGTAACTTATAGAATTGGCTTTGGGGGCATAAATAGATACATCGAATATCGCAACAACAAAAAAACTCACTCATAACTACTCCAGAGTTATTTTCACTGAAAATAAAAAAGTGCCGGTTTGTCCTGTTATTAGCAAAAATCAATGTAACTTTTAGAATTAGCTTTAGGGGCATAAATAGATACATCGAATATCGCAACAAAAAAAACTCACTCAATACTGGTCCAGAGTTATTTTCACTGAAAATAAAAAAGTGTCGGTTTGTCCTGTTATTAACAAAAAACAATGTAACTTATAGAATTAGCTTTAGGGGCATAAATATATACATCTAATATCGCAATAAAAAAAACTCACTCAAAAATACTCCAGAGTTATTTTCACTGAAAATAAAAAAGTGCCGGTTTGTTCTGTTATTAGCAAAAATCAATGTAACTTTTAGAATTAGCTTTAGGGGCATAAATAGATACATCGAATATCGCAACAAAAAAAACTCACTCAATACTGGTCCAGAGTTATTTTCACTGAAAATAAAAAAGTGTCGGTTTGTCCTGTTATTAACAAAAAACAATGTAACTTATAGAATTAGCTTTGGGGGCATAAATAGATACATCGAATATCGCAACAAAAAAAACTCACTCATAACTACTCCAGAGTTATTTTCACTGAAAATAAAAAAGTGCCGGTTTGTCCTGTTATTAGCAAAAATCAATGTAACTTATAGAATTAGCTTTAATGACATAAATATATACATCTAATATCGCAACAAAAAAAACTCGCTCATAACTACTCCAGAGTTATTTACACTGAAAATAAAAAAGTGCCGGTTTGTTCTGTAATTAGCAAAAATCAATGTAACTTATAGAATTAGCTTTAGGGGCATAAATATATACATCTAATATCGCAATAAAAAAAACTCACTCAAAAATACTCCAGAGTTATTTTCACTGAAAATAAAAAAGTGCCGGTTTGTTCTGTTATTAGCAAAAATCAATGTAACTTATAGAATTAGCTTTAATGACATATATATATACATCTAATATCGCAACAAAAAAAACTCGCTCATAACTACTCCAGAGTTATTTTCACTGAAAATAAAAAAGTGCCGGTTTGTCCTGTTATTAGCAAAAATCAATGTAACTCATAGAATTGGCTTTGGGGGCATAAATAGATACATCGAATATCGCAACAAAAAAAACTCACTCATAACTACTCCAGAGTTATTTTCACTGAAAATAAAAAAGTGCCGGTTTGTCCTGTTATTAGCAAAAATCAATGTAACTTATAGAATTAGCTTTAATGACATAAATATATACATCTAATATCGCAACAAAAAAAACTCGCTCATAACTACTCCAGAGTTATTTTCACTGAAAATAAAAAAGTGCCGGTTTGTCCTGTTATTAGCAAAAATCAATGTAACTCATAGAATTGGCTTTGGGGGCATAAATAGATACATCTAATATCGCAATAAAAAAAACTCACTCAAAAATACTCCAGAGTTATTTTCACTGAAAATAAAAAAGTGCCGGTTTGTCCTGTTATTAGCAAAAATCAATGTTATTTATAGAATTAGCTTTAGGGGCATAAATAGATACATCGAATATCGCAACAAAAAAAACTCACTCATAACTACTCCAGAGTTATTTTCACAGAAAATAAAAAAGTGCCGGTTTGTCCTGTTATTAGCAAAAATCAATGTAACTTTTAGAATTAGCTTTAGGGGCATAAATAGAGACATCGATTATCACAACAAAAAAACTCACTCATAACTACTCCAGAGTTATTTTCACTGAAAATAAAAAAGTGCCGGTTTGTCCTGTTAATAGCAAAAATCAATGTAACTTATAGAATTGGCTTTGGGGGCATAAATAGATACATCGAATATCGCAACAAAAAAAACTCACTCATAACTACTCCAGAGTTATTTTCACTGAAAATAAAAAAGTGCCGGTTTGTCCTGTTATTAGCAAAAATCAATGTAACTTATAGAATTAAGGTTAATGGCATAAATATATACATCTAATATCGCAACAAAAAAAAAACTCACTCATAACTACTCCAGAGTTATTTACACTGAAAATAAAAAAGTGCCGGTTTGTCCTGTTATTAGCAAAAATCAATGTAACTTATAGAATTGGCTTTGGGGGCATAAATAGATACATCGAATATCGCAACAAAAAAAACTCACTCATAACTACTCCAGAGTTATTTTCACTGAAAATAAAAAAGTGCCGGTTTGTCCTGTTATTAGCAAAAATCAATGTAACTTATAGAATTGGCTTTGGGGGCATAAATAGATACATCGAATATCGCAACAAAAAAAACTCACTCATAACTACTCCAGAGTTATTTTCACTAAAAATAAAAAAGTGCCGGTTTGTCCTGTTCTTAGCAAAAATCAATGTAACTTTTAGAATTAGCTTTAGGGGCATAAATAGATACATCGAATATCGCAACAAAAAAACTCACTCATAACTACTCCAGAGTTATTTTCACTGAAAATAAAAAAGTGCCGGTTTGTCCTGTTATTAGCAAAAATCAATGTAACTTTTAGAATTAGCTTTAGGGGCATAAATAGATACATCGAATATCGCAACAAAAAAAACTCACTCAATACTGGTCCAGAGTTATTTTCACTGAAAATAAAAAAGTGTCGGTTTGTCCTGTTATTAACAAAAAACAATGTAACTTATAGAATTAGCTTTAGGGGCATAAATATATACATCTAATATCGCAATAAAAAAAACTCACTCAAAAATACTCCAGAGTTATTTTCACTGAAAATAAAAAAGTGCCGGTATGTCCTGTTATTAGCAAAAATCAATGTAACTTATAGAATTGGCTTTGGGGGCATAAATAGATACATCGAATATCGCAACAACAAAAAAACTCACTCATAACTACTCCAGAGTTATTTTCACTGAAAATAAAAAAGTGCCGGTTTGTCCTGTTATTAGCAAAAATCAATGTAACTTTTAGAATTAGCTTTAGGGGCATAAATAGATACATCGAATATCGCAACAAAAAAAAACTCACTCAATACTGGTCCAGAGTTATTTTCACTGAAAATAAAAAAGTGTCGGTTTGTCCTGTTATTAACAAAAAACAATGTAACTTATAGAATTAGCTTTAGGGGCATAAATATATACATCTAATATCGCAATAAAAAAAACTCACTCAAAAATACTCCAGAGTTATTTTCACTGAAAATAAAAAAGTGCCGGTTTGTTCTGTTATTAGCAAAAATCAATGTAACTTATAGAATTAGCTTTAATGACATATATATATATACATCTAATATCGCAACAAAAAAAACTCGCTCATAACTACTCCAGAGTTATTTTCACTGAAAATAAAAAAGTGCCGGTTTGTCCTGTTATTAGCAAAAATCAATGTAACTCATAGAATTGGCTTTGGGGGCATAAATAGATACATCGAATATCGCAACAAAAAAAACTCACTCATAACTACTCCAGAGTTATTTTCACTGAAAATAAAAAAGTGCCGGTTTGTCCTGTTATTAGCAAAAATCAATGTAACTTATAGAATTAGCTTTAATGACATAAATATATACATCTAATATCGCAACAAAAAAATCTCACTCATAACTACTCCAGAGTTATTTTCACTGAAAATAAAAAAGTGCCGGTTTGTCCTGTTATTAGCAAAAATCAATGTTATTTATAGAATTAGCTTTAGGGGCATAAATATAGACATCTAATATCGCAATAAAAAAAACTCACTCAAAAATACTCCAGAGTTATTTTCACTGAAAATAAAAAAGTGCCGGTTTGTTCTGTTATTAGCAAAAATCAATGTAATTTATAGAATTAGCTTTAATGACATAAATATATACATCTAATATCGCAACAAAAAAAACTCACTCATAACTACTCCAGAGTTATTTACACTGAAAATAAAAAAGTTCTGGTTTGTCCTGTTATTAGCAAAAATCAATGTAACTTATAGAATTAGCTTTAGGGGCATAAATAGAGACATCGATTATCACAACAAAAAAACTCACTCATAACTACTCCAGAGTTATTTTCACTGAAAATAAAAAAGTGCCGGTTTGTCCTGTTATTAGCAAAAATCAATGTAACTTATAGAATTGGCTTTGGGGGCATAAATAGATACATCGAATATCGCAACAAAAAAAACTCACTCATAACTACTCCAGAGTTATTTTCACTAAAAATAAAAAAGTGCCGGTTTGTCCTGTTGTTAGCAAAAATCAATGTAACTTTTAGAATTAGCTTTAGGGGCATAAATAGATACATCGAATATCGCAACAAAAAAACTCACTCATAACTACTCCAGAGTTATTTTCACTGAAAATAAAAAAGTGCCGGTTTGTCCTGTTATTAGCAAAAATCAATGTAACTTTTAGAATTAGCTTTAGGGGCATAAATAGATACATCGAATATCGCAACAAAAAAAACTCACTCAATACTGGTCCAGAGTTATTTTCACTGAAAATAAAAAAGTTTCGGTTTGTCCTGTTATTAACAAAAAACAATGTAACTTATAGAATTAGCTTTAGGGGCATAAATATATACATCTAATATCGCAACAAAAAAAACTCACTCAATACTGGTCCAGAGTTATTTTCACTGAAAATAAAAAAGTGCCGGTTTGTTCTGTTATTAGCAAAAATCAATGTAACTTATAGAATTAGCTTTAGGGGCATAAATAGATACATCGATTATCACAACAAAAAAACTCACTCATAACTACTCCAGAGTTATTTTCACTGAAAATAAAAAAGTGCCGGTTTGTCCTGTTATTAGCAAAAATCAATGTAACTTATAGAATTGGCTTTGGGGGCATAAATAGATACATCGAATATCGCAACAAAAAAAACTCACTCATAACTACTCCAGAGTTATTTTCACTAAAAATAAAAAAGTGCCGGTTTGTCCTGTTGTTAGCAAAAATCAATGTAACTTTTAGAATTAGCTTTAGGGGCATAAATAGATACATCGAATATCGCAACAAAAAAACTCACTCATAACTACTCCAGAGTTATTTTCACTGAAAATAAAAAAGTGCCGGTTTGTCCTGTTATTAGCAAAAATCAATGTAACTTTTAGAATTAGCTTTAGGGGCATAAATAGATACATCGAATATCGCAACAAAAAAAACTCACTCAATACTGGTCCAGAGTTATTTTCACTGAAAATAAAAAAGTGTCGGTTTGTCCTGTTATTAACAAAAAACAATGTAACTTATAGAATTAGCTTTAGGGGCATAAATATATACATCTAATATCGCAATAAAAAAAACTCACTCAAAAATACTCCAGAGTTATTTTCACTGAAAATAAAAATGTGCCGGTATGTCCTGTTATTAGCAAAAATCAATGTAACTTATAGAATTGGCTTTGGGGGCATAAATAGATACATCGAATATCGCAACAACAAAAAAACTCACTCATAACTACTCCAGAGTTATTTTCACTGAAAATAAAAAAGTGCCGGTTTGTCCTGTTATTAGCAAAAATCAATGTAACTTTTAGAATTAGCTTTAGGGGCATAAATAGATACATCGAATATCGCAACAAAAAAAACTCACTCAATACTGGTCCAGAGTTATTTTCACTGAAAATAAAAAAGTGTCGGTTTGTCCTGTTATTAACAAAAAACAATGTAACTTATAGAATTAGCTTTAGGGGCATAAATATATACATCTAATATCGCAATAAAAAAAACTCACTCAAAAATACTCCAGAGTTATTTTCACTGAAAATAAAAAAGTGCCGGTTTGTTCTGTTATTAGCAAAAATCAATGTAACTTATAGAATTAGCTTTAATGACATATATATATACATCTAATATCGCAACAAAAAAAACTCGCTCATAACTACTCCAGAGTTATTTTCACTGAAAATAAAAAAGTGCCGGTTTGTCCTGTTATTAGCAAAAATCAATGTAACTCATAGAATTGGCTTTGGGGGCATAAATAGATACATCGAATATCGCAACAAAAAAAACTCACTCATAACTACTCCAGAGTTATTTTCACTGAAAATAAAAAAGTGCCGGTTTGTCCTGTTATTAGCAAAAATCAATGTAACTTATAGAATTAGCTTTAATGACATAAATATATACATCTAATATCGCAACAAAAAAAACTCGCTCATAACTACTCCAGAGTTATTTACACTGAAAATAAAAAAGTGCCGGTTTGTTCTGTAATTAGCAAAAATCAATGTAACTTATAGAATTAGCTTTAGGGGCATAAATATATACATCTAATATCGCAATAAAAAAAACTCACTCAAAAATACTCCAGAGTTATTTTCACTGAAAATAAAAAAGTGCCGGTTTGTTCTGTTATTAGCAAAAATCAATGTAACTTATAGAATTAGCTTTAATGACATATATATATACATCTAATATCGCAACAAAAAAAACTCGCTCATAACTACTCCAGAGTTATTTTCACTGAAAATAAAAAAGTGCCGGTTTGTCCTGTTATTAGCAAAAATCAATGTAACTCATAGAATTGGCTTTGGGGGCATAAATAGATACATCGAATATCGCAACAAAAAAAACTCACTCATAACTACTCCAGAGTTATTTTCACTGAAAATAAAAAAGTGCCGGTTTGTCCTGTTATTAGCAAAAATCAATGTAACTTATAGAATTAGCTTTAATGACATAAATATATACATCTAATATCGCAACAAAAAAAACTCGCTCATAACTACTCCAGAGTTATTTTCACTGAAAATAAAAAAGTGCCGGTTTGTCCTGTTATTAGCAAAAATCAATGTAACTCATAGAATTGGCTTTGGGGGCATAAATAGATACATCTAATATCGCAATAAAAAAAACTCACTCAAAAATACTCCAGAGTTATTTTCACTGAAAATAAAAAAGTGCCGGTTTGTCCTGTTATTAGCAAAAATCAATGTAACTTATAGAATTGGCTTTGGGGGCATAAATAGATACATCGAATATCGCAACAACAAAAAAACTCACTCATAACTACTCCAGAGTTATTTTCACTGAAAATAAAAAAGTGCCGGTTTGTCCTGTTATTAGCAAAAATCAATGTAACTTTTAGAATTAGCTTTAGGGGCATAAATAGATACATCGAATATCGCAACAAAAAAAACTCACTCAATACTGGTCCAGAGTTATTTTCACTGAAAATAAAAAAGTGTCGGTTTGTCCTGTTATTAACAAAAAACAATGTAACTTATAGAATTAGCTTTAGGGGCATAAATATATACATCTAATATCGCAATAAAAAAAACTCACTCAAAAATACTCCAGAGTTATTTTCACTGAAAATAAAAAAGTGCCGGTTTGTTCTGTTATTAGCAAAAATCAATGTAACTTATAGAATTAGCTTTAATGACATATATATATACATCTAATATCGCAACAAAAAAAACTCGCTCATAACTACTCCAGAGTTATTTTCACTGAAAATAAAAAAGTGCCGGTTTGTCCTGTTATTAGCAAAAATCAATGTAACTCATAGAATTGGCTTTGGGGGCATAAATAGATACATCGAATATCGCAACAAAAAAAACTCACTCATAACTACTCCAGAGTTATTTTCACTGAAAATAAAAAAGTGCCGGTTTGTCCTGTTATTAGCAAAAATCAATGTAACTTATAGAATTAGCTTTAATGACATAAATATATACATCTAATATCGCAACAAAAAAAACTCGCTCATAACTACTCCAGAGTTATTTACACTGAAAATAAAAAAGTGCCGGTTTGTTCTGTAATTAGCAAAAATCAATGTAACTTATAGAATTAGCTTTAGGGGCATAAATATATACATCTAATATCGCAATAAAAAAAACTCACTCAAAAATACTCCAGAGTTATTTTCACTGAAAATAAAAAAGTGCCGGTTTGTTCTGTTATTAGCAAAAATCAATGTAACTTATAGAATTAGCTTTAATGACATATATATATACATCTAATATCGCAACAAAAAAAACTCGCTCATAACTACTCCAGAGTTATTTTCACTGAAAATAAAAAAGTGCCGGTTTGTCCTGTTATTAGCAAAAATCAATGTAACTCATAGAATTGGCTTTGGGGGCATAAATAGATACATCGAATATCGCAACAAAAAAAACTCACTCATAACTACTCCAGAGTTATTTTCACTGAAAATAAAAAAGTGCCGGTTTGTCCTGTTATTAGCAAAAATCAATGTAACTTATAGAATTAGCTTTAATGACATAAATATATACATCTAATATCGCAACAAAAAAAACTCGCTCATAACTACTCCAGAGTTATTTTCACTGAAAATAAAAAAGTGCCGGTTTGTCCTGTTATTAGCAAAAATCAATGTAACTCATAGAATTGGCTTTGGGGGCATAAATAGATACATCTAATATCGCAATAAAAAAAACTCACTCAAAAATACTCCAGAGTTATTTTCACTGAAAATAAAAAAGTGCCGGTTTGTCCTGTTATTAGCAAAAATCAATGTTATTTATAGAATTAGCTTTAGGGGCATAAATAGATACATCGAATATCGCAACAAAAAAAACTCACTCATAACTACTCCAGAGTTATTTTCACAGAAAATAAAAAAGTGCCGGTTTGTCCTGTTATTAGCAAAAATCAATGTAACTTTTAGAATTAGCTTTAGGGGCATAAATAGAGACATCGATTATCACAAAAAAAAAACTCACTCATAACTACTCCAGAGTTATTTTCACTGAAAATAAAAAAGTGCCGGTTTGTCCTGTTAATAGCAAAAATCAATGTAACTTATAGAATTGGCTTTGGGGGCATAAATAGATACATCGAATATCGCAACAAAAAAAACTCACTCATAACTACTCCAGAGTTATTTTCACTGAAAATAAAAAAGTGCCGGTTTGTCCTGTTATTAGCAAAAATCAATGTAACTTATAGAATTAAGGTTAATGGCATAAATATATACATCTAATATCGCAACAAAAAAAAAACTCACTCATAACTACTCCAGAGTTATTTACACTGAAAATAAAAAAGTGCCGGTTTGTCCTGTTATTAGCAAAAATCAATGTAACTTATAGAATTGGCTTTGGGGGCATAAATAGATACATCGAATATCGCAACAAAAAAAACTCACTCATAACTACTCCAGAGTTATTTTCACTGAAAATAAAAAAGTGCCGGTTTGTCCTGTTATTAGCAAAAATCAATGTAACTTATAGAATTGGCTTTGGGGGCATAAATAGATACATCGAATATCGCAACAAAAAAAACTCACTCATAACTACTCCAGAGTTATTTTCACTAAAAATAAAAAAGTGCCGGTTTGTCCTGTTCTTAGCAAAAATCAATGTAACTTTTAGAATTAGCTTTAGGGGCATAAATAGATACATCGAATATCGCAACAAAAAAACTCACTCATAACTACTCCAGAGTTATTTTCACTGAAAATAAAAAAGTGCCGGTTTGTCCTGTTATTAGCAAAAATCAATGTAACTTTTAGAATTAGCTTTAGGGGCATAAATAGATACATCGAATATCGCAACAAAAAAAACTCACTCAATACTGGTCCAGAGTTATTTTCACTGAAAATAAAAAAGTGTCGGTTTGTCCTGTTATTAACAAAAAACAATGTAACTTATAGAATTAGCTTTAGGGGCATAAATATATACATCTAATATCGCAATAAAAAAAACTCACTCAAAAATACTCCAGAGTTATTTTCACTGAAAATAAAAAAGTGCCGGTATGTCCTGTTATTAGCAAAAATCAATGTAACTTATAGAATTGGCTTTGGGGGCATAAATAGATACATCGAATATCGCAACAACAAAAAAACTCACTCATAACTACTCCAGAGTTATTTTCACTGAAAATAAAAAAGTGCCGGTTTGTCCTGTTATTAGCAAAAATCAATGTAACTTTTAGAATTAGCTTTAGGGGCATAAATAGATACATCGAATATCGCAACAAAAAAAAACTCACTCAATACTGGTCCAGAGTTATTTTCACTGAAAATAAAAAAGTGTCGGTTTGTCCTGTTATTAACAAAAAACAATGTAACTTATAGAATTAGCTTTAGGGGCATAAATATATACATCTAATATCGCAATAAAAAAAACTCACTCAAAAATACTCCAGAGTTATTTTCACTGAAAATAAAAAAGTGCCGGTTTGTTCTGTTATTAGCAAAAATCAATGTAACTTATAGAATTAGCTTTAATGACATATATATATATACATCTAATATCGCAACAAAAAAAACTCGCTCATAACTACTCCAGAGTTATTTTCACTGAAAATAAAAAAGTGCCGGTTTGTCCTGTTATTAGCAAAAATCAATGTAACTCATAGAATTGGCTTTGGGGGCATAAATAGATACATCGAATATCGCAACAAAAAAAACTCACTCATAACTACTCCAGAGTTATTTTCACTGAAAATAAAAAAGTGCCGGTTTGTCCTGTTATTAGCAAAAATCAATGTAACTTATAGAATTAGCTTTAATGACATAAATATATACATCTAATATCGCAACAAAAAAATCTCACTCATAACTACTCCAGAGTTATTTTCACTGAAAATAAAAAAGTGCCGGTTTGTCCTGTTATTAGCAAAAATCAATGTTATTTATAGAATTAGCTTTAGGGGCATAAATATAGACATCTAATATCGCAATAAAAAAAACTCACTCAAAAATACTCCAGAGTTATTTTCACTGAAAATAAAAAAGTGCCGGTTTGTTCTGTTATTAGCAAAAATCAATGTAATTTATAGAATTAGCTTTAATGACATAAATATATACATCTAATATCGCAACAAAAAAAACTCACTCATAACTACTCCAGAGTTATTTACACTGAAAATAAAAAAGTTCTGGTTTGTCCTGTTATTAGCAAAAATCAATGTAACTTATAGAATTAGCTTTAGGGGCATAAATAGAGACATCGATTATCACAACAAAAAAACTCACTCATAACTACTCCAGAGTTATTTTCACTGAAAATAAAAAAGTGCCGGTTTGTCCTGTTATTAGCAAAAATCAATGTAACTTATAGAATTGGCTTTGGGGGCATAAATAGATACATCGAATATCGCAACAAAAAAAACTCACTCATAACTACTCCAGAGTTATTTTCACTAAAAATAAAAAAGTGCCGGTTTGTCCTGTTGTTAGCAAAAATCAATGTAACTTTTAGAATTAGCTTTAGGGGCATAAATAGATACATCGAATATCGCAACAAAAAAACTCACTCATAACTACTCCAGAGTTATTTTCACTGAAAATAAAAAAGTGCCGGTTTGTCCTGTTATTAGCAAAAATCAATGTAACTTTTAGAATTAGCTTTAGGGGCATAAATAGATACATCGAATATCGCAACAAAAATAACTCACTCAATACTGGTCCAGAGTTATTTTCACTGAAAATAAAAAAGTGTCGGTTTGTCCTGTTATTAACAAAAAACAATGTAACTTATAGAATTAGCTTTAGGGGCATAAATATATACATCTAATATCGCAACAAAAAAAACTCACTCAATACTGGTCCAGAGTTATTTTCACTGAAAATAAAAAAGTGCCGGTTTGTTCTGTTATTAGCAAAAATCAATGTAACTTATAGAATTAGCTTTAGGGGCATAAATAGATACATCGATTATCACAACAAAAAAACTCACTCATAACTACTCCAGAGTTATTTTCACTGAAAATAAAAAAGTGCCGGTTTGTCCTGTTATTAGCAAAAATCAATGTAACTTATAGAATTGGCTTTGGGGGCATAAATAGATACATCGAATATCGCAACAAAAAAAACTCACTCATAACTACTCCAGAGTTATTTTCACTAAAAATAAAAAAGTGCCGGTTTGTCCTGTTGTTAGCAAAAATCAATGTTACTTTTAGAATTAGCTTTAGGGGCATAAATAGATACATCGAATATCGCAACAAAAAAACTCACTCATAACTACTCCAGAGTTATTTTCACTGAAAATAAAAAAGTGCCGGTTTGTCCAGTTATTAGCAAAAATCAATGTAACTTTTAGAATTAGCTTTAGGGGCATAAATAGATACATCGAATATCGCAACAAAAAAAACTCACTCAATACTGGTCCAGAGTTATTTTCACTGAAAATAAAAAAGTGTCGGTTTGTCCTGTTATTAACAAAAAACAATGTAACTTATAGAATTAGCTTTAGGGGCATAAATAGATACATCGAATATCGCAACAAAAAAACTCACTCATAACTACTCCAGAGTTATTTTCACTGAAAATAAAAAAGTGCCGGTTTGTCCTGTTATTAGCAAAAATCAATGTAACTTTTAGAATTAGCTTTAGGGGCATAAATAGATACATCGAATATCGCAACAAAAAAAACTCACTCAATACTGGTCCAGAGTTATTTTCACTGAAAATAAAAAAGTGTCGGTTTGTCCTGTTATTAACAAAAAACAATGTAACTTATAGAATTAGCTTTAGGGGCATAAATATATACATCTAATATCGCAATAAAAAAAACTCACTCAAAAATACTCCAGAGTTATTTTCACTGAAAATAAAAAAGTGCCGGTATGTCCTGTTATTAGCAAAAATCAATGTAACTTATAGAATTGGCTTTGGGGGCATAAATAGATACATCGAATATCGCAACAACAAAAAAACTCACTCATAACTACTCCAGAGTTATTTTCACTGAAAATAAAAAAGTGCCGGTTTGTCCTGTTATTAGCAAAAATCAATGTAACTTTTAGAATTAGCTTTAGGGGCATAAATAGATACATCGAATATCGCAACAAAAAAAACTCACTCAATACTGGTCCAGAGTTATTTTCACTGAAAATAAAAAAGTGTCGGTTTGTCCTGTTATTAACAAAAAACAATGTAACTTATAGAATTAGCTTTAGGGGCATAAATATATACATCTAATATCGCAATAAAAAAAACTCACTCAAAAATACTCCAGAGTTATTTTCACTGAAAATAAAAAAGTGCCGGTTTGTTCTGTTATTAGCAAAAATCAATGTAACTTATAGAATTAGCTTTAATGACATATATATATACATCTAATATCGCAACAAAAAAAACTCGCTCATAACTACTCCAGAGTTATTTTCACTGAAAATAAAAAAGTGCCGGTTTGTCCTGTTATTAGCAAAAATCAATGTAACTCATAGAATTGGCTTTGGGGGCATAAATAGATACATCGAATATCGCAACAAAAAAAACTCACTCATAACTACTCCAGAGTTATTTTCACTGAAAATAAAAAAGTGCCGGTTTGTCCTGTTATTAGCAAAAATCAATGTAACTTATAGAATTAGCTTTAATGACATAAATATATACATCTAATATCGCAACAAAAAAAACTCGCTCATAACTACTCCAGAGTTATTTACACTGAAAATAAAAAAGTGCCGGTTTGTTCTGTAATTAGCAAAAATCAATGTAACTTATAGAATTAGCTTTAGGGGCATAAATATATACATCTAATATCGCAATAAAAAAAACTCACTCAAAAATACTCCAGAGTTATTTTCACTGAAAATAAAAAAGTGCCGGTTTGTTCTGTTATTAGCAAAAATCAATGTAACTTATAGAATTAGCTTTAATGACATATATATATACATCTAATATCGCAACAAAAAAAACTCGCTCATAACTACTCCAGAGTTATTTTCACTGAAAATAAAAAAGTGCCGGTTTGTCCTGTTATTAGCAAAAATCAATGTAACTCATAGAATTGGCTTTGGGGGCATAAATAGATACATCGAATATCGCAACAAAAAAAACTCACTCATAACTACTCCAGAGTTATTTTCACTGAAAATAAAAAAGTGCCGGTTTGTCCTGTTATTAGCAAAAATCAATGTAACTTATAGAATTAGCTTTAATGACATAAATATATACATCTAATATCGCAACAAAAAAAACTCGCTCATAACTACTCCAGAGTTATTTTCACTGAAAATAAAAAAGTGCCGGTTTGTCCTGTTATTAGCAAAAATCAATGTAACTCATAGAATTGGCTTTGGGGGCATAAATAGATACATCTAATATCGCAATAAAAAAAACTCACTCAAAAATACTCCAGAGTTATTTTCACTGAAAATAAAAAAGTGCCGGTTTGTCCTGTTATTAGCAAAAATCAATGTTATTTATAGAATTAGCTTTAGGGGCATAAATAGATACATCGAATATCGCAACAAAAAAAACTCACTCATAACTACTCCAGAGTTATTTTCACAGAAAATAAAAAAGTGCCGGTTTGTCCTGTTATTAGCAAAAATCAATGTAACTTTTAGAATTAGCTTTAGGGGCATAAATAGAGACATCGATTATCACAACAAAAAAACTCACTCATAACTACTCCAGAGTTATTTTCACTGAAAATAAAAAAGTGCCGGTTTGTCCTGTTAATAGCAAAAATCAATGTAACTTATAGAATTGGCTTTGGGGGCATAAATAGATACATCGAATATCGCAACAAAAAAAACTTACTCATAACTACTCCAGAGTTATTTTCACTGAAAATAAAAAAGTGCCGGTTTGTCCTGTTATTAGCAAAAATCAATGTAACTTATAGAATTAGCTTTAGGGGCATAAATAGATACATCGAATATCGCAACAAAAAAAACTCACTCATAACTACTCCAGAGTTATTTTCACAGAAAATAAAAAAGTGCCGGTTTGTCCTGTTATTAGCAAAAATCAATGTAACTCATAGAATTGGCTTTGGGGGCATAAATAGATACATCGAATATCGCAACAAAAAAAACTCACTCATAACTACTCCAGAGTTATTTTCACTGAAAATAAAAAAGTGCCGGTTTGTCCTGTTATTAGCAAAAATCAATGTTACTTATAGAATTAGCTTTAATGACATAAATATATACATCTAATATCGCAACAAAAAAAACTCACTCATAACTACTCCAGAGTTATTTACACTGAAAATAAAAAAGTGCCGGTTTGTCCTGTTATTAGCAAAAATCAATGTAACTTTTAGAATTAGCTTTAGGGGCATAAATAGATACATCGAATATCGCAACAAAAAAAACTCACTCATAACTACTCCAGAGTTATTTACACTGAAAATAAAAAAGTGCCGGTTTGTCCTGTTATTAGCAAAAATCAATGTAACTTATAGAATTAGCTTTAGGGGCATAAATAGATACATCGAATATCGCAACAAAAAGAACTCACTCAATACTGGTCCAGAGTTATTTTCACTGAAAATAAAAAAGTGCCGGTTTGTCCTGTTATTAGCAAAAATCAATGTAACTCATAGAATTGGCTTTGGGGGCATAAATAGATACATCGAATATCGCAACAAAAAAAACTCACTCATAACTACTCCAGAGTTATTTTCACTGAAAATAAAAAAGTGCCGGTTTGTCCTGTTATTAGCAAAAATCAATGTTACTTATAGAATTAGCTTTAATGACATAAATATATACATCTAATATCGCAACAAAAAAAACTCACTCATAACTACTCCAGAGTTATTTTCACAGAAAATAAAAAAGTGCCGGTTTGTCCTGTTATTAGCAAAAATCAATGTAACTTTTAGAATTAGCTTTAGGGGCATAAATAGAGACATCGATTATCACAACAAAAAAACTCACTCATAACTACTCCAGAGTTATTTTCACTGAAAATAAAAAAGTGCCGGTTTGTCCTGTTAATAGCAAAAATCAATGTAACTTATAGAATTGGCTTTGGGGGCATAAATAGATACATCGAATATCGCAACAAAAAAAACTCACTCATAACTACTCCAGAGTTATTTTCACTGAAAATAAAAAAGTGCCGGTTTGTCCTGTTATTAGCAAAAATCAATGTAACTTATAGAATTAGCTTTAGGGGCATAAATAGATACATCGAATATCGCAACAAAAAAAACTCACTCATAACTACTCCAGAGTTATTTTCACAGAAAATAAAAAAGTGCCGGTTTGTCCTGTTATTAGCAAAAATCAATGTAACTCATAGAATTGGCTTTGGGGGCATAAATAGATACATCGAATATCGCAACAAAAAAAACTCACTCATAACTACTCCAGAGTTATTTTCACTGAAAATAAAAAAGTGCCGGTTTGTCCTGTTATTAGCAAAAATCAATGTTACTTATAGAATTAGCTTTAATGACATAAATATATACATCTAATATCGCAACAAAAAAAACTCACTCATAACTACTCCAGAGTTATTTACACTGAAAATAAAAAAGTGCCGGTTTGTCCTGTTATTAGCAAAAATCAATGTAACTTTTAGAATTAGCTTTAGGGGCATAAATAGATACATCGAATATCGCAACAAAAAAAACTCACTCATAACTACTCCAGAGTTATTTACACTGAAAATAAAAAAGTGCCGGTTTGTCCTGTTATTAGCAAAAATCAATGTAACTTATAGAATTAGCTTTAGGGGCATAAATAGATACATCGAATATCGCAACAAAAAAAACTCACTCAATACTGGTCCAGAGTTATTTTCACTGAAAATAAAAAAGTGCCGGTTTGTTCTGTTATTAGCAAAAATCAATGTAACTTATAGAATTAGCTTTAGGGGCATAAATAGATACATCTAATATCGCAACAAAAAAAAAACTCACTCGTAACTACTCCAGAGTTATTTACACTGAAAATAAAAAAGTGCCGGTTTGTCCTGTTATTAGCAAAAATCAATGTAACTTTTAGAATTAGCTTTAGGGGCATAAATAGAGACATCGATTATCACAACAAAAAAACTCACTCATAACTACTCCAGAGTTATTTTCACTGAAAATAAAAAAGTGCCGGTTTGTCCTGTTAATAGCAAAAATCAATGTAACTTATAGAATTGGCTTTGGGGGCATAAATAGATACATCGAATATCGCAACAAAAAAAACTCACTCATAACTACTCCAGAGTTATTTTCACTGAAAATAAAAAAGTGCCGGTTTGTCCTGTTATTAGCAAAAATCAATGTAACTTATAGAATTAGCTTTAGGGGCATAAATAGATACATCGAATATCGCAACAAAAAAAACTCACTCAATACTGGTCCAGAGTTATTTTCACTGAAAATAAAAAAGTGCCGGTTTGTTCTGTTATTAGCAAAAATCAATGTTATTTATAGAATTAGCTTTAGGGGCATAAATAGATACATCGAATATCGCAACAAAAAAAACTCACTCATAACTACTCCAGAGTTATTTTCACAGAAAATAAAAAAGTGCCGGTTTGTCCTGTTATTAGCAAAAATCAATGTAACTTTTAGAATTAGCTTTAGGGGCATAAATAGAGACATCGATTATCACAACAAAAAAACTCACTCATAACTACTCCAGAGTTATTTTCACTGAAAATAAAAAAGGACCGGTTTGTCCTGTTAATAGCAAAAATCAATGTAACTTATAGAATTGGCTTTGGGGGCATAAATAGATACATCGAATATCGCAACAAAAAAAACTCACTCATAACTACTCCAGAGTTATTTTCACTGAAAATAAAAAAGTGCCGGTTTGTCCTGTTATTAGCAAAAATCAATGTAACTTATAGAATTAGCTTTAGGGGCATAAATAGATACATCGAATATCGCAACAAAAAAAACTCACTCATAACTACTCCAGAGTTATTTTCACAGAAAATAAAAAAGTGCCGGTTTGTCCTGTTATTAGCAAAAATCAATGTAACTCATAGAATTGGCTTTGGGGGCATAAATAGATACATCGAATATCGCAACAAAAAAAACTCACTCATAACTACTCCAGAGTTATTTTCACTGAAAATAAAAAAGTGCCGGTTTGTCCTGTTATTAGCAAAAATCAATGTAACTTTTAGAATTAGCTTTAGGGGCATAAATAGATACATCGAATATCGCAACAAAAAAACTCACTCATAACTACTCCAGAGTTATTTTCACTGAAAATAAAAAAGTGCCGGTTTGTCCTGTTATTAGCAAAAATCAATGTAACTTTTAGAATTAGCTTTAGGGGCATAAATAGATACATCGAATATCGCAACAAAAAAAACTCACTCATAACTACTCCAGAGTTATTTACACTGAAAATAAAAAAGTGCCGGTTTGTCCTGTTATTAGCAAAAATCAATGTAACTTATAGAATTAGCTTTAGGGGCATAAATAGATACATCGAATATCGCAACAAAAAAAACTCACTCAATACTGGTCCAGAGTTATTTTCACTGAAAATAAAAAAGTGCCGGTTTGTTCTGTTATTAGCAAAAATCAATGTAACTTATAGAATTAGCTTTAGGGGCATAAATAGATACATCTAATATCGCAACAAAAAAAAAACTCACTCGTAACTACTCCAGAGTTATTTACACTGAAAATAAAAAAGTGCCGGTTTGTCCTGTTATTAGCAAAAATCAATGTAACTTATAGAATTAGCTTTAGGGGCATAAATAGATACATCTAATATCGCAACAAAAAAAAAACTCACTCATAACTACTCCAGAGTTATTTACACTGAAAATAAAAAAGTGCCGGTTTGTTCTGTTATTAGCAAAAATCAATGTAACTTATAGAATTAGCTTTAGGGGCATAAATATATACATCTAATATCGCAATAAAAAAAACTCACTCAAAAATACTCCAGAGTTATTTTCACTGAAAATAAAAAAGTGCCGGTTTGTTCTGTTATTAGCAAAAATCAATGTAACTTATAGAATTAGCTTTAATGACATATATATATACATCTAATATCGCAACAAAAAAAACTCGCTCATAACTACTCCAGAGTTATTTTCACTGAAAATAAAAAAGTGCCGGTTTGTCCTGTTATTAGCAAAAATCAATGTAACTCATAGAATTGGCTTTGGGGGCATAAATAGATACATCGAATATCGCAACAAAAAAACTCACTCATAACTACTCCAGAGTTATTTTCACTGAAAATAAAAAAGTGCCGGTTTGTCCTGTTATTAGCAAAAATCAATGTAACTTATAGAATTAGCTTTAATGACATAAATATATACATCTAATATCGCTACAAAAAAAACTCACTCATAACTACTCCAGAGTTATTTTCACTGAAAATAAAAAAGTGCCGGTTTGTCCTGTTATTAGCAAAAATCAATGTTATTTATAGAATTAGCTTTAGGGGCATAAATAGATACATCGAATATCGCAACAAAAAAAACTCACTCATAACTACTCCAGAGTTATTTTCACTGAAAATAAAAAAGTGCCGGTTTGTTCTGTTATTAGCAAAAATCAATGTAACTTAAAGAATTAGCTTTAGGGGCATAAATAAATACATCGAATATCGCAACAAAAAAAACTCACTCATAACTACTCCAGAGTTATTTTCACTGAAAATAAAAAAGTGTCGGTTTGTCCTGTTATTAACAAAAAACAATGTAACTTATAGAATTAGCTTTAGGGGCATAAATATATACATCTAATATCGCAACAAAAAAAAACTCACTCATAACTACTCCAGAGTTATTTTCACTGAAAATAAAAAAGTGCCGGTTTGTCCTGTTATTAGCAAAAATAAAAGTAACTTATAGAATTAGCTTTAGGGGCATAAATATATACATCTAATATCGCAACAAAAAAAACTCACTCATAACTACTCCAGAGTTATTTACACTGAAAATAAAAAAGTGCCGGTTTGTTCTGTTATTAGCAAAAATCAATGTAACTTATAGAATTAGCTTTAGGGGCATAAATAGAGACATCGATTATCACAACAAAAAAACTCACTCATAACTACTCCAGAGTTATTTTCACTGAAAATAAAAAAGTGCCGGTTTGTCCTGTTATTAGCAAAAATCAATGTAACTTATAGAATTGGCTTTGGGGGCATAAATAGATACATCGAATATCGCAACAAAAAAAACTCACTCATAACTACTCCAGAGTTATTTTCACTGAAAATAAAAAAGTGCCGGTTTGTCCTGTTATTAGCAAAAATCAATGTAACTTATAGAATTAGCTTTAGGGGCATAAATAGATACATCGAATATCGCAACAAAAAAAACTCACTCATAACTACTCCAGAGTAATTTTCACTGAAAATAAAAAATTGTCGGTTTGTCTTGTTATTAACAAAAAACAATGTAACTTATAGAATTAGCTTTAGGGGCGAAATATATACATCTAATATCGCAACAAAAAAAAAACTCACTCGTAACTACTCCAGAGTTATTTACACTGAAAATAAAAAAGTGCCGGTTTGTCCTGTTATTAGCAAAAATCAATGTAACTTATAGAATTAGCTTTAGGGGTATAAATAGATACATCGAATATCGCAACAAAAAAAAACTCACTCAATACTGGTCCAGAGTTATTTTCACTGAAAATAAAAAAGTGTCGGTTTGTCCTGTTATTAACAAAAAACAATGTAACTTACAGAATTAGCTTTAGGGGCATAAATATATACATCTAATATCGCAACAAAAAAAACTCACTCATAACTACTCCAGAGTTATTTACACTGAAAATAAAAAAGTGCCGGTTTGTTCTGTTATTAGCGAAAATCAATGTAACTTATAGAATTAGCTTTAGGGGCATAAATATATACATCGAATATCGCAACAAAAAAAACTCACTCATAACTACTCCAGAGTAATTTTCACTGAAAATAAAAAAGTGCCGGTTTGTCCTGTTATTAGCAAAAATCAATGTAACTTATAGAATTGGCTTTGGGGGCATAAATAGATACATCGAATATCACAACAAAAAAACTCACTCATAACTACTCCAGAGTTATTTTCACTGAAAATAAAAAAGTGCCGGTTTGTCCTGTTATTAGCAAAAATCAATGTAACTTATAGAATTAGCTTTAGGGGCATAAATAGATACATCGAATATCGCAACAAAAAAAACTCACTCAATACTGGTCCAGAGTTATTTTCACTGAAAATAAAAAAGTGCCGGTTTGTTCTGTTATTAGCAAAAATCAATGTAACTTATAGAATTAGCTTTAGGGGCATAAATAGATACATCGATTATCACAACAAAAAAACTCACTCATAACTACTCCAGAGTTATTTTCACTGAAAATAAAAAAGTAACGGTTTGTCCTGTTATTAGCAAAAATCAATGTAACTTATAGAATTGGCTTTGGGGGCATAAATAGATACATCGAATATCGCAACAAAAAAAACTCACTCATAACTACTCCAGAGTTATTTTCACTGAAAATAAAAAAGTGCCGGTTTGTCCTGTTATTAGCAAAAATCAATGTAACTTATAGAATTAGCTTTAGGGGCATAAATAGATACATCGAATATCGCAACAAAAAAAACTCACTCATAACTACTCCAGAGTTATTTTCACTGAAAATAAAAAAGTGCCGGTTTGTCCTGTTATTAGCAAAAATCAATGTAACTCATAGAATTGGCTTTGGGGGCATAAATAGATACATCGAATATCGCAACAAAAAAAACTCACTCATAACTACTCCAGAGTTATTTTCACTGAAAATAAAAAAGTGCCGGTTTGTCCTGTTATTAGCAAAAATCAATGTTACTTATAGAATTAGCTTTAATGACATAAATATATACATCTAATATCGCAACAAAAAAAACTCACTCATAACTACTCCAGAGTTATTTACACTGAAAATAAAAAAGTGCCGGTTTGTCCTGTTATTAGCAAAAATCAATGTAACATATAGAATTAGCTTTAGGGGCATAAATAGATACATCGAATATCGCAACAAAAAAACTCACTCAATACTGGTCCAGAGTTATTTTCACTGAAAATAAAAAAGTGTCGGTTTGTCCTGTTATTAACAAAAAACAATGTAACTTATAGAATTAGCTTTAGGGGCATAAATATATACATCTTATATCGCAATAAAAAAAACTCACTCATAACTACTCCAGAGTTATTTACACTGAAAATAAAAAAGTGCCGGTTTGTTCTGTTATTAGCAAAAATCAATGTAACTTATAGAATTAGCTTTAGGGGCATAAATATATACATCTAATATCGCAATAAAAAAAACTCACTCAAAAATACTCCAGAGTTATTTTCACTGAAAATAAAAAAGTGCCGGTTTGTTCTGTTATTAGCAAAAATCAATGTAACTTATAGAATTAGCTTTAATGACATATATATATACATCTAATATCGCAACAAAAAAAACTCGCTCATAACTACTCCAGAGTTATTTTCACTGAAAATAAAAAAGTGCCGGTTTGTCCTGTTATTAGCAAAAATCAATGTAACTCATAGAATTGGCTTTGGGGGCATAAATAGATACATCGAATATCGCAACAAAAAAAACTCACTCATAACTACTCCAGAGTTATTTTCACTGAAAATAAAAAAGTGCCGGTTTGTCCTGTTATTAGCAAAAATCAATGTAACTTATAGAATTAGCTTTAATGACATAAATATATACATCTAATATCGCAACAAAAAAAACTCACTCATAACTACTCCAGAGTTATTTTCACTGAAAATAAAAAAGTGCCGGTTTGTCCTGTTATTAGCAAAAATCAATGTTATTTATAGAATTAGCTTTAGGGGCATAAATAGATACATCGAATATCGCAACAAAAAAAACTCACTCATAACTACTCCAGAGTTATTTTCACTGAAAATAAAAAAGTGCCGGTTTGTTCTGTTATTAGCAAAAATCAATGTAACTTAAAGAATTAGCTTTAGGGGCATAAATAAATACATCGAATATCGCAACAAAAAAAACTCACTCATAACTACTCCAGAGTTATTTTCACTGAAAATAAAAAAGTGTCGGTTTGTCCTGTTATTAACAAAAAACAATGTAACTTATAGAATTAGCTTTAGGGGCATAAATAGATACATCGAATATCGCAACAAAAAAAACTCACTCATAACTACTCCAGAGTTATTTTCACTGAAAATAAAAAAGTGCCGGTTTGTCCTGTTATTAGCAAAAATAAAAGTAACTTATAGAATTAGCTTTAGGGGCATAAATATATACATCGAATATCGCAACAAAAAAAACTCACTCATAACTACTCCAGAGTTATTTTCACAGAAAATAAAAAAGTGCCGGTTTGTCCTGTTATTAGCAAAAATCAATGTAACTTTTAGAATTAGCTTTAGGGGCATAAATAGAGACATCGATTATCACAACAAAAAAACTCACTCATAACTACTCCAGAGTTATTTTCACTGAAAATAAAAAAGTGCCGGTTTGTCCTGTTAATAGCAAAAATCAATGTAACTTATAGAATTGGCTTTGGGGGCATAAATAGATACATCGAATATCGCAACAAAAAAAACTCACTCATAACTACTCCAGAGTTATTTTCACTGAAAATAAAAAAGTGCCGGTTTGTCCTGTTATTAGCAAAAATCAATGTAACTTATAGAATTAGCTTTAGGGGCATAAATAGATACATCGAATATCGCAACAAAAAAAACTCACTCATAACTACTCCAGAGTTATTTTCACAGAAAATAAAAAAGTGCCGGTTTGTCCTGTTATTAGCAAAAATCAATGTAACTCATAGAATTGGCTTTGGGGGCATAAATAGATACATCGAATATCGCAACAAAAAAAACTCACTCATAACTACTCCAGAGTTATTTTCACTGAAAATAAAAAAGTGCCGGTTTGTCCTGTTATTAGCAAAAATCAATGTTACTTATAGAATTAGCTTTAATGACATAAATATATACATCTAATATCGCAACAAAAAAAACTCACTCATAACTACTCCAGAGTTATTTACACTGAAAATAAAAAAGTGCCGGTTTGTCCTGTTATGAGCAAAAATCAATGTAACTTTTAGAATTAGCTTTAGGGGCATAAATAGATACATCGAATATCGCAACAAAAAAAACTCACTCAATACTGGTCCAGAGTTATTTTCACTGAAAATAAAAAAGTGCCGGTTTGTTCTGTTATTAGCAAAAATCAATGTAACTTATAGAATTAGCTTTAGGGGCATAAATAGATACATCGAATATCGCAACAAAAAAAACTCACTCAATACTGGTCCAGAGTTATTTTCACTGAAAATAAAAAAGTGCCGGTTTGTTCTGTTATTAGCAAAAATCAATGTAACTTATAGAATTAGCTTTAGGGGCATAAATAGATACATCTAATATCGCAACAAAAAAAAAACTCACTCGTAACTACTCCAGAGTTATTTACACTGAAAATAAAAAAGTGCCGGTTTGTCCTGTTATTAGCAAAAATCAATGTAACATATAGAATTAGCTTTAGGGGCATAAATAGATACATCGAATATCGCAACAAAAAAACTCACTCAATACTGGTCCAGAGTTATTTTCACTGAAAATAAAAAAGTGTCGGTTTGTCCTGTTATTAACAAAAAACAATGTAACTTATAGAATTAGATTTAGGGGCATAAATATATACATCTTATATCGCAATAAAAAAAACTCACTCATAACTACTCCAGAGTTATTTACACTGAAAATAAAAAAGTGCCGGTTTGTTCTGTAATTAGCAAAAATCAATGTAACTTATAGAATTAGCTTTAGGGGCATAAATATATACATCTAATATCGCAATAAAAAAAACTCACTCAAAAATACTCCAGAGTTATTTTCACTGAAAATAAAAAAGTGCCGGTTTGTTCTGTTATTAGCAAAAATCAATGTAACTTATAGAATTAGCTTTAATGACATATATATATACATCTAATATCGCAACAAAAAAAACTCGCTCATAACTACTCCAGAGTTATTTTCACTGAAAATAAAAAAGTGCCGGTTTGTCCTGTTATTAGCAAAAATCAATGTAACTCATAGAATTGGCTTTGGGGGCATAAATAGATACATCGAATATCGCAACAAAAAAAACTCACTCATAACTACTCCAGAGTTATTTTCACTGAAAATAAAAAAGTGCCGGTTTGTCCTGTTATTAGCAAAAATCAATGTAACTTATAGAATTAGCTTTAATGACATAAATATATACATCTAATATCGCAACAAAAAAAACTCGCTCATAACTACTCCAGAGTTATTTTCACTGAAAATAAAAAAGTGCCGGTTTGTCCTGTTATTAGCAAAAATCAATGTAACTCATAGAATTGGCTTTGGGGGCATAAATAGATACATCTAATATCGCAATAAAAAAAACTCACTCAAAAATACTCCAGAGTTATTTTCACTGAAAATAAAAAAGTGCCGGTTTGTCCTGTTATTAGCAAAAATCAATGTTATTTATAGAATTAGCTTTAGGGGCATAAATAGATACATCGAATATCGCAACAAAAAAAACTCACTCATAACTACTCCAGAGTTATTTTCACTGAAAATAAAAAAGTGTCGGTTTGTCCTGTTATTAACAAAAAACAATGTAACTTATAGAATTAGCTTTAGGGGCATAAATATATACATCTTATATCGCAATAAAAAAAACTCACTCATAACTACTCCAGAGTTATTTACACTGAAAATAAAAAAGTGCCGGTTTGTTCTGTAATTAGCAAAAATCAATGTAACTTATAGAATTAGCTTTAGGGGCATAAATATATACATCTAATATCGCAATAAAAAAAACTCACTCAAAAATACTCCAGAGTTATTTTCACTGAAAATAAAAAAGTGCCGGTTTGTTCTGTTATTAGCAAAAATCAATGTAACTTATAGAATTAGCTTTAATGACATATATATATACATCTAATATCGCAACAAAAAAAACTCGCTCATAACTACTCCAGAGTTATTTTCACTGAAAATAAAAAAGTGCCGGTTTGTCCTGTTATTAGCAAAAATCAATGTAACTCATAGAATTGGCTTTGGGGGCATAAATAGATACATCTAATATCGCAATAAAAAAAACTCACTCAAAAATACTCCAGAGTTATTTTCACTGAAAATAAAAAAGTGCCGGTTTGTCCTGTTATTAGCAAAAATCAATGTTATTTATAGAATTAGCTTTAGGGGCATAAATAGATACATCGAATATCGCAACAAAAAAAACTCACTCATAACTACTCCAGAGTTATTTTCACTGAAAATAAAAAAGTGCCGGTTTGTTCTGTTATTAGCAAAAATCAATGTAACTTATAGAATTGGCTTTGGGGGCATAAATAGATACATCGAATATCGCAACAAAAAAAACTCACTCATAACTACTCCAGAGTTATTTACACTGAAAATAAAAAAGTGCCGGTTTGTTCTGTTATTAACAAAAAACAATGTAACTTATAGAATTAGCTTTAGGGGCATAAATATATACATCTAATATCGCAACAAAAAAAACTCACTCATAACTACTCCAGAGTTATTTTCACTGAAAATAAAAAAGTGCCGGTTTGTCCTGTTATTAGCAAAAATAAAAGTAACTTATAGAATTAGCTTTAGGGGCATAAATATATACATCTAATATCGCAACAAAAAAAACTCACTCATAACTACTCCAGAGTTATTTACACTGAAAATAAAAAAGTGCCGGTTTGTTCTGTTATTAGCAAAAATCAATGTAACTTATAGAATTAGCTTTAGGGGCATAAATAGAGACATCGATTATCACAACAAAAAAACTCACTCATAACTACTCCAGAGTTATTTTCACTGAAAATAAAAAAGTGCCGGTTTGTTCTGTTATTAGCAAAAATCAATGTAACTCATAGAATTGGCTTTGGGGGCATAAATAGATACATCTAATATCGCAATAAAAAAAACTCACTCAAAAATACTCCAGAGTTATTTTCACTGAAAATAAAAAAGTGCCGGTTTGTCCTGTTATTAGCAAAAATCAATGTAACTCATAGAATTGGCTTTGGGGGCATAAATAGATACATCTAATATCGCAATAAAAAAAACTCACTCAAAAATACTCCAGAGTTATTTTCACTGAAAATAAAAAAGTGCCGGTTTGTCCTGTTATTAGCAAAAATCAATGTTATTTATAGAATTAGCTTTAGGGGCATAAATAGATACATCGAATATCGCAACAAAAAAAACTCACTCATAACTACTCCAGAGTTATTTTCACTGAAAATAAAAAAGTGTCGGTTTGTCCTGTTATTAACAAAAAACAATGTAACTTATAGAATTGGCTTTGGGGGCATAAATAGATACATCGAATATCGCAACAAAAAAAACTCACTCATAACTACTCCAGAGTTATTTTCACTGAAAATAAAAAAGTGCCGGTTTGTCCTGTTATTAGCAAAAATCAATGTAACTTATAGAATTAGCTTTAATGACATAAATATATACATCTAATATCGCAACAAAAAAAACTCGCTCATAACTACTCCAGAGTTATTTTCACTGAAAATAAAAAAGTGCCGGTTTGTCCTGTTATTAGCAAAAATCAATGTAACTCATAGAATTGGCTTTGGGGGCATAAATAGATACATCTAATATCGCAATAAAAAAAACTCACTCAAAAATACTCCAGAGTTATTTTCACTGAAAATAAAAAAGTGCCGGTTTGTCCTGTTATTAGCAAAAATCAATGTTATTTATAGAATTAGCTTTAGGGGCATAAATAGATACATCGAATATCGCAACAAAAAAAACTCACTCATAACTACTCCAGAGTTATTTTCACTGAAAATAAAAAAGTGCCGGTTTGTTCTGTTATTAGCAAAAATCAATGTAACTTATAGAATTGGCTTTGGGGGCATAAATAGATACATCGAATATCGCAACAAAAAAAACTCACTCATAACTACTCCAGAGTTATTTACACTGAAAATAAAAAAGTGCCGGTTTGTTCTGTTATTAACAAAAAACAATGTAACTTATAGAATTAGCTTTAGGGGCATAAATATATACATCTAATATCGCAACAAAAAAAACTCACTCATAACTACTCCAGAGTTATTTTCACTGAAAATAAAAAAGTGCCGGTTTGTTCTGTTATTAGCAAAAATAAAAGTAACTTATAGAATTAGCTTTAGGGGCATAAATATATACATCTAATATCGCAACAAAAAAAACTCACTCATAACTACTCCAGAGTTATTTACACTGAAAATAAAAAAGTGCCGGTTTGTTCTGTTATTAGCAAAAATCAATGTAACTTATAGAATTAGCTTTAGGGGCATAAATAGAGACATCGATTATCACAACAAAAAAACTCACTCATAACTACTCCAGAGTTATTTTCACTGAAAATAAAAAAGTGCCGGTTTGTTCTGTTATTAGCAAAAATCAATGTAACTTATAGAATTAGCTTTAGGGGCATAAATAGATACATCTAATATCGCAACAAAAAAAAAACTCACTCGTAACTACTCCAGAGTTATTTACACTGAAAATAAAAAAGTGCCGGTTTGTCCTGTTATTAGCAAAAATCAATGTAACATATAGAATTAGCTTTAGGGGCATAAATAGATACATCGAATATCGCAACAAAAAAACTCACTCAATACTGGTCCAGAGTTATTTTCACTGAAAATAAAAAAGTGCCGGTTTGTTCTGTTATTAGCAAAAATCAATGTAACTTATAGAATTAGCTTTAGGGGCATAAATAGATACATCTAATATCGCAACAAAAAAAAAACTCACTCGTAACTACTCCAGAGTTATTTACACTGAAAATAAAAAAGTGTCGGTTTGTCCTGTTATTAACAAAAAACAATGTAACTTATAGAATTAGCTTTAGGGGCATAAATATATACATCTTATATCGCAATAAAAAAAACTCACTCATAACTACTCCAGAGTTATTTACACTGAAAATAAAAAAGTGCCGGTTTGTTCTGTTATTAGCAAAAATCAATGTAACTTATAGAATTAGCTTTAGGGGCATAAATATATACATCTAATATCGCAATAAAAAAAACTCACTCAAAAATACTCCAGAGTTATTTTCACTGAAAATAAAAAAGTGCCGGTTTGTTCTGTTATTAGCAAAAATCAATGTAACTTATAGAATTAGCTTTAATGACATATATATATACATCTAATATCGCAACAAAAAAAACTCGCTCATAACTACTCCAGAGTTATTTTCACTGAAAATAAAAAAGTGCCGGTTTGTCCTGTTATTAGCAAAAATCAATGTAACTCATAGAATTGGCTTTGGGGGCATAAATAGATACATCGAATATCGCAACAAAAAAAACTCACTCATAACTACTCCAGAGTTATTTTCACTGAAAATAAAAAAGTGCCGGTTTGTCCTGTTATTAGCAAAAATCAATGTAACTTATAGAATTAGCTTTAATGACATAAATATATACATCTAATATCGCAACAAAAAAAACTCACTCATAACTACTCCAGAGTTATTTACACTGAAAATAAAAAAGTGCCGGTTTGTTCTGTTATTAGCAAAAATCAATGTAACTTATAGAATTAGCTTTAGGGGCATAAATATATACATCTAATATCGCAATAAAAAAAACTCACTCAAAAATACTCCAGAGTTATTTTCACTGAAAATAAAAAAGTGCCGGTTTGTTCTGTTATTAGCAAAAATCAATGTAACTTATAGAATTAGCTTTAATGACATATATATATACATCTAATATCGCAACAAAAAAAACTCGCTCATAACTACTCCAGAGTTATTTTCACTGAAAATAAAAAAGTGCCGGTTTGTCCTGTTATTAGCAAAAATCAATGTAACTCATAGAATTGGCTTTGGGGGCATAAATAGATACATCGAATATCGCAACAAAAAAAACTCACTCATAACTACTCCAGAGTTATTTTCACTGAAAATAAAAAAGTGCCGGTTTGTCCTGTTATTAGCAAAAATCAATGTAACTTATAGAATTAGCTTTAATGACATAAATATATACATCTAATATCGCAACAAAAAAAACTCACTCATAACTACTCCAGAGTTATTTTCACTGAAAATAAAAAAGTGCCGGTTTGTCCTGTTATTAGCAAAAATCAATGTTATTTATAGAATTAGCTTTAGGGGCATAAATAGATACATCGAATATCGCAACAAAAAAAACTCACTCATAACTACTCCAGAGTTATTTTCACTGAAAATAAAAAAGTGCCGGTTTGTTCTGTTATTAGCAAAAATCAATGTAACTTAAAGAATTAGCTTTAGGGGCATAAATAAATACATCGAATATCGCAACAAAAAAAACTCACTCATAACTACTCCAGAGTTATTTTCACTGAAAATAAAAAAGTGTCGGTTTGTCCTGTTATTAACAAAAAACAATGTAACTTATAGAATTAGCTTTAGGGGCATAAATATATACATCTAATATCGCAACAAAAAAAACTCACTCATAACTACTCCAGAGTTATTTTCACTGAAAATAAAAAAGTGCCGGTTTGTCCTGTTATTAGCAAAAATAAAAGTAACTTATAGAATTAGCTTTAGGGGCATAAATATATACATCTAATATCGCAACAAAAAAAACTCACTCATAACTACTCCAGAGTTATTTACACTGAAAATAAAAAAGTGCCGGTTTGTTCTGTTATTAGCAAAAATCAATGTAACTTATAGAATTAGCTTTAGGGGCATAAATAGAGACATCGATTATCACAACAAAAAAACTCACTCATAACTACTCCAGAGTTATTTTCACTGAAAATAAAAAAGTGCCGGTTTGTCCTGTTATTAGCAAAAATCAATGTAACTTATAGAATTGGCTTTGGGGGCATAAATAGATACATCGAATATCGCAACAAAAAAAACTCACTCATAACTACTCCAGAGTTATTTTCACTGAAAATAAAAAAGTGCCGGTTTGTCCTGTTATTAGCAAAAATCAATGTAACTTATAGAATTAGCTTTAGGGGCATAAATAGATACATCGAATATCGCAACAAAAAAAACTCACTCATAACTACTCCAGAGTAATTTTCACTGAAAATAAAAAATTGTCGGTTTGTCTTGTTATTAACAAAAAACAATGTAACTTATAGAATTAGCTTTAGGGGCATAAATATATACATCTAATATCGCAATAAAAAAAACTCACTCAAAAATACTCCAGAGTTATTTTCACTGAAAATAAAAAAGTGCCGGTTTGTTCTGTTATTAGCAAAAATCAATGTAACTTATAGAATTAGCTTTAATGACATATATATATACATCTAATATCGCAACAAAAAAAACTCGCTCATAACTACTCCAGAGTTATTTTCACTGAAAATAAAAAAGTGCCGGTTTGTTCTGTTATTAGCAAAAATCAATGTAACTTATAGAATTAGCTTTAATGACATATATATATACATCTAATATCGCAACAAAAAAAACTCGCTCATAACTACTCCAGAGTTATTTTCACTGAAAATAAAAAAGTGCCGGTTTGTCCTGTTATTAGCAAAAATCAATGTAACTCATAGAATTGGCTTTGGGGGCATAAATAGATACATCGAATATCGCAACAAAAAAAACTCACTCATAACTACTCCAGAGTTATTTTCACTGAAAATAAAAAAGTGCCGGTTTGTCCTGTTATTAGCAAAAATCAATGTAACTTATAGAATTAGCTTTAATGACATAAATATATACATCTAATATCGCAACAAAAAAAACTCACTCATAACTACTCCAGAGTTATTTACACTGAAAATAAAAAAGTGCCGGTTTGTTCTGTTATTAGCAAAAATCAATGTAACTTATAGAATTAGCTTTAGGGGCATAAATATATACATCTAATATCGCAATAAAAAAAACTCACTCAAAAATACTCCAGAGTTATTTTCACTGAAAATAAAAAAGTGCCGGTTTGTTCTGTTATTAGCAAAAATCAATGTAACTTATAGAATTAGCTTTAATGACATATATATATACATCTAATATCGCAACAAAAAAAACTCGCTCATAACTACTCCAGAGTTATTTTCACTGAAAATAAAAAAGTGCCGGTTTGTCCTGTTATTAGCAAAAATCAATGTAACTCATAGAATTGGCTTTGGGGGCATAAATAGATACATCGAATATCGCAACAAAAAAAACTCACTCATAACTACTCCAGAGTTATTTTCACTGAAAATAAAAAAGTGCCGGTTTGTCCTGTTATTAGCAAAAATCAATGTAACTTATAGAATTAGCTTTAATGACATAAATATATACATCTAATATCGCAACAAAAAAAACTCACTCATAACTACTCCAGAGTTATTTTCACTGAAAATAAAAAAGTGCCGGTTTGTCCTGTTATTAGCAAAAATCAATGTTATTTATAGAATTAGCTTTAGGGGCATAAATAGATACATCGAATATCGCAACAAAAAAAACTCACTCATAACTACTCCAGAGTTATTTTCACTGAAAATAAAAAAGTGCCGGTTTGTTCTGTTATTAGCAAAAATCAATGTAACTTAAAGAATTAGCTTTAGGGGCATAAATAAATACATCGAATATCGCAACAAAAAAAACTCACTCATAACTACTCCAGAGTTATTTTCACTGAAAATAAAAAAGTGTCGGTTTGTCCTGTTATTAACAAAAAACAATGTAACTTATAGAATTAGCTTTAGGGGCATAAATATATACATCTAATATCGCAACAAAAAAAACTCACTCATAACTACTCCAGAGTTATTTTCACTGAAAATAAAAAAGTGCCGGTTTGTCCTGTTATTAGCAAAAATAAAAGTAACTTATAGAATTAGCTTTAGGGGCATAAATATATACATCTAATATCGCAACAAAAAAAACTCACTCATAACTACTCCAGAGTTATTTACACTGAAAATAAAAAAGTGCCGGTTTGTTCTGTTATTAGCAAAAATCAATGTAACTTATAGAATTAGCTTTAGGGGCATAAATAGAGACATCGATTATCACAACAAAAAAACTCACTCATAACTACTCCAGAGTTATTTTCACTGAAAATAAAAAAGTGCCGGTTTGTCCTGTTATTAGCAAAAATCAATGTAACTTATAGAATTGGCTTTGGGGGCATAAATAGATACATCGAATATCGCAACAAAAAAAACTCACTCATAACTACTCCAGAGTTATTTTCACTGAAAATAAAAAAGTGCCGGTTTGTCCTGTTATTAGCAAAAATCAATGTAACTTATAGAATTAGCTTTAGGGGCATAAATAGATACATCGAATATCGCAACAAAAAAAACTCACTCATAACTACTCCAGAGTAATTTTCACTGAAAATAAAAAATTGTCGGTTTGTCTTGTTATTAACAAAAAACAATGTAACTTATAGAATTAGCTTTAGGGGCATAAATATATACATCTAATATCGCAACAAAAAAAACTCACTCATAACTACTCCAGAGTTATTTACACTGAAAATAAAAAAGTGGCGGTTTGTCCTGTTATTAGCAAAAATCAATAACTTATAGAATTAGCTTTAGGGGCATAAATAGATACATCGAATATCGCAACAAAAAAAACTCACTCAATACTGGTCCAGATTTATTTTCACTGAAAATAAAAAAGTGTCGGTTTGTCCTGTTATTAACAAAAAACAATGTAACTTATAGAATTAGCTTTAGGGGCATAAATATATACATCTAATATCGCAACAAAAAAAACTCACTCATAACTACTCCAGAGTTATTTACACTGAAAATAAAAAAGTGCCGGTTTGTTCTGTTATTAGCAAAAATCAATGTGACTTATAGAATTAGCTTTAGGGGCATAAATATATACATCGAATATCGCAACAAAAAAAACTCACTCAATACTGGTCCAGAGTTATTTACACTGAAAATAAAAAAGTGCCGGTTTGTTCTGTTATTAGCAAAAATCAATGTAACTTATAGAATTAGCTTTAGGGGCATAAATAGATACATCGAATATCGCAACAAAAAAAACTCACTCATAACTACTCCAGAGTTATTTTCACTGAAAATAAAAAAGTGCCGGTTTGTCCTGTTATTAGCAAAAATAAAAGTAACTTATAGAATTAGCTTTAGGGGCATAAATATATACATCTAATATCGCAACAAAAAAAACTCACTCATAACTACTCCAGAGTTATTTACACTGAAAATAAAAAAGTGCCGGTTTGTTCTGTTATTAGCAAAAATCAATGTAACTTATAGAATAAGCTTTAGGGGCATAAATAGAGACATCGATTATCACAACAAAAAAACTCACTCATAACTACTCCAGAGTTATTTTCACTGAAAATAAAAAAGTGCCGGTTTGTCCTGTTATTAGCAAAAATCAATGTAACTTATAGAATTGGCTTTGGGGGCATAAATAGATACATCGAATATCGCAACAAAAAAAACTCACTCATAACTACTCCAGAGTTATTTTCACTGAAAATAAAAAAGTGCCGGTTTGTCCTGTTATTAGCAAAAATCAATGTAACTTATAGAATTAGCTTTAGGGGCATAAATAGATACATCGAATATCGCAACAAAAAAAACTCACTCATAACTACTCCAGAGTAATTTTCACTGAAAATAAAAAATTGTCGGTTTGTCTTGTTATTAACAAAAAACAATGTAACTTATAGAATTAGCTTTAGGGGCATAAATATATACATCTAATATCGCAACAAAAAAAACTCACTCATAACTACTCCAGAGTTATTTACACTGAAAATAAAAAAGTGGCGGTTTGTCCTGTTATTAGCAAAAATCAATAACTTATAGAATTAGCTTTAGGGGCATAAATAGATACATCGAATATCGCAACAAAAAAAACTCACTCAATACTGGTCCAGATTTATTTTCACTGAAAATAAAAAAGTGTCGGTTTGTCCTGTTATTAACAAAAAACAATGTAACTTATAGAATTAGCTTTAGGGGCATAAATATATACATCTAATATCGCAACAAAAAAAACTCACTCATAACTACTCCAGAGTTATTTACACTGAAAATAAAAAAGTGCCGGTTTGTTCTGTTATTAGCAAAAATCAATGTGACTTATAGAATTAGCTTTAGGGGCATTAATATATACATCGAATATCGCAACAAAAAAAACTCACTCAATACTGGTCCAGAGTTATTTACACTGAAAATAAAAAAGTGCCGGTTTGTTCTGTTATTAGCAAAAATCAATGTAACTTATAGAATTAGCTTTAGGGGCATAAATAGATACATCGAATATCGCAACAAAAAAAACTCACTCATAACTACTCCAGAGTTATTTTCACTGAAAATAAAAAAGTACCGGTTTGTCCTGTTATTAGCAAAAATCAATGTAACTTATAGAATTAGCTTTAATGGCATAAATATATACATCTAAAATCGCAACAAAAAAAACTCACTCATAACTACTCCAGAGTTATTTTCACTGAAAATAAAAAAGTGCCGGTTTGTCCTGTTATTAGCAAAAATAAAAGTAACTTATAGAATTAGCTTTAGGGGCATAAATATATACATCTAATATCGCAACAAAAAAAACTCACTCATAACTACTCCAGAGTTATTTACACTGAAAATAAAAAAGTGCCGGTTTGTTCTGTTATTAGCAAAAATCAATGTAACTTATAGAATTAGCTTTAGGGGCATAAATATATACATCTAATATCGCAATAAAAAAAACTCACTCAAAAATACTCCAGAGTTATTTTCACTGAAAATAAAAAAGTGCCGGTTTGTTCTGTTATTAGCAAAAATCAATGTAACTTATAGAATTAGCTTTAATGACATATATATATACATCTAATATCGCAACAAAAAAAACTCGCTCATAACTACTCCAGAGTTATTTTCACTGAAAATAAAAAAGTGCCGGTTTGTCCTGTTATTAGCAAAAATCAATGTAACTCATAGAATTGGCTTTGGGGGCATAAATAGATACATCGAATATCGCAACAAAAAAAACTCACTCATAACTACCCCAGAGTTATTTTCACTGAAAATAAAAAAGTGCCGGTTTGTCCTGTTATTAGCAAAAATCAATGTAACTTATAGAATTAGCTTTAATGACATAAATATATACATCTAATATCGCAACAAAAAAAACTCACTCATAACTACTCCAGAGTTATTTTCACTGAAAATAAAAAAGTGCCGGTTTGTCCTGTTATTAGCAAAAATCAATGTTATTTATAGAATTAGCTTTAGGGGCATAAATAGATACATCGAATATCGCAACAAAAAAAACTCACTCATAACTACTCCAGAGTTATTTTCACTGAAAATAAAAAAGTGCCGGTTTGTTCTGTTATTAGCAAAAATCAATGTAACTTAAAGAATTAGCTTTAGGGGCATAAATAAATACATCGAATATCGCAACAAAAAAAACTCACTCATAACTACTCCAGAGTTATTTTCACTGAAAATAAAAAAGTGTCGGTTTGTCCTGTTATTAACAAAAAACAATGTAACTTATAGAATTAGCTTTAGGGGCATAAATATATACATCTAATATCGCAACAAAAAAAACTCACTCATAACTACTCCAGAGTTATTTTCACTGAAAATAAAAAAGTGCCGGTTTGTCCTGTTATTAGCAAAAATAAAAGTAACTTATAGAATTAGCTTTAGGGGCATAAATAGAGACATCGATTATCACAACAAAAAAACTCACTCATAACTACTCCAGAGTTATTTTCACTGAAAATAAAAAAGTGCCGGTTTGTCCTGTTATTAGCAAAAATCAATGTAACTTATAGAATTGGCTTTGGGGGCATAAATAGATACATCGAATATCGCAACAAAAAAAACTCACTCATAACTACTCCAGAGTTATTTTCACTGAAAATAAAAAAGTGCCGGTTTGTCCTGTTATTAGCAAAAATCAATGTAACTTATAGAATTAGCTTTAGGGGCATAAATAGATACATCGAATATCGCAACAAAAAAAACTCACTCATAACTACTCCAGAGTAATTTTCACTGAAAATAAAAAATTGTCGGTTTGTCTTGTTATTAACAAAAAACAATGTAACTTATAGAATTAGCTTTAGGGGCATAAATATATACATCTAATATCGCAACAAAAAAAACTCACTCATAACTACTCCAGAGTTATTTACACTGAAAATAAAAAAGTGGCGGTTTGTCCTGTTATTAGCAAAAATCAATAACTTATAGAATTAGCTTTAGGGGCATAAATAGATACATCGAATATCGCAACAAAAAAAACTCACTCAATACTGGTCCAGATTTATTTTCACTGAAAATAAAAAAGTGTCGGTTTGTCCTGTTATTAACAAAAAACAATGTAACTTATAGAATTAGCTTTAGGGGCATAAATATATACATCTAATATCGCAACAAAAAAAACTCACTCATAACTACTCCAGAGTTATTTACACTGAAAATAAAAAAGTGCCGGTTTGTTCTGTTATTAGCAAAAATCAATGTAACTTATAGAATTAGCTTTAGGGGCATAAATAGAGACATCGATTATCACAACAAAAAAACTCACTCATAACTACTCCAGAGTTATTTTCACTGAAAATAAAAAAGTGCCGGTTTGTCCTGTTATTAGCAAAAATCAATGTAACTTATAGAATTGGCTTTGGGGGCATAAATAGATACATCGAATATCGCAACAAAAAAAACTCACTCATAACTACTCCAGAGTTATTTTCACTGAAAATAAAAAAGTGCCGGTTTGTCCTGTTATTAGCAAAAATCAATGTAACTTATAGAATTAGCTTTAGGGGCATAAATAGATACATCGAATATCGCAACAAAAAAAACTCACTCATAACTACTCCAGAGTAATTTTCACTGAAAATAAAAAATTGTCGGTTTGTCTTGTTATTAACAAAAAACAATGTAACTTATAGAATTAGCTTTAGGGGCATAAATATATACATCTAATATCGCAACAAAAAAAACTCACTCATAACTACTCCAGAGTTATTTACACTGAAAATAAAAAAGTGGCGGTTTGTCCTGTTATTAGCAAAAATCAATAACTTATAGAATTAGCTTTAGGGGCATAAATAGATACATCGAATATCGCAACAAAAAAAACTCACTCAATACTGGTCCAGATTTATTTTCACTGAAAATAAAAAAGTGTCGGTTTGTCCTGTTATTAACAAAAAACAATGTAACTTATAGAATTAGCTTTAGGGGCATAAATATATACATCTAATATCGCAACAAAAAAAACTCACTCATAACTACTCCAGAGTTATTTACACTGAAAATAAAAAAGTGCCGGTTTGTTCTGTTATTAGCAAAAATCAATGTGACTTATAGAATTAGCTTTAGGGGCATAAATATATACATCGAATATCGCAACAAAAAAAACTCACTCATAACTACTCCAGAGTTATTTTCACTGAAAATAAAAAAGTGCCGGTTTGTCCTGTTATTAGCAAAAATCAATGTAACTTATAGAATTAGCTTTAGGGGCATAAATAGATACATCGAATATCGCAACAAAAAAAACTCACTCATAACTACTCCAGAGTTATTTTCACTGAAAATAAAAAAGTGCCGGTTTGTCCTGTTATTAGCAAAAATCAATGTAACTTATAGAATTAGCTTTAGGGGCATAAATAGAGACATCGATTATCACAACAAAAAAACTCACTCAATACTGGTCCAGAGTTATTTACACTGAAAATAAAAAAGTGCCGGTTTGTTCTGTTATTAGCAAAAATCAATGTAACTTATAGAATTAGCTTTAGGGGCATAAATAGATACATCGAATATCGCAACAAAAAAAACTCACTCATAACTACTCCAGAGTTATTTTCACTGAAAATAAAAAAGTGCCGGTTTGTCCTGTTATTAGCAAAAATAAAAGTAACTTATAGAATTAGCTTTAGGGGCATAAATATATACATCTAATATCGCAACAAAAAAAACTCACTCATAACTACTCCAGAGTTATTTACACTGAAAATAAAAAAGTGCCGGTTTGTTCTGTTATTAGCAAAAATCAATGTAACTTATAGAATTAGCTTTAGGGGCATAAATAGAGACATCGATTATCACAACAAAAAAACTCACTCATAACTACTCCAGAGTTATTTTCACTGAAAATAAAAAAGTGCCGGTTTGTCCTGTTATTAGCAAAAATCAATGTAACTTATAGAATTGGCTTTGGGGGCATAAATAGATACATCGAATATCGCAACAAAAAAAACTCACTCATAACTACTCCAGAGTTATTTTCACTGAAAATAAAAAAGTGCCGGTTTGTCCTGTTATTAGCAAAAATCAATGTAACTTATAGAATTAGCTTTAGGGGCATAAATAGATACATCGAATATCGCAACAAAAAAAACTCACTCATAACTACTCCAGAGTAATTTTCACTGAAAATAAAAAATTGTCGGTTTGTCTTGTTATTAACAAAAAACAATGTAACTTATAGAATTAGCTTTAGGGGCATAAATATATACATCTAATATCGCAACAAAAAAAACTCACTCATAACTACTCCAGAGTTATTTACACTGAAAATAAAAAAGTGGCGGTTTGTCCTGTTATTAGCAAAAATCAATAACTTATAGAATTAGCTTTAGGGGCATAAATAGATACATCGAATATCACAACAAAAAAAACTCACTCATAACTACTCCAGAGTTATTTTCACTGAAAATAAAAAAGTACCGGTTTGTCCTGTTATTAGCAAAAATCAATGTAACTTATAGAATTAGCTTTAATGGCATAAATATATACATCTAAAATCGCAACAAAAAAAACTCACTCATAACTACTCCAGAGTTATTTTCACTGAAAATAAAAAAGTGCCGGTTTGTCCTGTTATTAGCAAAAATAAAAGTAACTTATAGAATTAGCTTTAGGGGCATAAATATATACATCTAATATCGCAACAAAAAAAACTCACTCATAACTACTCCAGAGTTATTTACACTGAAAATAAAAAAGTGCCGGTTTGTCCTGTTATTAGCAAAAATCAATGTAACTTATAGAATTAGCTTTAATGGCATAAATATATACATCTAATATCGCAACAAAAAAAAACTCACTCATAACTACTCCAGAGTTATTTACACTGAAAATAAAAAAGTGCCGGTTTGTCCTGTTATTAGCAAAAATCAATGTAACTTATAGAATTGGCTTTGGGGGCATAAATAGATACATCGAATATCACAACAAAAAAACTCACTCATAACTACTCCAGAGTTATTTTCACTGAAAATAAAAAAGTGCCGGTTTGTCCTGTTATTAGCAAAAATCAATGTAATTTATAGAATTAGCTTTAGGGGCATAAATAGATACATCGAATATCGCAACAAAAAAAACTCACTCAATACTGGTCCAGAGTTATTTTCACTGAAAATAAAAAAGTGCCGGTTTGTTCTGTTATTAGCAAAAATCAATGTAACTTATAGAATTAGCTTTAGGGGCATAAATAGATACATCGAATATCGCAACAAAAAAAACTCACTCAATACTGGTCCAGAGTTATTTTCACTGAAAATAAAAAAGTGTCGGTTTGTCCTGTTATTAACAAAAAACAATGTAACTTACAGAATTAGCTTTAGGGGCATAAATATATACATCTAATATCGCAACAAAAAAAACTCACTCATAACTACTCCAGAGTTATTTACACTGAAAATAAAAAAGTGCCGGTTTGTCCTGTTATTAGCAAAAATCAATGTAACTTATAGAATTAGCTTTAATGGCATAAATATATACATCTAATATCGCAACAAAAAAAAACTCACTCATAACTACTCCAGAGTTATTTACACTGAAAATAAAAAAGTGCCGGTTTGTCCTGTTATTAGCAAAAATCAATGTAACTTATAGAATTGGCTTTGGGGGCATAAATAGATACATCGAATATCACAACAAAAAAACTCACTCATAACTACTCCAGAGTTATTTTCACTGAAAATAAAAAAGTGCCGGTTTGTCCTGTTATTAGCAAAAATCAATGTAACTTATAGAATTAGCTTTAGGGGCATAAATAGATACATCGAATATCGCAACAAAAAAAACTCACTCAATACTGGTCCAGAGTTATTTTCACTGAAAATAAAAAAGTGCCGGTTTGTTCTGTTATTAGCAAAAATCAATGTAACTTATAGAATTAGCTTTAGGGGCATAAATAGATACATCGATTATCACAACAAAAAAACTCACTCATAACTACTCCAGAGTTATTTTCACTGAAAATAAAAAAGTAACGGTTTGTCCTGTTATTAGCAAAAATCAATGTAACTTATAGAATTGGCTTTGGGGGCATAAATAGATACATCGAATATCGCAACAAAAAAAAATCACTCATAACTACTCCAGAGTTATTTTCACTGAAAATAAAAAAGTGCCGGTTTGTCCTGTTATTAGCAAAAATCAATGTAACTTATAGAATTAGCTTTAGGGGCATAAATAGATACATCGAATATCGCAACAAAAAAAACTCACTCATAACTACTCCAGAGTTATTTTCACTGAAAATAAAAAAGTGCCGGTTTGTCCTGTTATTAGCAAAAATCAATGTAACTCATAGAATTGGCTTTGGGGGCATAAATAGATACATCGAATATCGCAACAAAAAAAACTCACTCATAACTACTCCAGAGTTATTTTCACTGAAAATAAAAAAGTGCCGGTTTGTCCTGTTATTAGCAAAAATCAATGTTACTTATAGAATTAGCTTTAATGACATAAATATATACATCTAATATCGCAACAAAAAAAACTCACTCATAACTACTCCAGAGTTATTTACACTGAAAATAAAAAAGTGCCGGTTTGTCCTGTTATTAGCAAAAATCAATGTAACATATAGAATTAGCTTTAGGGGCATAAATAGATACATCGAATATCGCAACAAAAAAACTCACTCAATACTGGTCCAGAGTTATTTTCACTGAAAATAAAAAAGTGTCGGTTTGTCCTGTTATTAACAAAAAACAATGTAACTTATAGAATTAGCTTTAGGGGCATAAATATATACATCTTATATCGCAATAAAAAAAACTCACTCATAACTACTCCAGAGTTATTTACACTGAAAATAAAAAAGTGCCGGTTTGTTCTGTTATTAGCAAAAATCAATGTAACTTATAGAATTAGCTTTAGGGGCATAAATATATACATCTAATATCGCAATAAAAAAAACTCACTCAAAAATACTCCAGAGTTATTTTCACTGAAAATAAAAAAGTGCCGGTTTGTTCTGTTATTAGCAAAAATCAATGTAACTTATAGAATTAGCTTTAATGACATATATATATACATCTAATATCGCAACAAAAAAAACTCGCTCATAACTACTCCAGAGTTATTTTCACTGAAAATAAAAAAGTGCCGGTTTGTCCTGTTATTAGCAAAAATCAATGTAACTTATAGAATTAGCTTTAATGACATAAATATATACATCTAATATCGCAACAAAAAAAAATTCACTCATAGAGTTATTTTCACTGAAAATAAAAAAGTGCCGGTTTGTCCTGTTATTAGCAAAAATCAATGTTATTTATAGAATTAGCTTTAGGGGCATAAATAGATACATCGAATATCGCAACAAAAAAAACTCACTCATAACTACTCCAGAGTTATTTTCACTGAAAATAAAAAAGTGCCGGTTTGTTCTGTTATTAGCAAAAATCAATGTAACTTAAAGAATTAGCTTTAGGGGCATAAATAAATACATCGAATATCGCAACAAAAAAAACTCACTCATAACTACTCCAGAGTTATTTTCACTGAAAATAAAAAAGTGTCGGTTTGTCCTGATATTAACAAAAAACAATGTAACTTATAGAATTAGCTTTAGGGGCATAAATAGATACATCGAATATCGCAACAAAAAAAACTCACTCATAACTACTCCAGAGTTATTTTCACTGAAAATAAAAAAGTGCCGGTTTGTCCTGTTATTAGCAAAAATAAAAGTAACTTATAGAATTAGCTTTAGGGGCATAAATATATACATCGAATATCGCAACAAAAAAAACTCACTCATAACTACTCCAGAGTTATTTTCACAGAAAATAAAAAAGTGCCGGTTTGTCCTGTTATTAGCAAAAATCAATGTAACTTTTAGAATTAGCTTTAGGGGCATAAATAGAGACATCGATTATCACAACAAAAAAACTCACTCATAACTACTCCAGAGTTATTTTCACTGAAAATAAAAAAGTGCCGGTTTGTCCTGTTAATAGCAAAAATCAATGTAACTTATAGAATTGGCTTTGGGGGCATAAATAGATACATCGAATATCGCAACAAAAAAAACTCACTCATAACTACTCCAGAGTTATTTTCACTGAAAATAAAAAAGTGCCGGTTTGTCCTGTTATTAGCAAAAATCAATGTAACTTATAGAATTAGCTTTAGGGGCATAAATAGATACATCGAATATCGCAACAAAAAAAACTCACTCATAACTACTCCAGAGTTATTTTCACAGAAAATAAAAAAGTGCCGGTTTGTCCTGTTATTAGCAAAAATCAATGTAACTCATAGAATTGGCTTTGGGGGCATAAATAGATACATCGAATATCGCAACAAAAAAAACTCACTCATAACTACTCCAGAGTTATTTTCACTGAAAATAAAAAAGTGCCGGTTTGTCCTGTTATTAGCAAAAATCAATGTTACTTATAGAATTGGCTTTGGGGGCATAAATAGATACATCGAATATCGCAACAAAAAAAACTCACTCATAACTACTCCAGAGTTATTTACACTGAAAATAAAAAAGTGCCGGTTTGTCCTGTTATTAGCAAAAATCAATGTAACTTTTAGAATTAGCTTTAGGGGCATAAATAGATACATCGAATATCGCAACAAAAAAAACTCACTCATAACTACTCCAGAGTTATTTACACTGAAAATAAAAAAGTGCCGGTTTGTCCTGTTATTAGCAAAAATCAATGTAACTTATAGAATTAGCTTTAGGGGCATAAATAGATACATCGAATATCGCAACAAAAAAAACTCACTCAATACTGGTCCAGAGTTATTTTCACTGAAAATAAAAAAGTGCCGGTTTGTTCTGTTATTAGCAAAAATCAATGTAACTTATAGAATTAGCTTTAGGGGCATAAATAGATACATCTAATATCGCAACAAAAAAAAAACTCACTCGTAACTACTCCAGAGTTATTTACACTGAAAATAAAAAAGTGCCGGTTTGTCCTGTTATTAGCAAAAATAAAAGTAACTTATAGAATTAGCTTTAGGGGCATAAATATATACATCTAATATCGCAATAAAAAAAACTCACTCAAAAATACTCCAGAGTTATTTTCACTGAAAATAAAAAAGTGCCGGTTTGTTCTGTTATTAGCAAAAATCAATGTAACTTATAGAATTAGCTTTAATGACATATATATATACATCTAATATCGCAACAAAAAAAACTCGCTCATAACTACTCCAGAGTTATTTTCACTGAAAATAAAAAAGTGCCGGTTTGTCCTGTTATTAGCAAAAATCAATGTAACTCATAGAATTGGCTTTGGGGGCATAAATAGATACATCGAATATCGCAACAAAAAAAACTCACTCATAACTACTCCAGAGTTATTTTCACTGAAAATAAAAAAGTGCCGGTTTGTCCTGTTATTAGCAAAAATCAATGTAACTTATAGAATTAGCTTTAATGACATAAATATATACATCTAATATCGCAACAAAAAAAACTCACTCATAACTACTCCAGAGTTATTTTCACTGAAAATAAAAAAGTGCCGGTTTGTCCTGTTATTAGCAAAAATCAATGTAACTCATAGAATTGGCTTTGGGGGCATAAATAGATACATCGAATATCGCAACAAAAAAAACTCACTCATAACTACTCCAGAGTTATTTTCACTGAAAATAAAAAAGTGCCGGTTTGTCCTGTTATTAGCAAAAATCAATGTTATTTATAGAATTAGCTTTAGGGGCATAAATAGATACATCGAATATCGCAACAAAAAAAACTCACTCATAACTACTCCAGAGTTATTTTCACTGAAAATAAAAAAGTGCCGGTTTGTTCTGTTATTAGCAAAAATCAATGTAACTTAAAGAATTAGCTTTAGGGCATAAATAAATACATCGAATATCGCAACAAAAAAAACTCACTCATAACTACTCCAGAGTTATTTTCACTGAAAATAAAAAAGTGTCGGTTTGTCCTGTTATTAACAAAAAACAATGTAACTTATAGAATTAGCTTTAGGGGCATAAATATATACATCTAATATCGCAACAAAAAAAACTCACTCATAACTACTCCAGAGTTATTTTCACTGAAAATAAAAAAGTGCCGGTTTGTCCTGTTATTAGCAAAAATAAAAGTAACTTATAGAATTAGCTTTAGGGGCATAAATATATACATCTAATATCGCAACAAAAAAAACTCACTCATAACTACTCCAGAGTTATTTACACTGAAAATAAAAAAGTGCCGGTTTGTTCTGTTATTAGCAAAAATCAATGTAACTTATAGAATTAGCTTTAGGGGCATAAATAGAGACATCGATTATCACAACAAAAAAACTCACTCATAACTACTCCAGAGTTATTTTCACAGAAAATAAAAAAGTGCCGGTTTGTCCTGTTATTAGCAAAAATCAATGTAACTTATAGAATTGGCTTTGGGGGCATAAATAGATACATCGAATATCGCAACAAAAAAAACTCACTCATAACTACTCCAGAGTTATTTTCACTGAAAATAAAAAAGTGCCGGTTTGTCCTGTTATTAGCAAAAATCAATGTAACTTTTAGAATTAGCTTTAGGGGCATAAATAGAGACATCGATTATCACAACAAAAAAACTCACTCATAACTACTCCAGAGTTATTTTCACTGAAAATAAAAAAGTGCCGGTTTGTCCTGTTAATAGCAAAAATCAATGTAACTTATAGAATTGGCTTTGGGGGCATAAATAGATACATCGAATATCGCAACAAAAAAAACTCACTCATAACTACTCCAGAGTTATTTTCACTGAAAATAAAAAAGTGCCGGTTTGTCCTGTTATTAGCAAAAATCAATGTAACTTATAGAATTAGCTTTAGGGGCATAAATAGATACATCGAATATCGCAACAAAAAAAACTCACTCATAACTACTCCAGAGTTATTTTCACAGAAAATAAAAAAGTGCCGGTTTGTCCTGTTATTAGCAAAAATCAATGTAACTCATAGAATTGGCTTTGGGGGCATAAATAGATACATCGAATATCGCAACAAAAAAAACTCACTCATAACTACTCCAGAGTTATTTTCACTGAAAATAAAAAAGTGCCGGTTTGTCCTGTTATTAGCAAAAATCAATGTTACTTATAGAATTAGCTTTAATGACATAAATATATACATCTAATATCGCAACAAAAAAAACTCACTCATAACTACTCCAGAGTTATTTACACTGAAAATAAAAAAGTGCCGGTTTGTCCTGTTATTAGCAAAAATCAATGTAACTTTTAGAATTAGCTTTAATGACATAAATATATACATCTAATATCGCAACAAAAAAAAACTCACTCAATACTGGTCCAGAGTTATTTTCACTGAAAATAAAAAAGTGTCGGTTTGTCCTGTTATTAACAAAAAACAATGTAACTTATAGAATTAGCTTTAGGGGCATAAATATATACATCTAATATCGCAACAAAAAAAACTCACTCAAAAATACTCCAGAGTTATTTTCACTGAAAATAAAAAAGTGCCGGTTTGTTCTGTTATTAGCAAAAATCAATGTAACTTATAGAATTAGCTTTAGGGGTATAAATATATACATCTAATATCGCAACAAAAAAAACTCACTCAATACTGGTCCAGAGTTATTTTCACTGAAAATTAAAAAGTGTCGGTTTGTCCTGTTATTAACAAAAATCAATGTAACTTATAGAATTAGCTTCAGGGGCATAAATAGATACATCGAATATCGCAACAAAAAAAACTCACTCATAACTACTCCAGAGTTATTTTCACTGAAAATAAAAAAGTGCCGGTTTGTCCTGTTATTAGCAAAAATCAATGTAACTTATAGAATTGGCTTTGGGGGCATAAATAGATACATCGAATATCGCAACAAAAAAAAACGCACTCATAACTACTCCAGAGTTATTTTCACTGAAAATAAAAAAGTGCCGGTTTGTCCTGTTATTAGCAAAAATCAATGTAACTTATAGAATTAGCTTTAATGGTATAAATAAATACATCGAATATCGCAACAAAAAAAACTCACTCATAACTACTCCAGAGTTATTTTCACTGAAAATAAAAAAGTGTTGGTTTGTCCTGTTATTAACAAAAATCAATGTAACTTATAGAATTAGCTTTAGGGGCATAAATATATACATCTAATATCGCAACAAAAAAAACTCACTCATAACTACTCCAGAGTTATTTTCACTGAAAATAAAAAAGTGCCGGTTTGTTCTGTTATTAGCAAAAATAAAAGTAACTTATAGAATTAGCTTTAGGGGCATAAATATAAACATCTAATATCGCAACAAAAAAAACTCACTCATAACTACTCCAGAGTTATTTACACTGAAAATAAAAAAGTGCCGGTTTGTTCTGTTATTAGCAAAAATCAATGTAACTTATAGAATAAGCTTTAGGGGCATAAATAGAGACATCGATTATCACAACAAAAAAACTCACTCATAACTACTCCAGAGTTATTTTCACTGAAAATAAAAAAGTGCCGGTTTGTTCTGTTATTAGCAAAAATCAATGTAACTTATAGAATTAGCTTTGGGGGCATAAATAGATACATCGAATATCGCAACAAAAAAAACTCACTCATAACTACTCCAGAGTTATTTGCACTGAAAATAAAAAAGTGCCGGTTTGTCCTGTTATTAGCAAAAATCAATGTAACTTATAGAATTAGCTTTAATGGCATAAATATATACATCTAATATCGCAACAAAAAAAACTCACTCATAACTACTCCAGAGTTATTTACACTGAAAATAAAAAAGTGCCGGTTTGTTCTGTTATTAGCAAAAATCAATGTTACTTACAGAATTAGCTTTAGGGGCATAAATAAATACATCGAATATCGCAACAAAAAAAACTCACTCATAACTACTCCAGAGTTATTTTCACTGAAAATAAAAAAGTGCCGGTTTGTCCTGTTATTAGCAAAAATCAATGTAACTTATAGAATTAGCTTTAGGGGCATAAATATATACATCTAATATCGCAACAAAAAAAAACTCACTCATAACTACTCCAGAGTTATTTACACTGAAAATAAAAAAGGGCCGGTTTGTTCTGTTATTAGCAAAAATCAATGTAACTTAAAGAATTAGCTTTAGGGGCATAAATAAATACATCGAATATCGCAACAAAAAAAACTCACTCATAACTACTCCAGAGTTATTTTCACTGAAAATAAAAAAGTGTCGGTTTGTCCTGTTATTAACAAAAAACAATGTAACTTATAGAATTAGCTTTAGGGGCATAATTATATACATCTAATATCGCAACAAAAAAAACTCACTCATAACTACTCCAGAGTTATTTTCACTGAAAATAAAAAAGTGCCGGTTTGTTCTGTTATTAGCAAAAATAAAAGTAACTTATAGAATTAGCTTTAGGGGCATAAATATATACATCTAATATCGCAACAAAAAAAACTCACTCATAACTACTCCAGAGTTATTTTCACTGAAAATAAAAAAGTGCCGGTTTGTTCTGTTATTAGCAAAAATCAATGTAACTTAAAGAATTAGCTTTAGGGGCATAAATAAATACATCGAATATCGCAACAAAAAAAACTCACTCATAACTACTCCAGAGTTATTTTCACTGAAAATAAAAAAGTGTCGGTTTGTCCTGTTATTAACAAAAAACAATGTAACTTATAGAATTAGCTTTAGGGGCATAAATATATACATCTAATATCGCAACAAAAAAAACTCACTCATAACTACTCCAGAGTTATTTTCACTGAAAATAAAAAAGTGCCGGTTTGTCCTGTTATTAGCAAAAATAAAAGTAACTTATAGAATTAGCTTTAGGGGCATAAATATATACATCTAATATCGCAATAAAAAAAACTCACTCAAAAATACTCCAGAGTTATTTTCACTGAAAATAAAAAAGTGCCGGTTTGTTCTGTTATTAGCAAAAATCAATGTAACTTATAGAATTAGCTTAAATGACATATATATATACATCTAATATCGCAACAAAAAAAACTCGCTCATAACTACTCCAGAGTTATTTTCACTGAAAATAAAAAAGTGCCGGTTTGTCCTGTTATTAGCAAAAATCAATGTAACTCATAGAATTGGCTTTGGGGGCATAAATAGATACATCGAATATCGCAACAAAAAAAACTCACTCATAACTACTCCAGAGTTATTTTCACTGAAAATAAAAAAGTGCCGGTTTGTCCTGTTATTAGCAAAAATCAATGTAACTTATAGAATTAGCTTTAATGACATAAATATATACATCTAATATCGCAACAAAAAAAACTCACTCATAACTACTCCAGAGTTATTTTCACTGAAAATAAAAAAGTGCCGGTTTGTTCTGTTATTAGCAAAAATCAATGTAACTTAAAGAATTAGCTTTAGGGGCATAAATAAATACATCGAATATCGCAACAAAAAAAACTCACTCATAACTACTCCAGAGTTATTTTCACTGAAAATAAAAAAGTGTCGGTTTGTCCTGTTATTAACAAAAAACAATGTAACTTATAGAATTAGCTTTAGGGGCATAAATATATACATCTAATATCGCAACAAAAAAAACTCACTCATAACTACTCCAGAGTTATTTTCACTGAAAATAAAAAAGTGCCGGTTTGTCCTGTTATTAGCAAAAATAAAAGTAACTTATAGAATTAGCTTTAGGGGCATAAATATATACATCTAATATCGCAACAAAAAAAACTCACTCATAACTACTCCAGAGTTATTTTCACTGAAAATAAAAAAGTGCCGGTTTGTCCTGTTATTAGCAAAAATAAAAGTAACTTATAGAATTAGCTTTAGGGGCATAAATATATACATCTAATATCGCAACAAAAAAAACTCACTCATAACTACTCCAGAGTTATTTACACTGAAAATAAAAAAGTGCCGGTTTGTTCTGTTATTAGCAAAAATCAATGTAACTTATAGAATTAGCTTTAGGGGCATAAATAGAGACATCGATTATCACAACAAAAAAACTCACTCATAACTACTCCAGAGTTATTTTCACTGAAAATAAAAAAGTGCCGGTTTGTCCTGTTATTAGCAAAAATCAATGTAACTTATAGAATTGGCTTTGGGGGCATAAATAGATACATCGAATATCGCAACAAAAAAAACTCACTCATAACTACTCCAGAGTAATTTTCACTGAAAATAAAAAATTGTCGGTTTGTCTTGTTATTAACAAAAAACAATGTAACTTATAGAATTAGCTTTAGGGGCATAAATATATACATCTAATATCGCAACAAAAAAAACTCACTCATAACTACTCCAGAGTTATTTTCACTGAAAATAAAAAAGTGCCGGTTTGTTCTGTTATTAGCAAAAATCAATGTAACTTAAAGAATTAGCTTTAGGGGCATAAATAAATACATCGAATATCGCAACAAAAAAAACTCACTCATAACTACTCCAGAGTTATTTTCACTGAAAATAAAAAAGTGTCGGTTTGTCCTGTTATTAACAAAAAACAATGTAACTTATAGAATTAGCTTTAGGGGCATAAATATATACATCTAATATCGCAACAAAAAAAACTCACTCATAACTACTCCAGAGTTATTTTCACTGAAAATAAAAAAGTGCCGGTTTGTCCTGTTATTAGCAAAAATAAAAGTAACTTATAGAATTAGCTTTAGGGGCATAAATATATACATCTAATATCGCAATAAAAAAAACTCACTCAAAAATACTCCAGAGTTATTTTCACTGAAAATAAAAAAGTGCCGGTTTGTTCTGTTATTAGCAAAAATCAATGTAACTTATAGAATTAGCTTAAATGACATATATATATACATCTAATATCGCAACAAAAAAAACTCGCTCATAACTACTCCAGAGTTATTTTCACTGAAAATAAAAAAGTGCCGGTTTGTCCTGTTATTAGCAAAAATCAATGTAACTCATAGAATTGGCTTTGGGGGCATAAATAGATACATCGAATATCGCAACAAAAAAAACTCACTCATAACTACTCCAGAGTTATTTTCACTGAAAATAAAAAAGTGCCGGTTTGTCCTGTTATTAGCAAAAATCAATGTAACTTATAGAATTAGCTTTAATGACATAAATATATACATCTAATATCGCAACAAAAAAAACTCACTCATAACTACTCCAGAGTTATTTTCACTGAAAATAAAAAAGTGCCGGTTTGTCCTGTTATTAGAAAAAATGAATGTTATTTATAGAATTAGCTTTAGGGGCATAAATAGATACATCGAATATCGCAACAAAAAAAACTCACTCATAACTACTCCAGAGTTATTTTCACTGAAAATAAAAAAGTGCCGGTTTGTTCTGTTATTAGCAAAAATCAATGTAACTTAAAGAATTAGCTTTAGGGGCATAAATAAATACATCGAATATCGCAACAAAAAAAACTCACTCATAACTACTCCAGAGTTATTTTCACTGAAAATAAAAAAGTGTCGGTTTGTCCTGTTATTAACAAAAAACAATGTAACTTATAGAATTAGCTTTAGGGGCATAAATATATACATCTAATATCGCAACAAAAAAAACTCACTCATAACTACTCCAGAGTTATTTTCACTGAAAATAAAAAAGTGCCGGTTTGTCCTGTTATTAGCAAAAATAAAAGTAACTTATAGAATTAGCTTTAGGGGCATAAATATATACATCTAATATCGCAACAAAAAAAACTCACTCATAACTACTCCAGAGTTATTTTCACTGAAAATAAAAAAGTGCCGGTTTGTCCTGTTATTAGCAAAAATAAAAGTAACTTATAGAATTAGCTTTAGGGGCATAAATATATACATCTAATATCGCAACAAAAAAAACTCACTCATAACTACTCCAGAGTTATTTACACTGAAAATAAAAAAGTGCCGGTTTGTTCTGTTATTAGCAAAAATCAATGTAACTTATAGAATTAGCTTTAGGGGCATAAATAGAGACATCGATTATCACAACAAAAAAACTCACTCATAACTACTCCAGAGTTATTTTCACTGAAAATAAAAAAGTGCCGGTTTGTCCTGTTATTAGCAAAAATCAATGTAACTTATAGAATTGGCTTTGGGGGCATAAATAGATACATCGAATATCGCAACAAAAAAAACTCACTCATAACTACTCCAGAGTTATTTTCACTGAAAATAAAAAAGTGCCGGTTTGTCCTGTTATTAGCAAAAATCAATGTAACTTTTAGAATTAGCTTTAGGGGCATAAATAGAGACATCGATTATCACAACAAAAAAACTCACTCATAACTACTCCAGAGTTATTTTCACTGAAAATAAAAAAGTGCCGGTTTGTCCTGTTAATAGCAAAAATCAATGTAACTTATAGAATTGGCTTTGGGGGCATAAATAGATACATCGAATATCGCAACAAAAAAAACTCACTCATAACTACTCCAGAGTTATTTTCACTGAAAATAAAAAAGTGCCGGTTTGTCCTGTTATTAGCAAAAATCAATGTAACTTATAGAATTAGCTTTAGGGGCATAAATAGATACATCGAATATCGCAACAAAAAAAACTCACTCATAACTACTCCAGAGTTATTTTCACAGAAAATAAAAAAGTGCCGGTTTGTCCTGTTATTAGCAAAAATCAATGTAACTCATAGAATTGGCTTTGGGGGCATAAATAGATACATCGAATATCGCAACAAAAAAAACTCACTCATAACTACTCCAGAGTTATTTTCACTGAAAATAAAAAAGTGCCGGTTTGTCCTGTTATTAGCAAAAATCAATGTTACTTATAGAATTAGCTTTAATGACATAAATATATACATCTAATATCGCAACAAAAAAAACTCACTCATAACTACTCCAGAGTTATTTACACTGAAAATAAAAAAGTGCCGGTTTGTCCTGTTATTAGCAAAAATCAATGTAACTTTTAGAATTAGCTTTAATGACATAAATATATACGTCTAATATCGCAACAAAAAAAAACTCACTCAATACTGGTCCAGAGTTATTTTCACTGAAAATAAAAAAGTGTCGGTTTGTCCTGTTATTAACAAAAAACAATGTAACTTATAGAATTAGCTTTAGGGGCATAAATATATACATCTAATATCGCAACAAAAAAAACTCACTCAAAAATACTCCAGAGTTATTTTCACTGAAAATAAAAAAGTGCCGGTTTGTTCTGTTATTAGCAAAAATCAATGTAACTTATAGAATTAGCTTTAGGGGTATAAATATATACATCTAATATCGCAACAAAAAAAACTCACTCAATACTGGTCCAGAGTTATTTTCACTGAAAATTAAAAAGTGTCGGTTTGTCCTGTTATTAACAAAAATCAATGTAACTTATAGAATTAGCTTTAGGGGCATAAATATATACATCTAATATCGCAACAAAAAAAACTCACTCAAAAATACTCCAGAGTTATTTTCACTGAAAATAAAAAAGTGCCGGTTTGTTCTGTTATTAGCAAAAATCAATGTAACTTATAGAATTAGCTTTAGGGGTATAAATATATACATCTAATATCGCAACAAAAAAAACTCACTCAATACTGGTCCAGAGTTATTTTCACTGAAAATTAAAAAGTGTCGGTTTGTCCTGTTATTAACAAAAATCAATGTTACTTACAGAATTAGCTTTAGGGGCATAAATAGATACATCGAATATCGCAACAAAAAAAACTCACTCATAACTACTCCAGAGTTATTTTCACTGAAAATAAAAAAGTGCCGGTTTGTCCTGTTATTAGCAAAAATCAATGTAACTTATAGAATTGGCTTTGGGGGCATAAATAGATACATCGAATATCGCAACAAAAAAAAACGCACTCATAACTACTCCAGAGTTATTTTCACTGAAAATAAAAAAGTGCCGGTTTGTCCTGTTATTAGCAAAAATCAATGTAACTTATAGAATTAGCTTTAATGGTATAAATATATACATCTAATATCGCAACAAAAAAAACTCACTCATAACTACTCCAGAGTTATTTACACTGAAAATAAAAAAGTGCCGGTTTGTTCTGTTATTAGCAAAAATCAATGTTACTTACAGAATTAGCTTTAGGGGCATAAATAAATACATCGAATATCGCAACAAAAAAAACTCACTCATAACTACTCCAGAGTTATTTTCACTGAAAATAAAAAAGTGCCGGTTTGTCCTGTTATTAGCAAAAATCAATGTAACTTATAGAATTAGCTTTAGGGGCATAAATATATACATCTAATATCGCAACAAAAAAAAACTCACTCATAACTACTCCAGAGTTATTTACACTGAAAATAAAAAGTGCCGGTTTGTCCTGTTATTAGCAAAAATAAAAGTAACTTATAGAATTAGCTTTAGGGGCATAAATATATACATCTAATATCGCAACAAAAAAAACTCACTCATAACTACTCCAGAGTTATTTACACTGAAAATAAAAAAGTGCCGGTTTGTTCTGTTATTAGCAAAAATCAATGTAACTTATAGAATTAGCTTTAGGGGCATAAATAGAGACATCGATTATCACAACAAAAAAACTCACTCATAACTACTCCAGAGTTATTTTCACTGAAAATAAAAAAGTGCCGGTTTGTCCTGTTATTAGCAAAAATCAATGTAACTTATAGAATTGGCTTTGGGGGCATAAATAGATACATCGAATATCGCAACAAAAAAAACTCACTCATAACTACTCCAGAGTTATTTTCACTGAAAATAAAAAAGTGCCGGTTTGTCCTGTTATTAGCAAAAATCAATGTAACTTATAGAATTAGCTTTAGGGGCATAAATAGATACATCGAATATCGCAACAAAAAAAACTCACTCATAACTACTCCAGAGTAATTTTCACTGAAAATAAAAAATTGTCGGTTTGTCTTGTTATTAACAAAAAACAATGTAACTTATAGAATTAGCTTTAGGGGCATAAATATATACATCTAATATCGCAACAAAAAAAACTCACTCATAACTACTCCAGAGTTATTTACACTGAAAATAAAAAAGTGGCGGTTTGTCCTGTTATTAGCAAAAATCAATAACTTATAGAATTAGCTTTAGGGGCATAAATAGATACATCGAATATCGCAACAAAAAAAAACTCACTCAATACTGGTCCAGAGTTATTTTCACTGAAAATAAAAAAGTGTCGGTTTGTCCTGTTATTAACAAAAAACAATGTAACTTACAGAATTAGCTTTAGGGGCATAAATAGAGACATCGATTATCACAACAAAAAAACTCACTCATAACTACTCCAGAGTTATTTTCACTGAAAATAAAAAAGTGCCGGTTTGTCCTGTTATTAGCAAAAATCAATGTAACTTTTAGAATTAGCTTTAGGGGCATAAATAGAGACATCGATTATCACAACAAAAAAACTCACTCATAACTACTCCAGAGTTATTTTCACTGAAAATAAAAAAGTGCCGGTTTGTTCTGTTATTAGCAAAAATCAATGTAACTTATAGAATTAGCTTTGGGGGCATAAATAGATACATCGAATATCGCAACAAAAAAAACTCACTCATAACTACTCCAGAGTTATTTGCACTGAAAATAAAAAAGTGCCGGTTTGTCCTGTTATTAGCAAAAATCAATGTAACTTATAGAATTAGCTTTAATGGCATAAATATATACATCTAATATCGCAACAAAAAAAACTCACTCATAACTACTCCAGAGTTATTTACACTGAAAATAAAAAAGTGCCGGTTTGTTCTGTTATTAGCAAAAATCAATGTTACTTACAGAATTAGCTTTAGGGGCATAAATAAATACATCGAATATCGCAACAAAAAAAACTCACTCATAACTACTCCAGAGTTATTTTCACTGAAAATAAAAAAGTGCCGGTTTGTCCTGTTATTAGCAAAAATCAATGTAACTTATAGAATTAGCTTTAGGGGCATAAATATATACATCTAATATCGCAACAAAAAAAAACTCACTCATAACTACTCCAGAGTTATTTACACTGAAAATAAAAAAGGGCCGGTTTGTTCTGTTATTAGCAAAAATCAATGTAACTTAAAGAATTAGCTTTAGGGGCATAAATAAATACATCGAATATCGCAACAAAAAAAACTCACTCATAACTACTCCAGAGTTATTTTCACTGAAAATAAAAAAGTGTCGGTTTGTCCTGTTATTAACAAAAAACAATGTAACTTATAGAATTAGCTTTAGGGGCATAATTATATACATCTAATATCGCAACAAAAAAAACTCACTCATAACTACTCCAGAGTTATTTTCACTGAAAATAAAAAAGTGCCGGTTTGTTCTGTTATTAGCAAAAATAAAAGTAACTTATAGAATTAGCTTTAGGGGCATAAATATATACATCTAATATCGCAACAAAAAAAACTCACTCATAACTACTCCAGAGTTATTTACACTGAAAATAAAAAAGTGCCGGTTTGTTCTGTTATTAGCAAAAATCAATGTAACTTATAGAATCAGCTTTAATGGCATAAATATATACATCTAATATCGCAACAAAAAAAAACTCACTCATAACTACTCCAGAGTTATTTACACTGAAAATAAAAAAGTGCCGGTTTGTCCTGTTATTAGCAAAAATCAATGTAACTTATAGAATTGGCTTTGGGGGCATAAATAGATACATCGAATATCGCAACAAAAAAAACTCACTCATAACTACTCCAGAGTTATTTTCACTGAAAATAAAAAAGTGCCGGTTTGTCCTGTTATTAGCAAAAATCAATGTAACTTATAGAATTAGCTTTAGGGGCATAAATAGATACATCGAATATCGCAACAAAAAAAACTCACTCATAACTACTCCAGAGTAATTTTCACTGAAAATAAAAAATTGTCGGTTTGTCTTGTTATTAACAAAAAACAATGTAACTTATAGAATTAGCTTTAGGGGCATAAATATATACATCTAATATCGCAACAAAAAAAACTCACTCATAACTACTCCAGAGTTATTTTCACTGAAAATAAAAAAGTGCCGGTTTGTTCTGTTATTAGCAAAAATCAATGTAACTTAAAGAATTAGCTTTAGGGGCATAAATAAATACATCGAATATCGCAACAAAAAAAACTCACTCATAACTACTCCAGAGTTATTTTCACTGAAAATAAAAAAGTGTCGGTTTGTCCTGTTATTAACAAAAAACAATGTAACTTATAGAATTAGCTTTAGGGGCATAAATATATACATCTAATATCGCAACAAAAAAAACTCACTCATAACTACTCCAGAGTTATTTTCACTGAAAATAAAAAAGTGCCGGTTTGTCCTGTTATTAGCAAAAATAAAAGTAACTTATAGAATTAGCTTTAGGGGCATAAATATATACATCTAATATCGCAATAAAAAAAACTCACTCAAAAATACTCCAGAGTTATTTTCACTGAAAATAAAAAAGTGCCGGTTTGTTCTGTTATTAGCAAAAATCAATGTAACTTATAGAATTAGCTTTAATGACATATATATATACATCTAATATCGCAACAAAAAAAACTCGCTCATAACTACTCCAGAGTTATTTTCACTGAAAATAAAAAAGTGCCGGTTTGTCCTGTTATTAGCAAAAATCAATGTAACTCATAGAATTGGCTTTGGGGGCATAAATAGATACATCGAATATCGCAACAAAAAAAACTCACTCATAACTACTCCAGAGTTATTTTCACTGAAAATAAAAAAGTGCCGGTTTGTCCTGTTATTAGCAAAAATCAATGTAACTTATAGAATTAGCTTTAATGACATAAATATATACATCTAATATCGCAACAAAAAAAACTCACTCATAACTACTCCAGAGTTATTTTCACTGAAAATAAAAAAGTGCCGGTTTGTCCTGTTATTAGCAAAAATCAATGTTATTTATAGAATTAGCTTTAGGGGCATAAATAGATACATCGAATATCGCAACAAAAAAAACTCACTCATAACTACTCCAGAGTTATTTTCACTGAAAATAAAAAAGTGCCGGTTTGTTCTGTTATTAGCAAAAATCAATGTAACTTAAAGAATTAGCTTTAGGGGCATAAATAAATACATCGAATATCGCAACAAAAAAAACTCACTCATAACTACTCCAGAGTTATTTTCACTGAAAATAAAAAAGTGTCGGTTTGTCCTGTTATTAACAAAAAACAATGTAACTTATAGAATTAGCTTTAGGGGCATAAATATATACATCTAATATCGCAACAAAAAAAACTCACTCATAACTACTCCAGAGTTATTTTCACTGAAAATAAAAAAGTGCCGGTTTGTCCTGTTATTAGCAAAAATAAAAGTAACTTATAGAATTAGCTTTAGGGGCATAAATATATACATCTAATATCGCAACAAAAAAAACTCACTCATAACTACTCCAGAGTTATTTACACTGAAAATAAAAAAGTGCCGGTTTGTTCTGTTATTAGCAAAAATCAATGTAACTTATAGAATTAGCTTTAGGGGCATAAATAGAGACATCGATTATCACAACAAAAAAACTCACTCATAACTACTCCAGAGTTATTTTCACTGAAAATAAAAAAGTGCCGGTTTGTCCTGTTATTAGCAAAAATCAATGTAACTTATAGAATTGGCTTTGGGGGCATAAATAGATACATCGAATATCGCAACAAAAAAAACTCACTCATAACTACTCCAGAGTTATTTTCACTGAAAATAAAAAAGTGCCGGTTTGTCCTGTTATTAGCAAAAATCAATGTAACTTATAGAATTAGCTTTAGGGGCATAAATAGATACATCGAATATCGCAACAAAAAAAACTCACTCATAACTACTCCAGAGTAATTTTCACTGAAAATAAAAAATTGTCGGTTTGTCTTGTTATTAACAAAAAACAATGTAACTTATAGAATTAGCTTTAGGGGCATAAATATATACATCTAATATCGCAACAAAAAAAACTCACTCATAACTACTCCAGAGTTATTTACACTGAAAATAAAAAAGTGGCGGTTTGTCCTGTTATTAGCAAAAATCAATAACTTATAGAATTAGCTTTAGGGGCATAAATAGATACATCGAATATCGCAACAAAAAAAAACTCACTCAATACTGGTCCAGAGTTATTTTCACTGAAAATAAAAAAGTGTCGGTTTGTCCTGTTATTAACAAAAAACAATGTAACTTACAGAATTAGCTTTAGGGGCATAAATAGAGACATCGATTATCACAACAAAAAAACTCACTCATAACTACTCCAGAGTTATTTTCACTGAAAATAAAAAAGTGCCGGTTTGTCCTGTTATTAGCAAAAATCAATGTAACTTTTAGAATTAGCTTTAGGGGCATAAATAGAGACATCGATTATCACAACAAAAAAACTCACTCATAACTACTCCAGAGTTATTTTCACTGAAAATAAAAAAGTGCCGGTTTGTCCTGTTAATAGCAAAAATCAATGTAACTTATAGAATTGGCTTTGGGGGCATAAATAGATACATCGAATATCGCAACAAAAAAAACTCACTCATAACTACTCCAGAGTTATTTTCACTGAAAATAAAAAAGTGCCGGTTTGTCCTGTTATTAGCAAAAATCAATGTAACTTATAGAATTAGCTTTAGGGGCATAAATAGATACATCGAATATCGCAACAAAAAAAACTCACTCATAACTACTCCAGAGTTATTTTCACAGAAAATAAAAAAGTGCCGGTTTGTCCTGTTATTAACAAAAAACAATGTAACTTATAGAATTAGCTTTAGGGGCATAAATATATACATCTAATATCGCAACAAAAAAAACTCACTCAAAAATACTCCAGAGTTATTTTCACTGAAAATAAAAAAGTGCCGGTTTGTTCTGTTATTAGCAAAAATCAATGTAACTTATAGAATTAGCTTTAGGGGTATAAATATATACATCTAATATAGCAACAAAAAAAACTCACTCAATACTGGTCCAGAGTTATTTTCACTGAAAATTAAAAAGTGTCGGTTTGTCCTGTTATTAACAAAAATCAATGTAACTTATAGAATTAGCTTTAGGGGCATAAATAGATACATCGAATATCGCAACAAAAAAAACTCACTCATAACTACTCCAGAGTTATTTTCACTGAAAATAAAAAAGTGCCGGTTTGTCCTGTTATTAGCAAAAATCAATGTAACTTATAGAATTGGCTTTGGGGGCATAAATAGATACATCGAATATCGCAACAAAAAAAAACGCACTCATAACTACTCCAGAGTTATTTTCACTGAAAATAAAAAAGTGCCGGTTTGTCCTGTTATTAGCAAAAATCAATGTAACTTATAGAATTAGCTTTAATGGTATAAATATATACATCTAATATCGCAACAAAAAAAACTCACTCATAACTACTCCAGAGTTATTTACACTGAAAATAAAAAAGTGCCGGTTTGTTCTGTTATTAGCAAAAATCAATGTTACTTACAGAATTAGCTTTAGGGGCATAAATAAATACATCGAATATCGCAACAAAAAAAACTCACTCATAACTACTCCAGAGTTATTTTCACTGAAAATAAAAAAGTGCCGGTTTGTCCTGTTATTAGCAAAAATCAATGTAACTTATAGAATTAGCTTTAGGGGCATAAATATATACATCTAATATCGCAACAAAAAAAAACTCACTCATAACTACTCCAGAGTTATTTACACTGAAAATAAAAAGTGCCGGTTTGTTCTGTTATTAGCAAAAATCAATGTAACTTAAAGAATTAGCTTTAGGGGCATAAATAAATACATCGAATATCGCAACAAAAAAAACTCACTCATAACTACTCCAGAGTTATTTTCACTGAAAATAAAAAAGTGTTGGTTTGTCCTGTTATTAACAAAAATCAATGTAACTTATAGAATTAGCTTTAGGGGCATAAATATATACATCTAATATCGCAACAAAAAAAACTCACTCATAACTACTCCAGAGTTATTTTCACTGAAAATAAAAAAGTGCCGGTTTGTTCTGTTATTAGCAAAAATAAAAGTAACTTATAGAATTAGCTTTAGGGGCATAAATATATACATCTAATATCGCAACAAAAAAAACTCACTCATAACTACTCCAGAGTTATTTACACTGAAAATAAAAAAGTGCCGGTTTGTTCTGTTATTAGCAAAAATCAATGTAACTTATAGAATAAGCTTTAGGGGCATAAATAGAGACATCGATTATCACAACAAAAAAACTCACTCATAACTACTCCAGAGTTATTTTCACTGAAAATAAAAAAGTGCCGGTTTGTTCTGTTATTAGCAAAAATCAATGTAACTTATAGAATTAGCTTTGGGGGCATAAATAGATACATCGAATATCGCAACAAAAAAAACTCACTCATAACTACTCCAGAGTTATTTGCACTGAAAATAAAAAAGTGCCGGTTTGTCCTGTTATTAGCAAAAATCAATGTTACTTATAGAATTAGCTTTAATGGCATAAATATATACATCTAATATCGCAACAAAAAAAACTCACTCATAACTACTCCAGAGTTATTTACACTGAAAATAAAAAAGTGCCGGTTTGTTCTGTTATTAGCAAAAATCAATGTTACTTACAGAATTAGCTTTAGGGGCATAAATAAATACATCGAATATCGCAACAAAAAAAACTCACTCATAACTACTCCAGAGTTATTTTCACTGAAAATAAAAAAGTGCCGGTTTGTCCTGTTATTAGCAAAAATCAATGTAACTTATAGAATTAGCTTTAGGGGCATAAATATATACATCTAATATCGCAACAAAAAAAAACTCACTCATAACTACTCCAGAGTTATTTACACTGAAAATAAAAAAGGGCCGGTTTGTTCTGTTATTAGCAAAAATCAATGTAACTTAAAGAATTAGCTTTAGGGGCATAAATAAATACATCGAATATCGCAACAAAAAAAACTCACTCATAACTACTCCAGAGTTATTTTCACTGAAAATAAAAAAGTGCCGGTTTGTTCTGTTATTAGCAAAAATAAAAGTAACTTATAGAATTAGCTTTAGGGGCATAAATATATACATCTAATATCGCAACAAAAAAAACTCACTCATAACTACTCCAGAGTTATTTACACTGAAAATAAAAAAGTGCCGGTTTGTTCTGTTATTAGCAAAAATCAATGTAACTTATAGAATCAGCTTTAATGGCATAAATATATACATCTAACTAGTGTTTTGCGTGGCTGCGCGGGCCGCAAGCGGCCCGCGGGGATTTCCTATAGTCGGGTGGGGGCAAGTCTTTATATTCGACTTGAAAAAACTTTAAAAAAACTGAAGGATCAGGTTGAAAATGGCTAAGAAACCGAAATACATTAGAAAATGGGTTGATGATGATGATGATGTGTGATTTCCATGACCGAAACTGAACATGGAAGTCGGCAGGGGTACAAATCTTCTCATGGCCGTCAAAACGCTGAAGAAAATCCATATTCAGTCGTGGAAATAATATATGAACAGAAATCCAGTTTGTTTCTCACCGTAGGGGGAGGGAGCAGCTCGGCCTTCGGCCTCGCGTTGAGTTTGGGTTGAAGCTCGGCCTGTCGCGAGCTCGCAAGTACCGTGGCTCGGCCTGACGGCCTCACCACGGTACTTGCTCGGGGTCGTGGTTCGGCCTGGCGGCCTCACCACGCCCCTGGCTCGGCCTTCGGCCTCGCCCAAAGTTAGGCCTCCGAGTCTCAAGGTCGGCCTGCGGCCTCCCTTGAGACATTTGCTCGGCCTGCGGCCTCGCTTGAGACTCTCGCGACCTCTCAAGTACCGTGGCTCGGCCTATCGGCCTCACCACGCCTCTTGCTCGGCCTCCGGCCTCGCCAGGAACACTCGCGCTCGGCCTGCGGCCTCGCTCGAGTGATTTGCGACCTCGCGAGCGCCGTGGTTCGGCCTGGCGGCCTCACCACGGCACTCGCTCGGTCCGTCTGAAAATCACTTGTATGGCGACCATGGTCAAAAATTAAAAAAAAAAAAAAAAAACTTCAAAAATGAAATCAGAGGCCCCAAAAACCCCCGTATGCCAAAAATCAGACCCCTGGGACCATTTTGAAATTTTTGAAAAAAAAAAGTTGAAAATTAAAAAAAAAAAAACATTTTTCCAAAAAGATCTCCCGATTCCCTATGACATTTGGTCAAACACCCCCCGTGAAAGTCTAACCGTTTCCGAGTTATGACAGGTTCAAAATTGTATGGCGGCCATGTTTTTTTGTATGGGAGGCCTCTTTTTTTTCATGTCTTCAAAAAGGTCCGAGGTTTTGAGGAACTTTTTGTTAAACCGCTTTACTAAAAATGTTTACCGTTTCCGAGATCCCTGGGGGGTCTACCATCAGGTCATGGTCTTTTGAAGATCCCGTATTTTTCCCTTTGCCTCTGAACATCCCCCTACAAGACCTCATACTCACATTTTCTCCACAACCCCCCCAGTTCTCCAAACAACTATGTCAGTGAGTGAGTCAGTGAGTGAGTGAGTCAGTGGTAATTAAGCTTTATATAGTATAAAATATCGCAACAAAAAAAAACTCACTCATAACTACTCCAGAGTTATTTACACTGAAAATAAAAAAGTGCCGGTTTGTCCTGTTATTAGCAAAAATCAATGTAACTTATAGAATTGGCTTTGGGGGCATAAATAGATACATCGAATATCGCAACAAAAAAAACTCACTCATAACTACTCCAGAGTTATTTTCACTGAAAATAAAAAAGTGCCGGTTTGTCCTGTTATTAGCAAAAATCAATGTAACTTATAGAATTAGCTTTAGGGGCATAAATAGATACATCGAATATCGCAACAAAAAAAACTCACTCATAACTACTCCAGAGTAATTTTCACTGAAAATAAAAAATTGTCGGTTTGTCTTGTTATTAACAAAAAACAATGTAACTTATAGAATTAGCTTTAGGGGCATAAATATATACATCTAATATCGCAACAAAAAAAACTCACTCATAACTACTCCAGAGTTATTTTCACTGAAAATAAAAAAGTGCCGGTTTGTTCTGTTATTAGCAAAAATCAATGTAACTTAAAGAATTAGCTTTAGGGGCATAAATAAATACATCGAATATCGCAACAAAAAAAACTCACTCATAACTACTCCAGAGTTATTTTCACTGAAAATAAAAAAGTGTCGGTTTGTCCTGTTATTAACAAAAAACAATGTAACTTATAGAATTAGCTTTAGGGGCATAAATATATACATCTAATATCGCAACAAAAAAAACTCACTCATAACTACTCCAGAGTTATTTTCACTGAAAATAAAAAAGTGCCGGTTTGTCCTGTTATTAGCAAAAATAAAAGTAACTTATAGAATTAGCTTTAGGGGCATAAATATATACATCTAATATCGCAATAAAAAAAACTCACTCAAAAATACTCCAGAGTTATTTTCACTGAAAATAAAAAAGTGCCGGTTTGTTCTGTTATTAGCAAAAATCAATGTAACTTATAGAATTAGCTTTAATGACATATATATATACATCTAATATCGCAACAAAAAAAACTCGCTCATAACTACTCCAGAGTTATTTTCACTGAAAATAAAAAAGTGCCGGTTTGTCCTGTTATTAGCAAAAATCAATGTAACTCATAGAATTGGCTTTGGGGGCATAAATAGATACATCGAATATCGCAACAAAAAAAACTCACTCATAACTACTCCAGAGTTATTTTCACTGAAAATAAAAAAGTGCCGGTTTGTCCTGTTATTAGCAAAAATCAATGTAACTTATAGAATTAGCTTTAATGACATAAATATATACATCTAATATCGCAACAAAAAAAACTCACTCATAACTACTCCAGAGTTATTTTCACTGAAAATAAAAAAGTGCCGGTTTGTCCTGTTATAAGCAAAAATCAATGTTATTTATAGAATTAGCTTTAGGGGCATAAATAGATACATCGAATATCGCAACAAAAAAAACTCACTCATAACTACTCCAGAGTTATTTTCACTGAAAATAAAAAAGTGCCGGTTTGTTCTGTTATTAGCAAAAATCAATGTAACTTAAAGAATTAGCTTTAGGGGCATAAATAAATACATCGAATATCGCAACAAAAAAAACTCACTCATAACTACTCCAGAGTTATTTTCACTGAAAATAAAAAAGTGTCGGTTTGTCCTGTTATTAACAAAAAACAATGTAACTTATAGAATTAGCTTTAGGGGCATAAATATATACATCTAATATCGCAACAAAAAAAACTCACTCATAACTACTCCAGAGTTATTTTCACTGAAAATAAAAAAGTGCCGGTTTGTCCTGTTATTAGCAAAAATAAAAGTAACTTATAGAATTAGCTTTAGGGGCATAAATATATACATCTAATATCGCAACAAAAAAAACTCACTCATAACTACTCCAGAGTTATTTACACTGAAAATAAAAAAGTGCCGGTTTGTTCTGTTATTAGCAAAAATCAATGTAACTTATAGAATTAGCTTTAGGGGCATAAATAGAGACATCGATTATCACAACAAAAAAACTCACTCATAACTACTCCAGAGTTATTTTCACTGAAAATAAAAAAGTGCCGGTTTGTCCTGTTATTAGCAAAAATCAATGTAACTTATAGAATTGGCTTTGGGGGCATAAATAGATACATCGAATATCGCAACAAAAAAAACTCACTCATAACTACTCCAGAGTTATTTTCACTGAAAATAAAAAAGTGCCGGTTTGTCCTGTTATTAGCAAAAATCAATGTAACTTATAGAATTAGCTTTAGGGGCATAAATAGATACATCGAATATCGCAACAAAAAAAACTCACTCATAACTACTCCAGAGTAATTTTCACTGAAAATAAAAAATTGTCGGTTTGTCTTGTTATTAACAAAAAACAATGTAACTTATAGAATTAGCTTTAGGGGCATAAATATATACATCTAATATCGCAACAAAAAAAACTCACTCATAACTACTCCAGAGTTATTTACACTGAAAATAAAAAAGTGGCGGTTTGTCCTGTTATTAGCAAAAATCAATAACTTATAGAATTAGCTTTAGGGGCATAAATAGATACATCGAATATCGCAACAAAAAAAAACTCACTCAATACTGGTCCAGAGTTATTTTCACTGAAAATAAAAAAGTGTCGGTTTGTCCTGTTATTAACAAAAAACAATGTAACTTACAGAATTAGCTTTAGGGGCATAAATATATACATCTAATATCGCAACAAAAAAAACTCACTCATAACTACTCCAGAGTTATTTACACTGAAAATAAAAAAGTGCCGGTTTGTCCTGTTATTAGCAAAAATCAATGTAACTTATAGAATTAGCTTTAATGGCATAAATATATACATCTAATATCGCAACAAAAAAAAACTCACTCATAACTACTCCAGAGTTATTTTCACTGAAAATAAAAAAGTGCCGGTTTGTCCTGTTATTAGCAAAAATCAATGTAACTTATAGAATTAGCTTTAGGGGCATAAATAGATACATCGAATATCGCAACAAAAAAAACTCACTCATAACTACTCCAGAGTAATTTTCACTGAAAATAAAAAATTGTCGGTTTGTCTTGTTATTAACAAAAAACAATGTAACTTATAGAATTAGCTTTAGGGGCATAAATATATACATCTAATATCGCAACAAAAAAAACTCACTCATAACTACTCCAGAGTTATTTACACTGAAAATAAAAAAGTGGCGGTTTGTCCTGTTATTAGCAAAAATCAATAACTTATAGAATTAGCTTTAGGGGCATAAATAGATACATCGAATATCGCAACAAAAAAAAACTCACTCAATACTGGTCCAGAGTTATTTTCACTGAAAATAAAAAAGTGTCGGTTTGTCCTGTTATTAACAAAAAACAATGTAACTTACAGAATTAGCTTTAGGGGCATAAATATATACATCTAATATCGCAACAAAAAAAACTCACTCATAACTACTCCAGAGTTATTTACACTGAAAATAAAAAAGTGCCGGTTTGTCCTGTTATTAGCAAAAATCAATGTAACTTATAGAATTAGCTTTAATGGCATAAATATATACATCTAATATCGCAACAAAAAAAAACTCACTCATAACTACTCCAGAGTTATTTACACTGAAAATAAAAAAGTGCCGGTTTGTCCTGTTATTAGCAAAAATCAATGTAACTTATAGAATTGGCTTTGGGGGCATAAATAGATACATCGAATATCACAACAAAAAAACTCACTCATAACTACTCCAGAGTTATTTTCACTGAAAATAAAAAAGTGCCGGTTTGTCCTGTTATTAGCAAAAATCAATGTAACTTATAGAATTAGCTTTAGGGGCATAAATAGATACATCGAATATCGCAACAAAAAAAACTCACTCAATACTGGTCCAGAGTTATTTTCACTGAAAATAAAAAAGTGCCGGTTTGTCCTGTTATTAGCAAAAATCAATGTAACTTATAGAATTAGCTTTAGGGGCATAAATAGATACATCGAATATCGCAACAAAAAAAACTCACTCATAACTACTCCAGAGTTATTTTCACTGAAAATAAAAAAGTGCCGGTTTGTCCTGTTATTAGCAAAAATCAATGTAACTCATAGAATTGGCTTTGGGGGCATAAATAGATACATCGAATATCGCAACAAAAAAAACTCACTCATAACTACTCCAGAGTTATTTTCACTGAAAATAAAAAAGTGCCGGTTTGTCCTGTTATTAGCAAAAATCAATGTTACTTATAGAATTAGCTTTAATGACATAAATATATACATCTAATATCGCAACAAAAAAAACTCACTCATAACTACTCCAGAGTTATTTACACTGAAAATAAAAAAGTGCCGGTTTTTCCTGTTATTAGCAAAAATCAATGTAACATATAGAATTAGCTTTAGGGGCATAAATAGATACATCGAATATCGCAACAAAAAAACTCACTCAATACTGGTCCAGAGTTATTTTCACTGAAAATAAAAAAGTGTCGGTTTGTCCTGTTATTAACAAAAAACAATGTAACATATAGAATTAGCTTTAGGGGCATAAATATATACATCTTATATCGCAATAAAAAAAACTCACTCATAACTACTCCAGAGTTATTTACACTGAAAATAAAAAAGTGCCGGTTTGTTCTGTTATTAGCAAAAATCAATGTAACTTATAGAATTAGCTTTAGGGGCATAAATATATACATCTAATATCGCAATAAAAAAAACTCACTCAAAAATACTCCAGAGTTATTTTCACTGAAAATAAAAAAGTGCCGGTTTGTTCTGTTATTAGCAAAAATCAATGTAACTTATAGAATTAGCTTTAATGACATATATATATACATCTAATATCGCAACAAAAAAAACTCGCTCATAACTACTCCAGAGTTATTTTCACTGAAAATAAAAAAGTGCCGGTTTGTCCTGTTATTAGCAAAAATCAATGTAACTCATAGAATTGGCTTTGGGGGCATAAATAGATACATCGAATATCGCAACAAAAAAAACTCACTCATAACTACTCCAGAGTTATTTTCACTGAAAATAAAAAAGTGCCGGTTTGTCCTGTTATTAGCAAAAATCAATGTAACTTATAGAATTAGCTTTAATGACATAAATATATACATCTAATATCGCAACAAAAAAAACTCACTCATAACTACTCCAGAGTTATTTTCACTGAAAATAAAAAAGTGCCGGTTTGTCCTGTTATTAGCAAAAATCAATGTTATTTATAGAATTAGCTTTAGGGGCATAAATAGATACATCGAATATCGCAACAAAAAAAACTCACTCATAACTACTCCAGAGTTATTTTCACTGAAAATAAAAAAGTGCCGGTTTGTTCTGTTATTAGCAAAAATCAATGTAACTTAAAGAATTAGCTTTAGGGGCATAAATAAATACATCGAATATCGCAACAAAAAAAACTCACTCATAACTACTCCAGAGTTATTTTCACTGAAAATAAAAAAGTGTCGGTTTGTCCTGTTATTAACAAAAAACAATGTAACTTATAGAATTAGCTTTAGGGGCATAAATAGATACATCGAATATCGCAACAAAAAAAACTCACTCATAACTACTCCAGAGTTATTTTCACTGAAAATAAAAAAGTGCCGGTTTGTCCTGTTATTAGCAAAAATAAAAGTAACTTATAGAATTAGCTTTAGGGGCATAAATATATACATCGAATATCGCAACAAAAAAAACTCACTCATAACTACTCCAGAGTTATTTTCACAGAAAATAAAAAAGTGCCGGTTTGTCCTGTTATTAGCAAAAATCAATGTAACTTTTAGAATTAGCTTTAGGGGCATAAATAGAGACATCGATTATCACAACAAAAAAACTCACTCATAACTACTCCAGAGTTATTTTCACTGAAAATAAAAAAGTGCCGGTTTGTCCTGTTAATAGCAAAAATCAATGTAACTCATAGAATTGGCTTTGGGGGCATAAATAGATACATCGAATATCGCAACAAAAAAAACTCACTCATAACTACTCCAGAGTTATTTTCACTGAAAATAAAAAAGTGCCGGTTTGTCCTGTTATTAGCAAAAATCAATGTTACTTATAGAATTAGCTTTAATGACATAAATATATACATCTAATATCGCAACAAAAAAAACTCACTCATAACTACTCCAGAGTTATTTACACTGAAAATAAAAAAGTGCCGGTTTGTCCTGTTATTAGCAAAAATCAATGTAACTTATAGAATTAGCTTTAGGGGCATAAATAAATACATCGAATATCGCAACAAAAAAAACTCACTCATAACTACTCCAGAGTTATTTACACTGAAAATAAAAAAGTGCCGGTTTGTCCTGTTATTAGCAAAAATCAATGTAACTTATAGAATTAGCTTTAGGGGCATAAATAGATACATCGAATATCGCAACAAAAAAAACTCACTCAATACTGGTCCAGAGTTATTTTCACTGAAAATAAAAAAGTGCCGGTTTGTTCTGTTATTAGCAAAAATCAATGTAACTTATAGAATTAGCTTTAGGGGCATAAATAGATACATCTAATATCGCAACAAAAAAAAAACTCACTCGTAACTACTCCAGAGTTATTTACACTGAAAATAAAAAAGTGCCGGTTTGTCCTGTTATTAGCAAAAATCAATGTAACATATAGAATTAGCTTTAGGGGCATAAATAGATACATCGAATATCGCAACAAAAAAACTCACTCAATACTGGTCCAGAGTTATTTTCACTGAAAATAAAAAAGTGTCGGTTTGTCCTGTTATTAACAAAAAACAATGTAACTTATAGAATTAGCTTTAGGGGCATAAATATATACATCTTATATCGCAATAAAAAAAACTCACTCATAACTACTCCAGAGTTATTTACACTGAAAATAAAAAAGTGCCGGTTTGTTCTGTAATTAGCAAAAATCAATGTAACTTATAGAATTAGCTTTAGGGGCATAAATATATACATCTAATATCGCAATAAAAAAAACTCACTCAAAAATACTCCAGAGTTATTTTCACTGAAAATAAAAAAGTGCCGGTTTGTTCTGTTATTAGCAAAAATCAATGTAACTTATAGAATTAGCTTTAATGACATATATATATACATCTAATATCGCAACAAAAAAAACTCGCTCATAACTACTCCAGAGTTATTTTCACTGAAAATAAAAAAGTGCCGGTTTGTCCTGTTATTAGCAAAAATCAATGTAACTCATAGAATTGGCTTTGGGGGCATAAATAGATACATCGAATATCGCAACAAAAAAAACTCACTCATAACTACTCCAGAGTTATTTTCACTGAAAATAAAAAAGTGCCGGTTTGTCCTGTTATTAGCAAAAATCAATGTAACTTATAGAATTAGCTTTAATGACATAAATATATACATCTAATATCGCAACAAAAAAACTCACTCATAACTACTCCAGAGTTATTTTCACTGAAAATAAAAAAGTGCCGGTTTGTCCTGTTATTAGCAAAAATCAATGTTATTTATAGAATTAGCTTTAGGGGCATAAATAGATACATCGAATATCGCAACAAAAAAAACTCACTCATAACTACTCCAGAGTTATTTTCACTGAAAATAAAAAAGTGCCGGTTTGTTCTGTTATTAGCAAAAATCAATGTAACTTAAAGAATTAGCTTTAGGGCATAAATAAATACATCGAATATCGCAACAAAAAAAACTCACTCATAACTACTCCAGAGTTATTTTCACTGAAAATAAAAAAGTGTCGGTTTGTCCTGTTATTAACAAAAAACAATGTAACTTATAGAATTAGCTTTAGGGGCATAAATATATACATCTAATATCGCAACAAAAAAAACTCACTCATAACTACTCCAGAGTTATTTTCACTGAAAATAAAAAAGTGTCGGTTTGTCCTGTTATTAGCAAAAATAAAAGTAACTTATAGAATTAGCTTTAGGGGCATAAATATATACATCTAATATCGCAACAAAAAAAACTCACTCATAACTACTCCAGAGTTATTTACACTGAAAATAAAAAAGTGCCGGTTTGTTCTGTTATTAGCAAAAATCAATGTAACTTATAGAATTAGCTTTAGGGGCATAAATAGAGACATCGATTATCACAACAAAAAAACTCACTCATAACTACTCCAGAGTTATTTTCACTGAAAATAAAAAAGTGCCGGTTTGTCCTGTTATTAGCAAAAATCAATGTAACTTATAGAATTGGCTTTGGGGGCATAAATAGATACATCGAATATCGCAACAAAAAAAACTCACTCATAACTACTCCAGAGTTATTTTCACTGAAAATAAAAAAGTGCCGGTTTGTCCTGTTATTAGCAAAAATCAATGTAACTTTTAGAATTAGCTTTAGGGGCATAAATAGAGACATCGATTATCACAACAAAAAAACTCACTCATAACTACTCCAGAGTTATTTTCACTGAAAATAAAAAAGTGCCGGTTTGTCCTGTTAATAGCAAAAATCAATGTAACTTATAGAATTGGCTTTGGGGGCATAAATAGATACATCGAATATCGCAACAAAAAAAACTCACTCATAACTACTCCAGAGTTATTTTCACTGAAAATAAAAAAGTGCCGGTTTGTCCTGTTATTAGCAAAAATCAATGTAACTTATAGAATTAGCTTTAGGGGCATAAATAGATACATCGAATATCGCAACAAAAAAAACTCACTCATAACTACTCCAGAGTTATTTTCACAGAAAATAAAAAAGTGCCGGTTTGTCCTGTTATTAGCAAAAATCAATGTAACTCATAGAATTGGCTTTGGGGGCATAAATAGATACATCGAATATCGCAACAAAAAAAACTCACTCATAACTACTCCAGAGTTATTTTCACTGAAAATAAAAAAGTGCCGGTTTGTCCTGTTATTAGCAAAAATCAATGTTACTTATAGAATTAGCTTTAATGACATAAATATATACATCTAATATCGCAACAAAAAAAACTCACTCATAACTACTCCAGAGTTATTTACACTGAAAATAAAAAAGTGCCGGTTTGTCCTGTTATTAGCAAAAATCAATGTAACTTATAGAATTAACTTTAGGGGCATAAATAGATACATCGAATATCGCAACAAAAAAAAACTCACTCAATACTGGTCCAGAGTTATTTTCACTGAAAATAAAAAAGTGCCGGTTTGTCCTGTTATTAGCAAAAATCAATGAAACCCATAGAATTGGCTTTGGGGGCATAAATAGATACATCGAATATCGCAACAAAAAAAACTCACTCAATACTGGTCCAGAGTTATTTTCACTGAAAATAAAAAAGTGTCGGTTTGTCCTGTTATTAACAAAAAACAATGTAACTAATAGAATTAGCTTTAGGGGCATAAATATATACATCTAATATCGCAACAAAAAAAAACTCACTCATAACTACTCCAGAGTTATTTACACTGAAAATAAAAAAGTGCCGGTTTGTCCTGTTATTAGCAAAAATCAATGTAACTTATAGAATTGGCTTTGGGGGCATAAATAGATACATCGAATATCGCAACAAAAAAAACTCACTCATAACTACTCCAGAGTTATTTTCACTGAAAATAAAAAAGTGCCGGTTTGTCCTGTTATTAGCAAAAATCAATGTAACTTATAGAATTAGCTTTAGGGGCATAAATAGATACATCGAATATCGCAACAAAAAAAACTCACTCATAACTACTCCAGAGTAATTTTCACTGAAAATAAAAAATTGTCGGTTTGTCTTGTTATTAACAAAAAACAATGTAACTTATAGAATTAGCTTTAGGGGCATAAATATATACATCTAATATCGCAACAAAAAAAACTCACTCATAACTACTCCAGAGTTATTTTCACTGAAAATAAAAAAGTGCCGGTTTGTTCTGTTATTAGCAAAAATCAATGTAACTTAAAGAATTAGCTTTAGGGGCATAAATAAATACATCGAATATCGCAACAAAAAAAACTCACTCATAACTACTCCAGAGTTATTTTCACTGAAAATAAAAAAGTGTCGGTTTGTCCTGTTATTAACAAAAAACAATGTAACTTATAGAATTAGCTTTAGGGGCATAAATATATACATCTAATATCGCAACAAAAAAAACTCACTCATAACTACTCCAGAGTTATTTTCACTGAAAATAAAAAAGTGCCGGTTTGTCCTGTTATTAGCAAAAATAAAAGTAACTTATAGAATTAGCTTTAGGGGCATAAATATATACATCTAATATCGCAATAAAAAAAACTCACTCAAAAATACTCCAGAGTTATTTTCACTGAAAATAAAAAAGTGCCGGTTTGTTCTGTTATTAGCAAAAATCAATGTAACTTATAGAATTAGCTTTAATGACATATATATATACATCTAATATCGCAACAAAAAAAACTCGCTCATAACTACTCCAGAGTTATTTTCACTGAAAATAAAAAAGTGCCGGTTTGTCCTGTTATTAGCAAAAATCAATGTAACTCATAGAATTGGCTTTGGGGGCATAAATAGATACATCGAATATCGCAACAAAAAAAACTCACTCATAACTACTCCAGAGTTATTTTCACTGAAAATAAAAAAGTGCCGGTTTGTCCTGTTATTAGCAAAAATCAATGTAACTTATAGAATTAGCTTTAATGACATAAATATATACATCTAATATCGCAACAAAAAAAACTCACTCATAACTACTCCAGAGTTATTTTCACTGAAAATAAAAAAGTGCCGGTTTGTCCTGTTATTAGCAAAAATCAATGTTATTTATAGAATTAGCTTTAGGGGCATAAATAGATACATCGAATATCGCAACAAAAAAAACTCACTCATAACTACTCCAGAGTTATTTTCACTGAAAATAAAAAAGTGCCGGTTTGTTCTGTTATTAGCAAAAATCAATGTAACTTAAAGAATTAGCTTTAGGGGCATAAATAAATACATCGAATATCGCAACAAAAAAAACTCACTCATAACTACTCCAGAGTTATTTTCACTGAAAATAAAAAAGTGTCGGTTTGTCCTGTTATTAACAAAAAACAATGTAACTTATAGAATTAGCTTTAGGGGCATAAATATATACATCTAATATCGCAACAAAAAAAACTCACTCATAACTACTCCAGAGTTATTTTCACTGAAAATAAAAAAGTGCCGGTTTGTCCTGTTATTAGCAAAAATAAAAGTAACTTATAGAATTAGCTTTAGGGGCATAAATATATACATCTAATATCGCAACAAAAAAAACTCACTCATAACTACTCCAGAGTTATTTACACTGAAAATAAAAAAGTGCCGGTTTGTTCTGTTATTAGCAAAAATCAATGTAACTTATAGAATTAGCTTTAGGGGCATAAATAGAGACATCGATTATCACAACAAAAAAACTCACTCATAACTACTCCAGAGTTATTTTCACTGAAAATAAAAAAGTGCCGGTTTGTCCTGTTATTAGCAAAAATCAATGTAACTTATAGAATTGGCTTTGGGGGCATAAATAGATACATCGAATATCGCAACAAAAAAAACTCACTCATAACTACTCCAGAGTTATTTTCACTGAAAATAAAAAAGTGCCGGTTTGTCCTGTTATTAGCAAAAATCAATGTAACTTATAGAATTAGCTTTAGGGGCATAAATAGATACATCGAATATCGCAACAAAAAAAACTCACTCATAACTACTCCAGAGTAATTTTCACTGAAAATAAAAAATTGTCGGTTTGTCTTGTTATTAACAAAAAACAATGTAACTTATAGAATTAGCTTTAGGGGCATAAATATATACATCTAATATCGCAACAAAAAAAACTCACTCATAACTACTCCAGAGTTATTTACACTGAAAATAAAAAAGTGGCGGTTTGTCCTGTTATTAGCAAAAATCAATAACTTATAGAATTAGCTTTAGGGGCATAAATAGATACATCGAATATCGCAACAAAAAAAAACTCACTCAATACTGGTCCAGAGTTATTTTCACTGAAAATAAAAAAGTGTCGGTTTGTCCTGTTATTAACAAAAAACAATGTAACTTACAGAATTAGCTTTAGGGGCATAAATATATACATCTAATATCGCAACAAAAAAAACTCACTCATAACTACTCCAGAGTTATTTACACTGAAAATAAAAAAGTGCCGGTTTGTCCTGTTATTAGCAAAAATCAATGTAACTTATAGAATTAGCTTTAATGGCATAAATATATACATCTAATATCGCAACAAAAAAAAACTCACTCATAACTACTCCAGAGTTATTTTCACTGAAAATAAAAAAGTGCCGGTTTGTCCTGTTATTAGCAAAAATCAATGTAACTTATAGAATTAGCTTTAGGGGCATAAATAGATACATCGAATATCGCAACAAAAAAAACTCACTCATAACTACTCCAGAGTAATTTTCACTGAAAATAAAAAATTGTCGGTTTGTCTTGTTATTAACAAAAAACAATGTAACTTATAGAATTAGCTTTAGGGGCATAAATATATACATCTAATATCGCAACAAAAAAAACTCACTCATAACTACTCCAGAGTTATTTACACTGAAAATAAAAAAGTGGCGGTTTGTCCTGTTATTAGCAAAAATCAATAACTTATAGAATTAGCTTTAGGGGCATAAATAGATACATCGAATATCGCAACAAAAAAAAACTCACTCAATACTGGTCCAGAGTTATTTTCACTGAAAATAAAAAAGTGTCGGTTTGTCCTGTTATTAACAAAAAACAATGTAACTTACAGAATTAGCTTTAGGGGCATAAATATATACATCTAATATCGCAACAAAAAAAACTCACTCATAACTACTCCAGAGTTATTTACACTGAAAATAAAAAAGTGCCGGTTTGTCCTGTTATTAGCAAAAATCAATGTAACTTATAGAATTAGCTTTAATGGCATAAATATATACATCTAATATCGCAACAAAAAAAAACTCACTCATAACTACTCCAGAGTTATTTACACTGAAAATAAAAAAGTGCCGGTTTGTCCTGTTATTAGCAAAAATCAATGTAACTTATAGAATTGGCTTTGGGGGCATAAATAGATACATCGAATATCACAACAAAAAAACTCACTCATAACTACTCCAGAGTTATTTTCACTGAAAATAAAAAAGTGCCGGTTTGTCCTGTTATTAGCAAAAATCAATGTAACTTATAGAATTAGCTTTAGGGGCATAAATAGATACATCGAATATCGCAACAAAAAAAACTCACTCAATACTGGTCCAGAGTTATTTTCACTGAAAATAAAAAAGTGCCGGTTTGTCCTGTTATTAGCAAAAATCAATGTAACTTATAGAATTAGCTTTAGGGGCATAAATAGATACATCGAATATCGCAACAAAAAAAACTCACTCATAACTACTCCAGAGTTATTTTCACTGAAAATAAAAAAGTGCCGGTTTGTCCTGTTATTAGCAAAAATCAATGTAACTCATAGAATTGGCTTTGGGGGCATAAATAGATACATCGAATATCGCAACAAAAAAAACTCACTCATAACTACTCCAGAGTTATTTTCACTGAAAATAAAAAAGTGCCGGTTTGTCCTGTTATTAGCAAAAATCAATGTTACTTATAGAATTAGCTTTAATGACATAAATATATACATCTAATATCGCAACAAAAAAAACTCACTCATAACTACTCCAGAGTTATTTACACTGAAAATAAAAAAGTGCCGGTTTGTCCTGTTATTAGCAAAAATCAATGTAACATATAGAATTAGCTTTAGGGGCATAAATAGATACATCGAATATCGCAACAAAAAAACTCACTCAATACTGGTCCAGAGTTATTTTCACTGAAAATAAAAAAGTGTCGGTTTGTCCTGTTATTAACAAAAAACAATGTAACTTATAGAATTAGCTTTAGGGGCATAAATATATACATCTTATATCGCAATAAAAAAAACTCACTCATAACTACTCCAGAGTTATTTACACTGAAAATAAAAAAGTGCCGGTTTGTTCTGTTATTAGCAAAAATCAATGTAACTTATAGAATTAGCTTTAGGGGCATAAATATATACATCTAATATCGCAATAAAAAAAACTCACTCAAAAATACTCCAGAGTTATTTTCACTGAAAATAAAAAAGTGCCGGTTTGTTCTGTTATTAGCAAAAATCAATGTAACTTATAGAATTAGCTTTAATGACATATATATATACATCTAATATCGCAACAAAAAAAACTCGCTCATAACTACTCCAGAGTTATTTTCACTGAAAATAAAAAAGTGCCGGTTTGTCCTGTTATTAGCAAAAATCAATGTAACTCATAGAATTGGCTTTGGGGGCATAAATAGATACATCGAATATCGCAACAAAAAAAACTCACTCATAACTACTCCAGAGTTATTTTCACTGAAAATAAAAAAGTGCCGGTTTGTCCTGTTATTAGCAAAAATCAATGTAACTTATAGAATTAGCTTTAATGACATAAATATATACATCTAATATCGCAACAAAAAAAACTCACTCATAACTACTCCAGAGTTATTTTCACTGAAAATAAAAAAGTGCCGGTTTGTCCTGTTATTAGCAAAAATCAATGTTATTTATAGAATTAGCTTTAGGGGCATAAATAGATACATCGAAGATCGCAACAAAAAAAACTCACTCATAACTACTCCAGAGTTATTTTCACTGAAAATAAAAAAGTGCCGGTTTGTTCTGTTATTAGCAAAAATCAATGTAACTTAAAGAATTAGCTTTAGGGGCATAAATAAATACATCGAATATCGCAACAAAAAAAACTCACTCATAACTACTCCAGAGTTATTTTCACTGAAAATAAAAAAGTGTCGGTTTGTCCTGTTATTAACAAAAAACAATGTAACTTATAGAATTAGCTTTAGGGGCATAAATAGATACATCGAATATCGCAACAAAAAAAACTCACTCATAACTACTCCAGAGTTATTTTCACTGAAAATAAAAAAGTGCCGGTTTGTCCTGTTATTAGCAAAAATAAAAGTAACTTATAGAATTAGCTTTAGGGGCATAAATATATACATCGAATATCGCAACAAAAAAAACTCACTCATAACTACTCCAGAGTTATTTTCACAGAAAATAAAAAAGTGCCGGTTTGTCCTGTTATTAGCAAAAATCAATGTAACTTTTAGAATAAGCTTTAGGGGCATAAATAGAGACATCGATTATCACAACAAAAAAACTCACTCATAACTACTCCAGAGTTATTTTCACTGAAAATAAAAAAGTGCCGGTTTGTCCTGTTAATAGCAAAAATCAATGTAACTTATAGAATTGGCTTTGGGGGCATAAATAGATACATCGAATATCGCAACAAAAAAAACTCACTCATAACTACTCCAGAGTTATTTTCACTGAAAATAAAAAAGTGCCGGTTTGTCCTGTTATTAGCAAAAATCAATGTAACTTATAGAATTAGCTTTAGGGGCATAAATAGATACATCGAATATCGCAACAAAAAAAACTCACTCATAACTACTCCAGAGTTATTTTCACAGAAAATAAAAAAGTGCCGGTTTGTCCTGTTATTAGCAAAAATCAATGTAACTCATAGAATTGGCTTTGGGGGCATAAATAGATACATCGAATATCGCAACAAAAAAAACTCACTCATAACTACTCCAGAGTTATTTTCACTGAAAATAAAAAAGTGCCGGTTTGTCCTGTTATTAGCAAAAATCAATGTTACTTATAGAATTAGCTTTAATGACATAAATATATACATCTAATATCGCAACAAAAAAAACTCACTCATAACTACTCCAGAGTTATTTACACTGAAAATAAAAAAGTGCCGGTTTGTCCTGTTATTAGCAAAAATCAATGTAACTTATAGAATTAGCTTTAGGGGCATAAATAAATACATCGAATATCGCAACAAAAAAAACTCACTCATAACTACTCCAGAGTTATTTACACTGAAAATAAAAAAGTGCCGGTTTGTCCTGTTATTAGCAAAAATCAATGTAACTTATAGAATTAGCTTTAGGGGCATAAATAGATACATCGAATATCGCAACAAAAAAAACTCACTCAATACTGGTCCAGAGTTATTTTCACTGAAAATAAAAAAGTGCCGGTTTGTTCTGTTATTAGCAAAAATCAATGTAACTTATAGAATTAGCTTTAGGGGCATAAATAGATACATCTAATATCGCAACAAAAAAAAAACTCACTCGTAACTACTCCAGAGTTATTTACACTGAAAATAAAAAAGTGCCGGTTTGTCCTGTTATTAGCAAAAATCAATGTAACATATAGAATTAGCTTTAGGGGCATAAATAGATACATCGAATATCGCAACAAAAAAACTCACTCAATACTGGTCCAGAGTTATTTTCACTGAAAATAAAAAAGTGTCGGTTTGTCCTGTTATTAACAAAAAACAATGTAACTTATAGAATTAGCTTTAGGGGCATAAATATATACATCTTATATCGCAATAAAAAAAACTCACTCATAACTACTCCAGAGTTATTTACACTGAAAATAAAAAAGTGCCGGTTTGTTCTGTAATTAGCAAAAATCAATGTAACTTATAGAATTAGCTTTAGGGGCATAAATATATACATCTAATATCGCAATAAAAAAAACTCACTCAAAAATACTCCAGAGTTATTTTCACTGAAAATAAAAAAGTGCCGGTTTGTTCTGTTATTAGCAAAAATCAATGTAACTTATAGAATTAGCTTTAATGACATATATATATACATCTAATATCGCAACAAAAAAAACTCGCTCATAACTACTCCAGAGTTATTTTCACTGAAAATAAAAAAGTGCCGGTTTGTCCTGTTATTAGCAAAAATCAATGTAACTCATAGAATTGGCTTTGGGGGCATAAATAGATACATCGAATATCGCAACAAAAAAAACTCACTCATAACTACTCCAGAGTTATTTTCACTGAAAATAAAAAAGTGCCGGTTTGTCCTGTTATTAGCAAAAATCAATGTAACTTATAGAATTAGCTTTAATTACATAAATATATACATCTGATATCGCAACAAAAAAAACTCACTCATAACTACTCCAGAGTTATTTACACTGAAAATAAAAAAGTGCCGGTTTGTCCTGTTATTAGCAAAAATCAATGTAACTTATAGAATTAGCTTTAGGGCATAAATAAATACATCGAATATCGCAACAAAAAAAAACTACTCCAGAGTTATTTTCACTGAAAATAAAAAAGTGCCGGTTTGTCCTGTTATTAGCAAAAATCAATGTAACTTATAGAATTGGCTTTGGGGGCATAAATAGATACATCGAATATCGCAACAAAAAAAACTCACTCATAACTACTCCAGAGTTATTTTCACTGAAAATAAAAAAGTGCCGGTTTGTCCTGTTATTAGCAAAAATCAATGTAACTTATAGAATTAGCTTTAGGGGCATAAATAGATACATCGAATATCGCAACAAAAAAAACTCACTCATAACTACTCCAGAGTTATTTTCACTGAAAATAAAAAAGTGCCGGTTTGTCCTGTTATTAGCAAAAATCAATGAAACCCATAGAATTGGCTTTGGGGGCATAAATAGATACATCGAATATCGCAACAAAAAAAAACTCACTCATAACTACTCCAGAGTCATTTTCACTGAAAATAAAAAAGTGCCGGTTTGTCCTGTTATTAGCAAAAATCAATGTAACTTATAGAATTGGCTTTGGGGGCATAAATAGATACATCGAATATCGTAACAAAAAAAACTCACTCATAACTACTCCAGAGTTATTTTCACTGAAAATAAAAAAGTGCCGGTTTGTCCTGTTATTAGCAAAAATCAATGTAACTTATAAAATTAGCTTTAGGGGCATAAATAGATACATCGAATATCGCAACAAAAAAAACTCACACATAACTACTCCAGAGTTATTTTCACTGAAAATAAAAAAGTGCCGGTTTGTCCTGTTATTAGCAAAAATCAATGTAACTCATAGAATTGGCTTTGGGGGCATAAATAGATACATCGAATATCGCAACAAAAAAAACTCACTCATAACTACTCCAGAGTTATTTTCACTGAAAATAAAAAAGTGCCGGTTTGTCCTGTTATTAGCAAAAATCAATGTAACTCATAGAATTGGCTTTGGGGGCATAAATAGATACATCGAATATCGCAACAAAAAAAACTCACTCATAACTACTCCAGAGTTATTTTCACTGAAAATAAAAAAGTGCCGGTTTGTCCTGTTATTAGCAAAAATCAATGTAACTTATAGAATTGGCTTTGGGGGCATAAATAGATACATCGAATATCGCAACAAAAAAAACTCACTCATAACTACTCCATAGTTATTTTCACTGAAAATAAAAAAGTGCCGGTTTGTCCTGTTATTAGCAAAAATCAATGTAACTTATAGAATTAGCTTTAATGACATAAATATATACATCTGATATCGCAACAAAAAAAACTCACTCATAACTACTCCAGAGTTATTTACACTGAAAATAAAAAAGTGCCGGTTTGTCCTGTTATTAGCAAAAATCAATGTAACTTATAGAATTAGCTTTAGGGGCATAAATAAATACATCGAATATCGCAACAAAAAAAACTCACTCATAACTACTCCAGAGTTATTTTCACTGAAAATAAAAAAGTGCCGGTTTGTCCTGTTATTAGCAAAAATCAATGTAACTTATAGAATTGGCTTTGGGGGCATAAATAGATACATCGAATATCGCAACAAAAAAAACTCACTCATAACTACTCCAGAGTTATTTTCACTGAAAATAAAAAAGTGCCGGTTTGTCCTGTTATTAGCAAAAATCAATGAAACCCATAGAATTGGCTTTGGGGGCATAAATAGATACATCGAATATCGCAACAAAAAAAAACTCACTCATAACTACTCCAGAGTCATTTTCACTGAAAATAAAAAAGTGCCGGTTTGTCCTGTTATTAGCAAAAATCAATGTAACTTATAGAATTAGCTTTAATGACATAAATATATACATCTGATATCGCAACAAAAAAAACTCACTCATAACTACTCCAGAGTTATTTACACTGAAAATAAAAAAGTGCCGGTTTGTCCTGTTATTAGCAAAAATCAATGTAACTTATAGAATTAGCTTTAGGGGCATAAATAAATACATCGAATATCGCAACAAAAAAAACTCACTCATAACTACTCCAGAGTTATTTACACTGAAAATAAAAAAGTGCCGGTTTGTTCTGTTATTAGCAAAAATCAATGTAACTTATAGAATTAGCTTTAGGGGCATAAATAGAGACATCGATTATCACAACAAAAAAACTCACTCATAACTACTCCAGAGTTATTTTCACTGAAAATAAAAAAGTGCCGGTTTGTCCTGTTATTAGCAAAAATCAATGTAACTTATAGAATTGGCTTTGGGGGCATAAATAGATACATCGAATATCGCAACAAAAAAAACTCACTCATAACTACTCCAGAGTTATTTTCACTGAAAATAAAAAAGTGCCGGTTTGTCCTGTTATTAGCAAAAATCAATGTAACTTTTAGAATTAGCTTTAGGGGCATAAATAGAGACATCGATTATCACAACAAAAAAACTCACTCATAACTACTCCAGAGTTATTTTCACTGAAAATAAAAAAGTGCCGGTTTGTCCTGTTAATAGCAAAAATCAATGTAACTTATAGAATTGGCTTTGGGGGCATAAATAGATACATCGAATATCGCAACAAAAAAAACTCACTCATAACTACTCCAGAGTTATTTTCACTGAAAATAAAAAAGTGCCGGTTTGTCCTGTTATTAGCAAAAATCAATGTAACTTATAGAATTAGCTTTAGGGGCATAAATAGATACATCGAATATCGCAACAAAAAAAACTCACTCATAACTACTCCAGAGTTATTTTCACAGAAAATAAAAAAGTGCCGGTTTGTCCTGTTATTAGCAAAAATCAATGTAACTCATAGAATTGGCTTTGGGGGCATAAATAGATACATCGAATATCGCAACAAAAAAAACTCACTCATAACTACTCCAGAGTTATTTTCACTGAAAATAAAAAAGTGCCGGTTTGTCCTGTTATTAGCAAAAATCAATGTTACTTATAGAATTAGCTTTAATGACATAAATATATACATCTAATATCGCAACAAAAAAAACTCACTCATAACTACTCCAGAGTTATTTACACTGAAAATAAAAAAGTGCCGGTTTGTCCTGTTATTAGCAAAAATCAATGTAACTTATAGAATTAACTTTAGGGGCATAAATAGATACATCGAATATCGCAACAAAAAAAAACTCACTCAATACTGGTCCAGAGTTATTTTCACTGAAAATAAAAAAGTGCCGGTTTGTCCTGTTATTAGCAAAAATCAATGAAACCCATAGAATTGGCTTTGGGGGCATAAATAGATACATCGAATATCGCAACAAAAAAAACTCACTCAATACTGGTCCAGAGTTATTTTCACTGAAAATAAAAAAGTGTCGGTTTGTCCTGTTATTAACAAAAAACAATGTAACTAATAGAATTAGCTTTAGGGGCATAAATATATACATCTTATATCGCAACAAAAAAAACTCACTCATAACTACTCCAGAGTTATTTACACTGAAAATAAAAAAGTGCCGGTTTGTTCTGTTATTAGCAAAAATCAATGTAACTTATAGAATTAGCTTTAGGGGCATAAATATATACTACGAATATCGCAACAAAAAAAACTCACTCATAACTACTCCAGAGTTATTTTCACTGAAAATAAAAAAGTGCCGGTTTGTCCTGTTATTAGCAAAAATCAATGTAACTTATAGAATTGGCTTTGGGGGCATAAATAGATACATCGAATATCGCAACAAAAAAAACTCACTCATAACTACTCCAGAGTTATTTTCACTGAAAATAAAAAAGTGCCGGTTTGTCCTGTTATTAGCAAAAATCAATGTAACTTTTAGAATTAGCTTTAGGGGCATAAATAGAGACATCGATTATCACAACAAAAAAACTCACTCATAACTACTCCAGAGTTATTTTCACTGAAAATAAAAAAGTGCCGGTTTGTCCTGTTAATAGCAAAAATCAATGTAACTTATAGAATTGGCTTTGGGGGCATAAATAGATACATCGAATATCGCAACAAAAAAAACTCACTCATAACTACTCCAGAGTTATTTTCACTGAAAATAAAAAAGTGCCGGTTTGTCCTGTTATTAGCAAAAATCAATGTAACTTATAGAATTAGCTTTAGGGGCATAAATAGATACATCGAATATCGCAACAAAAAAAACTCACTCATAACTACTCCAGAGTTATTTTCACAGAAAATAAAAAAGTGCCGGTTTGTCCTGTTATTAGCAAAAATCAATGTAACTCATAGAATTGGCTTTGGGGGCATAAATAGATACATCGAATATCGCAACAAAAAAAACTCACTCATAACTACTCCAGAGTTATTTTCACTGAAAATAAAAAAGTGCCGGTTTGTCCTGTTATTAGCAAAAATCAATGTTACTTATAGAATTAGCTTTAATGACATAAATATATACATCTAATATCGCAACAAAAAAAACTCACTCATAACTACTCCAGAGTTATTTACACTGAAAATAAAAAAGTGCCGGTTTGTCCTGTTATTAGCAAAAATCAATGTAACTTATAGAATTAACTTTAGGGGCATAAATAGATACATCGAATATCGCAACAAAAAAAAACTCACTCAATACTGGTCCAGAGTTATTTTCACTGAAAATAAAAAAGTGCCGGTTTGTCCTGTTATTAGCAAAAATCAATGAAACCCATAGAATTGGCTTTGGGGGCATAAATAGATACATCGAATATCGCAACAAAAAAAACTCACTCATAACTACTCCAGAGTTATTTTCACTGAAAATAAAAAAATGCCGGTTTGTCCTGTTATTAGCAAAAATCAATGTTACTTATAGAATTAGCTTTAATGACATAAATATATACATCTAATATCGCAACAAAAAAAACTCACTCATAACTACTCCAGAGTTATTTACACTGAAAATAAAAAAGTGCCGGTTTGTCCTGTTATTAGCAAAAATCAATGTAACTTATAGAATTAACTTTAGGGGCATAAATAGATACATCGAATATCGCAACAAAAAAAAACTCACTCAATACTGGTCCAGAGTTATTTTCACTGAAAATAAAAAAGTGCCGGTTTGTCCTGTTATTAGCAAAAATCAATGAAACCCATAGAATTAACTTTAGGGGCATAAATAGATACATCGAATATCGCAACAAAAAAAAACTCACTCAATACTGGTCCAGAGTTATTTTCACTGAAAATAAAAAAGTGCCGGTTTGTCCTGTTATTAGCAAAAATCAATGAAACCCATAGAATTGGCTTTGGGGGCATAAATAGATACATCGAATATCGCAACAAAAAAAACTCACTCAATACTGGTCCAGAGTTATTTTCACTGAAAATAAAAAAGTGTCGGTTTGTCCTGTTATTAACAAAAAACAATGTAACTAATAGAATTAGCTTTAGGGGCATAAATATATACATCTTATATCGCAACAAAAAAAACTCACTCATAACTACTCCAGAGTTATTTACACTGAAAATAAAAAAGTGCCGGTTTGTTCTGTTATTAGCAAAAATCAATGTAACTTATAGAATTAGCTTTAGGGGCATAAATATATACTACGAATATCGCAACAAAAAAAACTCACTCATAACTACTCCAGAGTTATTTTCACTGAAAATAAAAAAGTGCCGGTTTGTCCTGTTATTAGCAAAAATCAATGTAACTTATAGAATTGGCTTTGGGGGCATAAATAGATACATCGAATATCGCAACAAAAAAAACTCACTCATAACTACTCCAGAGTTATTTTCACTGAAAATAAAAAAGTGCCGGTTTGTCCTGTTATTAGCAAAAATCAATGTAACTTTTAGAATTAGCTTTAGGGGCATAAATAGAGACATCGATTATCACAACAAAAAAACTCACTCATAACTACTCCAGAGTTATTTTCACTGAAAATAAAAAAGTGCCGGTTTGTCCTGTTAATAGCAAAAATCAATGTAACTTATAGAATTGGCTTTGGGGGCATAAATAGATACATCGAATATCGCAACAAAAAAAACTCACTCATAACTACTCCAGAGTTATTTTCACTGAAAATAAAAAAGTGCCGGTTTGTCCTGTTATTAGCAAAAATCAATGTAACTTATAGAATTAGCTTTAGGGGCATAAATAGATACATCGAATATCGCAACAAAAAAAACTCACTCATAACTACTCCAGAGTTATTTTCACAGAAAATAAAAAAGTGCCGGTTTGTCCTGTTATTAGCAAAAATCAATGTAACTCATAGAATTGGCTTTGGGGGCATAAATAGATACATCGAATATCGCAACAAAAAAAACTCACTCATAACTACTCCAGAGTTATTTTCACTGAAAATAAAAAAGTGCCGGTTTGTCCTGTTATTAGCAAAAATCAATGTTACTTATAGAATTAGCTTTAATGACATAAATATATACATCTAATATCGCAACAAAAAAAACTCACTCATAACTACTCCAGAGTTATTTACACTGAAAATAAAAAAGTGCCGGTTTGTCCTGTTATTAGCAAAAATCAATGTAACTTATAGAATTAACTTTAGGGGCATAAATAGATACATCGAATATCGCAACAAAAAAAAACTCACTCAATACTGGTCCAGAGTTATTTTCACTGAAAATAAAAAAGTGCCGGTTTGTCCTGTTATTAGCAAAAATCAATGAAACCCATAGAATTGGCTTTGGGGGCATAAATAGATACATCGAATATCGCAACAAAAAAAACTCACTCATAACTACTCCAGAGTTATTTTCACTGAAAATAAAAAAATGCCGGTTTGTCCTGTTATTAGCAAAAATCAATGTTACTTATAGAATTAGCTTTAATGACATAAATATATACATCTAATATCGCAACAAAAAAAACTCACTCATAACTACTCCAGAGTTATTTACACTGAAAATAAAAAAGTGCCGGTTTGTCCTGTTATTAGCAAAAATCAATGTAACTTATAGAATTAACTTTAGGGGCATAAATAGATACATCGAATATCGCAACAAAAAAAAACTCACTCAATACTGGTCCAGAGTTATTTTCACTGAAAATAAAAAAGTGCCGGTTTGTCCTGTTATTAGCAAAAATCAATGAAACCCATAGAATTAACTTTAGGGGCATAAATAGATACATCGAATATCGCAACAAAAAAAAACTCACTCAATACTGGTCCAGAGTTATTTTCACTGAAAATAAAAAAGTGTCAGTTTGTCCTGTTATTAACAAAAAACAATGTAACTTATAGAATTAGCTTTATGGGCATAAATATATACATCTAATATCGCAACAAAAAAAACTCACTCATAACTACTCCAGAGTTATTTACACTGAAAATAAAAAAGTGCCGGTTTGTCCTGTTATTAGCAAAAATCAATGTAACTCATAGAATTGGCTTTGGGGGCATAAATAGATACATCGAATATCGCAACAAAAAAAACTCACTCATAACTACTCCAGAGTTATTTTCACTGAAAATAAAAAAGTGCCGGTTTGTCCTGTTATTAGCAAAAATCAATGTAACTTATAGAATTAGCTTTAATGACATAAATATATACATCTGATATCGCAACAAAAAAAACTCACTCATAACTACTCCAGAGTTATTTACACTGAAAATAAAAAAGTGCCGGTTTGTCCTGTTATTAGCAAAAATCAATGTAACTTATAGAATTAGCTTTAATGACATAAATATATACATCTGATATCGCAACAAAAAAAACTCACTCATAACTACTCCAGAGTTATTTTCACTGAAAATAAAAAAGTGCCGGTTTGTCCTGTTATTAGCAAAAATCAATGAAACCCATAGAATTGGCTTTGGGGGCATAAATAGATACATCGAATATCGCAACAAAAAAAAACTCACTCATAACTACTCCAGAGTCATTTTCACTGAAAATAAAAAAATGCCGGTTTGTCCTGTTATTAGCAAAAATCAATGTTACTTATAGAATTAGCTTTAATGACATAAATATATACATCTAATATCGCAACAAAAAAAACTCACTCATAACTACTCCAGAGTTATTTACACTGAAAATAAAAAAGTGCCTGTTTGTCCTGTTATTAGCAAAAATCAATGTAACTTATAGAATTAGCTTTAGGGGCATAAATATATACATCTAATATCGCAACAAAAAAAACTCACTCATAACTACTCCAGAGTTATTTACACTGAAAATAAAAAAGTGCCGGTTTGTCCTGTTATTAGCAAAAATCAATGTAACTTATAGAATTGGCTTTGCGGGCATAAATAGATACATCGAATATCGCAACAAAAAAAACTCACTCATAACTACTCCAGAGTTATTTTCACTGAAAATAAAAAAGTGCCGGTTTGTCCTGTTATTAGCAAAAATCAATGTAACTTATAGAATTAGCTTTAGGGGCATAAATAGATACATCGAATATCGCAACAAAAAAAACTCACTCATAACTACTCCAGAGTTATTTTCACTGAAAATAAAAAAGTGCCGGTTTGTCCTGTTATTAGCAAAAATCAATGTAACTCATAGAATTGGCTTTGGGGGCATAAATAGATACATCGAATATCGCAACAAAAAAAACTCACTCATAACTACTCCAGAGTTATTTTCACTGAAAATAAAAAAGTGCCGGTTTGTCCTGTTATTAGCAAAAATCAATGTAACTTATAGAATTAGCTTTAATGACATAAATATATACATCTGATATCGCAACAAAAAAAACTCACTCATAACTACTCCAGAGTTATTTACACTGAAAATAAAAAAGTGCCGGTTTGTCCTGTTATTAGCAAAAATCAATGTAACTTATAGAATTAGCTTTAGGGGCATAAATAAATACATCGAATATCGCAACAAAAAAAACTCACTCATAACTCTACTCCAGAGTTATTTTCACTGAAAATAAAAAAGTGCCGGTTTGTCCTGTTATTAGCAAAAATCAATGTAACTTATAGAATTGGCTTTGGGGGCATAAATAGATACATCGAATATCGCAACAAAAAAAACTCACTCATAACTACTCCAGAGTTATTTTCACTGAAAATAAAAAAGTGCCGGTTTGTCCTGTTATTAGCAAAAATCAATGTAACTTTTGGAATTGGCTTTGGGGGCATAAATAGATACATCGAATATCGCAACAAAAAAAACTCACTCATAACTACTCCAGAGTTATTTTCACTGAAAATAAAAAAGTGCCGGTTTGTCCTGTTATTAGCAAAAATCAATGTAACTCATAGAATTGGCTTTGGGGGCATAAATAGATACATCGAATATCGCAACAAAAAAAACTCACTCATAACTACTCCATAGTTATTTTCACTGAAAATAAAAAAGTGCCGGTTTGTCCTGTTATTAGCAAAAATCAATGTAACTTATAGAATTAGCTTTAATGACATAAATATATACATCTGATATCGCAACAAAAAAAACTCACTCATAACTACTCCAGAGTTATTTACACTGAAAATAAAAAAGTGCCGGTTTGTCCTGTTATTAGCAAAAATCAATGTAACTTATAGAATTAGCTTTAGGGCATAAATAAATACATCGAATATCGCAACAAAAAAAAACTACTCCAGAGTTATTTTCACTGAAAATAAAAAAGTGCCGGTTTGTCCTGTTATTAGCAAAAATCAATGTAACTTATAGAATTGGCTTTGGGGGCATAAATAGATACATCGAATATCGCAACAAAAAAAACTCACTCATAACTACTCCAGAGTTATTTTCACTGAAAATAAAAAAGTGCCGGTTTGTCCTGTTATTAGCAAAAATCAATGTTACTTATAGAATTAGCTTTAGGGGCATAAATAGATACATCGAATATCGCAACAAAAAAAACTCACTCATAACTACTCCAGAGTTATTTTCACTGAAAATAAAAAAGTGCCGGTTTGTCCTGTTATTAGCAAAAATCAATGAAACCCATAGAATTGGCTTTGGGGGCATAAATAGATACATCGAATATCGCAACAAAAAAAAACTCACTCATAACTACTCCAGAGTCATTTTCACTGAAAATAAAAAAGTGCCGGTTTGTCCTGTTATTAGCAAAAATCAATGTAACTTATAGAATTGGCTTTGGGGGCATAAATAGATACATCGAATATCGTAACAAAAAAAACTCACTCATAACTACTCCAGAGTTATTTTCACTGAAAATAAAAAAGTGCCGGTTTGTCCTGTTATTAGCAAAAATCAATGTAACTTATAAAATTAGCTTTAGGGGCATAAATAGATACATCGAATATCGCAACAAAAAAAACTCACACATAACTACTCCAGAGTTATTTTCACTGAAAATAAAAAAGTGCCGGTTTGTCCTGTTATTAGCAAAAATCAATGTAACTCATAGAATTGGCTTTGGGGGCATAAATAGATACATCGAATATCGCAACAAAAAAAACTCACTCATAACTACTCCAGAGTTATTTTCACTGAAAATAAAAAAGTGCCGGTTTGTCCTGTTATTAGCAAAAATCAATGTAACTCATAGAATTGGCTTTGGGGGCATAAATAGATACATCGAATATCGCAACAAAAAAAACTCACTCATAACTACTCCAGAGTTATTTTCACTGAAAATAAAAAAGTGCCGGTTTGTCCTGTTATTAGCAAAAATCAATGTAACTTATAGAATTGGCTTTGGGGGCATAAATAGATACATCGAATATCGCAACAAAAAAAACTCACTCATAACTACTCCATAGTTATTTTCACTGAAAATAAAAAAGTGCCGGTTTGTCCTGTTATTAGCAAAAATCAATGTAACTTATAGAATTAGCTTTAATGACATAAATATATACATCTGATATCGCAACAAAAAAAACTCACTCATAACTACTCCAGAGTTATTTACACTGAAAATAAAAAAGTGCCGGTTTGTCCTGTTATTAGCAAAAATCAATGTAACTTATAGAATTAGCTTTAGGGGCATAAATAAATACATCGAATATCGCAACAAAAAAAACTCACTCATAACTACTCCAGAGTTATTTTCACTGAAAATAAAAAAGTGCCGGTTTGTCCTGTTATTAGCAAAAATCAATGTAACTTATAGAATTGGCTTTGGGGGCATAAATAGATACATCGAATATCGCAACAAAAAAAACTCACTCATAACTACTCCAGAGTTATTTTCACTGAAAATAAAAAAGTGCCGGTTTGTCCTGTTATTAGCAAAAATCAATGTAACTTATAGAATTAGCTTTAATTACATAAATATATACATCTAATATCGCAACAAAAAAAACTCACACATAAATACTCCAGAGTTATTTACACTGAAAATAAAAAAGTGCCGGTTTGTCCTGTTATTAGCAAAAATCAATGTAACTTATAGAATTAGCTTTAGGGGCATAAATAGATACATCGAATATCGCAACAAAAAAAACTCACTCAATACTGGTCCAGAGTTATTTTCACTGAAAATAAAAAAGTGCCGGTTTGTCCTGTTATTAGCAAAAATCGATGTAACTTATAGAATTAGCTTTAATGGCATAAATATATACATCTAATATCGCAACAAAAAAAAACTCACTCATAACTACTCCAGAGTTATTTACACTGAAAATAAGAAAGTGCCGGTTTGTCCTGTTATTAGCAAAAATCAATGTAACTTATAGAATTGGCTTTGGGGGCATAAATAGATACATCGAATGTCGCAACAAAAAAAACTCACTCATAACTACTCCAGAGTTATTTTCACTGAAAATAAAAAAGTGCCGGTTTGTCCTGTTATTAGCAAAAATCAATGTAACTTATAGAATTGGCTTTGGGGGCATAAATAGATACATCGAATATCGCAACAAAAAAAACTCACTCATAACTACTCCAGAGTTATTTTCACTGAAAATAAAAAAGTGCCGGTTTGTCCTGTTATTAGCAAAAATCAATGTAACTCATAGAATTGGCTTTGGGGGCATAAATAGATACATCGAATATCGCAACAAAAAAAACTCACTCATAACTACTCCATAGTTATTTTCACTGAAAATAAAAAAGTGCCGGTTTGTCCTGTTATTAGCAAAAATCAATGTAACTTATAGAATTAGCTTTAATGACATAAATATATACATCTGATATCGCAACAAAAAAAACTCACTCATAACTACTCCAGAGTTATTTACACTGAAAATAAAAAAGTGCCGGTTTGTCCTGTTATTAGCAAAAATCAATGTAACTTATAGAATTAGCTTTAGGGCATAAATAAATACATCGAATATCGCAACAAAAAAAAACTACTCCAGAGTTATTTTCACTGAAAATAAAAAAGTGCCGGTTTGTCCTGTTATTAGCAAAAATCAATGTAACTTATAGAATTGGCTTTGGGGGCATAAATAGATACATCGAATATCGCAACAAAAAAAACTCACTCATAACTACTCCAGAGTTATTTTCACTGAAAATAAAAAAGTGCCGGTTTGTCCTGTTATTAGCAAAAATCAATGTAACTTATAGAATTAGCTTTAGGGGCATAAATAGATACATCGAATATCGCAACAAAAAAAACTCACTCATAACTACTCCAGAGTTATTTTCACTGAAAATAAAAAAGTGCCGGTTTGTCCTGTTATTAGCAAAAATCAATGTAACTTATAGAATTATCTTTAGGGGCATAAATAGATACATCGAATATCGCAACAAAAAAAACTCACTCATAACTACTCCAGAGTTATTTTCACTGAAAATAAAAAAGTGCCGGTTTGTCCTGTTATTAGCAAAAATCAATGTAACTTATAGAATTAGCTTTAATGGCATAAATATATACATCTAATATCGCAACAAAAAAAAACTCACTCATAACTACTCCAGAGTTATTTTCACTGAAAATAAAAAAGTGCCGGTTTGTCCTGTTATTAGCAAAAATCAATGTAACTTATAGAATTAGCTTTAATGGCATAAATATATACATCTAATATCGCAACAAAAAAAAACTCACTCATAACTACTCCAGAGTTATTTACACTGAAAATAAAAAAGTGCCGGTTTGTTCTGTTATTAGCAAAAATCAATGTAACTTATAGAATTGGCTTTGGGGGCATAAATAGATACATCGAATGTCGCAACAAAAAAAACTCACTCATAACTACTCCAGAGTTATTTTCACTGAAAATAAAAAAGTGCCGGTTTGTCCTGTTATTAGCAAAAATCAATGTAACTTATAGAATTGGCTTTGGGGGCATAAATAGATACATCGAATATCGCAACAAAAAAAACTCACTCATAACTACTCCAGAGTTATTTTCACTGAAAATAAAAAAGTGCCGGTTTGTCCTGTTATTAGCAAAAATCAATGTAACTTATAGAATTAGCTTTAATTACATAAATATATACATCTAATATCGCAACAAAAAAAACTCACACATAAATACTCCAGAGTTATTTACACTGAAAATAAAAAAGTGCCGGTTTGTCCTGTTATTAGCAAAAATCAATGTAACTTATAGAATTAGCTTTAGGGGCATAAATAGATACATCGAATATCGCAACAAAAAAAACTCACTCAATACTGGTCCAGAGTTATTTTCACTGAAAATAAAAAAGTGCCGGTTTGTCCTGTTATTAGCAAAAATCGATGTAACTTATAGAATTAGCTTTAATGGCATAAATATATACATCTAATATCGCAACAAAAAAAAACTCACTCATAACTACTCCAGAGTTATTTACACTGAAAATAAGAAAGTGCCGGTTTGTCCTGTTATTAGCAAAAATCAATGTAACTTATAGAATTGGCTTTGGGGGCATAAATAGATACATCGAATGTCGCAAAAAAAAAACTCACTCATAACTACTCCAGAGTTATTTTCACTGAAAATAAAAAAGTGCCGGTTTGTCCTGTTATTAGCAAAAATCAATGTAACTTATAGAATTGGCTTTGGGGGCATAAATAGATACATCGAATATCGCAACAAAAAAAACTCACTCATAACTACTCCAGAGTTATTTTCACTGAAAATAAAAAAGTGCCGGTTTGTCCTGTTATTAGCAAAAATCAATGTAACTCATAGAATTGGCTTTGGGGGCATAAATAGATACATCGAATATCGCAACAAAAAAAACTCACTCATAACTACTCCATAGTTATTTTCACTGAAAATAAAAAAGTGCCGGTTTGTCCTGTTATTAGCAAAAATCAATGTAACTTATAGAATTAGCTTTAATGACATAAATATATACATCTGATATCGCAACAAAAAAAACTCACTCATAACTACTCCAGAGTTATTTACACTGAAAATAAAAAAGTGCCGGTTTGTCCTGTTATTAGCAAAAATCAATGTAACTTATAGAATTAGCTTTAGGGCATAAATAAATACATCGAATATCGCAACAAAAAAAAACTACTCCAGAGTTATTTTCACTGAAAATAAAAAAGTGCCGGTTTGTCCTGTTATTAGCAAAAATCAATGTAACTTATAGAATTGGCTTTGGGGGCATAAATAGATACATCGAATATCGCAACAAAAAAAACTCACTCATAACTACTCCAGAGTTATTTTCACTGAAAATAAAAAAGTGCCGGTTTGTCCTGTTATTAGCAAAAATCAATGTAACTTATAGAATTAGCTTTAGGGGCATAAATAGATACATCGAATATCGCAACAAAAAAAACTCACTCATAACTACTCCAGAGTTATTTTCACTGAAAATAAAAAAGTGCCGGTTTGTCCTGTTATTAGCAAAAATCAATGTAACTTATAGAATTATCTTTAGGGGCATAAATAGATACATCGAATATCGCAACAAAAAAAACTCACTCATAACTACTCCAGAGTTATTTTCACTGAAAATAAAAAAGTGCCGGTTTGTCCTGTTATTAGCAAAAATCAATGTAACTTATAGAATTAGCTTTAATGGCATAAATATATACATCTAATATCGCAACAAAAAAAAACTCACTCATAACTACTCCAGAGTTATTTTCACTGAAAATAAAAAAGTGCCGGTTTGTCCTGTTATTAGCAAAAATCAATGTAACTTATAGAATTAGCTTTAATGGCATAAATATATACATCTAATATCGCAACAAAAAAAAACTCACTCATAACTACTCCAGAGTTATTTACACTGAAAATAAAAAAGTGCCGGTTTGTTCTGTTATTAGCAAAAATCAATGTAACTTATAGAATTGGCTTTGGGGGCATAAATAGATACATCGAATGTCGCAACAAAAAAAACTCACTCATAACTACTCCAGAGTTATTTTCACTGAAAATAAAAAAGTGCCGGTTTGTCCTGTTATTAGCAAAAATCAATGTAACTTATAGAATTGGCTTTGGGGGCATAAATAGATACATCGAATATCGCAACAAAAAAAACTCACTCATAACTACTCCAGAGTTATTTTCACTGAAAATAAAAAAGTGCCGGTTTGTCCTGTTATTAGCAAAAATCAATGTAACTTATAGAATTGGCTTTGGGGGCATAAATAGATACATCGAATATCGTAACAAAAAAAACTCACTCATAACTACTCCAGAGTTATTTTCACTGAAAATAAAAAAGTGCCGGTTTGTCCTGTTATTAGCAAAAATCAATGTAACTTATAAAATTAGCTTTAGGGGCATAAATAGATACATCGAATATCGCAACAAAAAAAACTCACACATAACTACTCCAGAGTTATTTTCACTGAAAATAAAAAAGTGCCGGTTTGTCCTGTTATTAGCAAAAATCAATGTAACTCATAGAATTGGCTTTGGGGGCATAAATAGATACATCGAATATCGCAACAAAAAAAACTCACTCATAACTACTCCAGAGTTATTTTCACTGAAAATAAAAAAGTGCCGGTTTGTCCTGTTATTAGCAAAAATCAATGTAACTTATAGAATTAGCTTTAGGGGCATAAATAGATACATCGAATATCGCAACAAAAAAAAACTCACTCATAACTACTCCAGAGTTATTTACACTGAAAATAAAAAAGTGCCGGTTTGTCCTGTTATTAGCAAAAATCAATGTAACTTATAGAATTGGCTTTGGGGGCATAAATAGATACATCGAATATCGCAACAAAAAAAACTCACTCATAACTACTCCAGAGTTATTTTCACTGAAAATAAAAAAGTGCCGGTTTGTCCTGTTATTAGCAAAAATCAATGTAACTTATAAAATTAGCTTTAGGGGCATAAATAGATACATCGAATATCGCAACAAAAAAAACTCACACATAACTACTCCAGAGTTATTTTCACTGAAAATAAAAAAGTGCCGGTTTGTCCTGTTATTAGCAAAAATCGATGTAACTTATAGAATTAGCTTTAATGGCATAAATATATACATCTAATATCGCAACAAAAAAAAACTCACTCATAACTACTCCAGAGTTATTTACACTGAAAATAAGAAAGTGCCGGTTTGTCCTGTTATTAGCAAAAATCAATGTAACTTATAGAATTGGCTTTGGGGGCATAAATAGATACATCGAATATCGCAACAAAAAAAACTCACTCATAACTACTCCAGAGTTATTTTCACTGAAAATAAAAAAGTGCCGGTTTGTCCTGTTATTAGCAAAAATCAATGTAACTTATAGAATTAGCTTTAGGGGCATAAATAGATACATCGAATATCGCAACAAAAAAAACTCACTCATAACTACTCCAGAGTTATTTTCACTGAAAATAAAAAAGTGCCGGTTTGTCCTGTTATTAGCAAAAATCAATGTAACTCATAGAATTGGCTTTGGGGGCATAAATAGATACATCGAATATCGCAACAAAAAAAACTCACTCATAACTACTCCAGAGTTATTTTCACTGAAAATAAAAAAGTGCCGGTTTGTCCTGTTATTAGCAAAAATCAATGTAACTTATAGAATTAGCTTTAATGACATAAATATATACATCTGATATCGCAACAAAAAAAACTCACTCATAACTACTCCAGAGTTATTTACACTGAAAATAAAAAAGTGCCGGTTTGTCCTGTTATTAGCAAAAATCAATGTAACTTATAGAATTAGCTTTAGGGGCATAAATAAATACATCGAATATCGCAACAAAAAAAAACTACTCCAGAGTTATTTTCACTGAAAATAAAAAAGTGCCGGTTTGTCCTGTTATTAGCAAAAATCAATGTAACTTATAGAATTGGCTTTGGGGGCATAAATAGATACATCGAATATCGCAACAAAAAAAACTCACTCATAACTACTCCAGAGTTATTTTCACTGACAATAAAAAAGTGCCGGTTTGTCCTGTTATTAGCAAAAATCAATGTAACTTTTAGAATTAGCTTTAGGGGCATAAATAGATACATCGAATATCGCAACAAAAAAAACTCACTCAATACTGGTCCAGAGTTATTTTCACTGAAAATAAAAAAGTGTCGGTTTGTCCTGTTATTAACAAAAAACAATGTAACTTATAGAATTAGCTTTAGGGGCATAAATATATACATCTAATATCGCAACAAAAAAAACTCGCTCATAACTACTCCAGAGTTATTTACACTGAAAATAAAAAAGTGCCGGTTTGTTCTGTTATTAGCAAAAATCAATGTAACTTATAGAATTATCTTTAGGGGCATAAATAGATACATCGAATATCGCAACAAAAAAAACTCACTCATAACTACTCCAGAGTTATTTTCACTGAAAATAAAAAAGTGCCGGTTTGTCCTGTTATTAGCAAAAATCAATGTAACTTATAGAATTAGCTTTAATGGCATAAATATATACATCTAATATCGCAACAAAAAAAACTCACTCATAACTACTCCAGAGTTATTTACACTGAAAATAAAAAAGTGCCGGTTTGTCCTGTTATTAGCAAAAATCAATGTAACTTATAGAATTAGCTTTAGGAGCATAAATAGATACATCGAATATCGCAACAAAAAAAACTCACACATAACTACTCCAGAGTTATTTTCACTGAAAATAAAAAAGTGCCGGTTTGTCCTGTTATTAGCAAAAATCAATGTAACTCATAGAATTGGCTTTGGGGGCATAAATAGATACATCGAATATCGCAACAAAAAAAACTCACTCATAACTACTCCAGAGTTATTTTCACTGAAAATAAAAAAGTGCCGGTTTGTCCTGTTATTAGCAAAAATCAATGTAACTTATAGAATTAGCTTTAGGGGCATAAATAGATACATCGAATATCGCAACAAAAAAAAACTCACTCATAACTACTCCAGAGTTATTTACACTGAAAATAAAAAAGTGCCGGTTTGTCCTGTTATTAGCAAAAATCAATGTAACTTATAGAATTGGCTTTGGGGGCATAAATAGATACATCGAATATCGCAACAAAAAAAACTCACTCATAACTACTCCAGAGTTATTTTCACTGAAAATAAAAAAGTGCCGGTTTGTCCTGTTATTAGCAAAAATCAATGTAACTTATAAAATTAGCTTTAGGGGCATAAATAGATACATCGAATATCGCAACAAAAAAAACTCACACATAACTACTCCAGAGTTATTTTCACTGAAAATAAAAAAGTGCCGGTTTGTCCTGTTATTAGCAAAAATCGATGTAACTTATAGAATTAGCTTTAATGGCATAAATATATACATCTAATATCGCAACAAAAAAAAACTCACTCATAACTACTCCAGAGTTATTTACACTGAAAATAAGAAAGTGCCGGTTTGTCCTGTTATTAGCAAAAATCAATGTAACTTATAGAATTGGCTTTGGGGGCATAAATAGATACATCGAATATCGCAACAAAAAAAACTCACTCATAACTACTCCAGAGTTATTTTCACTGAAAATAAAAAAGTGCCGGTTTGTCCTGTTATTAGCAAAAATCAATGTAACTTATAGAATTAGCTTTAGGGGCATAAATAGATACATCGAATATCGCAACAAAAAAAACTCACTCATAACTACTCCAGAGTTATTTTCACTGAAAATAAAAAAGTGCCGGTTTGTCCTGTTATTAGCAAAAATCAATGTAACTCATAGAATTGGCTTTGGGGGCATAAATAGATACATCGAATATCGCAACAAAAAAAACTCACTCATAACTACTCCAGAGTTATTTTCACTGAAAATAAAAAAGTGCCGGTTTGTCCTGTTATTAGCAAAAATCAATGTAACTTATAGAATTAGCTTTAATGACATAAATATATACATCTGATATCGCAACAAAAAAAACTCACTCATAACTACTCCAGAGTTATTTACACTGAAAATAAAAAAGTGCCGGTTTGTCCTGTTATTAGCAAAAATCAATGTAACTTATAGAATTAGCTTTAGGGGCATAAATAAATACATCGAATATCGCAACAAAAAAAAACTACTCCAGAGTTATTTTCACTGAAAATAAAAAAGTGCCGGTTTGTCCTGTTATTAGCAAAAATCAATGTAACTTATAGAATTGGCTTTGGGGGCATAAATAGATACATCGAATATCGCAACAAAAAAAACTCACTCATAACTACTCCAGAGTTATTTTCACTGACAATAAAAAAGTGCCGGTTTGTCCTGTTATTAGCAAAAATCAATGTAACTTTTAGAATTAGCTTTAGGGGCATAAATAGATACATCGAATATCGCAACAAAAAAAACTCACTCAATACTGGTCCAGAGTTATTTTCACTGAAAATAAAAAAGTGTCGGTTTGTCCTGTTATTAACAAAAAACAATGTAACTTATAGAATTAGCTTTAGGGGCATAAATATATACATCTAATATCGCAACAAAAAAAACTCGCTCATAACTACTCCAGAGTTATTTACACTGAAAATAAAAAAGTGCCGGTTTGTTCTGTTATTAGCAAAAATCAATGTAACTTATAGAATTATCTTTAGGGGCATAAATAGATACATCGAATATCGCAACAAAAAAAACTCACTCATAACTACTCCAGAGTTATTTTCACTGAAAATAAAAAAGTGCCGGTTTGTCCTGTTATTAGCAAAAATCAATGTAACTTATAGAATTAGCTTTAATGGCATAAATATATACATCTAATATCGCAACAAAAAAAACTCACTCATAACTACTCCAGAGTTATTTACACTGAAAATAAAAAAGTGCCGGTTTGTCCTGTTATTAGCAAAAATCAATGTAACTTATAGAATTAGCTTTAGGAGCATAAATAGATACATCGAATATCGCAACAAAAAAAACTCACTCAATACTGGTCCAGAGTTATTTTCACTGAAAATAAAAAAGTGCCGGTTTGTTCTGTTATTAGCAAAAATCAATGTTACTTATAGAATTAGCTTTAGGGGCATAAATAGATACATCGATTATCACAACAAAAAAACTCACTCATAACTACTCCAGAGTTATTTTCACTGAAAATAAAAAAGTGCCGGTTTGTCCTGTTATTAGCAAAAATCAATGTAACTTATAGAATTGGCTTTGGGGGCATAAATAGATACATCGAATATCGCAACAAAAAAAACTCACTCATAACTACTCCAGAGTTATTTTCACTGAAAATAAAAAAGTGCCGGTTTGTCCTGTTATTAGCAAAAATCAATGTAACTTATAGAATTAGCTTTAGGGGCATAAATAGATACATCGAATATCGCAACAAAAAAAACTCACTCATAACTACTCCAGAGTTATTTTCACTGAAAATAAAAAAGTGCCGGTTTGTCCTGTTATTAGCAAAAATCAATGTAACTTATAGAATTATCTTTAGGGGCATAAATAGATACATCGAATATCGCAACAAAAAAAACTCACTCATAACTACTCCAGAGTTATTTACACTGAAAATAAAAAAGTGCCGGTTTGTTCTGTTATTAGCAAAAATCAATGTTACTTACAGAATTAGCTTTAGGGGCATAAATAAATACATCGAATATCGCAACAAAAAAAACTCACTCATAACTACTCCAGAGTTATTTTCACTGAAAATAAAAAAGTGCCGGTTTGTCCTGTTATTAGCAAAAATCAATGTAACTTATAGAATTAGCTTTAGGGGCATAAATATATACATCTAATATCGCAACAAAAAAAAACTCACTCATAACTACTCCAGAGTTATTTACACTGAAAATAAAAAGTGCCGGTTTGTTCTGTTATTAGCAAAAATCAATGTAACTTAAAGAATTAGCTTTAGGGGCATAAATAAATACATCGAATATCGCAACAAAAAAAACTCACTCATAACTACTCCAGAGTTATTTTCACTGAAAATAAAAAAGTGTTGGTTTGTCCTGTTATTAACAAAAATCAATGTAACTTATAGAATTAGCTTTAGGGGCATAAATATATACATCTAATATCGCAACAAAAAAAACTCACTCATAACTACTCCAGAGTTATTTTCACTGAAAATAAAAAAGTGCCGGTTTGTTCTGTTATTAGCAAAAATAAAAGTAACTTATAGAATTAGCTTTAGGGGCATAAATATATACATCTAATATCGCAACAAAAAAAACTCACTCATAACTACTCCAGAGTTATTTACACTGAAAATAAAAAAGTGCCGGTTTGTTCTGTTATTAGCAAAAATCAATGTAACTTATAGAATAAGCTTTAGGGGCATAAATAGAGACATCGATTATCACAACAAAAAAACTCACTCATAACTACTCCAGAGTTATTTTCACTGAAAATAAAAAAGTGCCGGTTTGTTCTGTTATTAGCAAAAATCAATGTAACTTATAGAATTAGCTTTGGGGGCATAAATAGATACATCGAATATCGCAACAAAAAAAACTCACTCATAACTACTCCAGAGTTATTTGCACTGAAAATAAAAAAGTGCCGGTTTGTCCTGTTATTAGCAAAAATCAATGTAACTTATAGAATTAGCTTTAATGGCATAAATATATACATCTAATATCGCAACAAAAAAAACTCACTCATAACTACTCCAGAGTTATTTACACTGAAAATAAAAAAGTGCCGGTTTGTTCTGTTATTAGCAAAAATCAATGTTACTTACAGAATTAGCTTTAGGGGCATAAATAAATACATCGAATATCGCAACAAAAAAAACTCACTCATAACTACTCCAGAGTTATTTTCACTGAAAATAAAAAAGTGCCGGTTTGTCCTGTTATTAGCAAAAATCAATGTAACTTATAGAATTAGCTTTAGGGGCATAAATATATACATCTAATATCGCAACAAAAAAAAACTCACTCATAACTACTCCAGAGTTATTTACACTGAAAATAAAAAAGGGCCGGTTTGTTCTGTTATTAGCAAAAATCAATGTAACTTATAGAATTAGCTTTAATGACATATATATATACATCTAATATCGCAACAAAAAAAACTCGCTCATAACTACTCCAGAGTTATTTTCACTGAAAATAAAAAAGTGCCGGTTTGTCCTGTTATTAGCAAAAATCAATGTAACTCATAGAATTGGCTTTGGGGGCATAAATAGATACATCGAATATCGCAACAAAAAAAACTCACTCATAACTACTCCAGAGTTATTTTCACTGAAAATAAAAAAGTGCCGGTTTGTCCTGTTATTAGCAAAAATCAATGTAACTTATAGAATTAGCTTTAATGACATAAATATATACATCTAATATCGCAACAAAAAAACTCACTCATAACTACTCCAGAGTTATTTTCACTGAAAATAAAAAAGTGCCGGTTTGTCCTGTTATTAGCAAAAATCAATGTTATTTATAGAATTAGCTTTAGGGGCATAAATAGATACATCGAATATCGCAACAAAAAAAACTCACTCATAACTACTCCAGAGTTATTTTCACTGAAAATAAAAAAGTGCCGGTTTGTTCTGTTATTAGCAAAAATCAATGTAACTTAAAGAATTAGCTTTAGGGCATAAATAAATACATCGAATATCGCAACAAAAAAAACTCACTCATAACTACTCCAGAGTTATTTTCACTGAAAATAAAAAAGTGTCGGTTTGTCCTGTTATTAACAAAAAACAATGTAACTTATAGAATTAGCTTTAGGGGCATAAATATATACATCTAATATCGCAACAAAAAAAACTCACTCATAACTACTCCAGAGTTATTTTCACTGAAAATAAAAAAGTGCCGGTTTGTCCTGTTATTAGCAAAAATAAAAGTAACTTATAGAATTAGCTTTAGGGGCATAAATATATACATCTAATATCGCAACAAAAAAAACTCACTCATAACTACTCCAGAGTTATTTACACTGAAAATAAAAAAGTGCCGGTTTGTTCTGTTATTAGCAAAAATCAATGTAACTTATAGAATTAGCTTTAGGGGCATAAATAGAGACATCGATTATCACAACAAAAAAACTCACTCATAACTACTCCAGAGTTATTTTCACTGAAAATAAAAAAGTGCCGGTTTGTCCTGTTATTAGCAAAAATCAATGTAACTTATAGAATTGGCTTTGGGGGCATAAATAGATACATCGAATATCGCAACAAAAAAAACTCACTCATAACTACTCCAGAGTTATTTTCACTGAAAATAAAAAAGTGCCGGTTTGTCCTGTTATTAGCAAAAATCAATGTAACTTTTAGAATTAGCTTTAGGGGCATAAATAGAGACATCGATTATCACAACAAAAAAACTCACTCATAACTACTCCAGAGTTATTTTCACTGAAAATAAAAAAGTGCCGGTTTGTCCTGTTAATAGCAAAAATCAATGTAACTTATAGAATTGGCTTTGGGGGCATAAATAGATACATCGAATATCGCAACAAAAAAAACTCACTCATAACTACTCCAGAGTTATTTTCACTGAAAATAAAAAAGTGCCGGTTTGTCCTGTTATTAGCAAAAATCAATGTAACTTATAGAATTAGCTTTAGGGGCATAAATAGATACATCGAATATCGCAACAAAAAAAACTCACTCATAACTACTCCAGAGTTATTTTCACAGAAAATAAAAAAGTGCCGGTTTGTCCTGTTATTAGCAAAAATCAATGTAACTCATAGAATTGGCTTTGGGGGCATAAATAGATACATCGAATATCGCAACAAAAAAAACTCACTCATAACTACTCCAGAGTTATTTTCACTGAAAATAAAAAAGTGCCGGTTTGTCCTGTTATTAGCAAAAATCAATGTTACTTATAGAATTAGCTTTAATGACATAAATATATACATCTAATATCGCAACAAAAAAAACTCACTCATAACTACTCCAGAGTTATTTACACTGAAAATAAAAAAGTGCCGGTTTGTCCTGTTATTAGCAAAAATCAATGTAACTTATAGAATTAACTTTAGGGGCATAAATAGATACATCGAATATCGCAACAAAAAAAAACTCACTCAATACTGGTCCAGAGTTATTTTCACTGAAAATAAAAAAGTGCCGGTTTGTCCTGTTATTAGCAAAAATCAATGAAACCCATAGAATTGGCTTTGGGGGCATAAATAGATACATCGAATATCGCAACAAAAAAAACTCACTCAATACTGGTCCAGAGTTATTTTCACTGAAAATAAAAAAGTGTCGGTTTGTCCTGTTATTAACAAAAAACAATGTAACTAATAGAATTAGCTTTAGGGGCATAAATATATACATCTTATATCGCAACAAAAAAAACTCACTCATAACTACTCCAGAGTTATTTACACTGAAAATAAAAAAGTGCCGGTTTGTTCTGTTATTAGCAAAAATCAATGTAACTTATAGAATTAGCTTTAGGGGCATAAATATATACTACGAATATCGCAACAAAAAAAACTCACTCATAACTACTCCAGAGTTATTTTCACTGAAAATAAAAAAGTGCCGGTTTGTCCTGTTATTAGCAAAAATCAATGTAACTTATAGAATTGGCTTTGGGGGCATAAATAGATACATCGAATATCGCAACAAAAAAAACTCACTCATAACTACTCCAGAGTTATTTTCACTGAAAATAAAAAAGTGCCGGTTTGTCCTGTTATTAGCAAAAATCAATGTAACTTTTAGAATTAGCTTTAGGGGCATAAATAGAGACATCGATTATCACAACAAAAAAACTCACTCATAACTACTCCAGAGTTATTTTCACTGAAAATAAAAAAGTGCCGGTTTGTCCTGTTATTAGCAAAAATCAATGTAACTTATAGAATTGGCTTTGGGGGCATAAATAGATACATCGAATATCGCAACAAAAAAAACTCACTCATAACTACTCCAGAGTTATTTTCACTGAAAATAAAAAAGTGCCGGTTTGTCCTGTTATTAGCAAAAATCAATGTAACTTATAGAATTAGCTTTAGGGGCATAAATAGATACATCGAATATCGCAACAAAAAAAACTCACTCATAACTACTCCAGAGTTATTTTCACAGAAAATAAAAAAGTGCCGGTTTGTCCTGTTATTAGCAAAAATCAATGTAACTCATAGAATTGGCTTTGGGGGCATAAATAGATACATCGAATATCGCAACAAAAAAAACTCACTCATAACTACTCCAGAGTTATTTTCACTGAAAATAAAAAAGTGCCGGTTTGTCCTGTTATTAGCAAAAATCAATGTTACTTATAGAATTAGCTTTAATGACATAAATATATACATCTAATATCGCAACAAAAAAAACTCACTCATAACTACTCCAGAGTTATTTACACTGAAAATAAAAAAGTGCCGGTTTGTCCTGTTATTAGCAAAAATCAATGTAACTTATAGAATTAACTTTAGGGGCATAAATAGATACATCGAATATCGCAACAACAAAAAAACTCACTCAATACTGGTCCAGAGTTATTTTCACTGAAAATAAAAAAGTGCCGGTTTGTCCTGTTATTAGCAAAAATCAATGAAACCCATAGAATTGGCTTTGGGGGCATAAATAGATACATCGAATATCGCAACAAAAAAAACTCACTCATAACTACTCCAGAGTTATTTTCACTGAAAATAAAAAAATGCCGGTTTGTCCTGTTATTAGCAAAAATCAATGTTACTTATAGAATTAGCTTTAATGACATAAATATATACATCTAATATCGCAACAAAAAAAACTCACTCATAACTACTCCAGAGTTATTTACACTGAAAATAAAAAAGTGCCGGTTTGTCCTGTTATTAGCAAAAATCAATGTAACTTATAGAATTAACTTTAGGGGCATAAATAGATACATCGAATATCGCAACAAAAAAAAACTCACTCAATACTGGTCCAGAGTTATTTTCACTGAAAATAAAAAAGTGCCGGTTTGTCCTGTTATTAGCAAAAATCAATGAAACCCATAGAATTAACTTTAGGGGCATAAATAGATACATCGAATATCGCAACAAAAAAAAACTCACTCAATACTGGTCCAGAGTTATTTTCACTGAAAATAAAAAAGTGTCAGTTTGTCCTGTTATTAACAAAAAACAATGTAACTTATAGAATTAGCTTTATGGGCATAAATATATACATCTAATATCGCAACAAAAAAAACTCACTCATAACTACTCCAGAGTTATTTACACTGAAAATAAAAAAGTGCCGGTTTGTCCTGTTATTAGCAAAAATCAATGTAACTCATAGAATTGGCTTTGGGGGCATAAATAGATACATCGAATATCGCAACAAAAAAAACTCACTCATAACTACTCCAGAGTTATTTTCACTGAAAATAAAAAAGTGCCGGTTTGTCCTGTTATTAGCAAAAATCAATGTAACTTATAGAATTAGCTTTAATGACATAAATATATACATCTGATATCGCAACAAAAAAAACTCACTCATAACTACTCCAGAGTTATTTACACTGAAAATAAAAAAGTGCCGGTTTGTCCTGTTATTAGCAAAAATCAATGTAACTTATAGAATTAGCTTTAATGACATAAATATATACATCTGATATCGCAACAAAAAAAACTCACTCATAACTACTCCAGAGTTATTTTCACTGAAAATAAAAAAGTGCCGGTTTGTCCTGTTATTAGCAAAAATCAATGAAACCCATAGAATTGGCTTTGGGGGCATAAATAGATACATCGAATATCGCAACAAAAAAAAACTCACTCATAACTACTCCAGAGTCATTTTCACTGAAAATAAAAAAATGCCGGTTTGTCCTGTTATTAGCAAAAATCAATGTTACTTATAGAATTAGCTTTAATGACATAAATATATACATCTAATATCGCAACAAAAAAAACTCACTCATAACTACTCCAGAGTTATTTACACTGAAAATAAAAAAGTGCCTGTTTGTCCTGTTATTAGCAAAAATCAATGTAACTTATAGAATTAGCTTTAGGGGCATAAATATATACATCTAATATCGCAACAAAAAAAACTCACTCATAACTACTCCAGAGTTATTTACACTGAAAATAAAAAAGTGCCGGTTTGTCCTGTTATTAGCAAAAATCAATGTAACTTATAGAATTGGCTTTGCGGGCATAAATAGATACATCGAATATCGCAACAAAAAAAACTCACTCATAACTACTCCAGAGTTATTTTCACTGAAAATAAAAAAGTGCCGGTTTGTCCTGTTATTAGCAAAAATCAATGTAACTTATAGAATTAGCTTTAGGGGCATAAATAGATACATCGAATATCGCAACAAAAAAAACTCACTCATAACTACTCCAGAGTTATTTTCACTGAAAATAAAAAAGTGCCGGTTTGTCCTGTTATTAGCAAAAATCAATGTAACTCATAGAATTGGCTTTGGGGGCATAAATAGATACATCGAATATCGCAACAAAAAAAACTCACTCATAACTACTCCAGAGTTATTTTCACTGAAAATAAAAAAGTGCCGGTTTGTCCTGTTATTAGCAAAAATCAATGTAACTTATAGAATTAGCTTTAATGACATAAATATATACATCTGATATCGCAACAAAAAAAACTCACTCATAACTACTCCAGAGTTATTTACACTGAAAATAAAAAAGTGCCGGTTTGTCCTGTTATTAGCAAAAATCAATGTAACTTATAGAATTAGCTTTAGGGGCATAAATAAATACATCGAATATCGCAACAAAAAAAACTCACTCATAACTACTCCAGAGTTATTTTCACTGAAAATAAAAAAGTGCCGGTTTGTCCTGTTATTAGCAAAAATCAATGTAACTTATAGAATTGGCTTTGGGGGCATAAATAGATACATCGAATATCGCAACAAAAAAAACTCACTCATAACTACTCCAGAGTTATTTTCACTGAAAATAAAAAAGTGCCGGTTTGTCCTGTTATTAGCAAAAATCAATGTAACTTTTGGAATTGGCTTTGGGGGCATAAATAGATACATCGAATATCGCAACAAAAAAAACTCACTCATAACTACTCCAGAGTTATTTTCACTGAAAATAAAAAAGTGCCGGTTTGTCCTGTTATTAGCAAAAATCAATGTAACTCATAGAATTGGCTTTGGGGGCATAAATAGATACATCGAATATCGCAACAAAAAAAACTCACTCATAACTACTCCATAGTTATTTTCACTGAAAATAAAAAAGTGCCGGTTTGTCCTGTTATTAGCAAAAATCAATGTAACTTATAGAATTAGCTTTAATGACATAAATATATACATCTGATATCGCAACAAAAAAAACTCACTCATAACTACTCCAGAGTTATTTACACTGAAAATAAAAAAGTGCCGGTTTGTCCTGTTATTAGCAAAAATCAATGTAACTTATAGAATTAGCTTTAGGGCATAAATAAATACATCGAATATCGCAACAAAAAAAAACTACTCCAGAGTTATTTTCACTGAAAATAAAAAAGTGCCGGTTTGTCCTGTTATTAGCAAAAATCAATGTAACTTATAGAATTGGCTTTGGGGGCATAAATAGATACATCGAATATCGCAACAAAAAAAACTCACTCATAACTACTCCAGAGTTATTTTCACTGAAAATAAAAAAGTGCCGGTTTGTCCTGTTATTAGCAAAAATCAATGTAACTTATAGAATTAGCTTTAGGGGCATAAATAGATACATCGAATATCGCAACAAAAAAAACTCACTCATAACTACTCCAGAGTTATTTTCACTGAAAATAAAAAAGTGCCGGTTTGTCCTGTTATTAGCAAAAATCAATGAAACCCATAGAATTGGCTTTGGGGGCATAAATAGATACATCGAATATCGCAACAAAAAAAAACTCACTCATAACTACTCCAGAGTCATTTTCACTGAAAATAAAAAAGTGCCGGTTTGTCCTGTTATTAGCAAAAATCAATGTAACTTATAGAATTGGCTTTGGGGGCATAAATAGATACATCGAATATCGTAACAAAAAAAACTCACTCATAACTACTCCAGAGTTATTTTCACTGAAAATAAAAAAGTGCCGGTTTGTCCTGTTATTAGCAAAAATCAATGTAACTTATAAAATTAGCTTTAGGGGCATAAATAGATACATCGAATATCGCAACAAAAAAAACTCACACATAACTACTCCAGAGTTATTTTCACTGAAAATAAAAAAGTGCCGGTTTGTCCTGTTATTAGCAAAAATCAATGTAACTCATAGAATTGGCTTTGGGGGCATAAATAGATACATCGAATATCGCAACAAAAAAAACTCACTCATAACTACTCCAGAGTTATTTTCACTGAAAATAAAAAAGTGCCGGTTTGTCCTGTTATTAGCAAAAATCAATGTAACTCATAGAATTGGCTTTGGGGGCATAAATAGATACATCGAATATCGCAACAAAAAAAACTCACTCATAACTACTCCAGAGTTATTTTCACTGAAAATAAAAAAGTGCCGGTTTGTCCTGTTATTAGCAAAAATCAATGTAACTTATAGAATTGGCTTTGGGGGCATAAATAGATACATCGAATATCGCAACAAAAAAAACTCACTCATAACTACTCCATAGTTATTTTCACTGAAAATAAAAAAGTGCCGGTTTGTCCTGTTATTAGCAAAAATCAATGTAACTTATAGAATTAGCTTTAATGACATAAATATATACATCTGATATCGCAACAAAAAAAACTCACTCATAACTACTCCAGAGTTATTTACACTGAAAATAAAAAAGTGCCGGTTTGTCCTGTTATTAGCAAAAATCAATGTAACTTATAGAATTAGCTTTAGGGGCATAAATAAATACATCGAATATCGCAACAAAAAAAACTCACTCATAACTACTCCAGAGTTATTTTCACTGAAAATAAAAAAGTGCCGGTTTGTCCTGTTATTAGCAAAAATCAATGTAACTTATAGAATTGGCTTTGGGGGCATAAATAGATACATCGAATATCGCAACAAAAAAAACTCACTCATAACTACTCCAGAGTTATTTTCACTGAAAATAAAAAAGTGCCGGTTTGTCCTGTTATTAGCAAAAATCAATGAAACCCATAGAATTGGCTTTGGGGGCATAAATAGATACATCGAATATCGCAACAAAAAAAAACTCACTCATAACTACTCCAGAGTCATTTTCACTGAAAATAAAAAAGTGCCGGTTTGTCCTGTTATTAGCAAAAATCAATGTAACTTATAGAATTAGCTTTAATGACATAAATATATACATCTGATATCGCAACAAAAAAAACTCACTCATAACTACTCCAGAGTTATTTACACTGAAAATAAAAAAGTGCCGGTTTGTCCTGTTATTAGCAAAAATCAATGTAACTTATAGAATTAGCTTTAGGGGCATAAATAAATACATCGAATATCGCAACAAAAAAAACTCACTCATAACTACTCCAGAGTTATTTTCACTGAAAATAAAAAAGTGCCGGTTTGTCCTGTTATTAGCAAAAATCAATGTAACTTATAGAATTGGCTTTGGGGGCATAAATAGATACATCGAATATCGCAACAAAAAAAACTCACTCATAACTACTCCAGAGTTATTTTCACTGAAAATAAAAAAGTGCCGGTTTGTCCTGTTATTAGCAAAAATCAATGTAACTTTTGGAATTGGCTTTGGGGGCATAAATAGATACATCGAATATCGCAACAAAAAAAACTCACTCATAACTACTCCAGAGTTATTTTCACTGAAAATAAAAAAGTGCCGGTTTGTCCTGTTATTAGCAAAAATCAATGTAACTCATAGAATTGGCTTTGGGGGCATAAATAGATACATCGAATATCGCAACAAAAAAAACTCACTCATAACTACTCCATAGTTATTTTCACTGAAAATAAAAAAGTGCCGGTTTGTCCTGTTATTAGCAAAAATCAATGTAACTTATAGAATTAGCTTAAATGACATAAATATATACATCTGATATCGCAACAAAAAAAACTCACTCATAACTACTCCAGAGTTATTTACACTGAAAATAAAAAAGTGCCGGTTTGTTCTGTTATTAGCAAAAATCAATGTAACTTAAAGAATTAGCTTTAGGGGCATAAATAAATACATCGAATATCGCAACAAAAAAAACTCACTCATAACTACTCCAGAGTTATTTTCACTGAAAATAAAAAAGTGCCGGTTTGTTCTGTTATTAGCAAAAATCAATGTAACTTAAAGAATTAGCTTTAGGGGCATAAATAAATACATCGAATATCGCAACAAAAAAAACTCACTCATAACTACTCCAGAGTTATTTTCACTGAAAATAAAAAAGTGCCGGTTTGTCCTGTTATTAGCAAAAATCAATGTAACTTATAGAATTAGCTTTAGGGGCATAAATAGATACATCGAATATCGCAACAAAAAAAACTCACTCATAACTACTCCAGAGTTATTTTCACTGAAAATAAAAAAGTGCCGGTTTGTCCTGTTATTAGCAAAAATCAATGAAACCCATAGAATTGGCTTTGGGGGCATAAATAGATACATCGAATATCGCAACAAAAAAAAACTCACTCATAACTACTCCAGAGTCATTTTCACTGAAAATAAAAAAGTGCCGGTTTGTCCTGTTATTAGCAAAAATCAATGTAACTTATAGAATTGGCTTTGGGGGCATAAATAGATACATCGAATATCGTAACAAAAAAAACTCACTCATAACTACTCCAGAGTTATTTTCACTGAAAATAAAAAAGTGCCGGTTTGTCCTGTTATTAGCAAAAATCAATGTAACTTATAAAATTAGCTTTAGGGGCATAAATAGATACATCGAATATCGCAACAAAAAAAACTCACACATAACTACTCCAGAGTTATTTTCACTGAAAATAAAAAAGTGCCGGTTTGTCCTGTTATTAGCAAAAATCAATGTAACTCATAGAATTGGCTTTGGGGGCATAAATAGATACATCGAATATCGCAACAAAAAAAACTCACTCATAACTACTCCAGAGTTATTTTCACTGAAAATAAAAAAGTGCCGGTTTGTCCTGTTATTAGCAAAAATCAATGTAACTCATAGAATTGGCTTTGGGGGCATAAATAGATACATCGAATATCGCAACAAAAAAAACTCACTCATAACTACTCCAGAGTTATTTTCACTGAAAATAAAAAAGTGCCGGTTTGTCCTGTTATTAGCAAAAATCAATGTAACTTATAGAATTGGCTTTGGGGGCATAAATAGATACATCGAATATCGCAACAAAAAAAACTCACTCATAACTACTCCATAGTTATTTTCACTGAAAATAAAAAAGTGCCGGTTTGTCCTGTTATTAGCAAAAATCAATGTAACTTATAGAATTAGCTTTAATGACATAAATATATACATCTGATATCGCAACAAAAAAAACTCACTCATAACTACTCCAGAGTTATTTACACTGAAAATAAAAAAGTGCCGGTTTGTCCTGTTATTAGCAAAAATCAATGTAACTTATAGAATTAGCTTTAGGGGCATAAATAAATACATCGAATATCGCAACAAAAAAAACTCACTCATAACTACTCCAGAGTTATTTTCACTGAAAATAAAAAAGTGCCGGTTTGTCCTGTTATTAGCAAAAATCAATGTAACTTATAGAATTGGCTTTGGGGGCATAAATAGATACATCGAATATCGCAACAAAAAAAACTCACTCATAACTACTCCAGAGTTATTTTCACTGAAAATAAAAAAGTGCCGGTTTGTCCTGTTATTAGCAAAAATCAATGAAACCCATAGAATTGGCTTTGGGGGCATAAATAGATACATCGAATATCGCAACAAAAAAAAACTCACTCATAACTACTCCAGAGTCATTTTCACTGAAAATAAAAAAGTGCCGGTTTGTCCTGTTATTAGCAAAAATCAATGTAACTTATAGAATTAGCTTTAATGACATAAATATATACATCTGATATCGCAACAAAAAAAACTCACTCATAACTACTCCAGAGTTATTTACACTGAAAATAAAAAAGTGCCGGTTTGTCCTGTTATTAGCAAAAATCAATGTAACTTATAGAATTAGCTTTAGGGGCATAAATAAATACATCGAATATCGCAACAAAAAAAACTCACTCATAACTACTCCAGAGTTATTTTCACTGAAAATAAAAAAGTGCCGGTTTGTCCTGTTATTAGCAAAAATCAATGTAACTTATAGAATTGGCTTTGGGGGCATAAATAGATACATCGAATATCGCAACAAAAAAAACTCACTCATAACTACTCCAGAGTTATTTTCACTGAAAATAAAAAAGTGCCGGTTTGTCCTGTTATTAGCAAAAATCAATGTAACTTTTGGAATTGGCTTTGGGGGCATAAATAGATACATCGAATATCGCAACAAAAAAAACTCACTCATAACTACTCCAGAGTTATTTTCACTGAAAATAAAAAAGTGCCGGTTTGTCCTGTTATTAGCAAAAATCAATGTAACTCATAGAATTGGCTTTGGGGGCATAAATAGATACATCGAATATCGCAACAAAAAAAACTCACTCATAACTACTCCATAGTTATTTTCACTGAAAATAAAAAAGTGCCGGTTTGTCCTGTTATTAGCAAAAATCAATGTAACTTATAGAATTAGCTTTAATGACATAAATATATACATCTGATATCGCAACAAAAAAAACTCACTCATAACTACTCCAGAGTTATTTACACTGAAAATAAAAAAGTGCCGGTTTGTCCTGTTATTAGCAAAAATCAATGTAACTTATAGAATTAGCTTTAGGGCATAAATAAATACATCGAATATCGCAACAAAAAAAAACTACTCCAGAGTTATTTTCACTGAAAATAAAAAAGTGCCGGTTTGTCCTGTTATTAGCAAAAATCAATGTAACTTATAGAATTGGCTTTGGGGGCATAAATAGATACATCGAATATCGCAACAAAAAAAACTCACTCATAACTACTCCAGAGTTATTTTCACTGAAAATAAAAAAGTGCCGGTTTGTCCTGTTATTAGCAAAAATCAATGTAACTTATAGAATTAGCTTTAGGGGCATAAATAGATACATCGAATATCGCAACAAAAAAAACTCACTCATAACTACTCCAGAGATATTTTCACTGAAAATAAAAAAGTGCCGGTTTGTCCTGTTATTAGCAAAAATCAATGAAACCCATAGAATTGGCTTTGGGGGCATAAATAGATACATCGAATATCGCAACAAAAAAAAACTCACTCATAACTACTCCAGAGTCATTTTCACTGAAAATAAAAAAGTGCCGGTTTGTCCTGTTATTAGCAAAAATCAATGTAACTTATAGAATTGGCTTTGGGGGCATAAATAGATACATCGAATATCGTAACAAAAAAAACTCACTCATAACTACTCCAGAGTTATTTTCACTGAAAATAAAAAAGTGCCGGTTTGTCCTGTTATTAGCAAAAATCAATGTAACTTATAAAATTAGCTTTAGGGGCATAAATAGATACATCGAATATCGCAACAAAAAAAACTCACACATAACTACTCCAGAGTTATTTTCACTGAAAATAAAAAAGTGCCGGTTTGTCCTGTTATTAGCAAAAATCAATGTAACTCATAGAATTGGCTTTGGGGGCATAAATAGATACATCGAATATCGCAACAAAAAAAACTCACTCATAACTACTCCAGAGTTATTTTCACTGAAAATAAAAAAGTGCCGGTTTGTCCTGTTATTAGCAAAAATCAATGTAACTCATAGAATTGGCTTTGGGGGCATAAATAGATACATCGAATATCGCAACAAAAAAAACTCACTCATAACTACTCCAGAGTTATTTTCACTGAAAATAAAAAAGTGCCGGTTTGTCCTGTTATTAGCAAAAATCAATGTAACTTATAGAATTAGCTTTAATTACATAAATATATACATCTAATATCGCAACAAAAAAAACTCACACATAAATACTCCAGAGTTATTTACACTGAAAATAAAAAAGTGCCGGTTTGTCCTGTTATTAGCAAAAATCAATGTAACTTATAGAATTAGCTTTAGGGGCATAAATAGATACATCGAATATCGCAACAAAAAAAACTCACTCAATACTGGTCCAGAGTTATTTTCACTGAAAATAAAAAAGTGCCGGTTTGTCCTGTTATTAGCAAAAATCGATGTAACTTATAGAATTAGCTTTAATGGCATAAATATATACATCTAATATCGCAACAAAAAAAAACTCACTCATAACTACTCCAGAGTTATTTACACTGAAAATAAGAAAGTGCCGGTTTGTCCTGTTATTAGCAAAAATCAATGTAACTTATAGAATTGGCTTTGGGGGCATAAATAGATACATCGAATATCGCAACAAAAAAAACTCACTCATAACTACTCCAGAGTTATTTTCACTGAAAATAAAAAAGTGCCGGTTTGTCCTGTTATTAGCAAAAATCAATGTAACTTATAGAATTAGCTTTAGGGGCATAAATAGATACATCGAATATCGCAACAAAAAAAACTCACTCATAACTACTCCAGAGTTATTTTCACTGAAAATAAAAAAGTGCCGGTTTGTCCTGTTATTAGCAAAAATCAATGTAACTCATAGAATTGGCTTTGGGGGCATAAATAGATACATCGAATATCGCAACAAAAAAAACTCACTCATAACTACTCCATAGTTATTTTCACTGAAAATAAAAAAGTGCCGGTTTGTCCTGTTATTAGCAAAAATCAATGTAACTTATAGAATTAGCTTTAATGACATAAATATATACATCTGATATCGCAACAAAAAAAACTCACTCATAACTACTCCAGAGTTATTTACACTGAAAATAAAAAAGTGCCGGTTTGTCCTGTTATTAGCAAAAATCAATGTAACTTATAGAATTAGCTTTAGGGCATAAATAAATACATCGAATATCGCAACAAAAAAAAACTACTCCAGAGTTATTTTCACTGAAAATAAAAAAGTGCCGGTTTGTCCTGTTATTAGCAAAAATCAATGTAACTTATAGAATTGGCTTTGGGGGCATAAATAGATACATCGAATATCGCAACAAAAAAAACTCACTCATAACTACTCCAGAGTTATTTTCACTGAAAATAAAAAAGTGCCGGTTTGTCCTGTTATTAGCAAAAATCAATGTAACTTATAGAATTAGCTTTAGGGGCATAAATAGATACATCGAATATCGCAACAAAAAAAACTCACTCATCTACTCCAGAGTTATTTTCACTGAAAATAAAAAAGTGCCGGTTTGTCCTGTTATTAGCAAAAATCAATGTAACTTATAGAATTATCTTTAGGGGCATAAATAGATACATCGAATATCGCAACAAAAAAAACTCACTCATAACTACTCCAGAGTTATTTTCACTGAAAATAAAAAAGTGCCGGTTTGTCCTGTTATTAGCAAAAATCAATGTAACTTATAGAATTAGCTTTAATGGCATAAATATATACATCTAATATCGCAACAAAAAAAAACTCACTCATAACTACTCCAGAGTTATTTTCACTGAAAATAAAAAAGTGCCGGTTTGTCCTGTTATTAGCAAAAATCAATGTAACTTATAGAATTAGCTTTAATGGCATAAATATATACATCTAATATCGCAACAAAAAAAAACTCACTCATAACTACTCCAGAGTTATTTGTACTGAAAATAAAAAAGTGCCGGTTTGTTCTGTTATTAGCAAAAATCAATGTAACTTATAGAATTGGCTTTGGGGGCATAAATAGATACATCGAATGTCGCAACAAAAAAAACTCACTCATAACTACTCCAGAGTTATTTTCACTGAAAATAAAAAAGTGCCGGTTTGTCCTGTTATTAGCAAAAATCAATGTAACTTATAGAATTGGCTTTGGGGGCATAAATAGATACATCGAATATCGCAACAAAAAAAACTCACTCATAACTACTCCAGAGTTATTTTCACTGAAAATAAAAAAGTGCCGGTTTGTCCTGTTATTAGCAAAAATCAATGTAACTTATAGAATTGGCTTTGGGGGCATAAATAGATACATCGAATATCGTAACAAAAAAAACTCACTCATAACTACTCCAGAGTTATTTTCACTGAAAATAAAAAAGTGCCGGTTTGTCCTGTTATTAGCAAAAATCAATGTAACTTATAAAATTAGCTTTAGGGGCATAAATAGATACATCGAATATCGCAACAAAAAAAACTCACACATAACTACTCCAGAGTTATTTTCACTGAAAATAAAAAAGTGCCGGTTTGTCCTGTTATTAGCAAAAATCAATGTAACTCATAGAATTGGCTTTGGGGGCATAAATAGATACATCGAATATCGCAACAAAAAAAACTCACTCATAACTACTCCAGAGTTATTTTCACTGAAAATAAAAAAGTGCCGGTTTGTCCTGTTATTAGCAAAAATCAATGTAACTTATAGAATTAGCTTTAGGGGCATAAATAGATACATCGAATATCGCAACAAAAAAAAACTCACTCATAACTACTCCAGAGTTATTTACACTGAAAATAAAAAAGTGCCGGTTTGTCCTGTTATTAGCAAAAATCAATGTAACTTATAGAATTGGCTTTGGGGGCATAAATAGATACATCGAATATCGCAACAAAAAAAACTCACTCATAACTACTCCAGAGTTATTTTCACTGAAAATAAAAAAGTGCCGGTTTGTCCTGTTATTAGCAAAAATCAATGTAACTTATAAAATTAGCTTTAGGGGCATAAATAGATACATCGAATATCGCAACAAAAAAAACTCACACATAACTACTCCAGAGTTATTTTCACTGAAAATAAAAAAGTGCCGGTTTGTCCTGTTATTAGCAAAAATCGATGTAACTTATAGAATTAGCTTTAATGGCATAAATATATACATCTAATATCGCAACAAAAAAAAACTCACTCATAACTACTCCAGAGTTATTTACACTGAAAATAAGAAAGTGCCGGTTTGTCCTGTTATTAGCAAAAATCAATGTAACTTATAGAATTGGCTTTGGGGGCATAAATAGATACATCGAATATCGCAACAAAAAAAACTCACTCATAACTACTCCAGAGTTATTTTCACTGAAAATAAAAAAGTGCCGGTTTGTCCTGTTATTAGCAAAAATCAATGTAACTTATAGAATTAGCTTTAGGGGCATAAATAGATACATCGAATATCGCAACAAAAAAAACTCACTCATAACTACTCCAGAGTTATTTTCACTGAAAATAAAAAAGTGCCGGTTTGTCCTGTTATTAGCAAAAATCAATGTAACTCATAGAATTGGCTTTGGGGGCATAAATAGATACATCGAATATCGCAACAAAAAAAACTCACTCATAACTACTCCAGAGTTATTTTCACTGAAAATAAAAAAGTGCCGGTTTGTCCTGTTATTAGCAAAAATCAATGTAACTTATAGAATTAGCTTTAATGACATAAATATATACATCTGATATCGCAACAAAAAAAACTCACTCATAACTACTCCAGAGTTATTTACACTGAAAATAAAAAAGTGCCGGTTTGTCCTGTTATTAGCAAAAATCAATGTAACTTATAGAATTAGCTTTAGGGGCATAAATAAATACATCGAATATCGCAACAAAAAAAAACTACTCCAGAGTTATTTTCACTGAAAATAAAAAAGTGCCGGTTTGTCCTGTTATTAGCAAAAATCAATGTAACTTATAGAATTGGCTTTGGGGGCATAAATAGATACATCGAATATCGCAACAAAAAAAACTCACTCATAACTACTCCAGAGTTATTTTCACTGACAATAAAAAAGTGCCGGTTTGTCCTGTTATTAGCAAAAATCAATGTAACTTTTAGAATTAGCTTTAGGGGCATAAATAGATACATCGAATATCGCAACAAAAAAAACTCACTCAATACTGGTCCAGAGTTATTTTCACTGAAAATAAAAAAGTGTCGGTTTGTCCTGTTATTAACAAAAAACAATGTAACTTATAGAATTAGCTTTAGGGGCATAAATATATACATCTAATATCGCAACAAAAAAAAACTCGCTCATAACTACTCCAGAGTTATTTACACTGAAAATAAAAAAGTGCCGGTTTGTTCTGTTATTAGCAAAAATCAATGTAACTTATAGAATTATCTTTAGGGGCATAAATAGATACATCGAATATCGCAACAAAAAAAACTCACTCATAACTACTCCAGAGTTATTTTCACTGAAAATAAAAAAGTGCCGGTTTGTCCTGTTATTAGCAAAAATCAATGTAACTTATAGAATTAGCTTTAATGGCATAAATATATACATCTAATATCGCAACAAAAAAAACTCACTCATAACTACTCCAGAGTTATTTACACTGAAAATAAAAAAGTGCCGGTTTGTCCTGTTATTAGCAAAAATCAATGTAACTTATAGAATTAGCTTTAGGAGCATAAATAGATACATCGAATATCGCAACAAAAAAAACTCACTCAATACTGGTCCAGAGTTATTTTCACTGAAAATAAAAAAGTGCCGGTTTGTTCTGTTATTAGCAAAAATCAATGTTACTTATAGAATTAGCTTTAGGGGCATAAATAGATACATCGATTATCACAACAAAAAAACTCACTCATAACTACTCCAGAGTTATTTTCACTGAAAATAAAAAAGTGCCGGTTTGTCCTGTTATTAGCAAAAATCAATGTAACTTATAGAATTGGCTTTGGGGGCATAAATAGATACATCGAATATCGCAACAAAAAAAACTCACTCATAACTACTCCAGAGTTATTTTCACTGAAAATAAAAAAGTGCCGGTTTGTCCTGTTATTAGCAAAAATCAATGTAACTTATAGAATTAGCTTTAGGGGCATAAATAGATACATCGAATATCGCAACAAAAAAAACTCACTCATAACTACTCCAGAGTTATTTTCACTGAAAATAAAAAAGTGCCGGTTTGTCCTGTTATTAGCAAAAATCAATGTAACTTATAGAATTATCTTTAGGGGCATAAATAGATACATCGAATATCGCAACAAAAAAAACTCACTCATAACTACTCCAGAGTTATTTTCACTGAAAATAAAAAAGTGCCGGTTTGTCCTGTTATTAGCAAAAATCAATGTAACTTATAGAATTAGCTTTAATGGCATAAATATATACATCTAATATCGCAACAAAAAAAAACTCACTCATAACTACTCCAGAGTTATTTTCACTGAAAATAAAAAAGTGCCGGTTTGTCCTGTTATTAGCAAAAATCAATGTAACTTATAGAATTAGCTTTAATGGCATAAATATATACATCTAATATCGCAACAAAAAAAAACTCACTCATAACTACTCCAGAGTTATTTACACTGAAAATAAAAAAGTGCCGGTTTGTTCTGTTATTAGCAAAAATCAATGTAACTTATAGAATTGGCTTTGGGGGCATAAATAGATACATCGAATGTCGCAACAAAAAAAACTCACTCATAACTACTCCAGAGTTATTTTCACTGAAAATAAAAAAGTGCCGGTTTGTCCTGTTATTAGCAAAAATCAATGTAACTTATAGAATTGGCTTTGGGGGCATAAATAGATACATCGAATATCGCAACAAAAAAAACTCACTCATAACTACTCCAGAGTTATTTTCACTGAAAATAAAAAAGTGCCGGTTTGTCCTGTTATTAGCAAAAATCAATGTAACTTATAGAATTGGCTTTGGGGGCATAAATAGATACATCGAATATCGTAACAAAAAAAACTCACTCATAACTACTCCAGAGTTATTTTCACTGAAAATAAAAAAGTGCCGGTTTGTCCTGTTATTAGCAAAAATCAATGTAACTCATAGAATTGGCTTTGGGGGCATAAATAGATACATCGAATATCGCAACAAAAAAAACTCACTCATAACTACTCCAGAGTTATTTTCACTGAAAATAAAAAAGTGCCGGTTTGTCCTGTTATTAGCAAAAATCAATGTAACTCATAGAATTGGCTTTGGGGGCATAAATAGATACATCGAATATCGCAACAAAAAAAACTCACTCATAACTACTCCAGAGTTATTTTCACTGAAAATAAAAAAGTGCCGGTTTGTCCTGTTATTAGCAAAAATCAATGTAACTTATAAAATTAGCTTTAGGGGCATAAATAGATACATCGAATATCGCAACAAAAAAAACTCACACATAACTACTCCAGAGTTATTTTCACTGAAAATAAAAAAGTGCCGGTTTGTCCTGTTATTAGCAAAAATCAATGTAACTCATAGAATTGGCTTTGGGGGCATAAATAGATACATCGAATATCGCAACAAAAAAAACTCACTCATAACTACTCCAGAGTTATTTTCACTGAAAATAAAAAAGTGCCGGTTTGTCCTGTTATTAGCAAAAATCAATGTAACTCATAGAATTGGCTTTGGGGGCATAAATAGATACATCGAATATCGCAACAAAAAAAACTCACTCATAACTACTCCAGAGTTATTTTCACTGAAAATAAAAAAGTGCCGGTTTGTCCTGTTATTAGCAAAAATCAATGTAACTTATAGAATTAGCTTTAATTACATAAATATATACATCTAATATCGCAACAAAAAAAACTCACACATAAATACTCCAGAGTTATTTACACTGAAAATAAAAAAGTGCCGGTTTGTCCTGTTATTAGCAAAAATCAATGTAACTTATAGAATTAGCTTTAGGGGCATAAATAGATACATCGAATATCGCAACAAAAAAAACTCACTCAATACTGGTCCAGAGTTATTTTCACTGAAAATAAAAAAGTGCCGGTTTGTCCTGTTATTAGCAAAAATCGATGTAACTTATAGAATTAGCTTTAATGGCATAAATATATACATCTAATATCGCAACAAAAAAAAACTCACTCATAACTACTCCAGAGTTATTTACACTGAAAATAAGAAAGTGCCGGTTTGTCCTGTTATTAGCAAAAATCAATGTAACTTATAGAATTGGCTTTGGGGGCATAAATAGATACATCGAATATCGCAACAAAAAAAACTCACTCATAACTACTCCAGAGTTATTTTCACTGAAAATAAAAAAGTGCCGGTTTGTCCTGTTATAAGCAAAAATCAATGTAACTTATAGAATTAGCTTTAGGGGCATAAATAGATACATCGAATATCGCAACAAAAAAAACTCTCTCATAACTACTCCAGAGTTATTTTCACTGAAAATAAAAAAGTGCCGGTTTGTCCTGTTATTAGCAAAAATCAATGTAACTCATAGAATTGGCTTTGGGGGCATAAATAGATACATCGAATATCGCAACAAAAAAAACTCACTCATAACTACTCCATAGTTATTTTCACTGAAAATAAAAAAGTGCCGGTTTGTCCTGTTATTAGCAAAAATCAATGTAACTTATAGAATTAGCTTTAATGACATAAATATATACATCTGATATCGCAACAAAAAAAACTCACTCATAACTACTCCAGAGTTATTTACACTGTAAATAAAAAAGTGCCGGTTTGTCCTGTTATTAGCAAAAATCAATGTAACTTATAGAATTAGCTTTAGGGCATAAATAAATACATCGAATATCGCAACAAAAAAAAACTACTCCAGAGTTATTTTCACTGAAAATAAAAAAGTGCCAGTTTGTCCTGTTATTAGCAAAAATCAATGTAACTTATAGAATTGGCTTTGGGGGCATAAATAGATACATCGAATATCGCAACAAAAAAAACTCACTCATAACTACTCCAGAGTTATTTTCACTGAAAATAAAAAAGTGCCGGTTTGTCCTGTTATTAGCAAAAATCAATGTAACTTATAGAATTAGCTTTAGGGGCATAAATAGATACATCGAATATCGCAACAAAAAAAACTCACTCATAACTACTCCAGAGTTATTTTCACTGAAAATAAAAAAGTGCCGGTTTGTCCTGTTATTAGCAAAAATCAATGTAACTTATAGAATTATCTTTAGGGGCATAAATAGATACATCGAATATCGCAACAAAAAAAACTCACTCATAACTACTCCAGAGTTATTTTCACTGAAAATAAAAAAGTGCCGGTTTGTCCTGTTATTAGCAAAAATCAATGTAACTTATAGAATTAGCTTTAATGGCATAAATATATACATCTAATATCGCAACAAAAAAAAACTCACTCATAACTACTCCAGAGTTATTTTCACTGAAAATAAAAAAGTGCCGGTTTGTCCTGTTATTAGCAAAAATCAATGTAACTTATAGAATTAGCTTTAATGGCATAAATATATACATCTAATATCGCAACAAAAAAAAACTCACTCATAACTACTCCAGAGTTATTTACACTGAAAATAAAAAAGTGCCGGTTTGTTCTGTTATTAGCAAAAATCAATGTAACTTATAGAATTGGCTTTGGGGGCATAAATAGATACATCGAATGTCGCAACAAAAAAAACTCACTCATAACTACTCCAGAGTTATTTTCACTGAAAATAAAAAAGTGCCGGTTTGTCCTGTTATTAGCAAAAATCAATGTAACTTATAGAATTGGCTTTGGGGGCATAAATAGATACATCGAATATCGCAACAAAAAAAACTCACTCATAACTACTCTAGAGTTATTTTCACTGAAAATAAAAAAGTGCCGGTTTGTCCTGTTATTAGCAAAAATCAATGTAACTTATAGAATTGGCTTTGGGGGCATAAATAGATACATCGAATATCGTAACAAAAAAAACTCACTCATAACTACTCCAGAGTTATTTTCACTGAAAATAAAAAAGTGCCGGTTTGTCCTGTTATTAGCAAAAATCAATGTAACTTATAAAATTAGCTTTAGGGGCATAAATAGATACATCGAATATCGCAACAAAAAAAACTCACACATAACTACTCCAGAGTTATTTTCACTGAAAATAAAAAAGTGCCGGTTTGTCCTGTTATTAGCAAAAATCAATGTAACTCATAGAATTGGCTTTGGGGGCATAAATAGATACATCGAATATCGCAACAAAAAAAACTCACTCATAACTACTCCAGAGTTATTTTCACTGAAAATAAAAAAGTGCCGGTTTGTCCTGTTATTAGCAAAAATCAATGTAACTTATAGAATTAGCTTTAGGGGCATAAATAGATACATCGAATATCGCAACAAAAAAAAACTCACTCATAACAACTCCAGAGTTATTTTCACTGAAAATAAAAAAGTGCCGGTTTGTCCTGTTATTAGCAAAAATCAATGTAACTTATAGAATTGGCTTTGGGGGCATAAATAGATACATCGAATATCGCAACAAAAAAAAACTCACTCATAACTACTCCAGAGTTATTTTCACTGAAAATAAAAAAGTGCCGGTTTGTCCTGTTATTAGCAAAAATCAATGTTACTTTTAGAATTAGCTTTAGGGGCATAAATAGATACATCGAATATCGCAACAAAAAAAACTCACTCAATACTGGTCCAGAGTTATTTTCACTGAAAATAAAAAAGTGTCGGTTTGTCCTGTTATTAACAAAAAACAATGTAACTTATAGAATTAGCTTTAGGGGCATAAATATATACATCTAATATCGCAACAAAAAAAACTCGCTCATAACTACTCCAGAGTTATTTACACTGAAAATAAAAAAGTGCCGGTTTGTTCTGTTATTAGCAAAAATCAATGTAACTTATAGAATTATCTTTAGGGGCATAAATAGATACAACGAATATCGCAACAAAAAAAACTCACTCATAACTACTCCAGAGTTATTTTCACTGAAAATAAAAAAGTGCCGGTTTGTCCTGTTATTAGCAAAAATCAATGTAACTTATAGAATTAGCTTTAGGGGCATAAATAGATACATCGAATATCGCAACAAAAAAAACTCACTCATAACTACTCCAGAGTTATTTTCACTGAAAATAAAAAAGTGCCGGTTTGTCCTGTTATTAGCAAAAATCAATGTAACTTATAGAATTGGCTTTGGGGGCATAAATAGATACATCGAATATCGCAACAAAAAAACTCACTCATAACTACTCCAGAGTTATTTTCACTGAAAATAAAAAAGTGCCGGTTTGTCCTGTTATTAGCAAAAATCAATGTAACTTATAAAATTAGCTTTAGGGGCATAAATAGATACATCGAATATCGCAACAAAAAAAACTCACACATAACTACTCCAGAGTTATTTTCACTGAAAATAAAAAAGTGCCGGTTTGTCCTGTTATTAGCAAAAATCAATGTAACTCATAGAATTGGCTTTGGGGGCATAAATAGATACATCGAATATCGCAACAAAAAAAACTCACTCATAACTACTCCAGAGTTATTTTCACTGAAAATAAAAAAGTGCCGGTTTGTCCTGTTATTAGCAAAAATCAATGTAACTTATAGAATTAGCTTTAATTACATAAATATATACATCTAATATCGCAACAAAAAAAACTCACACATAAATACTCCAGAGTTATTTACACTGAAAATAAAAAAGTGCCGGTTTGTCCTGTTATTAGCAAAAATCAATGTAACTTATAGAATTAGCTTTAGGGGCATAAATAGATACATCGATTATCACAACAAAAAAACTCACTCATAACTACTCCAGAGTTATTTTCACTGAAAATAAAAAAGTGCCGGTTTGTCCTGTTATTAGCAAAAATCAATGTAACTTATAGAATTGGCTTTGGGGGCATAAATAGATACTTCGAATATCGCAACAAAAAAAACTCACTCATAACTACTCCAGAGTTATTTTCACTGAAAATAAAAAAGTGCCGGTTTGTCCTGTTATTAGCAAAAATCAATGTAACTTATAGAATTAGCTTTAGGGGCATAAATAGATACATCGAATATCGCAACAAAAAAAACTCACTCATAACTACTCCAGAGTTATTTTCACTGAAAATAAAAAAGTGCCGGTTTGTCCTGTTATTAGCAAAAATCAATGTAACTTATAGAATTGGCTTTGGGGGCATAAATAGATACATCGAATATCGCAACAAAAAAAACTCACTCATAACTACTCCAGAGTTATTTACACTGAAAATAAAAAAGTGCCGGTTTGTCCTGTTATTAACAAAAATCAATGTAACTTATAGAATTGGCTTTAGGGGCATAAATAGATACATCAAATATCGCAACAAAAAAAACTCACTCATAACTGCTCCAGAGTTATTTTCACTGAAAATAAAAAAGTGCCGGTTTGTCTTGTTATGAGCAAAAATCAATGTCATCTATAGAAGTGGCTTTAGGGACATAAATATATACATCAAATTAACAAAAAAAAAACACTCATAACTGGTCCAGAGTTATTTTCACTGAAAATAAAAAGTGCCGTTTTGTCTTGTTATGAGCAAAAACCAATGTCATCTATAGAATTGGCTTGAGGGACATAAATAGATACATCAAATTAACAAAAAAAAACTCACTCATATTTGCTCCAGAGTTATTTTCACTGAAAATAAAAAAGTGCCGGTTTGTCTTGTTATGAGCAAAAATCAATGTCATCTATAGAATTGGCTTGAGGGACATAAATAGATACATCAAATTAACAAAAAAAAAACTCACTCATATTTGCTCCAGAGTTATTTTCACTGAAAATAAAAAAGTGCCGGTTTGTCTTGTTATGAGCAAAAATCAATGTCATCTATAGAATTGGCTTGAGGGACATAAATAGATACATCAAATTAACAAAAAAAAAAAACTCACTCATATTTGCTCCAGAGTTATTTTCACTGAAAATAAAAAAGTGCCGGTTTGTCCTGTTATTAACAAAAATTAATGTAACTTATAGAATTGGCTTTAGGGGCATAAATAGATACATCAAATATCGCAACAAAAAAAACTCACTCATAACTAACTGCTCCAGAGTTATTTTCACTGAAAATAAAAAAGTGCCGGTTTGTCTTGTTATGAGCAAAAATCAATGTCATCTATAGAATTGGCTTGAGGGACATAAATAGATACATCAAATTAACAAAAAAAAACTCACTCATAACTGCTCCAGAGTTATTTTCACTGAAAATAAAAAAGTGCCGGTTTGTCTTGTTATGAGCAAAAATCAATGTCATCTATAGAATTGGCTTGAGGGACATAAATAGATACATCAAATTAACAAAAAAAAAACTCACTCATATTTGCTCCAGAGTTATTTTCACTGAAAATAAAAAAGTGCCGGTTTGTCCTGTTATTAACAAAAATCAATGTAACTTATAGAATTGGCTTTAGGGGCATAAATAGATACATCAAATTAACGAAAAAAAATACTCACTCATAACTGCTCCAGAGTTATTTTCACTGAAAATAAAAAAGTGCCGGTTTGTCTTGTTATGAGCAAAAATCAATGTAATCTATAGAATTGGCTTTAGGGACATAAATAGATACATCAAATTAATAAAAAAAAAACACTCATAACTGGTCCAGAGTTATTTTCACTGAAAATAAAAAGTGCCGGTTTGTCTTGTTATGAGCAAAAAACCAATGTAATCTATAGAATTGGCTTTAGGGACATAAATAGATACATCAAATTAACAAAAAAAAATACTCATTACTGGTCCAGAGTTATTTTCGCTGAAAATAAAAAAGTGCCGGTTTGTCTTGTTATCAGCAAAAATCAATGTAATCTATAGAACCCGCTTTAGGGACATATATGTACACATCATATTTGATGGTATTGAACTCGGTGTGATAGCCCATCTCGATTGTATTAATTTGGATTTTGTATTATAATGATTGTGGTAATAAATACAAAATTATAGGCTAGGAAGTTGGACTCATTAACCTCATTAATTTTATCGCCTTTATGTGCAATGTTTAGCATTGTCGGGACTCTTTTGTAGCTTTTAAATTGTAAACAGTTTGTTTTCTTGGTATTTAATTTTAGGTTAACTGAGCCGAGCCATCATCATCTCGGGTCATCTGCCTCTATTATGTGTGAGAGGTAGGGATTCCAGCGTCGGGACGGATCCCTTTGCCGGGGCTGGACTCTGGGAGACACTGCTCCCAGGGAAGTTGGAGGGGCGAGTACCCGACCCGGTACAAGGTGACCGGGTGGCATCTCGAGCCCCTCAGTGCGGATCATTCTCCTGTAGTCTCTTCCAGTTGGTGTCATGTCAAGTCAAATTTATGAGCTGCCGCCTGCGTCGTCGTCCTCTTCGTGGTCCTCTTCTTGGTCCGTCAGGAGGAGCTCGCGCGTGAGGGCACGCCAGGTACGTTCGTCAGGGGGGCGTGAGTGTAAAGGTGCAATGTTGTTCAGGTGGGGGTGTGGTCCGTTGTCTGTGCGGTCGAACATGTTGCGCGCGAGTCGGACAACGAACTCCCCCACCGATTCGATTTTAACGTCCCGGGCGATGACGTCATTGCGAACGTACCGGCCGGCTTCCGTGGCTATCCTCAGGCTGACGTTTTGGACCACCTGGATCCTCTTCTTTTGGGCGGCAGAACATAATGCATACCACGAGGGGGCCGCATATGTTAGTCTAGTCCGGATGTAGGTCTTGTAGATGCCCAGTTTTGTTCTCAGTGACAGCTTAGAGCGAAGGACGGGACCGAGCAGCGCTCTAGCAGCCTTCGCCTGGTGGATGGCGTACGTGGTCTGCGAGCGCATGCTCAGGTCTGCGTCGATGCGGACGCCGAGGTACTTGACGGACTTTTCCCAAGCGACGTCCTGGCCTCCAAGCGTCAGTGGTGGTGGCATCTGAGCCGAGCCAATCCGCTACATACCTTGGGCCTTACCCCTAGCTTTACTTTTGCGAGCCAACTTTTGGTAGGTACCTGATAGGTACCTAAAATTAACCAACTCATTTAAGCTGCATCGCTTAAAAGCGTCTAACTTGAATGAACGAAAATCCGTTTTACTATGCGTGTGTGCGTGAAAATAGCGAAGCTTGGCGGCTATCAAATAACTACCGCTTATCGTAGTTGATGGTACCGTTTAGACATATAACACCTATGCGGGTCAACTTTTCGAGCTAGGGGTAAGGCCCCTGGTCTATGTACATTTTAATGTAGAAAGGATCTTGGATCCACGAAAACTCTTCGACATCGTTTTCGGCAAAATATTTCGGAAACCATTCAGTGAGCTTCGAAAGGGTCCTGTGAAATGGGACATCAAGTCTTGTGAGACAACAAACTCATTAGAAGCCGCGCATATTTATGCAATTTCGGGTAAAAATCTTGACCGCCATCTTCATATTTTTTTTATAATTGAAGTTTTCCCAATACACCGTAATCTTCTCCAAAAATTTCAAAATGTGCATGATTGCACAAATATGCTAGTTTTAGCAAAAAGTCTGGTTCGGCAAAGCATCTGCAGTTTTCATGACCCCCTTTCTTGTAAAAAGTGTGAACTCCTTTACGGCGCCCCGGATTACTCTTTAACGGCGCACTGGGGCGCACACTTTGGGCAGGCCGGATTATCCATAATGCGGATGAGGCAACTGCCTAGGGCCCCGCACCGACTAGGGGCCCACGGGGGCCTAGAATTGCATTGCCTAGGGGCCCCGATAGGGTTAATCCGGCCCTAACTTTGGGAACCCGTTTAAGATTCGTTGTGATTTGACATAAATATAATGAACATGAAAATGAGAATAATATAATTTTATATTGTTTGTAGGTATATATACTAATTAGTGACTAGAGTGCTCAGTGGGTAAGAGGGGCCTGCCTACAGCTTGTCCAAAAAGTCTTGAGGTTTTTTCTTCTTAAAATACTGAAGAAAACACTTTCATCCAATCGTCTTCCTCAGACACAGACAAAGGGTTGCTAGTATTTAGAATTATTAATATTGATAGCGGCGTCCCCATTAATTGTTTTATTTTGCCAAGCCATAATTTAGTTTTTTTCTGCAGATACTAAAATCCGGAAAACGTGTCCTATTCTCTTCTGCCTGGTACCTTGACTCGGTTAGCAAAACTTGGGAGACGTTTTACAGCGTGGACCCACGTCTCATGGTCGTCAATGAATCCTGGACGTTCGGAAACATAAGTGAAGATCTGCTAGAGGATATTATTGGAGGGGAGGCTTGTATGTGGGGGGAAATGGTGGATGAAGCTAACATTTTTAACAGGTAAAACCAATGCCTGATATTAGCTATACTAGGTATCAATAGATCAGATGTTGGCGGGTTCGAGTTCCAATATTTGTCAACTGTTTAACTTTTCGCAAATATAATTAAACTAGCGACATGCATAATATAAACACTGTTTTAAACTATCACGGTTGTTCACTAAAGTTATATGATTATTTACGGTATATTTACCGTGGTAAGGTTGTGGAAGGAGCTCCCGATATTTCGGCGCAGTTACATGCACCATGTTCACGGGAAGAAATATCGGGAGCTCCTTCCATAACCTTACCACGGTAAATATCCCGTAAATAATCATATGCATAATATAGTAGAGAAACAATGATAATTTTAATGGTTTCTAATGTGATGTAAATAAACACATTTTTTGCGCTTACATTGCAAACGCTGGCTGAACCATACGAGATAGATCAAAATAATGTACTACAGTCTTGTACACCTTAAGAAGGCTTACAAAAAAGTCCGCGATGGTATAAGTCTATCTCTTAGGGATAACCCACATTAACCATTTTTTTATCCTTTACTTTTTACGAGAAATAATGGCTTATTTACAAAGCGATTTTAAGCAATACAGCACTAATCTTTATCCATTTATCACCTTTAAATACACATTGTGCATTTAATATAGATCAATATGGCCCTTTACAGCATGTAATTTATTTGAATATTTTCGAAGGTATTATTACAGATTTAAAATGCAGGGACATAGCGGGTGCGGCGGTACCGGCCGGGAGGCGTTGTATATAAGGACATTCTGAAGTATATTTAGTATCAGCATTGCACCCGTGCGAAGCCAGGGCGGGTCGCTAGTTATACACATGAACCTTCCTCTTGAATCACTCTTACTATTTTTTTAAAACTCATCAAAATCAGTTGCGTAGTTTTAAAGATCTAAGCATATATATAGGGACGGACAGACAGAGGGAAGCGACTTTGTTTTATACTATGTAGTGATAGTGATAGTATGATACCGACCAAATTGTATTACATAGTTACATACTCGTAGTTTAAGTCGCCAAGTAATTTTTAATTCGCTCGATTAATAATAACCCTCAAAATTCATCGGTGCTGGCCACAGAAAAGAGAAGGGTACGAAAAAAATTCTCACTTCAGTGGTGCTGGCTCAGGACAGAGACATGTGGAAAGAGTTGGGAGAGATTTTTGCCTTAGCATTGGTACAACGCAAGGAAACTTTTTAGGGTTCCGTACCCAAAGGGTAATAAGGGGACCTTATAACTAAGGCTCCGCTGTCCGTTCGTCCGTCCGTCTGTCACCAGGCTGTATCTCATGACCGTGACAGTTAGACAGTTGAAATTTTCACAGATGATGTATTTCCGTTGCCGCTATAACAACAAATACAAAAAAATCTAATAAATAAAATATTTAAGGGACCTCTCATACAACAAACGTGATTTTTTTTGCTCGTTTTCGCTCGATATTGATAACGGCAAGAGGTAGACACTTGAAATATTCACAGAATATTTAGTTAATATATTCACTTTAAAAATAAATAATTAATATAAAACAAAATTAATATTTCCGTATAGTTAAATGATTATTTATGGGATATTTCCCGTGGTAAGGTTGTGGAAGGAGCTCCCGATATTTCGGCGCAGTTACATGCACCATGTTCACGGGAAAACAGTGTTTAATATTTCCGATACAACAAACGTGATTTTTTATCGTTTTTATAGATAATGGTACGGAACCCCTCGTGCGCGAGTCTGACTCGCACTTGGCCGGTTATTTATATCGATCATTATATGATTTGAAGCATACTGCGTGCTATTGCTTGTTGACCGTCAACTCGCCTGATGTTAATCGCTGTCTACGATGGAGCACGCTTGCCCAGAAAAACCTGCCTGGTGACCGAGCGGTATAGCATATTGTGCTCTTTACAATCTTATTCATTAAAAACAATTATTTCAGGATATGGCCTCGAGCTAGTGCAGTGGCCGAACGTCTGTGGACCGGCACGGACCTCAACAGCAATGTTCCGATCAACGTGCCCAACTACACGCGACGTCGCATCGAAGAACACGCGTGTCGCATGCGACATAACGACATCCCTGCCGAGCCACCCAACGGCCCGGGGTTTTGTATTGGACCTGGTTTAAAATAAAAATTTAAACTTATAACTCGACGTTTTAATGGTTTATCTGTAGACAAGGGGCCTTACCCCTAATAGCTTCACTTTTGCGAGCCAACTTTTAGTAGGTACCTATCAGGTACCTAAAATTAACCAACTTATTTAAGCTGCATCGTTTAAAAGCGTCTAACTTGAATGAACGATAATCACAATCACACGCATAGTAAAACGGATTTTAGTTCATTCAAGTTAGACGCTTTTAAACGATGCAGCTTAAATGAGTTGGTTAATTTTAGGTACCTGATAGGTACCTACTAAAAGTTGGCTCGCAAAAGTTAAGCTAGGGGTAAGGCCCAAGGCTTTGATAATATAAATAAATAAATATCTGGGACATTATTGCACACATCGTTATCTGACCCCAAACTAAGCAAAGCTTGTAATATGGCTGCCAGAAACTGATATACATCTACACTAAATTAATATTATAAATGCGAAAGTAACTCTGTTTGCTACATAATCACGGCTAAACGGCTTAACCGATCTCGATAATTTTTTGCGAGGTAATAGTATGTATCATGAGGACGGACATAGACCATTTTTTTCTGAAGAAATCGCGGACAAAGTCGCGGATACAGCTAGTATATATATATTTTTAAATACATACTTAAATAGATATTAACACTCGGACATAGAACAAACACAAATGCTAGGTTTTTTGTAACCTACGTTGGTCTAGTAATTAGCGCCCCTTAATTTAATAACAATCTAGCCTAATGTTAAGTAATAATTAATTTCATTCTAACTTAAACTTCTAAGGATAAATTATTAAGTAGTATTTTTAAATGCTATATGCGGCATACAAACAGACGGGCCGCCTGATGGTAAGCGATCACCGTCGCCTATGGATACCTGCAGCACCAGGGGCATCACAGATACGTTGCCGACCCTTAAAGACTCTATTAACAGCCCATTTGAAGAACCCCATACTATAGTTACTCGGAAATGCCGTGGGAGGGAGCTCATTCCTGCGTTCCTTTTTGCCTCACACCTGCAATATACATGTATATTGCAGGTGTGAGGCAAAAAGGAACGCGTAAAACGCACAGTGTGCGATTTCCACCGATCTATGATATGTGGATGAACTTTCAGGCGGTGGCGGCTGGAAACCCACGTAGTATCTCGATACTATTTTTTAGGATTCCGTCTTTGATAATATATATAGTTTGGATCTGCCTTTAACTCGAGCTAGTACCAAAAAAAGTTTGCTAAAAACTGAAGGGGGCGAGATAAACACGTATTGTACACACTGATATATTCTTACTAGTGCTACAAACGCACACTTCAATATTGAGCGCACACAACTGCAAACGATGTGCTCAAAATGTACTTATATGAATGGACGACCGAGGTGGGGGGGGGGGGTGGGGGTGTAAGTGCTAAAGGGGAAACTGTAGGTATAACGCTTCCATTTATTTATTTTTAGATAGATAGAAACTCTTTATTGTGTACACCAGAAATAAAAACTACATACAGATAGAAAACACTAACGAGCTAGTGCCACAAGTGGCGGCCTTATCGCTAAAAGCGATCTCTTCCAGGCAACCATTGGAATGAATTATTTTTTCTGAGATACATGGGCGTCGTCAGGTAGTCCAGTACCTATCGACAGGGAGGGAGGGGGGGGAGGAACATGCACCCTCCTAGGAAATTTAGGGGAAGAGCTCGTTCAAAGAATTTCTCAAACTGAAAGTAATTTTAAATAAGGTTGGATTGCATTTACCATCAACATTAGGACAATCCTGGCTATACGCCCTTGCATGTTTTTTTTTTTTTTATAAAAAATAGGCTTGCGTTTGACCGCCAGCTCGCCTGATGTTAAGCGATGATACGGTCTACATGGAGCACGCTTGCCTAGAAGAAACCGATTCACTCCTGACTTGAAGACACCCAGCTTATAACTACCGGGGAACACCCATTCAGGTAGCGCATTCCACAGACTAGCACAATAAAAATGGAATCAAAGCGGTTCGTTCGTGTAGATTTAATCTAAAGCTAACATCCCTGTCAATACTAAACTAAGCGGTTTTGAAATGAAGGTGATGGATAATAGAATGGTGGGCGGATGTTAAATTTAAAATAAACATCGCCCAAATCTGAGTCGGACTCGCACCCGAATAAATGTGTTCTATTTTATCTCTCGCACGCGCGCCTCGCACTTGGCCGGTGTTTATTTTTTGTTGTTTTACATTTAATCCATCTGCATCCATATTTTCAACAAAACCGCTAAGCCAGTGAAATGATAACAATAAACATGATACAAATATTTGGGTTTCGTGTTGGTTCGCAATATCGCTGTTGGCGTTGATTTGGAACACACCCTATAAACAGTATAGAATAGCTGTATACACACCATTATAGCTTTTACAAGGAATTTATATACTACGTTACGTAGTATATAAATTCTTGAGCGTTTGAGTGACAAACTTATCTGTAGGGTTTGCAAAACTAGATAAACGATTTTTTTTATGGGAGTATTTTGATATAGTAATTCAAAAAATGCGATGGTAGCTCCTCCATTTAACTATGAATTAAGTTGGTTAAAGCATCCGTAGTGTCTTTCTCTCAGAGAAAATACTAATAATAAATATTAGCATTTACTCTGAGTTCATTATCCAGGGGGTCGTTATAAATTTTATTTATAGAGCAAGATCCAAGAAGATTGCATTGCAACTAAGTTGACATAACATTAATTAAACTTAAAACGAAGTCAAACGTGTCATGCAGTATGACATAATGTGACAAATCAACATTGGACTTTGACATTGAAATAGGTAAGATTTAAACATTTGTGATACTTAAATATTTCGATGATTTAATAAAAAATATTAGGATCCTTGATATGTAGGACATACTAAGTTTCTAGGACATCTATATCGTAAATTACTATAAACAGTCGTGACGCGACTGCCGGAAGTGCGCAGTGCTTTAGGTTAGTTCTTTTCACATCAGCGTTTGTCTATGAAATCATGAAATGCTGACATATAAAATAATAGTTTACGTGATAAATTGTGGTAAAACGATGTATAGTTTTTATAAAATTAAAATTATAATACTATTATTAGACAAATTTATAATTATCATGTGTAAATTAGGCAAACAAACAATTTCAGAGCTCACCAGGGGCTCATCTTTTATCTGTGGACAAGATGTCACATTCGTCTCATAAAAATTAAATTGCTTATGGTTGGCATAACTCATATATTTTTTTTAGTGGCAATATTTTAATTGTATTCGTTGCTGTAGTGGAATCGATTAGAAATGATGGTAACATAAAATGTTAGATGTGTTAAGCTTTGTTATATTAGTTGAAAGATTTGTTACAAGTAATTGTTTAAGAGAAAAAATTTTTCTTTACATTTTACGATTATCTCATGGGTTTTTCACTCATCATAATAAATATTTCGAAAATATTTTTATCTATTGAGTGCAGTCCAACGATTTTGTAAATCGATTTTAATCGCTGAGATCTTTACAATGTTGCCAGTTACAACTATGTTTTGCCGCCCAAAAATTACATCACCATTCCATTTCATGGCACGCGTTTGACGCTTTTGTTAATTTTTCGACTTTTCGTGACAGGACGTCAATTTCGACATTTGATTGATAATTTTGCAAGGGATCCATCAAATTTAGTTTGTTTGAAAGTTAGTTTACGCGCTAAATGTGATTCCACAGTATTTTGTATGTGATACAAGGATGTGAGAGTGCGGAGACCATTTTTGGTTAGAAGCCCTACCATCAAAATGACTGCCCAGAAGTGTGTGGTCGAAGGCTGCGATCTGGAGTACGATGTAGTCTGCAGCTTCTCATTTTACAAGTAAGTCTATTTACTGCCTTATTTCTCCTATATCCAGCTCAGTTCTATCACCTACGAAGTCGCTTTGATGATCTGACGCTGCGTCTCTGGTCCCGTGACCTCAAAAGAGGTTGGGCGCCAAAGGCCTCAATTGTAAACATATTGCTTCACCTATCGCATTAAACCCATTTTTTGAACACATAAAGCCAGTGCCTACCTTAATTTGTTTATTATTAACAATATTGAAGCTCTAAAGGTTATATGTATTATAGTTGTGTTGGTAATTTGACCTAATTGGTAGATATCAATTTTCAAACCTTTAAGTTGCTATTTATCTGTAAATTGTGTATAATACTTGTAGGTTGGTTTATTTATGTGTTTGTATCATTAGTAAAGAGTTATCAGATAAAATACCAAGCTGCAAACAAATGGGTGATGTCACCAAGAAGTATTTGTAATCATAACCAAAAACAATTTGATATGCTCAATGATTTTTAAATGCATCCCATTACACTGGCATTATCGTATCAGGAAATGACAAAAATACACTTAAAAAAAAAAAAAACTGAGTGACGAGACGAGTGAAGTCGCTCGCCTGATGGCTCTTCACCCTTGCCCGTAACAGCTCAACACCGCTCAGAATTTTAACTTCAACAGTTCAAAACCCTGGATGGCAATGCACTGCGCTTGTCACCCCGAGAGATTACAAATTACAAATTATTTATTTCACATAAAATACAGTTGCAATATACCAATTGCCTGAGGGCCTCAAACTAGGCTAGGCCTGTGTCTTGAGGTCCGAAACGGATACACCAATGGAATTATCGCGCGCTTACACCTTGAAGTAATAATAAATTTGAAACATAAATATAAAGAAAGAAAATATATATAAACAATGAATAGATTAAAACAATATTTGCAAGTAGACTAGATACATTTTTATTCTGTGTCCGAATGCAATGGATGTGAGACATAATGACATTATATGAGGTCAAATGGGAGGATTAAAAGGACTGTGTGTAAGTAGGGGTGGGTTGTTAGTGGTGGTGTGTGTGAGAGTGTGTATGTGTAGGGGTACCCTTGCGAACCAGTATGCGATCGTTACAGGGAGAATGCTCTCTGGCGTAAGGGCTGGTCGTAACACCAACCATAAAGGTCATAGACCTTTATTAGGGCTTCTGTTTCCTTATACGTGAGGTTAAGTAGCCATGACTTTGCCTTGGCCTTCACTTCTCTATGAGTGTATTCCCTTTGGTCGTGGTATTTGAGTACTGAATTGTATGTAATGGGGGCAGGTGGCATGCAAAAACTGTTGACTCTCTGGAGTGGAACCGCTTTCGGTCGGGAACGTCTTTTAGCAGCTTGAGGAGTTGTAATGGCAACCGATACTGATAGATAAGATGTCAAATCTCTGTGTGCCCTGTAATTTCGCTGGAAACATTGCCCTTCAGTCTGGAACACAGTAGTGTTTGCACGCTACTGCTTGGCGGTTGATTAACTGGCAAAGGTGTGGTACTTCCCCAGGCGGACCCCTGCAAAAGAGTCCTACCACTACACCTTTACACTAATATTGATATGAAACAATGTCCACTAGACTGTTCAGTCACTGACCAACACCATAACGAATCGTGACCAGAGTTCCCAGATCTGTGTTTGAAAATTTCCAAAGAAGGATGGAGTAAAAACGACTAATCATGTTAGACAAACAAAACACAGTTTAAAACAGTGTTTAATCATGTTACTTTTTTTTTTGTAACATAATCAGACAAGTCTAAATAAGATTAAGGTAGAGACTCCTTGAAGAAACTCAGCAACAAGTCTCCAATACCACAACACCTGGCGAAATAGGGGTAGAACAGTTTAGGCAGAGACCCAGAGCCGTGCTCCGTTATCTTAAGGAGCTCGGCTGGTTTGTGTAGGCTGGCGGGCAAATGCACAATACACCCGAAGCGATGTCAGTGCAAGTCTTATCAACCCCACTAAAAATAAGAATTAGATGTCTGAAACAGAATGCAAAAACCTATGGCTGTCCCTCCATCGCATAAACTCTCATTGTAACCCCTTCAATACTACACACACACACAGAGCGGTCACAGACATAGTCACAAAACATGACCACTCGTGGCCACTACAGGCGCTGGATGGAACTTTTCATACATTTTGTCGCGACCAGTCGAAGGCTCAATGTGTGCAGTTTTGTGGCTATTTGTGTGGCTGCTCTAAAAGGCTGAAGCAATCTGGTTGAAATTTGCCAAATAAGTAACGTTGGTTAGAAAACAAACAAATTTAAATAATGATATGTATTGATGATTTGTATGTTATAAATGTGAAAACCTATTTCACATTTATAACATAGTTGAGATTCGATATCTGAGATGGATGAACGATCTACATACATTATAGTTTACTAGCTGCGCCCCGCGGTTTTACCCGCGTGGTGATGAAATTCGGTGATGATGATGTTGACGAAAAGACGGCCCTGCGCCTTATATTCAACATTTAACAGATTTTCAACCCCCAATCCAAAAAGAAGAATGTTAAAAATGTTACTTGTGTTTCTGTGCCTGATTTAGTTTTTTTTCTAGGATGCCTACTCTGGCAGTCATTACATTTTTTACATTTTCCCCCAGTGCCAACATAGGATCTGACAACGAAGGCAAAAGACAAGACTGGATAGATGGAGCGATGCAGGAAGAGAGCGAGTGCCTATGGAGGCATGTTAGTTTGCAGCTCTGTGGGTAAGTCAATATATTATATATTAAAGACAAGACTGGGTAGATGGAGCGATGCAGGAAGAGAGCGAGTGCCTATGGAGGCATGTTAGTTTGCAGCTCTGTGGGTAAGTCAATATATTATATATTAAAGACAAGACTGGATAGATGGAGCGATGCAGGAAGAGAGCGAGTGCCTATGGAGGCATGTTAGTTTGCAGCTCTGTGGGTAAGTCAATATATTATATATTAAAGACAAGACTGGATAGATGGAGCGATGCAGGAAGAGAGCGAGTGCCTATGGAGGCATGTTAGTTTGTAGCTCCGTGGGTAAGTCAATATATTATATATTAAAGACAAGACTGGATAGATGGAGCGATGCAGGAAGAGAGCGAGTGCCTATGGAGGCATGTTAGTTTGCAGCTCTGTGGGTAAGTCAATATATTATATATTAAACCCATGTTGAAGTAGACCTATTTGGTTGTGCTCTGTATGAATTCACAAAGATAGCTTTAAGGAATTTGTGTTATTTGACAGCCCCGTTAGCTCAGTTGGTAGTGTACCTGCCTTCTGCGCTTGGGGGTGTGGGTTCGATTCCCACCTAGGACAAACATTTGTGTGATAAACATTTGTGTTTGTTCTATGTCTGTGTATTAATATCTATTTACGTATGAATTTAATAATTTATATATGTATGTATATCAGTCTCTGGCAGCCATATTACAAGCTTTGCCTAGTTTGGGGTCAGATGACCATGTGTGCAATAATGTCCCAGATATTTATTTATTCACATCACATCGCACATCATCAGCCAATTAACGTCCACTGTTGGACAAGGCCTTCCCTCATAGAGAGGGGTGTTGCCATAATCCCCACGCTTGGCAGGCGGCTTGGGGATCGCAGTACGTTCACCGTGTACTATTAGGACGCTGCTGCTCATCTTCCGGTGGTTCTGGTCGCAGTTTTAGGACATATATATTTATTATTATTTATTTATTTCAGTAATTAGATAATTTAATGTTGCTACACTATCATATTAGTTAATATACCTGTAAAGATAGTTGTAAATTGGGAATGATTGTGATTATTATCATTATCAGCCTATCACTTTCCTACTGCTGGGACATAGCCCTCCTCTCAGAATGAGAGGACAGGTCGTTATTCACCAGTGCATGTTGGTGAATATTTTATGACTTTGAAGGTTCTTAGGCATATAGGTTTTCCTCGCAATATTTACCTTCACCGCTTTTGAGCGATGGTACCAAACCTGCACATCATTTATTTAAATATTAAATAAGTGATCATCACTACAATAATTATCAATATTAAATGACAGAACTGGACCAAATTGAAATGGGACCAAACGAGAAGCATCAGCTTTCAAATGTTCTTCCAGTCGAAAGTTCTGAGGTAACAAACATAACAAAAAACCGGCCAAGTGCGAGTCGGACTCGCGCACGAAGGGGACCGTACCATTATCTATAAAAACGGCAAAAAAAACACGTTTTTTGTATGGGAGCCCCCCTTAAATATTATTTTTATTTTAATTTAATAGTTTATTTTTAAAGTGAATATATAAATAACTTATTATTCTGTGAATATTTCAAGCGTCTATCTCTTGCCGTTATAAATATCGAGCGAAAAAATCACGTTTATTGTATGGGAGCCCCCTTAAATATTTATTTTATTCAATTTTTTTGTATTTGTTGTTATAGCGGCAACGGAAATACATCATCTGTGAAAATTTCTACTGTCTAAATTTCACGGTTCATGAGATACAGCCTGATGACAGACGGACAGCGGAGCCTTAGTAATAGGGTCCCGTTTTACCCTTTGGGTACGGAACCCTAAAAAAGAGCAGTCTAATTGAGAACATGATTCAGATAATATTTATGGTTAAACTGTGTTACATGTATGGTCTTAATTAATGCTTATAATAGGTATCAACAGTCAAGTTCATTGTGAACATACAGTAATAATCAACTTAAAACTAATTTCATGTATTTATTAAATTACATTTGAATTACAATTAAATAACACCTCATTCCAATTAAATTACACCTCATTCCAATTAAATTACACCTCATTCCAATTAAATTCACCTCATTCCAATTAAATTAACCTCATTACAATTAAAATGTACACAAAATTACTTAAAATTATAACTTACAATGTCAATTATAAAAAATATAAAAAATAAATGTATGGTAAAGGGCCAAACTAGGCAGGGTTAGGATCAAACTGTGTTCTGTCAAATTGTGAAGCACACATAGATAAAAATTACATACAGATAGAAAACACTTAGAAGCTAGTGCCACATAGTACGAGATCCGGCTGCAGAATTACTTCGGACATCCAGTTTTTGCTTAAAACAAAATTTAACGCATATTTATGATTAGGAGAATATGTATCAACCAGGGTGCCAATCAAAATGTAGCCGCTAGTATTTTTAATTAAATTATTGTTAATTAATTTGTGGGACACAAAAATTCATTCAATTGGTTTTTAAATAAAATATCGTCCACTGCTATGAAGCACAGATCTTAGACTAACATGCTAACACTCGGCTATCATCCACCATCAGTACCATTTACATCTGTATTTTTCTGGCAGGTACCATTTCGAGCTGGACAATCAAGGTTTATGGATTGACTCCCCGATGCTGCCCGAGCTCCTCACCCTCCAGGAGAAAGGCAAGCGGCAGTCGCAGGAAGACAAGAAACGTTAGTATACATTGCTGCCTTATTATGGATCTTTGATGGGGATCGCGAGTGTCAACATTTTGACACTTGAAAGGGGTTGCAAAAAAAAGCGTTGTCTATTTCCAATTTCGTATTACGTCACCTACGAAATTGGAAATAGACAACGCTTTTTTATACCAAAAAGGTTTATGCTGAAAGGGTCTACTAAGCTGAAAGGTGTCTGTATACCTACTATAATGAAAAAAATATTGAATTTCAACTACCACGATCCATGAGATACAGCTTGGTGACAGACGGACAGACAGACAGACAGACGGATGGACAGTGGAGTCTTAGTAATAGGGTCCCGTTTTATCCCAACATTACTTTCTCAGGCTTGGAAATAGGCATACTTTTAATCAGTGAAAGAACTAAAAAAATTTTTTTTGTTACCTCCCCGCTTCGCCTGCACCAATGGTAGAACGACAATATCTACCGTCCCTCTCTCACATTCCCGACTCTGTATGCGATAGAAAGAGATAGCCTTATGATAGTACGTTGGTTGCAGGCGGTGCGACGGGCGGTTTCCAGGGTCTTTTCGAAAAGTTCATAGGACCTAAAGGCCCTAAAGGTATGCTCCTCCATATTACCATCTTCGAATACTCATAGGGTAAGCTGGGGTCAAACGCCTGTTTGTAAAAAGAAGAAACGCTTATTAGAAAACAGCGCAATAAGGCACATGTTAGATTGTCCATTATGCTATTGTTACTAATTTTTTAAAGGTGAAAGAAGTGGCGCCCTCGTTGGGGAAAGATATTACATGGGCCTTACACCCAACTCTAACAGCGGGCCCGAATACGCGCAGTTTGCTAAATCACGTGAACCTTAAGGTTATACGTTTCATGTTTGGCGGGAAATTCAAATTTCAAACAGTTTTTTTGTCCGTGTAGCTCGGCCGAGTAATTATTGTAAAATGGCAGTGTTTGCGAAAATTGTTGGTGGTTCTTTACATTATCATGTACAGCTATTAATCAGTTACTCACCATATTACTTACATTTGGCAATAAACCGTTTGAAACAGCATAAATTTGTTTATTGACAAATGTATGTAATAATGTGCATTGGAGATAAATAACTTTACGTGAGTTTGTAAAGAATAATAATCAATTTTCGCGAACATCATGATCGTTTACAATAATTACTCGGCCTAGCTACAAAGGACAAAAAAACTGTTTGAAACTTGAATTTCCCGCCAAACGTGAAACGTTTCACCTTAACGCGCCGAGATCCGTTTTGCGGTTGCGTGATTTTGCAAACTGCGCGTATTCGTGACCGCGTTTAGAGTTCGACGTAAGGCTCGTGCTCATTACATAGTAATAATAATAATGTGTTATTTTTATTTCTGTTTAGACGGACACAGAGCCAAGAGAGACAAATCTATGAATGCTAAAAATTTATTATATTGAATACTAGCTGTACGCGCGACTTTGTCCGCGATTTCTTCGGAAAAAAATAGCTTATGTCCATCCTCATGATACAAACTATTACCTCGCAAATTTTTATCGAGATCGGTTAAGCCGTTTAGCCGTGATTGTGTAGCAAATAGACAGACAAACATAGTTACTTTCGCATTTATAATTTTAGTGTTGGTGAGGAAGAAAAGCCACTGACCTGTGAGGATCCGAAGGTGGCACTCGGGGTGTGCGGTTACGCTCGTTTTTGGGTTTTTCCTTTGTAATTGGCGCAGAAGATGGGGTGGCGTTAGACGCGCTCGCGCACCTCGTATGGTCCGAGGATGCGCACTCGTGAGGTGGAGACGTATATCACGCACGACGGTTTATCTCCAACTGTACCCTTAGTACAAGATTTGATAGTTTTCTAAAACTTTTTTCGTTTTCGTTTTGATGCATACATTGCTGGGCTGAAAGCTATTCGAAACTATTTTTCGTATTTGAGTGAAGCAACCTATGCTGCCGATTACTACCGATTTTAGTTCATCCGCGTTTCCGCTAGAGGCACTTTACTAAAATGTATGGGACATTACGGAAACGAAAAAAGTTTTCGAAAACTGTCAAATCTTATACTAAGGGTACTGCTCGAGGTCGGGTCCCGAAGGTTCCCGAAGGTTGGAGTACCAACATAACGAAAACGCACGGCTCGTAGCCATTCTACCATCACCATAATACTCGGAAACTAATGTTTCTCTATGCGTGGTCACGTGACAGTAGATGTTCATTGCGCGCGAATCTCAAAATTTGAAATGAAATATAGGAAAGTGGTTCTGTACGAACCAAGTGTGATACTACACCATGCCACATCAAGGACTTCGAAACCTCAAACTTTTGGTTAAATCTAAAAGTCTGACGTTTATGAGTAAACAGTGTAATACATATGATATATTGTCAACAGTTGCTGAGCAGATCAGGATTGATCACAACTACTGCCTGACCCCTGTGAAGGAGGAGACGGCAGAAAATATCTCTCGTCTCAACGTGAGGCAGCTCGTCGACACCCTGGGTTACTTGTAAGTACCTGACAGCTATCTATAACCTATATCGACACCGCTTCATGATTGATATTCCGAAAACCCGTACGAAGCGCTTAGATTCCACTTTTATTGTGCGATGGTTACAATCTGGGTGTCTTCAAATCTCGAGTGAATCGATTTCTCCTGGGCAAGCGTGCTCCATCGTAGACTTACCACCCATACATTGTGGACTTTCCTTGGATACGTACCAAACGTTTCGTTTCTACATTTCTTATCCGTACGGTCAAGGATTTGAACAACCTGCCGGCTTCCTTGTTTCCTGACAAATATAATCTGGGCCTTTTCAAGGCGAGAGTGAATACATATCTTCTAAGTCTGCGTGATTCATCTTCGACCACATCGTGTCTTACCAACAGGCGAGTTGGTGGTCAAACGCGGACTTATTCGCATTAAAAAAATAAAGAACCAGTCACGGACATCACAAACAGACTCGCAAGCCGATTACATTAGTATCTCACAAATTATAATTATACATTAAAAAAAAAACATTAATCACTTACAAAAAACAACATTGAAATCATTGCCACAAAGTAACTAATTTAGACAAATTTAGTTTTACATAGTGTGTTGTTCCAGAGGCTCCCGAACTAGTCTGGGACTGTGTGTCGGGTGCCAGGGGCTTCTCTTATATATCATAGTACTTATGCCAAAACAAACAATTAAATAATGTAAAATAATACATTTGACAGCCCCGTTAGCTTAGTTGGTAGTGAACCTGGCTTGGGGGCGTGGGTTCGATTCCCATCTAGGACAAACGTTTGTGTGATGAACATTTGTGTTTGTTCTATGTCTGGGTGTTAATATCTATTTAAGTATGTATTTAAAAATGTATATATATGTATATCAGTTTCTGGCAGCCATATTACAAACTTTGCTTAGTTTGGGGTCAGATGACCATGTGTGCAATAATGTCCCAGATATTTTTTTATTTTTTTTACCAATATTTATAGCCAAAGATAAGAGACAAAACTTACAAAACAATAAAAATATACCTACATTTAAATTCGAAATTTAAAACATGCGAGTGTTAAAATGTAAAAGAGTAAAAAATAAAATTAAGAATCAATGTTAAAAAAATGCCAGTGAAAAACAACCTATAAATTACAACCTGGGTCTCTTCAAGACAAGAGTGAATAGGCATGGGCATGCGTGCCCCATCTTAGACCGCATCGTCGCTTACCATCAGGTGAGTTGTTGACTGCCCCGGTGGCTCAGTTGGTAGTGAACCTACTTCCTGCGCTTGGGGGTGTGGGTTCGATTCCCATCTAGGACAAACATTTGTGTTTGTTCTATGTCTGGGTGTTAATATCTATTTAAGTATGTATTTAAAAATATATATGTATGTATATCAGTCTCTGGCAGCCATATTACAAGCTTTGCTTAGTTTGGGGTCAGATGACCATGTGTGCAATAATGTCCCAGATATTTTTTTTACCAATATTTATAGCCAAAGATAAGAGGCAAAAAAATCTAACTTACAAAACAATAAAAATATACCTACATTTATATTTAAAATTTAAAACATGCGAGTGTTAAAACATAAAAGAGTAAAAAATAAAATTAAGAATCAATGTTAAAAAAACGCCAGTGAAAATGAAAAATGAAAAAAACAACCTATAAATTACAACCTGGCTCTCTTCAAAACAAGAGTGAATAGGCACCTCATGGGCAAGCGTGCCCCATCTTAGACCGCATCGTCGCATACCATCAGGTGAATTGTGGTCAAAAGCTAGACCATATCATCATAAAAAAAAATAAAAAAATATTACAAGTGTCAGAGAAACAAATGCACACTAAAAGTCCAAACAGTCAAGGAAAATAAGATATAGCCCACTGACATCTACAAATATCTGACATATCTACTGACATATCTGACACTTCGTTCGTCCCTCAGGTCTCTGAAGAACTTGCAGCGCAAGCAGTTGTGGGTGGTGAAGGTTGAGACGGAGAAGGCTGAGGCTTCCATCACCCAGTCGGAGCAGGTCATCACCAAGATGGCAGACCCTCGGCAGATCATCGAGGTAAAATACATGTACCGGGCTGTTTAATCATCATTTCAGCCATAGGACGTCCACTGCTGGACATAGGCCTCCCCTATCAATTTCCAAAAGGGCCGGTTGGAAGCGGCCTGCATCCAGCGTTTTCCTGCGGTCTCTTTCGGGTCGTCTGTCCATCTTGTGGGTGGACGTCCTACGCTACGCTTACCGGTCCGTGGTCAGCAAAATGTGTAATGAGCTACCTTCTAGAAGAGAAGAGAAGCTACGAAATGGGGTTCTTCAAAAGGAGAGTTAATAGTGTCTTTAAGGGCCTGCAACGTATCTGTGGTGTTGCAGGTATCCATAGGCGACGGTGATTGCTTACCATCAGGCGGTTCGTCTGCTTGTTTGCCCACTTCATAAAAATTTTAGAATTGCACCAAATTGAAATGGGACCACACGGGAAGCACCAACTTTGAAATAAAAAAATAATCAACAAAATCGGTTCACCCAGTCGAAAGTTCTAAGGTAGAACCTCCTCCTTTTTGGAACTCGGTTAAAAAGGCTATTTGCACCTCTATAACCAACTTTAAAACCCAGTTTCGCGGGTTTTTTTGCCTATTATGTACCAATTTTACTTATTTTTAACCGACTTCAAAACAAGGAGGAGGTTCTTTGTTCCTGTATTTCACCGATTTTCTCCGTCAATCATGAATTAATTTTGATGATTCCTTTTTTGTTTGGTAGGCCATACTTCAGAGGAGGTCCCATATAAATTACATCAAAATCGGTTTAATAGTTTGGTTTTGAAATCAAAATAACTGAAAAAATATGACAAACAATTGCGTATATACTCAATTTAAAGTCGGTTTTTTCAAATTGATACGAAGCGCTTTGATTCCACTTTTATTGTGCGAACTGCTAGTTTGTGGAATGCGTTGTCTGAATATTCCCCGACAGTTACAATCTGGGTGTCTTCAAATCTCGAGTGAATCGGTTTCTTCTAGGCTAGCGTGCTCCATCGTAGACCGCATCATCGCTGAACATCAGGCGAGTTGACGGTCAAACGTAAGCCCATTATCACACTAATCCACACTAATATTATAAATGCGAAAGTAACTCTGTCCATGTGTCTGTTTGCTACATAATCACGGCTAAACGGCCTATGGCCGGTTTGGATGGATGGATGTTTGTTACTCAATCACACAGTAACTGCTGGATGGATTTGGATGATATTTGGAATATACATACTTTATATCCTGGATTAATACATAGGCTACTTTTCATCATCATCATCACCGATTTTCATCACCACGCGGGTGAAAGCGCGGGGCGCAGCTAGCTTAATATAATAAAAAAATGTTGCCCTTGGTTGCTGTCCTATTGAATCTAAAACTATTTCTATCCTTGCAGATTCTGCCTCAAAACCAACAATCCACATCAAATCAAGAAGTCCTAACCATGATGGAAGACTCTACCATACCTGACAACTTTATATATGAGATCGCTGAAGAACAAGAGATCTCCATGGATGAAGTCAGGGAGATCCCAGCCGATGACAGCCAGGAATGGATAGTCAATATTCTGCCAGACGACACCAAACCTAAATATGCTTACATTAAACACTGCAGCACGGGCAAGAAGAAACGCCACTTCACAGCAGACATGAACGACATCACCCTCCAAGGAGACTTCGAGAACTACTACATACTGCCAGACGTAGACCCATCAGTCGGTGTCGAGATAACAACCAGCTACGAGCCAGAAAACTATATAGTAGAAGAATATGAGCATCTAGTGTTAGATGAGCGTCCCAAGAAACGTGGCAAGGCAGACCCTGAGAAGAAGAAACGGAAGAAAGCAACTCCCAAAGTGGAAAAAATACAATTGACCAATGAGGAGGGCGAAGATTGGGTCATTGACAATAGCAGCATTGTCTATCAAGAGAGTGAAGATTTTGATGATAAGAAAGCTGCAGCGAGGGTGAGAAGAAAAAATAAAAAGTACCTGGGGTATGATTTTGTTACTTAGTCCTCGTTGTGTTGGTGTTTTAGTGCTTTTTCTACAATAACTTTAGTTTCTATTTTCACACGAAAGTCTAAAAAGGAGTTTATTTTCACACGAAAGTCTAAAAAGGAGTTTATTTTCACACGAAAGTCCAAAAAGGAGTCTACAGTCAAAATCTGTTATAACGACATCGAAGGGACTGCTCATATCAAAAACCGATAGTTGTATCAACCGGTGATGTTTAATGTGTATCGTGCAAGTAGAAACAAATCGATAGGTTATTATAACCGGTATGTTGTTCTAAACGAAGTCGCTATAAAAGGTTTTGACTGTATTTTCACACAGTCCAAAAAGGAGTCAATTTTCACACAAAAGTCCAAAAAGGAGTGTTTTGTGTTTAGGGTAATTGGGATCAATTCTGTTGTAGCATTTACTAAACTAATTGACAGGACTAAAATTATCGACGTTTTTTTTCATTTTGATGCGTCATAAAAGTATGGCAACAAATTTAGTTTAGTTAGTGGTACATCAGAATCGACGTCAATGGCATCAATTCTGGTGTAACATTCTCTAAACTAAACTAATTTGACAGGACTAAAATTATCAGCGTCACTTTTCATTCCACATCAGTAAAGGATGGCAACAAATTTAGAGCTGACATATTTAGTTTTGTAAATGGTACATCAGAATCAACGGTGTCAATTTTGGTGCACCATTCTCTAAACTAAACTAATTTGACAGAACTAAAATGATCGACGTTTCTTTTCATTTCGATGCTTCAGAAAAGTATGGCTACAAATTTAGAGCTGTCAAATTTAGCTTAGTTTAGATAATGGTAGATCAGAATCGGCGTCCTTGTATGTATCAGGGTTGGAAAAAACCACGAATTATTAATATAAAAAACCGTCTTCATCATAACTGGACCAAATTGATATGGGACCACAAGGGAAGCACCTACTTTCATATAAAAAAAGAATCATCAAAATCGGTGCATCCAGTCGAAATTTCTGAGGTAACAAACATAAAAAAGAACCTCTTTTTTGGAAGTTGGTTAAAAAGTAAATTAAATCATTGATTTTTATTGTAAAAATCTGATTAAATCAAAACTATTTAATCGTGCCAACCCTGATATGTATGACTTTAACTCCACCATAACTCCTGAATGGCTGGACCGATTTTGATGTTAGTAGTTAAGTATATTTAAAATCCTTACATTATTTTGCTATTAAATTCTTACTGATTGAAATAGTCTACTGACTTATCTGTAAAGTTGATCAATAGAACTTAAAATTAGTGATGCCACGAATAGTGATTTTGCCGAATACCGAATACTGGCCGGAGCACCGAATATCCGGCAAAATATGTTGCACATTCCGTGGGTAACAGTTCACGACCTGTCATTGCACTGAGTGCGCTAGCGACGCCGTGGCTGTATTTATTTCATATGTCTATATCATAGGAACACGTCAGAAGTGAAAACTTGTATAGTAATTCACCTATTCTACAAGAGATGGCGCTGTTTTAAAATACACGATGTGAGCATTCTATTTTTTTTAATTAAAATAACCGGCCAAGTGCGAGTCGGACTCGCGCACGAAGGGTTTCGTACCATTATATATAAAAACAGCAAAAAAATACATGTTTGTTGTATGGGAGCCCCCTTAAATATTAATTTTATGTCTGTTTTTTTAGTATTTGTTGTTATAGCGGCAACAGAAATACATCAACTGTGATAATTTCAACTGTCTAACTATCACGATTCATGAGATACAGCCTGGTAACAGACAGACGAACAGACAGACAGACGGACGGACAGCGGAGTCTTAGTAATAGAGTCCCGTTTTACTCTTTGGGTACGGAACCCTAAAAAGCACATCAGTCATAAGACTGCACGTCAGAAGTGAAAACTTATATAGTAATTCACCTATTCTACAATAGATGGCGCTGTTTTATAATACACGGTACAGCGTGACGATGACGCGAGTTCCATGATTTTTGTTCACCTAAAAAGTGCTTAATGCGCCTATAGAAGTTTTCAATTTAACAATATCACTGTTTATTCGTGAAAAGCTTTGCATAATAGCACCATTTAATCTAAAATTGCCTATTTGTAAATATGTAATTTATAGTGTAGACTGTGGTCGGTATTCGGAACCGAAAAAACTTCTCACTTCAGTGGTATTCGGTCAAATATTACGTAAAATTCGACTAAATACAGTAGAATCCGTTTATTGTGACTCCGTCTATATTGACCAACCGCTTATTATGAAGTATTACACAGCGAAGTTTGGTTTTCATATAAAATTCTTTATAACTAAGTCGGATATAATGACTTCGCTTATAGTGACATGTCGCTTATTGTGACTCATTTTTAATAAATTGTGTCCTGTTATAGTGACCGACATGATTCCTAACACCTTCGGCAGTGTTCGGGAGAGTCGCGTGATACCCGACGACGTTCGGCGCGTGCATGGCTTTTTTTTTGTTGGTTGATGTTAAAGGTCATACATTGTTCGTTAGTACATCTTACAGAAACAGGAGATTGTGTATTTTCAATAAAATTCTTTGTATGACGTGTTTGCTATTCCCCTGCGATGTCATTATAAACCGATTCCACTGTATTTATAAAACTTGCCGAATACCGAAAAGAAGCAGAAAATTCGTGGCATCTCTACTCAAAAATTTTCATGAGTCTTAACCATTGTTCAGTAAATACGACAGTGGCGTCGATTCTGTTGTACTAAACTGAACCAATCTGACAAGACTAAAGCTTTTTTTTTATGATAGTGGGTGACGAGACGCACGAAGTCGCTCGCCTGATGGCTCTTCACGCTTGCCCATAACAGCTCAACGCCACTCAGAATTTTGAACTTCAACAGTTCAAAACCCTGGATGGCAATGCACTGCGCTCGTCGACCCGAGATATAAGATGTCAAATCTCTGTGTGCCCTGTAATTTCGCTGGAAACATTGTCCTTCAACCCGGAACACAGTAGTGTTTCACTACTGCTTGACGGTTGAATAACTGGCAAAGGTGTGGTACTTTCCCAGGCGGGCTAATAAGGACTTATCTATTAAATAAACACAAGGCTTGCGTGTAAAAAAAAAGAAAAAAAAGGTCAAAATTATCATTAAAAAGGACATCACATAAAGTTTCTATTAATTTATATGTCAGATTCATTTGCAAATTAAAAAAAGTTGCTTACGGAGTTTGACAACTGTCGGACGGAACGGAACGTCAAAACGCGGCGTTGCCATTTCGCTGATCGACTAATATATGACTAAATATTGGGATAATTATCAATAAAATAAAAAACCTTTGTATAAAATTGGCAAATTCGGTTACTTGGATGATCATATCCAAAATAACGATTTTTTCAGTTATTTTGATTTAAAAGTCCAACTACTGAACCAATTTTGATGAAATTGCTATGGCACACACATGAAAGTATATATCCTTTTAGTAAAAAATATATTTAATGACGGGGTTCTGAAGTCACAATCAAAAACATAAAAACACAACCAAATTGAGAATCCTCCTATTTTTTTATTAAAAATAGGCTTGCGTTTGACCGCCAGCTCGCCTGATGTTAAGCGATGATGCGGTCTACGATGGAGCACGCTTGCCTAGAAGGAACTGATTCACTTGTGATTTGAAGATACCCAGAGTCCCCTCTTTTTGTGAAATCGGTTAAAAAGGATTGTGAAACGCGTGAGATAACCGACAGTTTTATCTTCCACATAATTTATGTGATGGTTAGCGGCTAGGTACTCCAATGGTTCATTTAGAAACAAACTAAAATTATTTGCGTCTCTTTTCATTTGAATGTATTAGAAAAGCATGGCAACAGTTTTGGAGCTGTCAAATTTAGATTAGTTTAGAAAATGGTATGACAGAATCGACGTTCCATTCAGATTGTACAGATAAGTTTCCACTTTGGATTGATGTTTGAAATATTTAAATAATTTATTGAATATTTCAGACTGACGGTTAACCAGAGGGGCGCCAAAAAGTAGAGGCAAGAAAGAAAATATTTATAACAACATGGCATAATGTATTGCAAACTTATCGGACTCGAAGATTGGACCAGCATGGTACATAATGGCCCATGCACAGACCTTTACCAATATAGAAACCGTAACCTCAGCTAATTTGCATGTCTGTGACACCTGGCGAAATAGGGGTAGAACAGTTTAGATAGCGACCCAAAACCGTGCTCCGTTATCTGAAGCTTGGTTGGTTTGTGTAGACTGTCAGGGGCAAATGCACAATACACCCCAAGCGGGATGTCAGTACAGGTCTTATCACCGACACTTTAGATGTCTGTGACATGATTATGATCAAAGCTCTAACTAGCAAACTGCATATCAGTTCGATATCCATCGTCTTAACAGTAGCTTGCAGACGTCAACACAAAGAGGATCAGAATCAGTGCCTATAAAATTTGAGGGTTGCCCTCGATTTCCCCGGGATCCCATCATCAGACCCTGACACTATTGAAAGTATACCCTACCGAACAAAAGATATTGTTTTAGAAATTGGTCAACAGTTGCCTGAGAAATCTGTGAACATATATAAAAAATATATACAGTGGATACCTTGGACCAAAATAAAATGAATGGACGGGCCCTAACCATTGAACTTGATCAGTAAAAACGAGTCAAAACCGTCGGAGATATACTTCAACACCTAATTATAAAAATGTACAGTATATTTGTTACAAAAAATAGATATCGGTTTTATTTGTGTATTTACACTTCGGTAAAGCATACGAATTCATAATTTTGTCAGATGTTTCGTTATCGCGTAACAATAGACTCGTGTTTCACTTCCTACGGCTAGAGACCGACTGAAACGAAGTGAGAGCTGGCGCTCATTTTGTAATCTTCAAAAATGCGCTTCTACTGGGCCCGTCCATTCATTTTATTTTGGTCAAAGGTGGATACACATAGAATATATATACAGAACCGTCTTCCTTTTTTGAAGTCAGTTAAAAATATCAAATTGCTCCATAGTAAACTAAAAACTCTTCGAAAGTTGCCAGTGAAAATTAAGTAAATACCACTAAATTGATCTCGTAACGTCAAGGTCCAAAAAATGCTACTCCCTGCGGCATCTATATTCTTAAAAGTCTGTGTATCTGTAAACAAAGGTCCCAAGGGTGGAAATGTAATGCTGAGGTGTCAATTCTGGTGTATTATTTTCTAAATTATACTATGTCCAAGCAAACAGTTTAGTAAACTAGGTTTTTTCGGTAGTTCAAGCTATTCAAGACGAGAGTGATCTTCTAAGTCTGCGTGCTTCATCGTCGCTTACCATCAGGCGAGTTGGTGGTTAAACGCGGACTTGTTCGCGTTAAAAATAACCTTGTAAAAACATCTATACAAAAGAGCTCTGAAATTTATGCCACCCTTTTTTTCAAATACTAAAATGAAAAATACGTAATTATAGTCCGGTCTTAGTTTGGCGAATGGTACACCAGAATTGACGTACCCGATTTTTGTAATAAGTCACTTTGAGCTGTCAAACTTCACCCCGTGACCGTCGCGGAATTTTGACATTGACAGTTTTAAAAATCGAGTTACAGCGTAGTGCGTTTCACCAGAGTTCCCTTGCCGTAATGTTGGCTCCTCTGCACATTACAGGGTAAGTGCAGTAACCAACATTACGGTGATAACTCTTTAGTAATGTCATATGTCAATGTCACGCGCTATAGTAATGTCATTAAAAGCCCTAGGTTTTGTTAAATATTTCTTTTTTTAAAGTATAATATGATTGTTCATTTATCTGTGTATAAAAAGTGCTAAAATAACCGACATGCCAGTCGGTTTTTCACTGCGTGCCCCGAATACTACTTCATGGGAGTTTATTCTGGTAACCTAGGTCATCTTGACCGCCAGAATTGAGCCCCTGATGATGATAGATGGTAGCGTTTAAGGATTTGGAACTGACTTGCGAATGAGAGAATGAGCCGAATTTTCGTGGCATATCTAAAGGAAACCATATGCACTGTCAAGTGCCCAGGGGGTCTAGACAAGAACCACTTTCTGTAAGCGTTAACGCCTGTAGAAAGATAAAATTGTATGAAAATGACATTAGCTTGACAGATGTCACGTGACTGCTAGACCAGCACTACCAAGTTGAGAATCTATCACTAACAGACAGCAACAGGGGTTTGGGGGGTTCAACGAACCGAAATGAATTCCTGGCTACGGCCCTGCTTGACAGACAGTTCCTATTCCTAAATGCGTGCTATCTACAACATGAAGTAGGCTGTGGTCAAACGCCGAGCTTGTAAGTAAAAAAAAACTCGCAGTGAAAAATCGTCATCGTTCGCAATACTAGATACGGCTTTTATATTTTAATTTCTTACACATAATCGCTTATGTAATAATAAAAATCGTTTTAGTTCTTAATCGTTTTCTTATTCATTATTAAAATAATTATTATGTAAAATGGATATGGTTATTTGCACTAGGCTAAGTTCAGACTAGCAAGTGCATAATATACGCGACTGAAATTGCGCTCGTCTGACCTCAGCCTTATTCGTAATGCCGGCTGTACACTCTCGTTATAATTATCAATATAAAAAACCGACTTCGTAAGTATCAGACTAGACCAAATTGAAATGGGACCACACGGGAAGCACCAGCTTTCATATAAAAAAATAATCATCAAAATCGGTTCACCCAGTCGAAAGTTCTGGGGTAACAAACATTTTTTTTTAACCAGTCGAAATGATAACCTCCTTTTTGGAAGTCTGTTAAAAAATGAGGAAACCGGTATATCTCGAAAAGTTCAAGACATGACATTCACCAATATGGGATCGTTGAAGTATTAGGTAAGCACTATAAAGGGGGGGGGGTTCTATGCTTTGCTTATTTTTGATTACATGGGAGGTGGGGGGGGGGGTCTAGATGGTAATTACATTAGCAGTAATTACTTTTTTACACATTATGGCACTTCTGCTTATGAATCAATAAAAAAAACGAATTTGTTTACGTAAGCATGGGAGGGGAGAGTATGAGCTTCGCTTACTTTTGCTGACATGGGGTGGGGGGAGGGGGGTAAATAATTGTAATAAATCTGCTTACGTAATACTTGACGTATTCACTGGCCCAGCATGGTAGATTATGGCCCATCTCTGAGAGGCTCGTGTCCGAGCAATGGGAATATGATAGGCTGATACTGTGAAGTTGGTTTTTAGGGTGTCGTACCCAAAGGGTAAAACGGGACCCTATTACTAAGGCTCCACTGTCCGTCCGTCTGTCACCAGGCTGTATCTCATGAACCGTGATAGTTAGACAGTTGAAATTTTCACAGATGATGTATTTCTGTTGCCGCTATAACAACAAATACTAAAATATTTAAGGGGGATCCCATACAACAAACGTGATTTTTTTGCTCGATATTGATAATGGCAACAGGTAGACGCTTTAAATATTAACAGGATATTTAGTTATATATTCACTTTAAAAATTAATAAATAATTAAAATAAAATTAATATTTGAGGGGGGCTCCCATACTACAAACGTGATTTTTTGCCTATTTTATAGATAATGGTACGGAACCCTTCGTGCGCAATTCCGACTCGCACTTGGCCGGTTATTATATGATTATTGTAAAAAATTATATCATCAAATAAAACATTGATGCTGACTGTACTAGAGGGTCTGCGAGAGTGGTACAGTCGGAATAAAAAGTTGGTCGTGTATATCTTCCATGTAAATGTGTTTTGTTTCTGCATCTGTCATTTCATACTAGATCCGTTGTCAAATTTCGTTTAGTTAATGGTGAATCAGAATCGACGTCACTGTAGACAAAACACATTTCCTTATTTAGGTTTATAAATAGTTCAAGTATTTATGAAATATGGGGTTTTAAAAGAATAGTTTCAACCCAAAGGTTTGGTTTATATTGTTTTTAAATGTATATTAGAAAGGTGATATCCCAAAAAAATAAATTAAAAAAAACACCAGATTTTTTAAATGTATTTTAAGATATTGTTTCAAGCAAATAGATTTTTTTGGCAACCTTTCTAAGCACAAATAGTGAAGAGTATAAAAACGCTTTGACGTTCTACGCGCTCTCGCATTCAATATTTGAATATAAAATAAATTCACCGAGGGTAGTTTTGGAAAAAAAACTGCAACATTTTCTTTAGTACTTTTGAAATGTTTTCTTTCAATTTTCGTTTTAATATAAACATTATTTCAATAAGTAAAGTAGAAATTATATATAAAACTTGCAATTTTATATTTCCAATTTTGTTATTAAGGTCAAACGTTTCACTTTGGCGGGAAAATCAAATTTCAAACAGTTTTTTTTGTCCGTGTAGCTAAGCCGAGTAATTATTGTGAAATGACACAGTGTTCGCGAAAATTGTTGGTGGTTCTTTACATTATCATGTACAGCTATTAATCAGTTGCTCACCATATTACTTACATTTGGCAATAAACCGTTTGAAACAGCATAAATTTGTTTATTGACAAATGTATGTAATAATGTGCATTGGAGATAAATAACTTTACGCGAGTTTGTAAAGAATAATAATCAATTTTCGCAAACATCATGATCGTTTACAATAATTACCCGGCCTAGCTACAAGAACAAAAAAACTGTTTGAAATTTGAATTTCACGCCAAAGTGAAACGTTTCAACTTAAGGAAATGTTGCAAAAAAATGCGCGCGAAAACTAAAATCGCTTTCCTCTTAAGGATAGATAAAGCAAATCTCAAGTTTTGTTTAAGAAAATGACTTTTTATTGTAATGTTAGGCTTATTGAAGTTATTGTGTGCTTTTTCATTAAAATTAGTTTTTAACCAGTTTCACCATCTCTGAGCATGTCCTAAGTTTATTTAAGAACTGAAGTGTTGCTCGCGTGAATGTTCGCATCTGTTTGTATCATTCGCTGGAATGCTCGTTAATTGAATACTTTTGTTTATTATAGTCTAAGAGCCGGTGAAGATCGACCTTCACCGATCTAATAACCAGATGACACGTATTTTTTATCAAATAATATTTATAAACAAATAAAATTAATTAAATTCAAAATAGCTATAGCCATGCACAGAAATGAGTAGGCAAGCCTACCTAGGCATATTCTGTGTGTTAAAAAGTAAAAACTATCAGTTGAGATAAAACTCATTCGGTTATCAAAACAGTGAAGGTGATAAAAGAGAATTTATTAAATTAAAAATAGATATGAACACTTTTTGATAGGCAAGTTATCATAGTCATATTTTTTTTATAAATTATATTTGATAAAAAATATGTCTCATCTAAAAAAAATGCGTTGTCTATTTCCAATTTCGTATTACGTCACCTACGAGTTTGGAAATAGACAACGCTGTTTTTTGCGTCATTCAAGTGTCAAAATTGACACTCGCGATCCCGATCATAGATCCATAATGAGGCAGCTTATCAGATCGGTGAAGGTCGATCTTCACCAGCTCTTAGACTATTGGCACCTTTTAGAATAGAAAACAGTGTATCAATAGTGGATCAGGGCATATAAGTTTCACCTACCAGAGGGTCCTTTTAGACCTTTACCTATTTGTTTATAAATTTTTGTTTTTATAATAAAATGATTTCTCGTAATAGTCCAGTGTTATTTTTATATTCCACCCTATTACCATAGTAGAAAAATCGTAATCTCTTCGCCCGTACCGTGGAGTTTTTTTTTACATTCCAGTAATAGCCTATGTTCATCATCATCAGCCAGAAGACGTCCACTGCTGAACATAGACCTCCCCCTTTAACCTCCACACAGAACGACAACCTGCCATCTGCATCCACTGGATGCCCGCGACTATCACGATGTCGTCGGTCCATCTAGTGGGAGGCCTACCCACGCTGCGTCTTCCGGTTCGTGGTCTCCACTCAAGAACCTTTCTTCCCCATCGGTTAACAGTTCTTCGAGCGATGTGGCCTGCCCATTGCCACTTCAACTTGCAGATTTTAATAGGTATGTCGGTGACTCTGGTTCTTTGGCGAATATCTACGTTTCGGATTCTATCGCGTAAAGAAACTCCGAGCATAGCTCTCTCCATTGCCCGTTGTGTGACTGAGTTTCTCCAAAAGGCCAACAGTTAAGGACCACGTCTCAGTACTCAGTAGCTTATGTTACTCAGGGACAACGTAGCATATTAATGCTGAAACAATATTGTTTATCAGTCCAGTACTTTTTGAGTTAATTCCTTACAAACATCCAAAAATACAAATCTTTCCTCTTTATAATATTACTAGCTGCGCGCCGCTGTTTCACCCGCGTGGTGATGAGATTCGATGATGATGCAAATTAGCCTATGTGTTAATCCAGGACAAGAGCATTGTATATTCCAAATTTCACCCAAATCCATCCAGCCGTTTCTGCGTGATTGAGTAACAAACATCCATCCATCCATCCAAACTTTCACATATATAATATTAGTGGGATTAGTGTAGATGCAGATTTAACACTGGCAAATGCACAAGACTTGTGAAACCAAAGTCCCCTAATGAGGAAAGAAAACAAAACAGATGACAGTAATAGCATCCATGCTGTTTGCTCAACGTCATCGACACAAAACCTCAAAAAAATTACCCTTCGATTAATCCTATCGTGGCCCCTAGGTACCTAATGCAATTCTTGGGGCCCCTTTTCGATAAAATATTGCCACATTCAACCAAATACCGTTAGATGGCGCTTTTTACAGTAAGTAGTACTAATCCTTTTTCTATGGCAACTACCGGGTGTAGGTAAATAATGGGGAATGTCAAGAATGAATCTTTTTTTTCTTGATGCGTGGCCCGCATCGACTAGGCCCCCGTGGCCTAGTTTTATTTATATTATAGATATTTTATTTTATTTATATATAGATTAGGCAGTTGCCTAATCCACCTTTTGGATAATCCTTCCTTGCCCTTCTTGCCGGCTAGCATGCGCTCCGCGAAAAAAATCGACTCTGTTTATCGTGCCAAAGCGAGACAGTCGTATATGAAATCCATAGAAAAGAGAAGTAAATAGAACGAAAATGAGAAGGAAACTGTCGCCAGGTATTGTGACAGATATGTGATTGAACATTCTTATTTATGTCAACTATTTCTATGGGGTGTATATGGGCGCAAGTAGCTACAACAAATTTCTTACTAAAATGCCTTCACAGCCGTTCTAATTTAAAAAAAAAAAATCTTTTCTATGGTGGGGTTAGTGTAGATTTAACACTGGCAAATGCACTCGTGTGAAACCAAAATCCTCTAAAGAGAAAAAAACCAGATGACAGTGACATTATTAACATCCAGCCTTCGTTTGCTCAACGTCATCGACACAAAACCTCAAAAACTTTACCCTTCTTGGACAATCCAAAGCATAGACCTTAAATTTTTTTTGCTGATGTTCCGAAGCATAGACCAAAATTTTTTTTTTGTTGGTCCGAAGAATAAGAGACAATTTTCTATACAAAATGTTTTTATTTAAATAGATTACAATTTTAAAGTTGAGTAAACTAGATCTAGTAATCGGCAGCGGTGTTGGCCAGATAGTCTCTCCGGCCGATGTTGGAGGCCTGCTTGTTCTGAACTGCCTCCAATTTGGGACATTCTGTAACAAATAACTTTGCATTACAATAATATTCATAGTTCAGACAATATATATAAAAATTAACCCCTATTTTTTTATGTTACTGAGTGACGAGACGAGCGAAGTCGCTCGCCTGATGGCTCTTCACGCTTGCCCATAACAGCTCAACGACACTCAGAATTTTGAACTTCAACAGTTCAAAACCCTGGATGGCAATGCACTGCGCTCGTCACCCCGAGATATAAGATGTCAAATCTCTGTGTGCCCTGTAATTTCGCTGGAAACATTGCCCTTCAATCCGGAACACAGTAGTGTTTGCACACTACTGCTTGGCGGTTGAATAACTGGCAAAGGTGTGGTACTTCCCCAGGCGGAGTCCTGCAAAAGAGCCCTACCACTACACATATTTCTCCTGGTCACGCTAGTATAACTTAAGAACGGCTTACCGATTTCATTCATCTTTTTTTATGTTTTCTAATACTTCGTAGAAGGTTCCTACATTTAAAAACGGCTGGACCGATTTGGATGTTTTTTTTTATTCCTGGAGCGGGTCATAGTAGCGAGGCCGAAGACCGAGCTTACACCCGTGCGAAGCCGGGGCGGACCGCTAGTATCGGTAAAACAATATTGATTGTTCTGGCAATATCTTGGTTGAAACTATATTCAGTGACGGCATCTTCGACCAAAATAAAATGAATGGACGGGCCCTAACCATTGAACTTGATCAGTAAAAACGAGTCAAAACCGTCGGACATATACTTCAACACCTAATTATAAAAATGTACAGTATATTTGTTAAAAAAAATAGATATCGGTTTTATTTGTGTATTTACACTTCGGTAAAGCATACGAATTCATAATTTTGTCAGATGTTTCGTTATCGCGTAACAATAGACTCGTGTTTCACTTCCTACGGCTAGAGACCGACTGAAACGAAGTGAGCGCTGGCGCTCATTTTGTAATCTTCAAAAATGCGCTTCTACTAGGCCCGTCCATTCATTTTATTTTGGTCGAAGGACGGCATTACACATTTGCCGCCCAGTAGGCTATTCAAATTTTGCCGCCCCTATCGTTACAATAGGCTAGATGACTGTTTTTTTAAATTGTCCTATTAAAATGTAGCCCATAATTTAATTTATTCATCTATCAAAATTACAACTATTATTACAGGGATAGCCTAATGCAATAGTGTAGGTCAACTTATGATTTAACATCAAATTAATTTTGTAATTATAGCTGATTGTTTAAAACAACACATAATTATCAAAATAAAAAACTGACTTCATCAGAACTGGACTACATTGAAATGTGACCACACCACACCACAAGGGAAGCACCAGCTTTCAAATAAAAAAAAAATTCCTCCACGCGTCCACGCTTAAGGCCCGCGATAGAAGCTATGCAATAGCTTAAAAAGAATCATCAAAATCGGTTCACCCAGTCGAAAGTTCTGAGGTAACAAACATTAAAAAAAAAACAGTCCAATTGCGAACCTTCTCATTTTTGGAAGTCTGTTAAAAATGAGGAAGTAGGTATATCTCAAAAGTTCAAGACATGACATTCACCAATACGCACTGGTCCAGCATGTCTCAAAAAATATATATGTGATTCATACCCGTGATTCTGTGTCCCAGTCCGCCGCAGTAGGAGCACCCTTGTCCGTCCGCGGCGGGCATGTCGGGCTCCCCGATCATATCCAGCAGGAACGGCGGCACCTGCAATCAATATCACCAGCATTTACCTACTTATAACATCCTGTAATAGTAGACTAGCTGCGCTCCACGGTTTCAGCCAAGTGATGATGAAAATCGGTGATGATGATGAAAAGTAGCCTATGTGTTAATCCAGGACATAAGCAATGTATATTCCAAATTTCATCCTTATCCATCCAGCCGTTTCTGCGTGATTGAGTAACAAAACTCCATCCATACATCCAAACTCTCACATATATGATACTAGCTGCGCCCCGCGGTTTCACCCGCGTGGTGATGAAAATCGATGATGATGATGAAAAGTACCCTATGTGTTAATCCAGGGCATAAGCAATTTATATTCCAAATTTCATCCAAATCCATCCAGCCGTTTCTGCGTGATTGGGTAACAAACATCCATCCATCCAAACTCTCACATATATGGTACTAGCTGCGCCCCGCTGTTTCACCCGCGTGGTGATGAAAATCGATGATGATGAAAAGTACCCTATGTGTTAATCCAGGACATAAGCAATGTATATTCCAAATCAATCTAGCCAATTCTGCGTGATTGAGTAACAAACATCCATCCATCCAAACTTTCACATATATGATACTAGCTGCACCCCGCTGTTTCACCCGCGTGGTGATGAAAATCGATGATGATGATGATGAAAAGTACCCTATATGTTAATCCAGGACATAAACAATGTATATTCCAAATTTCATCCAAATCCATCCAGCCGTTTCTGCGTGATTGAGTAACAAACATCCATCCATCCATCCAAACCTTCACATATAATATGATATTAGTGTGATTCCGTTATTTTCGCTCCGAGTATGTTGAAAGAAGTAAATGCAGATGAGTTCTACCTTCTGTCCCGCCTCCCTGAGCAGATGCACGAGGTCCCTGAGGACGCTGCCGTCCTGCGTGCGGCCCAGCAGCGTGGTGGCTACGCCCTCGCCCCCCGCGCGCCCCGTACGTCCTATCCTGTGCACGTAGTTCTCGATGTCCTCCGGCATATCATAATTTATCACGTGTTGGATGTTCGCGAAGTCCAATCCTGGAATATACAACCATCGTTCATCGCTTGCTGTTTTTTAACCGACTTCCAAAATGGAGGAGGTTATCAATTCGACTGTTTTTTAAGCCATAGGTGGCAAACAAGCAGACGGGCTGCCTGATGGTAAGCAGTCATATGGTAGGCATTTTGGAGAGTGTGCATCAGATCTGCATGATTTAATTCCCTCCTGCCCTTTTTTCTATCAGACTGCCAGAGCGGGCACGAAAAACCGATACCGCTTTATGGTTGACATTCCGAAAACCCGTACGAAGTTGATTACACTTTTATTGTGCGAACTGCTAGTATGTGGAATGCGCTACCTGAATGGGTGTTCCCCGATAGTTACAATCTGGGTGTCTTCAGGTCTAAAGTGAATTACTTCTAGGCAAGCGTGATCCATCGTAGGCCGCATCATCGCTTAACATCAGGCGAGTTGGCGGCCAAGCGCAAGCCTATCTTACAATTTAAAAAAAAGTTACCGTCGCCTATGGATACTTGTAACACCAGGGGCATCACAAATACGTTGCCGACCCTTTAAGACTCTATTAACTCGCCCTTTCTGAGATATCTGAGACATTTTTGCACACACGGTCATCTGACCCCAAACTAAGCAAAGCTTGTAATATGGCTGCCAGAGACTGATATACATACATATATATTTTTAAATACATACTTAAATAGATATTAACACCCAGACATAGAACAAACACCAATGTTCATCACACAAATGTTTGTCCTAGATGGGAATCGAACCCACGCCCCCAAGCGCAGAAAGTAGGTTCACTACCAACTGAGCCACCGGGGCAGTGAAGAAGAAGAACCCCATGTTGTAGCTTTCCTTCTTTTTTAATGATGAAATGGGCTTGTGTTTGACCACAACTCACCTGATGGTAAGCGATGATGCGGTCTAAGATGGGGCACGCTTGCCCATGAGGTGCCTATTCACTCTTGTTTTGAAGAGACCCAGGGTGTGTTCGTAAATGTTTGTTACCTCTGAACTTTTGACTATGTGAACCACAGATGTGAACTGATTTTGATGATTCTTTTTTTATTTGAAAGCTGGTGCTTCCCGTTTGGTCCTATTTTAATTTAGTTCAGTTCTGTCATTTTTGTGAAGTTGGTTTTTAGGGTTCCGTACCCTCGGGGTAAAACGGGACCCTATTACTAAGGCTCCGCTGTCCGTCTGTCACCAGGCTGTATCTCACGAACCGTGATAGTTAGACAGTTTAAATTTTCACAGATGATGTATTTCTGTTGCCGCTATAACAACAAATACTAAAAAATATAATAAATAAATATTTAAGGGGGCTCCCATACAACAAACGTGATTTTTTTGCTCATTTTTGCTCGATATTGATAACGGCAACAGGTAGACACTTGAAATATTCACAGAATATTGAGTTATATTATTCAATTTAAAAATAAATATTTAAATTAAAATAAAACAAATATTTAAGGGGGGCTCCCATACAACAAACGCGATTTTTTTTTGCCGTTTTTAATGTTTTTATAGATAATGGTACGGAACCCGTCGTGCGCGAGTCCGACTCGCACTTGGCCGGTTATTTACATTGATAATTTTTGTAAACCCATTATACGTATTAAATAATAGAATACAACAGTGAAACAAACCCTTGCTGGCGACATCAGTTGCGACTAGAACATCTTTCTCCCCTCGTCTGAACGCTTCCACCGCCCTCGTCCGCTCTTCCTGATCCTTCCCGCCGTGGATGGCCACTGCCTCCACACCTGGGGACACGAGATATATCTGTTGAATACATCATGCGGCAGCATCATCCATGTCACCACAACAGCTGGACTGTTCTAATCATCATCTGCACTTCCATCTGTCATTTTCCCTGTACCAGGCCTGGCGCACTCCGCACTTTACGTATGAAGCTACAAGTAGTCGTCTTGTCGGACTTGCCGTGTCCGCTGCCGCACGATAGACAGAGATAACGCGACAAGAGTTACGTGATAGACAGAGAGGCAACTTGTAGGTTAATATAGCAGTAGGTAGTTAGTGCTCGCACGTCCTGAATTGGACTTTATTGTGTGGTAGTAAGAGTCGCTACTTATTTAAATCATTTTGCGGAGTAAATCTTCTGTACTTGTACTAATATGTATTATACAGTGTAAACTGTATATTAGCGACACCTAATTAAGGGACTATGGCGTTATTGAGAGTTGTTAAATTAAGGGAAGAAAAATTAAAACCCAACCCACCGACATAGCCCACCGGATTAGCAAGTTGAAATGGCAGTGGGTATGGCACATAGCACGCAGAACAGATGGCCGATGGGACCGAAAGGTTCTCTAGTGGAGACCACGGACCGGTGAGCGCAGCGTAGGACGTCCACCCACAAGATGGACAGACGATCTAAAAGAGACCGCAGGAAAACGCTGGATTCAGGCCGCTTCCAATCGGCCCTTTTGGAAATCTATCGGGGAGGCCTATGTCCACCAGTGGACGTCCTATGGCTGAAATGATGATGATACAGTTAGGTAAGTCCAACTTAGGCAGAGGTCACCCGAAGAATTCAATTCGGATGGACAGCGTTCGGTAAATTGCGTGACATCTTCTCGTCCAAGATACCACAGTGCCTAAAGACAAAGGTATTTGATCAGTGTGTGTTGCCAGTGATGACATATGGTACTGAGACGTGGTCCTTAACTGTTGGCCTTTTGGAAAAACTCAGAGTCACACAACGGGCAATGGAGAGAGCTATGCTCGGAGTTTCTTTACGCGATAGAATCCGGAGATATTCGCCAAAGAACCAGAATCACCGACATTGCTATTAAAATCTGCAAGTTGAAGTAGCAATGGGCAGGCCACATCGCTCGAAGAACCGATAACCGATGGGGAAGAAAGGTTCTTGAGTGGCGACCACGAACAGGAAGACGCAGCGTAGGTAGGCCTCCCACTAGATGGACAGACGACATTGTGAGAGTCGCGGGCATCCAGTGGATGCAGATGGCAGGATGTCGTTCAGTGTGGAGGTTAAAGGGGGAGGTCTATGTTCAGCAGTGGACGTCTTCTGGCTGATGATGATTATTCTGTAGTGTCCAGTATACAAACCTTTCAGCAGTAAGTACTCGTGTATGGCGTCAACGTGTTGTTTTCTCTCTGCGAATATGAGGACGGGGGGCGGAGTCTTCTGCAGACACTGCAGCAGATGTACCGTCCGGGCTTCACCTACACATTAACAAACAAAACATCTATTGTTTTTTTTTTCTGGGACATTGTTGCACACATGGTCATCTGACCCCAAACTAAGCAAAGCTTGTAATATGGCAGCCAGAGACTGATATACATACATATATATTTTTAAATACATACTTAAATAGATATTAACACCCAGACATAGAACAAACACAAATGTTCATCACACAAATGTTTGTCCTAGATGGGAATCGAACCCACGCCCCCAAGCGCAGAAACTAGGATCACTACCAACTGAGCCACCGAGGCAGGCTTGTTACTTAAGGTGATACGTTTCATGTTTGGCTGGAAATTCAAATTTCAAACAGTTTTTTTGTCCTTGTAGCTAGGCCGAGTAATTATTGTAAACGACACAGTGTTTGCGAAAATTGTTGGTCGTTTTTTACATTATCATGTACAGCTATTAATCAGTTACTCACCATATTACTTACATTTGTCAATAAACTGTTTGCAACAGCAAAAAATTGTTTATTGACAAATGTATGTAATAATGTGCATTGGAGATAAATAACTTTACGCGAGTTTGTAAAGAATAATAATCAATTTTCGCTAACATCATGATCGTTTACAATAATTACCCGGCCTAGCTAAAAGAACAAAAAAACTGTTTGTAATTTGAATTTCCCGCCATACGTGAAAAGTATCACTTTAACATTTTTCTATTTATGTTTTAGCGCATGTTGAACTACGTACCTTGCACGGCCTCCAGCTCTTGGCGAACGTTGAGAGACGCTGCGCCGGCGCGACCGACGTTCACTAGAACTGGCTTTACTAGGGCTGACCTGGGGACCACAACAAAACTTATAATAGACATTTATTTACTTATTTTATTTATTTATTATTAATTAAAACGGCACTAAGCCAATTACATTAATTAATTATAGTTATCTAATCGTATCCAAATAAAATAATTTATATGTCACAAATTCTTAAATATCTAAAAATAATATGTCTATTTTATCATGCGCTAAAAAATTAAAATTAAAACAAAATAAAACACGATTATCATGTGTTCTTCTCACAAAACGTCAGGCATACCAATATTAAGAACGACCACCTGTCAACAAACACATCGCATTCGGGGTTGTCTTTCAAGAGAGCGTTGAGCGCGGTAAGCGTGCGAGGAATAGGTGACTTAGAGTGAGCTACTGTACGGCAACGAGGCTCAGCAAACAGTTTGTGGTATCTACAGCACAAATGTCCTCAGGACATGTGTCCTCAGGCGCGGATCCACCGTTGTGGGCACGATGGGCATGCCCACAACCCTAATACGTGACTTGTGACGTCACACAGCTTTACCAGCGTGAAACTACAAATCTTGGTCAGACCGTCATATAATTTTTTATAAACATTTCCTTTGTAGGAATGCACTATATCGATCATGCACGAGCAAGGTTCATACGCTGACTCGCACTTGCCAGATTTTCGGGTGGCTGTGACCACAACCTTTTTTGAGGGCTGGATCCGCGCCTATGTGTCCTAATGTTTAATTTATTACAAATAACAGGGTTAGCGATGAATATAACTAAATACATTACACACAGACTAGGTATAGCTACTACGAGCCCAGACTTGTAGTTACGATTATTTTCAATGGAAACAATTCAGTCAAATACCTGAGGGGCGGGGTGAGGGGTTACTAAATGCTGATTGGCCCATTCAACGTCAGTTCAAAATGTAAACAAAGCATAGTGATGGCGTACCTACGGTATTGGTCGGAAATGACGTGAGGTTCGGTGGAATCAGTGCGCGTGTTTTTTATATCAGTAGTGGTCAACTGATGAAGTGTCTGAACATGTTCGGCCTGCATTCAATGTCTAGTTATAGAAAGTCTTTGACATAACACATACTATTGAATCGGCTGATTAATCAAATCAGATCACAATATAGACATAAACTTACCGTCCAAAATCTAATCTAGTAATTCATAGCTCAGGCCATAAAGTTTTAGGTGGGGATAGAGAGGGGATGCTCCATCCGTCTCTCGCCAAGCGTGTGTTAGTATAGCATTTGTATGCCGCGCCTGAGGTGTGACGTCATAGCTCAGTATAGTGCGCTCTCTGTCTAGCATGAAATTAAAATCATCATCAGCCAGAAGACGTCCACTGCTGAACATAGGCCTCCCCCTTTAACCTCCACACTGAACGACATCCTGCCATCTGCATCCACTGGATGCCCGCGACTCTCACAATGTCGTCGGTCCATCTAGTGGGAGGCCTACCTACGCTGCGTCTTCCGGTTCGTGGTCTCCACTCAAGAACCTTTCTTCCCCATCGGTTAACAGTTCTACGAGCGATGTGGCCTGCCCATTGCCACTTCAACTTGCAGATTTTAATAGCTATGTCGGTGACTCTGGTTCTTTGGCGAATATCTACGTTTCGGATTTTATCGCGCAAAGAAACTCCGAGCATAGCTCTCTCCATTGCCCGTTGTGTGACTCTGAGTTTTTCCAAAAGGCAAACAGTTAAGGACCACGTCTCAGTACCATATGTCATCACTGGCAACACACACTGGTCGAATACCTTTGTCTTCAGGCACTGTGGTATCTTGGACGAGAAGATGTCACGCAATGAAATTAAAATGCTTGAAACTTATTAATTTTTGAACTAATTTAAATTTTATTTTCGTTGATTGGCTCTATTGACGATCAGCTTTTTTATGAGGTTATAAAAAAAACAGTCATCATGGCTATTGACTATCTGCGACCCGTGGTTTTTCCCATTTTCAGGGATAAACAGTATTTCATATCTGTCTCCATGATGCACAATGCTTTTTTAACCGACTTCCAAAAAGAAGGAGGTTCACAATTCAACACTTTTTTTGGTACCTCAGAACTTTCGACTGGGTGAATCGATTTTGATGATTTTGATTATTTCAAATTCGATTTTGATTATTTGAAAGCTGGTGCGTCCCGTGTGGCCCCATTTCAATTTGGTCCAGTTCTGTGATTTTTATTAAGTCGGTTTTTAGGGTTCCGTAGCCCGACAAGGAACCCTTATAAATTCGTTCTGTCCGTCTGTCTGTCTGTCCGTTCGTCCGAATTTTTTAGAACCTTCTAATTTCTATAATTATTAAGATAAGTGCATGAAACTCTGCATAATGACAGTTGTAATATAGATCTCAATTATAAGAGAATAAAAAATATATAATATTACATTTTAAGGGTGGCTCTGGTACCTACATGTGAAATGGGGATGAAAATATTTTTTTCACTCCATTTACTTTTATGGGGTATCGCTTCGACCAAAATAAAATGAATGGACGGGCCCAGTAGAAGCGCATTTTTGAAGATTACAAAATGAGCGCCAGCTCTCATTTCGTTTCTGTCGGTCTTTAGCCGTAGGAAGTGAAACACGAGTCTATTGATACGCGATAACGAAACATCTGACAAAATTATGAATTCGTATGCTTTACCGAAGTGTAAATACACAAATAAAACCGATATCTATTTTTTGTAACAAATATACTGTACATTTTTAAAATTAGGTGTTGAAGAATATGTCCGACGGTTTTGACTCGTTTTTACTGATCAAGTTCAATGGTTAGGGCCCGTCCATTCATTTTATTTTAGTCGAAGGGGTATCGTTGAAAAGGTTTTTTTTAAATGAAGGTAGGTTTCATACATCACTTTCGTTATAAAGTCTATACTTTGTGAAATATGGCCCGCCAAAGTGGCAAAAAGTTGCCCCCCTGCATTTCTAAACTATAAGACAGAAACATGTAACTTACAATACAGATAGGTCATATTTAAAACCTTCATTCAAAATTATTTCGAACATTATCTGATGATGACTTTTTGAGTAACAGCGATGAAACTGTAACAAAGCGTGAAGAGCCATCAAGCGAGCGACATCGTTCGTCTCGTCACACAGTAACATAAAAAAAAACAAGGCTAGCTCAAAGGTCATTGACCTTTTTGCAAACTGGTCTTAACAAATAATGTTTATCAATCACTAGCGACGCGCTCCGGCTTCGCACGGGTGTAAGCTCGGTTTTCGGCCTCGCTACTATGACCCGTTCCAGAAACACAAAATTTCATCAAAATCGGTCCAGCCGTTTAAACCTTTCCTGGACTACGACAAACATTCCAAAACCAAAATCAGCTAAATCGGTCCAGCCGTTCTCGAGTTTTAGCGAGACTAACGAACAGCAATTGATTTTTATATATATAGATTATTCCTTTTCGTTAACCTATTGCAGCATTTTTCTAGTTTGTATGTACCTGGCGAAGTTCTGTATCTTCCTCGGCATGGTTGCACTGAACAGTAGAGTTTGTCGTTGACCTCCGAAATAGGAGAATATCGTCCGAACATCCTCTTCGAACCCCATGTCGATCATACGATCAGCCTCGTCCATACATAGGTAGCGGCACACGTTCAAACGAACCTGCGAATATGTTTCTGAATGTAAGATTAGGCCGGTTACTCCGACTATAGCTTCAATCGCATTCGGCGATCTTTATCAAGGTGAATGCGCGCGCGCGGCTGCGTCTCGCTTTGCACTGCGTGCCACCGCGCACGTGTTTCTGAATGTTACCTGGGGAAGTACCACACCTTTGTCAGTTATTCAACCGCTAAGCAATAGTGTGCAAACACTGTGTTTCGGATTGAAGGGCAATGTTTCCAGCGAAATTACAGGGCACACAGAGATTTGACATCTTATATCTCGGGGTGACGAGCGCAGTGCATTGCCATCCAGGGTTTTGAACTGTTGAAGTTCAAAATTCTGAGTGGCGTTGAGCTGTTATGGGCAAGCGTGAAGAGCCATCAGGCGAGCGACTTCGCTCGTCTCGTCACCCAGTATCATATTAAAAAAAAGTTTAGCGATTTGAACGCATGTTTTAATAATAACTCTAGGAGTGTGTTACTCGTGATGAAGATTGGAAATATTCATGTTCAGTTCATGTTCAGCCAATTGTGATAAACGGTGCGGCTTTACAAGTGGTAAACAGTTCTAGGTATTTGGGGCATAAGGCTTTGATAATATATAGTTTGGATCTGCCTTTAAACTCGAGCTACGAGTAGTATCGAAAACTGGACCCGGGTATGTCCTAAAACTGCGACCAGAATAGGGTTCTTGATTTCTCGAGATTTTCAATTTCTCGGGTCTCGAGAATTCTCGAGGCTTCTCGGGTTGCCGAGAAATTTACATTTACGTACGTTTTCTCATATTATTTGGTTTCAATAACGAAACAAATTCAGTGGTTTTCCTCTCGAATAAAAGTATCAAATTAATTATAAAACTTTTATTGATTATATTCAAAAACATTAATCTTATGAAAAAGCTAATTAACTTTTTTTTATGCAGAAATAATATTCAGACACAATTTATAACTTGTAAACAAAAATAGCATCTATAAAACAAAAAAAATGACATGAAAGAAAACGTTAATATCTTAAATTCTGGTAGAAAAATTAAATAAGAAAAAAAAAATTATTTAGGTACATGATTTCTCGAGTTCTCGACTTTTCTCGAGCTTGATTTCTCGGGAACAAAGCCCAACGATTTCCCGGGAATTCTCGCCTCGAGAATTCCCGGGAATGAACCCTAGACCAGAACCACCGGAGGATGGGCAGCAGCGTCCTAATAGTACACGGTGAACGTACTGCGATCCCGAAGCCGCCTGCCAAGCGCGGGGATTATGGCAACACCCGTCTGAGAGGGAGGCCTTTGTTTAGCAGTGGATATTGATGGCTGATAATGTGATGTGATGTAGTACCGAAAAAAGTTTGCCAAAAACGGAAGGGGGCGAGGTAAACACGTATTGCACACACTGACATGTTCTTACTAGTTCTACAAACGCACACTTCAATATTGAGTGCACACAACTGCAAACGACGTGCTCAAAATGTATACAAATGGACGACCGAGGGGGGGGGGGGGGTGTAAGTGCTAAAGGGGAAACTGTAGGTATAACGCTTCCATTTATTAATTTTTTCTGAGGCATATGGTTGGTTTATGGGCAGGCCACATCGCTCGAAGAACTGATAACCGATGGGGAAGAAAGGTTCTTGAGTGGAGACCACGAACCGGAAGACGCAGCGTAGGTAGGCCTCCCACTAGATGGACCGACGACATTGTGAGAGTCGCGGGCATCCAGTGGATGCAGATGGCAGGATGTCGTTCAGTGTGGAGATTAATGGGGGAAGCCTATGTTCAGCAGTGGACGTCTTCTGGCTGATGATGATATGGTTACAGATGATCTCAAAGATGACGCAGATGTGGAGCGGGAACGTAGAGCACTGGCAGTGGGGTAACATGATCGCACGTCGGTTTGCTCGCTGCTCGGGTGAAGTAAAAATAAGTCTTTCTAAACCATACTGTAAATCCTTCTACGCGAGCAGTTTATTGGTAAACCACACGCGCCGGGCTGCCAATGATCTACGTGTACAGTCAGTTGCGTAGCTATCGGAGGGCTAGACGGTGCCGTGCACCGGGGCCCTCAAGCTCAGGGGCCCTCGGACCCTGACCAGCAAACTTCAAACTAAACTTGCAAAAAAAACCTTCACACACTAAGTAGCTTTAAGCACAATAAAAAGCTGATGATAAAATAGCTTTTTACCTTTAAAGTATTTATATGTTTACATGATAAAACCTAACCCAGTAATAGGGCCCCTTTTTTGCACCGGGGCCTTTGGTTACCTAGCTACGCCACTGTGTACAGTGTAATGACATTTTCATTTGATGCGGCTGCTGGTGAGACAGTCAGTGTTAGTTACCATTTTTTTGTCGAGCATGTCCATCAGCCGGCCCGGAGTCGCGACCATAATGTGCACTCCTCGCTGTACTGTCTCCATGCATTCCGACACCGCCACACCTGATAAAGTCAAAGTCAAAGTTATTTATTGATAAACATATGTTTACAGGTCAGGCCTTATAATCACTTACATAGAAGATGTATATGAAAAAATATACAACATAATATGAAATAAAAATAAAATTAAATATCAGCTAATAATAATCAAACATTAAATTAGTTAAATCACCCTACGTATACACCTATATTACATTTTTTTGCCATCAGTTTTTAGAAACTGGTCAAAATCATAAAACGCTTGGTCGATAAGCCAGCGTTTTAATCTAAATTTAAAACAGCTCAGACTCAGCGCATCTGTCACTGTCTTTGGCAATGGTGGTACACCGTCCAACCGGTGGTACACCGTCGGTCCCATAACGTGCGTCGACTTGCCGGACTTTGCTAGTGAGTGCGTAATGATAATAAACACAAATAGGTATCCCACTATCACACTAATATCATACATGTGAAAGTTTGGATGGATGGATGGACGGATCTGGATGAAATTTGGCACAGAGATAGATCTGGTCTGGCGGGATTAGTCTGGAATAGCACATGGGCTACTTTAACTGCGCAACAGTTTTGGATGAAATTTTGTGTTCCTGGAGCCGTGCGAAGCCGGAGCGGGTCGCTAGTATACAAAACAATAAGTTGAGGTCAGTGTGGAGGTTAAAGGGGGAGGCCTTTGTTCAGCAGTGGACGTCTTCTGGCTCATGATGATGATATAGGCCTGACTCACCGCCAATAGCTAGGCAGCTTCTGATCTCAGGCTGTCCACACATCTTCAGATGCTTCACGAAGTGCAAGATGATGTCGTGCGTCTGCTTGGCCAGCTCGCGAGACGGGCAGATTATCAGCCCGTACGGACCCTCGTTCCTGATAACAATACAATATCTCTTGATTACACACCGAAAAATACTAATTAAACTTAAACTAACATCAAAAATAAATATGCGGCAGTATAATGGGCGGCCTTATCGCCTAGAGCGATTTCTTCTAGGCAACACCACTACTCTCTTCTCACTGCATTTGTCTTTCTACTGCATTTTTAACCCCCAAAGCAAAAAGGTTGGGGGGGGGGGCAGCAAATATCGGGAGCCTCATTCACAACCATCATGGTAAATATCCCGTTAATCACACTAATACCACATACATAAGTGAAAGTTTGGATGGATGGATGTTTGTTACTCAATCACGTAGAAACGGCTGGATAGATTTGGATGAAATTTTAAATATACATTGCTTCTGTCCTGGATTAACACATAGGCTACTTTTTATCATCATCACCACCGATTTTCATCACCACGAGGGTGAAACCGCGGGGCGCAGCTAGTAACCATATAACTGTAAAAGAAAGGTAAAGGGGGTAGGAGGGGGCACCAGGAGCTCATTTCACAAATATACCAAGATAAATATCCCGTTAATAATCATATAACTGTAAAAAGAGGGGTAAAGGGGTTAGGGGAGGAAGCATATATCGGGAGCTCAATTCACAAACTTACCACGATAAATATCCCGTTAATAATTAATCATATAACTGTAAAAAGAGGGCTAAAGGGGGTAGGGGAGGAAGCATATATCGGGAGCTCAATTCACAAACTTACCACGATAAACATCCCGTTAATAATCATATAACTGTAAAAAGAGGGCTAAAGGGGTTAAGAGGTCAAAGGGGGGCAAATATTGGGAGCTCCATTCACAAACTTACCACGGTAAATATCCCGTTAATAATCATATAACTGTAAAAAGAGGGCTAAAGGGGTTAAGAGGTCAAAGGGGGGCAAATATTGGGAGCTCCATTCACAAACTTACCACGATAAATATCCCGTTAATAATCATATAACTGTAAAATGAGGGGTGTAACAAATTTTACGTGTGTATCTTTTAGAATTTGAATGAGTGTTTTTAGCTATGATTCAAGAAAAATCTGTTAAATTATGCTTGCTTTCTAGCTTATTGCGTTTACAAGACACCTAGACTCCTTCAACATGCTCAGAGAGGTTGGGTTTCTCTGTATCTTTTATCGCATTTACAATGGGGAGTGTTCTGAAGAACTGTTCGATCTAATGGCGGCGTCGCGGTTTTATCATCGCACTAGCCGCCACCGTTTGAAAGTGCATTCACATATCATAGATCAGTAGAAATCGCATACTGTACGATTCACGCGATCTTTCTTGATACCTGCAAAATGTGGAATGAGCTACCTTCCGCGTTGTTTCCGAGAAGCTACAACATGGGGCTCTTCAAAGGCGAGTTAATAGTCTTAAAGGGTCGGCAACGTATTTGTGATGCCTCTGGTTTTACAAGTATCCATAGACGACGGTGACTGGTTACCATCAGGCGGCCCATCTGCTTGTTTGCCACCTAAAAAAAGACGGGGTTAACTTTCGTTAGACGACTTACCTGATGAAAGGCATGTATACCTCCTGCTCTAGACAGAACATGATAATGGGAATAGTGAAGACCAGAGTTTTCCCGGAGCCGGTGAAAGCAATGCCTATCATGTCCCGTCCACTCAGCACTGCCGGGATGCCTTGGACTTGTATGGGAGTTGGCTTCGAGATGCCCTTAGCTTCTAGTCCCCGGAGAATGCCTGTGAGTTGAAAAAGAAAACTGGTAATCTGGATAGCTGTAAAGAGAGCCCAATGTCATTAAGGGTGACCTTATGTTTTTTAACCAACTTCCAAAAAGGAAGAGCCTCTTCGATTATTCCCAATTCGACTGGTTTTTTTTAGGGTACCGTACACAAAGGTTAAAACGGGACCCTATTGCTAAGCCTCCGCTGTCCTGTCACCAGGTTGTATGTCATGAACCGTTCATGAACCGTGATAGACAGTTGAAATTTTCACAGATGATGTATTTCTGTTGCCGCTATAACAACAAATACTAAAAAACAGAATAAAATAAATATTTAAGGGGCTCCCATACAACAAATCCGACGCACGAGTCCGACTCGTACTTGGCCAGTTTTTTTTAATGGTTGTTACCTAAGAACTTTCGAATGGGTGAACCGATTTTGATGATTCTTTTTTCATTTGAAAGGTGGAGTCATTGTATACGGACGAGGATTGACTAGGGTGCTGTCGGATTGTAAAGCGCACATGCTACTGCTCAGACCATTGACCATCGATGACAAATAATTTAATAATATAAAAAACCGATTTCATAAATATGTCAGAACTGGACCAAATTGGGAAGCATCAGCTTTCAAATAACAAAGAATCATCAAAATCGGTTCACCCAGTCGAAAGTTCTGAGGTAACAAACCAAAAAAAAACAAACAATAAAATTGATAACCTCCTCCTTTTTGGAAGTCGGTTAGAAAGAAAGAAAGAAATATTTATTTTGTAACAACTTAGGGCCTTACTTAAAAACGTTACTCAAGTTGATCTATGCTTTAAAATGCTCTCTCAACTTCTCGCTGACGGCATTCGTCACACGCGAAAACAAGACGGAGCATATTTAAACGTATGTCAACTTGAGCAACGTTTTTAAGTAAGGCCTTTAATATAACAACATAGTAGGTATATATAATTATAGCGAAATTGTGTCACAAAGGGTTAAAAAATAATCATGTTTCAGGCATGTGTGTCACCAACCTTTGGGGAACTTCATGTGATAAAACGTGGAGACGGGTGATGGAACATCTTCCCCCTCCACTAGGATCCGTAGTTGATCGCGCACACTGTCGTGATGCTCTTCAGACAGAGCCAGGATGCAACGAGGGGGCTTCCACGACGTCTTTATTGGCTCCTCGTATTGAATACCTGGAGGAAATACCATAATGAAATCACAATAATCTACACTAATATTATAAAGAGGAAAGATTTGTACCTATTTTTGTATGTTTGTATGTTTGTAATGAATAGGCTCCGAAACTACTGAACCGATTTGAAAAATTCTTTGACTGTTGGGAAGCTACACTATCCCCGGGTGACATAGGCTATATTATATTTTGTAGCGAGGCCGAAGGCCGAGCTTACACTCGTGCGAAGCCGGGGCGGACGGCTAGTATCATATAATTATGTAAAAGTTTGGATGTATGGATGGATGTTTGTTACTCAATCACGCAGAAACGGCTGGATGAATTTGGAAGAAAATTGGAATATACATTGATTATGTCCTGGATTAACACATATGCTCTTTTCATCAAGCAGTAGTGTGTTCCGGATTGAAGGGCAATGTTTCCAGCGAAATTACAGGGCACACAGAGATTTGACATCTTATATCTCGGGGTGACGAGCGCAGTGCATTGCCATCTAGGGTTTTGAACTGGAAGTTCAGAATTCTGAGTGGCGTTGAGCTGTTATGGGCAAGCGTGAAGGAGCCATCAGGCGAGCGACTTCGCTCGTCTCGTCACCCGGTACCTATCATAAAAATAAAATAAAAATATCATCACCACGCGGGTGAAACTTCGAGGCGCAGCTAGTTAATCATATTGTTACTTTAATTGCTTACCACTTTGCGCCTGAGCCTTCACTTTTAGTTACCTCGTCAAGATTAGATTGCGTCTTTAGCCACATCAGTGCAATCAACATGGATTAGAACAACCTGCCGGCTTCCTTGTTTCCTGAGAGATATAATCTGGACCTTTTCAAGTCCAGAGTGAGTGATTGACTAAGTGGTATCTTCTAAGTCTGCGTGCTCCATCTTCGACCACATCGTCGATACCAACAGGCGAGTTGGTGGTCAAACGCGAGGTTATTCGCGTTAAAAATAAAACAGTTCTTCATCATCATGATCAGCCAGATGACGTCAACTGCTGAACATAGGCCTCCCCCTTTAACCTCCACACTGAACGACATCCTGCCATCTGCATCCAATGGATGCCCGTGAGTCTTACGATGTCTTCGGTCCATCTAGTGGGAGGCCTACCTACGCTGCGTCTTCCGGTTCGTGGTCTCCACTCAAGAACCGTTCTTCCCCATTGGTTGTCGGTAAAATAAAACATTTCTTACCTTTAGCCAATTCAGCGACGCCCATAAGCGCCTTGCTCTGCGCGACGCTCTCGAGTATATGCTCCTCTTCTCTCGCTTGTCTTTCTGCTGCTGACAGGGCTCTTGCTTCTGCTATCCGCTTCAGCTCTGAATGCTGGTCGAGTAGCGAGACGTTGTAGCGACGGCCCCATTCTTCTTGGGATGCTGTAAGTATCAACGTGAGTAATGTAAGTGCTGAGTGATGACGTCAATTAAATTCAATTTTAACCGACTTCCAAAAAGCAGAAGGTTCTCAATTCCATTGTTTTTTTTTGTTACCTCAGAACTCGAACGTTCACAAGTTGCGGTATTGCCGCAATTTTGCCAATATCTTGTGTACAGTCAGGTAAAAATAAATTCTGGAGATTGTCCGGTATATGGGTGGTGGGATCTCAATTTGCGCAGAAGATTCATTGGTGATGACATATTGATTGGTGTCATATTCACTAATGTCGATGTAGCAAACTGCTCTTGGCCTGCTCGTGACCTACGCATGATTTGCACTCTTAAGTAGCAAACAGATGTGACGGATTTGACTGATGGACTGCCTTCTGACAAACGGGAGAGAAAAATAAAAATTTCTGTCTCTCCCGTTAGTCAGATGGCAGTCCGTCAGTCAAGTTTATATGTCAGTTAGAGCTTTATGTTAATCGTATCATTAGCATGATTAGGAATGAACCAAGGGCGGATCTAGGGGGGCGTGTCATGGGGGTCATGACCCCCCCTGGACCCAGCCCATACCTACTTTTTACTTGTATCTATGATTATAAAAATTAAATTATAACTTCTTGTGACTTGACCACGACTATGTGACACCCTGGCACCAAAGCTGGATGCGCAGTGGCGGATTTACACATTTGCCGCCAGTAGGCTATTCAAATTTTGCCGCCCCTACCAACATCAATTATTCATTAGTAAAAAATAAACAATGAAATCGAAACTATGATTTGTGCACTATCGTCCTAATTAAACCACCTTTTTTGAAACTAGGGGATCGATGTGTAAGTTATTAGATTATTTTTAAAACCCAAACGATTGCACAAAAATAGTTTTAGGGTAATTACATAATAGGTATATAAATAATGAATTAAATTCTGTAAAACATTAAAAAAAAAAAAAAAAAAATGCCGCCCCTAAAATTTGCCGCCCGAGGCTCTAGCCTACTCAACCTGCTGGTAAATCCGGCACTGGCATCCAGGATGCGCCCTTGGAATGAACTTTTACAATAATAATAGTTGTCTGCTCTGGACTCTAGCCTACTGACCTCATAATCCCTCGATCGATTTTGACCATATTCAAACTTGAAAATATCGCATGTTTTAATATGTTTGCATGAGTTCATGCAAACATATTAAAACATGCAATATTTTGGAGTCAAGTAGTTACTTGACTCCAAAATCTTCAGTGCATAATTCTGTGTTATAATTTATATAAAGCCCTTGTCATTTGATTGATTATTTAGACCACAGTCGATAATTTTTAAAACCAAAAAAAATAATAGTAGGATGAAACCCATTAGATAAGGAGGGGAATATTATAAAAATGAAAGGAAAAAAAAATTACGGGCAATCTGAGTTCGGGAAGTGGGAGGGGTGGGGGGGGGGGGGGGGGGTTAAGGGTAAAAAATGGTTTATCTCGATTTCCGGTAAAACTACAAGTTCTATGAAAAAAAGTTAAATGGCAAAGTTGTAGGTAATAAAAAGATCTACAACTTTTATATATAATTTTTTTTACATAACCTCAAAATTTATGTGAAATATTCAAATAACCAAGTTTTTTATTTTTTATTTTTCAAAAAAAAAATTTTTTCTACGAAATTTGGTGAAAACTTTCCTTTTTATGTCCCAAATACGCTGTAATTTATTTGATTAAAAATATTTATTTCTTCACCTTATTTTGAATTAATATCGAAAAAGCACTCTAATTCTTAATCGAAAATTCACCCGTCAAAATACCTATCACCTTTTTTCAAAAAGTTGGTATGTTTTCTGTTCGTTGAAATCTCTACTTTCCGATGGTGAAAAAAATAATATATGTTACTATAGTAAATCTTTTTTTTCACTTTTTATTATTGTTAAAGGCTTCTGGTCTAATTATAAGATAAAAACAATAGGGTGAGTTACAAATTTAAAATGTGAGTGCAAAAAGACATTCCGATACCGGGAATCGAACCCGAGCCTCCTGGGTGAGAGCCAGGTATCCTAGCCACTAGACCATATCGGATGTTGTAGGTAGAAGCAAAAACTGAGTCCTCGACGTATCTTGCTCTAAGCTTTTATATATAATAAATTATACACATACTATAGTACATAGTTACGTTCAATATCTATTTAAACTATCCACGTATGATACCTACATTAAAAAAATTACAATTGTAACCTAAATATGTTTCATGGTTTCTGACAGCTCTATTCGACCCAAAAACTTACTTTCATCGTCTGGATCATTATCGCTGGAGCTTTTCGTTTCGGCAGCAGCCTCTGCAGCTATTTGTCCAAGTCTGCCGAGCTTCAAAAGCTGTTGTTTTTTACGTTCTTTCACTGGAACATAGGGTTCGTAGTTATCGATCTCTTCCTCAGAATCAGAGGACTTTTCCTCGCGTCTATAGCGCTTCACTGGCGGCGCTGTTTCTGATTTGTCGGACATGTTGACTTCATCACATAAATGAAGAATTTTCGCAAAAATTTACACAGTATTACAGTACATTTGAGTAAACTCTGATCTATGATAGTAAATAAACAAACTTTTAGTTTAGGTTATATTTATGTGTCAAGCGTCACAAATTCTGTTCGTTTTGTGTTTTTCGCCCAGTTCTGGACAGGCTAAATCCATTAAGGCCATACCTCCTCGTCTTCAGTATTATACTATAATAATAATTAAAGTCATATCATATTGCCCTAATAAGTAGTGAAGACTTTTGTGTTATTAAATTCTATTTGAAGGTTTGTACAGTAATCGATCATTTATCCGGAATAAAAATTGAAAAATCTGGGATTAGATTTACTTAGTCGCAGTCATGGTGAAGCAAAGTAACCAAAGTAAGCATTTGGATTGTCTTTAGACCTTCAACGGTCTATGGACAGTCTAACTGTATAAGTAATGTTAGTGTTAGCTTGTATTTTGTTTAGAATAAAAGCCTAGCCTAGCCTGCCTAGCAAAAGTATCAAAGTAAATGGTACAAAAGTACTATTTTTTTAAGCTAGCCCCATTGCGTATTGGCGTTGGTTTGGTTGAGGCATGAACTGTGACCGAAGAGATGGAATGATACATCGTAAATAAAAATATCTTTGATAAAATACAAGCTACATAATTTTTTTTCTTTAAAAAATAATTCGTCCTTGGAAACTGCATCTGCATTGTCATATCACATGTATTGTATGTCAAGTCATGTTAGTTTTGTCATGTCAAAATTGTCAAAATATGCTAGTGACACGTAACTTTGTTTAAATTAAATTAACAATTTACGACCTCCAAATGTGTGAATTCGTGAAATTTTTCGCATGTGCCGGTAAATAAGAACCCGTCAAACATGTCCGATAAAAGTTTCGGTGATCATACAAACAGGAACATAGTGAAAAATCCGCTTCTTTCAAGTGCTGTTACTGGTCTGTCGTTAGAAGACCTGACACATAAGGCTGTTTTGCTGCCTGTAACCCCGTCCCTGGAGCAGATCACAAGATCAGGTAAGTACTCTGTTTTATTTTTATCCTATATTTACGGATACAACACGTTTTTCATGACGCGACCGATTAGCAAAGCCAAAATAGTGATCATAGTTTTTCGCTACCGAACTGTCAAACCTCGCAAGTTTTCTCTGGTTTCGGATAACCGTTTGCCTATTTTGTGTTTTACTAGTGATATTCAGTGATTAAAAAAAGTGTTTATAGCCATGAAGTAACAATTAATGTGAAAATTACTTTTAGTGTGTTTACATAACAGTGTATGAATGTCTTCGTTTTTGTACAAATCCTACAAGAATGCACCTTTTGAAGGTGGTTTCACACCAGACTACGATTTTTCTTTCAATTCGCAATTTAAAGGGGCTCAAAAGATGGTTAACCGCGCTTTTGTGAGTGAACGAAACCATTGTTTACACATTTACAGTGAAATAACATCATTTGACTAAAACAACTAACACAATTCTTACCAACAATTACCAACCACCCTCAAGTTAAAAGACTCTTGGCAAGCACCTAAAAGTGTGAATCTGGTATTCACACTTAAGACCTGGTTCCCATTACAGGTTAGGCGTATTTACTATCTTCGACTACACTGTTACTTAACTTCAGGTAGGGGTAGCCTAGTGCGTAGACCATTAAAAAAAATTGTGCTTGGAGGTCTATCTCACTACCTTAGATGATAGCATCGACTATCTAATTGAGTATCTGTTGACTGAATGATTGCAAAACTGCCAGTCTATTCAGCAAGCTAAGTGAACGCGCAAGTGAGGTGATAAGCTAAGTGAATGTGTATTTTTCTTGTCGATTACTATAAAGAAATGTCAGAATGTCGAGTGATTACCCTTGAGTACAGTCCCCTTACCCTAATAATTTGATGTTTTGACATTATCTGCAAGGATAGGCAAGAAAAAACCACATTCACTTCACTTGCGCGTTCACTTAGCTTGTAGAATAGACATGCTGTAACCTTTCACTGATACCAGCACAAAACCACTTCTATTCGATATTTAAAAGAGTTCAAATAGCTAACTTAAATAATCCACAAAGAAATTATGAATTACCCATATTTTGATTAATATTTCTTATTGTTCATTGATTCTATATCAATAAGTAATAAGTGGGTAGAAGAACTGATAATCTAATATCTGAACAGATTCTCTTCAAGTTATCTTTCGAACATAAAGAAAATCTGAACTTTCAAATTGGGCTACACGGAAAAAATTAAGACCAAATGTTGTAATGACACTTTTTGCTATAGTTGTAAGCCGTGCGGCGTGCGCGTGATTCTCTATCTGTCTGTCTCTCTCTCTCTCTCTCTCTCTGTCTCTCTCTCTCTCTCTCTCTCTCACTCTCATAGAAAGGAACTTCGTTCCATCCGGGTGTCCCTTGACACCTCTTAAGTTTTTTTGAGGTACAATGCTGCAGACAGACACGCATATATAAATAAACTGGCTGTACCCGCAACGTCGTCCGCGATTATTTCAGAAAAAAATAGCCTATGTCCATCCTCATGATACATACCATTGCCTAGCAAAATTTTATTGAGTTTGGTTAAGCCGTTTTAGCCGTGATTATGTAGCAAACAGACAGAGTTACTTTCGTATTTATAATATTAGTGTGATTAGTGTGATAAATAAATATCTGGGACATTTTTGCACACGCGGTCATCTGACTCCAAACTAAGCATAGCTTGTAATATGGCTGCCAGAAACTGATACATATATATTTTTAAATAGATACTGACACCCAGACATATAACAAACACAAATATTCATCACATGAATGTTTGTCCTAGGTGGGAATCGAACCCACGGCCTCAAGCGCAGAAGGCAGGTTCACTACCAACTGGGCCACCGGGGCCATAAACACACATAAAACTTACAACACCCCTATTTTACTCGTCAGGGGTTATTATAACTTGCACCTTGTAGCAGGTACAAAACTATCATCACAATTCCCGGAATAACCCACCAGCTGTATGCAATGACATACAGGGCTATGCGGAAAAGGTATACTAAGCGGAAAAGGTATACTAAGCCGAAAAGGGTCCATAGTACTCATCATTTTTTGTAGTGGTAGGACTCTTGCAGGGGTCTGCCTGGGGAAGTACCACACCTTTGCCAGTTATTCAACGACCAAGCAGCAGTGTACAAACACTACTGTGTTCCGGATTGAAGGGCAATGTTTCTAGCGAAATTACAGGGCACACAGAGATTTGACATCTTATATCTCGGGGTGACGAGCACAGTGCATTGTCATCCAGGGTTTTGAACTGTTGAAGTTCAAAATTCTGAGTGGCGTTGAGCTGTATTGTGTAGGCAAGTGTGAAGAGCCATCAGGCGAGCAACTTCGCTCGTCTTGTCACCCAGTATCATAAAAAAAAACATGAACAACTTTCACTATGGTGATAAATTAAATAGCGTTAAACGTATCAGCTGTTCCATAGAAAACGCTCATTGACACTACAAAATGTACGTACCACCTGTATTTTTTGCGATTTCCGGGTTGCTCCCACAGTAAAAGTTAGTCATAATATGGATACTTTGGACCCCTTTACCCCTTTGGTGTGCATCCTTTCCGCTTAACCCAGTATATTGTTATCAAAAATCCTAATAGGTATGTGGCCTTATGTTTAATTTATTACAAATAACAGGCTTAGCGATGAATATAACTAAATACATTGAATTGGCTGATTTATCTCTGAGATATGAGCATTTATAGTATTAGGTGGGGATACAGAAGGGATGCTCCATTCCTTTCTCGCAAAGCGTGTGTTAGTATAGCATTTGTATGCCACGCCTGAGGCTTGACGTCATAGCTCAGTATAGTGCTCAGTAATTAAAATACTTATAACTTATTTATTTTTTAACTAATTTAAATTTTGGTTTCATTGATAGGCTCTATTAATGATTAGCTTTTTTATGAGGTAATAAAAAAATATTAGTAATCATGCCTTTTATAATTAAGGTCAAATTTGATGTCTGTGGAGTTTGCATCATATTGTTATCTATTGTTTCAATCAAGATTAAAATGCAGTAACACTTTTCTTCTATCAGTGACTTTTGAAGGTTCTTATTCTTATTCTTATTCGAGATGGGGGCGATAAGTCCTGCACTGACGTCCCGCTTGGGGTGTATTGTGCATTTCCCCCTACCCGAGCCAACCCAACTCCTTGAAATATCGGAGTGAGACTCTGGGGCGCTGGCACAGTTGCTCCAGTGGCGTAGATGGAATTGTGCGTAATGACGATGAAAAGCAGTCAAGCTGATGTGGTAGCGTGGATGATGAAGGTAGCGAAGCCTCATGCAACCCGGTAGCGATTCTAGTTTCCTCTGTGGCTTCACAATGCCACAGCACATGCTCTACAGTTTCTTTCTCCTATTTTTGAAGGTTATTTTGTAGCATGAATGAATCGACATCCAGTATGAGCTCCAGATAAAAGAACTCTTGAAGAAATTTTGTGTACACATTTTAATATGTAATTATGATAGCCGGTTTTAAGATTTTCCATGACATGGTTGCTGTACTCAGGGTTGGGCCCTGACTAGATTAGGGAACTCCTCAATGGTTAGCAGCACAAACACAAAATGTTGTATACGCATTCAATTATGATAATCACCATGTGTCACCATGACATGGCGGATAACATTTTCTTTGCTAATGCATAAGTTTGATTTGAAAAAATGTTTTTTTTTTTATTGTTTACTAAAAGCGTGTTTTTGTCCGCATCATCGCTGATGTTAAGCAAAGACATGACTAGGATGGAGCACCCTTACCTAAAAATAACCTGTTTAATCTCAATTTAATAACACCTATATTTGGGAAAAACCGAGTCCGGCAAAGAGGCCCTTGTGCGTTTCAAAATAGCAAATCGTAGCTGTGCCCAATAATTTCAAATGAACAGTTTAAACATGCTAATAGGGGGAGGCTGATGTTCTGCAGTGGACGTCTTTTGGCTGCTGTTGATGATGATGAGATAAAAATAAATAAATAAATAGAATTTGCTTACCTCAGAGGAATCATTGCTTAACGTTAGGCGAAATGCAAGCATATTATTGCATAAAAAAACTAGCATTTTCACCAGAAAAAAACACAGTAGATGTACTTAGTAATTAATTTTATTTGAAAAAATAATACAATAATTTTACAAAAATTAATATGGCTCGTTGTTTTTCCTCTTAAATCTAAAATACTACCCGTATTAGTAAACATAAAAATTAATTGTTACGCACTACTACTTAAAACTATTTTATTATTTGTTTTAAATAAATAAAAAAATATTAATGGAAAATTAAAAATAATGTTATGAGAAATACCGGGTGGAAAAGAAACGCTTCCGATGCCGAAACACTAAATACCAATAACCATTTGCCTTATAGACATAGCTATTAAAATCTGCAAGTTGAAGTGGCAATGGGCAGGCCACATCGCTCGAAGAACTGTTAACCGATGGGAAAGAAAGGTTCTTGAGTGGAGACCACGAACCGTAAGACGCAGCGTAGGTAGGCCTGCCACTAGATGAACTGACGACATTGTGAGAGTCGTGGGTATCCAGTGGTTGCAGATGGCAGAATGTCGTTCAGTGTAGAGGTTAAAGGAGGAGGCCTATGTTCAGCAGTGGACGTCTTCTGGCTGATGATGATGATTTGCCTAATACTTGTTGTTTTACTGGTTTATATTTTGCAAACTAGCAATGTACAGTGTACAAAACTAGGGGTCATTGCACGTCGGTACAAACCGCGCGAGCGTGCGCGCGGCGCTGACTACGTGTGCTGGGGTCGTTCGTTGACCTCTAGCGTCAATTGGAAATTTTATTTGCATTACATTGCAGACTTTAAAAAACAAAAGAAAGCTTTTTGTAGTAACAGTCGTATTTTACTCCCCAAAGCTGGTGTTGCATAAAAAAAGGTAATAAATAATTTTTTATCGCTTTTTTATTATATCGGATTAGTTATCACTAGCTATCGCCAGTCTTCCTTTACAGGAGTTTCTATTTATGTGTTTAAGTAGATGATGCTGTATTTGCTTACATCATAAATTAAATCATTAAAAACTGTTATCTTAACTTATATAGTCTTTGTAATAAAAAAACTTAGCCTAAATGGAATGTATAATGGTCGGTAAGTAATATTTTTTACCATAATTTAAGCACATGAGCAAATATTATATTAACCCTAAAATAAAAAATGCAGATCTATTTATTACTGCATTTTTTATTTAAATTAACGGGCCAAGATTTTGAAAAAATCAACAAATCAACTATTACCTCCAATTTACAAAAGTAGTTTTTCGTAAAACTCTATAAGGGAAAGAATGAGAGTGGATTTCGTTAAATTACTGACATGAACAATTTAATTTTATGGTACTTGTGTTCTATTCGCATTGACAATAAATTTAAACTGAAAAATTAAATTGAAGGGCAATGTTTCCAGCGAAATTACAGGGCACACAGAGATTTGACATCTTATATCTCGGGGTGACGAGCGCAGTGCATTGCCGTCCAGGATATTGAACTATTAAAGTTCAAAATTCTGAGTGCCGTTGAACTGTTATGGGCAAGCGTAAAGAGCCATCAGGCGAGCGGCTTCCCTCGTCTCGTCACCCAGTATCATAAAAAAAAACCTTTAGTTTTTCGTTATATTCCGAAAATCCAAATACCTAAAATTTTACGGATGCATTTTGTAACTCGGCTCTTAATATGTTGTAAAAAACAAATTTATGTTAACACTATGATTACAAAAATACCTTACATAAAAATATAATTCTAAGGTAACCATAAATAGTCTAAATACTTGTCAATCACATTTAATGTCACAATTTATATTTTAAATCTGCGTTAACAATCACTATTTGCAATGTGGTCTCTATTTTAGATAACTAGATGGCAGCACAACAACATGTCTTGTTTGTAACTGTCAAAGTAAAGCCTACAAATCTCTAATCTCTGTGGAATGCGCCGCCTGAATGGGTGTTCCGCGATAGTTACAATCTGGGTGTCTTCAAGTCAAGAGTGAATCAGTTTCTTCTAGGCAAGCGTGATCCATCGTAGGCCGCATCATCGCTTAACATCAGGCGAGTTGGCGGCCAAGCGCAAGCCAATTTTATAATAAAAAAATACTGGCACGTTTTCCTAAAGACAATTTAAAAAAAAAACATTTTAATGTCATAGATGGCGTTGACGACGTTTATGAAGTTTTGCAAAACCACAGACAAAGAAAGGTCAATAAAAAAGAACTTATTTGTTCTCAAATACAGACAATATATATCTGTCTGTCTGACACTGTCTGTCATGCTTGTTTTTGTTTTATTTTATTTCGTATTGTGGTTATTGATTGTTAACAAAGTACTTGTTTTTCCACAACACAACACAAATTAGTAGGTACATAAGCGTTCCTTGCCTAGTCGTGTTATAAAATGTCTCCTCTTCCTTGTATTGTAGGTTTCATGGAACAAATGTTTAAAAAAAACATATCTAGTCAGAGCCATCTATGGATGGTTGTAGCTATGTTTTTTCAGCTGTCAGAAAACCGCCCTTTGAAACTTGCAAATGCAAAAGGCGTGAGACGATAAAATCCTCTCGAGTAAAAAAAAAATTATTACCTACCAACTCTCTACTCATCTGTATTCGTGACTTTCTCACACTTCAGCACGGCTACGAACACTTAATAAATAATAATCTACCATTATTACACATTAACAGTCGAAAATACACAAGTTTTGGAAAATAATACATTTAGACAATTTTTTTTTCAAGTTGGCGGCAAAAACCCTTGCCACGATTGATAATGACAGTTCCTAGCTTCGCAAGACCATCCTAACGGTGCCACCTAGCGGCTTTAATAGAGACTATTAGGTTGTCAATAGGGTAGCTGATGACTGATGTTTATATCATTGAAAACAATAGCTTTGATGAAGAGTTTAAGTAAATATAATATGTTTATTGAAAAAATAATTTTAATCAGTTATTAATGTTCTGATAAATAAGCGTTTAAAATTTTTGGTAGAGAAAACTGTCCCTTACCCTCAAAACAAAAAATGACACGTATCTTTGCGCCGTACTTGTCAAAATAGAATGAATGTGGCGTACAGAGAAGTGACGTCATAATTTGCTGTTTCGTGCTCTCTGTCTAGCATGATATTAAAATGCTTGTAAGTCGCTTATTTTTGGTCAGATTTTCATGTTTTAACCGAACTTTAAAAAATCAGTCATCTTGCCTATTTCTTGCTACCCTCTAACTGATATTTCTTGAAGATGTACTGTAAGGCAGTTCCCTAGATTCTTTCCGCCGCTTCACGCACCAGTAGATTAGGTAACCGATGAGAACTATGAAAGCTATCAAAAGTAGTACTCCAAGCACGATCGCTGCTATCGCCGCTCCTGATAAGTAATCTGAAACAATAGGTTTTTTTTGAAGTGAAAACTTCTAATCATGGAACTCGCGTCATCGTCACTCTGTACCGTGTATTTTGAAGCAGCGCCATCTCTTGTACAATAAGTGAATTACTACTTAATTTGCAGTCCTATGACTGATGTTTTTAACTGACTTCCAAAAAGGAAATTCCCAATTCACCGATTTTTTTATTTTAATGTTTGTTACATCAGAACGTTCGACTGGGTGAACCGATTTTGATGTTTTTTTTTTATTTGGAAGCTGGTGCTTTCCCTCTCTATTAGGGAGGCCTTTGTCCAACAGTGGACGTTAATTGGCTGATGATGTGTGATGTGTGGTGCTTCCCAGTTGGTCCCATTTTAATTTGGTTCAGTTCTGACATTTTTATGAAGGCGGTTTTTTATATTGTTAATTATTAATCTTAGGATTGAACTGTACTTACTTGATATATCAACGACATAGGAGTTCACGTTCCCATATGAGTCCACCGCGGTGACGAGGACCCTCGGAGCGCAGCAGGTGGCCCTGTACGTCGCCACGACCTCCTCACGAGTCCCGGATATGAAGTTGCTATCGTAGACCAGGCCTACTGGCGAGGAGCTGAGGCGGAGAAGTCCTGGAAACAATATGCTCTCAATTTGTTTTTGGATGATACTGAGTGACGAGATGAGCGAAGTCGCTCGCCTGATAGCTCTTCACGCTTGCCCATAACAGCTCAACGACATCAGAATTTTGAACTTCAACAGTTCAAAACCCTGGCTGGCAATGCACTGCGCTCGTCACCCCGAGATATAAAATGTCAAATCTCTGTGTGCCCTGTAATTTCGCTGGAAACATTGCCCTTCAATCCCGGACACAGTAGTGTTTGCACACTACTGCTTGGCGGTTGAATAACTAGCTAAGGTGTGGTACTTCGCCAAGTGGACCCCTGCAAAAGAGTCCTACCACTACACATATGCGATGGAAAGTCTTAAAATACAAAAAGCCAGGTCTTCCTTACCTCCTAAGGCGTCTCTTGCTACGATAGAAGCTGACCAGACATGCTGCGCGCAGTCAGTACTGTCCTGCCTTCCAATGCAAGACCCTTGGAAGTTGTGCCTTATCTCTGGAGCCCACACGTCTACCACGGGCTGGTTTGAGTTTACCACATAGACGTAAGCAGAGATGGATACTTGTTCTTGACCTGGAAGAAAACATATTTTGGTCAAATTATTTAGTATATCCCAAATCTCTCCTGTAGCCTGCGCTGTCACAGACCAACACTGCACACCACATCCTCAACAACAGAGTCGTTTTCAATTGGAACAGATTGCCCGAGGATGTGGTCGCATCGAAATCCATAAATGCGTTTAAAAACAAACTGGACAGATGGATAAGAATGAAGAAGATAATCTTAACAGATAAATACTAAATTTTGACACTGTGTGATATAGGCACATCAGCTTATGCTGCTCGCCTATAATCAATAAATATATAGAACTTCACCAGGATAAATAAATAAATATAAATAATAAATATCTGGGACATTTTTGCACACACGGTCATCTGACCCCAAACTAAGCAAAGCTTGTAATATGGCTGCCAGAGACTGATATACGTACATATATATTTTTAAATACATACTTAAATAGATATTAACACCCAGACATAGAACAAACACAAATGTTCATCACACAAATGTTTGTCCTAGATGGGAATCGAACCCACGCCCCCAAGCACAGAAGTTAGGTTCACTACCAACTGAGCCACCGGGGCAGTCAAAGGTCAAAAGTCAAAGGATGCCGAATGTACTAGCGGTGTCACGTATTTTTTGTCATTCAAAGACTTAGTGGTTACATGGAATTTTAGATGACCCTTTTGATCTGCTGTGGCTCAATCAAAGTTTCTCTAACAGAAGAATAAATGATAAACCTACCTCCAAAACCCTATAGAGCTGATGAGATCGGCAATCTAGCCTTGGGTTTATTCAGGACTACCAGAAGCTAGTCTAAGAGTCATAGAAGGAACAGATGTAGTGGAAAATGTCTCTGTAAAGTCGAAGTAGTTGATATAAACTTGCACAAGATGGAAAAAGGTTGTGCCTCTTAGAATCATAGGCCAAAATACATGGGTCACTGCGCCAATGGTAATATTAGATTGTTACTCAAGGGGTGTAGTTGATACTTTACACACGAGTTATTTGGCGCCCGACGAGCTAATAATTTGAGAGTGTAAAAGATCACTCGCGCGTGCAAATAATTTACTTATCATCACTATTGTAAGGCAAGACAAAAAAAAACCTAAAAAATCAGATTCATTTTTAATTTCTCGCCAAAAAAAAATGAGCAAAGCACCAGGTTCACACCGCAGAGGTTTTACATAGTTGTTTACTTCATTTCACAGAGTAAAAAGTTTCTGACATGGTACGGACCTACAAGTAAAAGTAGGTAAGTATTTTTTGAGATGGGACGAGTTCGATTAACCCCCTGCAGATCTAGCACGGGCCGTGGAAAAATTGTCTTTCCACCGTTTATATCCGCGCGTAGACGCGACAGAGCTAGAATATGGATACGTTTGTCTATTTCTAGCGGGATAAAAATGATAGAAGGACAATCTGTCCTCGGCCAGTGAATCAAAGTGAATCTAATACTATCCCGCCCGCATTTTGAGCCATCAATGACCCTCTTACCGAGCGCTAGTGATGAAAAAGTCAATAGCTTACCATAAGCAGTGAAAGTGATGAAGTCCCTGGCCCCAGGTTGCGCTGATGATGTAATAGTTAAGCTGACGATCACGTTCACTGTCTGGCCAGAAGGTACGGTTTGGCTGCAAAATTTTAATGAAGTTTATCCGTCAAGCCAACATCCATTAAAAAGTGGCAGAACTTTGGAAATGAGAATGGGCACGGACGGCAATGGACTCCAAAAATTCTGGATTGCTCTAAATCTACAATCTTTAAGGAGTTTTTTTTAATGATACTGACTGACGAGACGAGCGAAGTCGCTCGCCTGATGGCTCTTCACGCTTGCCGATAACAGGTCAATGCCACTCAGAATTTTGAACTTCAATAGTTCAAAACCCTGGATGGCAATGCACTGCGCTCGTCACCCCGAGATATAAGATGTCAAATCTCTGTGTGCCCTGTAATTTCGCTGGAAACATTGCCCTTCAATCCGGAACACAGGTCCGGAGTTAGAGGTGGGCAGTCTAAAAACGGATACTCTAGTCGGTCTTCGGCATATACGACAATACAATATCTCTTTATTACACACCGAAAAATAAAATGAAAGTGAAACTAACATCAATAATAAATATACGGCAGTGTAATGGGCGCTACGACCTTGTTTGTTCTCATATAGAGTCTCAGAAAATGTCGTTTCTGTTTTAAACTATCACGGTTGTTCACTACAGTTATATGATTATTTACGGGATATTTACCGTGGTAAGGTTGTGGAAGGAGTTCCCGATATTTATTTAGTTCAGTTAACTGCGCCGAAATATCGGGAAATCCTTCCACAACCTTACCACGGTAGATATCCCGTAAATTCTAATGTCGTTTATGCTGTAAAAAAATATTCACAACTGCTACAAATAAACGCAACGTACGGACGATTTGCTAAGTATAAAACGATGGACCGAATCTGTCAGAATTATGGTCAGAAGTAATTATTATCAGACCGTCAGAAAAGACATTATAAAGGGGGAAACAGCAGATGGATCATCATCATCAGCCAGAAGACGTCCGCTGCTGAACATCATCATGCCATCTGCATCCACTGGATGCCCTCGACTCTCACAATGTCGTCGGTCCATCTAGTGGGAGGCCTACCTACGCTGCGTCTTCCGGTTCACGGTCTCCACTCAAGAACCTTTCGTCCCCAACGGTTATCAGTTCTTCGAGCGATGTGGCCTGCCCATTGCCACTTCAACTTACAGATTTTAATAGCTATGTCGGTGACTCTGGTTCTTTGGCAGATGGATAAATGTCACGAAATGACGCCCAAAAAGAGCAACAGTGGTGGGTCGGAAAGAATTTACACTTCACAGTAACATTAAACCTTGTAGTCAATAGTCATAAAGTAATTATTATCGGACCGTTAGAAAAATAAAGAGGGAATTAGCAGATGGATAAATGTCACGTAATGACGACCAATAAGAGCAACAGTGGTGGGTCTGAAAGAATTTACACTTCACAGTAACATTAAACCTTGTAGTCTATAGTCATATAGTAAAGAATTGAAAACTTACGAAGTCGGGCTGATGCCAGTCAGGAATCTGAGCTCCCCGACAGCACCGAATCTAAAACTCACAGCTTGCTCTCTGTAGTTAGTCACTTCGAAGTGTAACTGGAAACAGAATTAACTCTTAGCATAATATCATTTTGTAACAGCTGTGCCAGAAACGTTCTAATTATATCCAAAAACACATCAGTCATAGGACTGCACGTCAGAAGTGAAAACTCAAAGAGTTCTCAAAGGTAGGCAACGCACTGACAATGCCCCGGGTATTGTAGGTGTGTATAGGCAGCGGTGACCACTTACCATCAGGTGACCCGTAGCTTGTTTGCCACTTATTCTATTTAATATTTATATATATTTATATTTTATTTATTGAGACAAAAACAAATTATACAGTTACATTTATCTCACATATTAAAATTAAATCCATCTAATGTCATCTAATTTAAACAAGAACAAATATATATAATTGTCAAATAATTAATACAACAAATGTCAAACAGTTAATTTATAAAAAAAAAATGTCATAGATCGTCAAAACAGTCACTACAATTCTGTTGAGGTGACAGACTTTTTGCACCTGTCCCATTGATCAATTAAATTCTCACAATAGGTCAAAAAAACTGTGATGATAGTTTTCCAATTACATGAAGTCGCAGTCAGTAAAAAATAAACTCAATTAGTAGTTCACCTATTCTACAAGAGATGGAGCTGTTTTAAAATACACGTTGGTGTGTATTATGTATTCTGTGACAGCGTGGTGATGACGCGAGTTCCATGATTTTTGTTTACCCAAAAAGTCCGCAATGCTAAAGAAGTTTTCACTTCAAAAATTGTTGGGGTTTGTGATGCAGCACGGATACAGTATACATAGTTGCCTTTAAAAATCTAGGTCATTATCTTTTTACACACTTATTAGCTTGGTATGTATCTAAGTAACGGAATCTTTGAACGTGATTTTCACCCCTTACAAAACTACGGATTGATTTGAAACTTTGCACACTTATTAAGGACTGATGACAATGCAATAATTTGTATAGTTTGTCCCAATATCCTTACCAGGATCTTTAAGATTAGCGATTTTAAAGCGTGTTTTTTAAACTGCTAGTATTATTTGTTTACGTTTCACTTTCATGGCTCCTCTAGGATCAGAAACTAGGAATTCCTGTGTCGTTAATGCCACAGAACATACCTTAAGCCTAACTGAGCCAGACAGAACCCAGAGCTTAAATTAAAATCCATCATATCTGCACGGCTGGGAATTGAACCCAGAACCTTCTGGTCATGATGCAGACGTGATTCTAGTTATACCGATCATCAGCTAATATGACCAACCAGCCCATTTAGGTAAAGAATTTGTTTCAAATCAACTATGGCAAACACTGAATATGTTTTATTTAGTTACCTAACTGACTGATATGTTATTCTTCCCGTACGTCACACATGTCTTTCCAAAACCACAAAAGTTCTTAAAGAACCAGAAAAGTCTTTGTGGACACCCCTATAAGAAACATGAATCTAAGAAATACTGAAGCTGTTTTAAAATCACCTGTAAGTTATCTCCTGGAGAACCATATAATCTGGTGCTCAGACCTATCTGGACACCGGTCAAGATAGAACCCTGCTGGTTCACCACCTGTGAACAATAATTTAGAGATCAGTGGAGGCGTAAGAAAACCAATTGGGACGATTCTTGCATCATCAGTTTTTTCTAATTGGCACCGAAAACTGTCACCGAATCATAATCATCAGCCAGAAGACGTCCACTGCTGAACATAGGCCTCCCCCTTCAACGTCCACACTAAACGACATCCTGTCATCTGCATCCACTGGATGCCTGCGACTCTCACAATGTCGTCGGTCCATCTAGTGGGAGGCCTACCTACGCTGCGTCTTCCGGTTCGCGGTCTCCACTCAAGAACCTTTCTTCCCCATCGGTTATCAGTTCTTCGAGCGATGCAAATACAGCCATCCAATTGTATTCATGTAATGCTCGTAGCATCATTCAACCAGCTGTTCCGAATAGATCAGCAAAGTTAACGATTTGATCGGTCAGTCCTTGGATGACTGCAACTGTGCTACCATGTTTCAGATGGCATGTTTCCGAAACAACCGGAATATGAACCGGGAAACGTGTTTGTTTCGTGTACATGGTCGAGGCTTTCAAGACCCTCACACTGAAGCTATTTATTTTACGCGTAACCCTATGCAAACCTGTTTCATCCATCACCACCTCGGATTCAATAATCCTCAAGAGACATGCAGAAAAGAATAGCCCCTTGCACACGTTCAAAATAACGTCACAAGTGTAGTTAACAATGAGCCCACTAGATTTTTATGACTACCCCTATAAGGACATTGACAAAGAGTCGTAACCATAAATATGTCCAGTTTATGGCTGACCATTGTCTAAGTATTCAAGACCTTAAAATAGTGTCCTAAGGTTATTATTATTTCTTTGTAAATGACTGAGTCAAGTTGTCGTTAGGTTGTAATTTTACCTCTGTCAAGGAAATCTAGCTTGTGATCAGCAAACGTGCGTAAAGTGTGACTACCGAAATGTCTACTAGTCAAGATTGGTCACAGCACATGGACAGTGGACTGATCCAGACGCTGATGGATTCTAGAAGCAATACAGAGATATAGAGATCCCTCGTGGCACAAACAGCACTGGCATATGCGCCTATGCTACTCCAAGATAAGTAGGTACACAATTTGATTGGAGTAAACCTAATTACACACATACACATCATCAGCCAATTAACGTCCACTGTTGGACAAGATCTCCCTCATAGAGAGGGGTGTTACCATAATCCCCACGCTTGGCAGGCGGCTTGGGGATCCTCCGGTGGTTCTGGTCGCAGTTTTAAGACATACCCGGGTCAACCTAATTACATAACAAGTATATTGTTAAATCAAAAACTTCACTGCAATATGTATATAAAGGGAAACCCTCGGTTACGTTTTTCGTATAAGCGCCAGGGACTAAGGGCACACAAGGCGGCATCGAAGACTAATCCTGTTCAAAGATCGGTTAGATTATTTCCAAATAGTCAACGCGATCAACCTACTAAGGCCCTGGGGCACACCCCCTTTGGGGTGCCAAGGCAAGTCTGATACTCCGCTCCTTAAGGAAAGATTATGATGCCGTCAGCCCAGGCCGAGGTTCGTATTCTAGAGGTGACCGTACGCTAGTCGCTCATAAAACTTAATGCTCATTGCCAGCTGCTTTAATTTATAGTCAGTGCTATTGGCCTTCTAAAGCCATCAGCATGCAGTCAAACAAAACATATTGAACTCCAAACCTGTCCGTTTAGGCTGCAGGGTGTCACATAGGAACACACAAAGCATGTCAGGTAAAAAAACAGCAAGAGTCAGAAAATCCTTTTATTGCACCTGAGAAACAGCCCTTCCGAAAGGCAGCACGTTGCTGTCGTTGTACCGCATCTGGCTGTAAGCTCTGGAGTTGTCTTCCTCAGCCATCTCCAGGTCGTTAGTGGCGTCAGGGAAGGTGATGGCTGCTGATCTGCCGAGACGGACTTCAGGCTGCGATAGAGGGCCGGAGAATCGCACGAACGGTTCCCCTGGAATTGAGATTTACAAGTCGTTGAAACCCTAAACTGAGGGTAACTTAGGACCTTTACTCAACATTCAAGATCGTTGTAGACTCAAGCTCAGAAGTCATATTTTATCCAGTTAAAGAAGGTTTGGACGGTCTAAATTAAAACATTTGAATAAATATGATATATTTTGGCGCATACAACATTTAAGATAAGAATTTGATGCCTGGCATGAGCTGCTAAAGAGGTACGTTGTATCGAAGGCCAATACTCATTTCTAGTTTTTGTACTAGGACGAGAGCTGATGCTTTAGGCTGAAGAAGGTTTTAGCTACCAAAGTCTAGAGGCACTGCACTCGTCAAGAGACTAGCATACATATTAAATTTGCTATCATCCCTGCAACAATTTTTTTTGTGATAAATTCATAATCAAAATATAAAGTAGCACACCCCTGTATATTAAAATAACACACTGCGGTCAGCTGGAGTGACTATCTGCATAAAACGGCGGGTCAACACTGGATGCAGAGGACTGCCGACCAAGCTCAGTGTCACGCACTAGGAGAGGCCAATGTCCGACATCAGAAACTATCAAACCATTTATAACTACCAACTATCTTTGCCAATGTTTTAACTTATTTTTAGCTGTAAGTTTTCCTATGAAATAATATGTCATACCTTGGAAATCTCTCCCAACAATCTTGACGTAGACCTTGGACCCTTTATAGACGGGTAAAGGCACATCTTCCACCAGTTCTTTCAAGGGATCCGCTTGCATCGCCTGCCCATCGCCTGTTATGGGTTGGTGCCTGAAAAACGACAAAAATATCCCTTTAGAGAGGCCAATGTGTGTGAGAACATACGAGAACGATATAATATATCTGTAGCGGAAGGGAATGAGGGCTTCTCCTCTCGCTTAGAGGATGCGTGGGGCCCAGTTCGCGCCTCGCTTTCCCGACCTCCACCGTAGCTCATCTTTCTAAATGGGCATAGATAGTACCTGAAAGGTAGTTTCCCGAGCTCGGTTCCATACTCGTCTACCAGCAGAGACTCTCGCACGCTTGCTACTGGTCCTGTCACCCGCACCCGCACCATATCTGGAATAATAAAATAAAATAAATTTCTGGGACATTATTGTACACATAGTCATCTGACTCCAAACTAAGCAAAGCTTGTAATATGGCTGCCGGAGACTGATATACATACATATATATTTTTAAATACATACTCTAATAGATATTAACACCCAGACATAGAACAAACACAAATGTTCATCACCCAATGTTTGTCCTAGGTAGGAATCGAACCCACGCCCCCAAGCGCAGAAGGTAGGATCACTACCAACTAAGCTTACGGGGCTGTAATCCAAACATTTTCACAAATAATTATCAATTGTAGATAGCACAGCAACTTGTCCATACATACATTATGTTCTATACATTACATTGCTATAATAACGGGCAATGGAGAGAGCTAAACTCGGAGCTTTTTGCGCAATAGAATCTGGAACGTGGATATTCGCCAAAGAACCAGAGTCGCCGACATAGCTATTAAAATTTGCTAGTTGAAGTGGCAATGGGCAGGCCACATCGCTCGAAGAACCGATAACCGACGGGAAAGAAAGGTTCTTGAGTGTAGACCACGAACTGGAAGACGCAGCGTAGGACAGACAAATAGCGTAGGTTTATTAATAGGGTCCCGTTTACACCCTTTTGGTACAGAACCCTAAAAACAAATTGTATCCTATGTATCTTAATTAATAAAATAAAATCTTGAGCGCTCATACATAGCTCGTGCCATCAAAAATTGTCTAATTTAGATCCTTCTTTACAAAGTCGGTAAAAAGTACCTACTTACTACTATAAAATGGGTTATATTTATTATCATAATGCAGCGCAATCGTTATTAATATAGATCTGTTATCAGCGCCGTAGATAAACAACTCGGTGGACGTACTCAGGATTTTATGAACAGGGGCAAATAATTCTGAAATTATTGTGCTGTCTAGGGAATACGAATAGTAATCGACACTGCTTCATGCTTAATATTCCGAAACCCGTACAAAGCGCTTTGATTCCACTTTTATGGTGCACCTGCTAGTCTGTGGAATGCGCTGCTTGAATGGGTGTTCCCCGATAGTTACAATCTGAGTGTCTTCAAATCACGAGTGAATCGATTTCTTTTAGGCAAGCGTGCTCCATCGTAGACCGCATCATCGCTTAACATCAGGTGAGTTGGCGTTCAAATGCAAGCCTATTAATTAATAAATTAAGTACGTGCAAATCTTTTTAAGGTCTTGGAACTTCTCGTTCAGTGTGGAGGTTAAAGGTGGAGGCTTATGTTCAGCAGTGGACGTTTTCTTGCTGATGATGATGAGGATCCTCCTGTACTCGCAGCTCTCTCAGGCCCGAGGGCACGTAGCATTTTGCCCGTTCTACCACCCCATTGTGAGGCCACTATTATGTAGCTTTTTAGTGGCAGGCTTCAGGAAACGGCCCAAACTAATCGCGTCGTAAATACAGAACTTGATCAATGGGCTCTGACCTTCGCCAAGTGATACACATGTAGCATACACGATCTGACCAAGGCCGTCGCCAGCCTATGGCCCTCAAGTTGGTGGCAGGCTTCAGAAAACGGTCCAAACTAATCGCGTCGTAAATACAGAACTTGATCAATGGGCTCTGACCTTCGCCAAGTGATACACATGTAGCATACACGATCTGACCAAGGCCGTCGCCAGCCTATGGCCCTCAAGTTGGTGGCAGGCTTCAGAAAACGGTCCAAACTAATCGCGTCGTAAATACAGAACTTGATCAATGGGCTCTGACCTTCGCCAAGTGATACACATGTAGCATACACGATCTGACCAAGGCCGTCGCCAGCCTATGGCCCTCAAGTTGGTGGCAGGCTTCAGAAAACGGTCCAAACTAATCGCGTCGTAAATACAGAACTTGATCAACGGGCTCTGACCTTCGCGAAGTGATACACATGTAGCATACACGATCTGATCAAGGCCGTCGCCAGCCCATGGCCCAGGGGGGGGGGGGGGGGGGGCAAGTTAATGGAGGATGAGATAAATGCGAATTGTATGTACAATCTTGGAAGTTGTATTGTATTATATAAATATAAATAAATAAATATCTGGGACATTATTGCACACATGGTCATCTGACCCCAAACTAAGCAAAGCTTGTAATATGGCAGCCAGAGACTGATATACATACATATATTTTTTTTTTTAAATACATACTTAAATAGATATTAACACCCAGACATAGAACAAACACAAATGTTCATCACACAAATGTTTGTCCTAGATGGGAATCGAACCCACGCCCCCAAGCACATACCTACTTATACATAGTGATAGTGAATTTATTCGAGTACTGACGTGCGGGATTTATCAGCAAAGCAAGACAATGGCACGGCCTTAGGTCTTTGGTTTCTTTGCAGTTGGCTAAATTTTTTTAAAAGAAAGAAAAAAGTTTACTTATTTGTGACCAAAAAGCTACATTTAAAAGAATGTTATTATAAGAAAAAAGGTAAAATAAAGTCACAAATCGGGCCCAACTCAGCATAAAGCCGGCTATTAACCAGCGCTGGTCTTCCATTGGATCCGTTTGGTGATGCCACGGTACAGGCACACAAAATCTCTAGTTAATCTTTTTAATCTCTAGTCGGGGGGCAGCTGCCCCTCCCTGCCTCTCGGCGACGCTCTTGGATCTGACCCCTTCGCCCCTGCACTTAATACGCCCGCCTATTTCCACATGGATAAACTTTGAACTCGGTCCCCGTCACGCTTCCTTGTTTAGTGAGTCGGTGATGATGTGCTGATCTTTGTACCCCTCTGGTTGATATATGAACGAAGAACTATATGCAGTTTGTTTCACGGGTTTGCTTCTGTTTTTTTTTAATATTATTTATTAGTATTGTTACTAAAGAAGTATGTAAACTAATCTAAGAAGTCTGTTTTGATCTTCATGTCGTATCTGGTTGTGTCATAGCGGGACAGGTTAGATATCATCTTTCACCGTCCCGGCGTGGGTAACAAACGTATATAATTTCTCCTTTCCGTCGAGGGTAACATACGCTTATACTTTCTCCGTCCCGGCGTGGGTAACAAACGCATATACTTTCTACGTTCCGTTGTGGGTAACAAACGCATATAATTTCTTCATTCCGTTGTGGGTAACAAACGCATATACTTTCTCCGTCCCGGCTTGGGTAACAAACGCATATACTTTCTTCGTTCCGTTGTGAGTAACAAACGCATATACTTTATCCTTTCTTTATTGGGTAACAAACTTATACACCTCGTCCGTTCCGTCGTGGGTAACAAACGCATATACTTTGTTCGTTCCGTCGTGGGTAACAAACGCATATAATTTATTCGTTTCGTCGTGGGTAACAAACGCATATACTTTCTTCGTTCCGTTGTGAGTAACAAACGCATATACTTTATCCTTTCTTTATTGGGTAACAAACTTATACACCTCGTCCGTTCCGTCATGGGTAACAAACGCATATACTTTGTTCGTTCCGTCGTGGGTAACAAACGCATATAATTTCTTCGTTCCGTTGTGGGTAACAAACGCATATACTTTCTCCGTCCCGGCTTGGGTAACAAACGCATATACTTTATCCTTTCTTTATTGGGTAACAAACTTATACACCTCGTCCGTTCCGTCGTGGGTAACAAACGCATATACTTTGTTCGTTCCGTCGTGGGTAACAAACGCATATAATTTATTCGTTTCGTCGTGGGTAACAAACGCATATACTTTCTTCGTTCCGTTGTGAGTAACAAACGCATATACTTTATCCTTTCTTTATTGGGTAACAAACTTATACACCTCGTCCGTTCCGTCGTGGGTAACAAACGCATATACTTTGTTCGTTCCGTCGTGGGTAACAAACGCATATACTTTCTTCGTTCCGTTGTGAGTAACAAACGCATATACTTTATCCTTTCTTTATTGGGTAACAAACTTATACACCTCGTCCGTTCCGTTGTGGGTAACAAACGCATATACTTTGTTCGTTCCGTCGTGGGTAACAAACGCATATAATTTATTCGTTTCGTCGTGGGTAACAAACACATATACTTTCTCCGTTCCGGCTTGGGTAACAAACGCATATACTTTCTTCGTCCGTTGTGGGTAACAAACGCATATACTTTCTCGTTTCTTTAGTGGGTAACAAACATATACACCTCCTCCGTTCCTTCGTGGGTAACAAACACATCTACTTTCTCCGCCCCGGCGTGGGTAACAAACGCATATACTATCTTCGTTCCGTTGTGGGTAACAAACGCATATACTATCTTCGTTCCGTTATGGGTAACAAACGCATATACTTTCTCCTTTCCGGCGTGGGTAACAAACGCATATAATTTCTTCTTTCCGTAGTGGGATGGGTATCGATCCGCTCCGCACTATATTGCCATACCCAATCAGGGTTATTATTATGTATTACCTAATTTAAACATGCTACCTAACATCTGTATGTGAACTTCATAATAATTATCCAATAAATGATTGAGTATTGAGTAACAATCGCATATAATTTCTTCGTTCAGTTATGGGTAACAAACGCATATAATTTCTTCATTCCGTTGTGGGTAACAAACGCATATACTTTCTACGTTCCGTTGTGGGTAACAAACGCATATACTTTCTCCTTTTCGTCGTGGGTAACAAACGCATACTTTCTGAATTCCGTCGTGGGTAACAAACGCGTATAATTTCTTCGTTCCATTGTGGGTAATAGTCGCATATACTTTCTACGTTCCGTTGTGGGTAACAAACGCATATACTTTCTCCTTTCCGTCGTGGGTAACAAACGCACATAATTTCTTCGTTCCATTTTGGGTAACAATTGCATATAATTTCTTCGTTCTGTTGTGTAAAGATGATTTTAGCTTAAACATTTATGACGTATCACTCGTAGATGGAAATTCGAATCGACTCGAATTTAACCTCAACTAGAGGAATTATCTGTGCTTAATTAATTTAAATTTAAATTAGATTAAACTAATCTAATCTCCCTAAGTCCGGACCACAGCGTTATCGAAAATAAGCGTACATTTTCAACAAACAAACTCACAGAATTCACTGTGTACTAGATATAATATTAGTTGATTTAAAGTTAGTTTCGATTGCACCATTACGTGGGGCATACGCTTTGGCGCGGTTTTTTTTTCCGTTTGTTGTTGGTTTAGTGCGTGTTTTGCGTTTAGCCAGTATATCTATACGGGAAAAAGGCGCATAAAATGTTGACATGAACATATGTGTCTTTAGTGTTTTGTACAAGTGAATGTATATATGTGTGAAAAGTTTAAGTTGGTGCTTTTAACCTGTTTGATATTTGACATTTTCCAAATACTATCAAAACCCTCATAATAATTCTCGCAATTTAAAAAACTTAAAATATTTATCAATCTACAAAACCGATTTCATAAAAATGTCAGAACTGGACCAAATTGACGGACCACACGGATAGCACTAGCTTTCAAATAAAAAAAGAATCATCAAAATCGGTTCACCCAGTCGAAAGTTCTGAGGTAACAAACATATAAAAAAACAGTTGAATTGATTAACCTCCTTTTTGGAAGTCGGTTAAAAACAGTCAAATACCCTATAATATAGGGTTACAAATAACGGCTATACTAAACTAAAATTTGAAACTAGATTTTGATGATTCTTTTTTTATTTGGAAGCTGGTGCCCGCGCCCCCACTGGCGTCCACCTATGCGCCCGGCGCGGGGATCTACCAATAAATGAATCTACCTACAAATAAATGTACTATGGTTAGGGCTCAAACTCTTTTTTTTGTGGATTATGGCCCATCCTCTCTCTATCTGAGAGAAGACATATGTCCCAGCTGTGGGAACGTCATAAGCTGATAATGAGAAGATGGATAGTAGAACTCCTCAATGACTGCTAGTGAACTCTTCGACTTTGGCCTTCTTTTGGTTTTTTAACCGCCTTCCAAAAAGGAGGCGGTTATCAATTCGACTATATTAGGGTTCCGTACCCAAAGAGTAAAACGGGACCCTATCACTAAGGCTCCGCTGTCCGTCCGTCCATCCGTCCGTCCGTCTGTCACCAGGCTGTATCTCATGAACCGTGATAGTTAGACAGTTGAAATTTTCACAGATGATGTATTTCCGTTGCCGCTATAACAACAAATACCTACTAAAATAAATAGAATAAAATAAATATTTAAGGGGGCTCCCATACAACAAACGTGATTTTTTTGCTCGTTTTCGCTCGATATTGATAACGGCAACATGTAGACGCTTGAAATATTCACAGAATATTTAGTTGTATTATTCACTTTAAAAATAAATTATTAAATTAAAATAAAATTAATATTTATGGTACGGAACCCTTCGAGCGCGAGTCCGACTCGCACTTGTAAGGTTATTTTTTATGTATGTTACCTCAGAACTTTCGACTGGGTGAACCGATTTTGATGATTCTTTTTTTTATTAGAATGCTGGTGCTTTCCGTGGTGGTCACATTTCAATTTGGTCCAGCTCTGAAATTTTTAAGAAGTCGGTTTTTTGTATTGATAATTTCAATAATTATCAAACTATTAGTAATTTTTTTTAACAATAATCCTGTAGGATTTCAGCATGAATCATATTTTTAATGCAGTCAAATACTTTTATTGTAAAGTTTTTATTTTATGCTACTGGGTGACGAGACGAGCGAAGTCGCTCGCCTGATGGCTCTTCACGCTTGCCCATAACAGCTCAACGCCACTCAGAATTTTGAACTTCAACAGTTCAAAACCCTGGATGGCAATGCACTGCGCTCGTCACCCCGAGATATAAGATGTCAAATCTCCGTGTAATTTCGCTGGAAACATTGCCCTTCAATCCGGAACACAGTAGTGTTTGCACACGACTGCGTAGCGGTTGAATAACTGGCAAAGGTGTGGTACTTCCCCAGGAGGACCCCTGCAAAAGAGTCCTACCACTACAAAGTTACTAGCATTGTTAAAATCGTGCCTCCTTTTTTGTAATCAATTTAATAGGACCATTAAATTTATAATCGACAGCTCAAAAGATGATCTCGGTTCCACTGTACGCTTTTTTGTACGTGAAACGGTTAAATCCGTTAGGTTTTTTGTCTGAGATCATATCGGATAAAAATATAATGGATGTGGTTAATTAATATATCTACAATATAATATGTACAATGTACTTAGTTTTTACATGAGTGCCCAAAAAGGTGTGTTGTTTTTACCGACTACAGGAGGGATGTTCTCAATTATGACTGTCCCGGACTGACATATAATGACTGCCCCTTGAATAACTTTACGCGAGTTCGTAAAGAGATAATAATCAATTTTCGCGAACATCATGATCGTTTACAATAATTACCTGGCCTAGCTACAAGAACAAAAAAACTGTTTGAAATTTGATATTCCCGCGAAATGTTTCACCTTAAGTTTATAATGATTCTCGTGAGAAAAAAATTGGTTTTATCCGAACGTCGTACATCATTTCAGATACAGATAATTTATTGGTGAACTATATACAATGTCACACGTCACATTTGAGGATATACCAAACTAGTAGGTACATAAGTACACTATTATATATCACAAAACTTAAAAAACAATATATTTTAATATTTTTTATCACAAAACTCTTTGAGAGAGTAATAGGCCTTCTCGATCAAAAACCGTCTCAACCTATTTTTAAATATCGTCAGAAGCCGAACTTTCCACCAGTTTATCTCTAAAATTATTTAACAACTAAAATAACTCGAAAATGAAATATCACATTTCAATCTATAATTATAATAACTGTTACGAAACTTTGGAACCGGCTTTTGATTAAAAAAAGTTCTATCGGTCACGAACTGATTGGATGAATGCAACGTCGTCCTTGGCATAGAAAAAGTGCGTCGCCATTTTGGGGAGATTGGAAGTGTCAATGTCAACATGACGTTTACAGGTGAGTTTTTACTTATTTTTTTTCTTATTGATCATTTTATCAGCCCGTGTTAGTACCATCTTTAGCTCTTCATTTTCAGTCATTGCCAACTGTCTTTCGTGTATCGTTACTCAATCGAGACGAAGGGTGTCCTACGCTACGTATGTCCAGTTTGTGGTCTCTTTAGAACACGTCTACATGCTCTACATCAGTGTTTTTCAAACTTTTTCACGAAGCTACCCCCTTCGAATAAAAAAAAATTCGGAACCCTTTACCTTCCACAGTTTAATATCAGTTTTTTATTATATTACAAATATCAAATGCAAACTTTTTTGTTTTTATAATTACTCATTAATAAATATTTCTTAGTCAAAATATTTTTTTTTGTTTTACCGAGGCTTTGCGACCCCCGCGATCCCCCCTTATAAAGGCATTACCCAGGGGGTCGCGACCCACAGTTTGAAAAACACTGCTCTACATTAACGGTTATTAGTTTTTCGACACAATATGTTTTAGAAATGTGCAGTTGTGAAGCGTAAAGCGTATTTTAAATGTCATAAAAAAATTGTTGCCTTGCCATTCGCATAAAAAGTATTTTGTTACAAAGTTTGCAAGTATATCGACCTCGACATCTAGTTTTCGTCTAAATATTGATATTCAAATGTTAGAATTGCATTAAAAGTATGCAGCATCGAGAATCAAGATACAATAACTATAGGGTCACTATCGTGCCAAAAAAATTACCCAACAAAAACTCGGCGCACGCTACGCATTGCCGAATTTTTGGTTATAGTCTATTAAATGTAGCTTGATTGAAATGAAGTTTCTCAAACTCCTGGAATAGTGCTGGGACAATTCGGACCAAATCGAGAATAATGTGTGTGTTTATCGACAGGAAGTGTATTGCACGAATAATATTTTCACGAGCAAGTTTTTTTTTGAAAAATAAATAAATCTATTGTTTAATCTAATGGTGTACATCCTTAATCAGTGTCATTATCATTTGAGCAATCCTGTAGATTATTAATAAATGATATTGTGACGGTTTCGGTGCGGACGGACCTCTATAGAGCACAGGTAGCGTTCGATCTCGTTGGTAAGAGGCCGTCACCATGTCATCTTGGGGAGATTGACGGTGGATGTCAGGGCGATTGTGTTGATACACAGAGTGAAAAATAACAACATTTTAATAAGATTGTGCGAAATAATTCACAGCAAAATAAAACGATCGATTTTACGTTTATCAATTTACCACATCCCTAAAATTTTAGTCAAGTTGACGTAACCTTGTTATGACAGAATGGAAAAATATGGTTATTGTATTGTGATAATCCACACTAAATGCAGTTCCGTTTTAAAGTTCATATATACTTTTACTATTTATATGTTTAGCACTTGTAGTTCATAGTATTTTTAAACGCAGAAAACCAGTGATCTTTTTGTTAAAAGTAAATACAATCCACCAGACGTTATTACAAAGACATGCCCTGAAATGTCGTGAACTATCATTTCAATCAAGCTACATTTAAAGGACTATAGTTGTAAGGCAACCCCGCAGGGCTATTATGAATCTTTGATCGGGATCGCGACTTGTCAAAATTATGTCCAAAAAAAGCGTTGTCTATTTCCAATTTCGTAGTATGAAATTGGAAATAGACAACGCAGTTTTTTTTGCGTCATAACCCCTTTCAAGTGTCACAATTCTGTCAATTCTGACACTGACTGATCCCGATCAAAGATCCATAATAGCCCCGCAGATCAGCAGGCGTATTATGGATCTTTGATCGGGATCGCGACTTGTCAAAATTATGTCAAAAAAAAAAACGTTGTCTATTTCCAATTTCGTATTATAAAATTGGAAATAGACAACGTTTTTTTTGCGTCATAACCCCTTTCAAGTGTCAAAATTCTGTCAATTCTGACACTGACTGATCCCGATCAAAGATCCATAATAGCCCCGCAGATCAGCAGGCGTATTATGGATCTTTGATCGGGATCGCGACTTGTCAAAATTATGTAAAAAAAAAGCGTTGTCTATTTCCAATTTCGTAGTATGAAATTGGAAATAGACAACGCTGTTTTTTTTTGCGTCATAACCCCTTTCAAGTGTCAAAATTCTGTCAATTCTGACACTGACTGATCCCGATCAAAGATCCATAATAGCCCCGCAGATCTGACTACAACGCCGCGCGATGTTAGTGCTACGATGACATAACGGACAAGCGACGTTGAACACTATGCAAGCGACATAACGTCATAAATTGAAGTAAATAGGCATTTTGAACTATACAATTGATGTCTGGGTTTGTACAACGTCGTACTCGGACGTTTTTTGACTGTTTTCACCTAGAGCACAGAATAAATATAGTACAAGTACAGAAGGTTCACTCCGCAAAAGCATTTAAATAAGTAGCGACTCTTACTACCACACAATAAAGTCCAATTCATGACGTGCGAGCGCTAACTACCTACAGCTATAAATTCGAGTGCATTTAATAAGCGATCGTTAAATACTGGATCCAAGATTCCTAAAGCAAAAGCATGAAAGGTATACGTTTGAAATATTTTAAAGCAAAAAATCCGGACGGGTTTGAGAGACATTCGATGGGAAAGAAATACTTGATTACCTGACGACGCAAAGCCAAAAGAACGGTATTCTAACGTGTACGTTTGTGTATCACCACAGCCTAAATGCGTACAGGAAAAAAACGACAAGCATGCTCGTCACGTTAGCATATCGACGTGGTTAGCATGACGGTGATGCGAACCCATTTGCCTCTACTAAAAATCATCGCATCGACATCGACTCAATACGAAGAAAATCTTTAAATAATCAAACGTCTGCTCTGTGTTTTTTTTACCATATGTGGCAAACAAGCAGACGGGGCGCCTATGGATACCTAGAACACCAGGGGCATCACAAATACGTTTCCGACCCTTAAAGACTCATCCCCAAAGACAAGATCCCCACTCCCGGTGACAGTCCAAGCTGAGGCTCGTATCTCCGAGGTGCCCTTGCGCTTGTCGCCCATAAATCTAAATCATGTTGGCTCAACGCCCTCTGCATTCACCAACTAGTCCGGTCAAGCTGTAGAGGTCGCAAGACCAACAGCGAAAAAGTTACATTAGAAAAAAAAAACATCTACTTATTTTTTTATTATATTGGCCTGTTTCGTCCCACTGCAGGACAAATGCCTTCCCTCCTTCCATTCGTCTCTGTTTTGGGCAATTTGGGTCCATTTCCTCTATTAACTCGTCTTTTGAAGAACCCTATATTAAAGCTACCCGGAAATGCCGCAGAAGGGAGCTCGTTCCACAAATTGCAGATGTGAGGCAAAAAGGAACTCGTAAAACGCACAGTGTGCGATTGCCACCGATCTATGATATGTGGATGAACTTTCAGACGGTGGCGGCTGGTGCTTGTGTGCGTGGGTTAGTTTGCCTTGTCTTTGTGTATGTTCCATGACATCCTCGACATGAAGAGTTCTAGTGGGGAGCTATGAGTGAAGCGTTAATTGTTTACCAGCAGTTTCGTCCTCCACATCCAGGTGTATCTGTGATCTGGCCGTCACGCAGAGTCTGTAGTCGCAGGTGTCGCATCTGACGCTCAGATGCCACATGCCTGCCAGGGATGCTGGGGGGTCGGGTCTGGATGGCGTTGCTGGGAGCACTGTTAGCCTGGAGAAAGAGATAATACTGTGAACCTGGTGGGATATCAATACTTTGGGCCGGTTATCCATAGGAAAAACTTGGTGCGACCCTCCCTCTAAGCGCATTGCCTGAGTTATCATCTACTTATCCAGGATCTGTCAAAAGATCGCTTAGATCCCAGGATCTGTCAGAAAATCGGTTAGATTCTCTCCAATTAATCATTCAGTTCAACAAACTACTAGGGCCCCAGGGCATACCTCTTCTGGGGTGCCAGGGCAAGTCTGATCCCCACTCCCGGTGACGGCCCAAGCCGAGGCTCGTACCTCCAAGGTGCCCTTGCGCTTGTCGCCCATAAATCTAAATCATGTTGGCTCAACGCCCTCTGCATTCACCAACTAGTCCGGTCAAGCTGTAGAGGTCGCAAGACCAACAGCGAAAAAGTTACATTAGAAAAAAAAACATCTACTTATTTTTTTATTATATTAGCCTGTTTCGTCCCACTGCGGGGCAAAGGCCTTCCCTTCTTCCATTCGTCTCTGTTTTGGGCAATTTGGGTCCAGTATTTGAAGTAGGAGTCCAGTTCATCTCTCCATCTCCGTCTAGGCCGTCCGGGAGGTCGTTTGCCATCCTGTGGAAGCCACTGTGTGGTGGTTTTGGCCCAACGATCCTCCGACATTCGACTGACATGACCGGCCCAGTCCCACTTTAAGCAAGCGGCCTTCTGAGCGGCCATCTACTTAATAAAAATCTTAATTAATTAATTCGCCGACCGACAAAACACATTTTAAACTGCTGGGTTTCAAGCATAAAATATTGCACAAGCGTTCCTTGGTGAGCACTAAGGCGTTTTGATAAAACAAGGGGTTAATAGGATCCTGGGATTTTATAGTTTGTAGAGTCTGTTCAGAAAGAGAGTGGACTTGTGGTTGAATGGATAAATATCTCAATAAATAATACGCAAACTCTCAACAAAACAACACGATGATAGGACAGCTCATGATACCTGAGTTTGACATTTTTCAGAGGGCAGAGGCAGATTGCCATATAAAATTATTTCTAGTTCTCTTTTTGGCCAAGTCACTCTCTTTTTGGACAGACTATGAAGTTAGAAGTGGGAGTTTGAACGCTGACGTTTATAAGTAAAAGTTAGTTTTTTGGAAACCCATCCCTTAAAAGTTTGTGTCAACTTCAACATTTTTACCAGCTTTTATTTAATTGGCAAACTTTGTTTGGTTTAAATAATGCTAGGTTAAATCAACCGATTTTGCTGATATTTTGACACTTTTAGTTCTGGTGACTGCAACACCCAGAAAGTATAATATCAATCAGAAGTTCAGATTTTTCGGAATCTGAATCCAACCTCCGTGACATCACTAATATACATACAAATAAATTACCCTCCTTGGGCAGGGTAAAAAAAGGCCAAAAAAAAATGGTGGCATCTCTTACATGTCAGTATTAGTCGCTCTGGAGAAGACCAAGTAGACCTCTCTTGGAGACATGCTCTCGGTCCTCGACGCCTTTGAGAAGGCTGCCACTGAGCTCAGGTTGTAAAGGTCTATCTGTGATGCTGGGGAAAAACAATAATGGATTTAAATATTTTTCTCTGGAACTGGGTGTTGTCCATGTCTTTGTATGCATCCCCTACTCATTGAATCCATTTTTTTATGATACAGAGTGACGAGACGAGCGAAGTCGCTCCCCTGATGGCTCTTCACACTTGCCCATAACAGCTCAACGCCACTCAGAATTTTGAACTTCAACAATTCAAAACCCTGGATGGCAATGCACTGCGCTCGTTACCCCGAGATATAAGTTGTCAAATCTCTGTGTGCCCTGTAATTTCGCTGGAAACATCGCCCTTCATTCCGGAACACAGTAGTGTTTGCACACTATTGCTTGGCGGTTGAATAACTGGCAAAGGTGTGGTACTTCCCCAGGCGGACTCTGCAAAAGAGTCCTACCAATACATCCTAGTGGGAGTTATGTGTGTGAATCGTTTTTACAAGCTTATATTAATTTGCAATGTTTGTGTGTTTGTTTAGGTCATATCTTCCAAGTTGAATTAGAACCACATCCTCTTATCCAACGGACTTGAATTTGTACATGTTGGTTTAGTTCTGATGGCAATGCATTTGTATGGTAAGCATGACATGATAGACATCCAGGACTAGCTCCAGATAAAGGAACTCTTCAACGGTCAACAGCACGGACACGAAATGTATACGCATTTTATTATGATGCCGGTTTTAAGTTTTACCATGACATGGTTGCTGCAGTCAGGGTTGGGTCCCGACTGGAGAACTCCTCAATGTTTAGCCTCCTCTGTGCTAGACATGAAATGTCGCATACGCATTAAGATGTAATAGTAGAGATATTATAGGCAAATAACACTGCTTTAAAAACTAACTAAAAGATTATCTATTCTGTTACAATAAAAATACGCTACTAAAGTATGCGTGAAATGAAACTTTTTTCTTGTCTCTCACTGTGCGTGTTTGGTTAATAATGACAAAGGAAGGCATTTAAAAACAGTTATTTTTGCTGCGATGTGTTGTCGGACACTCGGAGTGCGTGACTGAGAGACGGCTGTAACGAGTATGATACAGTGCCTTGCATTCGTCGAGTCCAGGGGTCTCCAAACTTTGAAGCCTTGGGGCCATAATATTTTTTTCGGTATGTTGCAAGGGCCGTAACAATTTTAATTTTTCTGCCCACCTAAGCAATCATAGGCTTTTATTACATTTCAATTACTATTGATTGTGTATTGTGACACGTAACTACATCTAGTGTCGAGTAGTGATACTATGTACGGTCTAGGTACTATCTATTTCAGCTACAGCCTTCAGTCCTTGTGCGGAAAATGTTTGGAATTGTCTGAATTTCTAAGACCAGTCATATCAGTTGTTAATTTTATCAGATCATGAGATAATTTTATTAGATGATATATACAGGGCTGAATCACCGACAATTCCGCGAGTTTCAATTCCTGTCGCGGGCCGGATTGAAGGCAGTGGCGGGCCGGATTTGGCCCGCGGGCCGTAGTTTGGAGACCCCTGGTCTAGTCAATATGGTGGCGGGCACAACCTATCTACAGGTAAAAATACCTTAGTGTATACGCATTCAATTATGATAACCCATCATGACATGACGGATTGCACCTTATTTGTTAAGCTTGTTTTAAAAATTGATTTTCTATACTAATATAATAAAGAGGAAAGATTTGATTGTTTGCATTGAATAGGCTCCGAAACTACTGAACCGATTTGAAAAATTCTTTCACTGTTGGGAAGCTACACTATCCCCGGGTGACATAGGCTATATTATATTTTGTACCGAGGCCGAAGGCCGAGCTTACACCCGTGTGAAGCCGGGACGGTCGACTAGTTAATAATAACTTTAAAAGACCTTTTAAAGCAAAATGTTGCCCTCACATTCTGACTCGGTGATGCTGAGATTTAAATCACAAAGACAGCCTTCAAGTCGAGAACAGTCAAGTTAAGATCATGTCGCGAACATATCCTTGACCATTTCATACAAACAAACATACCTACATCCGTATTGCGTCGTATTACAGTGACACCTCGTGGTTCATGGTCAGGGTCAAAAAGAAACATTGACAGCCCTGTTAGCTTAGTTGGTAGTGATCCTGCCTTCTGTGCTTGGGGGCGTGGGTTCGATTCCCACCTAGGACAAACATTCGTGTGATGAACATTTGTGTTTTGTATTAATATCTATTTAAGTATGTATTTCAAAATATATATGTATGTATATCAGTCTCTGGCAGCCATATTACAAGCTTTGCTTAGTTTGGGGTCAGATGACCATGTGTGCAATAATGTTCCAGATATTTATTTATTTATTCGATGCTTATGCTATGGGGCCGAAAGGTTCTCGAGTGGAGACAACGGACTGATAAGCGCAGCATAGGAAGTCCATCCACAAGATGGACAGACGACCTAAAAGAGACGGTTAACGCTGGCCGCTTCCAACCGGTCCTTTTGGAAATTTATGGGGGAGGCCTATGTCCAGCAGTGGACGTCCTATGGCTGAAATGATGATGATGATCTATGGTGGAGCTATAGTGACCGAAGCGGTTGCATGTGCGCTTTACAATCTGGCCCGTCGATCAAAAAAATACAAAGATGCCACAATGACGCGCTAATCGCGGCAATACTCAATCTGGCTGGACTCAATACGCAGCCAGATTGGATCCACAGTCACGCGATAGTTGCACAAGCTATAACACACCGTAAGAGCCGTAACAGACACGTCAACTTGGTTGACGAACCACCGTCTGATCAACGGGAGAGAAAGAGAAAATTGTCTTTGTCTCTCGGGAGAGAAGTTCCCTCTTGCGTTTCAGACATGATCGCCGTCTCGCTTGCTCAACGACGAATCAAGGGTTTTGACGATGTTGTGCAAATCGAACAGACATTAGAGAACTTAGCCATAAATGTATAAATATACGGTTAGTTTTGGTAACTAATAAATAAATATCTGGGACATTGTTGCACACATGGTCATCTGACATCAAACTAAGCAAAGCTTGTAATGTGGCTGCCAGAGACTGATATACTTACATATATATATTTAAATACATACTTAAATAGATATTAACACCCAGACATAGAACAAACACAAACGTTTGTCCTAGATGGGAATCGAATCCACGCCCCCAAGCGCAGAAAGTAAGTTCACTACCAACTGAGCCACCGGAGCAGTCACGCCAAATAGTTTTGTTTCGATTTAAATTGTATGCTGCGGACGTTTAATGGCTATAATTTTCTGCGCGTTGTGACTTCTACGTATAATTTATCGAATATCTGGTCTGGCAAACCAACCTCTTAAGAGGAAAGACGACGAAGGTTCTTGGTTCATCATTATCGTAGCATGCACAGTTCATTATCGTCCGCTTGCCTATGACCTTACTTACTGTCGAGCTTACAATGCGGCGCTCAGACAAATCGTCGACATTAACGCTTTACACCTGACACACTACACTGAGAAATGAGTATGGGTTTTACCACAGAAAAAATATATTTTTGTTTGATTTAGAACGGCTGTCAAGGCATTTTTGTAAGCCTCGCCTTTATTAACTGAATAAAATACTAGCTAAAACTAACACTAAATAAACAGTTAGACTGTCCATAGACCGTTGAAGGTCTAAAGACAATCCAAATGCTCAAGCCCACTATCAGTTGGCAGCGTACCCAGCATGCTGGCGGAATTACCACGTTGAATGGCAATGCTTATACGTTGAGCCAGATACACGCCAGAAATTAGTTGTAGCCAGTAGCACCCATATAAACGAAACGTCAGTCATTCGAAATCAGTTAGCAACTGTGACGCGGAGTAGACTGTGACGTATAAATATTTTTTATCGTCGTTGGTTTAACCCAGAGGCTCCCAAAGTGGTCCAGGTGGACCCCTAAGGGTTCACGGGAGTCTCGACGGGGGTCTACGTTTTTGTCGAGTTTTGTGAATATGGTATAGTAGAGGAGACGTGGAAGATCGACCTTCACCGATCTGATAACCAGATGAGACGTATTTTTATCAAATATAATTTATAAACAAATGTGCCTATGATAACTTGCCTATCTAAAAGTGTTCATATCAAGTGTTCAGCTTGGCAATAATATTTTATGTACGATTTTTGCAGGCAAGCCTATATGATTGGTTTTGTAATTAAAATATCTAACCTATGATATCAATTTCGATTGGTTAGCAGATTGATGTAGTTACCTATATTTGACTGCCTCGGTGGCTCAGTTGGTAGTGAACCTAACTTCTGTGCTTGGGGGCATGAGTTCGATTCCCATCTAGGACAAACATTTGTGTGATGAACATTTGTGTTTGTTCTATGTCTGGGTGTTAATATCTATTTAAGTATGTATTTAACCATATTACAAGCTTTGCTTAGTTTGGGGTCAGATGACCATGTGTGCAATAATGTCCCAGATATTTATTGATATTCACATTTGCACCTGGCAAGGTGCACAGAAATGAGTAGGCAAGCCTACCTAGGTATATTCTGTGTGTTAAAAAGTAAAAACTTTCAGATGACATAAAACTCATTTGGCTATCAAAAGAGTGATGAAAGAATGAAATGATGAGTGATGAAATAATTGATATGAACACTTTTTGATAGGCAAGTTATCATAGGCATATTTGTTTATAAATATTACTAGCGACGCGCCCCGGCTTCGCGCGGGTGTAAGCTCGGCCTTCTGCCTCGCTACTATGACCCGGGACACAAAATTTCATCAAAATCGGTTAAGCCGTTTACTCACCGTGTAAACCTTCCCTGGACTACGACAAACATTTCAAAAATCAGCTAAATCGGCCCAGCCGTTCTCGGTTTTTATCGAGACTAACGAACAGCAATTGATTTTTATATATATAGACTAGCCGTCCGCCCCGGCTTCGCACGAGTGTAAGCTCGGCCTTCGGCCTCGCTACAAAATATAATATAGCCTATGTCACCCGGGGATAGTGTAGCTTCCCAACAGTGAAAGAATTTTTCAAATCGGTTCAGTAGTTTCGGAGCCTATTCATTACAAACATACAAACATACAAAAATAGGTACAAATCTTTCCTCTTTATAATATTAGTGTAGATTTGATAAAAAATACGTCTCATCTGGTTATCAAATCGGTGAAGGTCGATCTTCACCGGCTCTTAGACTATTAGAAATGTAGCTGCAGGGGTCCACCGGAACCATCTAAATTTTGATAGTGGACGATGAGAAAAAAAAAGTCTGGGTACCTCTGGTTTAACCCGTACTGCATGTCATCTGTACTGTGTTCTAACTGGTATCATTTTGTAGTATTACAGTGCATTATAGCAGTTCCGGCACCGTAGGTGTCGTAACGGTCTGACTGACTCGGACTCATAAATTTGCGGCGTTTCCTTTACAAATGACGTGGTAATAAGATGATGATCTATTAACCGAGCGAAGCGAAGGTCTCAGATTATAACGGAACAGATCGCAGTTTGTATTTATAATACTATCTATTTAAGTATGTATTTAAAAGTATATATGTATGTATATCAGTCTCTGGCAGCCATATTACAAGCTTTGCTTAGTTTGGGGTCAGATGACCATGTGTGCAATAATGTCCCAGATATTTATTTATTATTATTTACTATTATTTACTGTTTTAAACTATTAGGGTTGTTCAGTTCGGTTGTGTATTTATACATGGTTACGTATTTAACTGCCCCGGTGGCTGTTGGTTAGACAGAACCTACCTTCTGTCTGCGCTTAGGGGCTTTTTTTAACCAACTTCCAAAAGAAAGTTCTTAATTAGACTGTTATATTTTTCTTTTTTTTTTAGGCGCGTTGAGAACTTTTTGGAGAACAAAAATCATGGAACTCGCGTCATTGTCACGCTGTACCGTGTTTTATGTATTACTAGCTGCGCCCCGCGGTTTCACCCGCGTGGTGATGAAAATCGGTGATGATGATGATGATGAAAAGTAGCCTATGTTTTAATCCAGGACATAAGCTATCTCTATTCTAAATTTCATCCAAATCCGTCCAGCCGTTTTAACGTAAAGGAGTAACAAACATACACACTCACACTCACAAACTTTCGCATTTATAATATTAGTGTGATGTATGCTCCATCGTAGACCGCATTGCGCTAAACATCAGGCGAGTTGGCGGTCAAACGCAAGCCAATTTCTGAAAAAATAACTCAGTACAAGTAACTCCCCTTTCCGTGTAACCTTGAAGAGTAACTCACCTTCGTTGGGAGGGTAGAGGACTGCGTGTTCGACTGCCCCTTCGATCAGGACCTTCAGTGCTGTCACTCCGCTTTCTATAGGCAGACCCAGGGATATGGCCTCTCCACCACCTCGTCTCACTAGCAGAGTCTGTAATAACAAATATACATTTTTTTTATAACTCGATAAGAGGTCTGATAATCTTCAAATGGCTGAAAAGGGGGCCTTTCAAGTATTACGTAAGCAGATTTATTACAATTATTTATCTCCCCCCTCCCCCTTGTCAGCAAAAGTAATCAAGGCTCTTACTCCCCCTCCCATGCTTACGTGAACATTAGTACATCCATGTTTATTTTAATGTAAGTATTCTGTTTTTTTTTTATTGATTCTAGAGCAGCAGTGCCATAATGTGTAAAAAAGTAAATAATTACGTAATCACCATCTAGACCCCCCCTCACCCCCCATGTCATAAAAAATAAACAAAGCATAGATAGGTTATTTTAATTAATAAAAAATGGAATGCTCACATCGAATCTCTCGAACTCGTGCTCAGCGCTGACTCGTCCTCGTCTCAGCTGCTTCAGCTCCATGGGTTTCCCCCAGGTCTGCAAGTCCACCTCTGATGCTAGGTTGCTGGGACCTTCCACATCCTGAAATCAAATGCAGCACGCGTTATTTTAAATCCAGCAAATCCCCACGCATTTAACCATGGTATCTCTTTAAAACCGGACTGGAAGACGCATCGTAGGACGTCCAGTACGTCCACCCACAAGACGGACAGACGACCTAAAAGAGACCACAGGAAAACGCTGGATGCAGGCCGCTTCCGGCCCTTTTGGAAATCGATGGGGGAGGCCTAAGTCCAGCAGTGGACTTAGCAGTCCTATGGCTGAAATTATGATGACGATGATGCGAAATACGACCCGCAAACAATACCGTTAACGGGTTTTTAACTTTTTATTTTTAAGTTGTTTTGTTTTAAATATACGCAGAAAATTAAGAGAAATCACGGATTAAACTTCACAAGTACACTAAAATGTAAGCGATATACAACTTTCTCGGAAAAATATGAATTTCCAATACGTTTGGCTTGCGGCTTGCTTCAACAAGCCGGACTACACTTGAGATACATGCGAATGATAATTTTGGAATGTAAACCTCCAAGAAGTATGTTTATTATTATTTGGCCGAGAAAGCTATGTTCCAATTGTGGGGACGAAGTAAGGCGTTGATCTCACAGCGATCACTCAGAGTTCAGAGTTTTCGCGAGTGTCTTCAGAGTTCGGTTGCGTTATGTTAAGAGACATAACATACGCCATTTCGACTGACGCTGAAAAACGTCGGCCTACGTTTTTACGTACATTTTTCATTTTCAGGCTTCACTCCAAATGAAGTGAAGGTGTGTTTTCTGGACACGGCTTCACTCCAAATGAAGTAAAGCTGTGTCTTCTGGACACGGCTTCACTCCAAATGAAGTAAAGCTGTGTCTTCTGGACACGGCTTCACTCCAAATGAAGTAAAGAAAATAGAAAATAGTGATAGAATCATCAAATGAGCTCACCATGCCCTGCAAGTAGTAAGGCAGCACATCGCCCTCTGTGTGCTTGGAGATGTTCCTGAGCTCCTGAAGTGCCTCTTCAGACTCTGCCGACGGATGATCAGGGTCGGTCCAGATGGTATAAACCTGCGGATTTATGATGAAATCATTTATCAAATGCATTCCGCAATTATCCAGTTTTCTTTAATGGTACTCTAAGAAGGTGTACCTTAAGCCGTTTCTCGACCAAAGCCCTAAGCGCGAGCGGCAGTCTCTGAGGGTCTCCAGCACCCTTGTCTGTGATGACAAACAGAGCGCTGTCATATGGCACCAGCTTAGCTGCACTTGCCAGTGCTCTCATTGTGCCATCGCTCGATGCGTCGCTATGGACACCCTGCGAAGAAAAACATCATGTAATCATGTTAGAGTTTACCCATACCCTGTGTGACCCTGAAGTGCCAAATGAGTCGGCAAGATTTGCTGAAATTGGCTCGATCTCCGTTAATTCGTGCCGTGTAACAATGGCAATTTAGCAAAAAACTTAGCCTTTTGGCGTTTAAGATGAGTATTAAAATTTTGTCAAGTCGCTGCAAGGATCTTCATAATCCTTTCTTCTTCTTCTCACTCATGAGCCTCGATATCCATTTATGGTCATAATCATCAACAGCTCACAGCTTCACATTTGTCTACCACTGGACATAAGCATCAGGCCCACGCCGCTAAGCCTGATGATCAGCTGTTCTATTTCACACATAAATTACCCTCTACGATGTTCTTTATTCTGTCATGAATTACGGTGCCGAAATATGGACTTAATTTTATGGCTCGAGCGGTCCGTTAAGGTCGCTCAGCGAGCTATTTCTTTTTTCCGAGGGATCTTATCGGGAGCCTTCGACCAAAATAAAATGAATGGACGGGCCCTAACCATTGAACTTGATCAGTAAAAACGAGTCAAAATCGTCGGACATATACTTCAACACCTAATTATAAAAATGTACAGTATATTTGTTACAAAAAATAGATATCGGTTTTATTTGTGTATTTACACTTCGGTAAAGCATACGAATTCATAATTTTGTCAGATGTTTCGTTATCGCGTAACAATAGACTCGTGTTTCACTTCCTACGGCTAGAGACCGACTGAAACGAAGTGAGCGCTGGCGCTCATTTTGTAATCTTCAAAAATGCGCTTCTACTGGGCCCGTCCATTCATTTTATTTTGGTCGAAGTCGGGAGCTATAATCGTAAATCTTCAAAAAGAGCCTGTTAAGTACCTGATATTTAAGAAGTAGCTTTGATAGCGCATCTGATACGTTCCGGTCTTTGGCAGCACTCCTGTTCGGCTGTAGGCTGTGTCGAGATCTCCAGTTGACACCTGTAAAAGAACGAAATGTTGAAGTCTTACAGCACTGGATTGCGCTCATGACTGGGCCTTCGAAAAAATTATACATAGAAGTCACAGCGCGTAGAAAATTATAGTCAATAAACGTTCGCAGTTTCTTATATAAACATAGGTGTATACAAATTATATCGAAACAAAACGTGTTAAAGGGTATAACGCTGCGAGTAGCTCTTAGTGAAAGTGCAGCACACCTCTCTACACCCTAAGCCACCCACGCCAATGTTGCCCCTCCGGTGCCAAGATACGGCAGCCTTTATGGGGGGCCCATTCAGTGGGTGGCAAGTCATCACCTGCCTAAATATATTTTGAGATGAGACAGGATAAGGCAGGTGCCGTTTCTCATTCTATAGATCTGTTATTCCATCCACAAGTTGTTCACCTCAATAGCCCAGACTTTTTAGATCCTATACTGTACAATAGTTTCATATTCCATTTTATACACATTTCATAATTTTAATATATTTTATATTCAACAGGGCCTCTTGGTGTTGGCTTCGGCTCCACCAATGCCCACCAAATGTCCGGGCTAGACTCGAGACGTATATCACTAAATAGTATAAAACAAAGTCGCTTTCCTCTGTCTGTCTGTCCCTATATATGCTTAGATCTTTAAAACTACGCAACGGATTTTGATGCGGTTTTCACTATCAGTTAGATAAATTTTCACGGAAGGTTAATATATGTAATAAAACATATACCCGTGCGAAGCCGGGGCGGGTCGCTAGTTAATAATAAAATAAACTTGTTAAGATTAATATAAAACAAGTAAAGATTAAGATTGTTTATGTTATGTCAGTAATGTAACGAAATCCACTCTCAAACTTTCCCTTCTAGAGTTTTACGAAAAACTGCTTTTGTAAATTGGAGGTAATATGTTGATAATTTAATAAAGTTGATAAAGGTTGAAATGTAACTCACCGGTTTCCTTAATAATTATGAAATCTATATATCAAGACATTGCAAACATAATTTAATAAATAGGTAACTGAATGAATCCAAAATAACAGAGATAAAAGCGCAAATCAGTGCTACTTTGATATATTTTTTCTATCGAGCGAAATGTGCTTAATCGTGTTTCGGTCTCATTTTGTTATGACACCATTTTTATAATTTTAAGCTAACCATGGAGGTATGCACACTTAATCTAGAATGACCATAATTGCTAAAAGTCGGAAAAGAGCGTCTTAAGTAACACTGTTTTAAACTATCACGGTTGTTAACTAAAGTTATATGATTATTTACGGGATATTTACCGTGGTAAGGTTGTGGAAGGAGCTCCCGATATTTCGGCGCAGTTACATGCACCATGTTCACGGGAAGACACACAACCTTACCACGGTAAATATCCCGTAAATAATCATATAACTTTAGTCTTAAGTAACGTTTATGAGTACCGCCGCAAGTATAGCAGACTAATTCATCAAGTAAATTTTCTAGAATCCCTAATATGTCGCAATAATAATCAAATTACTTTGATGTTATTGAATCGAAAATGTCCAATATCCATGACAAACAATCATGCACAGCGTTGCGGACCGTGTGTTTCTTAACTTTTCGCTCGCTTTGCCGAAGCTCAGTTAAGGGACTTGATGGTTTATCATTGTGACAAAGTACTGTGATGTTAAGGTATTGTAAATACGACCTTGGTCGGTGAACGTAAGAGTGACATTATGTAAGTCCAGTTTATGCTCCAGTTGCTCTAGTCAACTTGGAAAATGGTAAAAAATAATGCTGGTCATTTGAATTTCGTTAGATCCGTCTATTTTTTTTCGTCGTCATCATTATCAGGGAGATGTCCACTGCTGAACATAGGCCTCCCCCTTTAATCTCCACACTGAACGACAGCCTGCCATCTGCATCCACTGGATGCCCGCGACTCTTACGATGTCGTCGGTCCATCTAGTGGGAGGCCTGCCTACGCTGTTCGTGGTCTCCACTCAAGAATCTTTCTTCCCCATCGGTTGTCGATTCTTCGAGCGATGTGGCCTGCCCATTGCTACTTCAACTTGCAAATTTTAATAGCTATGTCGGTGACTCTGGTTATTTGGCGAATATCTACGTTTCGGATTCTATCGCGCAAAGAAACTCCGAGCATAGCTCTCTCCATTGTCTGCTATGTGACTCTTGAGTTTTTCCAAAAGGCCAACAACAGGCTAGTTAGGGTTCCGTACCCAAAGGGTAAAACGGGACCTTATTACTAAGGCTCCGCTGTTCGTCCGTCTGTCACCAGGCTGTATCTCATGAACCGTGACAGGTAGACAGTTGAAATTTTCACAGATGATGTATTTCTATTACCGCTATAACAACAAATACTAAAAATCAGAATAAAATAAATATTTAAGGGGGCTCCCATACAACAAACGTGATTTTTTGCTCGTTTTAGCTCGATATTGATAACGGCTACAGGTAGACGCTTGAAATATTCACAGAATATTTAGTTATATATTCACTTTAAAAATAAATAATTAAAATAAAATTAATATTTAAGGGGGGGCACCATCAACAAACGTGATGTTTTTGACATTTTTATAGATAATTGTACAGAACCCTTCGTGCGCGAGTCTGACTCGCACTTAGCCGGTATTTTTTTTACCGTCTTCAATAATTATTAATATGAAAAAACCGACTCATAAAAACGTCAGAGTTGGACTAAATTGAAATGGGACCACACGGGAAGCACCAGCTTTCAAATAAAAGAATCATCAAAATCGGTTCACCCGGTCGAAAGTTCAGAGGTAACGAACATTTAAAAAAAAACAGTCGAATTGAGAACTTTCTCCTTTTTGGAAGTCGGTAAAAATTGTATTTCACTGCACTCACAAATGAAATGTCCGACTCTCTAATGTGGCTTTGAACTCAAACTGGCTTAACTTATGACTGTACTGAACTATTTTAGCTGTATCAACGATTTTCCACAGCTATTGTGATGCAGAAATATGTCTGCTCGTTGTCTGCTGTTTTCGTACGTTGCATGATTGATGTTTCATAATTCAGGTATTTTTAACACACTGCAAAAAAACGGTGGCTTCATCAATCATAGGACGTCCACTGCTGGACATAGGCCTCCCCTACTGATCTGCAAAAAAGCTGGATGGAAGCAGCCTGCATCCAGCGTTTCCTCTCGGTCTCTTTTAGGTCGTCTGTCCATCTTTGGTGGACGTCTAGATAGCGTTTTTTATTGTTGAATAGGCTTGCTCTTGGCCGCCAACTCGCCTGATGTTAAGCGATGATGCGCCCTATGATGGATCACGCTTGCCTAGAAGAAACCGATTCACTCTTGACTTGAAGACATCCAGATTGTAACTATCGGGGAACGCCCATTCAGGCAGCGCATTCCACAAACTAGCAGTTCGCACAATAAAAATGGAATCAAAACGCTTCGTACGGGTTTTCAGAATGTCAACCATAAAGCGGTGTCGATTTTTAGTGCCCGCTCTGTACTAACTAGTAATAACTACGGACACAATTTTAAATAGTTATTAATTAATTGACCGAGCGAAGAAAGGTCTTAAAATCAAATGGCTAATATATAAAAATCAGTCGAGGGGTTCCGAAGTTTTATGGGTCGCGAGGTCACAGTTAGAGGCGAACTAATAGTTTAAACAATCCATATTTATATATATTCTATACATATAATAAAAACAGAGAAAAAAACCTGTAATTACGATATACCAAAAAAAAAAACACAGGGCGTCTTAAAATAAGCAGCTGAACACGTTAAGACAGTTTTAGAATTTTTGACTGTTTTTTGTCCACGCACATCTCCTAACCACTGGACGGATTTAAATGCGGTTTCCACGAATATGCTTGGCTATAACCAGACTGATGTATAGGCTGTTTTTATTGTGTGCAAGGGCCGGATTAAGGATGGAAAAAGGGTTTAAAGTTTATAAGAAAATCTTCGCGTTCGAAGTCGCGGCCAACAGCACTAGTATTTAGTAAAAATGTTTTTCTGTTTATTAATAATTTCTTTTTATTGTTTCAGGTAAGCGAGATTCCAGCTAGCACCAAAGGTATTTAAAATAATGCATGCATGTGCAAATAATATGCAAAACAAAATCAGGTCAAGCGCAGCGAAAATCTCAGTGAAACCGATCGGCGTTTGTATGTGTGTTTGTTCGAAGATAAATGGCGTACCGTTAATCTGATCTTCATGAAGTACTAGGTGCGCCCCTCGGTTTCACCCGCGTTATAACTCTTTGAAGCAACCTTGGTAGAGACGGCAACCTCTTTTGACTTAGATTAAAATAAGGATGTTGTAAGTTTTTTTTTCGTTTGAAAGGTTTCATTATCTTGATTGGATGTTCTTAGCTATGACTCAAGAAAATTTGTTCGGGTGTTTGAAGACAACAATCTCTTAGCCCGGGGGCTTAAAAAAATATGTAAGAGCCGTAACAGACACGTCAACTTGGCTGACGAACCGCCGTCTGACCAACGGGAACAGACACAGACACAGACAGAACGTTCGTTGAGAAAAAGAAAATATAAACTAAACCAACCAACCAACCAACCAACTAACCAACCAAAGCCAACCAACCAACTTACCAACCAACCAACCAAAACCAACCAACCGGTTTGGTTGGTTTAACCAACTAACTAAATTACAACTGTATCTTAACTGTTTAAGCCATGTTGTGTGCTCATTGTTTTGGATCATGGGATCGAGAAAAATTATTAACGTGTTACTATCTGTATAGTCCTGTGACTTGTTATGAGTGCCTAATAATATAATTAATAAATAACTTTTCTCATTCTCACCCGTTTGATGGCGGTTCATCAGCCAAGTTACGTGTCTGTTACGGCTCTAATCTAAGTACACTTGTCTTGTGGTTTGGACATTTTAAACGCTGAATCGATATCCATAGTTTTAAATATCTTTGGTGAAGATCAGTGACGCATGTATGTTACGCATCTAAATGTTAATCGAGACGCGTCTCCGAATAAGTCATAGGGAACCCCCGATTCAGGAAAACCATTGCGCATACGAACAATAGACATTATAGCCCGTGACAGACAAAACTATGTATGCTAAACGAGCCGTGTCTTATACACTAGCGACCCGCCCCGGCTTCGCACGGGTGCAATGCTGATACTAAATATACCACAGAATGTCTTTATATACAACGCCTCCCGGCCGGTACCGCCGCAACCGCTATGTCCCTGCATTTTAAATCTGTAATATCTTCGAAAATATTCATTTAAATTACATGCTGTAAAGGGCCATATTGATCTATATTAAATGCATAATGTATTTAAGGCTTCGACCAAAATAAAATGAATGGACGGGCCCTAACCATTGAACTTGATCAGTAAAAACGAGTCAAAACCGTCGGACATATACTTCAACACCTAATTATAAAAATGTACAGTATATATGTTACAAAAAATAGATATCTGTTTTATTTGTGTATTTACACTTCGGTAAAGCATACGAATTCATAATTTTGTCAGATGTTTCGTTATCGCGTAACAATAGACTCGTGTTTCACTTCCTACGGCTAGAGACAGACTGAAACGAAGTGAGCGGTGGCGCTCATTTTGTAATCTTCAAAAATGCGCTTCTACTGGGCCCGTCCATTCATTTTATTTTGGTCGAAGATTTAAGGTAATTTATTGGATAAAGATGAATGCTGTATTGCTTAAAATCGCTTCGTAAATAAGCCATTATTTCTCGTAAAATGTAAAGGATATAAAATGGTTATTGTGGGTTATCCCTAAGAGATAGACATGTATCATTGCGGACTTTTTTGTAGACCTTTTTAAGGTGTACAATACTGTAGTACATTAATTTGATCTATCTCGTAGCGTTCAGCCAGCGTTTGCTATGTAAGCGCAAAAGGTGTGTTATTTACGACATCACATTAGGAGTGGTTCAGCCAGCGTTTGCAATGTAAGCGCAAAAGGTGTGTTATTTGACATCACATTAAAAACCTTTAAAATTATCAGCGTTTCTCTTCTATATTATGCACGAATCACACTAATATTATAAATGCGATAGTTTGTGAGTGTGTGTGTGAGTGTGTATGTTTGTTACTCCTTCACGTTAAAACGGCTGGACGGATTTGGATGAAATTTAGAATAGAGATAGCTTATGTCCTGGATGAAAACTAGGCTACTTTTCATCATCATCACCGATTTTCATCACCACGCGGGTGAAACCGCGGGGCGCAGCTAGTTATATATATAAACCTTTCTCTTGAACCACTCTAAGTATTAATAATTATTTTACTATTGTATTTTTCACCAAATCGAAATCGCATATTTTAAGTACTAATTTTGAAATCGATTTTAGCCGACTTCAAAAAAGGAGGGAGTTCTATGATTCACTGTTTTTTAAATGTATGTTAACCGATTTCTCTGCCTTTTTATGATTCCTTTTTTGTTTGGTAGGGCATACTTCAGAGGTGGTCCCGTATAAGTTTCATCAAAATCGGTTTAGATATTAATCAAAATAAATTAAAAAATATGTCATCCAAGTGCGTATTTACAAATTTTGAAGGCGGTTTTTCAAATTGATAATTATTGTATTTTTATTTTTTTTTGTTAATAATTAGTAATTATTGTAGTTAATTATTATTTTTGTGGTGGTACGGAACCCTCAGTGCGCGAACCCGACTCGCACTTGGCTGGTGTTATGATCAAAACCTGAACTTGCCACCTTCGTTGTGGCCCCGGCCTTACAACCAGGGCCTTATAACTTGAAGCAATATCAATATCATGGAAATAAGTTGACAACCTTATAAATCTCATTAAAAACATTTTTTTAATTAAATACCGTAGCAATTAATGTTGTTAATCATTAATGTACATTAACAATGTTGGAGCACGTGTTAAACTTGCTGTTTGTATTTTTATACACGTGTTTGAAGATAAGCTTTGGCCCGCGGTTTCACCCATCATTCATCAGCCAGAAGACGTCCACTGCTGAACATAGGCCCCTTTAACCTTTAACCTCCACACTGAACGACATCCTGCCATCTGCATCCACTGGATGCTCGCGACTCTCACGATGTCGTCGGTCCATCTAGTGGGAGGCCTACCTACGCTGCGTCTTCCGCTTCGTGGTCTTCGCTCAAGACTTTTTTATCAGTTCTTCGAGCGATGTGGCCTGCCCATTGCCACTTCAACTTGCAAATTTTAATAGCGGTAATTTTATGTTGGTGACTCTTGTTCTTTGGCGAATATCCACGTTCCGGATTGTATCATGCAAAGAAACTCCGAGCATAGCTCTGTCCATTGCTCCTTGTGTAACGGACCACGTCTCAGTGCTTTATATACTTGAGTTTACCCAACGACGGCAAATCTAAAAGCATATAATATGTACCTACTACGCGGTTTCACCCTCGTGGTGATGAAAAATTGTAATGATGATGATGAAAAATAGCCTAATATTAGAACTTGGCCGCTGGAGTTCCGCCTTAACTTGCAACATTTTTGAATACCTACGAAAACCCCCCATAAAAAGGTGCTCTATAAAGCCAGGTCTACTGCGCTCAAATTCTAACAGAACATGGTTAGCTAACATCTGCCTTATTATGGATGCCCGTTTGTGATTTGTATTGTGATCGCAATCGCGTATCATCCCGTACAAACGGACATCCATAATAAGCCTGAGACACAAGGTAGGGCTGGTGCAGCTGCCAATTCGGCAGAGCAGCACAAGCGGCGCAAATATGCTAACCTCGGCAGTGGTTACATATTTGAGGCGTTTGGTGTCGAGACATTGGGCCCTTGGGGACCGGGAGCTCACCACATTTTCAAAAATCTTTCAGAGCGTCTGATTAACGCGACGCGTGACCAAAATGCTGGCGTGTATCTGGCTCAACGTATAAGCATTGCCATTCAACGTGGTAATGCCGCCAGCATGCTGGGTACGCTGCCGACTGATAGTGGGTTTGAGCATTTGGATTGTCTTTAGATCTTCAACGGTCTATGGACAGTCTAACTGTTTATTTAGTGTTAGTTTTAGCTAGTATTTTGTTTATTTAATAAAAGCGAAAAATAATAAGCCAGATGTTAGCTAAACATGTTTTATTAATTTGTTTTGTTAGAATTAGGCCGCAGGAGACTCGCCTTAACTTGCAACGTTTACGAATACTTACAAAAACTTCCATAATTAATTATTATCAATATAAATGACCGACTTCATAAAAATGACAGAACTGGACCAAATCAAAATGGGACCACACGGGAAACACCAGCTTTCAAATAAAAAAAAAAGAATCATCAAAATCGGTTCACCCAGTCGAAAGATCTGCAGGCCTAGCACGGGCTGTGGACAGATTGTCTTTCCACCGTTTTCATCCCGCTAGAAAGAGTATCCATATCCATATTCTAGCTCTGTCGCGTCTACGCGTGGATAAAAACAGTAGAAAGACAATTTTTCCACGGCCCGTGCTAGGCCTGCTGAGGTAACAAAAACTAAAAAAAATACAGTTGAATTGAGAAACTCCTCCATTATGGAAGTCGGTTAAAATTGTGCGCTATAACCCCATTGAAATATCGCCACACAACCTTATTACGATAAAATATCCCGTTATAAATAACATAATTGTAGTGATTATAGTGGTTTTTGTTGGGAGGCAGACTGATACAGCGGCAGGCCTGGCGCACTCCGCACTTTAGGTATGAAGCTACAAGTAGTCGTCTTGTCGGACTTGCCGTGCCCGCTGCCGCGCGATAGACAGAGATAACGCGACAAGAGTTACGCGATAGACAGAGAGGCTACTTCTAGCAGGCCTGGCGCACTCCGCACTTTAGGTATGAATCTACAAGTAGTCGTCTTGTCGGACTTGCCGTGCCCGCTGCCGCGCGATAGACAGAGATAACTTGACAAAAGTTACGCGATAGACAGAGAGGCTACTTCTAGCAGGCCTGACGCACTCCACACTTTAGGTATGAATCTACAAGTAGTCGTCTTGTCGGACTTGCCGTGCCCGCTGCCGCGCGATAGACAGAGATAACTTGACAAAAGTTACGCGATAGACAGAGAGGCTACTTCTAGCAGGCCTGACGCACTCCACACTTTAGGTATGAAGCTACAAGTAGTCGTCTTGTCGGACTTGCCGTGCCCGCTGCCGCGCGATAGACAGAGATAACTTGACAAAAGTTACGCGATAGACAGAGAGGCTACTTCTAGCAGGCCTGACGCACTCCACACTTTAGGTATGAAGCTACAAGTAGTCGTCTTGTCGGACTTGCCGTGCCCGCTGCCGCGCGATAGACAGAGATAACTTGACAAAAGTTACGCGATAGACAGAGAGGCTACTTCTAGCAGGCCTGACGCACTCCACACTTTAGGTATGAAGCTACAAGTAGTCGTCTTGTCGGACTTGCCGTGCCCGCTGCCGCGCGATAGACAGAGATAACTTGACAAAAGTTACGCGATAGACAGAGAGGCTACTTCTAGCAGGCCTGACGCACTCCACACTTTAGGTATGAAGCTACTAGTAGTCGTCTTGTCGGACTTGCCGTGCCCGCTGCCGCGCGATAGACAGAGATAACTTGACAAAAGTTACGCGATAGACAGAGAGGCTACTTCTAGCAGGCCTGACGCACTCCACACTTTAGGTATGAATCTACAAGTAGTCGTCTTGTCGGACTTGCCGTGCCCGCTGCCGCGCGATAGACAGAGATAACTTGACAAAAGTTACGCGATAGACAGAGAGGCTACTTCTAGCAGGCCTGGCGCACTCCGCACTTTAGGTATGAATCTACAAGTAGTCGTCTTGTCGGACTTGCCGTGCCCGCTGCCGCGCGATAGACAGAGATAACTTGACAAAAGTTACGCGATAGACAGAGAGGCTACTTCTAGCAGGCCTGGCGCACTCCGCACTTTAGGTATGAATCTACAAGTAGTCGTCTTGTCGGACTTGCCGTGCCCGCTGCTGCGCGATAGACAGAGATAGCTTGACAAGAGTTACGCGATAGACAGAGAGGCTACTTCTAGCAGGCCTGGCGCACTCCGCACTTTAGGTATGAATCTACAAGTAGTCGTCTTGTCGGACTTGCCGTGCCCGCTGCCGCGCGATAGACAGAGATAACTTGACAAAAGTTACGCGATAGACAGAGAGGCTACTTCTAGCAGGCCTGGCGCACTCCGCACTTTAGGTATGAATCTACAAGTAGTCGTCTTGTCGGACTTGCCGTGCCCGCTGCTGCGCGATAGACAGAGATAACTTGACAAGAGTTACGCGATAGACAGAGAGGCTACTTCTAGCAGGCCTGGCGCACTCCGCACTTTAGGTATGAATCTACAAGTAGTCGTCTTGTCGGACTTGCCGTGCCCGCTGCAGCGCGATAGACAGAGATTACGCGACAAGAGTTACGAGATAGACAGAGAGGCAACTTGTAGGTTAATATAGCAGTTGGTAGTTAGCGCTCGCACGTCCTGAATTGGACTTTATTGTGCAGTAGTAAGAGTCGCTACTTATTTAAATGCTTTTGCGGAGTGAATCTTCTGTACTTGTACTGTATGTATTCTGTGACAGTGGTCTAAAATGGCATCATTCATCTACTTCACCTGCAATAGGAAATAAACAATTGTTCCTTATAACTCGAGCCGTCATTAAGTCATACTTTTTGCTACAATTTGCAAAAAAGATCGCGTGACAGTGAAATATAACTGATTTGTATTGTATTAGGTTGTTTTTCCTCATAGTCGGTATTAAATTGTAAATGAGCAAATTGGTCTAAGCATTTGATACAATTATTGACCGAGCGATTAGAGGTCTCAAACAGCCCTAGTGTACCTGCCTTCTGCGCTTGGGGGCGTGCGTTTGGTTCCCACCTTGGACAAACATTTGTGTTTGTTCTATGGCTGGTTGTAAATATATATTTAAGTATGTATTTAAAAATGTATGTATATCAGTCTCTGGCAGCCATATTACAAGCTTCGCTTAGTTTGGGGTCAGATGCCCTAGAGTGAAAAAAAATAATAAAAAAACTATCAGAACATATGTATGTATGTTTGTATACTTGAAACTATTCTGTACAACAAAAATGAACACGTCAGAAGTGAAAACTTAAGTAGTAATTCACCTATTCTACAAGAGATGGCGCTATTTTAAAATACACGGTACAGCGTGACGATGACGCGAGTTCCATGACTTTTGTTCACCCAAAAGTGCTCAACGCGTCTAAAGAAGTTTTCACTTTAAGACAGTCAGATAGAAAACACTTACGAGCTAGTGCCATAAGTGGCGGCCTTATCGCTGAAAGCCATCGCTTCCAACCCTTCCAGATAAACAAAACATGTTTTTCTAACATATAAAAAATCACAAACATATAATAGACATACAAAAGCCGATCTTCTTTTTGTTTTTTTTACTCTGTAATAGGCTTTTGTTTGACCGCCAACTCGCCTGATGTTAAGCGACGATGTCGTCTACGATGGAGCACGCTTGCCCAGAAGAAACCGATTCACTCGAGATTTGAAGACACCCAGATTGTAACTATCGGTGAACACCCATTCAGGCAGCGCATTCCACAGACTAGCAGTTCGCACAATAAAAGTGGAATCAAAGTGCTTCGTACGGGTTTTCGGAATATCTAACCTTTTCGATTCGAAGACTTTCGCTCATGCAATAATGCGCATAAAGATATACGACATAAGACCATTGACAAATATCATATATATTGTAATTAACGTGGATTAGGCTGTCCTGCGTGGGACAGATTTTGTACCCAAAAAGTGGAACGTCTAACAACCCTCACTTAGTAAATTACCAAACCTTCATCATCATCATTTCAGCTATAGGACGTCCACTGCTGGACATAGGCCTCCCCCATCGATTTCCAAAAGGACCAGTTGGAAGCGGCCTGCATCCAGCGTTTTCCTGTGGTCACTTTTAGGTCGTCTGTCCATCTTGTGGGTGGACGTCCTACGCTGCGCTTACCGGTCCGTGGTTTCCACTCGAGAACCATTCGGCTCCATCGGCCATCTGTCAGGCGTGCTAAGTGCCAAACCTTCCTCCAGCTATAATACCACATTAGTCTAACATCTGTTCCATAATTGACTATTCCCGTACGAATTAACGTATCATTTCTTTCTTAAGTGTTTTTTGTAGTGGTAGGACTCTTTTGAAGAGGTCCGCCTGGGGAAGTACCACACCTTTGCCAGTTATTCAACCGCCAAACAGTAGTGTGCATACACTACTGTGTTCCGGATTGGAGAGCATTGTTTCCAACGAAATTACAGGCCACACAGAGATTTGACATCTTATATCACGCGGTGACGAGCGCAGTGCATTGCCATCCAGGGTTTTGAACTGTTGAAGTTCAAAATTCTGAGTGGCGTTGAGCTGTTATGGGCAAGCGTGAAGAGCCATCAGGCGAGCGACTTCGCTCGTCTCGTCACCCAGTACCATAAAAAAGTGGGTCGCTCTTTAGAAATGTGAAAAGCAACTTACCATTAGAGTCGTATCCGACAATAACAATATCCGATACATTGAGTCCCTCCAGATTTAAGTCATTCCATACTTCCAGCGCCCTGTTCAGCGCTAACGGCCTCAGAGGCACCAGGACGCCAGCAGGCGGGCGGAGCCAAGAGTCTTCTAACCAACCTCGGAGGGTAGAGCTCTTGCTCTCAGTCGGAAGTGGTGCTGGCTTTACGTCGTAGGTGCGGAGATCTGGTGGTTGGGCCTCGCCTGGAAAGAGACGTATTGCGTGATTATGATATACTGGTATTTCGTTTTTATCATCAAAAGTAGTGGGAGCTTCACATTGTAGGTCCGGAAATCTAGTGGCAGGGGCTCGCCTGGTATGTGACGTGTGTGCATATCAGTTCCAAGTAGGTATTTGGTTGGAATATTGAAGAGAGAGAATACTAGCACTGTAGTGGGTTCGAAAGATCTGGTGGTGGTCCTTTGGAATAAGACTGACTCTAATACATGAGGGTGGATCTCTTGGTCCCGGTTAGACGTGATAGGGTTTACGTCGTACAATCGAGGGCCTGGAAGTTGGGTTCTGCAACGTCGACCTGTTTGGTTGTTATGATGCCCTGGTACTTTTTTTTGCTATTGCAGAGAGCGGGGCTTTTCGAGTTGTTGATGCTGATCGAGTGGTTGATCATCAACATCATCAACCAAAAGACGTCTACTGCTGAACATAGACCTCTCCCGTTAACTTCCACACTGAACGACAACCTGCCATCTGCATCCACTGGATGCCCGCGACTCTCACAATGTCGTCGGTCTATCTAGTGGAAGGCCTACCTACGCTGCGTCTTTTGGTCCGTAGTCTCCACTCAAGAACCTTTCTTCCCCATCGGTTGTCGGTTCTTCGAGCGATGTGACCTGCCCATTGCTACTTTTACCTGCATATTTTAATAGTGATAATAGTGTTTTTGAGTGGTTGATGCTCGATTGGAATTATGTGCTAATGATAACCTGGTATTCAGACTTATCTTCCGTCCTTTCATATGAGTGAAAGCCCTTATAATACAAAGTCTGGCCTTAGTCGGGTTGCGTTTTGATGTCCTACTATATGTTTTTGTTAAACCATTCGCGCCTATTTTGTGTCCTTGCTTGTAGTTTGGCTAATGTTTTGGTACCGATGCTTTGGTATCCTTTGGGATAACTCTGTTGGACGCTGGCTGGGGTAATGTAGTAAATACCCCAAGTGTACACCCCCAGGGCATCAGTGCAGAACTTAAACATAGTTTGGAGATCTTGGATAGGAGAAATTCAAAGTATTTGTCAGAACAAACGACAGCAAAACGCGTGTACCAACCAGCAGCCTACATACACTTCCAACTTGTGGTGGTAGGACTCTTTGCAGGGGTCCGCCTGGGGAAGTACCACACCTTTGCCAAATATTCAACCTCAAAGCAGTAGTGTGCAAACACTACTGTGTTCCGGATTGAAGGGCAATGTCTCCAGCGAAATTGCAGGTCACACAGAGATTTGACATCTTATATCTCGGGGTGACGAGCGCAGTGCATTGCCATCCAGGGTTTTGAACTGTTGAAATTCAAAACTCTGAGTGGCGTTGAGCTGTTATGGGCAAGCGTGAAGAGCCATCAGGCGAACGACTTCGCTCGTCTCGTCATCCAGTATCATTAAAAACTTAATGCATATTTTATGCAGATTTTTATCAGACTCAGGGTTTGCGGTTAATTTTTATTCGTCATATAAATGCAGTTGCACAGTTTTATGAAGTGTTTACCCGGCAAGAGGTTCAAGGGTAACTTTGAAGGTGGAATTGGTATAGTCGTTTCGTTCACTTTAATTTTATTTGAACTCTATCGTGTGGTTTTGGTTTTTCCCCAAAACTGCATTTAATTTTTTTTTATTAAATTCGAAGTTCAATGCACTGAGCAATTATTTTATAATTGTTTGATTACAGCCTACCTGGTGGTAAATGACAGTGTGGTTGTGTTTTTAACCGAGTTCCAAAAAGGAGGAGGTTATCAATTCGTTATTTTTTTATGGTTGATAGCTCAGAACCTTCGACTGGGTGAACCGATATTGATAATCCTTTTTTTATTTCAAAGCTGGTGCTCTCTGGGTCCCATTTCAATTTGATCCAGTTCTGAGATTTTTATATTGATAATTCTTTTTCGAAATAGATTTCCGTTGGGCAACCTACCTGATGTTAAGCGATGATGCGGTCTACGATGAGCACGCGAGCAAGCGACAGTGTTCACGCGGCCCGTTAGCTTATTTGCAACCTATCGCAAAAATAAACCGGCCTAGTGCGAGTCGGACTCGCGCGTAAAGGGTTCCGTACCATTATTTATAAAACCGGCACTAAATCACGTCTGTTGTATGGGAGCCCCCCTTAAATATTTGTTTTATTATAATAATTAATTATTAAAGTGAATGATGTAACTAAATATTCTGTGAATATTTCAAGCGTTTACCTCATGCCGTTATCAATATCGAGCAAAAAGAGCAAAAAATCACGTTTGTTGTATGGGAGCCCCCTTAAATATTTATTTTATTCTGTTTTTTGGTATTTGTTGTTATAGCGGCAACCGAAATACATAATATGTGAACATTTCAAGTGTCTATCACGGTTCTGACAGACGGACAGACAGACAGACAGACGGACGGACAGCGGAGTCTTAGAAATAGGGTCCCGTTTTACTCTTTGGGTACGTAACCCTAAAACGAGGTTTGGAATGGTAATGGTTGGTAGAGGCGTGCCCACAACACAGTGGAATTCCACACAGAATAGTCACTCAAAGCTAGAAACTGATTCCGACCGGCGCGAGCTGACACAGATCAAGAATCTTGCAGTTCGATTCATTGAACCTTTATAGTACGAAATTGTTGAGGTTATCAACATCACAAAAATGTTGAACCTTTGTGAATGAACTTTAATTCAGACGAGAATGGAGCTGATTAAGGTGAAACGTTTCACGTTTGGCGGAAAATTAAAATTTCAAACAGTTTTTTTGTTCTTGTAGCTAGGCCGGGTAATTATTGTAAACGATCATGATGTTTGCGAAAATTGATTATTATTTTTTACAAACTCGCGTAAAGTTATTTATCTCCAATGCACATTATTGCATACATTCGTCAATAAACAAACTTTTGCTGTTTCAAACGGTTTATTGCCAAATGTAAGTAATATGGTGAGTAACTGATCAATAGCTGTACATGATAATGTAAAGAACGACCAAAAATTTTCGCAAACACTGTGTCATTTCACAATTACTCGGCCTAGCTACGAGGACAAAAAAACTGTTTGAAATTTGAATTTCCCGCCATACGTGAAACGTTCCACCTTAAACGTTGTTTTGATTTGATATGCCTAATTGTTGTTTCGGAGTTGGTAAAGGTGGGAACAACAAAAGCAAACACAACAACGAGCAATGGAGAGAGCTATGCTCGGAGTTTCTTTGCGCGATAAAATCCGGAACGTAGATATTGGCCAAAGAACCAGAGCCAGCGACATAGCTATTAAAATATGCAAGTTGAAGTGGCAATGGGCAGGCCACATCTCTCGAAGAACTGATAACCGATGGGGAAGAGAGGTTCTTGAGTGGAGACCACGAACCGGATGACGCTGTGTAGGTAAGCCACTAGATGGACCGATGACATCGTGAGAGTCGCCGGCATCCAGTGGATGCAGATGGCAGGGTGTCGTTCAGTGTGGAGTTCTGAGGGGGTGGCCTATGTTCAGCAGTGGACGTTTCTGGCTGATGATGATGTTTTTTTCAATTTATCAATAGGCTTGCGTTTGATCGCCAACTTGCCTGATTTTAAGCGATGATGTGGTCTACGATGGAGCACGCTTGCCTAGAAGAAACCGATTCACTCGTGATTTGAAGACACCCAGATTGTTACTATCGGGGAACACCCATTCAGGCAGCGCTTTCCACAGACTAGCAGTTTGCACAATAAAAGGAGAATCAAAGCGCTCCGTATGGGTTTTCGGAATATCAACCATAAAGCGGTATCGATTTAACGTGCCCGCTCTGGCATGACCTAAACCTATTTTAGTTTAAGATTCAAGTAGTGTGGTAAACTTACTGTTTTCGGTCTTGGGACTTCTCTGGCCGGGCAAATCTGCTTCATCTTCTTGCATCTCCTCGATCTCTTCCTCTATAGATCTTGTCGTTGGTTGGCTTGTTGTTTCAGTCTGTGTAAATTAGGGTTTCTTAATGGATGTAAATACATCATCTGACGCAAAGCAACAACTTCTTTTTACACTAAAGTTATATGATTATTTACGGGATATTTACCGTGGTAAGGTTGTGGAAGGAGCTCCCGATATTTTGGCGCAGTTACATGCACCATGTTCACGGGAAGACTAAAGAATGCGGGTGGTTGGTGAAAAAGTTCAAAGTTTAATGTGTTCAAAATACTATACGCAGTGATACAGTGAGTGTGTTGTGTCGAGACTTAGGTTCGAGTTCGAGTTCCAGTGATAACCGTAGCAAAAGACTAAGAAAAAGGGGAAGATCGTTTTGTCTGTACCTAACTTTGAACTTTTTCACCAACCACCCGCATTTTTCAGTCTTCCCGTGAACATGGTGCATGTAACTGCGCCGAAATATCGGGAGCTCCTTCCACAACCTTACCACGGTAAATATCCCGTAAATAATCATATAACTTTAGTGAACAACCGTGATAGTTTAAAACAGTGTTTTTTTTACACGATAAAATTGCTGATAATCTTTCTAACGGCTGAACCGATTTTTTTGAATCATAGTTAAGAGTAAGAGCCGTAACAGACACGTCAACTTGGCTGACAAACCGCCGTCTGACCAACGGGAGAGAAAGTGAAAAAATTACTCATTCTCTAACGTTGCTCAGACGGCGGTTCGTCAGCCAAGTTAACATGTCTGTTACGGCCCAGGTTATGGCTATAAGAACACTCACTCACAAATTTAAACAAAAAAACTAAATCGAAATCAAGCACTTTGGTCCTCGACTAGATGAAGCCAGGTGCCCAGCCCAGGTGGGTTACCTACTTGTGTCTTGCTCTATCATTAACCGAGAGACCGAGACAAAATTCAATTGGAAGACTGCAGACTGACGGGAGGTCTTCCTGTGAACATGGTGCATGTAACCGGGCCGTAACTAGCCTTTTATGCTTCTGGTGGTGGTTTTAACTGCGCCCTTGAAAACTAAACTAGGTCCTGGTGTGGTCATTTCTGCGCCCCTCCAGAGTCTGCGCCCTGTGCCTGGGCACCCCTGGCACAGCCCTATTTACGGCACTGCATGTAACTGCGTCGAAATATCGGGAGCTCTTTCCACAACCGTACCACGATATAATATTATATCCCGTTAATAATCATATAAATGTAGAATTTACTGAACAACCGTGATAGTTTAAAACAAACGAGTCCCGATAAATATGAAAACATGTGTTCGAATCGCGAAAGTTAAAAAATGACTAAACGAGTCTCGTTCAAAAAGTGCCCAAACCGTTATAAAATCCCCTTCCAAAAGTTAAGTTAAAGAAATCATCAAATCACAATACTCATTTCGTATAATTCTTAATGATGTCACTGCTCATTTAGTAATTTCGACTTTATGGTATCCATTCGGCAAAATTATGGGAGATAAAAATTCGGTTTTGCCATTTGGTTGTTTTCTTATATCAAGGGAAATCCGGATTTGGCCCAAAAAGCAAAAAAGGCATCTTAATGTGTGGCATTCAAATTGGAATTTGATTGAAGTTATCTTTGTTATCCGAAGGATGGGCAGCAGCGTCTTAATAGTACACGGTGAACGTACTGCGATGCCCAAGCCGCCTGCCAAGCGTGGGGATTATGGCAACACTCCTCTCTATGAGGGAGGCCTTGTCCAACAGTGGACGTTAATTGGCTGATGATGTGATGTGTGTGTGAATCTTTGTTATGTTTTTGATTTTCTTTTCATCGACTGATGGCAAAAATTGAGTTCTCTGTGTGTGTAATATATTAGGTAAACAAGTTTTTTTGTTGAAAAGTATCTTTTTCAAACCAACCTTTTATGAAATTAGTGATCGGAACGGTGTGCTGATCAAAATGAGCCCAAACACTGTCGGTCTACTATTATCCATCGAGGAGTGACGTTGTCCGTCACTATCATCAAATCAGCTTGCTGTTACCATAATATTGTATTGTCATCGGAACTTGACAAGTATGACAAATTTCAACACAGTCTAACACCGGGAAATGGGTCATTTTAACTTGCAAGATTTGTATTAAAGGCAGACAAACACCGGGACAGGTGAAACTAAATAATCACAATGTTTTTTTAATGATACTGAGTGACGAGACGAGCGAAGTCGCTCACCTGATGGCTCTTCACGCTTGCCCATAACAGCACAACGACACTCAGAATTTTGAACTTCAACAGTTCAAAACCCTGGATGGCAATGCACTGCGCTCGTCACCCCGAGATATAAGATGTCAAATCTCTGCGTGCCCTGTAATTTCGCTGGAAACATTGCCCTTCAATCCGGAACACAGTACAGCACACTACTGCTTGGCTACTTTGTTTAATACTCTTGGTTTGCTAATAGCAATAATGTTGTTAGAATGCTAACTAATTTAGAAGTAAGTTTTTAATTGAGTACGAACAGGCGAGTTAGCAGACGCATAAATAAATATGAACAATAAAAAAGTTTTTAATCAATAGAGACCAGTAAAAACACTGACAAAGGTATGCTGCTTTGGGGATTACAAAATAATTCTACCATTAAACTTCAGAGCATGAAATGGATTTGGTTCAGAATGTGCTATTAAAGTACCTAGCTGCTAACCACCATATAAATTACTAGCCGTTCGCCCCGGCTTCGCACGAGTGTAAGCTCGGCCTTCGGCCTCGCTACAAAATATAATATAGCCTATGTCACCCGGGGATAGTGTAGCTTCCCAACAGTGAAAGAATTTTTCAAATCGGTTCAGTAGTTTCGGAGCCTATTCATTACAAACATACAAAAATAGGTACAAATCTTTCCTCTTTATAATATTAGTGTAGATGTGGAAGATAAAACTTTCGGTTATCTCACATCGCGTTTCACAATCTTTTTTTATCATACGGTTACTTAGTTCTATATTACTCGGGCAGCGGAATCGCAAAGCCGCGTTTTAACGTCAATTTTACTGTGAAACTACCCAACCCAAAAAATATTTTTTATTTGCAACTCGATCTGACACATAAATTAATAAAAACTTTATGTGATGGTTTGTCTTTTTCAACCGACTTCAAAATAGGCGGAGGTTCTATGTTCCACTGTGTATTTTTAATGATTGTGAAACCCAAGCAGTGTTTATTTAATAGATAAGATGTTATTAGCTTAACCGGAACGTTAACCGGACATTCAGACTAAAAACACTTTATTAACTACAGTTCTATGATTATTTACGTGATATTTACCGTGGTAAGGTTGTGGAAGGTGCTCTCGATATTTCGGCGCAGTTACATGCACCATGTTCACGGGAAGACTGAAGAATGCGGGTTGGTCGAACAGTTCAAAGTTAGGTGCAGACAAAACGATCTACCCTCTTTCTTAGTCTTTTGCTACGGTTATCAATGACGTCGATTCTGATGTACCATTCTCTAAACTAAACTAAATTTGACAGCTCTAAATTTGTTGCCATCCTTTTCTGACATACTGAAATGAAAAGGAATACTGATAATTTTTGTCCTGTCAAATTTGTTTAGTTTAGAGAATACAATACAATAACTCTTTATTAAAAACCACAAAAACAAGGACAACATTTTAAATTACAGTAATTATCTAGACTTTTAACTGGCGGCCTTATCGCTTGAAGCGATCTCTTCCAGGCATTCGTGAATGAATACAAAATGAGAATGATACAAAAGAATTGACCCCACTGGAACTCGAACCTAATTCCCGACAAAACATGGTGCATGTAACTGTGCCGAAATATCGGGAACGCCTTCCACAACCTTACCACGGTAAATATCCCGTAAATAATCATATTCTGAAACAAAGCCTAAACAGCCAAATTCACAAAACCCTAGTCGATGAATGTTAATACAAAAGAATTGACCCCACTGGAACTCGAACTCGAACCTAATTCCCGACAAAACATGGTGCATGTAACTGGCCGAAATATCGGGAACGCCTTCCACAACCTTACCACGGTAAATATCCCGTAAATAATCATATTCTGAAACAAAGCCTAAACAGCCAAATTCACAAAACCCTAGTCGATGAATGTTAATACAAAAGAATTGACCCCACTGGAACTCGAACTCGAACCTAATTCCCGACAAAACATGGTGCATGTAACTGGCCGAAATATCGGGAACTCCTTCCACAACCTTACCACGGTAAATATCCCGTAAATAATCATATTCTGAAACAAAGCCTAAACAGCCAAATTCACAAAACCCTAGTAGATGAATGTTAATATTTATACAAACCTTCTCCTCATTGTTAGCGGAATACATATCCTCCGAGTCGTCTCTATGTTTATAAACAAAATTGTCTGTCATAGACAATGTGTAATCTTCCGTCATTTCACTTACGTCTACTGTTGTCGCGTTATCATTTATCTCTTTAGAGTCATTGAAATCTGGCACGACAGTTGTGGGCGGCACTTCTGTCACTTCTATGTCTACATTATCTAATGATTCGTAGTTCTGTATGTTGGTATCTTCAATCACATCACCGGTGTCTTTTAGTATTTGATCAGTTTTAGAGTCGTCTAAACCTAGTTCACTGTCTTCATCACCGTTTGCACTGATGAAGCTAATGAGCACTAAGGCGATGATTGTTCTGTATAATATAGCCATTTTCGTTTTGGAATTTTTCGTTTTTCACTCGGTGATTCGCATTGTTTTTAGAACTGAGATCTGAAACAAGAGAAATATGATGTTAAGAGATATTCAAATTAGGGTAAAGCCACAACGATGCATAAGCTTTTTTAAATTATAAATAAACCGACTTCACGGATTTTACGCTGACCCTGTCGTCACATGCCACATTTATATATATTTTTTTATATATAAATAAACCGACTTAACAAGCGACTTCTTTATTGCGTTGCATTGTTGTTTTAAATGTTTTGTCGTTAGATATATTGAAAGTCAATTATAATGGACAAGTAGTCGATAATTTCAAGTTTTAAAAGATCAAACAAGTCATAGTCAAGCAAGTCACGATCAAGTTCAAATTAACAATGTTACCAATTGTATACATGTTACCAATTTTGATAACTAGTTTTTATTGCGAGTAAAACATGGTCAATGATTAACGATGCAACCCCGAAACAGACTTGGCAGAATTGTGACAATTTAGTAGCAGAAGTCAAAAACCCAAAAAGTCAAGTCACAGTCATAGTCACAGACAAGTCCAAGTCATTGTTTTCACGTGAGAAATATTGATAACTGGTTTTTTACTGCGAGTAAAACACAGTCAATGGTTTACGAAGCTACCTCGAAACGGACTTGGCAGAATTGTGACAATTTAGTCGCAGAAGTTATAGATCCAAAAAGTCAACTCACAGTCAAACTTTGACAATGTCACGGACAAGTCGTAAGTCATTATTTCCACGTCAGCAAGTTTGACAACTGGTTTTTGCAGCGAATAAAGCTGCAATAAAACCAGACTGCTTAGGTGCTTGAGGTCGAACTTCGTACTGTAATAGTAATGCAATAATTGTTGGTTCTTACAAAACGTTTGCATTGCTAAGATTTGCATAACCTGATTTCGGAATGTACCTGTTTATATAAGTCGACCGTCCCGGCTTCGCACGGGTGTAAGCTCACCCTTCGGCCTCGCTACAAAACATAATTATAGTCTATTTCACCCGGGGATAGTGTAGTTTCCCAACAGTGAAAGAATTTTTCAAATCGGTTCAGTAGTTTCGGAGCCTATTCAATGCAAACAAACAATCAAATCAATTCTTATATATATATATATATATTATAGAAGAAAAATCTATACTAATATTATAAAGTATAATATTATCAAAATATTAAAAATATACAATTCTTATATATATATATATAGTATAGAAGAAAAATCTATACTAATATTATAAAGAGGAAAGATTTGATTGTTTGTTTGTTTGCATTGAATAGGCTCCGAAACTACTGAACCAATTTGAAAAATTATTTCACTGTTGGGAAGCTTCACTATCCCCGGGTGACATAGGCTATATTATATTTTGTAGCGAGGCCGAAGTCCGAGCTAATACCCGTGCGAAGCTGGGTCGGACGACTAGTCTACACTAATATTATAAAGAGGAAAGATTTGTACCTATTTTTGTATGTTTGTATGTTTGTAATGAATAGGCTCCGAAACTACTGAACCGATTTGAAAAATTCTTTCACTGTTGGGAAGCTACACTATCCCCGGGTGACATAGGCTATATTATATTTTGTAGCGAGGCCGAAGGCCGAGCTTACACTCTTGCGAAGCCGGGGCGGACGGCTAGTATTATATAAAGCTATTTATTTATGTACGTGTTTGTTGAATTTTATTGCTATTGCATAGTATTATGCGTTGGTTTCGAAGAACCGATAACCGATAAAGAAGAAAGGTTCTTGAGTGGAGACCACGAACCGGAAGACGCAGCGTAGGTAGGCCTCCCACTAGATGGACTGACGACATCGTGAGAGTCGCAGGCATCCAGTGGATGCAGATGGCAGGATGTTGTTCAGTGTGGAGATTAAAGGGAGACCTTGTTCAGCAGTGGACGTCTTCTGGTTAATGTTGATGATTATAATGCGTTGGTTTTAGAGTCTGATCATTATCTAAGTCCACACAAAGTCATGTACACTTATAACACGCTTTTATAAGCTCAACTAACGAACTATGTAAACAAATTTTGAAAGTCCAGAGATTTGGAACAACCTGGCGTCTTCCTTGGCCTGTTCAAGTAGGGTGGCCATCCGTCCGAGTTTCCCCGTATTTGTCCTAGTTTAGAGGACGTCCGGGGAGCGTCCGGGCAGGACTTCATTTGTAGTCCGAGTTTAAAAATTTAAAGTCTTGGTCCTCCCGCGACACACGCACTGTGCCCGCACGCCGCGATTTTTACACTGACTATGTTTAAAAAAACCTGTTGACATGTCCGTGTTCTGGGCTATAAAAACCTGGGTTTTCACGCGTCTTGTCTTGTAGAGATGGCAACCCTATTTTTAGGGCAAGAGTGATCCACAAAAATAATATACTTCCAGATATTTTTTAATGCTAATGCGTAATGGCCTATTTTTCTTAAAATATTTTTTTTTTTTTTTTTTTTATTTGAAAGAATAAACTTTCAGATTAGTCTCATAGAAATTTCATCAAAATCAATTCAGTAGTTTGGTTTTTAAATCAAAATATCTGGACAAAAGATGTCATCAATTTTGAAGTCGGTTTTTGTAGTTGATAATTATAGCCCTTAATAAATTGTCCAACATCGAAGACCGGACACATTATTTGCAAGTTAAACATACACGTCAAACATAGAACCCGCCTTTTTCGTTGCGTCATCGGGTAAAAAGACAAAATATAGAGCAAGGAATTTGAAAATAAAACATATTTAAAACAAGTTCCATTACAAAAAACGTGGAATTTGGCTCGGTCGCATCCCGCACGTGGACAATTAAGACGGTAGATTTGGAATTTGATAAAAAATGGACCAGGATTATTATTTACGTCGAGTGGGTTCCGTAGCTTTTTTATGGGTGTTCCCCGATAGTTACAATCTGGGTGTCTCCAAGTCAAGAGTGAATCGGTTTCTTCTAGGCAAGCGTTATCCACCGTAGGCCGCATCATCGCTTAACATCAGGCGAGTTGGCGGCCAAGCGCAAGCCTATTTTGCAATTTAATAAATAAAAAAATGACGCCGACGTCACCAGTCGAAAGTAACGAGTTTTTGTGGCCATCGAAATATAATACCTATAGAGTCGCAATCTCCGAGTGAAAACAGTCAAAAATCGTCCGAGCGTCGTTGTGCTTACCTAGAAATCATTTATGTAGTTGACAAAGAATCAGAGTCATCGACATAGCTATTAAAATTTGCAAGTTGAAGTGGCAATGGGCAGGCCACATCGCTCGAAGAACCGATAACCGATGGGGAAGAAAGGTTCTTGAGTGGAGACCACGGACTGGAAGACGCAGCGTAGGTAAGCCTCCCACTAGATGGACCGATGACATCGTGAGAGTCGCGGGCATCCAGTGGATGCAGATGGCAGGATGTCGTTCAGTGTGGAAGTTAAAGGGGGAGGCCTATGTTCAGCAGTGGATGTCTTATGGCTGATGATGATGATGATAGTTGCCAATGTCACATTTACTCCAGTTTAGAAATCATGTAGCTTGTCTAATGTTCAACGTCAATTGTCCGCTATGTCATCGTGGCGTTGTATTCGGATTGCGGTTGCCTTACAACTAACCAAAAGGTTTTGATTCGGTCATTTTTTTCACAGATCCATACAAAGAGACATAGTTACTTCATCATTATCAGCCAGAAGACGTCCACTGCTGAATATAAGCCTCCCCCTTTAACCTCCACACTGAACGACATCGTACCATCTGCATCCACTGGATGCCCGCGACTCTCACAACTTAATACTTCATTACTTCACATCACATCATCAGCCAATTAACGTCCACTGTTGGACAAAGGCCTCCCTCATAGAGGGGTGTTGCCATAATCCCCACGCTTGGCAGGCGGCTTGGGGATCGCAGTACGTTTACCGTGTACTATTAGGACGCTGCTGCCCATCCTTCGGTGCTTCTGGTCGCAGTTTTAGGACATATCCGGGTCCATTACTTCGGCTGTTCATAATCAATGAAGCGTTTTGCCTTCAGTCCGCGAATCCCTAAATATGTTTCGGACCCAAAAAAACAGGGGTTCACATACTGACGTAACGAGCTGGTGGTGTGAGTCAGAGAACCCGAATATAATTACACTTGACCACTTTCCACCGTCTGCTTTTTTGTGTTGACAAAAAAGATATCTTATGCAAAATATGTAACAAGTAAAAGCTAGTAAAATTAAGCAACGAATAGATAGGCCTGTATTTGGGTGACGTGAGTGCAAATTGATATCAAATAAAGTAAACTCCGTTCACGCCTGAAGCATGGAATAGGAGTGTGGTGGTGCTCTTCTTCAAAAAAGGTGATAACACCTCGTTGAAGAATTATAGGCCCATCTCACTCCTGAGCCATGTGTACAAGTTGTTCTCCAGAGTCATTACGAACCTTCTCGAAAGCAGGTTTGATGACTTCCAGCCTCCCGAACAAGCCGGTTTCCGTAAAGGCTGGAGCACCATAGACCACATACACACGCTCCGCCAGATTATACAGAAGACTGAGAAGTATAATCGGCCATTATGTCTAGCGTTTGTGGACTATGAAAAAGCCTTCGATTCAATCGAGGCCTGGGCAGTGTTGCAGTCCCTCCAGCGTTGTCATATCGACTATAGGTATATCGAAGTGCTGAAGTGTTTGTATAGAAACGCCACCGATTACAGGACGAGAGCACGAGTTCACGCGTTCAGTAACACGTTCAGTATGGAGGTTAAAGGGGGAGGCTTATGTTCAGCAGTGGACGTCTTCTGGGTGATGATGATGAAAGTAAACTCGGAACAAGCCGGGAATTGTATCTTTTTTTATTAATTAACAGCCCGATACAGTTATATGATTATTTACGGGATATTTACCGTGGTAAGGTTGTGAAAGGAGCTCCCGTAAATAATCATATAACTGTAGTGAACAACCGTGATAGTTTTAAACAGTGTTTTAATAGCCTGATGCCAAGCGATGAAACGGTTTACGATGGATCATGCTTCTATAGAAAAAACCTTTTCATGCGCGACTTGAAAACACCCAGATTGAAACTATCGGGGAACAGCGGCTGCCTCGGTGGCTCAGTTGGTAGTGATCCTATTTTCTGTGCTTGGGGGCGTGGGTTCGATTCCCATCTAGGACAAACATTTGTGTGATGAACATTTGTGTTTGTTCTATGTCTGGGTGTTAATATCTATTTAAGTATGTATTTAAAAATATATATGTATGTATATCAGTCTCTGGCAGCCATATTACAAGCTTTGCTTAGTTTGGGGTCAGATGACCATGTGTGCAATAATGTCCCAGATATTTATTATTTATTTATTATTTTATTTACATCCATTTAGGCAGCGCATTCCACAATAAAAGCGCGTCGTATCGTTTCGGAATATCAACTATGAAATTGTGTCGCCGTCCGATAGAAAAATGCATCGTTCCCAAAATGATAGCCGGATTGTCGCGTTGGATTGCAATACTGATGCGTTGCGCTAAACACCCAGATTGCAGATTGATCTTAAGGCACGAGCATCCTGCAGCCGATCCTGCAGCATACTCCTGTGACTCCTTCTGGTTAACTCGAGAGTTTTGCGCATGTTCTGGACATCCCTGATACCTAAATCGCGTCCCAGGAGATGTAACCTTCATAGTATAAAATGTGACTGCATCTCTGGGTTCAGTTTCGAAACAGTTTATTTTACCATGGAGCAAGTAAGGCTAAGCTTGACGAAATTTTGTACACGCAACAAGGCGATTCGGTACTTTACGTCAAGACAAAGACTTGCTTCCGACCTCACATGATGTACTGCTCCCATGTTTGGAAGGGAGCATCCAAGTATCAGCTTGAGCCTCTTGTCTGAGAGCGGTCTACCATCCCAAGCTCACCGAATACCTAGAGCCACTCAGCGCAAACACTGGGTATCTCTGTATATTTTATGTGAGGGTTTAACTGACCAGTGGGATAGATGCAATAAGACCAACTCTGATTTTGACTTTGATGATTATATGGAATTTTAGTATTTATTTTTCTCTGACATTTGTATTTTACTGATTGACATTTTTTTTATTTTTGTAGTTCTTAATTTATATTAACACTAGCCGTCCGCCCCGGCTTCGCACGAGTGTAAGCTCGGCCTTCGGCCTCGCTACAAAATATGATATAGCCTATATCACCCGGGGATAGTGCAGCTTCCCAACAGTGAAAGAATTTTTCAAATCGGTTCAGTAGTTTCGGAGCCTATTCATTACAAACATACAAACATACAAAAATAGGTACAAATCTTTCCTCTTTATAATATTAGTGTAGATGTGTGATTTTTGACATTAATTTTTATCCTTAATTATTATTGCTGTTATGTGACAAATGATTTCAATGTAGTAAATAATGTATTTTAATTTTATTATAATCTTTTTTTTTTATATAATGATAATTTGTGAGATATTTATGTAATTGGTTTGACCGTGTTTTATCTCAATAAATAAATAAATAAAAATAAAATAAATTTATCGCACTAGCCGCCACCGCCTTAAAGTTTATCCACATAGCATAAATCTGTAGAAATCATTCACTGTGCGTTTTACACGATCTTTTTTGCCTCACGCCCGCAGTTTGTGGAATGAGCCTGACCCTGATGAGATCTTCGGCTTTTCTGATTAACTATTTCATGGGGTTCTTAAGACGGGCTGTTAATAGAGTCTTTAAAAGTCGGCAACGTATCTGTGATGCCCCTGGCGACTGTGATAGCATACCATCGGGCAGCCCGCTTGTTTGACACCTATGGTATAAAAAAATTGTGCAGATGTATTTTAGATGCTATCTATATATTGTTGTATAAAGCCAATTATGACCGTTTGACATTACAAGTGACCGCTGTTTGGCCTCGTTTTGTTTGCCCTGGGCTAACAGTGGTTAGGCCATGGCCACATCTGAGAGAGTTCTTAAGTTGGCAAATCACTGGCAAATTTTCACACACGTGTCGACTCAGCTGCAAATGAATTTCAAAATCATCAAATCTCGCTGGAGGATTCATCATTAAGTATTTACATATATACCAAACGGATAAGACTCCTGTTTGTCCTGAGGGCGCGGCTGATGGGATAATATTTGATGTATGAAAATGTATGGCGCCGCTCCAACGATCTGCGACAGACGCGCGCGGCTGACGACTGACGTCGCCATACATTTTTAACCGACTTCCAAAAAGGAGGAGGTTCTCAATTCGACTGTGTTACCTCATTTGTTACCTCAGAACTTTCCACTGGTTTTTTTTATGCCATAGGTGGCAAACTGATCGTCTGATTGTAAGCAGTCACCGTCGTCTATGGATACTTGTAACACCAGAGGCATCACAAATACGTTGCCGACCCTTTAAGACTCTATTAACTCGCCTTTTGAAGAACCCCATGTTGTAGCTTCTCGGAAACACCGCGGAAGGTAGCTCATTCCACATTTTGCAAGTCGAGGCAAGAAAGAACGCGTGAATCGCACAGTATGCGATTTCCACTGATCTATATCTGATGTATTTAAGGGTCGGCAACGTATCTGTGGTTGCAGGTATCCATAGGCGACGGTGATTGCTTACCATCATGCGAACCGTCTGCTTGTTTGCCACATATGGAAAAAAAATGTACTGACACTAGGGCTGGCAACGACAAGCACGCAAGTTGCTTATTCGAAAGAGACAAAAATAAGTTTATTATTATTTCCATGCCTATAAATATTATATCTACCGTTTTATCCACCGAGTCCATGACAGCCTATTGTCCCAGCTGTAATTGGAACCAATCAACTAATAGTATCTGACAAAAAACACAGAGGCTGCGCACGCGCACTTCCTGCTCGAATGTACTGCGCGTAGCTAATGAGATTAATGCGTTGTCCCACGAGTGACAGATGCGGCAAGGCGACGCGATGGACGACAACATCAATGTCATGGCTTTCCTGGGGGTCTAGATAAGAACCACTTTTTGTTAGCGTTAACGCCTGCGAACAGATAAAACTGTATGAAAATGACATTAGCTTGAGAGATGTCACGTGACTGCTAATGTCATTTTCATACAATTTTATCCTTCCGCAGGCGTTAACGCATACAGAAAGTGGTTCTTGTCTAGACCCCCTGGACCGGATCTGCTCAATCGAAATACGGAAATCCGACAAAAGTTACGGATGTCGGAAACCGTAATAGGCTACCGAGGTGGCAATGGGTAGGAAGTGGTGACGGCAGGTGGAGTAGAGCCCTGGCAGAGTGGTTAACTGGTTACCAATAAGGGATGAGCGTTCTGTCCACAAAAAAATATTGTTTAAATTAGAACGGCTGTCAAGGCATTTTTGTAAGAAATTTGTTGTAGCCAGTTGCACCAATATAAACGAAACATCAGTCATTCGAAATCAGTTAGGAACCATGACGCGGAGTTCGACGCGTTGATCTAAATAATAATGTTCTATCAAGATTCTGTCATAATGCCTGGCAAGAGATATCCGTTCTATTTACTTGTCTTTTCTGTGGTTCGTAGCTTTCCTGAGCCGGATCTCCATAACCCTTTAATTAATTAGAACGGCTGTCAAGGCATTTTTGTTGTAGCCACTTGCACCCATATAAACCCATAGCAACTGTGACGCGGAGTTCGACGCGTTGACATAAATAATAATGTTCAATCACTTAACTGTCACAATACGAGCACCTTGCGACAAAGTTTCCTTCTCATTTCCGTTCTATTCACATCTCTTTTCTGTGGTCTCGACATACAATTGGCCAGTTATTTTTAAACCGGTTTAAAAATATTGTTGAACGGTTTTTTAAAGAAAGAAATTCGTAATTTCTGCATTATTTTTGTCTTATTTCAGATCGTCAGTATCGTTTATTACGACATTTTTATCAATAATCATAATGTTTCCAGCCGAGTTTTTGCGTAACACACACACTGATAGCCTCTTATCGAAACAAACTTGTTCTGCGAACTTTCCCCGCGTGAAATATTCTTATTGCGTTTTGTATTATTGTCATCATCATCATTTCAGTCATTGGACGTCCACTGCTTGACATAGCCCCCATTGATTTCCAAAAGGACCGGTTGGAAGCGGCCTGCATCCAACGTTTTCCTGCGGTCTCTTTTAGGTCGTCTGTCCATCTTGTGGGTGGACGTCTTACCGGTCCCTGGTCTCCATTCGAGAACCTTTCGGCCCCATCGGCCATCTGTTCTGCGTGCTATGTGCCTTGCCCACTCCTACTTCAACTTGCTAATCCGGTGGGCTATGTCGGTAACTTTCGGTCGTCTACGGATCTCGGTTTTTTCTCATTTCTCGTCGCTTCGCGTATTCTTGTACGAGTGCTTTATTTAAAACGAATATTTTTTGCGAAAGCGACAGTCGGTGACTAGTTTTTCGGCGAATATCCTCGTTCAGGATTCTATAGCGGAAAGAAACTCCGAGCATTGCTCTATTTATTGCCCGTTGTGTGACTCTTGAGTTTTTCCAAAAGGCTAACAGTTAAGGACCAAGTCTCAGCACCATATGTCATCACAATAAAAAAAAATATATACACAGATGAAGTTATGGTTTGTCCCTTCAGCAATATTTTGGACAAGTCGACCGTCCCGGCTTCGCACGGGTGAAAGCTCGGCCTTCAGCCTCGCTACAAAATATAATATAGCCTATGTCACCCGGGGATAGTGTAGCTTCCCAACAGTGAATTTTTTTTTTTCAAATCGGTTCAGTAGTTTCGGAGCCTATTCAATGCAAACAAACAAACAATCAAATCTTTCCTCATTATAAAATTAGTATAGATTGTGATGTCATTTTTCTTCTTTTTTCTTTTACACATGTAACGGAATGTTTGGACGTGATTTTCACCCCTTTCAAAACGACGGATTCATTTGAAACTTTGCTCACTTATCAAGGACCGATGACAATGCAATAATTTAAATAGTTTGTCCAATCACCTTACCAGGATTTTCAGGATTAGCGATAGCAGATTTTGAAGCGTGTTTTTTAGTTTTTTAAATTGCGGGAATTATTAGTTTCAAGTTTGTACAGAAATGAAATGAAATATTTATTCGTAGCAAAGCTGTAGGTCGGTACAGTAAGTAGGTATAGACTTGAAATCGGTTTTGTTTGCATTTCTATAAATGTACTATATTTATTAAATGAAGTCACAACGTCTTTACTGAGAATAAATCAATAATTCATGAACGTAAGCTATTGTGATAATAATGCAAATATTTTTCCCTGACCCCTTCTATCATTTATATTGTGATTCTAATCATACAGAAGGAAGATCTACAATGTCCGCAAAGCTAGTTTGTCGTTTTCCTGTACGACCTTCCGAGTAGACTGGATTGTACTCTCAGGGTCTCCCAGGTACTCTCGGATTATATGCTTTATCATCATCATTAGACAGAAGACGTCCACTGCTGAACGTGCTCCCCTTTAACTTCCACACTGAACGACATCCTGCCATCTGCATCGACTGTACGCCCGCGACTTTCACGATGTCGTCTGTCCATCTAGTGGGAGGTCTACCTACGCTGTGTCTTCCGGTTCGTGGTCTCCACTTAAGAACCTTTCTTCTTCATCGGTTATCAGTTTTTCGAGCGATGTGGCCTGCGCATACAACACACATACATATACTTGCAAAGTTTCAAATCGATACCATAATTAGAAGTAGGTACGATAAAATCTTCTTTCTAGATTTCTGCCCTACAAATTCCACTTGCAGTAATCGACATTTTTGGGTCACGTTTTATGCAGAAATTGTATCCCAAGGGGATAATCTATGCACAAAAAATAATTTTGATCTTGTTCTTTAGATACACTTAAAAAGTTGTAAAACATAGACACGTTGTTTGTATATCCAAAAAATACGTTTTTCGCATTTTTCTCGAAACCGCCATTTGCAAGTACTGCATTTGTTATAAGGAGGGCAGATTTGTTTACATAGCGACAAGTGAAATCAATAAAAGTGTTAATAAACTAAAATAGGTAACATAAAAGAACAAAAAACTGGCCAAGTGCGAGTCGGACTCGCGCACGAAGGGATCCGTACCATTTTCTATAAAAACGGCAAAAAAACACGTTTTTTGTATAGGAGCCCCACTTAAATGTGAATTTTATTTTAATTTTAGTAATTTATTTTTAAAGTGAATATATAACTAAATATTTTGTGAATATTTCAAGCGTCTATCTCTTGTTGTTATCAATATCGAGCGAAAACGAGCAAAAAAATCACGTTTGTTGTATGGGAGCCCCCCTTAAATATTTATTTTATTATATTTTTTAGTATTTGTTGTTATAGCGGCAACAGAAATACATCATCTGTGAAAATTTCAACTGTCTAACTGTCACGGTTCATTAGATACAGCCTGGTGACAGACGGACAGGCGGACAGCGGAGCCTTAGTAATAGGGTTCCGTTTTACCCTTTGGGTACGGAACCCTAAAAAGTACTCTCTTGATTTACTAGATTCTTCTTTTCATTTGTGCCGCTGAGGTTTCCATCTTGCATATCAATGGTATGTCTTGATGAATATAATCGACGGCTTGAATGCAAAATGGATAACCATTTTCGAAATTTTTTAAGTTTATTTCTCGGTGCAAGTATTTTTTATCACTGGCGGCTGCAATGACATTGTCAAATTCGAATGAAAACATTGCCTCTTACCACAAAAGTGCTTCTTTTTAACCCTCTTCCAAAAAGAAGGAGGTTCTCAAATCGACTGTTTTTTTTCAAATGTTTGTTACCTCTGAACTTTCGACTGGGTGAACCGATTTAGATGATTCTTTTTTTATTTTAAATCTGGTGCTTCCTGTGTGGTCATATGTCAATTTGGTCCAGTTCTGACATTTTTATGAAGTCGGTTTTTCATATTTACACAAGCTTTGCTTAGTTTTGGGGTCAGAAGACCGTGTGTGCAAAAATGTCCCGAATATTTTTTTATTTATGAGGTCGACGATCATTCGACGATCATTGACCTTTGAGCTAAACCGGTCGTCCTACTAATCTTTCATTATTATTTTGTAGTGGTAGGATTCTTTTGCAGGGGTCCGCCTGGGGAAGTACCACACCTTTGCCAGTTATTCAACCGCCAAACAGTAGTGTGCAAACACTACTGTGTTCCGGATTGAAGGGCAATGTTTCCAGCGAAATTACAGGGCACACAGAGATTTGACCTCTTATATCTCGGGGTGACGAGCGCAGTGCATTGCCATCCAGGGTTTTGAACTGTTGAAGTTCAAAATTTTGAGTGGCGTTGAGCTGTCATGGGCAAGCCTGAAGTGCCATCAGGTGAGCGACTTCGCTCGTCTCGTCACTCGATATCATAAAAAAAAACTTGATTCCATACTTACACCGTTTTGATAGTAAGTGTTCGAATTTGCGTCGTAACTTCGTAATTCAAGGACGTATTTACGTATGCTGTGCTCAATCTTTCCGGGAGCGATACACTATATGAACGCTGTCAGTTTTACTCGGTTTAAGGCTAACTTTTCTGAATCTTTTATCGCATTTTTACACAAACTTCTAAAAATGAGTTTTTTTTTTAAATGTTTGTTGGCTCAGAACTTTCGAATGGGTGAACCGATTTTGATCTTTTTGTTTTAATTTGAAAGCTGGTGCTTCCCGTCTGGTCCCATTTCAATTTGGTCCAGTTCTGTCATTTTTATGTAGTCGGTTTTTTATATTGATAATTATCAATGGGGAATGTTCTAAAGAACTGTACGATCTAGTGCCGACGGCGCGGTTTTACCATCGTACTAGCCGCCACCGTTTGAAAGTACATCTACATATCATAGATCAATGAAGTGGTTAAAATGGTTGATGATTATCGACTCTTTTATTGGGGGTTAAAAAAAATATTTAATGATTTTATTTGTTGTTGATCAGTACCCTTAGTACAAGATTTGTCAGTTTTCGAAAACTTTTTTCGTTTCCGTATTGTCCCATACATTTTAGTAAAGTGCCTCTAGCGGAAACGCGGATGAACTAAAATCGGTAGTAATCGGCAGTATAGGTTGCTTCACTCAAATACGAAAAATAGTTTCGAATAGCTTTCAGCCCAGCAATGTATGCATCAAAACGAAAACGAAAAAAGTTTTCGAAAACTATCAAATCTTGCACTAAGGGTACAGCTCTTTTAATAGAGGTTAAAAATAAAAATTTGGTGTTGGAATGTTTTTTTTTTGTTTGTAAGATAAACTACCTAGTTATGTCAGTGTCAAGCTGACAGTGAACTGTCACTTGTGTGTGCGGAACGAATCTACGATGTTGTTTAAATATCGCAATATAAATCCGTGGGTAAGACATTAATCTAAGTTTAACTATCACCTAAAACTTAGGCGTAAACTTAAGAGTTAAAAAAAAATCGTGAAAAAAATGGTTGATGATTATCAGCTCATTAACCGGGGCTTTAAAAAAAATTACATTTATAGTTTTTGTTAAAATTTACTTTATTTTTATCACATTCCATAAGGCATTTCGAATTTATTTCCATGCTTTAATTTGACTCTGATAAAAACTCGTCTAAAATTTAAACGCTTATATAACCAAACGTGGTGATAAAATAGGTGAACTGACCGAATTAAGTAAAGGTTTCAGAGGTTATATTATAGGATTATCTAAGAAATAGTTAATTAATTGGTTTTAGCATTATATAATGCAATTTATATATTATTATTTTTTGACAGATTTTAAATGTATTACTATTGACTAAAGTAAAACTGCAATACATACCACAAACGTTTTTTTTATAACTTTTTTGTATTTTATTATCATCATCATCAGCCGTAAGACGTCCACTGCTGAACATAGGCCTCCCCCTTTAACCTCCACACTGAACGACATCCTGCCATCTGCTTTCACTGTATGCCCGCGACTCTCACGATGTCGTCGGTCCATCTAGTGGGAGGTCTACCTACGCTGCGTCTTCCAATTCGTGGTCTCCACTCATGAAACTTTCTTCACCATCGGTCATCAGTTCTTCGAGCGATGTGACCTGCCCATTGCCACTTCATCTTGCAAATTTTAATAGCAATGTCGGTGACTCTGGTTCGTTGAAAAGGCCAACAGTTAAGGACCACGTCTCAGTACCATATGTCATCACATATATTGCATAGCAGCTTACTCTTTTTTTTATAATTCTCAGCGATTTTTACCTTAAACCATTATAATTTGACTAACACATATTTAATTATATTATACAAGTATACATAATTTTATAAAGTTTTTTTTTTTTTTTTTTTCTTTAGTTAACCAGTTTTTTGTTTCATAAATTATAGGTTTTTTTTTCATGCATGCGTACATACCATTTGTTCAACCCGGTGAATGACTGGTAGAAAATGTTTAGCATTAAGTCCTCCATTTGTGCATTGTACTTAGTTTGTAAGTGTGCAATAAAGTATTAAATAAATAAATAAATAATTAATAGATGTAAGTAATTGCTGTAGAATGTTTTTTTTTTTGTAGTTAAATTGTTGTTTTTTTATAACATTTGGGAACTACGATGCCACAGACAGACAAAGAGACATACGTCAAACTTATAACAGTCTAATTGCTGATTTACGCGAGAATGTCCAGGTCAACCTCCGCATCTAAGTTTTCTCTCGAACGAAGTCACGGACAAAAAACTATGCAAACATAAATTAAAACTGACTCGGCTCTATACCTTGAACTCGATAAGATCTTTATATATGTACGTACTTATTATTATATTTAAACTTTTTGTGCACTATTTGCTTTTAACACTTCGAGTGGTAGACATGTTTCGGTCAGTTGCTGACAAAAAACGCGTCTTGGTAGGTTATTATGATTAATGAGTATTTGCATGCGCCCAGGCTTCCGAGCATAAAGCCTGGACGACATCTCCGGCGAGATCAAATAATTCTCAATGTAAAAAACTGACTTCAAAATTAATAGTAAATGCTCTGGCGAAATTTCCAAATTAACAGGCGTACGAACATACATACTAGGGTTGCCTGGAAGAGATCGCTTATAGCGATAAGGCTGCCAATTGCTTCACTAGTTTTTAAGTTGTTTTTTTTTGTGTTGCCTACTATGTACGTTTGTAATTTTTGGTGTGAACAATAAAGTTTTCTATCTATTCTATCTAACAATGTTAACGATATTGCCAAATCAACAGGCGGTCGAACATATAATATGTTCGAGCGCCTGTTGAATTTTTTACATTTCGTCATCATCATCAGCCAGAAGATGTCCACTGTTGAACATAGGCCTCCCCCTTTAACCTCCACACTGAACGACATCCTGCCATCTGCATCCACTGGATGCCCGCGACTCTCACGATGTCGTTGGTCCATCTAGTGGGAGGCCTACATACGCTGCGTCTTCCGGTTCGTGGTCTCCACTCAAGAACCTTTCTTCCCCATCGGTTAACAGTTCTTCGAGCGATGTGGCCTGCCCATTGCCACTTCAACTTGCAGATTTTAATAGCTATGTCGGTGACTCTGTTTCTTTGGCGAATATCTACGTTTCGGATTTTATCGCGCAAAGAAACTCCGAGCATAGCTCTCTCCATTGCCCGTTGCGACAGCCTTTATGGGGGGCCCATTTAGTGGATGTCATGTCATCACCTATCCAAATATATTTTGAGATGAAACAGGATACGGCAGGTGGCGTTTCTCATCTTATAGATCTGTTCTCATATCCACAAGTAGTTCACCTCAATAGCTCAGACTTTTTTAATCCAATACTGTACAATAGTTTCATATTCCATTTTGTACACATTCCATAATTGTATTTTTTATATTTAACAGGGCCTCTTAAACAGGGTGTTGGCTTCAGCTCCACCAATGCCTACCAAATGTCCGGGTTAGACCCGAGAATCTTCCGAAGTAAAGTCATAATAATAAAATACGGACCGAAAAGAGAACCTCCCTAAAGTTGGTTAATAATTATTAATATGAAAAACCGACTTCATGAAAATGTCAGAACTGGACAACACAAGAAGCATCAGCTTTCAAATAAAAAAAGAATCATCAAAATCGGTTCACCCAGTCGAAAATTAACAACAACAACAGAGGTTACAAACATTAAAAAAAAAACAGTCTAATTGAGATCCTCCTTCTTATTGGAAGTCGGTTAAAAACACGGACCGAAAAGATAAATATTTTTTTAACCAACTTTAGGAGCCTCCTAAAGTTAAAAATAATTTTACGCTGGGACAATTTTAAACTTGATAACGATAAAAACATACACTTACAAACCTGTTATGAAACAAGTTTGACAGTTTTATTTCGTTCTCCAATGGCGTCTTAAATTAGCACGAATTTATTGGAATGCAATAGGTATCTACTTTTTTAATTTTATTTGATGCAGTGTTTGTAAACAAAGTCGGGACGGTGATGTCACTTTTGGTGAGTTAAAATCGTGATTTGGTTGTGAATTAGCATACCTTAATGCATGTTAATTTTCTTAATTATATGTACGGTTATTCGTAAATTTACATTTGGTAGGCATTGGTGGGGGCCTTACCCCTTAATCAACCCATTTTTCCTCCCTTAATCCGGCCCTTGCCCGAAATAACATAGCATATAATTCATCTGGGTTAAAGCATTTAAATCCGTCCGGTGCTTTAGGAGATGTCATTGTGCGTGGCCAAACAGACAAAACCCGAGTATGTCCTAAAGCTGCGACCAGAACCACCGGAGGATGGGCAGCAGCGTCCTAATAGTACACGGTGAACGTACTGCGTTCCCCAAACCGCCTGCCAAGCGTGGAGATTATGGCAATACCCCTTTCTATGAGGGAGGCCTTGTCCAACAGTGGACGTTAATTGGCTGATGATGTGTGTGTAAACAGACAAAAATTCTAAAAACTGTCTTAACGTGTTCAGCTGCTTATTTTAAGACGCCCTGTGGTTTTTTTAATATCTCGCAATTACAGTTTTTTTTATCTCTACGTTTTTATTATATGTATAGATAGATAAATAAATAATAATAAATATCTGGGACATTTTGCACACACAGTCATCTGACCCCAAACTAAGCAAAGCTTGTAATATGGCTGCCAGAGACTGATATACATACATATATATTTTTAAATACATATTTAATGGATATCAACACCCAGACATAGAACAAACACAAATGTTCATCACATAAATGTTTGTTCTAGGTGGGAATCGAACCCACGCCTCCAAGCGCAGCAGGTAGGTTCACTACCAACTGAGCCACCGGGGCAGTCGATGTATAGATTCTCTTCGCAAGGGGTCCGTAATATTGGTAAAATTTTGAAACTGGTCCGTGACCATAAAAAGTTTAAGAATGATTGCCATCGAGAGACCTTCGCTTCGCTCAGTAAATTATGTCACAGTCCCGTCAATTAAAATTAATTGTGGCAGTATATTTACAAATATGCTAATATTTAGAAGCAACAAGGCGTGATTTCTTTATCTGAAATCGAAGGAAAATCATAATATACCATTGAATCGCTAAATACATTTGCATATATAATTTTTTTATGATAATACATACATACTCAATGATTGTGATGAATGATTTATGATTATCGTCATACTTGTCGGTGGCGGATTAATTTTTGTAACGCTTTTGAAGGTTATTTAATAAATGTAAACTAGAAACACAAACTGATATACTCGTATAAGTATATAACAACACTAGCCGTCCGTCCCGGCTTCGCACGAGTGTAAGCTCGGCCTTCGGCCTCGCTACAAAATATAATATAGCCTATGTCACCCGGGGATAGTGTAGCTTCCCAACAGTGAAAGAATTTTTCAAATCGGTTCAGTAGTTTCGGAGCCTATTCATTACAAACATACAAAAATAGGTACAAATCTTTCCTCTTTATAATATTAGTGTAGATAATAAAATAAACACTGTTTTAAACTATCACGGTTGTTCACTAAAGTTATATGATTATTTACGGGAGTTCCAGTGATAACCGTAGCAAAAGACTAAGAAAGAGGGTAGATCGTTTTGTCTGTACCTAACTTTGAACTTTTTCACCAACCACCCGCATTCTTCAGTCTTCCCGTGAACATGGTGCATGTAACTGCGCCGAAATATCGGGAGCTTCTTCCACAACCTTACCACGGTAAATATCCCGTAAATAATCATATAACTTTATAAAAAAATAAGTATTAATTTAAATAATTATCAATAAAAAAACCGACAATTAATTAACCGACAATTTCATGTACTTTCATACTCATTTTTTCCAACTTTTTTTGTTTAAAAATCAAACTACTGAACCGATTGATGAAATATCTATGCGACCAATTTGAATGTATGTAAGGTTGGTATATTATCCTTTCAATAAAAATAAAAAACACATCCGTCATAGGACTGCACGTCAGAAGTGAAAATGGCGCTACATTAAAATACACGGTACAGCGTGACGATGACGCGAGTTCCATGATTTTGGTTCACCCAAAAAGTTCTCAACGCGCCTAAAGAAGTTCACTTCAATAACCCAAAACGATTTATAAATTACAAAGTTCTGAGGTAAGAAACATAAAAAAAATACAACCAAATAGAGAACGCCCTCCTTTATATGAAGTCGGTTAAAAACAGAAACGTTGTGTAATGTATTGAAATATTACCTACCTAAAATAACTAAATTAAACCAAGCTATCTACAACTATTATGTTAAGGCAGGCCCGAGATTATCATTTGAATGAATTTTTGAATTTTATATATTTTTTACCCAAATCAGAGGTTCTTAATTGGACTGTATTTTTTGTTTGTACATTACGCGGTATCCTCCCGATTGTGAAACGATTTTGATGTTTATTTGTATGTTAAATAGGTAATATCTAGAGGGTAGTTCCATTTAAATTTAAAGACAATATTCGACCGCTAAAGGTGTAAAATTTGGTGATGACTCTTGCTGATTGACCGTCTCGTGACGTATTTTTTTTCTTCAGGAGCGACGTTCTGAATTCTGTTCGGTTTTTTTAATGTACTTATGGTTATTCGATAGCCCGTTGGTCCAGTTGGTAGTGTATCTGCCTCCTGCGCCTGGGTTGGCGTGGGTTCGATCCCCACCTAGGACAAACATTTGTGATGTGTGATGAACATTTGTGTTTGTTCTATGTCTGGGTGTTAATATCTGTTTGAGTATGTATTTAAAAATATATATGTATGTATATCAGTCTCTGGCAGCCGTAATATGGCTTTGCTTAGTTTGGGGTCAGATGACCATGTATGCAATAATGTCCCAGATAAATATTTATTTTATTTTAATTCTTTTTAATGTAAAGGATGCATTCGTGTTTGTCCCAGATGTCAATAGTTTTTGAACCAGCTTTAATAATACGATTTGTTAGAGCGCCTGTTGATTTGGCTATATCAATAATTTTGTTCGAGCGCCTGTTGATTTGACAATATCAATAATTTTGTTCGAGCGCCTGTTGATTTGACAATATAAATAATTTTGTTCGAGCGCCTGTTGATTTGGCAATATCAAAAATTTTATTCGAGCGCCTGTTGATTTGGCAATAGGCAATATCAATAATTTTGTTCGAGCGTTTGTTGATTGGACAATATAAATAATTTTGTTCGAGCGCCTGTTGATTTGGCAATATTAGTAATTTAGTTCGAGCGCCTGTTGATTTGGCAAAATGAATAATTTTGTTCGATCGCCTGTTGTTTTTGAAATTGTTTTTCGATAATCTACACTAATATTATAAAGAGGAAAGATTTGTACCTATTTTTGTATGTTTGTAATGAATAGGCTCCGAAACTACTGAACCGATTTGAAAAATTCTTTCACTGTTGGGAAGCTACACTATCCCCGGGTGACATAGGCTATATTATATTTTGTAGCGAGGCCGAAGGCCGAGCTTACACTCGTGCGAAGCCGGGGCGAACGGCTAGTATGTAATAATTTAAATCATATACACGTTCATAAAAAATCGTATAACTTACCAGCTACAATGTTACACGTTCAGTTCAGTATTCAGAATTTACGATTTTCTCATTCTATTATCTTCAGTTTACTGCAGGTATTAGAGCTGTTAACTTGAACTATGTATAGCCTATAGTGTGATATTGTCCATATCGCATTTGAACTATTTGTCCTTATAATGGATAATGACATTGAAGTCGAAGTCGCTGTTTTATTAAAATTGGTGCATGAATTCGCTAACATTTGCGTTTTAATGTGTTTGTAGAAGGCTATCTGGCGCTACTTTTCGGGTTAATGTTATAAATACAACACACCTTACTTAAAATTGTTTGCAAAATTTATATATGCTTAGAACTACTGTCATTTTTGACAGCTCCATTAGCTCAGTTGGTAGTGTACCTGCTTTCTGCGCTTGGGGCCGTGGGTTTGATTTTCACGTAGGACAAACATTTGAGTGATGAACATTTGTGTTTGTTTTATGTCTGGATGTTAATATCTATTTAAGTATGTTTTTAAAAATATATATGTACGTATATCAGTCTCTGGCAGCCATATTACAAGCTTTGCATAGTTTCGGGTCAGATGACCGTGTAGCAAAAATGTCCCAGATATTTTTTTATTTATTTTTCTCGCTGTAGAAAATGGACACGCGCGAAAACGAGACGAGAAAATTTGGAAATTAGATCTTGCATGAATTAAAAATTTAATAAGATAGCTGCACATTGTGGTAATAAAATAAATAAATTTATTATGACAAAAAAATCATTTCATGTCCACCTTTAAGAGCATCTGGGCTGAAAACTCTGAAATCGCTTTATTTACTTGCTTAGAGTTCAATATAAAATGTATTATTATAGCGACGAAACGGCGCGGGCGCATTTGCGTTAAAGTTGCATTTTTCTTCAAAAAGGCTGGACTGATTTGAATTTGTTTATAAACTGACTTCAAAAAAGGAGGAGGTTTTCAATTCGGTTGTTTTTTACATACGTATATATTTTTTATGTTTGTTACCTCAAAACTACGTCGTTATTTTTTTTATGCCTTAAGTGGCAAACAAGCAAACGGCACCCCTGATAGTACGCGATCACCGTCGCCTATGGGTACCTGCAACACCAGGGGCATCACAGATACGTTGCAAACCATTAAATACTCTATTAACAGCCCTTTTGAAGAACCCCATATTAAAGCTACTTGGAAATGCCGTGGGAGCTCAATTTATAAACCATTTTGGAAAATTGGTATTTATATGAAAGGATATATTTTCAAATTGGTCCCATATCATCGTCCCAGAATTTTCATCATAATGGGTTCAGTAGTATTGTAATTAAATCAAACTAAGTGGAAAAAATATGTTATACAAATAAACGAATTAGATTACTTTGAATTGTTGAAAGTAGGTTTAATTGTTGTGATAAAAATCTATACAGCGGTTTAAATTTACGAGTTATTTTAACGTTTTTTTTTTTCTTTTTCTGTCGATAGTAGAGCATTCATAAAATGAAAAATTGCAAATTGTTCGTAATTTTTTTATACATGTTCAAAGGTGGCGATTTTGGAGGCTAAAGTTGTCAAAAACACCTTAATGTCAATTTTTTTACGGCTTAAGGTTTTGACTGAACTAAATTAAAGACGTCACTATCTCTTTTAATACATTTATGCTCGGTCCAAGCGATTATTAGCTCTGATAACTGCAATGACATAAAGCTAAAAAAAGCTGATAAAAAACCACGAACTCTGATTACTTTTTTTTATCGCGACTAAGTCCGCGTTTGACCACCAACTCGCCTGTTGGTAAGCGACGATGTTGTCGAAGATGAAGCACGCAGACTAAGAAGATACCTATTCACTCTCGCCTTGAAAAGGCCCAGATTATATCTCTCAGGAAACAAGGCAGCCGGCAGGTTGTTCCAATCCTTGGTCGTACGGATTAGAAACGTAAAATCGAAACGTTTGGTACGTATCCAAGCAAAGTCCACAATGTATGGTGAATATGGTGGTAATGAGCCGTTTTCCTACTTGTCCTGTAGTAGAAAGGGGATGGTAGGATAAGGTCGTGTAGCTCCGATGCACATTCTCCGAAATGAATCCTATAGAAAATTTACTGACTCGCTACTTTACGGCGGTGTTCTACACTGAGAAGTTTCTAAGTTTCTTTCTTTTTTTTACTTAAGAATGTAAAGCTAATTTCAGACTACGCTATAATATAATAGCATATAGTTCATAGCACAACAATCGCGCACCATACATTATTATGGACACGTTCACACTTAACCTACTATATATTATTGGCTCCTTCCTTATTTCCTTGTTTGCTATACTATTCAGCACAATAGTATAGCGTAGTCTGAAATTAGCTTTATAGGTAACTGATACTACAGTCAAATATTAAAAGAAAATGTTTTTACTCAAATACATTCAGAGTTTCATTTCGGCGATTATAACTTTTTTTATCCAACTGCGTCGTTACGATCAAGTCGCCTGCCTGATGGTGAGGGACACATCATCATCATCATTAGCCATAAGACGTCCACTGCTTAACATAGGCCTCCCCCTTTAACCTCCACACTGAACGACATCCTGCCATCTGCATCTACTGGATGCCCGCGACTCTCACAATGTCGTCGGTCCATCTAGTGGGAGGCCTACCTACGCTGCGTCTTCCGGTTCGTGGTCTCCACTCAAGAACCTTTCTACCCCATCAGTTATCGCTAAGGGACACGCTTGCCCTTAACCACAGGTTAAGTTAAGTCAACTCAAAACCTTCAAATCTACGTCAAAGGTTCAGTAAATAAACATGATTGACAAACTATCTCCTCATCGCGAGATGTAAATGTTTCTCAACTTAGGAAAAAAATATTGCACACCACTTGCGAGTTTTCTAATCGTTACTTAGAATTAGGTAAGTACAGCTTTTGAAAGCACAATATTACTTAACGCTAACTTACTTTTAACTTGACACAAAAACGATCACACACAAAAGCACTGGCACAAAAATGTCCACGGAAAAAACAAAACACTTAAAAAAATGAAACACTTTCGATGTCTGTTCCGAATTTGGAATTCGAATTGCGAACGTCGTGCTCTCGCAACGGTCAACGGTGGACTGGTGTCGGCGCGTACGCAGGTGTTCTTTATGTCATAGATCAAATTGGGACCGCTTCATGCAATACGTGCATTCAGTGGCGGTAAGGAAAAACGGGACAAATGAATTAAATATATTTTAACCGCCTTAATCTAACGCGAGTAATTCCCGTGTAATAAACATAATGTGTAGAAACCACGCCGACATCCATTACTTCACTAAATATTTAAAGATTTATCATCACGTCACGTCTGGTATATTTGATGTAATCTAAGATGAAGTTAATTCAAAAAAAAAACTTAATGCGATAGATTAGGTAATATATGAGATGAAATGCAAACAAACTAATAGTACGAGATCCGGCTGCAGGATTACTTTGGACATCGAGTTTTTGCTTAAAACCAAATTTTTACGCATATTTATGATTAGGAGAATATATATCAACCAGGGTGCCAATCAAAATGTGGCCGCTGGTATGTTTTATTAAATTATTGTTAATTATTTAACGGAAAAAAATTCACTGGGTTTTTAAATAAAATATCGTCCACTTCACGGCAATATATATAAACACTCTGAAAAACCACGGCCGCACCTCTTCGCAGCCAGGTGTAAACTGGTAAGATTTTGGTACAATTTAACGGTTATAACTGATATTTATCATTTATAAATCAAATTAAAGTAATTTTTCTTGTATTGCTGTGAAGTAGCTATATTGTATATTGTTGCAAAAAAAAATCCCATAAATTTATTAACAATAATTATATAAACACTCTGAAAAACCGCGGCCGTACCTCTTCGCAGCCAGATGTAAACAGGTAAGATTTTGGTACAATTTAACGGTCATAACTGATATTTATCATTTATATATCAAATTAAAGTATTTTTTTCTTATATTGCTGTGAAGTAGCTATATTGTATATTGTTGCAAAAAAAAACCCATAAATTTATTAACAATAATTTAATTAAAAATACTAGCGGCCACATTTTGATTTGCACCCTGGTTGATATATATTCTCCTTGTAAATATGCGTAAAAATTTGGTATTAAGCAAAAACTCGATGACCGAAGAATTCTGCAGCCGGATCTTAGACTATAAACTTATGATGCTGCCTTGATTGCTTGATTGTTTGCTTTTCATCCGCGGGTGAAATCTCAGTTTAAGCCCTGCATAAAATAAAATATCTTTAGTACCAATAAGTACAAAAAGTACTTTTCTAAATTTTTTGACTTTTGATGACCCCCTCTTGCCTTGACGCGGCAGAATTAGTCATCGCGCGATTTTGCTTAGCTTTTCCGTTCTAATTGTTTTATCTGTTTATTCAGTGATTGAGGTGGAAAAGTTTTCGTGGAAAAGGAAAACTGTTAGGGCAGGGCTTTTAAAGATAGTGCAGGAATGTACACACCAACTTACATTCAGAGACGGTGAAGTAAGAACTAAATTTTTTCTATTAACCGATCTTGCAAAACAAGAAAGAGGATATTGTGGTAAGTGTGTATCTATGTTATATGCTGCGCCCCGCGGTTACACCCACGTGGTGATGAAAATCGGTGATGATGACGATGATGAAAAGTATCCTATGTGTTAATCCAGGACATAAGCAATACATATTCCAAATTTCATCCAAATCCATCCAGCCGTTTCTGCGTGATTGAGTCACAAACATCCATCCATCCATCCAAACACATATATGATACTAGCTGTAACCGCGACTTCATCCGCGATTTCTTCAGAAAAATAGCCTATGTCCGTCGTCATGATACATACCCAAAATTTTATCAAGATCGGTTGAACCGTTTAGCTATGATTATGTAGCAAACAGACGGACACACAGAGCTACTTTCGCATTTATAATATTAGTGTGGATTAGTGTGATTGCAGCCGTGGTCGTCCCATTGCAGGGCAAAGACCTCCCTTCTTTTCTTCCACTCCTCCCTGTTCTGTGTAATGGTGGACCAGTCTTTGGTGTCAGTCTCAAGCTCACGATCTTTTTTTGGGTCTTCGAAGGTGACGCATGGGATGCAGCAGTCATTCTGTAGTGGTTCTAGCCCACAGTTCATCCGACATTCTGCTTACGTGGCCGGCCCAGTCCCACTTCGGTTTGCCTGCTTTTTCTCCAACGTCGGCGATTTGTCTTGGAGCGCAGTATACTGTTGCGTCTGTCAGTTTGACAGCTAAGATGCTGCGCTCCATCGCTCGCAGGCAAAACCCGAGTGCGGACTTCTACTTTTTTGTCAAAGACCATGTCTATGCGCCTTATGTAAGTATAGGAAGGATACCACGTCCATGAGTCTTCGCTGAAGAAATATTGGGAGAATTCCTTTCCTCTAAACTCAGTGATAGCCACTGGGTAGGTCAGGTTATCATACACACAAGATAGCATCACGTAAAGTAGGGATGACAAATAATTTTGTCTGCGTTTGTCCACAATCTGAACTTATGGAAAGCGATGATGTGGTCTAAGGTGTAGCACGCTTGCCTAGAGAAAAACATGCAGGTTCAATAGATTCTGATTTTTTTCAGTAGGTTTTTGTAATATTGACACAGAGGCTATCAGATTTGTTAAGAAAATGCGACTGTGGTTCCCTCGTTCAACTGTAATAATAAGTTGGTAACTGCAGGCATATATATTTTGAAACTTCCGGCCAATTCATAGGAATTCTTAGTAGGCATTGTAGCTTGGGTAATACTGATAGTGAATATTCGACAAAAAAATTGGAGGTAATCTTCCTTTAAGGTTTTACATATCATTCTAATTGACCTAGCAAAGTTAGGTCTCAGATTTTAATTTGCTATGTTGGCGTATTTATGTATGGTCTTCGCTCGGTCCATTTTCTACGAGTACCTACAGGCTAAAAAGCCATATCAGTAGCGGCGCAGATGGAACGCGGACGCGTTTTTAACCGACTTCCAAAAAGGAGGAGGTCCTCAATTCGACTGTTTTTTTTTATATTCTTGTTGAACCTCCTTTTTTAAAGTCGGTTGAAAACTCGTTCTCGATGTGACATAATTGTATCGATGTAATAATTACAATATCATTATAATATTTGAACAGCCGGCTTCGTCTTAACAGCAAAGAAAAACCAGCGCAAATACGTCCATAATGTATGGTTTTGACATTAATTGTTAACGTTGACATGCTGTCATGTGACATGCTTAAATAGCTGAAAAAAAATATGAAAATACTTTTATTACTGCAAAACACATCAGTACATTAAAACAAGAAAATATCCTATTAGAAACATTATATAAACATATAGAATTAAATGTGTTTTGCATAGAGATTTGTATCCTAGATGGAAGTATCTGATGATCCTCACACTAGGCACAGCCTGTATCGTGAGGACCTGTATACGATTACAAGTACTTGCTGGTTTTATAACTCGGAATTCGCCCTTAGCGGGCGGGGAAAGACGAAAGAAGTCGCATGGAAAGTATGGATGGCCTGAATTATGCAGGCGGTATATAATGTATACTTAAGTATCTATCAATAATAAGGTAACAATACCTGTCAATAATCCTGTTACGTATTTTTTTTTATTGTAAAATAGGCTTGCGCTTGGCCGTCAACTCGCCTGATGCGGCCTACGATGGATCACGCTTGCCTAAAAGAAACCGATTCACTCAAGAACACCCAGATTGAAACTATCTATACTACTACATATTTTTCACTATTTCACGCCCCGCCTTCTACCTTCTGTATGAATCCTCTCCATCCTAAGGTTGTCTGGAAGAGATCGCTCTTAGCGATAAGGCCGCCGATTGTTACACTAGTTTGTTTTGTTTAAAGCTGTTTTATCGTGTTATATGTTTACTGTGGTGTGAACAATAACGAGTTTATCTATCTATCTATCTACTTTCCATCCAATGGTTGCCTGGAAGAGATCACTTTAAGCGATAAGGCCGCCTTGTGGCACTAGCTCGTAAGTTTTTTCTATCTTGACAGCCCGTTAGCTTAGTTGGTAGTGAACCTGCATTCTGTGCTTGGAGGCGTGGGTTCGATTCCCATCTAGGACAAACATATGTGTGATGAACATTAGTGTTTGTTCTATGTCTGGATGTTAATATCTTGTTGTTAATATCTATTTAAAAATATATATGTATGTATATCAGTCTCTGGCTGCCATATTACAAGCTTTGCTTAGTTTGGGGTCAGATGACCATGTGTGCAATAATGTCACAGATAATTATTTATCTGTTAGTCATTTTTATTTCCGGTGTACGCAATAAAAAGTTTCTATCTGTCTAAATCTAGGAATTTCTACCCTTACGGAGGTCAAGTTTAGTTTTAATTTTACTTATATTATAAATGCGCATGTGTTTGTTTGTCTTTCACGCAGCAAGATATCAATGGATCGAAGTAATTTTAACTGACTTCAGATCAGGAGGAAGGTTCCTAATTTTTTTCGGTTTATTTTTAGATGTACACCGATAACTCCGACATTTGTAAACCAATTACGTGATAAATTTTTCTTTGTGAAAAGGAAGCTTTCGAGGTGATCTCTCATATTGAATTTCATTGATTTTGGAGTTTTTAACCAACGCTAATAATACGGATTATTTTGTTTGAGCGTCTATTGATTTGGCAATATCAATAATTATGTTCGAGCGCCTATTGATTTGGCAATATCAATAATTATGTTCGAGCGCCTGTTGATTTGGCAATATAAATAATTTTGTTCGAGCGCCTGTTGATTTGGCAATATAAATAATTTTGTTCGAGCGCCTGTTGATTTGGCAATATAAATAATGTTGTTCGAGCGCCTGTTGATTTGGCAATATACATAATGTTGTTCGAGCGCCTGTTGATTTGACAATATCAATAATTTTGTTCGAGCACCTGTTGATTTGGTAATACCAATAATTTTGTTCGAGCGCCTGTTGATTTGGCAATATCAATAATTTTGTTCGAGCGCCTGTTGATTTGGCAATACCTATAATTTTGTTCGAGTGCTTACTCATTTTGAAGTAGGTGTTTTGAATTGATAATTATTTAACACTGTTTTAAACTATCACGGTTGTTCACTACAGTTATATGATTATTATCTACGGGATATTTACCGTGGTAAGGTTGTGGAAGGAGCTCCCGTTATTTCGGCGCAGTTACATGCACCATGTCTTCCCGTGAACATGGCGCCGAAATAACGGGAGCTCCTTCCACAACCTTACCACGGTAAATATCCCGTAAATAATCACATCGAACTGAAATGTACGGCTCCTGTCGTAACCAAAAGGGGCTAAGGCAAGTGCCAAAAGGGGGGTTGAAAGTCGCGGGAAACCGCTGGTTACGTTGTAATTGTGGTTCTTTAATTATAAATAATGGAATGAAAATTCTTTGTTTAGCAATGTATAATTGATTTGCTAATAAAACACGTATAAATCACGTATCTATTGATATTAGCATCGATTTGACAATCATACGTGTTGTGAAGAATTTTCTGACATAATACTGATGTAATGTTTCGAGTAAATAAGGCAAATAAGGCGTTAAACAAGATTAACAGATAGTGACGTCACAGGGTAACGAACAGTCTTGTACAAGATTTTTTATTAGAAGATTTTTATAGTTTTTCCAAAAAAAAACGTACTTATTATATGTCATTGTAAAGAAAAGAAATACAGAAATAATGGTGTACTAAAATGTGTGTGTATAGTCTAACTGGCCAAGAGCTTGTCGAGACACATATGGTAGGGTTCTGCAGCCAAAACCATATAGTTGGGTCACATTCATAGTTTAGAAATTGGTAGCTAAACAAACATTCGAACGAAGGCAGCTCTGAGGACTTGGCCAAATTTCAAAGAGGTATCATCCTTATTTATTATTTATTTATTTAATTTTTGACTGCCCCGGTGGCTCAGTTGGAAGTGAACTTACCTTCTGCGGTTGGGGGCGTTTCGATTCCCACCTAGGGCAAACATTATAACACCTAGCACCTACGGTTAATATCTATTTAAGTATGTATTTAAAAATATATATGTATGTATATCAGTCTCTGGCAGCCATATTACAAGCTCTGCTTAGTTTGGGGTCATATTACCGTGTGTGCAACATGTCCCAGATTTTTATTATTTATATGGTTTAGCCGAAGAGGAAACATTATTTGTTAAGATCATTCATAAGTAAAGGTCCACGTCAATTTTTTTTTTAATTTTTATAGTTTTATCGTTATAACTCAAAAAGTACTTATTACAAAATGTTAGAAATAATGTTGAGTGCAGGTTTTAAGATAACCTATCAGTATGATAAGTTACAAGTTTCTATGTCTAATAGAAGATAAATGCATGGGTAAATGTTTGCCACTTTAGCAATCCATATTACACAACGGATACACTTGATTAAACTTTCATTTTAAAAGACCTTTAACCACACAACCATACATTTCACATGTACCAGAGCCTATATAATCAATATCATCAACTGACTTCATCAGAACTGGACCAAATTGAAATGGAAAGCACCAGCTTTCAAATAAAAAAAGAATCATCAAAATCGTTTCACCCAGTCAAAAGTTTTGAGGTAACACATCACACATCATCAGCCAATTAACGTCCACTGTTGGACAAGGCCATAGAGAGGGGTGTTGCCATAATCCCCACGCTTCGCAGGCGGCTTGGGATTTGAGGTAACAAACATAAAAAAAAAACAGTCGAATAACCTCCTCGTTTTTGGAAGTAGTTTAAAAACTATAGAAGTTAGAAGATTCTAAAGAGTTAGGAAGGACGGATAGAACGAATTTATAAAAGATGTTTGTAGTATCACGGAACCCTAAAAAGGCAGAGCCACATTGTGTTGTACTGCTACCTATTTGTAAGAAAATTATGTACAACTAGCTGCGCCCAGCGGTTTCACCCGCGTGGTGATGAAAATCAGTGATGATGATGAAAAGTAGCCTATGTGTTAATCCAGGACATAAGCAATGTATGTTCCAAATTTCATCCAAATACATCAAGCCGTTTCTGCGTTACTGAGTAACAAACATCCATCCATACATCCATACAAACTTTGTGTGTTTATGCTTATGATATTAGTGTGTTTATGCTTATGTATAACAAACACAAAAGAAAATACAATAAAATTGAGAACTTCCTATTTTGAAGTCGGTTGAAAATGTCATGTGAGGTAAAGATCTTTTCGGCGTGCATTGTAAAACGACCAGCTGGTGTCTCAAGTTGAACCAGTCCAGTTCAAAGCCAAGTCGCCTGACGCGTCAAATGTCGTGGTATATTGTCAGTTTTATAGCAACTAAAATATCATCATCATTACCTGTTTTGCGCCAATTTGGTCCAGTTCGCTGGAATAGAGACCACGTAGGATCTCCTGAGAATCTAAGGAGTGACAGTATACGTGGCTGCATGAAGGAGAACGAAACTGTAGAGCATGTGCTGTGGCATTGTGAAGCCACAGAAGTAACTAGAATTGCTACCGGGTAGCAGCTACCAGGAGTTCAGAGATATACTGAACATCACGTAAATAAATAGTCACTTGTATAAACTGGGAGCCACGGACAATCCACTGTATCGTGGCTGCATGAAGGAGAACGAAACTGTAGAGCATGTGCTGTGGCATTGTGAAGCCACAGAAGAAACTAGAATCGCTACCGGGTAGCAGCTACCAGGAGTTCAGAGATATACTGAACATCACGTAAATAAATAGTCACTTGTATAAACTGGGAGCCACGGACAGTCCACTGTGTCGTGGCTGCATGAGGGAGAACGAAACTGTAGAGCATTGTGATGTCACAGAAGAAACTAGAATCGCTACCGGGTTGCATGAGGCATCATTAACTTCATCATCCACGTCACCACATCAGCTAGACTCCTTTTTATCGTCATTATGCACAATTCCATCTACGCCACTGGAGCAACTGTGCCAGCGCCCCAGAGCCTCACTCCGATATTTCAGGGAGTTGGGTTGGCTCGGGTAGGGTGAAATGCACAATACACCCCAAGCGGGACGTCAGTGCAAGACTTATCGCCCCCATCTCGAATAAGAATATACGTAAGGCAGTAAAAGCCGACTATCGGTCTGATTGGCGAGTCTTGTCTTGTGTCCAGCCGTGGATTAAAGTGGGCTAATGATGAATGAACTAGGTGTCACCACAAAATAATTAAATAACATCACGCGATCTCTATATTATTCTTCGGGGCTAGAGAAAGGGTTACCCTTGCGGAGTCAAAAAAAAATACCAAAATAATGTCATAATGTTAAAAGGGGCCAAGTTCGTTACGAATAAGGTGCAGGTTTTTATGCTTTACCGATAAAAATTCTAAGTAAATTATCTACGTAATCTTCGTAAAAAGTCAGTATAGTATTGATCACGGGGTCGAATATATTATGAAATTGTTTTACTATAATTATCAATTAAAATTACTTCAAAATAGGTAAGCGCTCCAGCAAATTTATTGATATTGCCAAATCAACAGGCGTTCTAACATATGTATAATCACTAGCCGCCCTACCGCCCTACCGCTTCACATCATACATCTTAGTTTTTCGGTACTTATTGTTTAAAATATTATGTATACATATGAAAAAAAAAAAAAAAAACGGGTGGTACATTCTAGTAATAAATATAGCCTATTTTACTCAGGGATAATGTGGCATTGTAATGGTGAAACAATTTTTAAAATCAGTCTAGTAATTTTTGAGTTAATTCAAATAAATAAATATCTGGGACATTATTGCACACACGGTCATCTGACCCCAAATTAAGCAAAGCTTGTAATATGGCAGCCAGATACTGATATACATACATATATATTTTTAAATACATACTTAAAATAGATATTAACACCCAGATATAGAACAATCACAAATGTTCATCACGCAATTGTGTGTCCTAGGTGGGAATCGAACCCACGCCCCCAAGCGCAGAAGGCAGGTACACTACCAACTGAGCTAACGAAGCTGTCTAATTCGTTACAAACATCCAAAAATACAACTCTTTTCTCATTATAATATTAGTGTAGATATATATTTTGTAATGGCAAGGTCGATGACCCGCGACCGTGCTTTCACAGGCAGTCCTACCTTATGTCAGGTGACGTAATCCAAAACAAGTAAATTGTGTTGTACCCATCATGAGTCATGAAGATATGTGGCTTTTCACCTGGTTGCCCCAGAAGACGCGTAATTATTTACTTGACTGACCTAAAACCCACTTGCCTCAGGAGGGTTATTTTATACCCGACTGCCCCAGCAGGCTAGAAAATAGTAGTAATATTTTACTCGACTACCCGAAGAAGTAATTCAGTAATTGTAATTATCTAGGTTAATATTGACGGATTTATTATTGACTCTTTATTCGATGAAATTCTCGGGTCTAGCCCGGACATTTGGTAGGCATTGGTGGAGCCAAAGCCAACACCAAGAGGCCCTGTTGAATATAAAAAATACAATTATGGAATATGTATAAAAAGTAATATGAAACTATTGTACAGTATAGGATTAAAAAAGTCTGGGCTATTGAGGTGAACAACTTGTGGATGGAATAACAGATCTATAGAATGAGAAACGGCACCTGCCTTATCCTGTCTCATCTCAAAATATATTTAGGCAGGTGATGACTTGCCACCCACTGAATGATTATTATTGACTTATTATTAGTTATATTTTAATAACATTGATTTCAATTGAGTTTTTTTTTTCTAATTTTAATTTTGCTTAAGTATCATAATATTTTGTTATATTGTCTCATTAGTGTAATTGGCGCAAGCCGTCCTAATTGAATAAAAAAAAAGGATAATATTTAAAGGATGTACGAGTAAATATAAACTCATATGATATGTATGAAAAAATTATTATGGATTGTATCGCGGGTATTTTTATTACATTACTCGAAGACATTACTTTAATATCTGACGATTCGTACACTTTGCATTTGAAGGTAAAAACGATAGATGAAATAGTCGTAAAAAAAATCATTATGTAAATAAATAAATAAAACACGTAAATCCAAAAAAGACATCATTTAAATCCTAAAAAATTATTACGTATATCCTAAAAAAATAACACGTTAATAAAAAAAATAACATAACGTAAATACAAAAAAAAAACATTATGTATGGTTGAATAGGCTTAACATTAATTAAATCCTAAAAAATACCTATGTAAAAAAATAACACGTAAATAAAAAAAAATACATAACGTAAATACAAAAAAAACATTATGTATTGAATAGGCTTAACATTAATTAAATCCTAAAAAATCACTATGTAAAAAACTAACACGTAAATAAAAAAAAATACATAACGTAAATACAAAGAAATACATTATGTATGGTTGAATAGGCTTAACATTAATTAAATCCTAAAAAATCACTATGTAAAAAAATAACACGTAAATAAAAAAAAATTACATAACGTAAATACAAAAAAAAAAACATTATGTATGGTTGAATAGGCTTAACATTAATTAAATCCTAAAAAATCACTATGTAAATCCTAAAAAAAAATTATGTACTTATAGCCTTAGTATCACCTTTTCTTATTATATAAACCTGTTTCCTTATAACGAGGGCTACGCTTCGATCAAAAAATACAAAGACGCCACAATGACGCGCTAATCGCGGCAATACTCAATCAGTCTCCACTCAATACGCAGCCAGAATGGATCCACAGTCACGCGATAGTTGCACAACACCGTAACACACCGTTAGAGCCGCAACAGACACGTCAACTTGGCTGACGAACCACCGTCTGACCAACGGGAGAGAAAGAGGAAATTGTCTCTTTCTCTCGGAAGAGAAGGTCCCACTTGCGATTCAAACATAATCGCCGTCTTGCTTGCTCAACGACGGTTCACGAGTTTTGACGATGTTGTGCAAATCGAACAGACGTTAGAGAACTGAGCCTTAAATGTATAAACATACGGTTGGTTTTGGTAAAATAGTTTTGTTTCGATATAAATTGTATACAGGTACGTTTAATGAAACTGCGGACGTTTATTAAGTATAATTTTCTACGCGTTGTGACTTCTATGTATAATTTTTCGAAGGGGCTACGTACCTAATTCATAGTATTGTGACCGTTATCAGGACAGACGAGGCAAATCCTAGTTACTAGTTAATTTTCACGCTAACCCGCCTGCCCAGCGGAAAACCGTAATAAACACTTCATGTGACCACAGACCTCTATCAATATAGAACCCGCGAGTTTACCTACTTTGTGTGTGTCCAGCCTGTCTCAGGTTGGTTTTTATCGGATACACTTCGGAGAATTTGCATCAGATCTGCACTCAGAAATAATTAATAAATAGAAGTGTTATACCTACTGTTTCCCCTTTAGCACTTACCCCCCTTATTATACCCTTTTATGCTGGTTACAAACAAAGCAAGTGTGCTCCGCCGCCCCAGCACAGAGGCGTAAGGAGCCACGAAAAAAATATTCGTCTATTTTTTTCGCTTTTGGCGCCCCCTGCTCTCTGGCGCGTAGAGCGACTGCTCCTCTTGCTCTACCCTAGAGCCGGCGCTGTGTCAAAATGCGGCTAATGGTTTTCATTCATGACGTGTCTATCTTTGTAAAGACCTGTGATCATATGTCACAAGTGCCATAAACACTCCTTGTCCGGACACCTCATTAAAATAACTAGTTTGGTCATGGTTAAAAACACTCATTTGTGTACAATAGTGTAATGATAAGATAAAAAAAACACACCTTAGTCAGGGCATCAACTGTTGTATATTCTGTGGTCGGGGTAGGGCTTTGATAATATATAGTTTGGCCCTGCCTTTAGGATTTCTTTAAGGGGGCAGTTGATAGTAAATGCAATCCAACGTTATTTGAAACTACTCTTAGTTTGGGAAGTTCTTTGAACGAGCTCTTACCCACAATTTCCTAGGGGGACATGTTCTATCCATCTAGTTCTGTCCATAGGTATCTGAACTAACCTATGATAATATATAGTTTGGTTCTGCCTTTAAACTCGAGCTAGTACCGAAAAAAGTTTGCCAGAAACTGAAGGGGGCGAGATAAACACGTATTGCACACACTGACATATTCTTCCTAGTTCTACAAACGCACACTTCAATATTGAGCGGCACACAACTGCATGCGCTCAAAATGTATACGAATAGCCGACCGAGGGGGGTGTAAGTGCTAAAGGAGAAACTGTAGGTATTTTTTCTGAGGGGTAAGGAAAATAAACCGGCTAAGTGCGAGTCGGGCTTCCTTACCACCACATAAATTAATAGTTATTAAACTACAAACAAAAATGTGCAAAAAGACAACATCCCATCAACGCCCAGGCGGTCACCCATCCAAGTATACCGAACGCGCCCGACGTTGCTTAACTTCGGAAATTCGTACGAGAACCGGAGGTGAACAGACATTTGTCACCGACTCGCACTTGGCCATTATTTGTTGTTATACTTTAGAGTGTGTACTATAATCATGCCAAGTTTGACGCTTGTACGTATTACAGTTTTAAACGACTTCCAAAAAGGAGGCGGTTATTAATTCGACTGTATATTTTTTTTATGTTTGTTATCACAGAACTATTGACTGGGTGAACCGATTTTGATAAAAAAAAATTTATTTGAAAGCTGGTGCTTCCCATTTGGTTCCATTTTAATTTGGTCCAGTTCTGTCATTTTTATGAAATCGTTTTTTTTATATTGATAATTATATCGGAAATTTATCTACGATTTTAAAATATGCATAAATAAGCAATCGATGCGAACAAGAAGTAAATAACGTGGTGACCAGGAAAACAAGAGGAAGAGAAGCATTATCTATTCATTAATCAGGTTGTCATATCACTCAACCTATGAACGGCCTTATGTCGGCGATATTTTGCAAGGTAACCATACAGTAAGGGCTTGCGCTGCGCCGGCTGGTGTATCGCGTACAGACGACGACACAAGCTCTAGACGAGAATTCTCAAATATCGTTCGCACCAACCTTCGATCAAAATAATAAAAAGATGCCACAATGACGCGTTAATCGCGGCAATACTCAATCTGGCTGGACTCGATAAGCAGAAAGATTGGATCCACAGTCACGCGATAGTTGCACAAGCTATAACACACCGTAAGAGCCGTTACAGACACGTCCACTTGGCTGACGGACCACCGTCTGACCAACGGGAGAGAAAGAGAAAATTGACTCTCTCTCCAGAGAGAAGTTCCCACTTGCGATTCAGACATAATCGCCGTCTTGCTTGCTCAACGACGGTTCACGAGTTTTGACGATGTTGTGCAAATCGAACAGACATTAGAGAACTGAGCCGTAAACGTATAAATATACGGTTGGTTTTGGTAAAATAGTTTTGTTTCGATATAAATTGTATACAGCTATGTTTATATATGAAACTGAAGACGTTTATTGACTATAATTTTCTACGTGTTGTGATTTCTATGTATAATTTTTCGAAGGCATCAACTATAAATGATCAATGAAATGGCCGATGGAGCCGAAAGGTTCTCGAGTGGAGACCACGGACCGGTAAGCGCAGCGTAGGACGTCTACTCACAAGATGGACAGACGACCTAAAAGAGAACGAAAGGAAACGCTGGATGCAGGCCGCTTACAACCGGCCCTTTTGGAGATCGGAAACCTATGTCAGTGGACGTCCTATGGCTGAAGAGATGATAATGAAAAAAGGAATCGTCAAAATCAATTCATAATTGGCGGAGAAATCGGTCAACATACATTAAAAATAATTATTAATATAAAAAACCGACTTCATTAAAATCTCAGAACTGGACCAAATTGAAATGGGACCACACGGGAAGCACCAACTTTCAAATAAAATAAGAATCATCAAAATCGGTTCGCTCAGGCGAAAGTTCTGAAGTAACAAACATTTAAAAAAAACAGTCGAATTGATAACCTCCTCCTTTTTGGAAGTCGATTAAAAAATACGGTGCAAAATAGAACCTCCTCATTTTTTGAAGTCGATAAAAAAACATGTGCCAAAATCTTTTTACAGATGTGTAAACCCTTGTCTTCTCGCCAGTACCCATCCAGAGTATGAATTATCACCGCCCGGTAGAAAGTGGTCCGGTCAATCAAGCACCTCGCACGTGGTTTCACTTCTCTAATGATAATGACTGTTAATTTGTTGTATGTACTTGCATTGTCTTGCAAGTACTTGCATTCGAAAGCGGAAATGGGCAATTTTATGACAGGGAAAAAAGCACCTATCTTGGACAGATATCAGTTAGGTAAGTCCAATTTAGGCAAAGAGGTCGCACGAAGAATCCAACTCGGATGGGCAGCGTTCGGAAAACTGCGTGACATATTCCCGTCCAAGATACCACAGTGCCTAAAGACAAAAGTATTTGACTTGTGTGTGTTGCCAGTGATTACATATGGTACTGAGACGTGGTCCTTAACTGTTAGCTTTTTGAAAAAACTCAAGATCACACAACAGGCAATGGAGTGAGCTGTGTTCGGAGTTTCTTTGCGCGATAAAATCCGAAACGTGGATATTTGCCAAAGTACCAGAGTCATCAAGTACCGTACTCGTAACCTCGTACCGACTCGTAAGTCGTCAAGTCATCGACATAGCTATTAAAATTTCCAAGTTGAAATGGCATTGGGTAGGCCACATCAATTGAAGAACCGATAACCGATGGGGAAGAAAGATCCTTGAGTAGCCTCCCACTCGATGGACCGACAACATTGTGAGAGTCGCGGGCATCCAGTGGTTGCAGATGGCAGGATATCGTTCAGTATGGAGATTAAAGGGGGAGGCCTATGTTCAGCAGTGGACGTCTTCTACCGGATGATGAAAAAAAAAATCGTTACTAAAAGATTGTAATGAATGGCGTTGACAAATAATAAAGTCAGTATGACCTTGGTGACAGTGACAAACTTAACTTGGTGACAGTGACAGATTTAACTTGATGGCAGTTGGCTACTCGCTTTTTATCGGTCATTTTACTTGGGGCCAACACGACCAATGGGTTCAACGAGGCAATAAGATGGTCACGTTTGGTTACATAACCTACTTCCAGTTTAGTTCGTTTAGTACTGTAAACCTCTTTGTAAATATTCATGTTTCCTTTTTAAGTATGTGTGGCCATTATATCTATTACAAGGCTGATTGCTTTATTAAATGTACTAGCTTCGCTCCACGGATCTATTTGTAACAAGCCGGGTTCTCGTTGCGATTTCTTATCAGTTAACACACACAATATAAGACGTAGATGAACCTCTTATATTTATCTCGAAAGCTCTTAAAGATTCACTTTAAGATACTTGGACTTTTGCTTTAAGACCTTTCCTCATTTAATAGACACTGAAATTAAAAGGCTTAACTCTATAGAAGGGGAAAAACGATCTTCTGCGAATTTTGTTATTATGCCGTTTAACTAATTGGGGAAAATAATAATATGCTCGGGTCTTTCCACATGAATCAAAGTACCTACTGACGTTATTTTCCTTTGTTTCAGATCAGCAACAAGGGTCCCAAGCGCTCACCCTGGCCCACCCCGAACATGACACTTCCACCTTCCCATCTGGCGACGCATTTTCGAACATCTCACTATCAAAAACCCTTCAGATTTCAAATCAAAACCTCTTAGATAGCAAAAAAAATGTAAACCTAGAAGAAAATCGCAATATACGGAGCGTGACACAGTCGAAAGCTTCAGCCAAATCCGACGATGATTTTGACGTCAATGAATACATTGCTCGACTGCAAGGCACTAGATACGTTAGCGCTCCTTTACATAGCCATCTGAAAGAAGGCCAGAATCAAAATTTGGAGGCGACAGAGGAAAATTTAGAAGAGATCAACTTAAATGACACCGTTCCAGCTGAAACTCAGCAAAGTCTCACAGCAGATATTGCCCAGAACTTCTCTCAACTGCCCACGGTACTACCTCATGTTGCTAGCGCTGTCTTCAGCTCATTCTCAAACATGCTGAGCTATAAGAGCAGAGAGCAAACTCCTGATCATCCAGGAACTAATCAGGGGAATAAGAGTGGATATGACGAAGTTCAGTTCCAAAGGCCTGATGCAGGAGTTCCTTTGATGGGAGTGGAGGAGTATAAAGCCCCTAAAGAAGTCGCGCCGCCGCCGAAGGAACCTCCGATTGGTGGTGAGTGTTAACTGTTATTCCCTTTTCTTATGAAATTAAAGGCTACTACAGATCATATGTGTACCAACAGCAGCACAGCTTAAACGCAACCCCGCGCCTTTTGTAATATAAAAAACTGTATAAACTACTCGCGACACAGCATGATGAAAAATTATTGAGTTGTTCACTATAGTTATATAATCATTAACGGGGTATTTACCGTGATAAGGCTGTGGATGGAGTTCCGGATATTTCAGCGCAGTTACATGGAACAGCTGATTATTTTTCCGCGATTTCAGGATTGGTCTCGCATCACTATGAAGTTGACTATAATGATGAGTCCAATAACCTCCTTTCGGCTTAGTACAGGGTATATGCGTAACCCTGTATAATGGGAACGCACGTGGACCGGTCTATAGAAATTGTGGCACAAGCAGTCGCGTGCGCGCAGTGATTGCTAACCAGTGGAAAATCCCTACGGGACACACTTGCAGACTGCTTGCAGTTTTGCAAGGACATGTCCACCAACCCATTGTTTAATTCGTCCACAGTTCCGCTTTCAGTTAGGCTCTGGAAGCGATTATGCAATTCGAGTTGGAAGTCTTCGGGGTTTTGGATTTGGGCATGACCAGGGCGGAGCGTGGACTTCACCAGACGCGACCTCTCGACCTTGATGTTGATATTTAATGTGCCTCTGACAATACGGTGATCGTTACCAGTTTTCACCTTGCTGATCACGGAGACATAATTAAATATTCGCTTCTTCGTCGTCATGATAAAGTCGATCTCATTTTTTTGAAAGCAGTTTTCACTTCAAAACTAGAAATAAACACTCATGAAAACTGATTTGCCTCATATGACGAACATGTTATACTGGTTAATAAAGAGTCTGAATCCTCAACTTCAATGGGGGCAGAGATTTCTCAGAGCCCAGCCACATCAAGAAAAACAGGAGAGAGGAAGGATAGTCTAAGAGCCCGTGAACCCCAGACCTTCGTTATTTTATAAAAGCTGAAAGTTTGTCAGCGCATGCTTCCAACACAGGTAAGAACGATGGACCATTATGAAGTTTGGGTTACCGTGGCTTTGGCAGGTAAACGGTACTAAAGGTGTGTAAAATACCGATCTAAATTCATCATATAATAAAGTGTGATTTTTTGGTATTACCTTCAGAATATTATTAAAAATCACGTTATTGATTGCCAGACACTTAACATCGTGGCAACCCCTTGCCAGACACCCCTAATGCTTTTAAATACAAAAAATAATCATCAAAATCGGTTCCCCAGTTTAAAGTAATGAGGTGACAAATCACACTAATATCATATATGTGAAAGTTTGGATGGATGGATGGATGTTTGTTACTCAATCACGCAGAAACGGCTGCATGGATTTGGATGAAATTTGGAATATGCATGGCTTATGTCCCGGATTAACACATAGGCTACTTTTCATCGTCATCATCATCACCTATTCTCATCACCACGCGGGTGAAACCGCGGGGCGCAGCTAGTAGAATAATAATATAAAATAACAAAAATTACACAAGACATTAAACGGGGAATGTTCTGAAGAACGGTTCGAGCTCATGCCGGAATCGTGGTTTTATCATCGCACCAGCCGCCACCGTCTGACAGTTCATCCACATATCATAGATCGGTGGAAATCGCACACTGTGCGTTTTTCGCGTTCCTTTTTGCCTCACACCTGCAATATGTGGATTGAGTCCTCCTCCTACGGCATTTCCGAGTAGCTATAATATGGGGTTCTTCAAAAGGGCTGTTAATAGAGTATTTAAGGGTCGGCAACGTATGTGTGATACCCCTGGTGTTGCAGGTATCCATGGTGACATTGATCGCGGCCCGTCTGCTTGTTTTCCACCTATGGCCTGTAATGTATAATGATATCCTTGTTTTTGTGGTTTTTAATAAAGCGTTATTTGGTATTGAATTGCATGGCATAAAAAAAATACCTACAACCTCGCACTAAAGTTGTCCATCTGTCCCATTACTATTCTGCGAGATAGTACAGCACTATTATTATAATCCGTATATGTATATTCAGCTAAGATGTTTGTTTACAACATAAGGTCACGGAGGGTCATTGTCAGTTTTTTTTCGTTGTAAACCATTGTTATCGGGTTTATCTTGGTACGTTTTTGTTGTAAAGAATTTTATCTCGTTTTAGATGCATTAATGTAAGGATTTGAGGCTTGTCTAAGCTTAGAAGCTCCATGTCAGGACTTTGTTAACTTGACTGACTGGATAGGCGTTTGACCACGGCTTAGCGAGGGTTTGCCACTTTTAAGAAACTTTTTGAAGTGAAAACTTCTTTTGGCGCTTTGAACACTTTTTTGGTGAACAAAAGTATTTTTTTAATGATACTGAGTGACGAGACGAGCGAAGTCGCTCGCCTGATGGCTCTTCACGCTTGCCCATAACAGCTCAACGACACTCAGAATTTTGAACTTCAACAGTTCCAAACCCTGGATGGCAATGCACTGCGCTCGTCACCCCGAGATATAAGATGTCAAAGCTCTGTGTGCCCTGTAATTTCGTTGGAAACAATGCTCTCCAATCCGGAACACAGTAGTGCACGCAGCACGCAGACTTAGAAGATACCTATTCACTCTTGCCTTGAAAAGGCCCAGATTATATCTCTCAGGAAACAAGGAATAACTGGCAATGGTGTGGTACTTCCCCAGGCGGACCCCTGCAAAAGAGTCCTACCACTACAAAAAGTTGCATTAAGGACGCCATTTCAACTGGCTGCTACTTTCCGGGATGTGTCCGTTCCGATATCTGACCAGCTTGAACTTTTGGGCGCCTCTCTGTCTCCTACATTCAACTTTGGCTCCTATATTGAAAACAAGGCTCAATTGGCTGCCAAAAAGCTAGGTATCCTATCGAAGGTGCGTCGGTACTTCACGTCGGAACAGTTGCTTACACTGTACCAAGCACAAGTTCGATCGCGCATGGAGTACTGCTCTCACCTTTGGGATGGCTAAATAACTGCTAGTTTGTGGAATGCACTGCCTGAATGGGTGTTCCCCGATAGTTACAATCTGGGTGTCTTCAAGTCAAGAGTGAATCGGTTTCTTCTAGGCAAGCGAGATCCACCGTAGGCCGCATCGTCGCTTAGCATCAGGCGAGTTGGCGGCCAAGCCGAAGCCTACTAAGTAATAATAAAAAAATAAAAAAAGTTACCAAGTTCTGTATGATATTAAAATCATGCAGACCACTGGGGTACTGAAAATTATGCCTCATTATTATAATTCACCATTATAAGTATTAGTTCAATTAGAATATTGCATAATGGCGTATTCCCACGGCGCGCAACCTTTGACGCCGTCGGCGGAAGGTCGGAGAGAATCATGCTGTTTACTGCAACATACGACCAGCAGTGTGGACAGTAAGGACGCTAAGTTTTTTTAGGGTTACGTACCCAAAGGGACTGACGACTAGATGGACTGACGACATCGTGAGAGTCGCGGGCATTCAGTGGATGCAGATGGCAGGCTGTGGTTCAGTGTGGAGGTTAAAGGGAGAGGCCTATATTCAGCAGTGGACGTCTTCTGGCTGATGATGATGATGATGATGACCCTAAGGGTAAAACGGGACCCTATTACTAAGACTCCGCTGTCCGCCTGTCCGTCTGTCACCAGGCTGTATCTCATGAACCGTGATAGTTAGACAGTTGAAATTTTCACAGATGATGTATTTCCGTTGCCGCTATAACAACAAATACTAAAAAAACAGAATAAAATAAATATTTAATGGGGCTCCCTTACAACAAACGTTATTCTTTTGCTCGTTTTTGCTCGATATTGATAACACTTGAAATATTCACAGAATATTTAGTTATATATTCACTCTAAAAATAAATAATAAAGTTAAAATAAAACAAATATTTAAGGGGGTCCCATACAACAAACGTGATTTTTTGCTGTTTTTATAGGTAATGGTACGGAACCCTTCGTGCGCGAGTCTGACACGCACTTGGCCGGTTATTTATACGATTCAAAGGTTAACATAATGCTCACCGCAGCTTGTGCGTTTATATACCGTATTAAATGTCCAAATCATCGAGGCACGATCAGTGGCGTAGCTATCGGAGGGCTAGGCGGTGCCGTGCACCGGGGCCCCCAAGCTCAGGGGGCCCTTGGGCCCTGACCAGCAAACCTCAAACTGAACTTGATTTTTTTTGCCCTTCATACACATACATGTAGTAAGTAGCTTAAGCACAATAAAGAGCTGATGATAAAGTAGCTTTGTACCTTTAAATTATTTATATTTTTACTTTTTATTTCCTGATCCAGTTTAATAATAATAATATAATAATCATTTATTTCAAGCAACATAGACATATACAAAACACCAAATAATAATAGAAAATAATAATAGTACCTAGTCACTTTATATTAAGTTTAGGTAGGGCTCCATTTTTTTACACCAGGGCCTTTAGTTACCTATCTACGCCACTGGGCACGACACGGCATCGTATCTGTTTCAATAGTTTTAGCCCTTACTGCGTATCAATTGTACTATGCGTCAAATTTCTGCCAGAGGCATAAATATTATTAGAGAATAGTATTGATTCATAAACACGTTTTAAAGTAAGATTTATGTGATAATCGTAGCGTTTACTCGCTATTATGATAATGTTTTTTGTATGATCCGACGCCTGTTGGAGACGAGAATCCATGGAAAAGACGCCATTCCATCTGGCTCTGGTTCGTTATCTGAATGTATGCATTCCGATAACGAACCGGCTTGAGATTTTGTGTGTTGCTCTGTCCTCTACCCTACCCTTTGACTCCTGCATTGAGAACAAGGCTAAATTCCCTGCCAAAAAGCTCGGTATCCTATCGAAGGTACGACGGTACATCACGTCGGAACAGTTGCTTACACTGTACCAAGCACAAGTTCGGCCTTGCATGGAGTACTGTTCTTACCTTTGGGATGGATCAGCTAAGTACCAGCTCGGGGCGTTGGAGTCTATTGAGAGACGTGCCAAGAGGCTCATCAGCAACGATTCCTTAGTTCAGACTAAATTTCTTAGTCTTGAGCATCGGCGTAAAGTTGCTAGTCTATCGGTTTTTTATCGGATACATTTTGGAGTGGGCATCAGATCTGCATGATTTTCTCTCCTGGCCTTTTTTCTATCGGACTGCCAAAGCGGGCACGAAAAATCGATACCGCTTCATGGTTCATATTCCGAAAGCCCGTACGAAGCGTTTTGATTCCACTTTTATTGTGCTTACTGCTAGTCTAGAATGCGCTGCCTGAATGGGTGTTTCTCGATAGTTACAATCTGAGTGTCTTCAAGTCGCAAATGAATCGGTTTCTTCTAGCTACATTTTGCATTCAAATGTGTATTGTATTTATACATAATGAACATCAATATTTGTATTTTTCCAGGTACAAGCAACTTCCGGATAACAACTAAGAAGAAATACGCTCAAATACCGGGACTTAGTTCTGGAGACACTGCACAAACCATGACATACCCACCCATTCAGAATATTCCACCTATAGGCCAGAATATGCCGCCTATAGGGCAGAATATGCCACCTATAGGCCAGAATTTGCCGCCTATAGGTCAGAATATGCCGTATATAGGCCAGAATATGCCGTATGTAGGCCAGAATATGCCGCCTATAGGGCAGAATATGCCGTCTTTAGGTCAGAATATTCCGCATATAGAACAGAATATGCCGCCAAGCGCACAGAATATGCCACCTGTGGTTGGTCAGAATATACCACCTCTTGGTCAAAATACTCCTCATCATCTAGCATCATTCTCTCAAGACGTACCACAATGCCAGAACACGCCTCCATTTGCTCAAATTGTTTCACAAATCGCGCAAAATGTGCCTTTTACGAGCCAAAATATATCAAATATCGGTCATAACATGCCTCCTGTGGGGCACAGCGGGCCACATTTCCTTCAGAGTACACCACTTGTCGGTCAGAACGAACCATATTTGGATTCTAAAAAAGTAGATGACCAACATTTTAAATTTACAGCTACTAAAGAAATTAAAATGCAAGAAAGCAATGTAAATATCCAATCTGAAGCTGAAAAAACATCGCTGTACAATATATTTAATCCAGCTACTGAAAAACTTAATGAAGAAAAACCTGAACAACTTGTCAAAAATCAACCTAATATAATAGCTGATAGCCAAAACTTTTTTACCCCAGTCGAGCACAAGGAACAAAACATTCCAACTAATCCAAGCAGCGCTGCTATTATACCACCGCCGCCGATGTTCTCAAATCTACCGAGAAGAGATAGTCAGTCTTCAGTAGGAAAATCGATCTTACCACCATCGGTTGCAAGGCGCATTTCCGCAAATCAACCTATCACCAAACCCGCTGTTTCTGTAGCATCATTGACTCAGAATATTTTTGTACCAGGGCCAATGCCAGATGCAAAAGATAGTGGGCAAGCAGATAACAATTTTTCATCTGGTTTTTCTTCAGCATTCGTACCTGCTTATATTTCTTCATTAAAATTGGAGCCAATAGGACCACCAAGTAATATACCGCCGCCTTCACAAATGAACGTGGCTTCCGATATTCCACTACCAGTAGACTCTGGCACATCGGCCACATATTACATTCCATCGAACGAAGCGAAGCAGTCACCAGAACAAAATCCAACTTTCTTTACTCCCAAAGAAACAGCATCAGTCAAGAGCACATCTCTCTCTTCGTCATCTATTCCTGCGATGGCCACTTCGAATTTATTACCAGCAACTCCATCTTCAGCGTTTCCAACTGATTCTTCATGTGGATTAACGTCTTCGAGCTTACCTGCTACAAGTTTTGCATCGAGGCCAGGCAGTATTGACATGAAACTGCAAAGTGTACCACCGCCAATGTTCCAGCCTTCATCACAAAATTTACCTCCAACATTTTTCAACCCTTTACAAGCAGAATCTTCATCTATCAACGTTCCGCATCCAATTACTCAGATGCCTCCAATGACAATACCTGAGCCACCCAAACCTGTCGTGGATCCACCTAAAGCAACTGGTAACGTCAATTTTCGAATGCCCAAAAAACGTCCTCAGTATTATGCTGGTCCAATCGAAGGTGTCGGACCTATAAGTAATAATATTAAACCTGTAATCGCTCCTGTAATACCATCTGCTACGCCGGTTGAAGCAAGTAATTTCCAAGGTGCTCTATTTACTCCGGAACAATCGACTCAACCACCTGTAAATCAATATTCAGCTCCTAATATTGGCGTCGCTACAGTTCCTTTTGACATGAGCAGTCCAGTAGAACAAGCAAGCTCACATACAGCATTTGGTATAAGTAAACCTGAGGAATACGGTTACGGCACATCTTTCAATATGAGACAGTCGGAGAGTCAAAACTATGATCAGGAATATAATACGCCATTCGATATGAGCAGAGATTCAACAGGTCATTATGATCAACCCAAGCAAGAATCAAGAGGGTTCGGTATTATAGGCTCTTTGAAATCTAAGTTTAGTTCTATTGATATAAATAAGATTCAAAGTACTGTAACGACGTTCTTCGATCCTGCTTATAATGACAGTAAAGTTGAACCAATTGGACACGATAATGCACCATATCAACAACAACAGTTTGTGCAGACGCCGCCAGGCCAAAACAATTTTGAAATATTTGTACCCAAAGCTGAACAGAATCAGTACAGCCAATTTCCACATGGCTTTGACTATAGCCAAAACAGTCAGCATCATCAAACACACGATCCTTACTTGCAGAATCAAGGACAAAGTCAAAACGTATCTAGCTGCTATTCTACGTCTAGCTATTTCACAAATCCAAATTATTCAACTGAACAAGTTTTCTCCAATAATCCGTTATACGATAATACTCAAACGAGCCATCCAGCTGCGACTAGTTATTACCCTCAAGAAAACATTGCAGCAAAAGTAGAAATATCAAGTGCAGAACCTTCAAAAACTGACAATATTGAAACTACCTATCAACAAAAAGATCATGGCAATACGATGAGTATGCCGGAGAAAAATCTGCAAAATGTAAATTATTTTAATCTTAACACGAAACCTAATATAGAAAACCTAACATCAAGCCATTCCCAACTGTATTTGGATCAACAAAGGGCGAGTTCTGTCATTGGCTCAGAAGAGGCTTCCAATATGACTTATTGTAATCCTAATGCATTTGCACAAGAAAATAGGCAAATATGGGAACCACAGCATGAGAATCCCTCAAGTTTTTCTCAACCGTTTGTACAACATCAGGAGGAAAATGTTTCGGCTTCCACGTCAGAAAAACAAGTACCATTATTTTATGACCCCAACGCATACACCGGTGAAAATCAAGAGATACCCAACCAGCAACAATTTTTTGAAAGCGACATGAAACAAAAAGATGACGAACAAAAATATTTCACTTCAAATATTCATAAATCTACGAGTGAATCGCAAAAAGATTCTCAAACAACTTGTGATTCTGCTCTAAACACTTCTAAGTACAATATTTCAAGTATACAAGCACACACAGTGCAACAAAGCATACCAACCAATGTACCACTTTTACCAGCTACCAGTTTCTTTGATAATCCTGCACCTATAAATCTTCCACGGTATCCTAAAGACAATGAAACTGATAACAAAACCGCTCTCTCGAGAGATAATCAACCTATAGTACTAAAAGAACAATTTAAATCCAAATATTCTGATTCAAAGATACTTACTGACATGGCATCACCTATTGGTGGTCAAATTAAAGATAAATTGTCAAAAGCTGGTGAGGCCCATAAAGACATAAAGTTTGAAAAAGAGAAGAAAGTGAAAGAAGGCAATTTGATTGAATCTCTTTCTAGAGATGATATTCCTGTACTCGGTGTATCAACGGTACCATTATTTGGACTTTCGGCGATGATTTCTGACAAATCAAAAGAAGAATCTGAGCCGGAAAAGGCTCTTACATTCGATACTACTCACCAATCTAAAAATCTCTTCGGAAGCATGACGGCTGCGAGTTTCTTTGAAAATAATGAACCTGAGAACAAAATAATAAGTGAAAATCAAGTAAAATCAATCTCATTTGATATCGCTGCGTTAAGCATTAATGATGTAAAGAACGTATTAGTTATTGAACCCCCGCAAGAGAATATTGGAGCACTGCTGAAAAGAAACGCTAGTTCTAGCAAACTTGAAAATCTACCTGAAAAACGACATAAACAATTTGAACAACAAAGCGATGTAACTGCAAGCCCAAAATTGCAAGAAGGACTCAACATTAAGTTTGATGGAAATACAAATGAAACGTTTTTAAAGCATTCGAATGATGTTGCAAAAGAACTAGAAGATTCACAAAAAGTAGCAAGTGTAGATGAAGAACATTCGGAATTTAATATTTGTGAGACATGCAGAGAAGTCAGCACACCTGAGCATGAACGAAAACACAACGAAGAAGATTTGACAACGCAATTAATTGAGAATATAACTGCACCGGTACAACTGTCAAATCCACTGACAGTTCCACTAAAAGAAAGTGATGAACCTGCCGTTGAGATATCTCCGTACGACAGTCAGCAGCTAGATGAAATAACACATGTTGCCGAAGAGACTTTTGAAACACTGCAAGTGCAATCAGCAACTGAACTTTTGCATGACCGGACCCCCAGTGAAATTAGAGATTATGGATTTATTACCGAGGAAAAGATTTACCCGGTAGTGCCTCACGTAGATCATGACAACGCCAACAAAGTTGAGTTTGATACTATAGCGACGAAACGTGACTATGGCCCTGAATTAGATGCTGTTCCAGCAAACCTTGAACAAGGTTACGAATTTAAACTCGATCCAAATGGTATCGGTTTTTTCGGAAATAACACGTTATTTTTTGACAACCTGCCAGTACCGACCAATGCTAGCGATGAAATAAAGGCGGAAATCAAACATTCTCATGATGATATTGTACTCCCAGGACAGATGAGCGTGCCAACCGCACCCCCTCTTGAAGAAGATCCGAAGTTAGATGAACCCGGCGTTCTCGACGTACACTCTATAGAACAAGATGCGAAAAAAGACTTTCCTCTTGAAGAAGAATTTATAATAGAACCTTCAACAGACGAATTCTTATCAACGGATGACGATAAACTCGAATTTAGAGAACGAAAAAGAAGTTCTGAAGATTCGACTTCCAACGATACTTTTACCAACAGAATTGAAAGATTCAAGAAAAAAATTGACAATCCAGACGATGCTATTTTTGAACGAAAATCATTCGGTACCCCGCCTATATCCATGGCTTCTTATTTTGATACAGGAAATTATGCTGTAGAATCACATATTAGAAATGCCCTCGTCGCAATGAGGATTCCACCCGGCTTTGAAGAAGAATATGCTAGAAAATTGAGTGGGATATCTCTTGGCTCGACAGACAATATGACCGAAACATACATACCTGAAACATCGACGCAAACACCACCAATAAACACGCCAACATATTCTAGCCCTATCGAAGCAAAAGAAATTATAATTGGTTCTGAAATTCGTAGAGAAGAGAACACTGAAGATTGGGTTCAAACTTTCGTTACTGCTAATACCATTGCTGATGCAACATCTATTCAAGCAATTGCCGATCCTGCCGCAGCCGCAAGCCCTTCAGAAACAGTTCCTGTCTTTGCTGATATGACTAAAGAACCAGAAATGTTATCACAAAACGTGCAACCCTTAACGGATCCAATGAATTTCTTCTCAGCAAATGTAGAAGAGCCAAAACCTGCTGAACCTGCAGCTTCTGAGAGCTTTAACAGATTAGCGAGTTACTTCACACTGCCGCCAGCGCAACCAGAGCATTCCAAATCTTTTTTTGAGCTAAGCCAAAGTCAAAATCATTACAGACACGAAACTAAAACGCAAGATCATCAAAAACCTTTTTTTGAAATAAGTCAAAATCACTACATAGACGATGACACAAAAAATAACATTAAAAAGCTAATGAAAGACCTAACTTCGCCTCAAAATATTAAAGAACATTCGGTTAAAACTGTAAACTATTTCACTGTTGAACTCGATAGTGATATTAAACGTAACACGAACACTTTACCAATAAACATTAAAATAGACGAAATCAATACAAATAAAAATATTGATAGTAAAGATAGAGAAACTAAACTGGTGGGAAATGATTCAAAAGACAAAGAGAAAGAAAATAATTGCGACGATATAATGAAATGTGAATTTTGCCTTAGATACATACCTGCGGTTAATACTAAAGCGTTTGTAGTTAAGACTGCTGTGAACGAAACTTCTGAGCCTAGTTCTGAATCAGAAATGCCTTCCCAGAAAGATAATGATAGTGAAAAATTAGGGAACACCGTCAACTATGCTGATTTCGATGTAGAGAAGCAAGCCGAAAACAATGTCACTGTTATCAATGAGGTAAATGATTATTATATTATTCTATACCTAAGAATTTTTAAGGTGAAAACCAAATTTTCAAAACAACCATCAAAACGGAGATTTAGAATGTAATAGGTAGACATTTTTGTACCAAACTGGCATGTTCTATAGAGACGTGGTTCAAATTTTGCAAATCTTCTTTGGAGGGCTTCGGTCATAAACTTTTTTGTGTACTTATCTATTACAACATACGGTCTTTGCACCCATTGTAAGTGTTCGTGACGCCATCTTTTTTTGATACACGCAATGGCGTAGGTTCGAATCCTGCCAGTCGTAAATTTTTTTTGTTTATAACATTTAAATACTTGTAAATACTTCTTAAAGATGTTACTAAAACAACTAATATTAATCTATTAATCATTAATTTGTCATTTCATCTCTCCGTGTTTGAAATGGGGTTGGCAACTGTATACCTTGTATCGTTGTTATGAGCATTTTGTCATTATGACATTACAGCGATTCTGTAACGTTCAGAGCAAAAGAAGCGCTAACGCGCTGTAATTCGATACACAAAAAAATTTCGTACTACGCGCCTTACTAGCGCTTTTAACTTTATTGTAATTTCTGTGTGAGTCTTCTGTTGCTTGTTTTGTGTCTAGACTAAGTGTGGCGTCTCCAGTGTAAGAGTAAGATTTTTGTGACATGTAAAAATATCCGGCATTTTTTTTTCCTATTCTGTCCACTCCTGGGCTGAGGTCTCCACCTTCTTCCAGACATTGCGATCACCCGTTAGATTTGACCACTGTATTTGGAACGCGTGAAAACGCTAGCGCGATGACATCTAGTCATCACGCCAGCGTTTTCTCGGTCTGCCTTTGCTTCTTCATCCGTTTTCAGACACCTACTGCGTGATCTTTATCATCCTCTGGGTGGCCATTTATCAGGGTGCATTCTGGCCACGTGTCCCTCCCAAGTCTCCCAACTCCACTTTAACTGACCAGCTTAGACTAAAATCTTACAAACGTTATTTCAGCATCGTGTTGGCTCTGAGTATACTCCAGTGAAACACCACTGGTTCTACCGTGAAGATGTGGAGGAGAAGTCCGTGTGGCGGGGTTTCTCCAACACAGATTCGACGGCGCTCGAAGAAGCTCATCAAAGCCGTGAGTATCGTATACCGTAGTATTTATCAGACACGTTGGTGTTACGAGTACTAGTCAAATTTTATCGTAGACACATACAAGTATCCAAACATCCATTCCTCTAAATATCGTATTAAGTTGTATTGTTACTACGTCTGTAGTGGTAGGACTCTTTTGCAGGGGTCCGCCTGGGGAAGTACCACACCTTTGCCAGTTATTCAACCGCCAAGCAGTAGTGTGCAAATACTACTGTGTTCCAGATTGAAGGGCAATGTTTCCAGCGAAATTACAGGGCACACAAAGATTTGACATCTTATATCTCGGGGTGACGAGCGCAGTGCATTGCCATCCAGGGTTTTGAACTGTTGAAATTCAAAATTCTGAGTGGGTTTGGGCTGTTGTGGGCAAGCGTGAAGAGCCATCAGGCGAGCGACTTCGCTCGTCTCGTCACCCAGTATCATAAAAAAAAAGTTCAAGCCAGGAATGGACAAATGTATTACCATGTCTACTGTTTGTTACAGTGTCTACTGTGTCGTATCGTCTATTTATTACCGTGTCTACTGTCAATTACCGTAATGTTTCGTTAGGGTTTCGCTATTATTACACATTGAAATTAAACATACAAACGCGAACGACACACCCACGAATTAATACATGCGATAAAATATGTTAAAAATGTTGAATTTTAATGTGTTTATTACCGTGTCTACTATTTATTGTGGTTTCTATTTACTTACTATCGTGTCTATTTATTACCGTTTCCACTGTTTGCTACATTGTCTACTGTTTATTACTGTGTATGTTATTTATTACCGTCTATTATTTTTTACTGTGTCGACTATTTATTACAGTGGTTTCTATTTACCCACTATTGAGTCTACTATTTTTACCGTGTCTACTATTATATTACCAGGTACATTAATTAGTATTAGTTATTAAACAGTAGGATTGACGTACTTAATATATGTTTTAGGATAACACTTAATTTTTTTTATCGAAAGTTACCATTTCTCCTTATATATACCACAGAGTACAGAAGGTTCACTCCGCAAAAGTAGCGACTCTTACTACCACACAATAAAGTCCAATTCATGTCGTGGGAGCGCTAACTACCTACTGCAATATTAACCTAGCAGTTGACTCTCTGTCTTTTGCGTAAGTCTTGTCGCGTTATCTCTGTCTATCGCGCGGCAGCGGGCACGGCAAGTCCGACCAGTCGACTACTTGTAGCTTCATACCTAAAGTGCGGAGTGCGCTAGGCCTGTTTATACCGAGTTGTAAAGTGATGTAATTCTATGCTGTTACAGCGGATTTGAACGAGAACACGCTGGTGGCGACAGATGGTGGACGGTATGACGTCAATGTGATGGGGAGGCTCCGGATCGCAGTCTATTGGAAGGAGAAACCTACCAACGTCAGGAGGTAAGGAAATTATATTCTATCATTCTTGGGTCTGTAGCCAAATTTATTGATATTGATTTGACAATATCAATAAATTTGTTCGAGCACTGATTGATTTGACAATTTCAATAAATTTGTTCGAGCACTGATTGATTTGACAATATCAATAAATTTGTTCGAGCACTGATTGATTTGACAATTTCAATAAATTTGTTCGAGCACTGATTGATTTGACAATTTCAATAAATTTGTTCGAGCACTGATTGATTTGACAATATCAATAAATTTGTTCGAGCACTGATTGATTTGACAATATCAATAATTTTGTTCGAGCTCTTATTGATTTTGAAGTTGATTTTTTGAAATAGATAAGTGAAATTTCAGTCGTTATATGATTTTGATTCCAGATGCAGCTGGTTCTATAAGGGCACCACTGATGCCCGCTACGTGCCTTACACAGAATCCGTCGCTGAAAAACTTGAGGTAAGTTTCTTATTATCATCTATTAATTGACCAGACGGAGCGACATATCGGTGTCTACTAAAACAATTGGACGTTTATGTTTGTTCAATAACTAATGAAAATTTGTAGGCAAGTAGTTAACGCAAATACCACATTCAAGCTAAAATAAGATAGTATAATTTTATATACACGTACACTTTCATAATAACTGATGAGCTTTTTGATCTCATCCGGCGTCAGACTTCCACTACCGAATGAATGAATGAATTACACTAGAAATTCATCATTAAAACAGTTTTGAAAATGGACTTCCGCAAAGTAACGCCTGATTCAATCAACTATTATACTATATAATAATGTGCACACTAAATATTAAACCGAACTTTATTCATTTATTTGTAGTTCATATATTAATTTTACAGTTATCTATGTTCTTGGTCCAATGAAAATTGAAAGGACAAAAAACATGAGAACATGTCTCTGGAATTACTCAATTCATCATATGCATGACACATTCTGGTTAGTGATACGCCTGGTGATGTTATTACAGGAGGAGTACCGCCATGGTGTGACGACAGGCGAGTGGCACCGCAAAATGGTGCTTCCAAACAGCGAGATGGTGATAATGCACGGACCTTCGGTTATGGTGCACTTTCTGCACTCGGGCGCTACGGACGTTTTTAGCACACCGCCTGTAAGTATTTATTACACTCTTCACATTCACACACTTGCCTTCACTCTTATGCTAAGTTTTTTACCGATTTTAATGATTCTTTTTTTATTTGAAAGCTGGTGCTTCCCGTGTGGTCCCGTTTCAATTTGGTCCAGTTATGACATTTTTATGAAGTCGGTTTTTTTTATATTTGTCACACTCGGAGTCGCGTCAGTCAGTTCGGCTCGTTACGCTATTTTTCGCGTGTCAAAATCTAATAGTACAGCGAGTGAGCGAGCTAGCTTGAGCTGCGAGCTGCCGGTGACCTGCCTGTTTTACAGGTGAGCTTGTGACTCAGCGAGTCAAACATGAGTGATCTGCATGTTTGAATCAGTTCAGATCTGAGTTACCCACGGCTACTCCAATCTCCCCAGAGCCTTCTCGGTAAGCGAATATACAGAAGCCCACCGAAGATAAGGGTTGCACGTGACCAAGAACCAAAGATAGACCACCTTATTCTGCTAGTCCACGGTGCTGGAGAGTACAAGCGGACGCGGTACTTGGATGTTAGTAGTTATAGCTAGTGCCATCCATTATCTAATTTGATGAACTAATAGTAGTATTCGTACGAGTAACATGATTCAACCGACAAAATACTAACTTATTGTGTTAGTCGTGAGTAAAAGCGCCATCTGTCATCGAATAGTATTCGTTCGAGTAACATGATTAAACCGTCAATAGATTAATTTATTATGTTAATCGGTAGTAAAAGTCACGGAACTAGATTTATCGTCACGCTGTAACGTGTATTTTAAAACAGCGCCATCTCTTGTAAAATAGGTGAATCACTACTTAAGTTTTCACTTCTGACGTGCAGTCCTATGACTGATGTTTTTTTTTTACATTTTACTAGGTTTGACTACAATCTCATCTTTAGATGTTGTTTCTCATTAGCACTGTTGGTGTTGATTCGGAACGCACCCTAAAAACTTTTTTCTTTTTCATGCGATCTGACAGCTTGATTTGTATGTAAGTATTCAATGCAAAAATAATTCCAATAATTCAACTGCTCCTCGCACTTTACGATAAACGAATTAACGTATCACATTTTTTTTTTATTATACTGACTAGACGCCACTCGGAATGTTGAACTTCAACAGTTCAAAACCCTGGATGGCAATGCACTGCACTCGTCACCCCGAGATATAAGATATCAAATCTCTGTGTACCCTGTAATTTCGCTGGAAACATTGCCCTTCAATCCGGAACACAGTAGTGTTTGCACACTACTGCTTGGCGGTTGAACAACTGACAAAGTTGTGGTACTTGCCCAGGCGGACCCCTGCAAAAGAGTCCTACCACTAAAAATGAATAAACATCTACGAGTAGAGGGTTACGCATATATACTGGTTTTAAGTCGAAAGGAGGTAATTGTTCTATCATTATGAACATCTTTGACTATGGGACCAACACTGAAATCGCGAAAAATTAAATCAGCTTTTCCATACATTTTATGGAATGGCAATGACCGTTTTCTATGTAACAGCTGTTTGTTCGCGATTTTAGGGTTGGTCCCATAGTGAAACGATTTTGATGATTGTTTTTTTATTTGAAAGCTGGCGCTTTCCGTGTGATCCCATTTCAATTTAGTCCAGTTCTGACATTTTTATAAAGTCGGTTTTTCAAGACAAATTCTATTTTTATTTCAATAAATATTTTGAATAATTTATGTTACTGTGACTTGAATATTTGACATTGTATGAATAGCACTGTATTAATTTTAATTTTACTTAATCTTGTGACATAAATGTAAATTCATGTTCGTTTTTATGTCAATAAATAAATTGAATTTGAATTTGAATTGAAGACAAGAGTGAATAGGCACCTCATGGCCAAGCGTGTCTCATCTAAGACCGCATCGTCGCTTGCCATCAGGTGAGTTGTGGTCAAATGCGAGCCCATTTCATAATAAAAAATAATATATAGTAATTTTTTTCTGCTTTAAAACTTTATAACAATTTGCTAATGATAATTTCCAGCAAGCGGCGTCCCGTCCCCGCGTAGTCCGCCGCAGCCATGAGGAGTCCGAGATCGAGGAGTGTGAACCTTCCAAGGTAGACCACCTGCTGCTGCTGTGCCACGGAGTGGGCTCCGCGTGCGACATGAGGTTCAGATCCGTGGAGGAAGTAGGTGAGTTTACACATCGAAGACTATGATATTGTAGTGGTAGGTTTTTTTTGCAGGGGTCCGCCTGGGGAAGTTCCACAACTTTGCCAGTTATTCAACCGCCAAGCAGTAGTGTGCAGACACTATTGTGTTTCGGATTGAAGGGTAATGTTTCCAGCGAAATTACAGGGCACACAGAGATTTGACATCTTATATCTCGGGGTGACGAGCGCAGTGCCATCCAGGTTTTTGAAGTTCAAAATTTGGAGTGGCGTTGACAAAATTCTGAGTGGCGTTTAGCTGTTATGGGCAAGCGTAAAGAGACATTAGGCGAGCGACTTCGCTCGTCTCGTCACTCAATTCCGACAGATAGACTGACAGACAGAACGAATTGATAAGGGTTCCTTGTCGGGCTACGGAGCCCTAAAAACATTTTTTTATTGATTATACAAAGCAAAATTTGATACAGATCATAACTTTTTTGAAACCTTGATTATGTTTTTGTGGGAAAGATTGGTTAAAAATAATGGTTTCTTGTGTGAGATTACAAGCTTTATTTATGATACATAAAATAATTATCAATGTAGAAAACGGACTTCGTCTGAACTGGACCAAAATTGAAATGGGACTAAATCGGAAGCACCAGCCATCACATATAAAGAGAATCATCAAAATCGGTTCACCCAGTCAAAAGTTCAGAGGTAACAAACATAAAAAAAGTGATACCGATTCGTCACGAAAGTAGTACCTAATAGATAACTATTAGTTATAACATGTAAACCATATTGTGGCAAAATCGTTAGAAAAAAAAAACTTTTAGGAGTTTACTCCTTAAGAAACGATTTGAGTTATAAGGCCCGGTACGGAAATTTTGTGAGGAGTAAAATCAAGTGTAACACGAAAAGTTGAGGCGTTACGTAGAAAGAGACAAACATATATATCTGTAGGATTGAACGTGTAAAAGAATGAGATGGAATACATGTGTTGCGCCTGCGCACAACACATGTATTCCATCTCATTCTTCTGCTGCCGAGTAAACTCCAATCGTGCGTCGTAGCTGACACACACACACTTTTTTTTTTGTATACGATTAAAAGCATCCTTTATTTATTTATTTCACGAAATATTTATTAGGCATTCCCCGGACCATCTGTATCTTTGGTAAGGGCCTGTAACGCTTTCGTTTAATTTCTTTATTCTCCTCCATAATCTGAATCTGGTACATAGTTATGTTGCAAAACTTCATTCCGACCATCATGAAAACTGAAATCATAAAAACAGTGAGCTGTGGTCTAACCTTAGTCTGACATAAAATTAAAAAAACACACAGTCATAGGAGTGCACGTCAGAAGTGTAAACGTAACTAGTAATTCACCTATTCTACAAGAGATGGCGCTGTTTTAAAATACACGGTACAGCGTGACGATGAAGCGAGTTTCAAGATTTTTGTTCACCCAAAAAATTATCAAAGCGCCAAAGAAGTTTTCACTTCCATAAATTAAAATTTGCTCCAGACATATTTGAATGAACCCAAAAAAAAATGTACCAAGATTTTGTACAGTGTATCCTAGTTTCACGCGGGTGAAGCTGTGTGGCGTCACAAGTCAGAAACCAGAAAAGTTTATTTTGTGACAATGAAAAAAAAAACAATAAAACATAAATAATAAAATAGAAGTACCTATACAGGTACATTGTACACAACCAGCGCTGGTATTCTGTTGGTATGGTAGTCATGTATTAGGGTTGTCGGCATACCCATCGTGCCCACAACGGTGGATCCGCGACTGGGCATGGCACTCTTCAGCATGCATAAGAAATGCTGATGGATGCCGAAGGATCTTGTGGCATCTTCTATACTAGCAGGCCGGTCGTTTGCAATTAGAAAGCTTGTATATGTACAAGTACGTCGTTTGCAATTAAAAAACTTGTATACTTACAAGCCGGTCGTTTGCAATTAGAAAATTTGTATAATAAATATCTGGGACATTATTGCACACATGGTCATCTGACCCCAAACTAAGCAAAGCTTATAATATGGCTGCCAGAGACTGATATACATACATATATATTTTTAAATACATACTTAAAATAGATATTAACACCCAGACATAGAACAAACACAAATGTTCATCACACAAATGTTTGTCCTAGATGGGAATCGAACCCACGCCCCCAAGCACAGAAAGTAGGTTCACTACCAACTGAGCCACCGGGGCAGTCAAAGGTATACATAAAGGCTCTTCGCTTGCAACTAGAAAACTTGTATAGTTACAGGTTGGTCGTTTGCAATTAGCAAAATTGTATACTTACAGGCCGGTCGTCTACAATTAGCAGTGTACACTGAGCACTCGTCATCGAAAACAAAGACCTCTTCTTTCCCCTGTTTAGATTCTCTGTCCACGCCGCAGATGTTCTTGCCATCGTCCTTGCAATTGTTGCTGTTAATCTTCCAACATTGGTACTTGGTGAACTGTCGTTGCATTTTGGATATGAGCTATAATGAAATTAAAGTTATATGATTATTTACGGGATATTTACCGTGGTAGTTAGTCTTCCCGTGAACATGGTGCATGTAACTGCGCCGAAATATCGGGAGCTCCTTCCACAACCTTACCACGGTAAATATCCCGTAAATAATCATATAACTTTAGTGAACAACCGTGATAGTTTAAAACAGTATAATGAAATTATTTTGGTTTAAGGCTGCACCTTGCACTTAATTGTCACACGACTTAGACAAAAAAAAAGGAATTAGGGATCACTTATTTATGTTTTATTATACACTAGCCGCCCGCCCCGGCTTCGCACGGGTGTAAGCTCGGCCCTCGGCCTCGCTACAACATATAATATAGGTAAGCCTATGTCACCCGGGGATAGTGTAGCTTCCCAACAGTGAAAGAATTTTTCAAATCGGTTCAGTAGTTTCGGAGCCTATTCGATGCAAATCAACCTTGTACCACAAGCAAGTATCACACCTTTGCCAGTTATTCAACCGCCAAGCATTAGTGTGCAAACACTACTGTGTTCCGGATTGAAGGGCAATGTTTCCAGCGAAGTTACAGGGCACACAAGGATTTGACATCTTATATCTCGGGGTGACGAACGCAGTGCATTGCCATCCAGGGCTTTGAACTGTTGAAGTTAAAAATTCTGAGTAAGCTGGTATGGGCAAGCGTGAAGAGCTATCAGGCGAGCGACTTCGCTCGTCTCGTCACCCAGTATCATTAAAAAAAAACTTGATACGACTTTAAGCGGAAATACACAAGAGATTCGTCAGAAACAGTTCTGTACCCTTAGTACAAGATTTGATAGTTTTCGAAAACTTTTTTCGTTTTCGTTTTGATGCATACATTGCTGGGCTGAAAGCTATTCGAAACTATTTTTCGTATTTGAGTGAAGCAACCTATACTGCCGATTACTACCGATTTTAGTTATCCGCGTTTCCGCTAGAGGCGCTTTACTAAAATGTATGGGACAATACGGAAACGAAAAAAGTTTTCGAAAACTGTCAAATCTTGTACTAAGGGTACTGAAGTATTTCACATACCGGTACATCTATGTTGCTTGTTAGTGGACTTAGACTTTCATCATAAGATTCTTCAGGGTTTTCTATGCAATAAACACTAGGTGGCGCTGTCATCAATCCTAAAAAAAACATTAGTCGTAGGACTGCACGTCAGAAGTGCGAATATTTGCGTTTAACCGCCAACTTGTTTCTACGAAACCATCTCAAATTGCCTACGACAAACAGACAAATAAATTTATTTTGACATTAATTTCGTTTAACATAATATTTTTTTCCGTGGGCTTTAATATTATAATAATCTATACAAATATACGTCTATCTACACATATAATAAAAACGTTGCCCGCGACTTCGTATATACGCGTAGATTTTCCTATAAATTTTCAACCTTTTTTTTCCTCCCTTAATCCGGCACTTGCGCAAAATAACATAGCCTATACTTCAATCTGGTTATAGCTAAGCATATTCGTGAAAACCGCATTTAAATCCGTCCAGTGGTTTAGGAGATGTGCGTGGACAAACAAACAGACAGATAACTCCAAAAACTGTCTTAATGTGTTCAGCTGCTTATTTTAAGAAGACCTGTTTATTGATGCCCCGGTGGCTAAGTTGGTAGTGAACCTACTTTCTGTTCTTGGGGGCGTGGGTTCGATTCCCATCTAGGACAAACATTTGTGTGATGAACATTCGTGTTTGTTCTATGTCTGGGTGTTAATATCTATTTAAGTATGTATTTAAAAATATAAATGTATGTATATCAGTCTCTGGCAGCCATATTACAAGCTTTGCTTAGTTTGGGGTCAGATGACCATGTGTGCAATAATGTCCCAGATATTTGTCCCAGATATTTTATTTTTTGATATCTTAAAATTACAGTTTTTTTTTATCTCTACGTTTTTATTTTCTACTATATAAAAATAAGTCGGGATTTCCTTCCTGACGCTATAACTCCAGAACGCACGAACCGATTTCCACGGTTTTACATTCGTTGGAAAGGTCTCGGGCTCCGTGAGGTTTATAGCAAAGAAAATTCAGGAAAAATTTGATCAGAATTTTTTTTTTTCTTCTTTTGATCACCAAACGAAATGTTACATAAAACGAAGCCATCTGGTGGCGAAACGGAGTTCGCCGGGTTTGCTAGTTATATATATAGATGACAGCCCCGTTAGCTTAGTTGGTAGTGAATCTGCCTTCTGCGCTTGGGGGCGTGGGTTCGATTCCCACCTAGGGCAAACATTTGTGTTTGTTCTATGTCTGTGTGTTAATATCTATTTAAGTATGTATTTAAAAATATATGTATGTATATCAGTCTCTGGCAGCCATATTACAAGCTCTGCTTAGTTTGGGGTCAGATAACCGTGTGTGCAATAATGTCCCAGATATTTATATGTGTTAGATTTTCTTGCAAATCACTTTTTTTTTGTAGTATATAGTAATTATATCGCGTGGTGTCTATCGAGTATCCATTCTCTATAATCATTAAAATATAATTACATATCTACATAGATTCAAACTTAAAATATTTCTTACCGATTATAAACCAGGCGAAAAACATTTTGAACGAAATACCTAATTAAAATTGCATAAATAATAGTGGCCATGTAATCATTATCTAAAAATACATAAATACATTAATTAAAAATTTATCGATCCTATCAGCAATTGTTTACCAAATAAACGTATCATTTACAGATTTATCTACGCTTTGGCCGTGGCTTGGCCTGCGTTGTAAACAATAGTACATTGTTACCCTAGGGGTGAAAGTAAGTCTTTAAACCTGAAGTAAACACTGTGCTTTTCATTACGAATACACGGAAACTAAAAAGAAAAACATGAACTGACACTGGCAAATGCACGTCACACGAGGAGTGCGGGACCATAATCCTCTGAGGAGAAAAAAAAAAGGTGGAACATGGTTCAATACAAATATGAAAATAGAACTAGTTTTTTTTTTATTATTTGAGTTTCTGTCAGTTGTCAACTGTCACTGTCAGTTGAAAGTGATTCTCCCTAGGGCTGAAATGTATTACTTTCGACCCGCTCCTCAGGCAACTTCAGACCTACTTTTCGAGTATGAGTAATGAAAAAACTTTTATCACTCAGGAGTAGTGTGGCTATCTTGTTACATTATGTTTCATTTGCACATCACAACGATTGTACTTTGATTCATTATCATCATCATTATTTCAGCCATAGGACGTCCACTGCTGGACATAGACCTCCCCCATCGATTTCCAAAAGGGCTGGTTGGAAGCGGCCTGCATCCACCGTTTTCCTGCGGTCTCTTTTAGGTCGTAAACACATTTTATTCAAGAAAATGCGTGAAAACTCGGAAATCACACGAAAGTACAACGACGTCAGATAACAATAATTGACTTTTTCAAACAAGTAATAAAAGCGTTATCGATTACAGAAAATATTTAATCGATTTCGATTTTTACCGTGTATTTTAAAACAGCGCAGTAGTAATTCACCTATTCTACTAGAGATGGCGCATCTCTAGTAGAATAGGTGAATTACTACTTAAGTTTTCACTTCTGACGTGAAATCCTATGAATGTAGTGTTTTTGAAGTTAAAACTTTAGGCGCGTTAAGCACTTCTTTTGTCACTCATATGATTTCGTACGAAAATTTCATGCGAAATGAAAAAAATTGTATTGATAGAAAGCAAATTAGATTGTTTCAACACTCGCTGCTTTATTAGATTATTTAAAATAATGCTTTCAGATAATTTCGCATGATATTTTTTAAAATGAAATGAAAAATTAAATGAAATTTATTCACAAAAAAACAGGGTGTTACACTGGGTCTGGGCGTAATATTAAACGAGCGATTCAAAAAACGAGCCCCAGAGTATTTCTTTGTAGCCATTTCTTTGATTGAAAAGTATAATTATAGAGTGAATAGGTATCTTCTAAGTCTGCGTGCTTCATCTTCGACCACATCGTCGCTTACCAACAGGCGAGTTGGTGGTCAAACGCGGACTGATTCGCGGAAAAAAATAGGATTATAAATCTTTCGGTTTTCTCTGGGTTGTGGTTTTATCTTCCGGTTTCCCATTGAAGGGGTCCATAGTTCTACGTAGACGAGGTATGGGTTCCCGTTCAAAAACATTCCCAAACTCAGCGTTAAACTTTGTTTTTGTATCGCAAATCGCCATGGTCACTTGAGTGAATTCTGAAATATTTAAACCACTATCACTACATATTATACTAGCCGTCCGCCCCGGCTTCGCACGAGTGTAAGCTCGGCCTTCGGCCTCGCTACAAAATATAATATAGCCTATGTCACCCGGGGATAGTGTAGCTTCCCAACAGTGAAAGAATTTTTCAAATCGGTTTAGTAGTTTCGGAGCCTATTCATTACAAACATACAAAAATAGGTACAAATCTTTCCTCTTTATAATATTAGTGTAGAAAACAAAGTCGCTTCCCGCTGTCTGTCTCTATATATGCTTAGATCTTTAAAACTACGCAATGGATTTTGATGCAGTTTCTTTTAATAGATAGTGATTCAAGAGGAAGGTTTATATGTATAATAGATACATAATATAGTAGAGAAACACTCATAATTTTAGAGGTTTTTAATGTGATGTCGTAAATATACAAAAAAAATTGCGATTACATTGGAAACGCTGGCTGAACTTTACGAGGTAAATCAAAATAATATACTACTGTATTGTACTGGTCATAGTTATATTATAACTACCAGTAAGCCTTTGATAATATTTAGTTTGGATCTGCATTTAAACTCGAGCTAGTACCGAAACCCGGACCCGGGTATGTCCTAAAACTGCGACCAGAACCACCGGAGGATGGGCAGCAGCGTCCTAATAGTACACGGTGAACGTACTGCGATCCCCAAGCCGCCTGCCAAGCGTGGGGATTATGGCAACACCTCTCTATGAGGGAGGCCTTGTCCAACAGTGGACGTTAATTGGCTGGTGATGTGTAGTACCGAAAAAAGTTTGCCAAAAACTGAAGGGGGCGAGGTAAACACGTATTGCACACACTGACATATTCTTACTAGTTCTACAAACGCACACTTCAATATTGAGCGCACACAACTGCAAATGATGTGCTAAAATTGTGAACGAATGGATGACGAATGACCCTTAAAAAAACAACCAAATTGGAAACTCCCTTTACTTTCAGATTTGAACCCATTTTTGATTGATCGCCGCTTCTCGGTGGTGGATGCGCGGGCGCACGTATCGGCCGCGCGGTTTGGCGGGCGATTTGAATCTATAGTTGTAGGTCCCAACACATTGTTTTCATTCCACATTTTTTAAACCCATTATACGCCATAAATAATACAATACCATACAAAACTTACTAGCACCCAGTTCGCAGTTAGTTTTGTAGAGAGTACACAGGTCATCGAAAACAGTAGTCTCAGCCGTGTATTGGTTGAAGCCGCATGCCTTGCCACAGTCACTTTTGCAGTACTCAAACTTCCAACATTGAAACTGCCTGAACTTATCCGATATGTTTCTCGATGGATTCTGTCAATTATATAACTCTTGTATTTGTAGACCACTAAATTATTAATAAAAAAAATTTTTTTGGCGTGCTAACGTGTATAAATTGATGAACCTCGGCTGCACGCACGTAAAAGCATGACTCATTGTCACGTTCCGCCTGAGCTGAGCATGCAAGCGAGAGCGCGGAATAAGCGATAGAGAGGCACGATCGGCCTAAGCGTTCGACTTGTGACGCATACGTTATAATGAAAAATTGTCGTCCGTAAACCGAATTTACACACAACCAATTTTTTTTAACAATCTTTTCGTATTCTTCTCAGCAAACCCATTCATTTGATACCCATATCATGATGGTAGATAAGAACATTTTGTTCGCCATCTTGGTGTGTCCACCATATTGAATTTATCATATATGACCAAAGTGCTTGGGAAGACAGATCTTACAAACCAAACTCGACGGGGTTACGTCGTTTCGTTAAGGAGTTTCTATGGCCTTCTGTCTCCATCATCAGACCAGCTCGATGGTAATATAACATTGCATTGTCACTGCTTGTCTGATTACGTCACTCGATTCGGGAGTTTGTTTAAATTAAAGTCAACCTACTGCTGTAACTTATATGCTGTGGAATCCGTTTATAATGACATTGCAGGGAAATAACAAACACGTCATACTAAGCGGACGTCATACAAAGCATTTTGTAGAAAATAAACAATCTGTATTTATTTTAATAGAGAGAAACAAAATAGAGATAAATCAAAATAGAAATTTTAAGTTACCAAATTAGTCATAGTCATTATATCCAACTTAGTTATAAAGAATTTTATATAAAAACCAAACTTCGCTGTGTAATTACTTCATAATAAGCGGTTGGTCAATATAGGCGGAGTCATAATAAACGGATTCTACTGTATCTACTGTGGCCAAAGCAAGATCTTATGATGTCTTCTCATACCGCTCGATCGAAGACATGTGGTTGTAGATTGGAATCATCATCACCGTTGGACTTTTCTTTGGAATAAACGCTAGATGGCGCTATGATCAATCCTAATAATAAATCTGAAATATTATTAAATCTCGATAAAAATCACTAAGGGAATAAAGCAGTTTCTAACGTCGTGGGTGGCATATCGAACCCTGAGCGTAACGAGGGACTGTAGAGTTATATAGAGTCCTGAGTGAAGCGAGGGGTTCAAGCTGTCCAACACGAAGACAGGCTTTATTCCAGAGGAGCAGACTCTACTTTTCATACCTTCTGCGAGACAATAAGAAGCCAGGTTTCACTGAAAATCACAATTCACATTCTTTGTAAACGCACCTTTTTATTATTTTTGATAACGAACTAACCTCTTTACAATACCATATGGTAATTTTTTTACTTAGAGTTTCCACGAGTTCCCACACGGATTTAACGTTCCAAATTCAAATAACTTTATTCCCTAGGGAGTTTCATACAACTTTATATCCCTTAAGAGATAATGCTTTACGTTGAGGTTGCATAATATGTATTTGGACATTGTCGAGCAGGTGGTGTGAAAACATAATTTATTTGCACAAAACACAATTATACACGAATGAACAATAGGTGTTTAAGCAAGAAATAATTTTGCCTAGTAAACGCACAAATCTAGAGAGATGGCAGAAACTATTATATTTAAAAAAAACTACACTTAAATTAAATAGTCCAAATAATGTCAACAGTCAAAATATCATATTATTAATCTAATTAGTTAACCGATAAACATTTTCTATAATGGGTGGTTTTCTGACAGCTCTAGGAACATAATTCTGCATCCATCGAGAGATGGCGCTGACTAGACATAGTTTTTATTTTTTAGCTTTTGTTCAATGAAACCTACAATACAAGGAAGAGGAGACATTTTATAACACGGCTAGGCAAGGCACACATACGAGTATGTACACAGATACACAAATACACTGACACACATATACACACGTTAAACTTTCAACACCTCTAATTTGGGGGTTAGAAATGACGATTTTCCATACAAACTTACAACCCTTTTTAAAATCTTTCCTTAAAATCCTGTTCGTATGAAAGGAACACTTTTTATCGGATACATTTTGGAGAGTGTGCATCAGATCTGCATGATTTAATTCCCTCCTGCTCTTTTTTCTATCGGACTGCCAGAGCGGGCACGAAAAATCGACACCGCTTTATGGTTGACATTCCGAAAACCCGTACGAAGCGCTTTGATTCCACTTTTATTGTGCGAACTGCTAAGCTCTGGAATGCACTGCCTGAATGGGTGTTCCCCGATAGTTACAATCTGAATGTCTTCAAGTCTAAGATTGAATCGGTTTCTTCTAGGCAAGCGTGATCCATCGTAGGCCGCATCATCGCTTAACATCAGTCAAGTTGGCGGCCAAGCGAAAGCCTATTTTACAATAAAAAACACTGTGAATTAATTAATTTAAAATTTTTGCTAAATAGTTATTATCCTACCCATCATAACACAGGCAAGAATCATTTCGAATGATATGCTAATTAAAATGATAAATTAAAATTTAAATGAAATAAGCATAAACTGTGAATTTAAACACTTTAATTAAATGTTAATCAGTCCTATTAACAATTAAATTTAGTAGGTAATGCATAAGCTGCTGTTAAGGGCATCATCACATCATCACATCATCAGCCAATTAACGTCCACTGTTTGACAGAGGCCTCCCTCATAGAAAGGGGTGTTGCCATAATCCCCACGCTTGGCAGGTGGCCGTCACCGTGTACTATTAGGACGCTGCTGCCCATCCTTCGGTGGTTCTGGTCGTAGTTTTAGGACATACCCGGGTCCATTAAGGTGTTAAGGGCATATGGGCTGTTAATAGTCTTTAAGGGTCGGCTACGTAACTACCCCCTGGTGTTGCAGGTATCCATAGGCGACGGTGATCGCTCACCATCAGGCGGCCCGTCAGATTGTTTGCAATTACGGCTGCGCTAGCCCGACTCGCAATTGGCCGGTTTAATTTATGTTATTTTTTTACTATTATTTGTGTATCGGTAGGTACATAGCTATCAATGTACCAAACCGACTTCATAAAAAAACTGGACCACACGGGAAGCACCAGCTTTCAAATAAAAAAAGAATCATCAAAATTGGTTCACTCAGTCGAAAATTCTGAGGAAACAAAAAAATACAGTCGAATTGAGAACCACATTCCTTCTTTTTGGAAGTCGGTTAAGAACAGTCCGATTGAGAACTTCCTCCTATTTGCAAGTCGGTTAAAAATATGTTTGTTGTATCCCCCTTTAATTTTATTTTTTACTACATTATTATTTTTTAATTAATTCGCCATAACATTACATATTCTGTGGAAATTTAAACTGGCTATCTATTACGGTTCGAAAGATACAGCCGTTTAAAGGTAGGACGAACGGACGAACAGACAGACAAGACAGCGTAGGCTCAGTAATAGGGTCTCTTTTTTACCCTTTGGGTACAAAACCCTAAAAAGGATAGTCCTTTTTAGGGTTTTGTATCCCCCTTTAATTTTATTTTTTACTACATTATTATTTTTTAATTAATTCGCCATAACATTACATATTCTGTGGAAATTTAAACTGGCTATCTATTACGGTTCGAAAGATACAGCCGTTTAAAGGTAGGACGAACGGACGAACAGACAGACAAGACAGCGTAGGCTCAGTAATAGGGTCTCTTTTTTACCCTTTGGGTACAAAACCCTAAAAAGGACTATTCTAAAAGGAAAATTAGCCAGAATGCTGGGTTGTTGTTTATTTAAAAACCAAAATCATAATCTATTTCTAAAAGTATTTATTCGATTGAAAATTTTTAATCGAGTTGAAGTGGTAATGGGCAGGCCACATCGCTCAAAGTACCGGTAACCGATGGAGAAGAAAGGTTCTTGAGTGGGGACCACGAACCGGAAGACGCAGCGTAGGTAGGCCTCGCACTAGATGGACCGACGACATCGTGAGAGTCGCGGGCATCCAGTGGATGCAGATGGCAGGATGTCGTTCAGTGTGGAGGTTAATGGGGCCAAGTTCAGCAGTGGACGTCTTCTGGCTGATGATGATGAAATTGATGATTTAATCGATTTTCAAGAATGAATCGTTCGTTCTCAATTATTCTTTGGATCATTCCAGTTATATTTGGTTTTTACTTGTATCATCCGGTTTTCCTTGGGGGTTTCTGCTGTACTAGATAGGCGTTGTACAGGTTCCCAGTCAAATGCGTTTCCGTAATCGGCATGAAACTTTTTTTTCACGTCACAAACGTCCATGTTCACTTTAAAGTATTCTGAAATGGGAAGTTATCCAGAAGGCAATAAAAATTAGTTCATAAAAATGCGATAGATGGCATTGTCGACACATTGCTATGAAGATTTTGCTAGACCACGAAGGCACAGACGAAGAAAGGTCAATAAAAAAACTTGTTTCCACCGATTTCTCCGCTAAATGTTGACCAATTAGAAGAAAAAAAAACTTTTGTTCGGTAGGGTATACTTCCAATTTGGTCCCATTGTCACCAAGTCAGAATCTGATGATGAGATCCCAGAGAAATCGAGGACAACCCTTCAATTTTACAGGCACTTATTACACGGGATCCACTTGTCAAATATGTCTTTATTAACATATTTAACAAGTGGAACATAAAAATAAAACATAAAAAACTTACAACCGAATTGATTACCACCTCCGATTAAAAATCTTGTAAAAATAGGGGAAAGGGTACACTTACTAGCGCCCAGTTTACAGTTGGCTTTGTAGAGAGTACGTAGGTCATCAAAGACAGCAATCTCTGTGGTGGCCTGTTCATAGCCGCAAACCTTGCCTCCGCCATCGCCGGAGTATTCATACTTCCAACATTGAAACTGCGTGAACTTGTCCGATGTATTCCTCATATCCTGTTCATAATATCTCTTGAATTGTTGTGGAAGTTATTGGATTTTACACGTGGACACTTGGCCAATATTCACCCCGCCAGATGGGCACAGAAGGTTATTGGATTTTACACATGGCCACGTGGACATGTGGCCAGAATGCACCCTGACAGATGGGCATAGAGGATTATTGGATGTTATACATGGGCATGCAGACATGTGGCCAGAATGCACCGTGAAGGATGGGCACAGAGGATTATTGAATTTTACACATGGCCACGTGGAGATGTGGCCAGGATGCACCCTGACAGATAGCCACAGAGGGTTATTGGATTTTACACATGGCCACGTGGACATGTGGCCAGAATGCACCCTGACAGATGGGCGTAGAGAATTATTAGATGTTATACATGGGCACGTTTACATGTGGCCAGGACGTACCCTGACAGATGGGCACAGAGGTTCACACAGTGGGTGCCTGAAAACGGACGAAGGAGCGAAGGTGCAAGCAGCCAAGGTGGCAGAGAAAACGCTGGCGCGATGACCTCGACGCGTTTCAGGCACAGTGGCCAAATCAGACGGACGGATAGACATATAACGTAGGCTTATTATAGGCCTGTTTACACCCTTTGGATACGGAACCCTAAAAAAGAAACAAACAAACACACTTTCGCATTTTTATAATTTTTTTTATATTTAAGGGAGAAAAGATGGGCGGCACGCCATACATAAACAATCTGAGGCAAACAAAGTATTACTTACCGTTTATAGTAAGCTAATCTTTTATCCAATCACAGTATGCCTTACAGCCAATCATAGCATAGTACGCTAACCTTAAAGCCAATTAAAGCATAGTAAGCCAAGCTTACAGTCAATCACAGCATAGTATGCCAGCCTTACAGCCAATCACAAGAAATTTTGTTTACTATAATGTAAACAAAATATCGTGTGGAAACTATAGAAAAATACTTACGTAAGATTAAGTTGGAAACCACGACTATAATTTTAACTGAATTCTACGATATTTATGCGGCAAATGCGCGCTAAATGAGCAAAAAATATTCTTCTCGGTTGGACTGTCGAGACGACGGCGATGATGCGCGAACTCGCTTTAAAATAGACCGCCGAAAGCGGTTGTTACAATAATCGGACTATCCGACTGGTTCTACAAAGAATAGCTATTTAGATCTGTCTCACCACAGCGCTTCTTAAATCCTTTCCAGAATTCTCCGAGAAATCGCTGAAGAGTAATAAAGTTACCAAAACTGAAAGCAACTTCATAATTAAGCTATTACACTGTTGTGATAAATGAGATGTGTATGTTAAGTTTACAATAGCTTGCGTTCTTTGTAAGCAAGTAGATTTTTTATGTATTAACAGGCTTGCATTGGACCGCCAACTCGCCTGATGTGAAGCGATGATGTGGTGTACGATGGAGCACGCTTGCCTAGAAGAAACCGATTCAATCGTGATTTGAAGACACTTAGACTGTAACTATCGGGGAACACTCATTCAGGCAGCGCATTACACAGACTAGCAGTTCGTTCAATAAAAGTGGAATCAAAGCGTACGGGTTTTCGGAATATCAACCAAAAAACGGTGTCGATTTTTCGTGCCCGCTCTGGCAGTCCGATAGAAAAATGGGGAGGAGGGAATTAGATCATGCATATCCGATGCACACTCCGAAATGTATCCGATAAAAAAATATAGACTAGCAATTTTGCGCCGATGCTCAAGACTAAGGAGCTTAGTCTGAACCAGGGATTCGTTGCCGATGACTCTCTTGGCACGTTTCTCAATAGACTCAGCGAAATTACAGGGCACACAGAGATTTGACATCTTATATCTCGGGATGACGAGCGCAGTGCATCGCCATCCAGGGTTTTGAACTGTTGAAGTTCAAAATTCTGAGTGTCGTTGAGCTGTTATGGGCAAGCCATCAGGCGAGCGACTTCGCTCGTCTCGAGCGAACTCAGTATCATAAAACTCCAACACCCCAAGCTGGTACATAGCTGATCCATCCCAAAGGTATGAGCAGTACTCCATGCACGACCGAACTTGTGCTTGCAAATGAAATGTGGGAAAATAAGGAGGTCTTAGTTTGGGGTGAAATACTACGGTAACGAGTAGAGAAGAGAGATAAAGAGATTGTGGCTGAGCGGTAGCATGTGCGCTTTACAATCTTACGGTATCCGGTTCGAACCTCGGCTCAGCACCAATGACTTATTAAGTACCAAAATAAATTATGTGCTGTTTCGATGCCAACGATGACTAAAAAAAGATTGAGAAAGGCTGGAGGCATTTGAAATGTGGTGTTGGAGACGCATAGAAAGAATAAGCTGGACAGAAAAAAATTAACCAAACCAAGAAGTATTAGATAAGGTAGAGGAGAAAAGAAGTCTACTAGCGAGTATGGAGACTAGAAGAGGGAAGGTGTTTGGTCACTTGTACGACATGACAAATTAAAACCATCATAGAGGGAAAGGTAAAAGGAAACAGAGCACCGGGAAGACCAAGAAGAGTATTCGTAGACCAAATAAAAGAGAAGGCAAATGTCATGTTGTACAGGGAGGTGAAAACGCTGGCAGAAGACCGCCAAGCCTGTAAATTACTCCATCGACAAGAGCTACGCGCTTAAATATTGAATGAATCGATGCCATAGTTAAAAAACGGTAAAGGAAAACATCGTGAGCAAACCGGTTTGTCCGAGAACCTCCAAAGTTCAAAGACATACGTCATTCACCAACATGCACTGGGCCAGCATGGTAGATTAGCGTCCATCCTCTCTGTGTGAGAGAAGGCGTGAGTCCCAGCACTGGGAAAATGATAGACTGAAAAGATGATGATGACCACGGTAAATATAAGGTAGTTTAAATTGTTGATACCTGATATAACACCGCAGTTGCGTAACATTTTTAGCAAAGTCTTATCAAGTAATAATAGTCTTATTTTATGCTTCATGCCATTTATAGCTTGTGTTATAAGAATATTGATGAATAAAGTCGCCATTGAAACGCGTATAAAATTTGCTCGTCTAGGGTTCCGTGTAATGGACGATTTACTCAAGGCCATTTGGCTAGTCATTCTACTAAGCCAGCCGATTGTCGTAATAGTCAGCCAGTCATTGTCTTTATTTACACGAAGTTAATAATAAACCATTTATCCAAGGCCATTTGGCTAGTCATTCTACTAAGCCAGCCGATTGTCGCCGTAGGCCGCATCATTGCTTAACATCAGCCGAGTTGGCGGCCAAGGGCAAGCCTATTCTACAATATCCTGTATAGGGCTAGTCCTGTATAACATTAAAAATATCATGTTTTTATTTTTAAGCTTTCCCATTTTATTGTATTCTGTGACAGCTGAGTTAAAAAAAAAATTGACAGCTGTCAAGTGGTTCAATAAATTGCAAATCTGATTGTACGTGGAGGGTCCAGGAAGTCTTCGTCGATGAATTTGGCTACTCCATTGTTTTCGCACATCTCCTTAGTCTTTCTAAAATACACTGAAAATAAACACAAAAATCAGTTTTTTTTTGTGACAATTAAACAAAAACAATAAAAATATTAAAATACCAGTGTACAGGTACATTGTCACAAAAACCGACCCCAACTCAGCATGTTGCTGGTTGTACACAACCAGCGCTGGTATTCTGTTGGGCCCGGCAAGTGACGTCACGCTCGATACGTGTGCGCGTACACACAAATATTTAAACAGAACAGCGATACCAATACGAGACATGAAAATAATAAATTGAAAAACTAAAATGATCAACAAAAAAATAGAATATACAATACAAAACTACAAGCTAACTAAACTAACTAAAGGGTTATCTTAGTTTGGGAGTTAGTTTCTGGTGTTTTTGTGGTAACCTATGCAACGAGTACTGGCAACTCGGTCTAAAAATTTGTGCTGCAGCTTGTGTTACACAGTGTGGTGGTCCCAGGTACATTTTTGTTGGGTGTTGCGAACTTCGAAAAATTATACATAGAAGTCACAACGCATAGGAAATGATAGTCAATAAACGTCCGCAGTTTCATACATAAACACAGCTGTATACAATTTATTTCGAAACAAAACTATTTTACCAAAACCATCCGTATAGTTCTGCATTTACGACTCAGTTCTCTAATGTCTGTTTGATTTGCACAACATCGTCAAAACTCGTGAACTGTCGTTGAGCAAGCGAGACGGCGATTATGTCTGAATCGCAAGTGGGAACTTCTCTCCCGAGAGAAAGAGACTATTTTCTCTTTCTCTCCCGTTAGTCGGAGGGTGGTTCTTCAAATTGACGTGTCTGTTACGACTCTTACGGTGTGTTACGGCTTGAGCAACTATCGCGTGACTGTGGATCCAATCTGGCTGCGTATTGAGTCCAGACAGATTGAGTATTGCCGCGATTAGCGAGTCGTTGTGGCATCTTTGTATTTTATTGATCGAAGGTTGCGAAATCTCATGACTTGCCGTGCCCGCTGCCGCGCGATAGACATAGTGGCAACTTGTAGGTTAATATTTCGATAGCAAAAAAGAGTGTGACATATTTGCTGACGATTGGAAGGAGATTTTGACTGAATGTTTGAAGTACTGTGAGGCATCGTGCTGCCGTACTTCAAGCATTAATTGTAATTATCTAGGTCAATATTGACGGATTTATTATTGACTTATTATTAGTTATATTTTAATGACATTGATTTCAATTGAGTTTTTTTTTCTTATTTTAATTTTGCTTAAGTATCATAATATTTTGTAACATTGTCTCATTAGTGTAATTGGCGCAAGCTGTCCTAATTGAATAAATAAATAATATAGCAGTAGGTAGTTAGCGCTCGCACGTCCTGAATTGCACTTTATTGCGTAGTAGCAAGAGTCGCTTCTTTAAATGATTTTGCCGCGTGAATCTTCTGTCGTGAATCGAAGAGAAATAACAAACACGTCATACTAAGCGGATGTCATAAAAAGCATTTCGTAGTAAATAAACAATCTCCTGTTTTTGTCAAATCACTAACGAACAATGCGTGACCTTCTATCAATTACCTACTGACACTCAAAACAGAAAAGCCATGCACGCGCCGAACGTCATCGGGTATCACGTGATTCCCGAACACTGCCGAAGGTGTTAGGAATCATGTCGGTCACTATAACAGGACGCAATTTATTATAAACTAACCGCCCGCCCCGACTTCGCACGGGTGTAAGCTCGGCCTTCGGCCTCGCTACAAAATATAATTTAGCCTATGTCACCCGGGGATAGTGTAGCTTCCAACAGTGAAAGAATTTTTCAAATCGGAGCCTATTCAATGCAAACAAAAAAACAATCAAATCTTTCCTCTTTATAATATTAGTATAGATTGGTCACTATAAGCGAAGTCATTATATCCGACTTAGTTATAAAGTATTTTATACCAAAACCAAACTTCGCTGTGTCCACTTCATAATAAGCGATTGGTCAATATAGGCGAAGTCATAATAAACGGATTCTACTGTATATCTGTTCAGTGGTCGTATGTACTTACTTCCCATTCCCCAGCAGTTTGCGACCCAAACGGAGCATTTGTGATCGAACCACACCATGTCGTTATGGTCCAAGAAGTGTCTGGCGCATTCTCTCTTGGGTTCCCTTTCGAAGTACAGGTGCTCGTTGGTGCATTCTGTGCTCTTCATGCAATAATATTCTTGGTACCTTTGCAGTATCAAGGCCCACTGCAGAAAACAACAAGTTATAACCGACTTCAAAAGTGGTTTTGTAGTGGTAGGACTCTTTTGCAGGGGTCCGCCTGGGGAAGTACCACACCTTTGCCAGTTATTCAACCGCCAAGCAGTAGTGTGCAAACACTACTGTGTTCCGGATTGAAAGGCAATGTTTCCAGCGAAATTTCAGGGCACACAGAGATTTGACATCTTATATCTCGGGGTGACGAGCGCAGTGCATTGCTATCCAGGGTTGTGAACTGTTGAAGTTCAAAATTCTGAGTGGCGTTAAGCTGTTATGGGCAAGCGTGAAGTGCCATCAGGCGAGCGACTTCGCTCGTCTCGTCACTCAGTATCATAAAACAAAAATTATCACGGTTGTTCACTACAGTTAAATGATTATTTACGGGATAAACTAACTTACATCGTATTTTGGTTTTTGTGTTATTTTCGTCAATTTCTTCTTTTTTGTGGTGGGTGGGGGCTTTGGTGACCTTCTTATTTTCTTTTTAGTACGTCTCGTCTTCCGGGTCGTTGTGGACCTTGACGTAATAATAAATATCTGGGATATTATTGCACACAAGGACATCCAAACCCAAACTAAGCAAAGTCTGGGTGTCTTCAAGTCAAGAGTGAATCGGTTTCTTCTAGGCAAGCGTGATCCACCGTAGGCCGCATCGTCGCTTAACATCAGGTGAGTTGGCGACCAACATCACATCACACATCATCAGCCAATTAACGTCCACTGTTGGACAGATGCCTCCCTCATAGAGAGGGGTGTTACCATAATCCCCACGCTTGGCAGGTGGCTTCGGGATCGCAGTACGTTCACCGTGTACTATTAGGACGCTGCCCATCCTTCGGTGGTTCTGGTCGTAGTTTTAAGACATACTCGGGTCCAAGCGCAAGCCAAAGTTGCGGGTGCAAGTTGGCGGCCAAGCGCAAGCCTATTTCGCTATAAAAAAAGCATGTAATATAAAAAAAAAAAAACTTATTTTCATAAAATAATACCTGCTGGTTGCCTTACTAGACAAAGCCTGTATCAAGGCAACCCGTATACCTGATTACAAATAGTTTGCAAGACAGTGTTCAGAAAAATAAACAAATAAATATCTGGGACATTATTGCACACACGGTCTCTGACCCCAAACTAAGCAAAGCTTGTAATATGGCTGCCAGAGACTGATATACATACATATATATTTTTAAATACATACTTAAATAGATATTAACACCCAGACATAGAACAAACACCAATGTTCAACTATATGGGAAAAACAAAATATATATAATCCTTTAAATGTAGCTTGATTGAAACGACAGCTGACGACATTTCAGGCCATGTCTTTGTAATAACGTCTGGCGAATTGCATTTACTTGTAACACAAAGATCACTGGCGACGTGGCGCTTACGGCTCGCCAACCGGTGGTTGACCTGGCTGGCACCACGACTGACGGAGAGGCGTAAGCGCGAGGACCGCTGGTTGAGCACGCGCTGCGCCGCGGTTCGTGAGCTTGTCCCAAGACGAGTCTACGTTACGAATCCGATAAGTGTGCTTTGCAGTAGGGAGTTACATACAAAGAATACTGAACGGCACGAGTTGATACGGCTACGATCCGTTTCCGAGTTGATACGTGTGCTATGACCTTTAACAGCTACGAGAGCGAAGCTAAGGCAGAAGCTGGTAGCAATGATTACCATTTTGGCTTTACGTCTCCTCCTTTTAAATTGACCTTAGTTGAGACGGTCGATTCCACCGGCGTAATCCATATCCAAACATCGAGGATAATTAAAACTAAAACAAATAAATTAAATTTAAAAAAAAACATACAAAAAAAACATACAGACGAACATAGTACCTCGTCCTTTTTGGAAGTCGGTAAAAAATAAAACCGGCCATGTGCGAGTCGGACGACGGCGCATTCCGTATCATTATTTATATAACCGGCCAAGTGCGAGTCGGACTCGCGCACGAAGGGTTCCGTACCATCTACACTAATATTATAAAGAGGAAAGATTTGTACCTATTTTTGTATGTTTGTAATGAATAGGCTCCGAAACTACAGAACCGATTTGAAAAATTCTTTCACTGTTGGGAAGCTACACTATCCCCGGGTGACATAGGCTATATTATATTTTGTAGCGAGGCCGAAGGCCGAGCTTACACTCGTGCGAAGCCGGGGCGGACGGCTAGTTATCTATAAAAACGGCAACAAAACACGTTTTTTTGTATCCCATAAATATTTATTTTATTTTAATTATTTATTGTTAAAGTCAATATATAACTAAATATTCTGTGAATATTTCAAGCGTCTATCTCTTGCCGTTATCAATATCGAGCGAAAACGAGCAAAAAAAACACGTTTTTTTATGGGAACCCCCTTAAATATTTATTTTATTCTATTTTTTAGTATTTGTTGTTATAGCGGCAACAGAAATACATCATCTGTTAAAATTTCAACTGTCTATCTGTCACGGTTCATGAGATACAGCCTGGTGACAGACGGACAGCGGAGTCTTAGGGTCCCGTTTTACCTTTTTGGGTATGGAACCCTAAAAAGTAACAGCGGTGCGCTGCGTACCTATCTATACCTATTCGTAGTAGATACATACATACAGCGATTTTAAAGCGTGTTTTTTAACCAACTTCCAAAAAGGAAGAGGTTCTCAATTCGTCTGTATTTTTACCGACTTCCTTTTATTTATTTTTTTGTTTGTTACCTCAGAACTTTAAACTGGGTGAATCGATTTTGATAATTATTTTTACTAGCTGCGCCCCGCGCTTTCACCCGCGTGGTGATGAAAATCGGTGATAATGATGATGAAAAGTAGCCTATGTATTAATCCAGGATATAAAGTATGTATATTCCAAATATCATCCAAATCCATCCAGCAGTTTCTGTGTGATTGAGTAACAAACATCCATCCATCCAAACCTTGACATTTATCATACTAGCTGTACGCGCGACTTCGCGCGCGATTTCTTCAGAAAAAATAGCCTATGTCCATCCTCATGATACATACTATTACCTCGCAAAATTTTATCGAATTCGGTTAAGCCGTTTAGCCGTGATTATGTCGCAAACAGACAGAGTTACTTTTGCATTGATAATATTAGTATGGATTTGAAAGTTTGTGCTTCCCGTATACCGCGATCAAAATTTAAATAAAATAAAAACTTACCCAGAACAATGCTAATAATATAATTCATTTCTAATTAAATTAACCCCGATACACATTACAGTATCCATCTATCCGACATTTGCTTACAATTTTGTTGTTTTTTTTAAATGCCGATAATGGCAAACAAGCTATCAGCTGTCTGAGTGGAAGCGGTCAGTCGTTCATGGATACCTGTAACACGAGGTGCTTCAAATATCAACACTGGTTTACGCCGAAAGGGTATACTAACCCGAAAGGGTTCCAGTACCCATCGTTATGAACAATTTGCTGTCATCGTTGGGACGCAGGCGCGGATCCACCGTTGTGGGCACGATGGGCATGCCCACAACCCTAATACGTGACTTGTGACGCCCCACAGCTTTACCCGCGTGAAACTACGATACATTGTACAAAATCTTGGTCAGGCCGTCATATATTTTTTTATAAACATTTCTTTTGTAGGAATGCACCATATCGATCATGCACGAGCAAGGTTCATACGCTGACTCGCACTTGCCAGATTTTCGGGTGGCTGTGGCCACAACCTGTTTTGAGAGCTGGATCCGCGCCTGTTGGGATGGTTTAGCCAAATACCAGCTCGAAGCTCTTGAAACGGTAGACCGGCGTGCTGCTCGACTCATAGGCGATGAGAAGTTAGTGGCTAAGAAACTTCTCAGTCTTGAACACCGCCATAAAGTAGCGAGTCTGTCAATTTTCTATAGGATTCATTTCGGAGAATGTACATCGGAGCTACACGACTTTATCCTACCATCCCCTTTCTACTACAGGACAAGTAGGAAATCGACCCATCATCACCAATACATTGTGGACTTTCCTTCGATACGTAACAAACGTTTAGATTCTACGTTTCTAATCCGTACGGCCAAGGTTTTTTTTTTAATGCGAATAAGTCCGCGTTTGACCTCCAACTCGCCTGTTGGTAAGCGATGATGTGGTCGAAGATGAAGCACGCAGACTTAGAAGATACCTATTCACTCTTGATTGAACAACCTGCCGGCTTCCTTGTTTCCTGAGAGATATAATCTGGGCCATTTTAAGGCAAGAGTGAATAGGTATCTTCTAAGTCTACGTGCTTCATCTTCGACCACATCGTCGCTTACCGACAAGCGAGTTGATGGTCAAACGCGGGCTAATTCGCGTTAAAAAAACTAATCTGAACTTTGAAATCGCGAAAATAAATCTACTGTTCTTTAGATAACGGTCATTTTTACTCTTTTGCTATTTCAGAGTTGCTCTCATAGTAAATGTTCTTCATGAATAATGATGAGTACTTTGGACCCCTTTCAGCAAAGTACAACCTTTCCGCGTAGCCCTGTATATGCATGAAAGATAGCGTCGTATCTGCATATACAATGCCATAAAATTACCAGTAGTTTATTGGGGGAGGCACCGTCGTGATTCATAAAGAAAACAATAGCAGTCTCGTTGAGAAATGTTAGTTCTCATTCGGCCAACTCTAGAGATAAGGTGGGCGGTATGACTTGCATTATTACCCAATTAGCTACCGTGAAATCAATTTAAATGCTGTAAAATTTGATAGAGCAGCCATACATATATGTATAGAAACTACGGCGCGTGGCATCTGCTCCTAGATTTTAAGGAAAAAAAAATTCATCAGTCATAGGACTGCACGTCAGAAATGAAAACTTAAGTAGTGATTCACCTATTCTACAAGAGATGGCGCTGTTTTAAAAAACACGGTACAGCGTGACGATGGCGCGAGTTCCATTATTTTTGTTCACCCAGAAAGTGCTCAAAGCGCCAAAAGAAGTTTTCACTTCAATAAACCGGCCAAGTGCAAGTCGGGCTCGCGCACTGAGGGTTCCATACCATCACAAAATGCAATAAGTATCAAAAATACAACATCACGCCCAGGCGGTCACCGAACCCACTCCCCCAACCGCAGAAGGCAGATTCACGACCAACTAGGCCAACGGGGCTATCACTTTTAACTCTCTTTTGCCCTCCCTTAATTTGGGCTCTTCGCAAAATCGTTTCTAAGCGAACCTCTTTTTTTATGGTACAGAGTGACAAGACGAGCGAAGTCGTTCGCCTGATGGCTCTTCACGCTTGCCCATAACAGCTCGACGACACTCAGAATTTTGAACTTCAATAGTTCAAAACCCTGGATGGCAATGCACTGCGCTCGTCACCCCGAAATATAAGATGTCAGATTTCTGTGTGCCCTGTAATTTCGCTGGAAACATTGCCCATTGCCCAATCTGGATCACAGTAGTGTTTGCACACTACTGCTTGGCGGTTGAATAACTGGCAAAGGTGTGGTACTTTCCCAGGCGGACTCTGCATAATAGTCCTACCACTACAAAACCTATAATCTCTACACCCTATAAGGAATCTACCCGCGAAATTTTTTCTTTGTAGGTCAAGTAGTTTTCGAGATGGGTCAGTCAGTCAGTCAGTGAAGTATTTCGCTTTTTAACCGACTTCAAAAAAGGAGGACGGTTCTATGTTTCACTGTATTTTAATATTTGTTTGTATGCTCACTGACTTCTCCGCCAACTGTTCGCCCATTTCAAAACTTTTTCTTTTGTTCGGTAAGGTATACATCCAATTTGGTCCTATTGTCACCAAGACAGAATCTGATGATGGGATCCCAGGGAAATGGAGGGCAACCTTCAATAACCACTTATTACGTTTTAAATTACTTCACAACCCTTTATAGGCACTTATTTCGTTTTTCATATATTCAGTCATCATACACCAAGTCCCCAAGTAGTTCCCAAGCCGCCTGCCAAGCGTGGGGTTTATGGCAACACCCCTCTCTATGATCCCTCATAGAGAGCCTTTGGCCTTATCCAACAGTGGACGTTAATTGGCTGATGATGTGTGTGTGTGTGATGTGATACACCAAGTCAGGATCTGATGATGGGATCCCAGGGAAATCGAGGGCAACCCTCAACAACCACTTATTACCACTTGTATATAATTAGATTAATTTGTTTTCTCAGTTGAAGACTTCAGAACGACAAGCCTTCAACTGTTGCAGTCGCACTACAGGAACTCGTACGACAACGGACTCGTCAGCAGAGTTGAGGTAATAATTAAAATAAAAAATAAAAAAATATGACAATACGCCCAAACCATGGGGCTAAATGAGGCATGTATCATGACATTAATACCTAGATAAATTATGCGCAGTTTCGAAGCCAGCCAAACGGTGAACGAAAACATCGTGAAGAAACTGCCCATGAGCCTCAAAAGTTAAAAGACATGACATTCACTAATATGCCCTGGGCCAGCGTGATGGATTACAGCCCATCCTCTTTCTCGGTGAGAAGGCCTGTGCCCCAGCAATGGGAACATGATAGACTAATAATGAATGACTTTCCTCGACCACACCGTCTTCTAACATCAGGGTCAGGCCTTAAAAAAAACTCAGCTAAATGACTTGTGCGAGCGAAAAGACTTGCTTTCACTTAATTGTCTCCTTTGCCCCCCATTTCAGGTTCTGCCGATATCCTGGCACGAGCAGCTGCATTCTGGTGAAACGGGCGTTGATAAGCGTCTCGCAAGGGTCACCCTGGACAGCATACCTCGACTCAGAGCCTTCACCAACCACACAGTCTTGGATGTGCTGTTCTACACCAGCCCGGTCTTCCATCAGGTACCCAAATTTTTTAATGCCATAGGTGGCAAACTAGCAGCCGGGGTGATGGTAAGCAGTTATCGTCGCCTATGGATACTTGTAACACCAGAGGCATCACATATACGTTGCCGATTCTTTAAGACTCTAATAAAGAAACAACAAAAGGCCTGAATAACTCGCCTTTCGAAGAACCCCATATTGTAGCTTCTCGGAAACACCGCTGAAGGTAGCTCATTTCACATTTAGCATGTGTGAGACAAGAAAGATCGCGTGAATAGGCATGTGGCCTAATGTTTATTTTATTAAAAATAACAGGCCTAGCGATGAATATAACTAAATACATTACACATACTGAAAAAATAAATTGAATTGGCTGATTAATCTCTGAGATATGAGCGTTGAAAGTTTTAAGTGGGGATAGAGAGGGGACGCTTCGTCCCTTTCTCGCAAAGCGTGTGTTAGTATAGCATTTGTATGCCGCGCCTGAGGCGTGACGTCATAGCTCAGTATAGTGCGCTCTCTGTCTGCATGAAATTAAAATACTTATAACTTATTTATTTTTGAAGTAATTTAAATTTTGTTTTCGTTGATAGGCTCTATTGATGATCAGCTTTTTTTATATGAGTTATTAAAAAAATATTAGTCACCATGCCTATTGCACAGTATGTGATTTTCACAAATCAATTTAATCAGGATGAGCTTTCTGGCGGTCTATCTCAAAGATGGTCCTATCTCTTTAAGTTTTAAAGGAAACAAGGAAGCCAATCCTTGGCCCTACGGATTAAAAACATAGAAGCAACTCATTTGGTATGTATATAATAGGTCGGGGAAAAAGTCTTTTCGTATTTTGTATGTATAAAGTTGTAGTAAAAATCTCATCGGTTGTACTGTTTGTATCTGGCTGGTTTTGATACCATTAAAAATATGACATTTTAAAAAAGGAATACAAAAAGTAAAAAGCAATTTCCCGCCATTTTTCAATTGTTTTCTTGTTCGATAAAATGAGTGAATCTAACGAAGAAATTCGATATATTGTGAAATTTTATTACAAAAAAGGGAAAAATGCGACAAAAGCCGCGAATAAAATTTGTGACGTTTATGAACCTAATGCAGTGTCATCAAGAGTAGCACAATGTTGGTTCAAGCGTTTTCAGTCCGGGAATTTTGATGTCAAAGATGCAGCTCGCTCTGGTCGCCCTGTTACGGATAAAGTCGATGCCATTTCTGAAAAAGTGGGCCAAGATCGGCATATTAGTAGTTACGACGTAGCTGAAGAACTGGGGATTGACCACAAAACAGTTTTGACCCATTTGAAAAAAACTGGGTATACAAAAAAACTCGATATTTGGGTGCCACACGAGCTCACTGATAAAAACCAAATGAATCGTGTACTCATTTGCGATTCTCTATTGAAACGTAATGAAACCGAACCGTTTTTGAAAAGATTGATCACTGGTGATGAAAAACGGATCACCTACGACAAGAATGTGCGCAAACGATCATGGTCAAAGGGCAGTGAAGCACCACAGACTGTAGCAAAACCCGGATTAACACGTAATAAGGTGATGCTGTGTGTATGGTGGGATTGGCAGGGCATCGTTCATTATGAGCTTTTACCGGCGGGCAAAACCATCGATTCTGATCTCTACTGCCAACAGCAGATGAGACTCAAACAAGAAATTCAGAAAAAACGGCCGAAATTGATCCTCAGAAAGAGTGTGGTCTTTCATCATGATAACGCCAGACCGCACACATCTTTGGCCACTCAGCAAAAATTTAGAGAGCTTGGTTGGGAAGTGTTAATGCATCCACCATATAGCCCAGACCTTGCACCCTCAGATTTCCACCTGTTTCGATCTCTTCAGAATTCTTTGGGTAGTGTTAGATTAACATCAAGAGAGGACTGTCAAAACTACTTGTTGCATTTTTTTTATCAGAAGTCCCAAAATTTCTACAGCAACGGGATCATGTCACTACCTACAAGATGGCAACAAGTTATCGAACAAAATGGCACATATATATTATAATTAAATGTAATTAAACTTGAAAAAAATATGTCTTGAATTTGTTTATAAAATACGAAGATAACTTTTTCCCCGACCTTATATATATATGTAGGTAGTGGTAATGGGCCGATTTCCTACTTGTCCTTAAAGAGACCGCAGGAAAACGCTGGATGCAGGCCGCTTCCAACTGGCCCTTTTGGAGATCGATGGGGAGGCCTATGTCCAGTAGTGGACGTCCTATGACTGATATGATGATGATGACTTAACTGCATTTTGAGTTGAAAACAACACATTCCATTAGGTTGCTAAATAACCGACTTCCAAAAAGGAGGAGGTTCTCAGTTCGACTGTTGTTTTTTTTTTCAATGTTTGTTACCTCAGAACTTTTGACTGAGTGAACCTATTTTGATGATTCTTTTTTTATTTGAAAGCCGGTGCTTCCCGCGTGGTCCCATTGCAATTAGGTCCAGTTCTGACATTTATATGAATTCGGTTTTTTATATTGATATTTATTTGTTTAAGCGCTATCTATCGCCCAATCCAACGAACTACACATTTGCCTGCATTTTGTATGCAAGAAAAAACATACAAAATTATGTTACACAAGGGGCCAGCCGTGTTTATAATACTCGGAACAGAGATAAATATTTATTGCCAAAGACTAGGCTTGTGAAAATAAGCAAATCTTTCACAATGGATTGCATAAAATTTTATAATAATCTGCCTGCAACCTTGACGAGCCTTAAAGAAACTTAGTTGATTGAATCAGGCGTTACTTTGCGGAAATCCATTTTCAAAACTGTTTTAATGATGAATTTCTAGTGTAATTCCGCTTCTACGTAGAAGCGGAATTACACTAGAAATTCATCATTAAAACAGTTTTAAAGAAACTTCTTTTAAAATAACATTAAAAAAGCTATTGTTACAGAAAGCGTATTACGAGGTAGACGAATTTGTAAAAGATAAAAAGGCATGGCAAAGAATAGATACTGACAGTTTTAAGTAACTGTAAAGAATGAAATAAAATAACCTAGGTTTAATTTAATTTATTTATAATACATATGAATTTGACATTTTACTAATTTAGATAGATATTACATTTTATACTATTTTACATAATTTGACATTTTATTTTACTACTATGTTATATAACATTTTCTTTTTAATTATTATTTAATGAAAAAAAATTGTGTTATGCAAACCTACCAAACAAATTTGGTAGCTTTTTACCACCGACACACGGGAACACCTTGTTGCATGAGTTCGAATTGTATGACGATTTCTACCAAATGAAATGTAATTATTTTTAAATTATTTCTTATTATAACTTTGTATTTTGTGACGTTTCGAAAGTGTATCCTAGTGTACCTACTTGAAATAAAAATAAATAAATAAAAGAATAATAAATATGTGGGACATTATTGCACACACGGTCATCTGACCCCAAACTAAGCAAAGCTTGTAATATGGCTGCCAGAGACTGATATACATACATATATATTTTTAAATGCATACTTAAATAGATATTAACACCCAGACATAGAACAAACACAAATGTTCATCACATGAATGTTTGTCCTAGATGGGAATCGAACCCACATCCCCGAGCGCAGGAAGTAGGTTCACTACCAACTGAGCCACCGGGGCAGTCAAGATATATGAACTGAACTGAACTAATCATATTATTTCAGACCATAATAGACACTGTGTGCTTCGAGCTGAACCGCGTGTACACCATGTTCCGGGATCGGAACCCGAACTTCACAGGCGAGGTGTCGCTCGGCGGCCACTCACTCGGGAGTGTGATACTTTATGACCTGCTGTGTCATCAGGCACCCGAGGTATTTATCACGGTTTATCTGCAATATATCTATAATTATAATAAAAACGTAAACATAAAAAAAACTGTAATTGCGAGATACGAAAACTGGGTTTTTGACTGGGTGAACCGAATCTGATGATGCTTCCACCATGAAAACTGGTGCTTCCCATTTGGTGCCATTTCAATTTGGTCCAGTTCTGATGAAGTTGTTTTTAGGGTTCCGTACCCAAAGGGTAAAACGGGACCCTATTACTAAGGCTCCGCGGTCCGTCCGTCTGTCACGAGGCTGTAGGTATCTCATGAACCGTGATAGTTAGACAGTTGAAATTTTCACAGATAATGTATTTCCGTTGCCGCTATAACAACAAATACTAAAATAGAATAAAATAAATATTTAAGGGGGCTCCCATACAACAAACGTGATTTTTTTGCTCGTTTTCGCTCGATATTGATAACGGCAACAGGTAGACGCTTGAAATATTCACAGAATATTTAGTTATATATTCACTTTAAAAATAATTAATTAAAATAAAAATAATATTTAGGGGGGCTCCCATACAAAAAAACGTGTTTTTTGCCATTTTATAATTTTTTGTTAAATATTAAAAAATTCATTTAAATATTAAATAGTTTTTTTTTCTTTAAATTTTGCATATATGATTAATTAGTATTTTTGCCTAAGACTTACCAGTATGTTATATTACCATTGTTATTTGCTTGGCACCGGCGGAGGGCCCTGCAGGCCTAGCACGGGACGTGGAAAAATTGTCTTTCCACCGTTTTTATCCACGCGTAGACGCGACAGAGCTAGAATATGGACGTTTATCTATTTCTAGCGGGATAAAAACGGTGGAAAGACAATCTGTCCACGGCCCGTGCTAGGCCTATTGGTATGCCATTACACAGGATAAACCTAGTTTGGGTACCAAGGTCATCCTATCAGGATTGTCAATTAGGACATTTAGTTGCATGCTTTATATGGTGATAAAATGATGTTTGTGTATGTTCAATAAATTATTCTTATTTTTGGAACGAAGTTCCTTATCGCGCGCTGTGAAAGGGGGCTAGACGGAAAAAAATCTTACGAAGAAAAGTTGTCACGACACTTTTTGCTATAGTATTGTAAGCTGTGCGGCGTCGCATGTTTCTCTGTCTGTCTCTCTCTCTCTCTTATAGAAAGGAACTTCGTTCCATCCGGGTGTCCCTTGACACCTCTCAAGTTTTTATTGATAATGGTACGGAACCCTTCGTGCGCGAGTCTAACTCGCACTTGGCTGGTTTTTTTTTAATTTAAACTGACAATTATTGTAAGAAATTTGTTGTAGCCAGTTGCACCCATATAAACGAAACGTCAGTCATTCGAAATCATTTAGCAACTGTGACGCGGAGTTCGACGCTTTGATCTAAATAAGAATGTTCAATCAAGGTTCTGTCATAATGTCTGGCGACAGAGTTTCCTCCTCATTTCCATCTTATTCGAGATACTTACTTACTGACGTCCAGCTTAGGTTGTATTGTGCATTTCCCTCTACCAGCACCTACCCGAGCCAACCCATTTCCTTGAAATATCGGAGTGAGACTCTGGGGCGCTGGCACAGTTGCTCCAGTTGCGTAGATGGATATGTGGTGATGTGGATGATGAAGTAAATGATGCTTCATGCAACCCGGTAGCGATTCTAGTTTCCTCTGTGGCTTCACAATGCCACAGCACATACTCTACAGTTTCGTTCTCCTTCATGCAGCCACGACACAGTGGACTGTCCGTGGCTCCCAGTTTATACAAATGGCTATTCAAGTTGCAATGGCCGGTTATGAGGCCTACAATCAGGCGAAGGTCCTATCGTTGCTACTTCATTAGATTGTTCGTGATCTGCAATGTGTGCAAACACTACTGTGTTCCGGATTGAAGGGCAATGTTTCCAGCGAAATTACAGAGCACACAGAGATTTGACATCTTATATCTCGGGGTGACGAGCGCAGTGCATTGCCATCCAGGGTTTTGAACTGTTTAAGTTCAAAATTCTGGTGTTGAGCTGTTATGGGCAAGCGTAAAGAGTCATCAGGCGAGCGACTTCGCTCGTCTCGTCACTCAGTATCATAAAAAATCCTCTTTTCTTCGGTTTTCAGTCTCCATTAGAGCTATCTAAGTCGCCGGGTGAGAAGCGCTACGTGACTGGCACCGCGGGTACTGGCCAGGCGGTCAACTATCCGCAGCTCGTGTTCCCGCCAGCAGCACTGTACGCCCTCGGCAGCCCTATCGGTAAGGCGACAGTCGACCCCAATAGGCATGTGGCCTAATGTGTAAATTATTACAAACTAGCCGCCCGTCCCGGCTTCGCAAGGGTGTAAGCTCGGCCTTCGGCCTCGCTACAATATATAATGTAGCCTATGTCACCCAGGGATAGTGTAGCTTCCCAACAGTGAAAGAATTTTTCAAATCGGTTCAGTAGTTTCGGAGCCTATTCAATGCAAACAATCAAATATTTCCTCTTTATATATTGGTATAGATTACAGGCTTAGCGATAAATATAACCAAATACATTACACATACTGAAGAAATAAGTTGAATCGGCTGATTAATCTCTGAGATCATCATCATCAGCCAGAAGACGTCCACTGCTTAACATAGGTCTCCCCCTTTAACCTCCACACTGAACGACATCCTGCCATCTGCATCCACTGGATGCCCGCGACTCTCACAATGTCGTCGGTCCATCTAGTGGGAGGCCTACCTACGCTGCGTCTTCCGGTTCGCGGTCTCCACTCAAGAACCTTTCTTCCCCATCGGTTATCAGTTCTTCGAGCGATGTGGCCTGTCCATTGCCACTTCAACTTGCAGATTTTAATAGCTATGTCGGTGACTCTGGTTCTTTGGCGATTTTTTTATCTCTGAGATATGAGCGTTTAAAGTTTTAGGTGGGGATAGAGAGGGAATGCTCCATACCTTTCTCGTAAAGCGTGTGTTAGTATAGCATTTGTATGCCGCGCCTGAGGCGTGACGTCATAGCTCAGTATAGTGCGCTCTCTGTCTAGCATGAAATTGAAATACTCTATAATATAATTATTAATTATACTATAATTGAACTTATTTATTTTTGGACTAATTTAAATTTTGTTTTCGTTGATAGGCTCTATTGATGATCAGCTTTTTTATGAGGAAATAAAAATATATTAGTCATCATACCTATTGCTTCAAACGAAGAGTGAATAGTCACACCATCAGCCAATTAACGTCCACTGTTGGACAAGGCCTCCCTCATAGAGAGGGGTGTTGCCATAATCCCCACGCTTAGCAGGCGCCTTAGGGATCGCAGTACGTTCACCGTGTACTATTAGGACGCTGCTGCCCATCCTCCAGTGATTCTGGTTGCAGTTTTAGGACATACCCGGGTCCAGAGTGAAAATAATCTTCAAATTCCAATAATTTATTCCTTTCTTGACATTTGTTTGTCTGATGTGAGGTTTAATGTATCTTTCCATCACTCACACTCGGAAAGTACGCCTAAAGTTGCCTGAGGAGCGGGTGAAAGTAAACATTTCAGCCCTAGGGAGAATCACTTTCAACTGACAGTAACAGTTGACAACTGACACACCCAAATAAAAAAAAACTAGTTCCATTTTCACATTTGTATTGAACCATGTTCCAACTTATTTTTTTTTCTCCTCAGAGGATTATGGTCCCGCACTTCTCGTGCATTTGCCAGTGTCAGTTCATGTTATTATTTTTAGTTTCCTTGTATTCGTAATGAAAAGCACAGTGTTAAATACTCGGTATTTAGTCCCTCGAAAACCCCGTCTCGGGACTAAATAAGCTACTTTCACCCCTAGAATAACAATGTACTAATTCTTCTTCCAGCTATATTCGAGTGCATCCGGGGTGTTGAGGCTCTTGGTATGGACTTCGCGCTGCCTACCTGCAGGAATTTCTTCAACATCTTCCACCCTTACGATCCTATCGCTTATAGGTAAGACAAGTGTTCAGTTAAACTGGGCAACAAAGCCTGTGTCTTGGGTGCCCAGTGGTACCAGTTAAACATTGTATTTGGCACAGCTCGTACATGCTTAAAAAACGTAAGAATGTATTAATAGGTGATCCTACTTCAGTATTTTACAGTACAACATCGAGTTTCTGTGGCAAGTCAACATATGCTTGAGGCTATGTGTGTGGGGGTAGATATGGTTATGGACGAAGCATCATACTGCTTGTTTTATTCCCTAGGGAGTTTCACACAACTTTATATATCTTAACAGATAATGCTCTACTTTACGTTGAGGTTGCATGATATGTAATTGGAAATTGTCTAGCAGGTGGTGTGAAAAGTATTGTATTACTAGCGAAGTGCCCCGGCTTTGCACGGGTGTAAGCTGGGCCTTCGGCCTCGCTACTATGACCCGTTCCAGGAACACAAAATTTCATCAAAATCGGTCCAGCCGTTTACTCACCGTTTAAACCTTCCCTGGACTACGACAAACATTTCAAAACCAAAATCAGCTAAATCGGCCCAGCCGTTCTCGAGTTTTAGCGAGACTAACGAACAGCAATTGATTTTTGTATATATAGATACTAGCCGTCCGCCCCGGCTTCGCACGAGTGTAAGCTCGGCCTTCGGCCTCGCTACAAAATATAATATAGCCTATGTCACCCGGGGATAGTGTAGCTTCCCAACAGTGAAAGAATTTTTCAAATCGGTTCAGTAGTTTCGGAGCCTATTCATTACAAACATACAAAAATAGGTACAAATCTTTCCTCTTTATAATATTAGTGTAGATGTAGAAGTGCCATCACAAAGCCATATTAGCAGGGGCGTAGCTATAGGAGGGCTAGGCGGTGCCTGCACGGTGCCGGGGCCCTCAAGCTCAGGGGGCCCTCAGATCCTGACCAGCAAGCCTCAAACTGAACTTGCAAAACGTTTTCCCTTCATACACATACATGTAGTAAGTAGCTTTGAGCACAATAAAGAGCTGATGATAAATTAGCTTTGTACCTTTAAAAGTATTTACATTTTTACTTGATAAAACCTAACCCAGTTTAGATAGGACCCCATTTTGTTGCACCAGGGCCTTTGGTTACCTAGCTACGTCACTGCATATTAGTCGATGAATGATCGATTTATTGTTTTTCAGAATCGAGCCTCTAATTAACCCGCAGTTGCAAGCGGTGAAGCCGTCGCAGATTCCGCACCACAAGGGAAGGAAGAGGATGCACTTAGGTATGGACATTGTACTAAAATTTAACGAAGTCAATGGCGGATTAAGTCAGCGCGGGGCCTGTAGCAAATTCTCTATCAAGGGGCTCTTGGATTGCTTTAGGTTCAACACTGCTGTGTTCCGGATTGAAGGGCAATGTTTCCAGCGAAATTACAGGGCACGCAGAGATTTGACATCTTATATCTCGGGGTGACGAGCGCAGTGCATTGCCATCCAGGGTTATGAACTGTTGAAGTTCAAAATTCTGAGTGGCGTTGAGCTGTTATGGGCAAGCGTGAAGAGCTATCAGGAGAGCGACTTCGCTCGTCTCTTCATTCAGTATCTAAGAGTAATAGATCAGTATAAGATGTCAAATCTCTGTGTGCCCTGTAATTTCACTGGAAACATTGCCCTTCAATTCGGAACACAGTAGTGTCTGCACACTACTGTAGTTTGGTTTGTAAGCAACCTTGAGGAAATGTTTTTTTTTTTTTTTTAATTTATTTTATTGTTTTTTTGTCAGTGATGAATGCAGGTGATTTGATTACAGAGCTGAAGGACACGATGGCCCGTGTCGGAGCTGACCTGAAGCAGAAGCTGATAGAGTCCTTGAGGACCACCTGGTACAAGTGGAAAGCCACTCCCCCCACTGACGGACAACTCGAAAAGGTACCATTATGACATATATGACATATGACATTATGCAGTTTTAGTTGGTGACACCCTTCGCAAAACTATACATAGAAGTCACTGAAGTGAGCGTGATACCGGCTTTCCTAGCGTTCCAAAAGGGAATACGCATTACCGCGGTATCACGGTGTAAAACTGATTTTATATATGTTTTTATGTTACTTACAATTCTCGGAGAAGCTCGTGCTTCGAGTGACGTCGATGCAGCTCGATGACCCAGGGGCCTTACCCCTAACTTCCCTTTTGCGAGCCAACTTTTAGTAGGTACCTGATAGGTACCTAAAATTAACCAACTCATTTAAGCTGCATCGTTTAAAAGCGTCTAACTTGAATGAACGAAAATCCGTTTTATTATGCGAGTGTGCGTGTAAATAGCCAAGTTTGGCGGCTATCAAATAACTACCGCTTATCGTAGTTGATGGTACCGTTTAGACAAATAACACCTATGCGGGTCAACTTTTCGAGCTAGGGGTAAGGCCCCAGGCCAGGCATTCAAGCATGGTGATGCGGAGTCGCCGTTCCGAGACGGCTACTTCGGTAGCAGGGGTGATCTAGTCCACCTACAGTGCACTGTACCCACAACCTCACAGAGGCTAATACTTAGTAGCCAAAAATAATGATCTCCATCTAGTTTCTGTTCTGTATTCATAGTCTATACTTACGATAGCTTTGCGTGCAAGAAGTACGGGCGTTGGGCGCTAGATGGCGCTAATATTAACCGTGCCTAGTTTGCGCAAGGTTATCGGCCTTGTAATAATTTATTTTAATTATTTATGTAGGTTGTTGAGGAGGAAATGGAGAAAGAACAACTGTCGAGCGAAGAAGAAACTGCTAGCGAAGTGGTAAGCTATTTCACACAATTTGGAGTACTTCACAGTACACTTAGTACAAGATTTGACAGTTTTCGAAAACTTTTTTCGTTTCCGTATTGTCCCATACATTTTAGTAAAGCGCCTCCAGCGGAAACGCGGATGAACTAAAATTGGTAGTAATCGGCAGTATAGGTTGCTTCACTCAAATACGAAAAATAGTTTCGAATAGCTTTCAGCCCAGCAATGTATGCATCAAAACGAAAACGAAAAAAGTTTTCGAAAACTATCAAATCTTGTACTAAGGGTACAGAAAACAAACGACTTAAAAAAAATTGGTATCTTCTAGGTCTGCGTGCTTGATGTATGGATGGATGGATGTTTGTTACTCAATAACGCAGAAACGGCTGGATGGATTTAGATGAAATTTGGAATATACATTGTTTATGTCCTGGATTAACACATAGGCTACTTTTCATCATCATCACGGATTTTCATCACCACGCGATTGAACCCGCGGACGCAGCTAGTATCATATATGTGAAAGTTTGGATGGATGGATGTTTGTTACTCAATAACGCAGAAACGGCTGGATGGATTTGGATGAAATTTGGAATATACATTGCTTATGTCCTGGATAAATACATAGGCTTTTCTTTTCATCACCACGCGTGAGAAACCGCGGGCGCAGCTAGTTAGTAATATAAAAAACCGACTTCATAAAAATGTCAGAACTGGACCAAATGTGCGCCCTCTATCCCATAGCGCGTGCATTAATTAGGCACTATCGGTTTTAGAGAGCGCATGCCTCTTATAATATTTTTTGTGTGGAAATGACTTTTTAACATCATCAACACTGATTTTCATCACCATGCGGGTGAAACCGCGGGGCGCAGCTAGTATCATAATAAGTGAAACTTTGGATGGATGGATGTTCGTTACTCAATCACGCAGAAATGGATTGACACATAGGTTACTTTTCATCATCATCGCCGATTTTCATCACCGTGCGGGTGAAACCGCGAGGCGCAGCTAGTTTATAATATAAGTGGGATTTTCTGGAGAGTATCTCTAAAACCTTGTATAATGTGTGTGTCCTGACTGCCCTGGTGGCTCAGTTGCTAATGAACCTACCTTCTGCGCTTGGGGGCGTGGGTTCAATTCCCATCTAGGACAAACATTTGTGTGATGAATATTTGTGTTTGTTCCTTATCTGGGTGTTAATATCTATTTAAGTATGTATTTAAAAATATATATATTTATGTCCGAGGATCAGTGGGGTATCTAGTGCGTAGTCGTTGGCCTCGTCGTCAACCGGCATATTCAGGGTTGGTTTTCTCCAAAAATACGAATGCAGGCTTCTACTCCAATCACCGTTTATTGAATTGCCACACACAGTATTAATAATAATTCCAAATCTAGTAGGATGGCGATAGATTGGACAAACGTAGTGAGTTCTACGCAGTCTCTAGTTCGAATGCCAACCGTCGCCACAAATCCCCACCAAACAGACACCTCTGCCAGAAACGTCAGCCTTCAGCGAACTGTCAACGTCATAGTGACAGAGGCAACTAACTGCACAGACCACACTAAAGTGTACTTTTTAAATGGTAACACTTGACGTCTCTCCAACTAGAGCCATCTATCGAGTCGATAATCAGCGACAACACGTTCGCTCTTCGACATATATGTATGTATATCAGTCTCTGGCAGCCATATTACAAGCTTTGCTTAGTTTCGGGTCAGATGACCGTGTGTACAATAATTTCCCAGATATTTATTTATTTTATTTAATGTTTGCAGCAAGCCAGCAGTGAGATGCTGGGCCGCCTGAACGCAGGCCGCCGCGTCGACTACGTGCTGCAGGAGGCTCCGCTAGAGATGATCAATGAGTACCTCTTCGCTATGAGCAGCCACGTCGGATACTGGCAAGTTAACCCCCATTGTACCCTCTTAATTCGTCCGTTTTAATGTGAATGATGCGCAGGAGTGTCGCCTTCGAAGGACAACGTAGTTTTTTTTTAAATGACAAGCGAAGTCGCTCGCCTGATGGCTTTTCACGCTTGCCCATAACAGCTCAACGCCACTCAGAATGTTGAACTTCAACAGTTCAAAACTCTGGATGGCAATGCACTGCGCTCGTCACCCCGAGATATAAGATGTCAAATCTCTGTGTGCCCTGTAATTTCGCTGGAAACATTGCCCTTCAATCCGGAACACGGTAGTGTTTACACACTATTGCTTGGCAACCGCCAAGCAGTAGTGTGCAAACAGAAATAACTGGTGAAGGTATGGTACTTCCCTAGGCGGACCCCTGCAAAGGAGTCCTACCACTGCAAAATCTAGCTATGTCGATGTCGTAACCCTATATATACTAACAATCGGTTGGTCTGTCTTCAGGGAATCCGAGGACACGATGCTGCTGATGCTGCGCGAGATATACGACTCTCTGGGCGTCCAGCCTGACTCCACGGTGCCTCAGCAAAGCATGACCCTCCAACGGACCAAAACTGTGCCTCAGGTAACTTTAATCCAACTAAAACTGTGCCGCAGGTAACTTTAATCTAACTAAAACTGTGCCGCAGGTAACTTTAATCTGACTAAAACTGTGCCGCAATTAACTTTAATCTGACTAAAACTGTGCCGCAATTAACTTTAATCTAGCTAAATCTGTGCTGCAGGTAACTTTAATCTGACTAAAACTGTGCCGCAGGTAACATTAATCTGACTTAAACTGTGCCGCAATTAACATTAATCTAGCTAAAACTGTGCCACAGGTTAATTCAACTAAAACTGTGCCGCAGGTAACTTTACTCTAACTAAAACTGTCCTGCAGGTAACTCTAACTAAAACTGTGCCGCAGATAACTCTAACTAAAACTATGCCGCAGGTAACTTTATTCTAACTAAAACTGTGCCACAGGTAACTTTAACCAAAACTGTGCCAGAGATAACTTTAACCAAGTATAGATTGTAAGTACAAGAGAACTTATGCATGGGTTTTTTTTTGACCGAAATTATATGGTAAATTTCCTCCTATTTATTTAACCCTCTTAAGGATTTTAGCTAAAACAAATTATTTTATTTTTTTCAGGATGAAACCAGCAATTTGCTGAATGATACAGGTAATTTGGAACTTTTTCTTTTACTTTTTAGGGTTCCTTTTGTATGAAGAGGAATTTTTGTAGCATCATTCTGTCTCTCCGTCCCGGTCTGTCACAAATTCATTGTAATTTTTATTTTATTTTGTGCCATAATTTTGTAGGAATAGATATCAATCTCTGAGAGGCCTGAGTCCCAGCAGTGGGAACATTAAAGGCTGATGCTGATGATGATGAAAAATGAAAAATTTGGATGGATTAATGGATGGTTGTTTGTTACTCAATCACGCAGAAAGGGCTGGATGGATTTGGATGAAATTTTGACTATACATTGCTTATGTCCTGGATTAACACATAGGCTACTTTTCACCATCATCATCACCGATTTTCATCACTACGCGGGTGAAACCGCGGGGCGCAGCTAGTATAATAATAATTTTAAAAAAATGAGCACACAAATTAATAATAGTCATACAGAATATGAAAAATGTATTTCTCTTGTTCTAGATTCTCCGTCTACCAGCCGCGGAGGCACGTGATGGCAATTTTGTACAGAAAATTATATATTATTCAAACATATTTAATCATCAAAACTAAAATAGTATTTTTTTGTTATGGACATTGAAAAAATTTTTAAAGCATCAGTATTTAAACCTGCGCCATCGGGTTAATGCCCTGTACGCCTTATTAACTAAGCTATGATTGCTTTCCTGTAGCCTGTAGGCGACGGTTACTGCTTACCATTAGGCGACCCGTCTGCTTGTTTGCCATCTATGGCAATATAAAAAAACCGACTTCATAAAAATGACAGAACTGGACCAAATTGAAATGGGACCACACGAAAAACACCAGGTTTGAAATAAAAAAAGAATCATCAAAATCGGTTCATCAGTTCCAGTCGAAAGTTCCGAACGACCACCCATTAAGTTTGTTACAACCTAATGGGTGTTCCCCGATAGTTACAATCTGGGTGTTTTCAAGTCAAAAGTGAATCGGTATCTTCTAGGCAAGCGTGATCCATCGTAGGCCGCATCATCGCTTAACATCAGGCGAGTTGGCGGCCAAGCGCAAGCCTATTTTACAATAAAAAATAGTGTATATATATATATATATATATAGTAGTAATAAATATATATATATATAAATAAATAAAACGAATAACCTCCTTCTCTATGGAAGTTGGTTAAATAACCCGTAAGAAAGACCCCTGGCCTCAAATCAAAAGATATATTAAATAAGTTGCAAAGTCAACTCAAAAATGGAGGCTAACAGGAATGCGACCGTAGCTTAGCGCATAGAGCGGGGCGTAAACCCTGATAACACTGGTTCAAGTCCTGTATATATAATTTTATGTCTATAACATTAAAATAGTAAATCCTTAAAGAAACACTTAAATGTATAAAATAACACTAAAATAAATTTTCAACGAATTCACTACTTTAATAATGACTATGGTGTAAACAGGGCTGGATTATCCATAAGGCGAATTAATCAACTGCCTAGGGGCCCACGGGGGCCTAGTCGATGCAGGCCACATACCACCAAAAAAAAACGTTTCATTCGTGACATTCCCCATTATTTACATCCGGTAATGTTGCCATAGAAAAAATATAATTACTGTAAAAAGCGTCATCTGACGGTATTTGGTTGAATATAGAAGTATTCTATCAAAACTTATTGAAAAGGCCCCCCTAGAATTGCATTGCCTAGGGGCCCCGATAAGGTTAATCCGGCTCTGGGTGTAAACTCTGTTATAATCAATTTATTTTACATTATAGATCTTACATTCTGAAGCTGATTCAAGATATATATTCTCCATATCTGTTATTCTGAATGTCAGATGACAGAGACGGAGTAAATCTCGAATCGCATCCGATTGGCCTCAGAATACGGAAGCTTTTAGCCAACACATAAGCACAAGAGCGCATGTAAAAATGCGCCCACCAATGGCATGGCAGTATCGAAGTCGTGACCAATCCCAGGCGCGAATTGAATGAATGACTTTTGCTTTCACCAATCACGAGCGCCATACGGTCCCCCCTCCCTCCGCGACTGACGTGACATACAAATCAAACAAGCAAATTATGACTCATGCGCAATCAAATGGTTATAAATTATGTTTGCTTTACATTAAGGCGCTAAGTTAAATTTATGAAAATGGGCCTTTAAGCGATCATAAACTCGTTGTCCCTAGCCAATAATTCTATCAACCCTACGAAGTGTTGGGTCATCGAGAATTGATTCGTATTTATATATCCTACACAACATTGATCTACAACATTCAGAATCTATACAAATATAACAAAAACGTAGAGATTAAAAAAAAAAAATTGCTATTTGAAAAGGAAACAGGGGCCTTACCCCTAGCTTCACTTTTGCGAGCCAACTTTTAGTAGGTACCTGATAGGTACCTAAAATTAACCAACTCATTTAAGCTGCATCGTTTAAAAGCGTCTAACTTGAATGGACGAAAATCCGTTTTACTATGCGTGTGTGCGTGAAAATGGCAAAGCTTGACGGCTATCAAATAACTACCGCTTATCTTAGTTGATGGTTCCATTTAGACAAATAACACCTATGCGGGTCAACTTTTCGAACTAGGGGTAAGGCCCCTGGGCGTCTTAAGATAAACAACAAATATTACCATACAAAATCAAACAATATAAAATTTATTAATTAAAGAAAAATGTCATGAAATTTAAGAACTACTTAAGATTTTTTTTTACGTCAAACATAAATACATAGTCAAAATTAGAATAGATTATCTATATCTATACATATAGTAAAAACGTAGAGATAAAAAAATCTGTAATTGCGAAATATCAAAAAAAATACACAGGGAGTCTTAAAATGAGCACCTGAACACGTTAAGACAGATTGTTTGTATGGCCATATTTCCTAAACCACTGGACGGATTTAAATGCTGTTTTCACGACTATGCTCAGATTGAACGACTATGCTCAGATTGAACGACTATGATCAGATTGAAGTATGTGCTATGTTATTTTGCGAAAGGGAGGGGAAAATGGTTGAAAGTTTATACGAAAATCGACGCGTATGAAGCGGGCCCTAGTCTATTAATAAATGAAATGGGTAGAAAACTTTTATGAGATCATTTTGGGGAGATGACTATAAAGAATTAATTCAGGTTACTGTTACCTCTTAAAGCGGGCTAGAAACAGCGCAGTGCTAAAAATCGCGTGAACGTAAACCTTAACGCGCCGAGATACGGTTTGAAAAAAATAACACATCAGTCATAGGACAGCACGTCAGAAGTGAAAACTTAAGTAGTAATTCACGCATTCTACAAGAGATGGCGCTGTTTTAAATACACGGTACAGCGTAACGATGACACAAGTTCCATAATTTTTGTTCACCCAAAAAGCGCCTAATGAAATTTTCACTTCAAAAATTGAATTATGTCTTGTCAGCGCCATATATCGATAGTTGCAGAACTAATTTCCTACAACTGTCAAAAAAGCCTCCCATTATATCCGGCTTTCACGTTGACGTAACCTTGTAAAGAGGTAATACTAGATCAAACGTATTTATTTGTATGGGATATAATTTGCTAGACGCCTTACAAAGTTATGTCGTCAACTTTCTATGAGCTGTCAAAAAGCTATTAACATAATGGATTGTTAAAGGTCATTAATAGGAAGGCTCTATAAATGTCCATAAGTAGAAACACCTTAATTTATTGTAATATGGAATTAATCACCAAGTAATAGGGGTGCTATTTTAGAAAAAATATCAACATTTTAGATTGTCAAATCTGTTATGTCGATGTTTTTTTCTAGAAAACTATCGAATATATAACTGTAACAACTTCTGACGGTAGTAAGCAAAATGGTTGTAAATTATTATATTAAAAAAAACAGTAAAAAAGCGTAGAAAAAATCCACATTTGCTCTGAAATAGTTTGTTGCACTGAAAATTAAATATTAATAATTTAATCATAGATTTTGGTTTAATTATAGACGGCCTTACTTAAAAACGTTACTCAAATTGACATACGCTTAAATATGCTCCGTCTTGTTTTCGATTGACGATTGCCGTCAGCGAGAAGTTGAGAGAGCATTTTAAAACATAGATCAACTTGAGTAGCGTTTTTAAGTAAGGCCCTCTATAATTAAAGTGAAAATGCGACAATTAGAATAGGTTTATTGCACAGATCTTTAGCAAGTAAGAAGCCGCAAGCAAGCACGTCAAATTGTATAAAAATCCATAAAAAAAAAACTGAGTTCATTATTCGTAGTTTTACTCTATTGGCAAGGGCGGCTATCTATCAAGTGTCGCCTTATGGCAAGGCCAACTGGTTTTGAACAGTTTTGACTGTTCATTATAGCGAAATTTGGCATTTTTGTATTAAGCTAGTTGGAGTATTGGTCCAAATTAAGACGGGAAACAGACACGTTAATGTAGTTGAACTCGCGGCATCTAACTTAATACTGGTCTGTGGTTTATTTTTACACTGATGTTGAAAATTATTTTTGAATAAATAAAAAAAAACGCCCCCTTTTTAGAAAAGGGGGGCGATTTTTTTTGCCTTTGTCTAATAGTAGACAAAGGTTGACTTTTCGTTAGTTTTACAACGAAAAAGCGAAATGTATAAAATCAACATCAGTAATTATTACTTTAATATAACAACAGATGTGGTACATATAAAAATAGTAAATATAAAAAAAATATGTACAGTCAAAAGCATAATTCTTCACATATACTCCTTTTCAAAGAAAAAGGTCAAAATAAATGTGTGACCATGACTGTACCTAACATAAGTATGTATTCCAGTATAATATTGTATTTTTTTAAAAAGGTTGTTGTTATTTTTAAGTTCAAAATTATCTATGTAATACTCGCTGAAGATATTTTTGTATTATCGATAATAAATATTACCTTCTGTCCCATCACTACGGTAAGAGTGCCCGAACTCACAGAAAAGAGTAGTAAATAGAACGGAAATGAGAAGAAAAATCTGTCGCCAGACATTATGACAGAACCTTGATTGAACATTCTTATTTAGATCAACGCGTCGAACTCCGCGTCACAGTTGCTAACTGATTTCGAATGAATGACGTTTCGTTTATATGGGTGCAACTGGATACAACAAATTTCTTACAAAAATGCCTTCACAGCCGTTCTAATTTAAACAAATAATACAGTTTTAAACTATCACGGTTGTTCACTAAAGTTATATGATTATTTACGGGATATTTACCGTGGTAAGGTTGTGGAAGGGGCTCCCGATATTTCGGCGCAGTTACATGCACCATGTTCACGGGAAGATTGAAGAATGCGGGTGGTTGGTCGAACAGTTCAAAGTTAGGTGTAGACAAAACGATCTACCCTCTTTCTTAGTCTTTTGCTACGGTTATCACTGGAACTCGAACTCGAACCTAAGTCCCGACAAAACACTCACTGTATCACTGCGTATAGTATTTTGAACACATTTTGAACGCGAACTTAAATAATCATATAAGTGTAGTAAACAAATAATATTTTCACCTTTCTGTGGTTTAACGCGTTTAATGTGGCGCCATCTTTTGTTAAGTAATAAGAACACATGCACTTTGCTACGGCGGTATGCATACAATGTGGCGCCATCTTTTATCGAGTAATAAGAACAGACGCTTTTCTACAGTTTACGCGTACAATATGGCACCATTTTTTACGAGTAGTAGTAAGAACAGAAGGTCTTTGCCAAGGATGTTTGTCATCTTTGTTTAATTTATATCTACTGGACAACAGATGGTGGTAGGTACTTCTGTGGACAGTTGGATCTCGGAAGTCGCGGAGATCAGTCGCTTAATGCCCTCTCTTATCTGGATTTTAGTTCGCCGATGAAAAGTGATGACACTAAAGTAAACTCTTGTAACTAAAAATTACTTCAGCGAGCGTGTACAGACTAATGATTTCTAAAGGTAAAATAAAGTTTATATTTTACTAAATGTGTTATTTTTTTAATATTATCTTTAGGACCAATGGGGTTAGCAAATTTCAAAGTACGTTTTTATGATACTGGGTGCGAGACGAGCGAAGTCGCTCGCCTGATGGCTCTTCACGCTTGCCCATAACAGCTCAACGCCACTAAGAATGTTGAATTTCAACAGTTCAAAACCCTGGATGGCAATGCACTGCGCTCGTCACCCCGAGATATAAGATGTCAAATCTCTGTGTGCCCTGTAATTTCGCTGGAAACATTGCCCTTCAATCCGGAACACAGTAGTGTTTGCACACTTCTGCTTGGCGGTTGAATAACTGGCAAAGGTGTGGTACTTCCCCAGGCGGACCCCTGCAAAAGTGTCCTACCACTACAAAATCCTGCCTTCTGTGCTTGGGGGGGTGGGTTCGATTCCCATCTAGAACAAACATTTTTGTGATGAACATTTGTGTTTGTTCTATGTCTGGGTGTTAATAGCTATTTAAGTATGTATTTAAAAATATATATGTATATATATCAGTCTCTGGCAACCATATTACAAGCTTTGCTTAGTTTGGGGTCAGATGACCGTGTGTGCGATAATGTCCCAGATATATTTTGGTCGTTTTTTTATATATAGAATAGATCTACGTTTGGCTACCAACTCGCCTGATGGTAAGCGACGATGTGTTCGATGGGACACGTTGGAAATTGCTAGTAGATAATTCTAAAACCCTGGAGTACAAAATAGGTCAGCAAAATCATTTTTGGGCATCTTATTTCTTGCCACGTTTTTGGCTTAGCACGTGTTCTACATAGTTCAATGTTGAAATGAAAACATCGTTAAATATCCGTAACTTTATTAATTAAAATTGAGAGTTTTGTCTTTGTTTTATAATAGGTAATATGACTGAAACAGTCCAGTACATACATAATATTATAATCAATGCCACACTTAGTTGCAAGCTTGTGTCGATTATTAATCTGTGCGCGAAGCTAATACACTTGGGCGCCCCTTTCATCCTTGTCTCTGGTTTAGGTTTATGTATAAAAAAATACTGTGTTTTGCATTCAAGCCGATCTTCGTTGAAATAAGGCTTTGTTATCTTCTTTTTTGAAGGTTTTGGAGTATATAATGGTTTGTTTTCAGTAATAAAAGCTCCATCCAAGTCAATTTTGTACCAAGATTTGTGTCTATCGAAAAACGTTTTGGTTCTCCTGGGAAATGGTTCTGGTATTCGCACAAATGGTTCCATTTATTGGGGAGCAGTTAGGCAGCGTGTGATCACAGCATGGGCAGATATCGGACGCCAATGATCTCATCAGACGCTCACGATTGGACATTGGCTTGAGTTTCTAATACTACCTGGGAACTCTCCGAGTAGTTACGCTACATCCGCCTGTAAATTCTACTTTATTTTCGGTTCCTTCATGTTGTAATACTGCAATTTTACAAGAATTTTGTACTAACAGAAGATTCACCCGTGAAATTTTGAAAGGCTTTTTAAAACGTCATTGATAAATTCGGATAAAATTTAACGTCATGTCCGTACTTCAACTTGAAAGAAAAATCAATCATATTTCTTCTAGAATGAAGGTTATATCTATTTAGATATCACCCGCGTGGTGATGAAAATCGGTGATGATGATAAAAAGTAGTCTATGTGTTAATCCAAGACATTAACAATGTATGTATATTCCAAATCGATCCAGCCGTTTCTGCGTGATTGAGTAACAAACATCAAACTTTTACATTTATTATAGTGGGATTACAATAATTTAGATATTATTATAATAATTTAACGTTCATAATAGTACTTCTTTTAGGCTTAACAGCATGAGAAAAGTATGTTTTAAGTATTTTTGCAAAAGCTGCCGTGGGGCAAAAATACTCTAGTAGTCGTTAAATCTATGACGCTGACTGTGACTACGACTTATTATACGAAATCGAATATAACTTAAAATACTTTGATACTTGAGACTGGCAAATACACAAGCCGTGCGCCGCCAAAATCGTCTCAAGAGAAAAGAAGATTAAAAAATGGCATTGTTGTCAAAGTTATTCGGATTGGCTGTCAGTGTCACAGTAACTTCGTGAGCTGTTCATTCATGAACTGTTTGTTAAGGTTTGTTTGGATTGGTTTTCTGTTCATTCGTTGTTTGTTAAGAGTGTTTGTTTTTCTGTTGAACTTTTGTTTCTGTGGATAGCATTTATTACGCGTTTTTACCTCCTACTGCAAAAAATTTATTGCATTCAATGCGTTGTATTCTATTCGGTCCAAAATTAAGCTAAAATTGGTTAAACGTATGGATTACGTTAATTTTATAAAAATAACCGCCTGCAGAGTGTATCTTTCGATTCGTCATTATGGAAGTGTTGAAGGGTGTAGACCCTCCAGAAAACAATTTTTTAGGTTCACGTACACTGTGCATATGTCCGCTATGCCTTTCGAAAGACCGCAATTTTATCATGTTGGATGACAAGCTCATGAAACTGACCGCTGCTCTGGATATTTTTAGCAAGGTAATTGACTATTACTCCTTACCTACGTACATATCATAAAAACTGCGAAAGTATCTATTGTCTCTCTGTTCGACATCTATATACGACTAAACGGCTCAACTGGTGTCATGAAATTTGGGTTGGAAGTAGGTACCTATATATCATAGAGTATCCTGGGAAAACAGCATAATCAAGAGTGAAACGTTTTTTTTTATTTTTCTTTAAATATAGCCTTAATATGGTCATGTATTAAATAGCATCAAATACTTAGCATTTTATACTTACTACTAGTACTTTGATAGCATTTTATACTAAGCATTAAATATAGTCATGTATGTCTAAAATGACAACTACTGCTGTCAGTTTGTCCGACAAAAGTCACTTTCTTTCAAATCGTTCAGTACCTACCCATACAGGCCAAACAACTTATCAGTAGAGTTGGCCAGATGATAAAGTAATAATAATGGCATGGTGGTTGACTCCCCCGGTAGCTCACTTGGTAGTGAACCTACCTTCTGCGCTTAGGGGGGTGGGTTCGATTCCCTCCTAGGACAAACTTTTGTGTGATGAACATTTGTGTTTGTTCTATGTCTGGTGGTTAATATCTATTTAAAAATATATATGTATGTATATCAGTCTCTGGCAGCCATATTACAAGCTTTGCTTAGTTTGGGGTCAGATGACCGTGTGTGCAAAAATGTCCCAGATATAGTATGGGAATACGGTGGTGAATTCTTCATTCAACTCCAGGTCATGCATTCAAGGAGTTAGGTTGGCTCGGGTAACTGCTGGTAGGGGGAAATGTACAAAACACCCCAAGCGGGACGTCAGTGCAGGACTTATCAACCCCATCTCGAATAAGAATAGTCGGTCATACTGTATCAACTCGCAGGAAGAAAATCATATAACTGCTCACACGGGGTCTCCCAGGACCCCCAACTCGTTTCAAAGATTTCTGATAAACTAGCAATGTAATTAAATATTTAACTTAATACAAGATAAATGCAATTAAAACTTAAGAAAGACAATGTAAATTAAATTCCATTGATATAAGGAAATAGTGGGAAGATACGTCATGGTCTTCCCGTGAACATGGTGCATGTCACTGCGCCGAAATATCGGGAGCCCCTTCCACAACCTTACCATGGTAAATATCCCGTAAATAATCATATAACTTTAATGAACAACCGCGATAACTTAAAACAATGTTATACGGGATGAACTCCTTAATGAGGACCGCACAATTTAGGCCCATTAGGCGTTTGTGATAGCATGTGAAGTACTTGTCAAAATGTTGTTTGAACCGAGCTATATTTAATGGGTACAATGTTTGGATGTCATGCGTCTTCCCTCTTTTTAATAATAATAATAAATATCTGGGACATTATTGCACACACGGTCCTCTGACCCCAAACTAAGCAAAGCTTGCAATATGGCTGCCAGAGACTGATATACATACATATATAGTTTTAAATACATACTTAAATAGATATTAACACCCAGACATAGAACAAACACAAATGTTTGTCCTAGATGGGAATCGAACCCACGCCCCCAAGCACAGAAGTTAGGTTCACTACCAACTGAGCCACCGGGGCAGTGAGTTGAGTGAGTGAGTGAGTGAGTTTGAAACAGTCATTGCGAAATTCATATAAAAACAACCTCAAAATCTTATATTTAAATTTTGAGGCACTTTGTGATCCATGTTGAGATATTTGTAATTCTTTTGATCGAATCAAACTAGTTTTCATCCCCGGTTAGACTATAGATATTGGAGTTAATCACTCCAGGATCTATTGTCTGTGAATTTTATTCCGTCTCCAAATTTCATGCATTCATTACCTTACGAAAAAAGTAACATTGTTTTAAACTATCACGGTTGTTCACTACAGTTATATGATTATTTACGGGATTGTTACCATGGTAAGGTTGTGGAAGGGGTCCCGATATCTCGGTGCAGTTACATGCACCTTGTTCACGGGAAGACGTGACACAACTTTACCATGGTAAATATCATATAACTGTAAAAGTAACGTTATTACTCAGTCACACACTAAGAGTGCAACAATGTCACTAAAATGTCATGGTGTCGTGGGTCAAACTAGAAAGCTACCGTTGGTAGAAACGGTTTCTGACCAACCAAAGTAACATTATTTTACAAGTAAAAGTGTGTTAGCCCCATGGGGGCCATTCAATTATTACATAAGCAGATTTATTACATTTATTTACCCCCCTCCCATGCTTACGTAAACATTGGTATATGCATTTTTCTTTTAATGTATTCTGTTTATTTATATTGATTCATGAGCAGCAGCGCGATAATGTGTAAAAAAGAAAATAATTACTGCTGACTTAATCACCATCTAGACCTCCCCCCACGGGGTTCGGTTTGAAGACCGAAGATCGGTTTGAGTGGAGTGCCTTGGGATATGTGTATGTCTAGCAATAGAAAAAAGTAACATTATTACTCGGTCACACACTAAGAGTGCAGCAATATGAACATATGCTTCAACATCTATTTTATCACTAAAGTGTCATCTTCGGGGTTAAACTAGAAAGCTACCGTTACCAGAAACGGTGTCCGACAGACCATTAAGTAACATTATTTTATAAGTAAAGGTGTGTTAACCCCATGGGAGTATTAAGGTTTAAAATGGTTTAATTCCAATCACATTATGACCAGATACTTAGGACTGGGCCCGATCTATCAAGGCCATGTAGAGCGGTGCTTGATTGATATTATTTTAAACTTAGGGCTCCGAAGCACTTGATAGAGTAACCCCGAGCCATGGGGTTCGCCTATGAAGAGTAATAAATACTCTGATACTCAATGGAATGACAATATACGTATAGGGTTAGCCTCTGTCCGGATTTGTCTGGACTTTTAGAGCTTTGTCCGGCTTTGTAATCTGTCCGGTTTTCTTAGCTTGGGCAATGTAAGTCTTTATGTAAGCTGATATTACTGTCACAATGTGGGCAGTGTTAGAATTTTGTGACTAAAATTTCCGGACAGGATCTCAGGAGTTTTCAACCTTTTATATGGTAACCCTGTACGCGTAAGGCGGTTGATAGTAGCTGGAAGTAAAAACTGAAGATCGGTTTGAGTGGAGTGCCTTGGGACATGTGTAAGTCCAACAGTGGTACGATAGGCTGAAGATGATGATGCTAATAACTCCTATGAGTCCGGATGCAGCTAATCTAGTAACCGATGTCCTCAAGGTACATCAGTGTATCGCTGGCTCCGATATATTTTGACAGGCCCGGTGGCTCAGTTGGTAGTGAACCTAACTTCTGTGCTTGGGGGCGTGGGTTCGATTCCCATCTAGGACAAACATTTGTGTTTGTTCTATGTCTGGGTGTTAATATCTATTTAAGTATGTATTTAAAAATATATATGTACGTATATCAGTCTCTGACAGCCATATTACAAGCTTTGCTTAGTTTGGGGTCAGATGACCATGTATGCAAAAATGTCCCAGATATTTTATTTATTTATATACCTCCCAAAGCTTTCTCGGTAACCCAAGCACTGTTTTATGTTGGCGCTTAGGTTGTCATTGGGAATATACAAACTTACTTACTTACTTAGGAAACCGGTATGTCCAAGAACCTTAAAAATTCAAAGACAAGTGACATACACCAACATGCACTTGGCCAGCATGGTGGGTTAAGGCCCATCCACTCTGACTGAAGGCCTATGTCTCAGCAGTGGAAACATGATAAGCTGAAATAATGATGATGATGACATATTTACACTAACTAAACAATACCCTTTTTCATGCTCTGCATTGTTGGGAAATGTTCAGCAGTGAACGTCTAATGGCTGATGATGATGATGATGATTGTTGGGAAAAGATTCCTCGATTCTTGGACTACAATACCCAAAAGCTACGTAGTTTCAAGTTGCCAAAATTAAAATCTCAAAAAAAAATTAAAATTAAAATTAAAACTTATTTTGATCTTAATTAAAAAATTAAGATCTTTCATAAGAAATCTTGACCCATTGTTGTTAAGCTACAGGCTAGGCGTTTGACTACAGCTCGCCTGATGTTATGTGACGGTGTGGTTAAAGATGGTAAACACCGCAAACACGGAACTGAAACTGGTTCTCAAGAGGCATTCGGAGCACAACGTTAGGCGCTTACTTGTTTCATCATCATCAGCCAGCAAACGTCCACCTAAACCAGAGGTTCCCAAAGTGGTCCAGGTTTACCCCCAGGGGTCCACGGGAGACTCGACGGGGGTCTACGTTTTTGTCGAGTTTTGGGAATATGGTAGAAATGTAGCTGCAACGGTCCACCGGAACCAGCAAAATTTTGAAAGCGGTCTATGAGATAAAAGTCTGGGAACCTCTGACCTAAACCTTCAACAGTTTTTCACAAAATGATATTCCGGAAACACCCGTACAAAGCCCTTTGTTTCCACTTTTATTGTGCGAACTGTTAGTCTGTGGAATGCGCTGCCCGAGTGGGTAGTTCAACTTTTCACCGATATTTTTTTTGATAATGTAACATAGTTCTACGTTTGGCCCCCAACTTACCTGATGGAAAGCAATCTTGTGGCCGAAGATGGAGCACATCACACACATCATCAGCCAATTAACGTCCACTTTTGGACAAGGCATCCCTCATAGAGAGGGGTGTTGCCATAATCCCCACGCTTGGCAGGTGGCTTGGGGATCGCAGTGCGTTCACCGTGTACTATTAGGACGCTGCTGCCCATCCTCCGGTGGTTTTGGTCGCAGTTTTAAGACATACCCGGGTTCATCATCCGCTCTACATGATCCCCCGGATCATGTAGAGCGGTGCTTGATTGATATTTTTTTAGTAACATAGTTCTATGTTTGGCCCCCAACTTACCTGATGGAAAGCAATCTTGTGGCCGAAGATGGAGCACGTAGACTAAAAAGGTTATTCATTCTGGCCTCGAAGACACCCAGGTTATAGTTTTCAGGAAAAAAGGATGGTGGCAAAGTTTTCTAGCAGCTAAGGCAATACCATAGTTTTTTGAATAATGGTTAATGCTAAGAACTAGTAGTTTAGGTATTAAGTTTAGTTTTAATAAGCTTGTATTTTAGATAAATAGAGAATTTGCCCATTAAAAAATGTGGCCGGGTGCTGCCTAACAATTTAAATCTGTGTTGGAGGTTAAATCGATAGCTTTTATAGTACAGACAGACAGATTCTTATTCTATATGGGGGCGATAAGTCCTGCACTGACGTCCTGCTTGGGGTGTATTGTGTATTTCCCCCTACCAGCAGTTACCTGGTAGTGGGAAATGCACAATACACCCCAAGCGGGACGTCAGTGCAGGACTTATCGCCCCCAATATTGTGCATTTCCCCCCACCAGCAGTTACTTGGTAGGGGGAAATGCACAATACACCCCAAGCGGGACGTCAGTGCAGTACTTATCGCCCCCATATAGAATAAGAATCTGTCTGTCTGTACTATACAGACAGTACTGTATAGACAGACAGATGTTGAAGTCCTAACATGATTAGCCATTTAAGTATGACGTAAGCAACAAAGAGGGTCTTTGCTTTTTTTATGATGACATGGGGTTCTGCGTCCCAGAGCCTCACTCCGATATTTCAAGGAGTTGGGTTGACTCGGGTAACTGCTGGTAAGGGGAAATGCACAATACACCCCAAGCGAACGTCAGTGCAGGACCGCCCCATATTCCCATATTCCCATAAAACAAACGCCCTGAAATATTTATTTTATTCTGTTTTTTTTTTGTATTTGTTGTTATAGCGGCAACAGAAATACATCATCTGTAAAAATTTCAACTAATTATCACGGTTCATGAGATACAGCTTGGTGACAGACTGACAGACAGACAGACAGACAGACGGACGGACGGAGTTTTAGTAATAGGGTCCCGTTTTACCCTTTGGGTATGGAACCCTAAAAATGAGTGTCTTCCAATAGTGAGAATGAAAGTATTATTCTTATTCATAAGTTACACTTATTTTCTCATAAACGCTGATAAAAAGTAGAGTGTCCACCTCAGGAACAAACAACAATTTTAAGCTCAAGTAACTTTGAATCCCTCGCTGCACTCAGGATTCTACTCTAGAATCCTTCGCTCCGCTTTGGATTCGAAGGAACACTCTCGCCTTTAAAATAGTTATTTGCTCCCTAGGTAAACAATCTACTATTCCGCATTTGTTCAAGAGAAAAAAAAAACTAATTATATATAATTTTTGTTTTGACACAGGAAACCTTCAATCGAGCAGTATGCTGGGAGTGCTACGCCAATTTACAAAAAATTGACAGATTCAAAGGCACTGCGTTACAAGCTCTACAAATATTGCAGGGAAAAAAGCCGGTTTGTGCATCACTCTAAATAACATCACACTAATATAACAGGGTTACGTGGAAAATGTGTAGTAAGCCTAAAGGGGACCTTGAATATTCGCCAAAGAACCAGAGTCACCGACATAGCTATTAAAATCTGCAAGTCGAAGTGGCAATGGGCAGGCCACATCGCTCGAAGAACTGATAACCGATGGGGAAGAAAGGTTTTTGAGTAGAGACCACGAACTGGAAGACCTCCCACTAGATGGACCGACGACATTGTGAGAGTCGCGGGCATCCAGTGGATGCAGATGTTCAGTACGTTGTTCAGTGTGGAGGTTAAAGGGGTAGAGGCCTATGTTCAGCGGTGGACGTCTTCTGGCTGATGATGAAGCCGAAAGGGGTCTGTTAATTTCGCAAAAGCTGTTCCATACATATTGTCGAGTGTCAATTTCTATGAAACAGCTGATATTTTTTTGCGATTTCTGGTGTACTCTCATAGTAAAAGTTTTTTTTTAAATGATACTGACTGACGAGACGAACGAAGCCGCTCGCCTGATAGCTCTTCACGCTTGCCCATAACAGCTCAACGCTACTCAGAATTTTGAACTTCAACAGTTCAAACCCCTGGATGGCAATGCACTGCGCTCATTACCCCGAGATATAAGATGTCAAATCTCTGTGTGCCCTGTAATTTCGCTGGATACATTGCCCTTCAATCCGGAACACAGTACAGCACACTACTGCTTGGCGGTTGAATAACTGGCAAAGGTGTTCATAATGATGGGTTTTACGGACTCTTTGGCTTACTACACCCATTCCGCGTGACCCTGTATAAATTCAAGACTAAAGTTTCCAGGGTTTACCCATATACATCTATCATATATATATATATACATCTATCATCTATCTATACATATAACAAAAACGTAGAGATAAAAAAATCTGTAATTGCGAAATATCAAAAAAGAAACAGGGCGTTTTAAAATAACTGGGATTATTATATAATAATACTAGCGGACCCAGCAGACGTCGTCCTGCCCGCTACCGTGTCAAATTGTACTTTCAAATCCAGGATCCCATTGAAAATTACTCACAAAATTTCATTTAAATCTGTCAAGCCGTTTGGGAGGTGACAAACACACATACAGAAGAATTATAGTAGTACCACTTAGTACCACGTGTAAAATTATAAAATGGATATGGAAGAGCGGGGTCTTCTTGCACATGGACTGTACCATCACCTGTTTTAAGCGATTCAGTTTAGGTGATCTGAATAACTTACTGTAATATCTCATTTCAGATGGTGATATTGAATACCAACTTGTCGAGATTAAAAAAGGTATCACAAACAGGAGTTATATCAGTCACTGCGAATGACATGGATAAAGAAATAGAGGAAGTGATGTCACCACCATATCTACCGTCACCATCATCATCGCTACCATCACCATCATCCCTACCATCAGCGTCATCCCTCCAGTCACCATCATCCCTACCACCATTACCTCCCTTACAACCTTCACCCTCTATAAGTATTAAACTGAAACAGGGCGATTTACCAAAGTTGGCCAAATTTGCTCCAAAGTCAAATACAAAAAAATCTAATCCCAAGCCAGTTTATATTTTTGTTGAAAAACAAAAAACCGTTGAAAAAACAGCACCACCAAATCATTTAGGACCTGTTATTACAAAACATTTACAAAAGAAAGATGCTAAAGCGTCTGCTTACGACGAAACGGTGTTAAACTCATCTCAAGTTACTAATAGAGCTCTTAAAACTCATAAATTGGGAAAGATAATGACTAGCGATGATAAAGCAAAAATGTCTCCTACAATGGAAGCAATTTCACAAGAAACTGTCATCATATCTGAAAGTGAATTTGATGATATCAGTGATCATGATACACCTCTGTACCTGAGTTATGAAGATGGTTCTGACGATGAAATGGAAGAATTGCATTATGACAGTGAGCCTGAGAGTGAAAATTATTTGATAATAGCCAATGATGAGCTGACACATAGTTCAGACACTCCAGCAACTGTTAAAAGTACTAATAATCAAGATATTGAAGAACATAACACTAATGAAAAAAGTGTAGTAAATAATTTTTACAATGATAGCATAGTGGTAGTTGGAAACAAATCAAAAAATTTGAATATCTTAGTCAATGACACTGTACAAAAAGTGCAAAAACGGAACATCACAAAACATAAAAATAATAATACCATCACAACGTGCAAAGTGTATAGTATTGCAAATAATAACACCAATGATAAAATTTTAAGAAAAGATAATAATATTGACGCTCAAGATACTGAAAAACAAAAAATACACAATAAAATCACTATCCATGATTTACCATACTGTACTGCGGAGAATGTTGAAAAACAAGACACAAATGTTAAAATTCTTTCCGACATAATATTAAAAACTACAAGTAATAATATGGACCAACCTAATAACATAAGTGAATTAATACAAGAATATCGAAAACAAGAACAGCCAAATGCAATACTGCAGAAAGCAAGCTCCGTGTTATGTGTTAATGAACAAAATATATCTGTTGTACAAACAAAAGATGTTTTAAGTGGCGCGAATCACTTAAACAGAGATATTGCAAAATGTGGCGATGACAATATAAATGTAGATATTTCAAATTGTGGTTATAATAACACAGTCACTGATATTCAAAGATGTGTTGGCAAAAGTACAGAGTGCGAGGTTTTATTACACAATGAAAATAATACAGACACACGCAAACCGCCTCAATTACCAATAGATAATGACAAAATGAGCCCCGATGAAAATTGTTTTTCGAAAAATGACACGCACCTTCAATCAATAGGTAATGACTCTATCACAAAGGAAACCCACCAACAATATAGTGAAAATGGAAAAAATACGGACTGCGAGGTTTTAAAATACAATAAAAATAATATAGACACACGCAAACCTCCTGAAGCAGAAACGAGCTCAAACCAAAACAATTTTTCTGAAAACGACACTCATTTAGAATCAATAGATAATGACACTATCACAAAAGAAAACCCCCAAAAATATAGTAAAAACGGTAAAAATGTTGAATGCGACGTTTTAATACACATTGAAAATAATACAGACACACATAAACCTCCTCAAATACCAATAGATACCGACAAAATGAGCACTAACCAAAACAATTTTTCTGAAAACGACACATACATTGAATCAATAGATAATGACACTATCACAAAAGAAAACCCCCAAAAATATAGTGAAAACGGTAAAAATACAGAATGCGACGTTTTAATACGCAATGAAAATGACACAGACAAACTGCCTCAAATACGGCACATTAATGATAAAATGAACCCCGGCCAAAAACATTCTTCAGAAAATGACACGCACATTGAACCAGTTGATCGTGACGCTATGGCTAATGAAAAACCCCAAATACATACTGAAAATGCTTGTCAGACTTTATTAAAAGAACTGAAAGCAAAGCCACAATTAATAGTTAACAAAGTCACAGATGATATGCTTTGGAATAAAGTGAATAACAAAGAATCCAATAAAATACTTAATTCGCATGAAGAAATGAAACCTCAGTTTAAAAACGCAAGGACACGCAAAAGAGTAAACGAAATTAAACAAAATATTAACGTAGATACTTTACAATCTTCAGTAATTGTTTTGAGAGATCATTGGTACGCTAAAGACAATGTTAGTAAGCTAAATCAAATTCACCGGAAGATACGAAAGAAGAATAAAATAATAACTTCAGATTGTCCAAAAGAAGAAAGTATAAAACGTATTACAACGCGTCCGCTTACATCTCTACGTAATACAACTTTAATAGTTGTAGGCACAGAAATCAACGATTTATATGCCAATGATGTTTCGAATGAGGATTGTTTAAGAGCTAGTGTTACTAATACTGAACATCGTGAAAATGACCATCTTAATTTTATCACAATAAATAATATGACAGATGAACATAGAAGTCTTTCTCCCGTTGATATAACAATATCAAATGTCAATATGTCTGTATCCATCGACTTGAGAGAGTTTTTCCCAGAATTGCCTGTTTGCAACGAAGATGTGATAAGTAACGATATAAATATTGAGTATGGTGCTGCAGAAACAAATGAAAAAGTCGATTATTCTGTTAGGCAATGTAAGTATATTGCTTTTTATATCATCGTTATCATATCCATAGCCTCTTCCAAAGCACGCTGCCGCAGCCTGATCTTCGCCTTTTGCTTTCAGCTACTACCAGCTACCTTACGCCTATCGTCACTCCATCCAGTCTCAGAGTATCCTACGCGATTTAAATATACAAACAAATTACATATTGAGTTTGTTAAAACATCACAGTTTTCATAAAACCACTATTATCGTTAGTATAAATCACGTGTTCTTATTTTTCAGGTGAAATGGAACAAGAAGATGTGCATATAAAAGTGGAGCCTATAGATGGTGATGATAAAGTAACAGACGATGCAACAGAAAATGACTATTATTTTGAAAATAACGAGCAAGATTTTAATTACACTTACGATGCCCCGGTTAATTTTAATTGTGCCACGCCTAGCGTTGACGACAATTATAATGAATCATATGTTTCCAACGGCGATTTGTCAAACCTTATCAATGAAAATTTCCAAAAGGAAACTGATTACGAAAAAAACAGCCTAATAGAAAAGGAAATAGATTTGAAAATTAACTTAATTGCTCGCAAGTTATTCAAACAACTGACTGATAATACTTTACATTTAAATTTAACTACAGAGTACAGAGAAGAACAGGAAAATATTATAACCTCTGTTTTAAAGAGCAGAGATTGTTCGGAAGTGGTAAGAAATACAGGTGGTGTTAAATACAATTCAGAACACCTAACGAATATAGAAGACCATTTGCTAGAACCCGTTTGTTTCACAGATTGGACAGACGAGACATACAGCCATGTGACTATAGATAACAAAAATAAATCTAATCAATCTAGAAGTGAAGAAGGAATGTCTATGAAAGTTAAAAATAATAACCACCGAAAGCAGGCACGTCGACCAAATATTAAAGAAAAAAGAAAAAGGAAAGCATCAGAACAAAAGAAAAATCCTGAAACCCAAAGTAAAAGTAACTTAAATAATAGAGATAATAGTAAATCTCGATTTTTTCCCAAAAGAATTAAGAGAGATAACAATGATATGAAAGAAACAATCATGGAAAAAAAGAAAAATGACGATAAATTAATGCTTCCCTCTATAGTGGAACCGGAAACCAATTATAAACCGTTAAAAAAACGAATGAAGAAAGATATCAATGATACTAAACAAGCAATCATACAAAAAAGGATAAACGAAGATAAATTATTCCTTCCTTCTATTGTGGAATCGAAAACTAATTATAATCCCAATAAAAAAATAATGAAAAAAAATAGCAAAGACATTAAAGAAGCAATCATCCAAGAAAAAATAAATGATAAATTACTCTCTCACCCTATTATGGGATCAGAAGAAAATAACAATTCGGATCAACCTAACAGCGAAAACAAGACAAATCAAAGTAATTCAGATAAAATAGCTCCAATCGATTTTATGGACAAAAACCACGAAATAACCTTAAATGAGATAGAAGGCTTGTCGGATGAGAACATCGCCTTGGAAAAGTTGAGCACTGACAGTAAAGAAATAAATGAATCATCGTATGATACAAACGTAGTGGTCGAAAACCAATGCAATATAATGAATAAAACTGTAAAAGTGTTATCAAAAAAAATAGAGGATAGTCAACTGATTAAAGAACAAATACATGTACCGGGAGAAATAGTCAAGGGAAAATTATTGCAGTACCCTGTTATTGAATTGGAAATAAATGTGAAAATTGACCGATTTTGTGAAACGGAAGCCGAAGGCAAGAAACTCAACGAAATGGAAACAAACCCAGAAAGAAATGAAAGTCAAGCTCATAAGATAACTCCAACTGACTTCATAGAAAACAACAAAGAAATTACATTAGACGAGTTAGAGGGGGAATTTTCTGATGACGAACTTATTTTTGACACTGACTATACCAAAACAGACGATCCACGCACAGAGATGGATATGGACGAAGAAGAAATCAATAAACATACTAATAAGAAGAATGAACAAAATATTGTCATGAGAAGTGAAGATGGTGTTGATGAAGAAGAACTAGAAAAGATGAAAAATGATAGTGTTTTTAAAGATACGCAGCACAGATGCTTGCTGTGTATGCAAGTTTTCTCGACAAAATTGGGTTTGACCAATCACATGAAAAAGCATGAGGTGTGTAAACAAATATGTTATTAAATGTAAAACACAAAACCCAACTGCATAATGTTTAAGACACCCGACGGAAAGACCAATCTAACTAAATAATAAATAAATATCTGGGTCATTATTGCACACATGGTCATCTGACCTCAAATTAAGCAAAGCTTGTAATATGGCTGCCAGAGACTGATAAACATACGTATATATTTTTAAATAGATATTAACACCCAGACATAGAACAAACACAAATGTTCATCACACAAATGTTTGTCCTAGGTGGGAATCAAACCCACGCCCCCAAGCGCAGAAGGCAGGTTCAGTACCAACTAAGCTAACGGAGCTGTCGAACTAAGCTAACGGGACTGTCACTAAGCTAGTGGGGCTGTCACTATGCCAACAGGGCTGTCAATAAGCTAACGGGGCTGTTGAACTAAGCTGACGGGGCTGTCACTGTGCCAACAGGGCTGTCACTAAGCTAACGGGGCTGTCACTAAGCTAAAGGAGCTGTCAAAGCTAACAGGGCTGTCGACAAGAGCTTGACCACCAAAATCTGTCATGCAATTTCAGGGTCCTTAGTGACCTTACGGCTACCCGTTTTAAGCGATTCTGTTTACGTGATTGCGAAAAGTTGCACGACAGCAAATCGTATCTCGGCGCATTAAGGTTCACGTTCGCTACGAACTATAATATTATTAAATTAATTGTTTGTGCCATTTCACAACACATTTCACACCCGGCCTAGCTAGGAGAACAAAAAAAACTGTTTGAAATTTGACTTTCCCGCCATACGTGAAACGTATCACCTTAATAGTAGATTGTTGCATCGAGCGCAAAGTGAGTTATCAGTGCTAAATTAACACGAGTGCATTAATTACTCCCTCTAGCAAGGTGCGTAATCTACTTTTGTTTCTACTAGCATTCTACCTACCGTGATAAAATATACCTACTCAAAACAAAAACTCAAGTTAATTAAAACAAAGTTTAATTCATCTTCTCCTTAAACATTAACTTACAATTATTTTCACCGAATCGGTTTTATTCCGCCGATTTTTATTTTCAGCCATGTTTATTATCTTTTTGATCTAATGCATACATTTTATATTAAACTTAATGGGAGACATTAAACCTCTGTGGTATATTTATATCTAAATAAAAAATAAAAAACTGTGCAACCTTGAGATTTCATATAACATTTCTGCACTGTTTTGCTTCTAGGCGAAAAATACGTCCTTTGTTATCGGTTTTGTAGTGATAAATGATAACATTAAATTAAATACATTTAATAAATATAATAATATATAATATTATTAATTATTATTTATTTCATTTCACGGGTCTAGCGCGGACATTTGGTGGGCATTGGTGGAGCCGAAGCCAACACCAAGAGGCCCTGTTGAATATAAAATACATGCAACTATGAAATATGTATAAAAAGGAATATGAAACTATTGTACAGTATAGGATTAAAAAAGACTGGGCTATTGAGGTGAACAACTTGTGGGTGGAATAACAGATCTATAGAATGAGAAACGGCACCTGCCTTATCCTGTCTCATCTCAAAATATATTTAGGCAGGTGATGACTTGCCACCCACTGAATAGGCCCCCCATAAAGGCTGCCGTATCTTGGCACCGGAGGGGCAACATCGGCGTGGGTGGCTTAGGGTGTAGAGAGGTGTGCTGCACTTTCACTAAGAGCTACTCGCGGCGTTATGCCCTTTAACACTTCCACCCTGGAGCTTAAATTCTTAGCTCTTGTGGTTTCCAACCCTGGACGGCCGGTTAAGGCAAGCCAGGGGTCAGGGGTCTCATTTTATTTTTATTATTATTGTATAATATTTTTCTTAAATTATTCTTATTAAGATAGTTGATATATATATTTATTAGATGTATTTATTTTTAGAAATCCGGCAACTTCAAATGCGGCATGTGCAGTAATAAATACCGGACTATTGGTGGCTTACGAAACCACACCAATTTGAAGCACAGAAGGATTAGAAGGTAAGCTAAACAAGCCACTACATGACACTTCAACTATAATAGAAACTGCGAGGTTATATACACGTAAGGGAAACGCTCCCGAAAACTGATGATTACTGATCCACAAGCATACCTTCCTTTATTAACGTCCATAAATAGGGGGGTTAAAAACTTTTTAACAATAAATCATGGAAGGTAATTTTCGGGACGGGGCTCGGGACTTTTTAGCACACACGGTCATCTGACCCCAAACTTAGCTTGTAATATGGCTGCCAGAGACTGATATACGTACTTATATATTTTTTAATACATACTTAAATAAATGTTAACACCCATTCATAGAACAAACACAAATGTTCATCACATAAATGTTTGCCCTAGGTGGGAATCGAACCCACGCCCCCAACCCCAGAAGTTAGGTTCACTACCAAATGAGCCACTGGGGCTGACAAACGTACGTAAACGTGTCAAATTTAACGTATTTCTAAAATTGTCACACGCATACCTTCCTTTATTTAAGTATATAAATATGGGGGTTAAAGTCTTTTAATCAATAAATAATGGAAGGTAATTAAACGTTTTTTTAAAATTTCCACATGCATACCACCTTTCTTTCCTTTATTCCTTTACCTACGTCTATAAAAATGGGAGTTAAAATCATTTAAATCATGGAAGGTAATTTAACGTACTTCTAAAATTGCCACACGCGTACCTTCCATTATTTAAGTATATAAAAATGGGGGTTAAAATCATTTAAACAATAAATCATGGAAGGTAATTAAACGTTCTTTTAAAATTTCCACATGCATACCACCTTTCTTTCCTTTATTCCTTTACCTACGTCTATAAAAATGGGAGTTAAAATAATTTAAACAATAAATCATGGAAGGTAATGTAACGTACTTCTAAAATTGCCACACGCGTACCTTCCTTTATTTAAGTATATAAAAATGGGGGTTAAAATCATTTAAACAATAAATCATGGAAGGTAATTAAACGTTCTTTTAAAATTTCCACATGCATACCACCTTTCTTTCCTTTATTCCTTTACCTACGTCTATAAAAATGGGAGTTAAAATCATTTAAACAATAAATCATGGAAGGTAATTTAACGTACTTCTAAAATTGCCACACGCGTACCTTCCTTTATTTACGTCTATAAATATGGGGATTAAAGTCATTTAATCAATAAATCGTGGAAGGTAATTTAACGTACATCTAAAATTTCCACACGCATACCTTCCTTTAGTTACGTCCATAAATATGGAGGTCAAAGTCTTTTAAATAATAAATCATGGAAGATAATGTAATGCAGTTCTAAAATTATTGTATCGATAAAAAAATATGCAAGTATATTTAATTCGGATGAAAATACAATAATTTGGTATCATCAGACTGATCTGACGATGGAGCCAGAAGATGGTTAGTGGAACACGTCATTGATGAAATACACTGACAGCGCCACCCACCTAGAGGGAAAGACGCCAACCACCATGTCGTATGAACCGAGCGGTGCGGTATCCTGCCTCTTCCCGTCTGTCCTCACCTCCCTGTGTTACTATGGTTGGTGCATCACACTGACAGCGCCATCTAGCGGGAAAGACGCCAACTACCATGTAGCATGAGCCGAACAGTGCGGTGTCTACCCCCCCCCCCCCCCCCTCTTCCGTCTCTCGTCACCTGGTGTGCGCGCGCGTGGATACCATTTTTCACTTCGCTATTTAATGAGACAATTTTCGATCCCCAATTTGTGAGGGGGTCTCACTTCTCTCCTCAGCCTCGCCTACGTGTGCGCGTAAATTTCCTGTTTCGCTATTTAACGAGTCATTTTAGCGTGTTTTTTTTTACTATTATGGTTTTTGTTTACAGCTCTACTTGCCGCCGTAGTAATCGGTTTGATGATTTGTCTGTATCGAGCCCAAATCAACTTACAACACACAGCGAAAAGTCGTTAAACAACTTGAACTCGACGGAAAACAACGTCAGTTCCAAGGAGAGCGAACCGAGTCCAATGGAAGAAATCGAATCAACGGATAACACTCAATTTACTGAAAAAGATAAATCCACGAACACACCTGTAGAAAAACCATATTGTTGTTTTATATGCAACAAACAATATGATTGTTATGATAAGTTGTTTGATCATCAAGTTTTTAAACATAATGATGGAAAAATGCTGAGTTCCAATCATAAGAATAATGGACTATTAATCTGTTTCGTATGTCAAAAACTATATGTTAAGTTTACTTCTATGTTTTGGCATCAGATTGTCAAGCATGCAGCATTAAGGGATAACAGTTCAACAGACTTCATATATCCAAAGTCACTTGATAAATCTTATAAGTATTTGTGTTTTAAATGCAGTGATCGATTTGAAAGTTTCTCTAAGTTGTTAAGCCATCAAATTGAATGTCATAACTTTCAATTTGATGGAATGAATAGTAAAAACAATTTGAGTGTTACCGAAAACAGTTTGAGTTCGACGGGAAACAACCTTACTTTGACAGAAAACAACTTGTCCACAACGGGGAATATCGCAACATTGCCTGAACACAACTTAAATACAACGGGAAACATTTTGACATCAACGGAAAATAAATCGTCTTCGGGAAACAAGTCGAGGTACATATATGAATACTTTTGTTTCTTGTGCAATAATAGATATAAAAGATTCGATTCACTGTTAATTCATCAAAGACTTAAACATTAGTATATATAATTATGTGGGAATGTTAAAATGTATTTGTTAGTTGATTTCAAACATACAAGGATGAGATGAACTAATAAAACAACTATTGATCAATGGCGTAGCTATCGGAGGGCTAGGCGGTGCCGTGCACCGGGGTCCTCAAGCACAGGGGGCCCTCGGGCCCTGACAAGCAAACCTCAAACTGAAATTGCGAATATTTCTTCCACCTTCAGAATATAAATAACGGGTTGGTAACGACTTTAATCATGGCAACTCATAAACATACATGTAATAAGTAGCTTTACACCTATTATTCGTATAATTAAATAAATAAATATCTGGGACATTATTACACACATGGTCATCTGACCCCAAACTAAGCAAAGCTTGTAATATGGCTGCCAGAGACTGATATACATACATATATATTTTTAAATACATACTTAAATAGATATTAACACCCAGACATAGAACAAACACATATGTTCATCACACAAATGTTTGCCCTAATTATAATATTTAACTTGATAAAACCTAACCAGTTTAAATAGGGCCCCAATTTTTTTTTGCACCAGGTCCTTTGCTTACCTAGCTACGCCATTGCACTTGATGCATTACAGCGTAGAGCTGTCAGAATTGTCGACGATCCCAAGCTCACTGAACACCTGGAGCCGCTCAGCATGCGCAGATACGTTGGGTCTCTGTGTCTTATATCGCATTTACAACGGAGAATGTTCTGAAGAACTGTTCGATCTGATCGGCATCGCGGTTTTATCATCGCACCAGCCACCACCGTCTGACAGTTCATCTACATATCATGGATCGGTGGAAATCGGACACTGCGTTTTACGCGTTCCTTTTTGCCTCACACCTGCAATTTGTGGAATGAGTCCTGCGGCATTTCCGAGTAACTATAATATGGGGTTCTACAAAAGGGCGGTTAAGAGTCGGAAACGTATCTGTGATGCCCCTGGTGTTGCAGGTGTCCATAGGCGACGGTGATTGCTTACCATCAGGCAGCCCGTCTGCTTGTTTGCCACCTATAGCATTAAAAAAAAACAAAGGATCGGAAAAAAACTAGTACATAAGGCTTATACTGTTTTTAAATGTGGTTTTGTAATGCAAAAATGGAAAATAAAACTCTTTAAGTATTCTCAGGCTTTTAATATGAAACTAGTCTAGAAACGGAACTACATCTGTTTCATTGGCAATATTATTTTTGTATGTTATGCCAGGAGATTTTTGACGCCAATAGGAAAAAAACCTGTACCCTTAGTACAAGATTTGACAGTTTTCGAAAACTTTTTTCGTTGCTTCGTTTTTTTTTCCTTAACTTGTATATTTCGAGTTGGTATTCATTATCATTTCTGCCATAGGACGTCCACTGATGTACATAGACCTTCCCCATCTCCAAAAGGGCCGGTTGGACGCGGCCTGCATCCAGCGTTTTCTGATGTCTCTTTTAGGTCGTCTGTCCATCTTGTGGGTGGACGTCCTACGCTGCGCTTACCGGTCCGTGGTCTCCATTCGAGAACGTTTCGGCCCCATCGGCCATCAGTTCTGCGTGCTAGGTATGTGCCCTGCTCACTGGGCTGGGCACATAGCTGGTGGGCTAAGTCGGGAACTTTCGTTCGTCTACGGATGTCTTCATTTCTGATTCGAATTCGTATAGAAACCCCGAGCAAAGCCCGCTCTCCATAGCTCGATTGATAGCAATAATGGTATTAATGATGGATTATTCATTAAAATGTTTGTAAAAGTCTTTGAGTGTTAGGAAAGTGAAATAACGAGGCGAAACATCTTTTCGTGTTGGTTTCAAAACTCCACAGAAGCCTCTGGTAAAGTCTCGACCACTTTACAAGGGCATAATTTTGAGTTTTGACTGGGCCGTGACTTACTTTGCTTTGCTCTGACTATGACTAATTTATGACTTATCTTGTAAGACGATATTTAATAAAACTTGAAAAAAATCTCGATACTTGACACTGTCAAATGCACAAGATCAAAAATCAAATGGTTTTTTTTTTTCAAAAAAAGAATAAAACCTTTTATTTTTGAACTGACCTCAAAACGTGTAGGCTCTTGATCAAAACTATTGATATTGCCAAAACAACAGGCGCTCGAACAAAATTATCGATATTGCCAAATCAACAGGCGCTCGATCAAAATTATTGATATTGCCAAATCAACAGGCGCTCGAACAAAATTATTGATATTGACAAATCAACAGGCGCTCGAACAAAATTATTGATATTGCCAAATCAACAGGAGCTCGAACAAAATTATTGATATTGCCAAATCAACAGGAGCTCGAACAAAATTATTCATTATTATTGGCGCTGGTAAAAAATGACTTAGCCAAAGATTATGAACATTTAATAAATTAATCGGTGAACATACATTAAAACACTGATTGCATTAAGAACCTCTCTTTTTTGGAAGTTGGTTAAAATATTGGACCAATTGTGATAATCCTACTGTTCATTTTCTAATTACAATTAACTCTTTACCGTCGCTTACACTTATTTTTGCATCAAAAATATCTTCGATCTCTTGCAAGGTCCTATCTTTTGTCTCTGGTAGATATATGTAAGAGAAAATTGCGCAAATCATAGACGTCACTGCGTAAAACAAAAACGCACCGGACATTTGGAAATTCCTAACAATGTACGGAAATATTTTTAACAAAGTCGATGTTAGGCAGACAAATATTAAAGCAGAAATCATCATACACACACTTTTGAATCTCAACGGTATTAATTCAGCATAAATAGACGTAGACAAAATCAACGGACCACAACTGATTGACACTGAAAACATTGTCAGCAAAACAATAGTTGCGATTTTGTTCTCCGCAATCACTCCTATATCTATCAAGAATAAATATAGAGATACTAAATACAAAAAAAATATTCCTACAGCGGAAGAGACAAATAGTAAAGTCCTACGATTTAATATTCTAGCCAAGATACAACCTAAATACATGCCACATACTGTCACGCCGTCCAAAATCAGCATTCCGATGTAAGCTGTCGACTCGTTGTCAGTTATCTTTTTAATTATATCTATGGCATAGACCATGCTCACAATTTTACCAGAGAACTGGTACTGCATCATCATGACTGCAGATAAAAGTATTGGCTTATAAAACGCCTTGCAAGTTACTGTCTTTACAGCATTCAAAAAGTAATTATTTCTATTTTTCTTCAAATTCACTTGCGATTGTATGAGCTTTTCCAATTCTTTTTCTGCTTCTAAATGAGTTCCTCTTAACCATCTGTGCGATTTTCTGCACTCGTCAAATCTGCCTTTACTGGCTAACCAGTGCGGCGATTCTGGCCAGAATACCACAGTGACATTATATAAAGATAAAATGATTCCCAGTAATGGTATATACTTCCAGGGAAAGAAGGTCCCTAACGCATTTGCGACCCATATTCCCCAAAATATTGACGCTGATTTTATGGCCAAAAATGTACCTCTGAATTTAGGAGCGGTGAATTCAGATACAATAATAACAGATAAGGTCATGTTCGATGCGTGGTTTATTCCTTGCATTATTTCGCTGATTAAAATCTGTGTGGTGGTAGCACTGAAGTACTGGACCATGTTGTAGGTAAAAGTGTTGAGGCAGACGAATGCGAAGGGGAGTTTTCTGCCGAATTTTCGGGTGAATACGCAGATTATGACAACCCACGGGAGCGCGCTATAGCCAAATATTGACGCTGGAAAAAGAAATAAAACATCGATAAACCCTTACAAAATCATAAGACACATAATTTCTGTTTAAGCTAAGTATACTATTGTGCCCTATTTAACTGATTTCTTTTTAACTGATTTTATTATTCAAAGGGAAATTTTTAATTTCTCACTTTTAATAATTACCATTTATCAGTATAAAAATCCGACTTCATAAATATGTCAGAACTGAACCAAATATGCGCCCTCTATCCCATAGCGCGTGTATTAATTAGGCATTATCGGTTTTAGAGAACGCATACCTGATTTAGTACTGAGGTCTTTCGACAGATGTCTCTTAAAATATTTTTTGTGTGGAAATGTCTTTTTAATTGTTATATTGTAAAAAAATAAAACATAGTAGAACTGGACCAAATTGAAATGCGACCAAACGGGAAGCACAAGCTTTCAAATAAAAAAAGAATCATCAAAATCGGTTCACCCAGTCTTTCGACTGGCTGAGGTAACAAACATAAAAAAACAGGCGAATTTAGAACCTCCTCCTTAAGAGGTAGCTGTAAGGCCCCAGAAATTCGCTTGCCTTTTACTTTATCATCATCAGCCAGACGACGTCCACTGCTGAACATAGGCCTCCTCTTTTATCCTCCACACTGAACGACATCCTGCCATCTGCATCCACTGGATGCCGGCGACTCTCACAATGTCGGTCCATCTAGTGGGAGGCCTACCTACGCTGCGTCTTCCCGTTCGTGGTCTCCACCTTTCTTTCCCATCGGTCATCAGTTCTTCGATGTGGCCTGCCCATTGCCACTTCAACTTGCAAATTTTAATAGCAATGTCGGTGATTCTGGTTCTTTGGCGAATATCTACGTTCCGGATTTTATCGCGCAAAGAAACTCCGAGCATAGCTCTCTCCATTGACTTTTACTTGGCTACCAGTAACCCCTTGGTCAGTAAACCTTTGATTTGTTTATTGTACAAAATAACTCACAGAGCCAGCTGGCCATGTCTTCGCTGACGGCGTCTGTAGAGTTAGCTGCAGCACGTAGCTGTGGTATCATCACCGTGGGTACACCGAAGGACAACCCGGTGAGAAAGTACACCAACCAGGCAGAACTGCAGATGAGCAGCTGAAAAGTGAAAAGCATAGTACTGCTTCGACTGCCCCGGTCGCTCAGTTGGTAGTAGGGTTTCCGAAACCGGTACTCATAATAATAACCGGGATTTTCTGTACTAGACGTCATCTGTACCCTTAGTACAAGATTTGGTAGTTTTCGAAAACTTTTTTCGTTTTCGTATTGTTCCATATATTTTAGCAAAGCGCCTCTAGCGGAAACGCGGAGGAACTAAAATCGGTAGTAATCGGCAGTATAGGTTGCTTCACTCAAATACGAAAAAAGGTTTCGAATAGCTTTCAGCCCAGCAATGTATGGAACAAAACGAAAACGAAAAATGTTTTCGAAAACTATCAAATCTTGTACTAAGGGTACAGAACCGGGTTTTCCCGGTATCTTCGGTACTACTACATTAATTTTGTTCACTAATGGTGCAGTAATATGTGAAACAAGAAGTAGTAATGAATATATAAACGATTGAAAGAAGTTAAAGAGTGCTACGTATGGTTATTGCTAGTTCGGTGTGCTTTCTACTACAGAATAATATTCCCCTACTTCTTTGGTGTTCGGATGTCAATGTCGGTAGTATGTATCCGGGATGTTGGGGATGCAAATTTTTTCACATCTGCAGATGCGGAAACGGATTTAGATAATATTTTCACAAAAATTCTATATGCACAGAAATAAAATAACAAGAATAGAATTAGCCGCATCCGCATGCAACTCCGCATCGATTATTGCGGATGTCTAAATAGATGCGGAAGTTCCGCATTTGCGGATGCAGACGCGAATATTCGCAACATCCCTGGTATGAATGTATGGGCTAGAAGCTTCACCTCTGGTAGGTAGGTACAGGTAGGTAGAAGACAGATAAAGTTACTAACCTGCCTGTTGAAAGGTTTCCAAGATATGCTATCATCATTTTGTAAATTTTCCACCTTAGTGTAACTGCACTCCATCTCTTGTTCACGTACCTATAATAAAACAAGTGCATCGCATTAAAAACAGACTTCAAAATTAGTAAATACGCCGAAAATTCACGAAAACTTAAAATAGGTACTAATTAAAAACTAAAACTTAAACTAAAATATCGTTAGTGGAGCGAAAGGTCCCCAGAATACTGGCGACATTGTCTCGTTGAATGGCAATGGTAAATTTCGTTATTTTCTGTTTACAGTACTTAGTACAAGATTTGATAGTTTTCGAAAACTTTTTTCGTTTTCGTATTGTTCCATACATTTCAGCAAAGCGCCTCTAGCGGAAACGCGGAAGAACTAAAATCGGTAGTAATCGGCAGTATAGGTTGCTTCACTCGAATACGAAAGAAGGTTTCGAATAGCTTTTAGCCCAGCAATGTATGGAACAAAACGAAAACGAAAAAAGTTTTCGAAAACTATCAAAAATTGTACTAAGGGTACAGGTTGTGCATGGTAAATTATTTATTCATTAATTTAAAACAAATTAATTAGTAAATACGCAATTTCGTTTACTTGGATGACATGTGTTTTTAGTTATTTTGATTTAAAAACCAAACTACTAAACTGATTTTGATGAAATTTAAACGGGACCACCTCTGAAGTATGGTCTACCAAACAAAAAAAGAATCATCAAAATCAAATCATAATTAGCGGAGAAATAGGTGAACATACATAAAATAATATCAGTGGAACATAGAACCTCCGCTTTTTACCGACTTCCCAAAAAGGAGGAGGTCATCAATTCGATTGTTTTTTTTTTAAATATTTGTTAGCTCAGAACTTTTGACTGGGAAAACCGATATTGATGATTATTTTTTTATTTGGAAGCTGGTGCTTCCCGTTTGGTCCAACTATGTTTTATTTTTTTACAATATAACATTTAAAAAGTAATTTCCACATAAAAAATATTATAAGGGTCATCTGTCGGAACACTTCGGTACTAAATCAGGCACGCGCTCTCTAAACCGATAATGTCTAATTAATGCACGCGCTATGGGATAGAGGGCGCATGTTTGGTCCAGTTCTGTAATTTTTATTAAGACTGCTTTTTAAATTGATAATCTCTTCTCACTAATCACACTATCACACTAATATCATATACTTATGTGAAAGTTTGTATGTAAGATAGATGTTTGTTACTCAATCACGCAGAAACGGCTAGATGGATTTGGATGAAATTTGGAATATACATTGCTTATGTCCTGGATTAACACATATGCTACTTTTCATCATCATCATCACCACGCGGGTGAAACTGCGGGGCGCAACTAGTTATATACTATGTAGAGATAGGCACGTAGGTACGAGATAATCAGAGAAGACATTAATTACCAACTAGTTCACCAACGGTCGAGACGAGACAAATAGACACATTAAAAACAATATTCAGAAGAAAAAAAAAGTTAAAATGGCACTGACTTTCATTCAACGAGCGGATTTCACGAGCTCCACGACTCTCTTCTCTAAAAACACTAAGTTATGACTTGAATCGTGTATATAATTAAATCTGCGTGAGAAATAAGTTTTAAGTGATTCCCAACTACATAAATACTTAATAAGCCAAGTTTCGTAGATAGCTTTTTAGGGTTCCGTACACAGGGGGTAATTTTTCGAAGCGTTCAATAGCCAAACTATGTTCTTTGGCCAAGGTAAGTGCACAGAATTCACATCTATGAGGCGTGACGGGTAATTTATTTTTTCGGTTGGTTTAACACACGAATTAAACTAAGATTAAAACACCACAGAATTATATTTTTTTCGTTTAGATTAGAAGGGCTTCTTATTAAGGATTAAGGATTTCTTACAAAAGTGCCTTGAAGGCACTTTTGTAAGAAATCCGTTGTAACCAGTTGCACACATGCAATTGATACGTTATAATGTAACTACATAGGAAGGAATGCAGTGATTCGTCAAGATTATGTTTAACTCAAAAGGTTATGAACGTCATTTTCATAAAGTTTAAAATCGACCTCGTGGTGCAATACGGTTCAGTTCCCTGTGCATTTTGTGCAATTATTTTGGTAAATGTATTCCCTTCTCATTTCTGTGAAAAAACATCCACATTGTGCACGTCTTCTGGATGATGATTATGATGACTTTTTTGTTGCCTTAGCCTCCAGTACCTACCATCAGGGGCCTGTGTACAACCATGGTAAATCGGCTCCGATCATACAAACAAGACAGATAATTTTGCCTTAGTACTTACCTTTTTTATGCCTTGAGTAACAAACAAGCAGACGGCCCGCTTGATGGTAAGCGATCACCGTCGCCTATGGATACCCGCAACACCAGGGGCATCACAGTTATGTTGTCGACCCTATAAGACTTTTAAACAGCCTTTTTAAAGCACCCTATATTATTACTACTCGGAAATGCCGCAGGAGAAATGCTCATTCCACAAATTGCAGGTGTGTGTGAGGCAAAAAGGAACGCGTAAAACGCACAATGTGTGATTTCCACCGATCTATGATAAGTGGATGAACTTTCATGCGGTGGCGGCTAGTACGATGATAAAACCGCAATGCCGGCATCAGATCGAACAGTTCCCGTTGTAAATGCAATAGAATACACAAAGAGACCTACAATAAATTATTGTTCGTGTTCAAATATCTTCGTGTTTCACCTACTTTTTTCACTATACCGCTAAATCAGTTAACGCAAAAACTAAGCACGGCACACTTAGATACAAACTAATTACAAATCAGTGCCGTAACTAGCCTTTTATGCGCCCGGTGCGAGCTTCTATAACTGAAATACCAGCTATGCACCCTATGGCCCTTGAAAACAAAACTTGGTCCTGGTGTAGTCATTTCAGCGTCCCTCCAGAGTCTGCGCCCTGTGCCTGGGCACCGCTGGCACAGCCCTATTTACGGCACTGTACAAGGTTGCCTTGTTTGGGTCAAATCTAGCAATTGAATTTAAGAAAACAATTGTAAACACTGTACGTACTTTTTCTGGCAACCTCGCACTCGAGCCCTAAGATACAGACCTTGTGCCTAGTTTGGGGTTCACTGATAAACTGTTTCAGACATAGTACGGAACTTGTAACTACCGTAGGTTTAAGGTAGGTTTAAAGTCAGACTTAAAACTTGTCAGACTTAAATTATTGCATTGTCATCGGTCTTTCATGTGTGCAAAGTTTCATATCAATCCGTTGTTTTGAAAGGGGTGAAAATTACGTTCAAAGATTCCGTGACATAAATACCTAGATATAGGCTTAGAATATAGAAAAAACTTTTTTAGTTTTTTATATATTCTAAGGATATAGGTACATACCAAGCTAATAAAAGCGCGTTAAAAACAGTTATCCCCCAACTGATTGAGCTGAAATTTTGCATACACGTTTAGTAATGCATATAAATAGATTTGGCAATATCAATAATTTTGTTCGAGTGCCTGTTGATTTGAGAGTATCAATAATTTTGTTCGAGTGCGATTTGATTTGAGAGTATCAATAATTTTGTTCGAGTGCCTGTTGATTTGAGAGTATCAATAATTTTGTTCGAGTGCGTATTGATTTGAGAGTATTAATAATTTTGTTCGAGTGCCTGTTGATTTGAGAGTATCAATAATTTTGTTCGAGTGCCTGTTGATTTGGGAATATCAATAATTTTTACCTTCTTTCTTGCAATTGGTTAATAAGTAGTTATTATCCGTAAGCAGAGAAATTTTAACGTTATTAACACTTACGTACCGTGGGTTTGACGTACTTTTTAGTAGCCTGGAAGAGATCGCTTTTAGCGTTGTGGCCGCTACTTGTGGCACTAGCTCGCGTTTTTTAAATATCTGTAATTTTTAGGGTTCCGAGCCCAAAGGATAAAAAGGGACCCGATTGCTAAGACTCCGCTGTCCGTCTATCTGTCTGTCCGTCTGTCACCAGGCTCCCATACAACAAACGTGATTATTTTGCTCGATACTGATAACGGCAAACAGGTAGACGCTTGAAACATTCACAGAATATTTATATTTATATATTCACTTAAAAACAAATAATTAAATTAAAATAAAACAATTTTTTTTGTATTTTTTTTTTGTATTTGTATTTAAGGGCTCCCATACAACAAACATGGTTTTTGCCGTTTTTATAGATAATTAATGGTATGGAAACCTTCGTGCGCGTGTCCTACTCGCACTTGGTCGTTTTTTTTCTTGTGTAGGTACACAATAAAGAGTTTCTACTTATCCAAATTAATAAATTAAAAACTCTCCATTTTGCAGTTGGTTGGTTAATAACATTATAGTAGTTATCAACACATATACGGTTTGACGTACCTTTATGTAGGTATTTAGGTACGTCAAACCTGTAATTTTTGTGTAAATTTTTATGTATCTACGTACTAGTACTTAATTTGAACCGGTTTTTGGTATCTATTTACGTCAAGTAAATTTGTTCTCTGCGTCTATAATTAGGATATTTAATGTTTTAATTGTTTCTTTCTTGAGAGACTTTTCTGAAGTCATATTCATGGTTACGCGGAAAGGCTGTGCTGAGCCCAAAGACAAACTCATCATTAGAAACAACTTTTACACACCGAATTCGCGATAAAAATAAGTAAATCATATTATGAAACCTTTTTGCCAATTTAAGTAATAGACCAGAGTCGAAGCCTTCAAAAATTGTAAAAAGTGAAAAAAAAATAGTAGTAGGATGAAACCCATTAGAAAAGGAGGGGAATATGATAAAAATGAATGGAAAAATAAATTACGGGCGATCTGAGTTCGGGAAGTGGGAGGGGGGGGGGGGGGGGAATAAGGGTAAAAAATGGTTTATCTCGATTTCCGGTAAAACTACAAGTCCTATGAAAAAAAGTTAAATGGCATAGTTGTAGGTCAGCACACCCACTTTTTAAAAAAGCTAATATTTTGACACGAGAATTTTCGATTGAAAATTAGGGTGCTTTTTTGATATTAAGTCAAAATAAGGTGAAAAAATAAATATTTTATATCAAATAAATTACAGTGTATTTGGGACATAAAAAGGTAAGTTTTCACCAAATTTCGAAAAATTTTTTTTTTTTTAAATTAAAAAAACAAAAACTTGGTTATTTGAATTTTTCACATAAATTTTGAGGTTATGTAAAAAAATTGTCTATATAAAAGTTGTAGATCTTTTTATTACCTACAACTTTGCCATTTAACTTTTTTTCATAGGACTTGTAGTTTTACCGGAAATCGAGATAAAAAAAATTTTACCCTTAAACCCCCCCCCCCCTCCCACTTCCCGAACTCAGATCGCCTGTAATTTATTTTTCCTTTCATTTTTATCATATTCCCCTCCTTTTCTAATGGGTTTCATCCTACTACTATTTTTTTTGGTTTCAAAAATTATCGACCCTGGTCTATAAGTACAAAGTTTTTAGTTAAATTTTGCAGAAAAATTCGTAAATATTTTATGAATCTTAGTACCTACCTAGAATGTGTTTAGTGACTACCTTGAGCTCAATTATTAACGGACCTCCAAAAATAAGGAGCTCGAATTCGATTGTTTTTTTTTTTACTTCAGAACTTTCGACTGGGTGAACCGATTTTGATGTTTTTTTTTTATTAAAAAACTGGTGCTTCCCATTTGGTCTCATTTCAATTTGGTCCAGTTCTACTATGTTTGACTTTTTTACAATGTTACAATTAAAATGCCATGTCCACACAAAAATTATTATAAGAGACATCTGTCGGAACACCTCAGTACTAAATTAATGCACACCCTATGGGATAGAGGGCGCATATTTGGTCCAGTTCTGAAATTTTTATGAAGTCGATTTTTTATATTGTCAATTATTTCAAAAATCAGTGTTTAATTGGGCTCAAAAGCGTAATAGCATTGGCGTAGGTATCTGATGAGATTCTTTATCCATTTCATCGTCGTTGCGATGAAAGCACAATCGAAAACGTCAGTGTTTTCTAAAATGTCAGTGTCAAAAGTTCCTTCGTATCACTTCATCACTAGTCGCTTCTCTCTGTCTGTCCCTATATATACTTAGATCTCTAAAACTACGCAACGGATTTTGATGCCATTTACACTATAAGTAAGATAATTTTTCACGGAATATTTCTATATATAATAAAAATTTATGTATATCCATATACCAGTATAAGCCGGGGCGGGTCGCTAGTTCATTATATGTTAATGTAATTAAGTTAATAAATACAAATGTTACTGATTTTAAAAACAAAACGGAGATAAAATATGATACCTAATAATATTTAATTAATATTTGTTTAATACAATAAATAAAATAAGATAAGAACTTCTTTGTTGTTGGTTACTGGCACTTGTATTTGGAATAATTTAATTAAACTTGATCTAAGCATTTATTTTCTCTGCGCTGGCGGCTGCAATAACCCTACTTCTTTATTTCATGGCAATAACATTGTAAAAGCTGTGGCCTTAGTACAAGCACTTGCGAAAAAGTTATCGTTACGTAAACGATAGAAAAATGTATGAAAAATTGAACTGCGCCTCTATCGGACGTGAAATGAAACTGAATTTTTCATACATTTGCTATCGTTTACATAACTATGACTTTTTCACAACTTCTCGTACTATGGCGACTGAATGAAAACAACTAATTCTGGGGCCTTACCCCTAGCTCGAAAAGTTGACCCGCATAGATGTTATTTGTCTAAACGGTACCATCAACTACGAAAAGCGGTAGTTATTTGATAGCCGCCCAGCTTTGCTATTTTCGCGCACACACGCATAGTAAAACGGATTTACGTCCATTCAAGTTAGACGCTTTTAAACGATGCAGCTTAAATGAGTTGGTTAATTTTAGGTACCTACTAAAAGTTGGCTCGCAAAAGTGAAGCTAGGGGTAAGGCCCCAGTGCAATATTAAAAGAAAAGGTTTCTATTCAGCTTTTTACAAATATTTATTTGTTTGCTTGGACCAAATTTAGGCTTTGCTAAACAAAATACAAGCTAACACTAAAATAATCATCAATATAAAAAACCGACTACATAAAAATGTCAGAACTAGACGAAAGTTCTGAGGTAACAAACATTTGCAAATAACGCGACCGCAAACTATCTCGGCGCGTTAAGGTTCACGTTCGCGTGATTTTGCAAACTGCACCTATTTGGGCCCGCGTTTAGAGTTGGGCGTACGGCTCTTGATCTTCATGAAATTTTGTATGGAAAATGTGTAGGTTACCTTTGTTTTTGTAAACGTTTGTTTCAATATAAATCAAACGCACGCAAATGATCGTCGAACAAATATACAACCATATTTAAATTTTTCAGTTATTCAACCGACAAGCAGTAGTGTGCAAACACTACTGTGTTCCGGTTTGAAGGGCAATGTTTCCAACGAAATTAGAGGGCACACAGAGATTTGACATCTTATCTCGGGGTGACGAGCGCAGTGTATTGCCATCCAGGGTTTTGAACTGTTAAAGTTTAAAATCCAACTCGAAAGTGGCGTTGAGCTGTTATGGGCAAGCGTGAAGAGCCATCAGGCGAGCGACTTCGCTCGTCTCGTCACTGTATCATAAATAAAACGCCGCTTTGTCCCATTAGAATCTGATAATTCATCGCTGGGTAAAAAAGACTAGTAAGATTCGAACCAATTTATTTACATAATCAATTCATATATTTATTGTTAAGCCATCTTTATCGTTTGTGCGCACATTCAAATCCAAATCTTTATCTGTCACAATTACATTTTGGTTTTCGTCACTTCGTTGATCTCTTCTATTTTTCGGTGTCATCTTTTCATTACTGCCACTTGGCACTCCTTCGGGGAGGATCATAGCGCCACGAGCTATGTTCTTTAAACTGAAGCGACGATCATCTTTTCTATCGATGACACGTTCCTTATATTCCTGGGTTATGTATTCTGTAAATTTCTTTAACTCATCCTTAATTATATGCTTCAGCAAAAAATTCAGCTTCTTATAGCGTTTAAAAACGACAAAATCGATTGTTTTCGCCAAGAATTTCGTAAAGTCTTTATTCTTAATAGATTTTTCGAATTTCTTTGAGAGTTTCTTGAATTTGGGTTCGTCTGTCGTATCGAATACTTTGTTAACGATTCTGAATAGCTCAATGACAGCGTCTGTGTCAACACTTGTTATGTATTTTGCTATTTCAACTTTAAGTATCATAGGGTCTGTTTCAGCCCAAATTTTAACAGTATTCTTTATAAACGCTCTGAGCCGTTCATCCTCGAACATTTCGTTGAATTCTTTGTTCTTTTCAGCGTGTTTATAAACAGCGTCTCTGAAATCGCTCGTTACCTTCTTTAAATCATTATTGTCAAACTTAATGAGATAACTGCCTATTTGCGATAGAAATCTTGTCAGAATGACTTTATTTTCTCCTTTGCCGTCACTGGCTCTAAAACTTGGGGTAGGTGGTTCTAGGACAGATTTTAGTTTGTCTAAAACGCTTTGTACTTTATTTATGAAGGTGGCGTTTTCTTTGATATCTTGGGGGTCGAAAAGGAAAGACGTTTCGAGGGCTAGATTGACGCTTCGAGATTGGAGGGACAGAGCTGGCACTGAAAAATAAGTAAATGTTTTAAAATAATTATTATCAATATAAAAAACCAACTTCATCAGAACTGGACCAAATTGAACCTTACAAAAAGGAGGAGGTTATTAATTCAACTGTTTTTTTTTTAATGTTTGTTACCTCATAACTTTTGACTGGGTGAACTGATTTTGATGATACTTTTTTTATTTGAAAGCTGGTGCTTCCCGTTTAGTTGTTTTTCTATTTGTTCCAGTTCTGACATTTTTATGAAGACTGTTTTTAATATTGATAATCATATCGTATCTTTTTATTAATATTTTCTTCTACACCAATTTAATACGGAGGTATTGAGGCGAAAAAAAAGCAATTCGGTCAAGCTGTTTCTGTTTTTTAGCAAGACTAACAAACAGCTATTGATTTTACTATATATTATTCAATTTATTTATTTATATAGATAGAAGATTGGGGCCCGGGTACCTAAAACTGCGACCAGAACCACCGGAGGAATGGCAGCAGCATCCTATTAGTACAAGGTGAACGTACTGCGATCCACAAGCCACCTGCCAACCGTGGGGATTATGGCAACACCCTTCTATAAGGCCTTTGTAGAATAGAAATCTTTATTGCCTTATAACATTGTCAGTTAAACTGGACAAGTCAAATTTACAAAAATATTTAGGTATATCACATTTCAAATAAAATTAGAGAATGAGAAAGTAGTCCTATCAAAATAAACAAAATATAACAATGAAATAAGATTAATAATAATGCCTTTTGGAAAAACTCAGAGTCACACAAGGGGCAATGGAGAGAGCTATGCTCAGAGTTTCTTTGCGCGATAAAATCCGGATCGTAGATATTCGCCAAAGAACCAGAGTCACCGACATAGCTATTAAAATCTGCAAGTTGAAGTGGCAATGGGCAGGCCACATCGCTCGAAGTACTGATAACCGATGGGGAAGAAAGGTTCTTGAGTGGAGACCGCGCACCGGAAGACGCAGCGTAGGTAGGCTTCCCACTAGATGGACCGACGACATTGTGAGAGTCACGGGCATCCAGTGGATGCAGATGGCAGGATGTCTTTCAGTGTGGAGGTTAAAGGAGGCCTATATTCAGCAGTGGACGTCTTCTAGCTGATGATGATGAAATAAGATTAATAATAATGTCGTTCAGCAGTGGACGTTTAGCTAATATTAATGTGAGATAGAAGATTTAGTTAAATGTAAAAAACGTACCAAATAGCACAGCCAATATCAAAAACATGATATTTTTATTTCTCCCACGGTGTTCGTACATTTTGCAATACAATGAAATGGTCTTAAAAGTTACAACAGTAAAACATCTTGTTTATTACAATGTTATTTACATTTTTATGAGATTCTCAGAATGTTCTATTAAAGTACCTACCTAGCTGATAACCACAGACTAGTTATAGCTACTGTAGCTGCTAACCATCACATAAATTATGTGAAAGTTAAAACTTTCGGTTATCTCACATCGCGTTTCACAATATTGTTTAACCGACTTCCAAAAAGGAGGAGGTTCTCAATTCGAGTGTTTTTTTTATGTTTGTTACCTCAGAACTTTCGACTGGGTGAACCGATTTTGATGTTTTTATTTTATTTTGAAAGCTGGTCCTTCCCATGTGGTCGTATTTTAATTTGGTCCAGTTCTACTGTTTTATTTTTTTACACTGTAACAATTAAAGTCATTTTCACACAAAAATTATTATAAGAGACATCTGTCGGAACACTTCAGTACTAAATCCGGCATGCGCTCTCTAAAACCGATAGTGCCTAATTAATGCACGCGCTATGAGATAGAGAGCGCATATTTGGTCCAGTTCTGACATTTTTATGAAGTCGGTTTTTTACATTGATAATTATTAAAAGTGAGAAATTGGAAATTTCCCTTTAAACGGACTGAACCAAATTAACATTTCAATTTGGTCCAGGGGTCTTACCCCTAGCTCGAAAAGTTGACCCGCATAGGTGTTATTTGTCTAAATGGTACCATCAACTACGATAAGCGGTAGTTATTTGATAGCCGCCAATCTTTGCTATTACGACACGCATAGTAAAACAGATTTTCGTTCATTCAAGTTAGACGCTTTTAAACGATGCAGCTTAAATGAGTTGGTTAATTTTAGGTACCTATCAGGTACCTACTAAAAGTTGGCTCGCAAATGTGAAGCTAGGGGTAAGGCCCCAGTTCTGACATGAAGTCGGTTTTTTAAATTGATAATTATTAATGATTGTGAAACACAAGCACAGTGTTCATTTAATACAATGTTTTATAAATTATGATTAGCTGTGATCCGGATTGAAGGGCAATGTTTCCAGCGAAATTACAGGGTACAAAGAGATTTGATATCTTATATCTCGGGGTGACGAGCGCAGTGCATTGCCATCCAGGGCTTTGAACTGTTGAAGTTCAAAATTCTGAGTTGCTTTGAGCTGTTATGGGCAAGTGTGAAGAGCCATCAGGCGAGCGACTTCGCTCGTCTCGTTTCTCAGTAGCATAAAAAAAAGGTTAAAACGAATAATCATTTATTGCATTTTTTTCATAGCTTAACTGAAACTTTAATCGAACATTCTGAAACAAAGCCTGTTCTATGTTTACTATCTAGCAAATATTTTATTGCTGGTATTTATTTCGTTCAATTTCCACAGTAGGTAACTCAGAACAGACAAACAAATAAATATCTGGGACATTATTGCACACATGGTCATCTGACCCCAAACTAAGCAAAGCTTGTAATATGGCTGCCAGAGACTGATATACATATTTTTTTTATACATACTTAAATATATATTAACACCCAGACAGAACAAACACAAATGTTCATCATACAAATGTTTGTCCTAGGTGGGGATTGAACCCACGCCCCCAAGCGCAGAAGGCAGGTTCACTACCAACTGTACCTACTAACGGGGCAGTCAACAACAAAGAAGATATTATGGCGAGCGTCAAAACGTGGCATGGCGGACAAAATCTAAACTATGAATTTGACTAATTATATGGCTTTGGTTACGGAACCCAATCATATGCGTATCTTGCCACCTTCCAAGCCATTTTTAGGGTTCCATAGCCCGACAAGGAACCCTTATAAAGTCCCTCTGTCCGTCCGTCCGTCCGTCTGTCTGTCTGTCTGTCCGTCCGTCCAAATTTTTTAGAACCTTCTAACTTCTATAATTATTAAGTGCATGAAACTTTACATAATGACAGTTGTTATGTAAATTTCTCTATTCTATTATCTGATCATGACTTTTTGAGTAACAGCGATAAAACTGTAATAAATTCAATGCGTTCTAGCTCGAAGGTCATTGATCTTTTTGCAAAATGATCTTGACCAATAATGTTTCTCAATCAGTTTTCTCTATGTTTAAACCATAAAAAGTTCCTATATGCTATGTCGGCTTCGTTTGTTCGATTTTTTTTTATAGCTATCATTTTCTGATCTATGATTACAATTATATGACTTTGCTTACGGAACCCTACCATATGCGTGTCTCGACACGCTCTTGTAAAGTTATTATTTAATGGAATATCAAAACTACGCAGTATTTCCAATGCTTTTTATTATATACGACATAAATTAGAATTAACATCTTAAAATTATTTCACTAATTTCGTACTCTCTTCTTTAGATCCTTCTCTAAAATATTCTTCTATTTCCAACAAAGTCTTATCTTTAGTCTCTGGCAGATAAACATACATCAATAGAGCACAGAACAAAGAAGTAACAGCATAGAATAAAAATACACCAGGCATTGTGAAAACCTTGAAAATGAACGGAGCAACTTTCAACATCGTCCCATGCATCGCAAAGAAACACAGAGCAATTATGGTAATGCTAATATTTTTATACCTGGCCGGTATCACCTCTCCGTACAAAGTCGATGTCATTATCATCGGTCCACAGCTGATTGATATAGAGAAACCACCCAAGAAAAATAATGACAAATACATATTTTCAACTATTACAGATATCTTAATTAAATATAAATATAATGACATTATAAACAAGAATGTTATTGCTAATCCTGAAGCTGACAAAAGTACGGTACGTCTTTTAAATAGTTTCGTCAAAACACAGCCCATGTAAGTGCTTAAAACTGTGATGCCATCTAAAATTAGCATGCTATTATATGCATCTGATTCGCTGTGCATGATTTTTTTCATTATGTCCAAAGCGTAGACAGTTATAACAAACTTTCCTGAGAAATGGTACTGCGCTACCACTGTTAAAGACAAAAATAGAGGCATATAAAACTCTTTTCTTTTAACGAAATTTAGCTTCGTTTTTGGAACTTCTTCGTTGGTAAAGGATTTGATCAGTTCTTCTAGTTCTGATTCAGATTTCTCCCCAACGCCTTTCAACCATCTGTGAGCTTTTCTCGCCTCGACAAATCGTTTCTTACTCGCCAACCAATAAGGTGATTCCGGCCAAAAAAACACTGACAAAGTATACAACGTGCATATCAAACCAAATTTGGGAATGTGACTCCAGTGGGTGAAAGTCCCGATCATATTGGCGACCCATATGCCCCAGAAAATACTAGCAGATTTTATAGACAAAAACAACCCGCGGTATTTCGGGGTGGTATACTCTGTCAAGACAATGATGCTGGTCGTTGTTGTGCTAGCATGGTGGGTCCCTATCAAAATCTCGGTGATGAGTAGATGTAGAGGAGTGGTGCTGAAGCAGTAAGTCATGTAGGTGATGATGCTGGTGAAGGAGATGAAGATGATGGTCCGCTTTCTGCCGACGACGCGCGCGAGTTTTGGTAAGACTAATACCCAAGGGATAGCGCTGTAGCAGAATGTCGATGCTAGAACAAGTGGATCACATTAAAAATCGACTTAACACAGGACCTCCGTCATTTTTGAAGTTAGCCTGAAAGAATACAACTATTGGTAATAATTTTGAAGGAATTTTCTTTCAACTCCTAACCATTGAGGAGTTGTACCCTTCATCATCAGCTCATCCATATGACGTGATAATCAGACGCAAATACTTGAACAGCTTCAGAAAATATATGAAAAACATTATAAGTGCCTATAAAATTTGAGGGTAGCCCTCGATTTCCCATCATCTAATCCTGACTTGGTGACATTATTTTTTTGACATTATTGCACACATGGTCATCTGACCCCAAACTAAGAAAAGCTTGTAATATGGCAGCCAGATTGATATACAATATATATTTTAAATACATACTTAAATAGATATTAACACCCAGATATAGAACAAACACAAATGTTCATCACACGAATGTTTGTCCTAGATGGGAATCGAACCCACGCCCCCAAGCACAGAAAGTAGGTTCACTACCAACTGAGCCACCGAGCAGTCAACCACAACAATGGGACCAAATTGGAAGTATACCCTACCGAACAAAAGTATTTTTTTTTATAGTTCCATAGTTGGCAGAGGCATCGGTGAACATACATATAAAAAGTCGAATTTATAACCTCCTTTTTGGAAGTAGGTTAAAAAGATATGATATAGATGTATTAAAAAACTTCACAATGTCGCATTAAGGAACCGACTTACAGAGCCAAGAGGCCATTTCATCGGAGACTGCAGCTGTGGAGTTGGCTTCTCGTCGAATCTGCGGTATTGCGACAGTAGGGCTCCCCATCAGGAGACCTAGAGAGAAGTACGTGGCCCAGGACCCGCTGGCTATGAGGGCCTGGAATTAGTAATACGCCTCATATTACCATCGAAATAATAACACTCTCCGAAAAATTATACATAGAACTCACAACGCGTAGAAAATTATCTATACCAATATTATAAAGAGGAAAGATTTGTATTTTTGGAAGTTTGTAACGAAATAACGCAAAAACTACTGAACCGATTTAAAAAATTCTTTCACTGTTGGGAAGCTACACTATCCCCGAGTGACATAAGCTATATTATATTGTGTAGCGAGGTCGAAGGCCAAGCTTACACTCGTGCGAAGCCGGGGCGGCGTCTATTAGTGTATACAATTTATATCGAAACAAAACTATTTTACCAAAACCAACCGTATATTTATACATTTAAGGCTCAGTTATCTAATGTCTGTTCGATTTGCACAACATCGTCAAAACTCGTGAACCGTCGTTGAGCAAGCGAGACGGTATTATGTCTGAATCGCAAGTGGGAACTTCTCTCCCGAGAGAGAGAGACTATTTTCTCTTTCTAGTGAAAGAGAAAATAGGTCCTTTCTTTAAATAATGTCCCAGATATTTATTTATTTCTCTCCCGTTAGTCAGACAGTGGTTCTTCAAGTTAACGTGTCTGTTTTTTTTTTTTTGCATATATAGCCTTGCGTTTGGCCGCCAACTCGCCTGATGTTAAGCGATGATGCGGTCTACGATGGAGCACGACTCGTGCAACTATCGCGTGACTGTGGATCGATTCTGGCTGCGTATTGAGTCCAGACAGATTGAGTATTGCCGCGATTAGCGCGTCATTGTGGCATCTTTGTATTTTTTTGATCGAAGATAACACTGCTTTAAACTATCACGGTTGGTCACAACAGTTATATGATTATTAACGGGATGTTTACCGTGATAAGGTATGGTAGCTCCCAATATTTACGCGCAGTTACATGCATCATGTTCACGGTATGACTAAGAAAGACGGTAAGAACAAACATACAAATTATCTGTTCCATCGTGGCTTAAAATAATTATAACCTCTTCCAAAAGGTACCTAGTCAGTTGATACAATATGAAAACTGACTTCATAAAAATGTCAGAATGCGCCCTCTATCCCATAGCGCGTGCATTAATTAGTCACTATTGGTTGTAGAGAGCGCATGTCTGGTTTAATACTGGGGCGTTTCGACAGATGTCTCTTATAATATTTTTTTGTGTGGAGTTTTTGTTATATTTAAAATTAAAAAATATAGTAGAACTGGACCAAATTGAAATAGGACCAAACGGGAAGCACCAGCTTTCAAATAAAAAATCATTATCATAATCGGTTCACCTAGTCGAAAGTTCTGAGGTAACAAAAAAAACTAATTAATAACCTCCTCCTTTTTGGAAGTCGGTTACAAAGATATGAGGAAAGTACGCACTTGTCTAAAAAATGGCCTCCACTCGACTTCATCGTTCATGAAATGCGCCGTGACCGCAGCTTTCTCATCTCCAGAATGGTCCATCTTCAACCGGTGAACCTAATACAAACAATTTTTTGTTAAGGAGCATTTGCTTTGCAAATTTGGTTTGCGAGCATTCGTTGTACAAGTGTTTGCAACAAAAAAAATCAAATTCAAAATTCATTTATATCAGGCTTAATAACCCATATTATAAATTTAGCAAATTATCCATTATTAGTGAGAAACTCAGAGTCACACAACGGGCAATGGAGAGAGCTATGCTCGGAGTTTCTTTGCGCTAGAATCCGAAACGTGGATATTCGGCAAAGAACCAGAGTCACCGACATAGCTATTGAAATCTGCAAGTTGAAGTGGCAATAGGCAAGCCACATCGCTCGAAGAACCGATAACCGATGGGGTAGAAAGGTTCTTGAGTGGAGACCACGAACCGGAAGACGCAGCGTAGGTAGGCCTCCCACTAGATGGACCGACGACATCATGAGAGTCGCGGGCATCCAGTGGATGCAGATGGCAGGTTGTCATTCAGTGTGGAGGTTAAAAAGGGAGGCCTATGTTCAACAGTGGACGTCTTATGGCTGATGATGATCCAAAATTAAAAACAATAGAATAATATAAAATAAACTTTAGAATTACATAGACACAGACATAGGCACACCCTAACCTGAGGTTACAGGTGATCGCTTACCATCAGGTAGTCCGTTTGTTTGGCAGATACAGTTTAAACAAAACTAAACAAGAGACAAAATTAAAACCACTCCGTAGATATCACCGCTTTAAAAGTAACTGGTAAACAATGTCAATTTATTAATATTGGCATGACATAAAATAACCAGGGTCTTATTAAAGTGGAAAAACAGCTCAATTATTTACTTTTCCTTAATCTATTTTTAGAGTAAAATAAATAACTAAGTTCTTGCAACAAGATAGGCGCTGATATAAAATTTTATCTACCTTTTGGCAAAGTTTTGGAAATACCTATAAGTTTGTTCGAGCGCCTGTTGATTTGGCAATATCAATAATTTTGTTCGAGCGCCTGTTTATTTGGCAATATCAATAATATTGTTCGAGCGCCTGTTGATTTGGCAATATCAATAATATTGTTCGAGCGCCTGTTGATTTGGCAATATCAATAATATTGTTCGAGTGCCTGTTGATTTGGCAATATCAATAACTTTGTTCGAGCGCCTGCTGATTTGGCAATATCAATAATTTTGTTCGAGCGCCTGTCGATTTGACAAAATCAATAATTTTGTTCAATTGCTTGTTGATATGGCAATATCAATAATGTTCGAACGCTTACTAATTTCGAAGTTTTTTTTTTTATAAATAGTTTATTATTCTTTATTATACGACGCTATTATATTTTTATGATTTTGTTATCTTTAAGTTTCACATAATCAAGGCAAGGGCACGACGAAAACTGGTGGTTTCTGAAGAATATAGTACAGGGTGAAACAGTACGGCGTAACTATTAAAAAAAACTGTAATGTCACTGGTAAATGCGCAAAGAGTGATACCTGACGTCAAAATCCTCAAAGGATCATAAAACCTGTCCTAGAGCCACTTTTACTCTAAATGTAGACAGACGCTAGTTAAAAGTCAAAGTTGAATCATTTATTGCACATTATGTTATGCTAAGTATATATTTAACAATTTTATTAACACAATGACCCAATTAGGGTTTGGCTATTTATGTGGAGCGGCCCGATCTGTTTATAATGTTTTGTCGTTTAGATAATTTTCTAATGAATAATAGTACTTTTCAATTAATAAGTTTTTCAAATTCGATTCGTGTGCGAAATTTTGCGCACACTGTTCAGTTGTTCAGTACCTAACTTTTTTTATTAGTTTAGCGCACTCTTTGTATCATAAAAATACCTTCTATCTATCTATAACTACATATAATAAATGAAAAAAGTTTCTAATTCTATACATCTATTATATATTATATATAATAAAAACGTGGAGATAAAAATATATGTAATTGCGAGATATCAAATAAATAAAACACACAGGGCGTCTTAAAATAAGCTAAGTTTGTGCACGCACATCTCCTAAACCACTGGACGGATTTAAACGAATATGCTTAGCTGTGACCAGATTGAAGTATAGGCTATGTTATTATAGATTCTACAGAGCCTCTAGGTTTTAGCTTCGGATCCCTCAATGCCTTTTAAATGTCCGCGGGCTAGACCAGTGAATGAGAATAAATGCGGAGAAATAATGATCTTTAGAATACTACAGCGTTGCATGAAAAATAGTCGCTGTATTGCCTTAAGATCTTACCGACTGTCAGGGGTCTAACAACTCTAAACGCGAGCCAGAATAGGTGCAGTTTGCAAAATCACGCGAACGCGAACCTTAACGCGCCGAGATACGGTTTGTGGTCGCGTGATTTTGCAAACTACACCTATTCGGGCCTGCGTTTAGAGTTGGGCGTAAGGCCCAGGACTCCCAGTTCCTTGGCCACAAGGTTTGATACCCATGGAAAACTTATGAAATTTGTTGTTCTGTTGTAATATCACGTTATACCCTGTAATTTCATTGGAATATACTAATTCCGAAACAGAAATTTTTATAGATTTTTTGTAGTGGTAGTGGTAGGACTCTTTTGCAGGGGTTCGCCTGGGGAAGTACCACACTTTTGCCAGTTATTCCACCGCCAACCAGTAGTGTGCAAACACTAACTGTGTTCCGGATTGAAGGGCAATGTTTCCAGCGAAATTACACACACAGAGATTTGACATCTTATATCTCGGGGTGACGAGCGCAGTGCATTGCCATCCAGGGTTTTGAACTGTTGAAGATCAAAATTCTGAGTGGCATTGAGCTGTTATGGGCAAGGGGAAGAGCCATCAGGCGAGCGACTTCGCTCGTCTCGTTACTCAGTATCATAAAAAAGGCACACTACTGCTTGGCGACGTCTAACTCACCGTACCGTCGAAACACCACTTCTATACTAAACTGTTACAAAATATAAACATAGATCCGCACAATACTCAGATATGGTAATTCAACGCCAAAATTAAAATGTTTTTCAATAAAATATTACCTATTTCACTAGTATCACTAGAATTTTTCACTAGTATTTATGGAGGTCATAGATCCTTAAGGCCGCCGCAGACGACAGACGAAATAATACAAAAAAGTGCAGCAACTAGAGATTAATTGCGGTAACACATGACTTATTATCTAAACCAGTTTCGTTAGTAGGTCACCAATTAAATATATGAAACTGTGCATGACAAAAAAGTGGCTATTCAAAGATATTTAAAATGTTATCCAATTCAATTCAATTTATATCAGAATCATTAATTCCATATTTTTAAAAAAACAACGGCCAAGTGCGAGTTACTCGCGCACGAAGGGTCCCGTACCGTTATCTATAAAAACGGCAAAAAAACCACGTGTGTTGTATGGGAGCCCCCTTCAATATTAATTTCATTTTAATTTAGTTATTTATTTTCAAAGTGAATAATTACTAATTATTATGTGAATATTTCAAGCGTCTACCTGTTGCCGTTATCAATATCGAGCAAAACGAGCAAAAAAATCACGTTTGTTGTATGGAAGCCCCCTTAAATATTTATTTTATTCCACATCCACATGTTCGTAAATCGATGTGGCTCTTGATAAATAAAAATTCAATAGTGACATACAAATAATTTATTTTCAAATTCTTAAAAAAATATTTTACATGTTGAGTAGAATTATAAATACACAATTAATTTTTATATTAATTTTATAATATCTTAATTGTTTTATAAGTGACTAGGTATGTTTCATAAAGTAAACAAAGAATTAAAAATAAGTAATTCGTAATTAACATTATTTAGAAAACTACTTAAAATACTTAGTAGATTAATTAAGGTAATGTATAATGGGTTATTTCGCCAAAGATATGCTAAACCAGACCACGAAATAAATAGGTACAGAAGGCCGGGTCCATACAACGAGCGTTAACAGGCACACGCAAACAAAGACGCGTGCGTACACCGATCTCGGATCAATTCGGTCGAACGTCAGTCGCAAGAGGCCTCGCTTTGGCGACAGACGATATTATTTATGGTTTTGTGTGACAATTATCATAATTTACAAAGATTGTTCCATAGTCATATTGCAAAAAACTTATTTAATGCGAGGTATTCGCACTTTTAAGCAACGCTTATTACTATAGATGACCATAATCCTTGGTTTATTATATTAAAGTCGCATTTAGCGGAGCAAAATCATGGCTCTTACATACAGTCGTGCGTTTCGCTACTTCTATTTTTGAGGTTTTTCTCATATTTTTCGAAAAGTATAGTTGTAATGTAAAATGTACCTTAGCGGTTTCCTTAATAATTATGAAATATATATATCAAGATATCGCTATAATTTAATAAATAGGTAATTGAATGAACCCAAAATAACAGAGATAAAAGCGCAAATCAGTGCTACTTTGATATTTTTTTTCTATCGAGCGAAATGTGGTTAATCGTGTTTCGGTCTCATGGGTTTCCTAGATAAAACATTCAATTTTGTTATGACACCATTTTTATAATTTTAAGCTAACCATGGAGGTATGCACACTTAATCTAGAATGACCATAATTGCTAAAAGTCGGAAAAAAGCGTCTTAAGCATGAGGATTTATTTCCAGGTCTACCAGATTTATTCTGTTTAGTGGTTTAATAACAACATTGAACGGACTTAACGTTTTTTAATTACGTTTATCAATGTAGAAAAGTTAGTGAAAATAATTTTTCACTGTGAGTGATGAGTAGGAACTGGATACCCATTTCTATTAGAAATAAATGTTTTAAAGTAACATGTACCTAATTGTTTTTAATTCATCATCATCAGCCATAAGACGTTCACTGCTGAACATAGGCATCCCCCTTTAACCTCCACACTGAACGACATCCTGCCATCTGCATCCACTGGATGCCCGCGACTCTCACGATGTCGTCGGTCCATCTAGTAGGAGGCCTACCTACGCTGCGTCTTCCGGTTCGTGGTCTCCACTCAAGAACCTTTCTTCCCCATCGGTCATCAGTTCTTCGAGTGATGTGGCCTGTCCATTGCCACTTCAACCTGTAAACTTTAATAGCTATGTCGGTGACCCTGGTTTTTTGTCGAATATCCACGTTTCTTATACGGTTGTTTAAATTGAATCTCCCAAATATAACAGATCCTTTTTACAATACATTATAGTTGCTTTGCCAGCTAGCGCTACGGTTACACGTAGGTTATTAAAATCAAGATCTGCCGAAGCCGGTCTTCTGTACCTATTTATTTTGACGCCAGACGCACTTTGAGCATGTGTCTTGACAACCAAGAGTGCCAACCGAACCGCGCAAATTATTTGTACACGGAGACACGGGAGTGAGCAGCGCATCACAAAAACGTAACATGGCGTTACAAATAACTTACGCGGCGTCACGAAAATCTTACAAGGCGTAACAAAAACCCAACATGGCGTCACGAAAATTTTACATGGCGTAACAATAACCCAACATGGCGTCACAAATACCTTACATGGCGTCATGAAATCCCAATACGGCGTCACGAAAATCTTACAAGGCGTACATAAACCCAACATGGCGTCACAAATACCTTACATGGTGTCACGAAACCCAAACACTGCGTCAGAAATTCTTACAAGGGACCGTTCAAGTATAACGTAAGCACAATATTTCTACGCTTTGCTTATTTTTTATGACATGGGGGGTGGTGGGGGGTCTAGATGGTGATTACGTCAGCAGTAATTATTAACTTTTTACACATTATGGCACTGCTGCTCATGAATCAATTAAAAAAACCAGAAGACTTACATTAAAAGTAAAAAGCATATACCAATGTTTACGTAAGCATGGGAGGGGGAGTAAGAGCTTTGCTTACTTTTGCTGACAAGGGGGGGGGGGTAAATAAATAAATAATTGTAATAAATCTGCTTACGTAATACTTGAACGGCCCCCAAGGCGTAACAAAAACCCAACATGGCGTCACAAATACCTTACATAGCGTCATGAAATCCCAACACGGCGTTATAAAAATCTTACAAGGCGTACATAAACCCAACATGGCGTTACAAATACCCTTACATGGCGTCACAAAAATCTTACAAGGCGTACATAAACCCAACATGGCGTCACAAATACCTTACATGGCGTAACGAAATCCCAACACCGCGTTACGAAAACCCAATATGGCGTCACAATTACCTTACATGGAGTTACGAAACCCCAACACGGCGCAACAAAAACCCAACATGGCGTCACAAATACCTTACATGGCGTCACGAAACCCCAATATGGCGTCACATGATATTACTGTTATTTATTCCAGTCTAGGTTTAGTTCTATGCACTCTGCGCATATGTCTGGACAAACATGAGTGCCAACTGAACCGCGCAGAACACGTCCCACATTTGTACGGAGACTCGCGAGTGTGCAGCGCCGTTATGTGACTTCGGAGCTTGGTTTTGTTCTGAGAAACGAAAGGAAAAAGTTAATTTTTTACTAGAGAATTTAAAACCGACTTCACGTGAGGTGGGTATACAATAGATGGGATTTGTTTCCTGATTTTACACCCTCAAAAGATGGAATATTTTTTCCACATGGGACCTCCTTCGACTTATAGGCTAGTAATAATATCAAAACCAAAGTCCGTAGATTTTTTAATTGACTTCCATAACGGAGGTTCTCAAGTCGACTGTGTATATATCTACACTAATATTATAAAGAGGAAAGATTTGTACCTATTTATGTATGTTTGTAATGAATAGGCTCCGAAACTACTGAACCGATTTGAAAAATTCTTTCACTGTTGGGAAGCTACACTATCCCCGGGTGACATAGGTTATATTATATTTTGTAGCGAGGCCGAAGGCCGAGCTTACACTCGTGCGAAGCCGGGGCGGACGGCTAGTATTTAATATTTGTTAACTTTCGCCTGGGTGAATCGATTTTAATGACTTTTATTTGTTTATTTGAAAGCTGGTGGTTCCCCTGTGGTCCTATTTCAATTTGGTCCGGTTCTGACATTTTTATGCAGTCCACTTTTTTATATTGATAACTATTTACAGTAATTTATTGCACATTATGAATAGGTCTGTATGTGCTTATTAGGTAGCATAATGATACTTCATCGTGGAAATTCCAAGGATCCGTACACAACGATTCGATTCCAGTCGTGATTTATGATACGAGTACGTACTGCCCAAGAACGGATCCTACCATCCTCCTTGTTACCTGAGAACTACAATCTGGGCATCTTCAAGGCTAAAGTGAATACATTTCTTCTAGATCAACGTGTTACATCCTCGGCCACACCGTCGCTTACCATCAGGCGAGTTGGTGACCAAACGTAGATCTTTTCTATGTAAAAAAAATGGCAATAAAGTTTTTTTTATTAATAAGAAACTTCTTTCAAAGGTAATAAAGTCTCTTTTTCATTGATACTATTTTTGTCTTACCGGGAACGACTTGCCGCAATGGTCACAGAGATGGTCCGCGTTATATAGTCTGTGGACGACTTGCCTGTGTAGGTACAGCGATGTGTGACTCTTGAATACCTGACAATTAATATGCATATTTAGTGTCCAAATCAACAGGCGCTCGAACAAAATTATTGATATTGTCAAATCATCAGGCGCTTGAACGAAATTATTAATATTGCCAAATCAACAGGCGCTCGAACAAAATTATCAATATTGCCAAATCATCAGGCCCTCGAACAAAATTATTAAAATTGCCAGATCAACAGGCGCTCGAACAAAATTATTAAAATTGCCAAACCAACAGGCCCTCGAACAAAATTATTAAAATTGCCAAATCAACAGGCGCTCGAACAAAAATATTGATATTGCCAAATCAACAGGCGCTCGAACAAAATTATTGATATTGCCAAATCAACAGGCCCCCGAAAGAAACAATTGATATTACCAAATCAACAGGCGCTCGAACAAAATTGTTGGTATTATTGGAGCTGGTTAAAAACCATCTCGAAAGATTCCTATATATAATTCAAAAATAATCACGCAAATCGGAACTCAAATGTCAATTAAGCAGCAGTCTGAGCCACCGGAGCAGTCGAATGAGTGATGACATACGCAAGTATATCGTCACTCCATCGAGCGAGGGGGGAGAATTAGATTACCTTCTGACAATGGGTGCAGGTGTGCGTGTAGTTTTTAAGATGTTCCCAGTCGATGTGGTCCCGTAGTTTGATCTTGTTCGAGAAACGTTTACCGCAGTCGCTGCACATGTACCTAAAACAATTTTTTTTGTACTTAGTCGAGTGGCAATGATCGTTTTCTATGGAACAGCTGATATTATTTCGCGATTTTAGAGTGGGTCCAATACTTCGAAAAACTATAAGAAGTCACAACGCGTAGTTTTTTATTTTATTATAGTCAATAAACGTCCTCAGTTCCATATATAACTGTATACAATTTATATTGAAACAATTATATTTTACCAAAACCAGCCGTATATTTATAAATTTACGACTCAGTTCTCTAATGTCTGTTCGATTTGCACAACATCGTCAAAAAAAGCCGGGACGTCATATCGGGAGCTCCTTCCACAACCTTACCACGGTAAATATCCCGTAAATAATCATATAACTTTAGTGAACAACCGTGATAGATTAAAACAGTGTTTAACATCGTCAAAACTCGAAAACCGTCGTTGAGCAAGCGAGACGGCGATTAAGTTTGAATCGCAAGTGGGAACTTCTCTCCCGAGAGAACGAGACAATTTTCTCTTTCTCTAGCGTTGTTCAGACGGTGGTTCGTCAGCCAAGTTGACGTGTCTGTTACGGCTCTTACTGTGTGTTACGGCTCGTGCAACTATCGCGTGACTGTGGATCCAATCTGGCTGCGTATTGAGTCCAGACAGATTGAATATTGCCGCGATTAGTGCGCCATTGTGGCATTTTTGTATTTTTTGTCCTATAGTAAAAAAGTTTTTCGCAATGATGGCTACTATGGACCCCTTTCGACTTAGTACAACCTTTCTGCATATCCCTGTATAATTGAATACGAACTTGAACTCGTTCTCTGTGACGTGTTTCCGGCTGATCTTCATGTGCTGGTTGTAGGTGGCAATGGAGGAGAAGGTCCGGTTACAAGGTGAGCACACCAGCTCGCCGTTCGCTCTGAAAAGTTTATTTACTTTTTTTCATTAAAATCGAAATTTTATAAATAAAAATATAACATCTATTTTTCTTCTGCTATATATATATAGGAATCCGATCTTCAATGTAGAGTTTTGTTTATTATTAAATGTTGATTTATGTAAAATAAAGTTCACTCATATTTTCTTTAGTCAGTTCATGTTTTTATTTTCAGTTTCCTTGTATTCGTAATGAAAAGCACAGTGTTTACCTCGGGGTAAACACTTATTTAGTCCTTCGAACTATTAGCCCGTCTCGGGACTAAATAAGTTACTTTCACCCATAGGGTAACAATGTAAATTTTGTATGTATATTTCCATGGGTTCCTGGATGGTTTGAAAACACAATTGGACCCAGTCAGGCAGAACGACGTCTGCCGGGTCCGCTAGTATGTATGTATATATATATATATATATATATATACATACATACTAGCGGAGCCGGCAGACCTAACGGCGGATATAGCCTAACGGCGCCCCTGTTTACTCTACGGCGCAACAAGGCGCCGCGGCGCACAGTTTGGGAACCCCTGTACTATTCTGTGGATCAGCGGATATATTTTCGTGTCTGGTAAGGCTCTTACTGTGTGTTACGGCTCGTGCAACTATTTAAATATTATATTATATTATTCGGATATATTTCTCATAGTAAAAGTAGTTTGTAATGATGAGTAAAATTACCTCCTTTCCGCTTAGTACACCCTTTCCGCGTAACCCTATATATATTACCTCGCAGCATGGCTCTGCAGATGCCTCCACAAGTTTCCTTTCCATTGAAATTTCTTCTCGCACTGCGGACACGGGTATTGTTCCTTCTGGCTGTTGATGGAAGACTTGATGTTTTCTATGTCAAGAGCTTGCTGCGTTGGGTCTGACTCCACTGGGGGGGCTTCTTTTAATTTTCTGAAATAAATACATTTTCTTCTTTATACCTACTGCAAAAAAGCTCTTGACCGCAAAATAAAAACATATCAGTCATAGGACTGCACGTCAGAAGTGAAATCTTAAGTAGTAATTCACCTATTGTACAAGAGATGGCTTGTTTTAAAACACATGGTACCTACAGCGTGATGATGACGCGAGTTCCATGATTTTTGTTCACACAAAAGTGCTCAACGCGCCTAAAAAAGTTTTCACTTCAAAAATGATTTTGTAAATATAGAATAGATCTACGTTTGGCCACCGACTCGCCTGATGGTAAGCGACGGTGTGGCCGAGGATGGAACACGTTGTTCTAGAAGAAATCTATATCATCATATTAGAGTCTGATTTGAGTCAAATCAGTCACTCATCTTACTCGACCCTAATTTAAGTCACATCGATCACCCATCCCATCTTACACTAATTTGAGTCAGATAGGTCACTCATCTTACTCAACCCTAATTTGAGTCAGATAGGTCACCCATCTTACTCTATGTTGAGTTGGATCGGTCACTCATCTTACCCGACCCTAATTTAAATCACATCGATCACCCATCCCATCTTACACTAATTTGAGTCAGATAGGTCACTCATCTTACTCGACCCTAATTTAAGTCACATCGATCACCCATCCTATCTTACACTAATTTGAGTCAGATAGGTCACTTATCTTACTCGACCCTAATTAAAGTCACGTCGATCACCCATCCCATCTTACACTAATTTGAGTCAGATAGGTCACTCATCTTACTCGACCCTAATTTAAGTCACATCGATCACCCATCCCATCTTACACTAATTTGAGTCAGATAGGTCACTCATCTTACTCGACCCTATTTAAGTCACATCGATCACCCATCCCATCTTACACTAATTTGAGTCAGATAGGTCACTCATCTTACTCGACCCTAATTTAAGTCACATCGATCACCCATCCCATCTTACACTAATTTGAGTCAGATAGGTCACTTATCTTACTCGACCCTAATTAAAGTCACGTCGATCACCCATCCCATCTTACACTAATTTGAGTCAGATAGGTCACTCATCTTACTTAACTCTAATTTGAGTCAGATCGGTCACCTATCTTACTCACTCTCATTTGAGTAAGACCGGTCACTCACCTTAATTTCAATTGTATTTGGTGCTTCGAGCTGGTCTTCACATGCTTCCGTAAGTTAGAAGTGGTAGTGAAGGCAAGGTTGCAGGGTTCGCAGTAAGGCCTCCGTTTGTGGCCTGCTTCTATCCGGTGGGTCTCCAAATGCTTGCGGAGGGAGGTCTTCCATCGGAACGTCTTTTCGCAGTACTCGCACGGTATTTTGGCGGAGGACTTTGGTCTGAAAATGGTATAAGAGTGTATAATACCACAGAAACGTTTTTCTTTTCTTCACGTCTGTCCTTCCATCTATATTACTAATCTGTGACAATTTAACACAGCTTAGTTAGTAGTCAGTCTGAATTCTGTGCTAACCGATCTGTATGATGTGGACAAGTAGGTAGATAGATAGATAGATAGAAAACTCTTTATTGTTCACACCAAAAATTATAAACATACATAAAAAACAACTTAAAAAACTAGTGAAACAATTGGCGGCCTTATCGCTATAAGCGATCTCTTCCAGGCACGTGTACGTACGGCTAGGTATGTACTATATGAGGGATTAGAACTGTTTTAAAGACGAAATTGTCAAAAACACCAGTCAAGAGCGAGTCGGACTTTTACACCGTGGCGAGGGTTCCGCACCCAAATGTTTAGGCATAGGCAATCCCTTGGTAATGACAGAATTTTAAGTTAAAAAAAAATAATCTCCGACTTGGTCATATTTTTTATTTTATTTTTTTATACTTTAGAGAGTGTACTATAATCATGCCAAGTTTGACGCTTGTACGTATTACCGTTTTTACATTAGAGCTAATTCAAAATACGTGAAAAATTTGAGACTCTTGTGATACTTAGGAAGTTTTTATCTCAACATCCTACTATTCCATTTTAATCGTACTAAGGCAACATAAAACAAACGAAAGAGATAACACACCTTCTTAACCTATCTTTGCGTAACAAAACTTTCAAAAGTACTAGGAGAACATACAGATGAGAGGTTTCATTTATCTTCACTCCCTGTCTAATACAACGCCAATATCAAAGTACTAAGGCGACATGAACACACAAGAGACTTCGTAAACAATAGCCATTTTATTAGCTACGTTTGTTGTATGGGGTGTGTTGTTCGAAAGATACAACTGAAAAAGGTAGGACAGACAGACAGCGTAGGCATAGTAATAGCGTCCAGTTTACACCCTTTGTGTACGGAAACTTAAAAACTGAATCAAAATTGACTGCCCCGGTGGCTCAGTTGGTAGTGAACCTACTTTCTGTGCTTGGGGGCGTGGGTTCGATCCCTATCTAGGACAAACATTTGTGTGATGAACATTTGTGTTTGTTCTATATCTGGGTGTTAATATCTATTTAAGTATGTATTTAAAAATATATATGTATGTATATCAGTCTCTGGCTGCCATATTACAAGTTAGTTTTTTTTTAGTTTGGGGTCAGATGACCGTGTGTGAAAAAAATATGTACCAAAATCGGTTCAGCCGTTTGTGAGCTACGATGCCACAGACACACACGTTAAACTTATTATAACACCTCTTGTTTGCGTCGGTGGTTAAAAATACCTACCTCGAATCTTCTATGTTGTCCTGTAATTTTTCGTTGTAGTTCCCAAAAGCTTTTGCGGCCAAGTCGAATAGTTCTCTGTAAAAATATATAATGATTTCCTGTCATCCAAACACCTATAGAGTCACAAACGTGCAAAAAAAACCGAACCAAAACTCGGCGCACGCGACTCATTGCGCCGGCTTGTTGGTTAGTTGCAAGGCAACCGCGATCCGAGTACGACGCCACGCGACCAGTGCTACGATGACAGCGGACAAGCAAAGTTAAACCATATGCAAGCGACATAACGTCTAAATTGGACTAAATGTGGCATTGTGAACTTGTATAATTGATGTCTAGGTATATACAACGTATGTAATCTAAGTAATATAGGTATGTCGATGCTCGATGACTTCCAAAAAGGAGGAGGTTATCATTTCAACGTTTTTTTTTATTTTTATTTTTTATGTTTGTTACCGCAGAACTTATGAATGAGTGAACCGATTTTGATGTTTTTTTTTTTGTTTGAAATCTGGAGCTTACATTTAAGCCGATATACCATGGCCAAGAAATTTGATGAATAGGTATTTAGCAACTCTATTGCTGTCTCGCTGCGCCCTGACGAGCGAGCTATATACGTGTGCGTGACGAACAGACTGTGCGTGTGTGCGTGCCCGCCCGTGCTCCCGCACTGAATACCTAGTTGCCTACAAATTCATTTCGCCTCGCAGTCTACTCGGCTAGTTGATATCGGCGTTTGCCGAATGTCGAGTGATTTTTGTTATTTTGCGATCTGCTCATATTTTACTAACCGACTACGCCAAATAGACCAGGGTCGATAATTTTTGAAACCAAAAAAAAACACAGTAGTATGAAACCCATTATTATGATAAAAATGAAAGGAAAAATAAATTACGGGCGATCTGAGTTCGGGAAGTTGGTGGGTTTAAGGGTAAAAAATGGTTCAACTCGATTTCCAGCAAAACTATAAATCCTATGGATTTATAGTTTTGCAATATAGTTTTTGAAAAGTTTAATGGCAAAGTTGTAGGTAATAAAAATATCTACAACTTAGGTCCCAATAATTTTTTCACATAACCTCAAAATTTATGTGAAAAATTCAAATAACCAAGTTTTTAGTTAAAATAATATACATACATAAATAAAAATATTAAATTCATACATACTTATAAGCTTAAAGCGAGATAATAACGATACAGTAGCTACTCCAAGAAATAGTACAGTTTCACACGACGCTTGAAAACTTCCTGTGAGGGTGCTGGTCTATAATGTGATGATAGTTACGGAAAGGATTACCATGTACAATTCCTGTGATAACTTTAACTATAATCTAATAATCTAAAGTAGAGGTGTTGTATGAGGACTTGAGGAGATATCCGAGACCATAGATACCTCCGTAACATACTTCACCGTTGTTATGGGTGACTTCAACGCAAAGATGGAACGCGGAATGTTGATGAGTTAAGAGTCGGGTCATATGGGTATGGACAGCGGAATTCGAGGGGCCAGTGGCTGGTTGACTTCATGGAGAAGGAGGAACTCTATTTGATGAACTCCTTCTTTCAGAAGTGACCATGCAGGAAGTAGACGTGGATGAGCCCCGATGGTTCGACCAAAAATGAGATCAACTTCATCATGACGACAAAGAAGCGAATATTCAATGTCTCCGTGATTAGCAAGGTGAAAACCGGTAGCGATCACCGTTTTGTCAGAGGCACATTGAATATCAACAAGCTTGAGAGGTCGCGTCTGGTGAAGTCCACGCTCCATTCTGGTCATACTCAAATCCAAAACTCCAAAGACTTCCAACTCGAATTGCATAATCGCATAATCGCATAAGGCAGGAGCACCACAGACCACATACACACGCTCCACCAGATTATACAGAAGACTGCGGAGTATAATCGGCCATTATGTCTAGCGTTTGTAGACTATGAAAAAGCCTTGGATTCAATTGAGACCTGGGCAGTATTGCAGTCCCTCCAGCGTTGTCATATCGACTATAAATATATCGAAGTGCTGAAGTGTTTGTATAGAAACGCCAACATGTCGATCCGATTACAGGACGAGAGCACGGAACCAATCCTATTGCAGAAAGCCGTGAGACAGAGAGATGTTATTTCTCCGAAACTGTTCACGAACGCAGTGAAGGACGTTATCAAGCTCTTGGACTGGAACGGATTCGGCATCAACATCAATGGTGAATAAATCACTCATTTTCGTTTTGCCGATGATATAGTCATCATGGCAGAGTCGCTGGAGGACCTCAATGCGATGCTCAGCGATCTCAGTAGCCTTTCTCAACAGGTGGGTCTTAAAATAAACATAGACAAGACAAAAATCATGTCCAATGTCCATGTTGTACCCGTGCCGGTAATCGTTGGGAACGATACTCTTGAAGTTGTTGACCATTACACCTCTCTTGGACAGATTGTTCATTTAGGTCAGTCCAACCAAAAACGATCAGTACCATCATTCTTGGTCCAACTTGGGCAAAGAGGTCGCCCGAAGAATCCAACTCGGATGGGCAGCGTTTGGGAAATTGCGTGACATCTCGTCCAAGATACTACAGTGCTTAAAGACAAGGGTCTTTGACCAGTGTGTTTTGCCAGTGATAACATATGGTACTGAGACGTGGTCCTTAACTGTTGGCCTTTTGGAAATACTCAGAGTCACACAATGGGCAATGGAGAGAGCTATGCTCGGAGTTTCTTTGCGCGATAAAATCCGAAACGTGAATATCCGCCAAAGAGCCAGAGTCATCGACATAGATATTCAAATTTGCAAGTTGAAGTGGCAATTGGGCAGGCCACATCGCTCGAAGTACCGATAACCGATGGGGAAGAAAGGTCCTTGAGTGGAGACCACGAACCGGAAGACGCAGCGTAGGTAGGCCTCCCACTAGATGGACCGACGACATTGTGAGAGTCGCGGGCATCCAGTGGATGCAGATGACAGGATGTCGATCACTATCAGTATAGAGGTTAAAGGGGGAGGCCCATGTTCAGCAGTGGACGTCTTCTGGCTGATGATGATAAGCTATAATCTAATCACTTAGCAACGTAATAACCTAATGTATTTAAATAAAATTTTGAAAAAATAGTTCAACAAAATTAACTAATATTAAGAGAATTATTTATTTATAAATTTTTCCACTTGTTACGATCGTGATATTCCTGATACACAAGTTACAATATTTTTTTTAATTCTTTCTTTTCGTACTTAAATGTGTTATGTGCGAAAACCACGTCAGTTTCCATAGTAAAAATAAATCATGTTGTGCGTCAACAATTTTGTCCAAATCCTAACTTGCCGACCGTTGCAGTAATGTGCTAAATTCACTTCACGCACAAAACACTAACTAAAGACGAGAACCGTTACATATCGATATCGATGGACAGCACTAATGTGTCGATACAATTATCGACTACATGTCTCTTCTCTAACTGTATACGTATTAGACCGACCCTCCCCTGACCTCGAGCCTCTGCCCGCAGAGCGCAATAAGGACAACTGCAGCTCGGATCGATTTATACCTACGAAAAGTAGACAAAATTATCGTCTCGGATTCTTCTGTTTCCTCATTCAAAAATAGGCCGATTTCATTATTTTTTTCAATTAATTGTTTAAAAAGGTTTGCTCTCGGCTTCTGTCATTTATTTTTGTTTTACAAACTCATAAATTTTGTTTGAGAGACGTCTGAACACGGAGGTAAAAATTTGATATTTTTTGGGATTTTTAAAGGCTCATATTTCTTATAGTACTTAACTTACGAGAAAAAATAAATGACACAAGCCTGGCCATAAAGGAGATAAATTTTATAAAAAAAATATATGGCTCTAGCGGTATTATCCAGGGAGGAAACAGGAGAATAAGTTTGTATGGACTAAACGCTGCCCAAATTGAGCCTTAAGTTGTCGTGTTCTAGAAAATTGGGTAACTGACCCTCGGGTGTGGTTGGTTGTGTAGTGGTGGGCTGCGGCGGTGGCGGCGGCGGAGCGGTGGCGGCAGGCGGCGCACCGCCACCGCACCGCGTGCCGCCGTCTGTGCACCGCTAGCGCGCCGCTACTGGGGAACCCCCGCGAACAATACTCGCAATTGTGTTTCGATACCTGAGGACGACACATAGACATCATTTTAAAATGTATTTTTATAATATCATGAAGGCAATATTAAAAGATTTTGTTTTTATTTACAACTAGTGCTGTTCGCAAAATAACACAGCCTGTGCTGTATACCTAAGCATATTCGTGAAAACAGCATTACATCCATCCAGTGGTTTAGGAAATGTATGTGGACAATCAAACTAACAGACAAAAAATCTAAAAACTGTCTTAACGTGTTCAGCTGCTTATTTTAAGACAACCTATGTGATATTTTTTTATAACTCGCAATTACAGATTTTTTTACCTTTACTTTTTTATTATACAAAAATACATATTATGTATATACTATAGCGTTTCGGGGGTTACTCTGTCCATTATGGTAATCCCTTGTTGACAACCCATACAAAGTTGACGACATAATCTAGCATAATTATATCAAAATTATTGATATTGCCAAATCAACAGGCGCTCGAACAATATTATAGATATTGTCAAAACAACGGGCGTCTGAACAATTAATATTGTCAAATCAACAGGCGCTCGAACAAGATTATTGATATTGTCAAATCAACAGGCGCTCGAACAACGTTATTGATATTGTCAAATCAATAGACACTCGAACAATATTATTAGTTATTGTCAAATCAACAGACACTCGAACAATATTATAGATATTGTCAAAACAGCAGGCGTCAGAACAATATAATTAATATTGTCAAAACAACAGGCGCTCGAACAATATTATTGATATTGTCAAATCAACAGGCGCTCGAACAACGTTATTGATATTGTCAAATCAACAGACACTCGAACAATATTATTAGTTATTGCCAAATCAACAGACCTCTGAACAATATTATTAATATTGTCAAAACTACAGGCACTCGAACAATATTATTGATATTGTCAAATCAACAGGCCCTCGAACAAAATTATTGATATAACCAAATCAACAGGCGCCTGAATAATATCACTAAATCAACAGGTGTTCGAACAATATTATTAATAATGTCAAATCAACAGGCGCTCGAACAAAATTATTCGTATTATTGGAGCTGGTAAAAAATTAACTTAGCCAAAGTCTATAAAAATGTGGGCCATCTCGAGTTTCCTGTACATAATAAAATAATCAGCCAAGTGCAAGTCGGACTCGCACACGAAGGGTTCCGTATCTACCCTATCTACTACGTACGTAGTACGTACTATATTTATAAAAACGGCGAAAAAATCACGTTTGTTGTATGGAGCCCCCTTAAATATTATTTTATTCTGTTTTTTAGTATTTATTGGTAAAGCGGCAACAGAAATACATCATCTGTGAACATTTCAACTGTCTAACTTTCACGGTTCATGAGATACAGCCTGGTGACAGACGGACGGACAGACGGACAGCGGAGCCTTAGTAATAGGGTTTTACCCTTTGGGTACGGAATCCTAAAAAACTAAATAAGGACCGAAACGACCGAATTCAGGCAATAAAAACAGAGTGTGTACCTACTAATGAATGTTTAGAAAGCTCATGGTCCTTCAAATCGTCTTCATTTGCGTACGGAATGATGCATTTTTCGCATTTAAACATTGCATTTACATATTCTTCCTTAGCAGCAATACTAGCCCTCTCTTCCAATATTTCTTCTTTACTTAGCACTATCTGAAACAAAAGTGCAGTAAAATGTTAGCAAGAATATATTGAAACGTTCAAAATTAATAACAATACAATATCACTTTATTACACACCGAAAAATACAAAAGAAACTTAAACTAACATAATAAATAAATATACGGCAGTATAATGGGCGGCCTTATCACCTAGAGCGATTTCTTCTAGGCAACCTTTCAATAACAAGCATCTGAACAGATTTTCTTGAAACAAAGCTAAGAAGCACTCTCGAACGAGACACCTTTTTTTTCAATTAAATTATTTGTTTTTTGCTTGGCCTCCAACTCGCCTGATGTTAAGCGATGATGCGGTCTACGATGGATCACGCTTGCCTAGAAGAAATCGATTCATCCGAGATTTGAAGACACTCAGATTGTAACTATCGGGTAACACTCATTTAGGCAGCACATTCCACATACTAGCAGTTTACACAATAATAATCAATTAATTAAAAACAACTAAAAAAACACGCTTTAAAGGAATAAAATATTTTAATTACTGCATTGTCATCGGTCCTTGATAAGTGAGCAAAATTTCAATTTAATTTGACTTATTAAATTAAGTGAAAATCAAGTTCAAAGATTCCATTATATACATACCAAATTATTAATTCTCGCAGTTTAAGAAACACGCTTTAAAATCGCTAATCCTGAAGATCCTGGTAAGGATAATGGGACAAACTATTTAAATTATTGCATTGTCATCGGTCCTTGATAAGTATGCAAATTTTCAATTGAATTCGAAGTTTTGAAGTAGGTGAAAATCAAGTATAAAGATTCTATTATACAACCAAGCTAATAAAAGCGTGTTAAAACGGAATCAAATGACCAACCTAACTTTACCCGCCGTCCTACACAACCCGTACGATTCCTTTGTCTAGACCAGGTTTGTAGGACAACTTTATGGATTTATACTCATTCCATAAAGTCCATCACACACTTAGCTATAATATTTTTTCTATTTTTATTTTTTACTAGCTGCGCCCCGCGGTTTCACCCGCGTGGTGATGAAAATCGGTGATGATGATGATGATGAAAAGTAGCCTATGTTTTAATCCAGGACATAAGCTATCTCTATTCTAAATTTCATCCAAATCCGTCCAGCCGTTTTAACGTGAAGGAGTAACAAACATACACACACACACTCACAAACTTTCGCATTTATGATATTAGTGTGATTACGATATATTTTCAATACTTTCTTTGTGTTACCACACACGCAGTTATAATATATATTATAGCTGCGCAAAGAAATTTGATTTATATTAATATATATTATAGCTACATGTGTGATGAGCTTAATATGTAAAAAATTAATACAGAAAAAAGTGTACCTCCTCAAACATGACTTCTTGTACACTCCTCTTTTTAACTTTAACCTTTTTCTCTTTCTTCACACGTTTCTTCCGAATCTTTTTATCATTACGTATGTCTACGAGGGATCTGTCGTCATCAGAATATGTTTCCTCGATTTTTACGGTGAGTTTTGTATCAGGTTTGTCACCGTTTAGTTTGAGGTCCACGTCACTGGTTTGTACTTCTTGAATTATGTTTGTATCTATGCATTCTTGATTGTATATGGTGAGTTTTGATACGGACAGGGGATGCGATTTGTGGAACTGGAAAAAACATACAATCAAGTAATAATTAGTAACATGGTAAAAAATAAATAGCAATTTGGTAAGCAAATGTACAAACCGCGGTTTAGGTACTAGGACTTTTACCGATACAGTCAGTGTTGTGTGTCGTATTGACAACCCTGCAATTTTTCAAGATCAAGTGAGGGTAGGAGAACAAAATACCCGCTCTTCTCGCCGGACTCACCCGCAGTTTTCAGTCAGCTCGTGACCACGGCCATTGTAACATGGTCGAAACGTCGAGCGAAAGGTATCTATTTTTACCTATATTTAATAGTGCGCGATAAGTCCCGATAAATATTAAAACATGGTAAAAAACCTCACAAGTGGATCACATTAAAAACAGACTTCAAAATGAGTGAATACGCAATTTCGTTTTCTTGGTTGGCATGTTTTTTCCAGTTATTTTGATTTAAAAACCAAACTACACAACTGATTTTGATGAAATTTATATGGGACCACCTCTGAAGTATGACCTACCAAACAAAAAAGAATCGTCAAAATCAATTCATAATTGGCGAAGAAATCGGTGAACATACATAAATATATCGACACCGCTTTATGGTTGACATTCCGAAAACCCGTATGAAGCGCTTTGATTCCACTCTTATTGTGCGAACTGCTAGTCTTTGGAATGTGCTGCCTGGATGGGTGTACCCCGATAGTTACAATCTGGGTGTCTTCAAATCTCGAGTGAATCGGTTTCTTATATCAAGTGTGATCCATCATAGACCGCATCGCGCTTAACATCAGGCGAGTTGGCGGCCAAGTGCAAAACGTATTTTACGACACTAAAATTATGTAATTATTATCAGATTCTGATGACAATTAAAACCGTTACCTCTTTAACATAGTCCTGTAGAATATTCCAGCAGTTTTTGAGTTGTGCTTTGAATTTAAGAAAATTAGAGACGCGGGCTTCACACTCCCAGCAGAACCAAACAGAGAATCCGTCCATTTGAATCTGAAATTTGAAGTTTAGTTACATCTACAGCTGAACATAGGTCTTCCCCTTTAACCTTCACACTGATCGACATCCTGCCATCTGCATCCACTGGATGCCCGTGACTCACACAATGTCGTCGGGCCATCTAGTGCAATGGTTCTTAAACTTTTTGTAGCCACGGACGACTTTCAATGTTTCAGTAACACTACGGACCCCTTGCGAAGAGAATTTTAAAATAAGAAAACAGTGTTACTTGACAATTACTTGATTTTTGGTTTTGTTTATTTAAATAACAGAACTGCATACTTCAAACGAATTCTAGTAAATAAACCTCGGGAATGTGGACCCCTAGCACTCGCGTCATGGACCCTATAGGGGTCCATGGACCCCACTTTAAGAAACCCTGATCTAGTGGAAGGCCTACCTACGCTACGTCTTCCGGCTCGTGGTCTCCACTCAAGAACCTTTCTTCCCCATCGGTTACCTATTCTTCGAGCGATGTGGCCTGCCCATTACCACTTCAACTTCCAAATTTTAATAGCTATGTTGATGACTGGTTCTTTGTCGAATATCCACGTTTCGGATTCTATCGCGCAAAGAAACTCCAAGCATAGCTCTCTCCATTGCCCGTTGTGTGACTCTGAGTTTCTCCAAAATGCCAACAACGATAAGGATTTACTTTGTTTTTATAGTAAACTAGCCGTCCGCCCCGGCTTCGCACGAGTGTAAGCTCGGCCTTCGGCCTCGCTACAAAATATAATATAGCCTATGTCACCCGGGGATAGTGTAGCTTCCCAACAGTGAAAGAATTTTTCAAATCAGTTCAGTAGTTTCGGAGCCTATTCATTACAAACATACAAAAATAGGTACAAATCTTTCCTCTTTATAATATTAGTGTAGATAATAATATGTACTCATTTACCATTTTACTTTCTGCTGAAAGTATGGAGAAAGACTTGTTTTGTTAAGTCTTAATTTGTTATAAATACTAATCAAACAGCATCGCAGTTACAATATATCAATTACAGAGCGAAATCGTGCGATAACAAGTCATTATTGACCTAATCTTACCGGGATTTCAGTAATTATTTTGCGAAAAGCTTCATCAGACCAATAGTTACTTAAAGGTGTCATTTTCCGTCCAATGCTGAGGCACCCGCAGCAAAAATCAGTTGTGTTAGGCTCCATAATCGTGTTTCACTGTATAAGTAGGAAAATGTGAGAAGTTTTCATTCAGAAAACGGAGGAAATCGTTAAAAATCAAAAGCTTTAACGTAAAGCCGACGCCATCATAATTATCGAAAATAATCGAAATAGGGATGTTGTTTATGTACGCCGTAATGTATCGAATCGCTATCGGCATCGCCCGATCGTCCATGGAATAATATCATATAATATGATACAATACGACTCACTGTCGGCATCGTTCGTAATCTCGTGTCGTTTGTCGACTAATAAGTAAAGTTATTATCGCATCGATTTAATTCAATTTTTTCTTCTTGGCTTCTGTGGTATTGCCCCAACTTGCCAATGTCTTGCTCTTGAATAGCGTCAGGTAGACATGACGTATTATGGAGATTGTCCGGTTTATGGGCTGTGGGTTCTCAACCGATGCATTCAACTAGGGCACGACTTGGACTTGACAGTGACTTCCTATGCTCGATTCTTACTGTGGCTTTGATTTGTTTGACGATGTTTAATAAAACATGAAAAAATATTTCAATACGTGACTCTGGTACATGCACAAAACTTGCGAAGCCAAAATTCTTTCAAGAGGAACAAAATAAAACCATCATTTCACCGTCTGGCCGATGCCGATTCAATCGAAACATCGCGAACGACTGATTACCGAATTACACCTTTCTGTCGCATCCCATCCCTATAATCTTAGAACAATAACAAAAAGTGACAAACCGTTTCGTTTAAGCCACTGTCAACTTCAGGAAAAACAATTTCATTTGTAAGTATACTAATACATTCCATGCATGCGTCGTGTTAACTAGACGAATAATCATTTACGCATTGTATCACATTAACACACATATTAAATAACATCGCATTTTAAAAACTATTTATGAACCCATCAATTAACTGTGATTTGAAACTGCGGAAACGAAACGCACGACACGAATAGAAACGTACGTTTCATTTCACGCAGAAATGTCGAACCCAAGTTGCATAGTATTGTTGACTGATATACAAACAGCAGAGATAACGTACTATGAAACGTTACAATTCAGTCGAAGAGGATTGGTGGCTAAAAGTAAAATTTGTGATTTACTTGTGAATGAGTTGTGATAATGGCACAACTCGAATTGAACAGGCCGCTTTACAGTCTAAACCACGGCTTAACAAATACCAGTTTGACAGAAAACACTTGCTTTTGTTGTCTAACGCAAAACAATGTTATGATAAATCTCGCAAGTTGTAAACACAATTACTTTTTACATGAATATTTCATGGTAAGACTTTTTCTCTTCTGTGGGTAAGACTACAGTTCTATACGCGAAGATATTAGATAAATCTGGCCAATAAGAGTTAAATAACTCGAATTTTCACCCTATAGTTGTTTTGACGTAAATTGGTATTTGCATGTCAAAATGGCCGACTGTTTTGGGGAAATTAAAGTTTTATTTTTCAGATGGAGTACTCAACAATATTAGTGTGCAGTTACTGCCACAATGTACTAAAGAAAATAACAACTTTCAGGCAACAAGTGCAGGAAAGCTGTGAAATGTTAAAAAAACAGGTAAGATTTTTACCTAGCTGTAAGTTTCAAAAATTCATCTACACTAATTATAAAGAGGAAATATTAGTATTTTTTGTATGTTCGTAACGAATTAACTCAATAACTACTGAACCGATTTTAAAAATTCTTTCACTATCATAATTAATTATAATTATTACTAGAATATTTAAAATAACCTCCACCCGTGTGAAGCCGGGACGGGCTGCTAGTCATTTAATAATTTGGCAATTTAAATCACTTTATAGGTCCAACACAAAACATGGGAATCAAAACTATAAGAACCAGAGATTCTCAAACTTTCTCGCCCCCCTTTTATATTTATATTACACGGGAATTACTCACGTAAGATTAGGCCGGATACTCGGACTATATTTTCAACCGCATTCGGCGGTCTCTATCAACGTGAATGCGCGGCTGCGTCTCCCCTTGCACTGCAGGCCGCCGCGCGACGCGCCCTTTCTCGCTCCCGTTTTTATTTCATGCAATTTTTGCAACGGTACGAGAAAGTAATTTTATAGGTTTAAAACAGCCCGTTAGCTTAGTTGGTAGTGAACCTGCTTTCTGCGCTTGGGGGCGTGGGTTCGATTCCCACCTAGGTCAAACATTTGTGTGATAAACATTTGTGTTTGTTCTATGTCTGGATGTTAATATCTATTTAAGTATGTATTTAAAAATATATGTGTACGTATGTCAGTCTCTGGCAGCCATATTACAAGCTTTGCTTAGTTTGGGGTCAGATGACCGTTTGCAAAAATGTCTAAAATGTCAAAAATATAAATAAATTATATTAGGTACATATTATATTTTTCACTGAACGTAATTGGATTTGCATGATTTAATTCCCTCCTGCTCTTTTTTCTATCGGACTGCCAGAGCGGGCACTAAAAATCGACATTGCTTGATATTCCGAAAACCTGTACGAAGCGCTTTGATTCCACTTTTATTATGCGAACTGCTTGTCTGTGGAATGTCAGATGACCATGTGTGCAATAATGTCCCAGATATTTAAAAATATATATTATAATATATAGAATAGATCTACGTTTGGCTACCAACTCGCCTGATAACGACTTAGTTAAATAATATCAATTTCTCATTCCAGGTTTTACAGAAGACAACAACCAAATTACTTTCTCTGCAACAATCGGATATAACTATAACTTCTACTCTATCAGATATTGACGATTATGAAATAAAGGACGAATCATCAAACAAAGACATAGAATTAGATCTAAAAGAAGAATCGAAGAGCTCTACATTTGAAATAACGACTGATGTGAAAATTGAACACGACAGTTCAGATTTTGAAAATGATTTACCTCTGTCGCAGATAAAAAAGAAAAAGAAGAAAAAAGGAACGCGAACAGTGCAAGCGACTTTGGAAGATAAATATGATGGGAAAATAAGAGTTGTGATCTTGAGCCAAGAAGAATTGCTGTCAGAAAGAGAGAAGGAATCAATGAAAGAGTCTTATATGAAACTGCCGTATAAATGCGAGAGTTGTATCAAAGGCTTTGATCATGAAAATACTTTGAAGACACATATTGAAAAACAGCATCCGGTATGAGACACATTTATAGTTAAAACGCCAGTATTCTCTAACAATTTCTCATACCATGTTTGAGAAAAGTAATTATCATTTTGTAGGTGGAAGGTGTTTATCGGTGCGATATCTGCAACTCAGTGCTTGGCTCTGAAGCTTCTTACAAAGAACATGCCCGAAGACATGTCAGAAGGTAAGAAATCGAACATTAAAGTTCAAATGCGAAGTTTTAAACTGCAAATGGAATAAGGAATGTTCCGGAAAACTTAAGATATTAATTGAAAATCATTTTTAAGACATTTTCAGTGTCCCTAAGACGCATAAATGTAAATATTATTAAAATTCTTATTTTTACTTTAACATATTAACTTAATATTGCAATCAAGCATTTGACATAATAGTTGTAGACTAGCATAGGTACTAATTTTTTTACGGATTATTTCTTTTGATTGATTATTATACCATACCAATCTACTAATATAAATTTTGACCACGCATAGTAAAAAAATACTTTTTTGGAAAGGAAGCACATCTTGCATTTCTTCTTATTAAATGAGTTTTTTTGAAGTGAAAACTTCTTTAGGCGCGGTGAGCACTTTATGGGTGAACAAATATCATAGAACTCGCATCATCGTCACGCTGTACCGTGTATTTTAAAACAGCTCCATCTCTTGTAGAATAGGTGGATCACTACTTAAGTTTTCACTTCTGACGTGCAGTCCTATGACTGATGTTTTTTTTTACATACCATATCAATCTACTGATATTAATTTTGACTCAGGCGCGGATCCAGGCCTCAAAAAAGGTTGTGGCCACAGGCACCTGAAAATCGGGCAAGTGCGAGTCAGCGTATGAACCTTGCTCGCGCATGATCGATAGAGTGCATATGACAAAAGAAATGTTTATAAAAAATTATATGACGGCCAGTGCTGTGGGGGCGTCACAAGTCATGTATTAGGGTTGTGAGCATGCCTATCGTGCCCACAAGCGTCTGTTTTGACCACGCATTTTAAAAAAGTATATTTTTTCTTCATCTTGCATTTCTTCTTATTATAAGAGGATTTTTTTATAAAAATATCTGATTGTAGTTCCTTTTCCCAGGTTCGAATGTATGACCTGCGGCAAGCGCACTACAGACATCTACTCGGTATCCCAGCACTACAACCAACAGCACGGCGGAACTGATACCATCAGCATGCAGTTCACTTGTGAACAGTGCGATTACACTACCGAGTAAGTACCTTTTTAACGAGAATACGAGCGGCAATACTGCCTTTATAAACCCAAGAGGCTCTTGGGCTTATGAGGGCAGTATTGCCGTCCGTATTCGTCTATTCGTCTGCAGCTTTCTCGCTCGCACATTTGTAAATTATTAACGATATAAAATTACTGAGTGTGAATTAAAAGCCTCTTAACACGAATACGGACGGCAATAATAATACATCTGCCCTCATAACCCCAAGAGCGGTAGAGTTTTTGTGAAAATTGATTTTTCGACTTTAATGACATATAATTTAATTTATTGTCAGTTATGTGCCTATTATAGGACCAATACATTTATTAAATATATGTATAAAAACCCAATATTATTGTTTTTGTGTTTTTATGAGATACCGTAATTTCGTTTAGAATTAATAATAGTTTTTAAACATGAGTTTTATAAGAAAAAATAACCTTTTTAGTGTTTTATTTCATGGTTCCAATGTAGATATTTTGCTTACTCCATTTGGTGCAAAATTTTGTAACCTATCAGATGCACGAAAAAAACAGAAATATCTTTTTTTTGAGTTACCGCTCTTGGGCTTATGAGGGCAGAATAGTGGCCACGCGAGTGTAAGTGTAGCTCCGGAAGACCAATCCAGCGCTGGCGAGATGATATAAACAAATTTTGCTACTCCAAAAGTAGGTCTAAGTTGCCTGAGGAGCAGGTTGAAAGTAATACATTTCAGCCCTAGGGAGGATCACTTTCAACTGACAGTGACAGTTGACAACTGACAGACACTCAAATTATTAAAAACAAAATTTGTATTGAACCATGTTCCAAAGAAGTTTCTCGTGCATTTGCCAGTGTCAGTTCATATTTTGATTTTTAGTTTCCTTGTATTCGTAATGAAAAGCACAGTGTTTAACCTCGGGGTTAAAGACTTATTTAGTCCCTTGAACTATTAGAACCAAACCCCGTCTCGGGACTAAATAAGTTACTTTCACCCCTAGGATAACAATGTACTATTTTCTATCTCTTTCTATTACTGCTGTCACACAGCTACGATCACTTTTATTACTGTTTCTGCAGTTCCCACCGAGCGTACCGCTACCACCGCGAAAAGCACAAGTTGAAGCAGCAGTGCGCAATCTGCGGCAGCACCTTCGTCAGCGCCAGCGGACTCAGGGTTCACATGAAGTGAGTTCACACTATGTACACCTGTATGCGTTCGGGAAATTGCGTGACATCTTCTCATCCAAGATACCACAGTGCCTAAAGACAAGGGTCTTTGACCAGTGTGTGTTGCCAATGATGACATATTGTACTGAGACCTGGTCCTTAACTGTTGGCCTTTTGGAAAAACTCAGACAATGGACAATGGAAAGAACTATGCTTGGAGTTTCTTTGCGCGATAGAATCCGTAACGTGGATATTCGCCAAAGAACCAGAGTTACCGACATAGCTATTAAAATTTGCAGGTTGAAGTGGCAATAGGCAGGCCACATGGCTCGAAGATCCGAAAACCGATGGGGAAGAAAGGTTCTTGAGTGAAAACCACGAACCGGAAGATACGGCGTAGGTAGGCCTCCCACTAGATGGACCGACGACATTGTGAGAGTCGAGAGCATCCAGTGGATGCAGATGGCAGGCTGTCGTTCAGTGTGGAAGTTAAAGTGGCAGGCCTATATTCAGCAGTGGACGTTTTTTGGCTGATGTATACCCAGGCATCAAACTAATGTACTAGGGAAACCTCTTTACTTGTAAGGCAAATCTTTCTTGATATCTTATTGACTGACTAACTATAACAATGTATTTAAATTTTTGAAAGTCAATTTAAATCTACTTCTAACAGTCGTATCGATTTCAAACTGCAAGTATATGTAATGAGGATGACAATACAATAATTTGGTAACATCAAACTGATCTGATGAGCTGGGAGGGATAGTGGAACTCTTCAATGATGAATCACACTGACAGAGCCATCTAGCGAGAAAGACGCCAAACATAATGACGCGTGAACCGAGTAATGAGGTGTCGACCCCCCTCTCGTCTCTCCTCACCTCCCTGTGTGTCTATGGTGCATCACACTGACATAGCCATCTAACAGGAAAGACGCCAAACATAATGCTGCATGAGCTGAGTGGCGTGGTGTCTCCCGTCTCTTCTCACCTTGTGCGCGCGCGCATGGATAGCATGCTTCACTTCGCTATTTAATGAGACATTTATTTTTTACTATAATATTTTTATTTAATTCCAGTACAGTCCACAAACAATCATCCCGAGTATACAAATGCTCGACCTGCGATAAGACGTACCGCTGCAAATCGGGTCTGTTTAACCACTGGGCTGCGCACGCGCACGGCGGCACGCCGGCGCAGGCCGCCTACTGCGAACAATGTCGCACGCATTTTGCTACTCGCAACAATCTACAGCACCACTTGAAAACGCATTCTAGTCATGTTACTGAGGACAGTAAGAAGTAAGGACTGTTTTCTTAATACGAGGAAAGTCCATTGCTATTATATTTACAATTCAACACGGATTTTATACTAGCATAGCAGCGTCTTGCGGTTTCATGCAGTATCTTAAAGGGACCAGGAACTTTCCCGGGATAATACATGCGTTAATCCTGAGTATAGCTCCATACCTAATTTTATATTAATCCGTTTATCGGTTACGGAGTTGACTGCAGACAAACATACACAATACATATTCGCATTTAAAATATTAGCGCATGCTATTTACATCGCAAGAGCGCGATCGGGGGCGAGGGGGATTGATCGTCTCTGCCTTAAAGGGGCGTGCAAAAAAGTTTGAGCAACACTGTCTTTTTATTCGAGATTTTAAAGTCATCTCTTATCACGACTAAACCTATCTTCATGAAATTTAAGGCATAAAGAACTTTATGGATGATCAGTTTTTTTCAAAAAACCTCGTGTGTGTTTTTGTAAGTATTTTATGAGACTTCCAAATCTGTTAGTTCATGCATATGTTCAATGCCATCGTAATCAAATGTATGTCTTCAGGCAGGACCGTATAACTTTCTATTCCATACCAAATTTCATTCAAATTCAGCTTACTTACGTAATACCAGGGGCCTTACCCCTAGCTCAAAAAGTTGACCCGCATAGGTGTTATTTGTCAAAACGGTACCATCAACTACGATAAGCGGTAGTTATTTGATAGCCGCCAAGCTTTGTTATTTTCACGCACACTCGCATAGTAAAACGGATTTTCGTTCATTCAAGTTAGACGCTTTTAAACGATGCAGCTTAAATGAGTTGGTTAATTTTAGGTACCTATCAGGTACCTACTAAAAGTTGGCTCGCAAATGTGAAGCTAGGGGTAAGGCCCCAGGCGTGGCGCACTCCGCACTTTAGGTATGAAGCTACAAGTAGTCGTCTTGTCGGACTTGATAGGCAGAGATAACGCCACAAGAGCTACGCGATAGACAGAGAGGCAACTTCTAGGTTAATAACATATAGCAGTAGGTAGCGCTCGCACGTCCTGAATTGGACTTTACTGTGTGGTAGTAAGAGTCGCTATTTATTTAAATGCTTTTGCAGAGTGAACCTTCTGTACTCCTACTTTATGTATTCTGAGCTTACGTATACAGATTCAGATTTTTATTCACCTTATAACAATGGTTCGTTATATTAGGTAGGTCAGATACATTTGTTATAGAAAATTAAATCTTAAAACTAACTATGCACAGTTACACATAAGTTAAAAAGTTCACATTACAATATTGGTACAAATTTTAGCGTCAAAATAAAATTGATTAAAAATTATTTAAAATATGTCATATCGTTAGAAAAATATATATAAAATTAGTTGAAATATATGTAAAGTATTAAAAATTTGTCAGATAAAAGTTAATTAATATTGCTTTAGTAAATAAGTTGAAATATATAAAATAGGTATAACATTAACTGCCATTTCAACTTGCTAATCCGGTGGGCTAAGTCAGTAACTTTCGTCTATGGATCTCCACATTTCTGATTCGATAATATTCATGTGATGTGGAAGGAACTGTATAATACGTATTAAAAATACCACATACACAAACCTTTCTAAGTACTCTAGTAATAGTTATAGCAACGTAATGTCTCGAGTGAATTAGTTACTAGAAACAATTAGTTGGTATTGTAATACCCGCCGTCGCCTAATGCTCACCTACCATCTTTGTCTGAGCAAAGGGGTATGCTGAAAACCAGCTCTGCGTGACCCTTCGGGACCGCGCAGCACAGCGCTGAGCATACCCCTGTTGCCAAACATTGTTTTACCTTGTGTTCATTGTTTTTGGCAATAAAATAAATGTTATTCTTATAATATTATTGTGATGTTTTTCAGATTTGTCTGCCAGGAGTGTGATGCCAAGTTTCTGACGAAGACCGCGCTGCAGACTCATGTAGACTGGGACCATTTAAAGACAATCAAGTATGAATGCCAGAAATGCTCTAAAGTAAGTCTCCATCATCATACATAGCTACGTAATACAATTATTATTATATTTTTGTCATAAGAAATTATGGACGGTAAAGATAAGGAGAAACGTCATATAAGAGGGACAATAATTTTGTGCAATATTAATAATTTTGTTTGAGCGCCTGTTATCAACAATTTTATTCGAGTTCCTGTTGATTTGGCAATCTTAATAATTTTGTTTGAGCGCCTGTTATCAACAATTTTATTCGAGTTCCTGTTGATTTGACAATCTTAATAATTTTGTTTGAGGGCCTGTTATCAATAATTTTGTTCGAGTTCCTGTTGAATTGACAATCTTAATAATTTTGTTTGAGGGCCTGTTATCAATAATTTTGTTCGAGTTCCTGTTGATTTGACAATCTTAATAATTTTGTTTGAGGGCCTGTTATCAATAATTTTGTTCGAGTTCCTGTTGATTTGGCAATATAAATAGTTTTATTCAAGCGCCTGTTGATTTAGCAATATAAATTATTTTGTTCGAGCGCCTGTTAATTTGGCAGTATAAATAATTTTGTTCGAGCCCCTGTTGATTTGGGGCAATATCACAAATTTTGTTGGAGTGCTTTATTTCTTTTAAATTGATAATTATTATTAATGCTGCAGGTATTCAAAACAGCAGTGACTTTGAAGAAACATAACAGCTTTGTTCACGAGAAAAAGCGTCCGCCACGAGACAAGATATGCGACTACTGCGGAAGAGCATTTACTGTAAGAGCCACTCAACATGCGCAGAGAAGTTGTTTCTCTCTGTATCTTTTATCTCATTTACAATGGGGAGTGTTCTGAAGAACTGTTCGATCTAATGCCGGTGTCGCGGTTTTATCATCGCACTAGCCGCCACCGTTTGAAAGCGCATCCACATATCATAGATCAGTGGAAATCGCATACTGTTCGATTCACACGATCTTTCTTGCCTCACACCTGCAAAATGTGGAATGAGCTACCTTCCGTGGTGTTTCCGAGAAGCTACAACATGGGGCTCTTCAAAAGGCGAGTTAATAGTCTTAAAGGGTCGGCAACGTATTTGTGATGCCTCTGGTGTTACAAGTATCGATAGGCGACGGTGACTGCTTACCATCAGGCGGCCCGTCTGCTTGTTTGCCACCTAGGGCATACAAAAAAAAGAATCATAAGTTTTTTTTTTTTCCGCGGGTACAGTAATAAAATGATAGGCTGAAATGAAGATGATGTATTCTTGATCTTCATAAATGTCGATATTTTTAGGGTTCCGTACCCAAAGGGTAAAACGGGACCCTATTAATAAGACTCCGCTGTCTGTCTGTCCATTTGTCATCAGGCTGTATCTCAAGAACCGTGATAGTTAGTCAGTTGAAATTTTCACAGATGATATCTACACTAATATTATAAAGAGGAAAGATTTGTACCTATTTTTGTATGTTTGTATGTTTGTAATGAATAGGCTCCGAAACTACTGAACCGATTTGAAAAATTCTTTCACTGTTGGGAAGCTACACTATCCCCGGGTGACATAGGCTATATTATATTTTGTAGCGAGGCCGAAGGCCGAGCTTACACTCGTGCGAAGCCGGGGCGGACGGCTAGTCTACACTAATATTATAAAGAGGAAGGATTTGTACCTATTTTTGTATGTTTGTATGTTTGTAATGAATAGGCTCCGAAACTACTGAACCGATTTGAAAAATTCTTTCACTGTTGGGAAGCTACACTATCCCCGGGTGACATAGGCTATATTATATTTTGTAGCGAGGCCGAAGGCCGAGCTTACACTCGTGCGAAGCCGGGGCGGACGGCTAGTCTACACTAATATTATAAAGAGGAAGGATTTGTACCTATTTTTGTATGTTTGTATGTTTGTAATGAATAGGCTCCGAAACTACTGAACCGATTTGAAAAATTCTTTCACTGTTGGGAAGCTACACTATCCCCGGGTGACATAGGCTATATTATATTTTGTAGCGAGGCCGAAGGCCGAGCTTACACTCGTGCGAAGCCGGGGCGGACGGCTAGTCTACACTAATATTATAAAGAGGAAAGATTTGTACCTATTTTTGTATGTTTGTATGTTTGTAATGAATAGGCTCCGAAACTACTGAACCGATTTGAAAAATTCTTTCACTGTTGGGAAGCTACACTATCCCCGGGTGACATAGGCTATATTATATTTTGTAGCGAGGCCGAAGGCCGAGCTTACACTCGTGCGAAGCCGGGGCGGACGGCTAGTCTACACTAATATTATAAAGAGGAAAGATTTGTACCTATTTTTGTATGTTTGTATGTTTGTAATGAATAGGCTCCGAAACTACTGAACCGATTTGAAAAATTCTTTCACTGTTGGGAAGCTACACTATCCCCGTGTGACATAGGCTATATTATATTTTGTAGCGAGGCCGAAGGCCGAGCTTACACTCGTGCGAAGCCGGGGCGGACGGCTAGTATGTTATAGAACAACAAATAATAAAAAACAGAATAAAATAAATATTTAAGGGGGGCTCCCATACAACAAACGTGCTTTATTGCCGTTTTTATAGATAATGGTACGAAACCCTCAGGATTCGTTTCTAACTCTAAGGCAGTGGGTTCAAAGGTAAATGCGAATTACCCTTGCACCCACTAGTGGGTGAAGCCTGTGGGGTGGACAGGGCATGACCCCAACAAGACTGCTAGGTTATATGAAAATCTACACGTACGAAATCGCGGACAACAACACTAGTTTTTATATACATTGTTGTAGAGTGTAATGGAGAAGTTTGACTTGTAACTATGGAGTTATCAATAAAGTATTGTATTGTAGATGGTATTTATATTACAGACAACTTCCATCCTGGTGTCTCACATCCGCACGCACACGGGCGCGCGGCCGCTGCGCTGCACGCACTGCGCTGCGACATTCGCGCACGCCGCCGCGCTCTACACGCACAACAAACTTATACACAACAAATAAAACACTACAATACACATGTTACGAGTTTTATTATACACGTAAAAAGAAACACAGATACATTAAAAGCGACCTAACGATTTGAGAGAAGTAAATATAATATTTTATAAAAATGTAGTTCTTAACTAGAGGATTAGTTCTTTCTTTCTTCTTTTCTTCTCCGAAATCCAAATTGATTATAACAGTTACAATTTAATATTTCGTTAATAATAATTATCATCACCAGCCATAAGACGTCCACTGTTGAACATAGACCTCCCCCTTTAACCTCCACACTGAACGACATCCTGCCATCTGCATCCACTGGGTTCCCGCGACTCTCACAATGTCGTCGGTCCATCTAGTGGAAGGCCTACCTACGCTGCGTCTTCCGGTTCGTGGTCTCCACTCAAGAACCTTTCTTCCCTATCGGTTATCAGTTCTTCGAGCGATGTAGCCTGTCCATTGCCACTTCAACTTACAATTTTTAATAGCAATATCGGTGACTCTGGTTCTTTGGTGAATATCCACGTTTCGGATTCTATCGCGTAAAGAAACTCCGAGCATAGCTCTCTCCATTGCTCGTTGTGTGACTCTGAGTTTTTCCAAAAGGCCAACAGTTACGGACCACGTCTTAGTACCATATGTCATCACTGGCAACACACACTGGTCAAAGACCAGGCGCGGATCCACAGTTGTGGGCACGATGGGCATGCCCACAACTCTAATACGTAACTTGTAACGTCACACTTTTACGGTCTATATAGATCGATAGGCTTATAATATTATTACCAGGCAGATGTATTTCTGTTGCCGCTATAACAACAAATACTAAATAAAAAACAGAATTAAATAAATATTTAATCCCATACAACAAACGTGATTTTTTTTGCCGTTTTTATAATTGGTACGGAACCCTTCGTGCGCGAGTCCGACTCGCACTTGGCCGGTTATTTATAAGCATTTCCTTTGGAGGAAAGCACTATAACTATCATGCACGACCCAGTTCATACGCTGACTCGCACTTGCCCGATTTTCGGGTAGCTATGACTACAACCTTTTTTGTGGTCTGGATCCGCGCCTGTCAAAGACCCTTGTCTTTAGGCTCTGTGGTAGCTTGTTTAATAAAAATATAACGAGCTTATTATGTTTGGTTATGTTTTAATTTATCTTCACTTGTGATGATGGAATCGTGTTTCTCGTGCGTTCGTATGTGGTTCCGGAGGACCTTGTTCGTCTGAAGTTAAAACATATCAATTAAAAATAATAGGGTATTTGACTGATTTTACAAAACCATTTTAAATTGTTTATTACATTAAAATAAAGCAATCTTGTAATTTAATCCTCATAATTTTCAGTATTTGTGTTTTAAATGACGGATCAAAATTCAAATTATCAAACTACCGCGTAAACGCTACCTTTGACATTCATGGGGCCACGTGACATTAGTGACGTCACACATAAACAAACGAGTTAATCTCGCCATACAATTGTTGCCTCTATTTACTTTTCTGTGACGACATAAGGACATTCGGCTAACATAGAGCGTTTGCAGTCAAGTCACGTGATCAGTGAAAAAACATATTTTTATTATGTATTTTTCTAGAAATAGGGACTTTAGTTTTTAGTCATTAAATACTTTTTGAAAATAATAATCTTCTAGGATTACACCAGTATTAATTATATATATATATATATAAAAGAAAGTCGTGTTAGTTACACTATTTATAACTCAAGAACGGCTGAACCGATTTGGCTGAAAATTGTTGGGGAGGTAGCTTAGTACCAGGAGACGGACATAGGATACTATTTTGCAGGGAGGCCGAAGGCCGAGCTTACACCCGTGCGAAGCCGGGGCGAGTGGCTTGTTTTTAATATAGTCAAATACCCTATTATCGATATAAAAAACCGACTTCATAAATATTTCAGAACGACCAAATTAAAATGGGTCCACACGGGAAGCACCAGCTAACCATTAAAAAAATAATTATCAAAATCGGTTCACCCAGTCGAAAGTTATGAGGTAACCTACTGTGCCATGTACAGTGGCGTAGGTATCGGAGAGCTAGGCGGTGCCGTGCACCGAGGCCCCCAAGCTCAGGGGGCCCTTGGGCCCCGATCAGCAAACCTCAAACTGAGCAAATTTTTTGCCCTTCATACACATACATGTAGTAAGTAGCTTTGAGCAAAATAAAAAGCTGATGATAAAGTAGCTTTGTACCATTAAATCTATATATATAAAAGAAAGTCGTGTTAGTTACACTATTTATAACTCAAGAACGGCTGAACCGATTTGGCTGAAAATTGGTGGGGAGGTAGCTTAGAACCAGGAGACGGACATAGGATACTCTAAAAACGGCTGGACCGATTTTGATGAAATTTTGTGTTCCTGGAGCGGGTCATAGTAGCGAGGCCGAAGGCCGAGCTTACACCCGTGCGAAGCCGGGGCGGTCGACTAGTTACTTGATAAATCCTAACCCAGTTTAGGTAGGGCCCCATTTTTTTGCACCAGGGCCTTTGGTTATCTAGCTACGCCACTGGCCATGTCTATTGCACAAACAAACACATTACAAGCAAATACCAAATCGATACGTACCGTGAACGCCCGTCCGCACAGATAACATATTTTGTTCTTCGGCGGCAAAATACCCTCGTGTTTGCGTCTTCTATGCTTCACTAATTCTGCGTTACGAATGAAGTTCTGAAAAAAAAATTGGAAATATGTATGAATAATAACGAATCGAAATCTGACTGTAATTTATTATGCACAACTCATTAAACAAAAATTTACGAAAACTTAAAATACAGTACAATCTCACTAATCCGGCACTATTAAAAACCGGAGGGTGCCGGATTATTGGAATGTTCGGATTACTGGGTTATACTGAAAAAGTCATCGGTAATAAATAAAATAAAGCATTTCATAGAGATTTATTTGACATTTTTAACTATAAACTAGTCTCACTTGAAAGAAACAATACGTTAGCACGTGCACGTGATAAGTTTTGAGGTTAGACTGCTAATCGATGACAAAAAAAAAAAAATGAAAACAAAAAAAAAACATTCTACTCAAAATTACATCTATTAATTATGTATAATATACTTGTATAATGTATGTGTGTATTTGTATAATATAATTAAATATATTATGTTAGTCTAATTATAATAATTTAAGGTGAAAATCGCCGAGAATTATTAAAAAAAAGAGTAAACTGCTATGCAATATGTTTAGTCTAACAATGTCTCCGGCATGTGTCGGAGAAAGTAAAGACGGAACAACAAAAAAAAAAATCGGTGACGCAGCGACCAAAGCGCACAGGTATAGAGGGGAAAGGGAGGCGTGGGCGGAGGGTGCCGGATTATTGGACGTGCCGATCTATCGAAGTGCCGGATTAGTGAGATTATACTGTACTAACAAAAAAGTAATATACAAATAAATAAAAGTAAGGCCCTTCGTACACAACGCTACGCAAATCTTCGATAGTCGAAGATTTTAGTCTCCAAGCGGCAAGCGACTACCGCCTTACATTAAGACTCTTGAACGAACCTCAATGGATTTGTATGGCGGTAGTCGGTCATCATTAAAAGCGATGATGCGGTCCACGATGGAGCACGCCTAGAAGAAAACGATTCACTCGTGATTTGAAGACATCCAGACTGTAACTATCGGGGAACATCAGGCAGCATTCAGGCAGCGCATTCCACATACTAGCAGTTCGGACAATAAAAGTGGAATCAAAGCGCTGCGTATGGGTTTCCGGAGTATCAACCATAAAGCGGACTGGGGCCTTACCCCTAGCTCGAAAAGTTGACCCGCATAGGTGTTATTTGTCTAAACGGTACCATCAACTACGATAAGCGGTAGTTATTTGATAGCCGCCAAGCTTTGCTATTTTCACGCACACACGCATAGTAAAACGGATTTTCGTTCATTCAAGTTAGACGCTTTTAAACGATGCAGCTTATATGAGTTGGTTAATTTTAGGTACCTATCAGGTACCTACTAAAAGTTGGCTCGCAAAAGTGAAGCTAGGGGTAAGGCCCCAGTACTGTGCAAACACTGCTGTGTTCCGGATTGAAGGGCTATGTTTCCAGCGAAATTACAGGGCACACAGAGATTTGACATGTTATATAACGGGGTGACGAGCGCAGTGCATTGCCATCCAGGGCTTTGAACTGTTGAAGTTCAAAATTCTGAATGGCATCGAGCTGTTATGGGCAAGCGTGGTCTCGCCACCATGTATCATAAAAAAATATATACATAAGATTCACTCCGCAAAATGATTTAAATAAGTAGCGACTCTTACTACCACACAATAAAGTCCAATTCAGGACGTGCGAGCGCTAACTACCTACAGCTATATTAACCTAGACGTTGCCTCTCTGTCTATCGCGTAACTCTTGTCGCATTATCTCTGTCTATCGCGCGGCAGCGGGCACGGCAAGTCCGACAAGACGACTACTTGTAGCTTCATACCTAAAGTACGGAGTGCGCCAGACCTGGGTGTCAATTCTGCTAATTAACGTAAAATCACATTGTTTTGCCACTCCCACGACTCTCAATTAGGATTGTGGCAAAAAGGGTATTCTGCTAAATCTACAATTTCGTTTCAGTTGTGTGTCAAGGGAATCGTGTGGGAATTGCGTTCGATGTTGCCTGTAAAAATCTACCACGAGTTGTATTATTTTATACCAAACTATCATTGTTTTTTTTGTCACTTAAATGATTATATTATAGATTGTATTGATTGTACATATCTTCCTCGTCAATATAATACACCAAACATAATTTTAAAATGTAATTTAAGGAAAAAACAATCCATTGATGCAAATGTCAAATAATTAGTAGAATACCAAATTATCAACAATTGTGATGACACTGGCACGCCATTACCGTACAGAATACCAAATATGTCAATTAGAACTGTCAGACAGTTCGATGGCAAGCCATTGGAAAGCAACTGGTCTTAAATAACTAGCAGAATACCAAATGTCGAAAATAATTCCGACGAGACACTACCGACACTCATTTGAAACGTTCGACAAATAGCAGAATTGACACCCTGGTTATTATTTGGTGATCTGGCGGGAACTTGGAGCCCATCGATGGCGGGGCCCTGGGCAAGTGCCCAGTGGGAAAGAGGGGCCTGCTGTGAGACTGCTGAGTGGTGTGTTACCTTGTCGCACTGTTCACATCTGTGTCTAAACAGCTTGAGATGCACCAAGTTGTAGTGGTCTTTCATGTAAATCTTCTTTGTGAATGTTTTCTTACAGTCGGGGCAAGGTATGCTGGGAAACAATATTATCTATACATCTATATATATCTATACATACCTATAATAAAAAGGTAGAGGTAAAAAATTGCGAGATATAAATAATTGTCAGTATAAAAACCGATTTCATAGAAATATCAGAACTGGACCAAATATGCGCCCTCTATCCCATAGCGCGTGCATTAATTAGGCACTATCGGTTTTAGAGAGCGCATGCCTGATTTAGTACTGAGGTGTTCCGACAGATGTCTCTATAATTTCTTTTGTGTGGAAATGATTTTTTCAATTGTAAAAAATCAAACATAGTAGAACTGAACCAAATTGAAATGGGACCAAACGGGAAGAACTAGCATTCAAACAAAAAAAAGAATCATCAAAATTGGTTCATCCAGTCGAAAGTTCTGTACCCTTAGTACAAGATTTGATAGTTTTCGAAAACTTTTTTCGTATTCGTTTTGATGCATACATTGCTGGGCTGAAAGCTATTCGAAACTATTTTTCGTATTTGAGTGAAGCAACCTATACTGTCGATTTTAGTTCATCCACGTTTCCGCTAGAGGCGCTTTACTAAAATGTATGGGACAATACGGAAACGAAAAAAGTTTTCGAAAACTGTCAAATCTTGTACTTAGGGTACTGAGGTAACAACATTTATTAAAAAAAACAGTCAATTGGATAACCTCCTTTTTGGAAGTCGGTTAAAAAAATCACACAGGGCGTCTTATAATAAGCAGCTGAACGTTAAGACAGTTTTAACTAGAATTTTTATCTGTTTGTTTGTCCACACACATCTCCTAAACCACTGGACGGATTTAAATGCGGTTTTCACAAATATGCTTAGCTATGACCAGATTGAAGTAAAGGCTATATTATTTTGCGCAAAGGTCGGATGAAGGGAGAAAAAAAGGGTTGAAAGTTTGTATGAAAATCTACGCGTACGAAGTCGCGGACAACAGCACTAAATAAAACAGTAATAAATAAATCACAATTTCTTTTCAGTATCTTTTAATCAGTGGCGTAGCTTGCCACAGACGGGCTCTGTATCAAAATTTGTTGGGGCCTAAATAAAGGGTAACATTTTTTACGAATTTTCACTTACACACGTTCGGGGGCCCCATATTTTTGATACGGCAGTTAATTTGATCATTAAAATGGTAAAGAAAATATGTTAAAACCAAAAATCAATTTGTTTGTAAAGTTATGACAAACGGCAAAAACATGCAAAGCAATTTTGTCACATGTAGGAATTCACACTCAGTGATTTCTCTGATAATGTGGAAAATGTGCGAGCGAGAGAACTGCAGACGGCAACATCTCTTTTAAGATAGTATATACTTACCAGATTTTTTTCTTCGGAGTATGTTTTGTACTGTTACACAAATGCCATTTGTATCTGCAACAATCAATGAGTGTGTTAAAAAAACGGGCTTTATCCCCTAATTTCCCACCCTCAGAGGTGCAATTTTATCTTCAAATCTGCATTGGACCATCTTCGAGATATAGCCTGGGACATTATTGCACACATGGTCATCTGACCCCAAACTAAGCAAAGCTTGTAATATGGCAGCCAGAGACTGATATACATAGATATATATTTTTAAATACATACTTAAATAGATATTAACACCCAGACATAGAACAAACACAAATGTATTAATAACAATAATTATCAATAAAAAACTAACTTCAAAATAACTAAGTATACCAACAAAGTTATTGATATTGCCAAATCAACAGGCGCTCGAACAAAATTATTTATATTGCCAAATCAACAGGCGGTCGAACAAAATTATTGATATTGTCAAATCGACAGGCGCTCGAACAAAATTATTGATATTGTCAAATCGACAGGCGCTCGAACAAAAAAAATTACATTGCCTAATAAACAGGCGCCTCAAACAAAGTTATTGATATTGCCATATCAACAGGCGCCTGAAAAAGTTATTTAAACTGTGTATTACGTATTATGTGTCAGCGTAACGATGACGCGAGTTCCATGATTTTTGTTCACCCAAAAAGTGGTAACCGTCTAAAGAAGTTTTCACTTCAAAAATATAGTTTTAACTTGCCTATAAATGTCCTTGTATGTAATATCGCACTCGACGCAATAAGCAGGCGGAGCAGCCGGCGCGTGCGCAAGCTTGTTATGGAGCCAGAGACCGTTGTACCGGGCGAACGTTTTATTACACGGGACGCAACTGAACGGGGAATGCTGTTTCCTGTAACAATATAATAATTATAAAGTTTAATTATAATCATTATAAAAAACAGACTTCGTAAAAATGTCAGAACTGGACCAAATTATCTTATATTGTTTTATTTTAATTTAAAATTTGGCATTCCGAAAAGTATTATTCTATAAACAAGGAAATTCTTGCTCATTGCCCCAAAATAAGGCTCGGCCTAGTTTGGGGCCCACAGCTAAAAGTTAAAATACTTAGTTTAATTCAATCTTATAAATTTGTAATAATTTGGATATTATTATTAGATAAATAAATTATTTGATTTGATTTGATTGCCACGGGCAGAGGGCGCTGTTACCGTTACTTAAAAACCTTGTCACTTAAACGGACATGGTAAAATAATTTTCAGGCCCACAGCTAGATGGCGTTGTTATTAATATGTGCAAAATGTTTTTTGTTAAAACTGATTCAATAATCTTTGATCCAATATACCAATTATCATGTTCACCACCACCACTAGAGGGCGTTGGCGATTTCGATAAATAGTACTAATTGTAAAAAAATATATAGTAAAACTGGACCAAATTGAAATGGGAACACATGGGAAGCACCGGCTTTCAAATAAAATAAGGATCTTCAAAATCAGTTCACGCAGTCGAAAGTTCTGAGGTAACAAACATAAATGAATTTAAAAAACAGTCTGTAATACCTGGGGCCTTACCCCTAGCTCGAAAAGTTGACCCGCATAGGTGTTATTTGTCTAAACGGTACTATCAACTACGATAAGCGGTAGTTATTTGATAGCCGCCAAGCTTTTCTATTTTCACGCACACACGCATAGTAAAACGGATTTTCGTTCATTCAAGTTAGACGCTTTTAAACGATGCAGCTTAAATGAGTTGGTTAATTTTAGGTACCTATCAGGTACCTACTAAAAGTTGGCTCGCAAAAGTGAAGCTAGGGGTAAGGCCCCTGTAGTTTTTCCTTTAGCACTCACACAACATTGCTCATCCACTCGATTACATTTTGAGCATATCGTTTGTAGTTGTGTGCCGCTCAATATTGAAGTGTGCGTTTATTAAACTAGTAAGAATATGTCAGTGTACAATACGTGTTTTACCACGCCCCCTTTAGTTTTAGCTATGTATGCTATACTGGTTATATATTACGGTTCGAAAGATACAGCCTTTAAAAGGTGGACAGACAGACAGACAGACAGACGGACGGACAGACAGACAGTAAGATGGGCCCCGTTTACACCTTTTGGGTACGGAACACTAAAAACGAAGTCACTTCCAGAACATGCCTCGTGAAAAGGAGGAACACGTGTCGACAAAGTGCTCTAAGGTTAAGAATTTAATTGGTTATTTATTTTATATTTATTGTCAACTGATGTTTCACATTGATTCAAAATACCTCAGTGCCTTAAGACGAAGGTCTTCAACCAGTGTGTGTTGCCAGTGATGACATACGGAACTGAAACGTGGTCTCTCACTATGGGCCTCATTAGCAAGCTCAAAGTCCCACAACGAGCTATGGAGAGGGCTATGCTCGGGGTTTCTCTACGAGATCGAATCAGAAATGAGGAGATCCGTAGACGAATGACAGTTACCGACATAGCCCACCGGATTAGCAAGTTGAAGTGGCAGTGGGCAGGGCACATAGCACGCAGAACAGATGGCCGATGGGGCCGAAAGGTTCTCGAGTGGAGACCACGGACCGGTAAGCGCAGCGTAGGACGTCCACCCACGAGATGAACAGACGACCTAAAAGAGACCGCAGGAAAACGCTGGATGCAGGCCGCTTCCAACCGGTCCCTTTGGAAATCGATGGGGGAGGCTTATGTCCAGCAGTGGACGTCCTATGGCTGAAATGATGATGATAATGTTACACATTTAACTTTCTTATTAAAAAATTTGTAAGTTCGGTCTGAACCTAACTTGCAGACGCAGTGAAGATGCTCTGTGCGCTGAAATGGAAGTGGGCGGGACACCTCGCTCGAGCTACGGACGGTAGATGGAGTGAACGAATAGTCCACTGGCACCGGAGATAGCGCGCGGACAGTAGGACGGCCCAGAAGATGGTGCGATGACATAGTCGAGGTGCCAGGTGCAGCCTAGCTCGGCTAGCTCAAGACCGCAGCACAGCATTGCTTGGAGGAGACCTTCTCCCAGTTTTGGGTGCCCCATTAAATATATTTAAATTAGTACCTAAATAAATTTGTAACAGGGTAAATAAAATAAATAAATAAATATCTGGGACATTATTGCACACATGGTCATCTGACCCCAAACTAAGCAAAGCTTGTAATATGGCTGCCAGAGACTGATATACACACATATATATTTTTAAATACATACTTAAATAGATATTAACACCCAGACATAGAACAAACACAAATGTTCATCACACAAATGTTTGTCCTAGATGGGAATCGAACCCATAAAGGCTATTTTATTTTATTTAAAATTTTAATAATGTTTTTTTGTTGTTTTTAAACTATAATAAATATTAATGTGTCATGTTTCTACCTGATATGCTCCTTGATGCAGTACCTCATCTTGAAGCTGACTCCGCAGACATCACAGATGTACTTCTCATGCCAATCCTTGTAGTGCTTGTAGAATTCTCGGCGCTTACTGAAATATATTAATTTCTAATTAGAGCTGAATTACAAAATGCCATCCAAATCGGTCCAGCCTTATACTCATCGTTTAAACCTTCCCTGGGGCCTTACCCCTAGCTGGAAAAGTTGACCCGCATAGATGTTATTTGTCTAAACGGTACCATCAACTATGATAAGCGGTAGTTGTTTGATAGCCGCCAAGCTTTGCTATTTTCACGCACACACGCATAGTAAAACGGATTTTCGTTCATTCAAGTTAGACGCTTTTAAACGATGCAGCTTAAATGAGTTGGTTAATTTTAGGTACCTATCAGGTACCTACTAAAAGTTGGCTCGCAAAAGTGAAGCTAGGGGTAAGGCCCCTGAACTTCCACAAATGTTCAGATCAAAATTAGCCAATTCGGTCCAGCCATTCTCGAGTTTAAGCGAGACATCATCATCATCAGCCAGAAGACGTCCACTGCTGAACATAGGCCTCCCCCTTTAACCTCCACACTGAATGACATCCTGCCATCTGCGTAAATTACTTACCAAAACTTCAAATCACATTTTAAACACTGGAACATATTTCTGTGTACATTTTGTATATGCCACATTTTGGTTTCTTCATTTCTGCAAATTAACTGGCATATTGTGCATTTTTCAACAATGTAATGTTGCTTGATATGGGCCGACAGATGGCGTTTATCGGCGATTTTTGCTGCACAGATGTCGCAAGTGTAGCCTAAAAACTGAAAACTTTATTCAATGATGTTTCATGAAATTATTGAATACAGAGTATATATATATTTTAAATATATTTATCTCAGTGAATAACATACATGCTATGTTTCTGTTAGCACTGCTACGCAATTTGTAGATATCTACTCTCATTACAAGATTTTTTTTGAGTAGGAACAAATTTTTTTAGATACCTATAACAGTGAAAACTTCTTTGGGTGCGTTGAGCACTGTTTGTGTGAAAAAAGAAATCATGTTACTAGAGTCATCGTCACGCTGTCACAGAATACCTAATTCACAATACCGTATATTTTAAAACAGCGCCATCTCTTATAGAATAGGTGAATTACTACTTCTGATATTATATACTACTACTATTATTACTACTGAAGTTTTCACTTCTGACGTGCAGTCCTATGACTGATGTGTTTTTTTCTATGCTTCGCGTGTCCTCTACCTCGCTGGCGCATTTAAATATATGGATTTATTACATGTACTATATCAAACTTAGTTAGGGACCGTCCATTAATCACGTGAGGCTCCGAAGGGGGGGAGGGGTTCGGCAAAAATCACGAAATATCACAAGAGGGGCGGGGGGGTGTAGTAAGATATCACGTGTATTTATTTATTAGTCAAACGCGCGATTTTAAAACCGAGAAGCGGCGTGTAACCTTGACTAAAACTTTTAAAATTCTTTGTAGGTACTACCAATACACGTGATTTTGGATGGGGAAGGGGGGTAGTTTTAAACCTCACCACGTATCACCAAGGGGGAGGGGGGGTTAAAACTGCTAAAATAACATCACATGATTAATGGACGGCCCCTTATTTATACAGGGGCCTTACCCCTAGCTCGAAAAGTTGACCCGCATAGGTGTAATTTGTCTAAACGGTACCATCAACTACAATAAACGGTAGTTATTTGATAGCCGCCAAGCTTTGCTATTTTCACGCACACACGCATAGTAAAACGGATTTTCGTTCTTTCAAGTTAGACGCCTTTAAACGATGCAGCTTAAATGAGTTGGTTACTTTTAGGTACCTATCAGGTACCTACTAAAAGATGGCTCGCAAAAGTGAAGGGTAAGGCCCCTGGCGTTTAGTCCTGAAATGGTAACTGATAGACATCGATTTCTATTTTCTTACCTTCTCATTGTGTAATGTGTCATTATGTATTGTCCAGTCTTTTTCTTCTTCAAACCCTGAATTACAAGTTTCACATTTAAACCTCTTTGATTTGAAGTATTCTCCGTCTCTCTCCTTCAACATACACTTGATTAGCTCTTCGTTATTAATTTGCACTTTAGTAAAAGCATCACCAAAATCAGTCAAGGCTATTTTGAATTTCGGTTTCTTATTTTGCAAGGCACGTTTAATTGCCCAGCGACTCTTTGGATGTTTAGATTTTAATTCTTTCTTCAAATTTGGTATATCATTTAATTTTGGTGTTTCAAAATTAAAATAATTATCGAAATCATCTTCTTCAGAAGTGTTCTCGTCAACATTAGCTTTATTTTTTTGAACTTTATTTCTAACTTCACAATTTATAGCACAGCCTAAGTTATTATTATCACTTTGTATAGCAGTTAAGATCCCGTCTAAGGGTGGAACATTGCTGCTTTTTTCTTTCCTCACATTCAAATCCATTTCATAAATATCTATGCAAGTATTTTTATTATTTTCTTTAATTGCGTATCTATTTAATTCAATGTGGTCATTGTCTTTGATATTTTTTGGAGTTGCAATAAATCTTTTACTTTTAATGTCATTTTCATCAAACACTGTTTCATTAGACATGCTTGTGCTTGGTTCGGCTTTTTCTGTTTCTATAAAATCATTATTCGAGATAACATTCTTGTTGATAACTGAATTTGGATTTGGAACAATGTTTTCATTCAGATATACTATTTGGTGAGTATCATTCAAAGTTATAGAAACTAGGTTTGATAGAGATCCAGAGGTAAAGTTCTGTAAACATAAGTTGAAATGTTAATTTATCATCACGTCTGGTTGATGCAACTCGTGACCAGAATGCTGGCCTCTACTTTGCTCAAAGAGTGAGCATTGCCATACAACGTGGTAATGGGGCCAGCATTTTGGGGACGGTTCCCACTGGTAGCGGTTTAATAGATTAGTTTAGTAGTTAGGTATTAAGAGGAGTCTATAGCAAACACTGTTTTCGCGTTGTAGGTATTAGGCAAACGTATTGCTATCTCAACGTTCACCCGCAGCCGCGTCACAGAATCTATAGCAGTGTGTCACCGTAAGCTTCGGTGTGTGCGTACTTGCGCGCACACATTTAAACTCACTACCCGTAGTAAAGCCACCTATGCGGGCCTCTGGCCTGGCTAACAGCCTAACCACGGCAAAACGCGATCTAGGAAAATAAATGGTCCCTGAAATTGATGTGTTTCTTTCATTTTAAAATAGTACAAGTATTGATAGTCATGTGATTTATTTTCAACCGACTTCCAAAAATGAGGAGGTTATCAATTCGACTGTATTTCTTTAACTAACTTCCAAAAATGAGGAGGTCATCAGTTCGACTGTATTTTTTTAACCGACTTCCAAAAAGGAGGAGTTTATCAATTCGACTGTTTTTATTAATTTTATTTTTATGTGTCTTACCTCAGAACTTTTTACTGGGTAAACCGATTTTGATCATTCTTTTTTTATTTGAAAGCTGGTGCTTCTAATTTGGTTCCATTTAAATTTGGTCCAGTTCTGATGAAGCCGGTTTTTTATATATAAAAAAAAGATTTTATATATATATATTATGTTTGTTACCTCAGAACTTTCCACTGGGTAAACCAATTTTGATGATTCTTTTTTTATTTGTAGCTGGTGCTTCCCGTGTGGTCCCATTTCAATTTGGTCCAGTTCTGTCATTTTTATGAAGTCGGTTTTTATATTGATAATTATTCTTTAAAAGCTATCAGGCTTCTCTGTAGGTACCTATTAGGGTTCAGAATCAGTAAATCCCGGAACCCAAAATACCAGGATATTCCGGTATTTTTAAACGTAATTTAAGACCAGGCATTAAAACTGATTCCCGGCTTTTTCGGTACTCTCGGGATTCGGTATCGACGACATAAAATCTCGTTTTTATAGCAAATATTTTACTGTCGGACTGTCTGTTTATATCTTTGTATCGAACATGCACTGTAATTAAGAATTATCGACATTTTCTACAAGAAAAATAAAACCCCTGTGGAAGAAGCTGAAAATCTGCAGTTTTTGCGATTAGCGATGAAGACGATTTAGACTGTATACCTTTAGCTATATTTAAATTTTATTTAATTATAGGCTTGCATTTGATCGCCAACTCGCCTGATGTTAGGCGATGATGCGGTCTACGATGGAGCACGCTTGCCAAGAAGAAACAGATGCACTCGTGGTTTGGAGACACTCAGATTGTATTGTGACTGTCGGGGAACACCCATTCAGGAAGCGTATTCCACAGACTAGCAGTTTGCACTATAAAAGTGGAATCAAAATAATTAGGAATATCAACGCTTTCGACTTTTGTGCCCACTCTGGCAGTCTGATAGAAACATGGGCAGGAGGGAAATAGACTAGCAACTTTGCGCCGATGTTAAAAACTAAGAAGCTTCGTTTAAACTAGGGATTCGTTGCTAATGAGCATTTTGGCACGTTTCTCAATAGACTCAAACACATCAAGCTTAGTTGACTATCCCAAAAGGGAATTCAGTACTTACTTGACGTGCAGTAGGAAGAGCGTTGCAGAGACCAAACCACCGGCCCTTTGAGAACACCGGCATTAATTGCCAATCGATTGGACGAGCAGCCATCAATGGTAACTCGAATTGATTTATCCGTAAATAAGTCTGATATCCACGCAACGAAACCGGTGGACAACACAAATGAGGAAAGCTTCCTTATAAGGTCGTCATGGTGAACCCTGTCGAAAGCCTTAGAGATATCGAGGAAAACGGCGAACGCTTCTCCATTTTTATCGATGGTCTAACTCCAGATGTGTGTGGCTTACGCTACAAGATCTCCAGTCGACCGGTTTCGGTGAAATCCGTATTGCCGGTCCCTGAGATCATTTTGTACATTTGCAAGCTTTGGCACTGGTTGTAAATTTTCAAGCTTCCATTTACGAAGGAAAACATTTGATGAGACTATGACGATGAAAATAACGATGCAGATTATTACTCTCTGATGATAACCGATCCAGCCCGCTACTCAGTAGCGGTTTCTTCACCTTTCGTAATTCTGACCATTCTGGTGAAATCTGTATCTATCTACATCCCTCTCGATATCAACTCTAAAGGTACTAGGCAGGTGTGACAATACAAATCAGTGGGTTCGGATGAAATGCAATCTTCCTTAGTGTTTTATCATTGGCAGTCAGTATGCCTTTCTTCTGAAGATCCTTCGACCTGCGCAGATGGGACGAATGCTTAGTGTCAGTCCATGGAGTACTACATTTTTTTATCCAATGTACTACTGAAGTAAAGCTCGCTGATAGTTTAGGCCTCAATGTAGCCATGTTAAAGCGCGCACGCATGAGATATATTACCTAGCTTAAGTAATGTCTCAGATCCGTCCGATGCTGTAGAAAAGCTATTCCTACACACTGCATACTGCATATTTTTAACTGCATATCAACTGTCCCCTCAAACTCGGCACTTGGGTATGCAGACGACAGCACAGAGCTACACATCCAATGCATGAACTGGTTGACCACAAATTCAGTCTCTCTGAGAAGCCATGGTTGAACGCATGAACTTGTCCCGTCAGGCAGTTTCCGATTGGGGCGATACCAATCAAGTCAAGTTCAATGCAGCTAAGACCCACGCGTGTATGTTCTCCACAAATAGGACATCATTCCACCTGACGTCTTTTTTTCCGGGATGTAGATATTCCCACAGAAAAGAGAAGGGTATAGAACGGAAGAGAGATGTAACATTTGTTACGAGGCATACGAGTGAACATGAGTATGCACGTCAACGCGTCAAACTCCGCATCGCAGTTGCTAACTGAATTCGAATTCGTATGCTGCTCCATCGGATTTATTCACAATGCCGTCTTGCGCTGTAATTACGTGTGGTAGAGCTAGAATGGATTTTAATTTTTAAAAAAGGAGGAATTTCCTATCTCCGGTATAGTCTAAATTGTTGATAATTTTGTGATTTCACCGTGTTTAAATTATAAGCTCTTGACAAGCCGTTGACAATAATAGTGGTTACCATAATTTTATCGATATCGATAATTTTTTATTTTTCTTACAACATTTCCTACAATACCTACTTTAGGAGTATTTTTTGAAGATTAAACTTTATTGTGTTATTATTCATTTGTCTTATTATGTAGATGTAGACAACAACATTATCACACTATTATTATAAATAAGAAAGTCTGCGTATTAATATGTTTGTTTTCACTGAATTCTGTAATAAGTGAATGGATTAAAATAAAATTTGGTATGGAGGTAGGTTATATTCTGGATTGACTCATAGTTTTTACCCTGAAAAAATAGCAGTTCCTATAGGATAGCGGGTGAAACCACGGGGCGCTGCAAGTCGTCAGTAAATCTATGAATTATTAGACAGACAATAAATATTGTTTTGGACCCGGGTATGTCCTAAAACTGCGACCAGAACCACCGGAGGATGGGCAGCAGCGTCCTAATAGTACACGGTGAACGTACTGCGATCCCCAAGCCGCCTGCCAAGCGTGGGGATTATGGCAACACCCCTCTCTATGAGGGAGGCCTTGTCCAACAGTGGACGTTAATTGGCTGATGATGAGATGTGAAATATTGTTTTTGTCTTTTTGTTCTAACAGTCCTTATCAAAATGAATTCAACGAGTCCAAACACGACGGAGTAATAAGTAAAAGTATGTAGTAGAGAGGTTACTATGGCCTACTTTTCTGGCTCCATCATCAGGCCAGTTAAGTACCACCATATTATTTTACAAACATCAAATTTACTTAGTGCAACTGAAACGTGCTTAGAAAAATGGATTACAAATTTTGAATCGGGAAGCTGACAGACATACCAACGATGCAAGTTAAATAAGAGTTTGTAATTTTTTTTAAACGACTAGGGCAAGTTTTACCATAAAATATTTTATAAGGTATACAATAACAGGTTATCGATAAAATCAAAACTGCACACAAAACTGTCCCATCACTAGCTGTGATACCACATTCTAAATTTTATAATATCATTTTATTTTCAATGGCTTCGCATGGATATTGCATTTAACCTTATCAAATAATATTTATTTTTCTACCTATTTAAAGTCACATAAAACGAGCTTTAAACATAGCCTAAATCGATATCATGGTCAAAGCATGACCTATAAAGGTCATGGAAACTTATCTAGCTAAGTTTGTGCGGAGTTTTGGGGCAAAACCGAAAATATTTTTTTTTTACTTCCTATTGTTTGCCCACACTCATGCAAACCTACGAACTTACCTTAATAGTATTTAAAGGATAATAATTCACTAGTATAACACAATTACATGCGTTAATACACAACTTTTGTTAATTAAAATAAACAAAATTGTTGAAAAACTCTTTAACTCAAATTTTTTACCAACCACTTTTCGTGCAGTTTAAGGTAGAACTGTTTTAATAATGAGGTACGTTAATTTACGATACGGTCTATATTTCTCTACTAGTATTATAAACCGCACAATAATCGTGCAGTTTTTTTGCACTAGCAACATTTACCAAAATAATTGCACAAAATTCAAGGGGAACTGAACCGTATTGCACCACGAGAAGGTCAATTTTAAACTTTATTAAAATGGTGTTCATAACCTTTTGAAATAATACTAATCTTGACGAATTACTGCAGTCCTTCCTACGTATTTATATTTTGACGTATCGTTTGCATGTGTTCAACTGGCTACAACGGAATTCTTACAAAAATGCCTTGACAGCCCTTCTAATCTAAACGAAAAAAATTCTCACTTCAGTGGATATTCCAATAACTAACCGGCTCGTGCTTTTGGAAGATTTCCTGACATCAACCCACAACTTTGGCTTCTATATTGAGAATAAGGCTCCTTGGCTGCCAAAAAGCTGGGTATTCTTCCAAAGATGCGACAGTACCTCACGTCCAAACAGTTGTTATTTCTGTACCAAGCACAAGTTCAGACGTGCATAGAGTACCTACTGCTCGGACCTTTGGGATGAATTAGCCAAGTAAGTATCAGCTTAGAACTCTGGAGTCCATTGAGAATAGTGACAACAAGCTCACCAGCAACATCGGAATGAATTGTTATGCATGTATCATTTGACAGCAGCAGAAAGAACTTTGAAGTAAAATTCAGAATAATAGTTTGGCAATTATTCATCTGAATTTTTTCGTCACCAAAATAGACACACTGCTTAAACGCACTATAAACCATACTACCGACATTGACATTCGATCACCAAAGCTCTTAGTGGGTGAATATTATTCCGTGGCAGAAAGAAGTACAGTACACTGAACTATCAAGAACCATCAGTAAAACTCTTTGACTTATTTAAATCGTTCATATATTCATTACTACTTCTTGTTTCACTTATAATTGCACCATTAGTTAACAAAATTAAGGTAGTACCGAAAGTACCGAGAAATCCCGGTTCTGATGACGTCAAGTACCGAAAATCCCGGTTCAGTACCTACATTATATTTGGCTAATGTTCTAGATGACTGTAACTATAATTCCCTAAAAAGTTTACCACTAAGCTTAGATAAAAAAGTCAGCTACCAAACAACCAAAACACATCCAGATCAGATCAAAACACAGGCTTTATTGCAAAAATTACGCTGCCTAAATAAAATTAGGAGATCAACGTAATACCACAAATAGCATCTAGTAAGTTAGGTACCACTAATAGGTATATTCTTTACATTACCTACCACCTCCCTGCCCATTAAATGCCTTTATTATATAGTACTAGGTATAATAATTATATGTACATTGTACGTAGTACACAATACTTACGTAGGTATGTTGAATGAATTTGATTGAACATTAATAATAATTCGAAATGCCCATTTTACTTCAATAGCGTAAGTAAATAAGAAAAAGTAATTTTGATTACTTTCCCATCTCTAGTGTCGATATAACCGTTAGCAACCCTATTGCTTGTCTGTGTGAAGTAAAGTAAGTAAAGAAGTAGTCTTACCTTCCCCCCGACCCCCTATGTGCCCGATAGAGAGAATTGCTGCTCGTGAGATTTTTAGGTATATTTTTTGGTAGAATTTAGGTTCTGCGGCATACCTCTTTTTACCCCCTAAATTGTAACAAAGTGTTTTGTTATTGGTGTCAATCGCTTGAATAGAATGTATTCTAGGCTTATATGTTTTATTATTTTCAAAAAAGTTTTTGGTTTCTAAAATATGATGACTTTTAATAGACATAGTTTCAGAGCAAAAACATGGCTGTTTTAAATGCTTATAACATTACAGTGATAAAACAAACTGGAAAAAATAAGACGTATAAGCCTAGTAAATAATGAGCTGAATACTTGAAAAAAAAAACACCGAAATCGGATAATATTAGGAGGTAGAAAACAGCTTTTTCTTTTTGTATGGACAAGTACGCGGTAGAGACTTCTCTTAACATATCGTTTTTTTTTAATTTATTTTTTTACAGTTGAAATAATTCTCAAATAGTAACCACAAAATATGTTTTTTATATTTATCGGGACTTGTCGCGCAATATTAAATATAGGTAAAAATAGATACCTTTCGCTCGACGTTTCGACCATGTTACAATGGCCGAGGTCACGAGCTGACTGAAAACTGCGGGTGAGTCCGGCGAGAAGTGCGGGTATTTTGTTCTCCTACCCTCACTTGATCTTGAAAAATTGCAAGGTTGGCAGGTATCTATTTTTACCTATATTTAATATTGCGCGATAAGTCCCGATAAATATAAGGTCGGGGAAAAAGTTTCTTCGTATTTTTTAAACAAATTCAAGACATATTTTTTTCAAGTTTAATTACATTTAATTATAATATATATGTGCCATTTTGTTCGATAACTTGTTGCCATCTTGTAGGTAGTGACATGATCCCGTTGCTGTAGAAATTTTGGGACTTCTGATCAAAAAAATGCAACAAGTAGTTTTGACAGTCCTCTCTTGATGTTAATCTAACACTACCCAAAGAATTCTGAAGAGATCGAAACAGGTGGAAATCTGAGGGTGCAAGGTCAGGGCTATATGGTGGATGCATTAACACTTCCCAACCAAGCTCTCTAAATTTTTGCTGAGTGGCCAAAGATGTGTGCGGTCTGGCGTTATCATGATGAAAGACCACACTCTTTCTGTTGATCAATTCCGGCCGTTTTTTCTCAATTTCTTGTTTGAGTCTCATCTGCTGTTGGCAGTAGAGATCCGAATCGATGGTTTTGCCCGGCGGTAAAAGCTCATAATGAACGATGCCCTGCCAATCCCACCATACACACAGCATCACCTTATTACGTGTTAATCCGGGTTTCGCTACAGTCTGTGGTGCTTCACTGCCCTTTGACCATGATCGTTTGCGCACATTCTTGTCGTAGGTGATCCATTTTTCATCACCAGTGATCAATCTTTTCAAAAACGGTTCGGTTTCGTTACGTTTCAATAGAGAGTCGTAAATGAGTACACGATTCATTTGGTTTCTTTCAGTGAGCTCGTGTGGCACCCAAATATCGAGTTTTTTTGTATACCCAGTTATTTTCAAATGGGTCAAAACTGTTTTGTGGTCAATCCCCAGTTCTTCAGCTACGTCGTAACTATTAATATGCCGATCTTGGTCCACTTTTTCAGAAATGGCATCTACTTTATCCGTAACAGGGCGACCAGAGCGAGCTGCATCTTTGACATCAAAATTCCCGGACTGAAAACGCTTGAACCAACATTGTGCTACTCTTGATGACACTGCATTAGGTCCATAAACGTCACAAATTTTTTTCGCGGCTTGTGTCGCAGTTTTCCCTTTTTTGTAATAAAATTTCACAATATATCGAATTTCTTCGTTAGATTCACTCATTTTATCAAACAAAAAAACAATTGAAAAATGGCGGGAAATTGCTTTTTACTTTTTGTATTCCTTTTTTAAAATGTCATATTTTTAATGGTATCAAAACCAGCCAGATACAAACAGTACAACGGATGAGATTTTTACTACAACCTTATACATACAAAATACGAAAAGACTTTTTCCCCGACCTATTATAAAAAAGATGTGTTCAAATCGCGAAAGTTTAAAATTTACATAATATGTTTTTGTTAAAATAATTCTTATATGAAAACCGTTTCCTATTTCTGTTAAAATTATGCTTGAATGAATCAAATCCGTATATTTATTTGTCAGAACATGGTAGGTACACGCATATAAAGTAGCATACAGGGTCTTAAGAATGGAAACGTATCTAACTATAACCAAATAAACGTATTAACCTATAAACGTATTTGACTGCCCCGGTGGCTCAGTAGGTAGTGAACCTACTTTCCGTGCTTGGGGGCGTGGGTTCGATTCCCATCTAGGACAAACATTTGTGTGATGAACATTTGTGTTTGTTCTATGTCTGGCTGTTAATATCTATTTAAGTATGTATTTAAAAATATATATGTATGTATATCAGTCTCTGGCTGCCATATTACAAGCTTTGCTTAGTTTGGGGTCAGATGACCATGTGTGCAATAATGTCCCAGATATTTATTATTATTTTATATTTATTTATTTTATCTCATGTCCTTGCCAGGTAAGGCCTACAAATGTTAGTTTTTTTTATTATTATTATTTATTAGTCAGTTTTTGTTATGTTAAAAAAGTAATAATGTCTATGTTAGAATATAGTCAAAATTATTTTTAGTTTGGTTGTATTTTTGTCTTAATTACTAAAAGAAACATGTTTATGAACGGCACACTGAAGGCCTGCTTTGGATGTTCAGTTTCCCAGCTCGCATCTACGTGAGCGACCCAACCTCTTTTAAAAAAAAATATATCTATAAAATTTTGTTTTTTTAATTGGTCAATTTTTTAACGAAACAAAATACAAGCTAACACTACCACCACATAAACAGACTGTCCATAGACCATTGAAGGTCTAAAGACAATCCAAATGCTCAAGCCCACTATCAGTTGGGAGGAAGCTTTCAAAGTCCAAAAAAAGTGCATCAGAGCTTTATGTGGCACAACCTTTCTTGCACCCTACATGCCACTTTTAAAAAAATGTAACATTTTGCCCATGCCTTGCCTTTACATACTTGAAATGTGTCTATTTGTCCGAAGACATCAATCTTTATTCCCGCTGAATAGTGACGTAGCGGGAAGGGACAGACAACAACGACGGAAACATAAGTTGCTAATTCCGGATCAAAGAGTGTGTGTATATAGTAAAAATGTATACTGTATGGCTATCACTATTTATAATAAATTACCAGATAGTTTTAAGGAATTGAATTATAATACTCTGAAATGTAAATTATTTAAATTTTTAATTGACAAATGTTATTATAAAATTGAAGATTTTCTAAAAGACAGGCTTGAAAACAAGTTAATATATTGTATAAGTTAGATGTCTCATGACCGATAATAAAAAATTTGTACACCTTGATAAGGTAGAATATTTGAGACACATTTGTACATACCATCACTTATGACAATATTCTGACAAATAAAATGATTTTGATTTTGTTGGCAGCGTACCCAGCATGCTAGCGGCATTACCACGTTGAATGGCAATGCTTATGCATTGAGCCAGATACACGCCAGCATTTTGGTCAGACGTCGCGTTAACTAGGCGCTCTGAAAGATTTTTGAAAATGAAGTGATCTCCTGGTCTCCAAGGGCCCAATGTCTCGACCCCAAACGCCTCAAATATGTAACCACTGCCGAGGTTCGATATCTTTATTGGTGGCTCTGGCTAACAGAGTAGCTCCAGTGGCATAGATAGAGATGACCGTTTGACCAGTGCTGTAACTAGCTTTTTTACGTGCGAGCTTCTATAACTGCACCCTTGGAAACAAATCTTGGTCCTGGTGTGGTCATTTCTGCGCCCTGTGCCTGGGCACCGCTGACACCCTATTTACGGCACTGCGTGTGACGAAAGAACATACAAACCTGGTTAGTTAGAAGTAGTTCATAAGCCCTTTTCAATTGTTGTTGAAATAGCAACACTTTTCTTAGTAACGACCGACATTCCCAACATACTGCTATAGGTTGTATTAGAAGGTTCTGGAAAACAAAGAAAAAGTGACCTAAATAGGGTTACCTATGTACACTATGTACACTTTGTTCGAATTTTTAGACCTTTGTCCGGCTTTGTAATTTTTCTGACTTTTTAGCCTAAGCGCTTTAATACTGGACCCGTGTATGTCCTAAAACGGACCAGAACCACCGAAGGATGGGCAGCAGCATCCTAATAATACACGGTGAACGTACTGCGATCCCCAAGCCGCCTGCCAAGTGTGGGGATTATGGCAACACCCCTCTCTATGAGGGAGGCCTTGTCCAACAGTGGACGTTAATTGGCTGATGATGATGTATTATTTAATACTACTAATATGAGTAATAAAACACATAATTATGTATAATTAATTATTAATATAAAAACCAACTTCATAAAATGTCAGAACTGGACCAAATTGATATGAGACCACACTGGCAGCACCAGCTATCAAATAAAAAAAAGAATCATCGAAATCGGTTCACTCAGTCGAAAGTTCTGAGGTAACAAACACAAAAAAAAACGGTCGAATTGAGAACCTTCTTCTTTTTGGAAGTCTGTTAAAATCAGTCTTGTTCGCAATGTTTGAATTTTGTGACTAAAAACATCGGGACTTTTATTGAAGTATCCAACAGGTGTGTACTTTTAAAATTTTGTAATGGTTTACGTTTTTTTTTTTGGTAGACCTTTTTATTTTTAATGCCATAGGTGGCAAACTAGCTGACGTGCCGCCTGATACGGCATCACAGATACGTTGCCGACCAAAGAGTACTTTTTAATATAGGAAATGCCGACCCTTAGACTCTATTAACAGCCCTTTTGAAGAACCCCATATTAGTTATTCGTAAATGCCACTTTACTTACAGGATAAACTACATCAGCTATAAGTTTCATATAAATATTAGTGTATTGCCCAAGAGGCGTGAGTTTTCTTCCGATGCTGAGGCAGGAGCGGCACTGTAACTGGTTGTCGTGCTCGAATTCATGTTTTATTTCTAATAAATCCATGGCCATATTATAGTTCATTTAATTATCTTTCTATAATTTAACTTATAGGTATCTTCATAAAATTAAAAGTTAGAATATCAAAGAGAATATAAGTAAGAGTAGAATAATTTGATTTATGTGCAAATTGCAAAATCCAAAAATATTTTTTGGTGTTTTTTTTCGCCCATTGCTGACCAGGCTATTGTTATTAGGGTCATACCGCCTCATCTTCTGTATTGTACTGTCTTATGTAATCTACAAAAAATATTGATCCAGAGGATCACCTCACTGCCAGCTCACTGTTATATATGTACGAAACAGCAAAGAACATAAATAATTCTTCTGTGCATGTTGACGTGACGGATTGGGCTGACGGACCGCCGTCTAACCAACGGGAGAGAAAGAGCAATTTTTATCGTTGTCGATGTCGTTTTTCTAGGTTTTTCTTCAACTTTTTATGTCAGTTGTCAATATTGTCATTGTCAAACGTGACTGTGACAGTGTCACAGTGCGTATGGAACAAACCAAACCTGCCAAACCCAAGCCAAACCAAACCAAAAAACCAAATCAAATTGTATATATTGATCGAAACTACCTGCTCACAAAAAAAATAATTATAATTTTCAATTTTAAACAAAATATATGTAATGTTCTGTTACAAAAAGATTTAAGTTATCAGTAACATGCTAAGTTCTTAGAATTATTTAACTTACAAATCTCACAATTTCAAGATCTCAGAAGCGCCGATTTTAGCTGCTCGATAAAGATTTACGCTTGGTTATGAATGAAAAACGTAAATAAAACTTCAACACGGGTAATGATTATGAAAAACATGTGCCAGTTCAGGTGTGTGGCGCATGTTCCAGTCATAGCGCCGTCCCGGGTCAATTCAGCATTCTAAAGTTGTTTGATTACTCTTGGCTGCTGGCACAGCTGCTACATTGCACATGGCATCATTATATCTATATAAACATAACATTGCAACTGTGTAATATACCAAGTGGCTGTGAAAATGGATATAGAAGTCAAAGTACAAGTGAACCTGATCAACACATGTCATGGGTGCTTGAGCAGTGATCGTACAACTTCCCCTCTGGGGGAGAACGCAGACATGCTTCTAAGCTTGCTGGGGAGTCACAGGCAGTGTTTGGTCTATGTAAGTACCATATTTCACTCTTTATAAAAAACCAGCTGGGCTAGTGCACCTAGTCAAAATGTTTGTAGACTTTTTTTTATTTTGCCAAAGCGAGACAAGCGTATATGACGCTATCACATCAGAAATTACATTTAAAGATGTTTATAAGACAAAAACATCTTAAAACTAGTGAAACAATTTGCAGTAAACTATCAGAGCTACACTTAGTTAAAGAGTATAGAAATATTCACACAATTTTACTCAATTTCAGGGCATAGAAGATATCAAAATATGTTGGGAATGTGCAACAATGCTGAAGAAGTTCAAATCATTCCAAAGCCAAGTGAGAATGGCACAGGCGGGACTCATGAAGATGCTTTATGAAATAGTAAGTAATTTAATCCCCCTGCATTTCTAAACTATAAGATATAGAAACTTGTAACTTACAATACAGATAGGTCATAGTTCAAACCTTAATTCAAAATAATTTCGAACATTATCTGATCATGACTTATTGAGTTTTTTTTATTTTATTACAAAATAGGCTTGCGCTTGGGCGTCAACTCGCCTGATGCTAAGCGACGATGCGGCCTACGATGGATCACGCTTGCCTAGAAGAAACCGATTCACTCTTGACTTGAAGACACCCAGATTGTAACTATCGGGGAACACCCATTCAGGCAGTGCATTCCACAAACTAGCAGTTCGCTCAATAAAAGTGGAATCAAAGCGCTTCGTACGGATTTTCGGAATGTCAACCATAAAGCAGTGTCGATTAGTAACAGTGATAAAACTGTAATAAATTCAAGGTGTTCTACCTCAAAGGTCATTGACCTTTTTGTAAAATGGTCTTAACAAATAATGTTTCTCAATCAGTTTTCTCTATGTTTAAACTATAAAAAGTATATGCTATGTCGGGATGGTACATCTCTGAAATTTGACTAAGTCCACAGAGCTTTGTTCATTAGATTGTACAGATAACCATCATTTTCTGAACTGTGACTACAATTTTATGGCTTTGGCTACCATATGCGTGTCTCGACACGCTCTTGCCAAGTTATTTTTTTTTACTGCAATAATTAACTATTTTCAGGACTCCCATGCCAGCACCCTGTCAAAACTAACCATTGTCAACAAATACTTCTATGATCAAGACATAAAACACTACGCTAATAAAAAACTGAAGAAAAACAATGAACAATTACAATCTATAACAATAATAAAAACAGAATTTGAAGACATCCGCTCCTACTCAGACGAAGATGACACACTATTCACCTTTACAGATAATAAACCTGATGAAATCGATAATAAAACTGATAAAACAGATAATAAACTTGACAGGCTTGATAATAAAACTGATAATTACGAAGAAGATAATAAAATTGTTATTGATAATAAAGATTCTATAACAAAGGAAGAGTTGGAAATAGATTTGTTTGATGTGAAGGAGGAGACAGTAAAGTCAGAAATTCCAGTGAAAGTAAAGAAACCACGAAGACAGAAGGATATTAAATGCGTTAACAATGTTGTTGGTTACTACAAAAGATATGCAACATTGGTCAATACTGTGAAAAAGGACTGGGGCAGGTATTCTGCTTTAATACTACTTTAGTTAAAAACATAAATTAATAAAACCGGCCAAGTGTATCCCTGGCTTTAAATCAAACATTCCTCATGATGTATCCCTGGCTTTTAATCAAACATTCCTCATGATGTATCCCTGGCTTTTAATCAAACATTCCTCATAATGTATACCTGGATTTTAATCAAACATTCCTCATGATGTATCCCTGGCTTTTAATCAAACATTCCTCATGATGTATCCCTGGCTTTTAATCAAACATTCCTCATGATGTATCCCTGGCTATTAATCAAACATTCCTCATGATGTATCCCTGGCTCTTAATCAAACATTCCTCATGATGTATCCCTGGCTCTTAATCAAACATTCCTCATGATGCGTCCCTGGCTTTTAATCGACCTTTCCTTATGATGTATTCCTGGCTTTTAATCAAACATTCCTCATGATGTATCCCTGGCTTTTAATTTTAATTAAGTTTATGTTTAATCTGTCTTTCTTAAGACGCCTTAGATATGTTTCCTCAGTACTAGCCATGGTCTCTCTGCTGGCAACGGGATGTTGTCATAATCATGCATAACTTGTTTTTTTAATTTTTTCTCAACTTCAACTTTAGTGGTTACCTACGGAATATTTTTAAATTTACTTATTTGTTAAGCACTAGTTAGTAATTTGATGTAAATTTTTATTATTTTTCTTATCGCCATATTCATATCTACACTAATATTATAAAGAGGAAAGATTTGTACCTATTTTTGTATGTTTGTATGTTTGTAATGAATAGGCTCCGAAACTACTGAACCGATTTGAAAAATTCTTTCACTGTTGGGAAGCTACACTATCCCCGGGTGACATAGGCTATATTATATTTTGTAGCGAGGCCGAAGGCCGAGCTTACACTCGTGCGAAGCCGGGGCGGACGGCTAGTCTACACTAATATTATAAAGAGGAAAGATTTGTACCTATTTTTGTATGTTTGTAATGAATAGGCTCCGAAACTACTGAACCGATTTGAAAAATTCTTTCACTGTTGGAAAGCTACACTATCCCCGGGTGACATAGGCTATATTATATTTTGTAGCGAGGCCGAAGGCCGAGCTTACACTCGTGCGAAGCCGGGGCGGACGGCTAGTCTGTTATATACTAATCCGTGGTCAACGATGCTGGTATCACAACTAGCTAATATTTCTGTTCTTGAGTGGAGACCATGAACCGGAAGACGAAGCGTAGGTAAGCCTCCCACTAGATGGACCGACGACATCGTGAGAGTCGCGGGCATCCAGTGGATGCAGATGGCAGGTTGCCGTTCAGTGTGGAGGGTGCAATACAATGATGCTTTTCGCATCCTCATGAAAAAAGCACGTTATTGCAGCGCGTCGGGCATGTTCGCCGATGCACGGGTTCCGGATTTCTTTGCTGTCATCAGATCCAGAGTGGCTTCCTTCTGGGCTGGGTTGAGGAGTTCGAAGAACGGCATATTGCAGTGCATGGGGGACTACCTTGGTAGCCCGATTTTTAAATCGTGGCTGACAGTGCACCGGAGTGCGAACCGAAAATGACTGTGATATTTCTATAATTTTAACAATTTTATGTTATTATTGCATTTTTAAGTATGATCTATTTCTAATTTTCTTTTGTAACTGTAACATATGTGTAACAATATGGGTTCCATGCCTGAAATAAATACATTTTATTTTATTTTATTTATTAAAGTGGGAGGCCTATGTTCAGCAGTGACCGTCTTATGGCTGATGATGATGAGGACGTTAAACTTCTATCTCCCCTCTTCCCCACCCGAAAATAATATAAGAATAGGGTGGCTGTGCATCGGAGATTAAAAATACAAGTTACTTTCCAGCTGGGAGGATGTTCGCACTCATTTCAAATTGGTCCAGTTCGGCGAGAAAGAGATGGAAGATCATTTCTTCACAAAAGACCGCCGGAACACGTCGTACGAACGACTGCCACATAAGTGCGGCGCTTGCACCCTGGGGTACACCAAGGAAGATGACCTCAAACGGCACATGGACCTGAACCATCATAAGGTTTGACAGCCCCGTTGACAGCACAGAATACATATAACTACAGTAGATTCACTCCGCAAAATCATTTAAATAAGTAGCGACTCTTACTACTACACAATAAAGTCCAATTCAGGACGTGCGAGCGATAACGCCCTATAGCAATATTAACCTACAAGTTGCCTCTCTGTCTATCGCGTAACTCTTGTCGCATTATCTCTGTCTATCGCGCGGCAGCGGGCACGGCAAGTCCGACAAGACGACTACTTGTAGCTTCGTACCTAAAGTGTGGAGTGCGCCAGGCCTGCCGTTAGCTTACTTTGGTAGTGATCCTGCCTTCTGCGCTTGAGGGCGTGGGTTCGATTCCCATCTAGGACAAACATTTGTGAGATGAACATTTGTGTTTGTTCTATGTCTGGGTGTTAATATCTACTTAAGTATGTATTAAAAAAAAAAAAAAAGTATATCAGTCTCTGGCAGCCATATTACAAGCTTTGCTTAATTTGGGGTCAGATATGACCATGAGTGCAATAATGTCCCAGGTATTTATTTAAGATTAGTCGCCGAATCACCGGCCCTAGTGTGAGGTTTAAGGCTACGGGGGCCTTACTAAACCCCCTACCTTAAGCGTGTTAATTAGGTAGGTACTACCGCAGTAGGGGAAAACCTAATTAACACGCTTTTATTAGCTTGGTATGTATCTAAGTAACGGAATCTTTGAACGTGATTTTCATCTTTCAAAACGTCGGATTGATTTGAAACTTTGCACACTTATCAAGGACCGATGACAATGCAATAATTTAAATAGTTTGTCCTATTATCAGGATCTTCAAGATTAGCCATTATAAAGTATGTTTTTTAGTTTTTTTAAACTGCGAGAATTGTTTGAGCGATTCTGTTTAGGTGATTGTGAAAAGTTGCGCGACCGCAAAACGTGTCTCTGCGCAGTAAAGTTCATATTCGCGTGATTTTCCGCAATGCTCTGTTTCGAGCTCGTGTTAAGAGGTAGCCCCTGCAAATGTTACATAACCCTACATTGGTGCGAATGATTTGGCAACGAAGCCATTCATAGACCCTTTTCGCGTGAACTAGCTGCAGCTAATTCAACCCTGTCACCTTCAGGACCTCGGCCACAGATTAAATAACAAAAGAGGTTGCATCTCAACCAAAACTAAAACTATTTACATGGAACTACATACAGATCGAACCAGAAATGAGGAGATCCGTAGACGAGCAAAAGTTACCGACAGCCCACCGGATTAGCAAGTTGAAGTGGCAGTGGGCACCACATGGCACGTAGAACATGGGGCTTAAAGGTTCTCGAATCACCACGCAAGGGCAGATCGGGGGGGGGGGGGGGGTCATGACTCCCACCCTGGACCCAGCCCATACCTACTTTTTACTTGTATCTATGATTATAAAAATTAAATTACAACTTCTTGTGCCTTGACCACGCCTATGTGACCCCCCCCCCCCCTCCCTGGCACCAAAGCTGGATTCGCTCTTGTCACCACGGACCGGTAAGCGCAGCGTAGTACGTCCACCCACAAGATGGACAGACAACCTAAAAAAAACCGTAGCAAAACGCTGGATGCAGGCCGCTTCAAACCGGCCCTTTTGGAGATCGATGGTGGAGGCCTATGTCCAGCAGTGGACGTCCTATGGCTGTAATGATGATCATGATGACATACAGCTATTTCCCATAATTTCAGGAAGGATCCCCATATAAGTGTACACTGTGCGGCAAACGTCAGTCCTCCGCCGAAGCCCTAGAGAAGCACTGGCGCTCGCACTCGGTCGTGTTTCAGTGTAACACGTGCGCAGACGTCTGTAAGGAAAACTTTATGAGAAAACATTTGGATCACGCGCACACCAGAACGTATGATTGCACCGTGTGTCATATGAAATTTAGGTGAGTATGTTTGATGCCTGCTCTCTATGGGGAAATTACAAATAAAAGTACAAAATTATTTATTTCATATAAAATACAGTTACAATAAAACAATTAAGGTGATACGTTTCATGTTTGGCGGGAAATTCAAATTTCAAACAGTTTTTTTGTCCGTGTAGCTAGTCCGGGTAATTATTGTGAAATGGCACAGTGTTTGCGAAAATTGTTGGTCGTTTTTTACATTATCATGTACAGCTATTAATCAGTTACTCACCATATTACTAAAATTTGCCAATAAACCGTTTAAAACAGGTAAAAATTTGTTTATTGACAAATGTATGTAATAATGTGCATTGGAGATAAATCTTTACGGGAGTTTGTAAAGAATAATAACCAATTTTCGCAAACATCATGATCGTTTACAATAATTACCCGGCCTAGCTACAAGAACAAAAAGCTGTTTGTAATTTGAATTTCCCGCCAAACGCACACATGCAATAATGCACATTATTACATACATTTGTCAATAAACAAATTTTTGCTGTTTTAAACGGTTTATTGCCAAATGTAAGTAATATGGTGAGTAACTGATTAATAGCTGTACATGATAATGTAAAGAACAACCAACTATTTTCGCGAACACTGTGCCATTTCACAATAATTACCCGGCCTAGCTACAAGGATAAAAAAACTGTTTGAAATTTGAATTTCCCGCCATATGTGAAACGTATCACCTTCAGCCACAGAAAAGAGAAGTAAATAGAACAGAAATGAGAAGGAAACTCTGTCGCCAGGTATTGTGACAGATATGTGATTGAACATTTTTATTTATGTCAACGCGTCGAACTCGGTGAATGCGGTTGAAACTATAGTCGGAGTATCCGGCTTAATCTTGCGTGAGTAATTCCCGTGTGATATAATTAAAAAGATACGTTTCATGTTGTAGCCACTTGCACCCATATAAACCCATAGCAACTGTGACGCGGAGTTCGACGCGTTGACATAAATAAAAATGTTCCTTGCTACCAACACTGATTGTGATATTATTTGTGACAGTTGGAATAATGTAACGAAAGTTTTTTTGACTTATTGTGAAAATTTAACTGATCAATGGGACAGGGGCAAAAAAGCCGTTGACTATAATGACAATTTGTATGACATACTAATTTTATGTTGACATATTTTTACAGCAATTTGTTGTATTTATTATATTAGTAATTTTATAATATTATTCCTATTTTTACTAGGAAATCTATTTTAGTTTAACAATATGTGAGATAAATGTTAGTGGAATTTGTCCGTTTTTATTCTCAACTAGCCGTCCGCCCCGGCTTCGCACGAGTGTAAGCTCGGCCTTCGGCCTCGCTACAAAATATAATATAGCCTATGTCACCCGGGGATAGTGTAGCTTCCCAACAGTGAAAGAATTTTTCAAATCGGTTCAGTAGTTTCGGAGCCTATTCATTACAAACATACAAACATAGGTACAAATCTTTCCTCTTTGTAATATTAGTGTAGATAAATAATTTGAATAAATAAAATGTGTGAAAACCACGTCAGTTTCCATCATGAAACGAATGGTTAACATATGGTATGGTAAATTGATTTCAGTACCCTCAAATCGTTCACACTGCACTACAAGAAAATGCATATGACGTATATATGTGATTACTGTAACCACACTCTCACCACTAAGAAGAAGATGGAAAAACATATCTGGTAACTAGTACATGTATTATCGCTTAATCCCACGGTTGGTGCTATAGTTAAAGTTGTACATAATGATGACAAACAAACAAATTTATCTCACTTATATTAGGTATCTTAGATATGTAGTGGTAGGACTCTTTTGCAGGGGTCCGCCTGGGGAAGTACCACTTTTGCCAGTTATTCAACCGCCAAGCAATAGTGTGCAAACACTACTGTGTTCCAGATTGAAGGGCAATGTTTCCAGGTAATTACAGGGCACACAGAGATTTGACATCTTATATCTCGGGGTGACGAGCGCAGTGCATTGCCATCCAGGGTTTTGAACTGTTGAAGTTCAAAATTCTGAGTGACGTTGAGCTGTTATGGGCAGGCGTGAAGAGCTATCAGGTGAGCGACTTCGTGCGTCTCGTCACTCACTATCACAAAAAAAAACGGCTGTACGGATCTGGATGAAATTTGGCACAGAGATAGAATATAATATTATAAATGTGAAAGTTTGGATGGATGGATGATTGTTACTCAATCACGCCAGAATGGCTGATCGGATCTGCATGACATTTGGCACAGAGATAGATTATAGTCTGGAATACTACTTAAAAAAAAGGCTACTTTAAAACGGCTGGACCGATTTGGATGAAATTTTGTGTTCCTGGAGCGGGTCATAGTAGCGAGACCGAAGGCCGAGCTAACACCCGTGCGAAGCCGGGGCGGGTCGCTAGTTTTGACATAAATTTGGTTTTACATAATATGTTGTTCCAGAGGCTCCCGAACTAGTCTGGGACTGTGTGTCGGGTGCCAGGGGCTTCTCTTATATATCGTTATATTTATGCCAAAGCAAACAATTATATCCCCGATCCGCTTCGATCCCCAAGCCGCCTGCCAAGCGTGGGGATTATAGCAACACCCCTCTCTATGAGGGAGGCCTTGTCCAACAGTGGACGTTAATTGGCTGATGATGTGTGTTTGTGTGAAACAATTATATCACCGAAAATAAAAATATATGAAATAGAAAGGTTCTTGAGTGGAGACCACGAACCGGAAGACGCAGCGTAGGTAGGCCTCCCACTAGATGGACAGACGACATTGTGAGAGTCGCGGGCAACCAGTGGATGCAGATGGCAGGATGTCGTTCAGTGTGGAGGTTAAAGGGGGAGGCCTATGTTCAGCAGTGGACGTCTTCTGGCTGATGATGATGATGAAACAATTATATAATGCAAAATATTATACATAACTAGTGCTGACTTCGTACGCGTAGATTTTCATATAATCTTTCAATCATTTTTTCCTCCCTTAATTCGGCCCTTGCGCAAAATAACTTAGCCTATACTTCAATCTGGTCATAGCTAGGCATATTCGTGAAAACCGTAATTTAAATCCGTCCAGTGGTTTAGGAAATGTGCGTGGACAAACAAACAGACAAAAATTCTTAGAACTGTCTTAACGTGTTCTGCTGCTTATTTTAAGACGCCCTGTGTGTGTTTTTTTTTATATCTTCTATTATAGATTTTTTTATCTCAACGTTTTTAATATATGTATAGATTTATTATTAGTAAAATGAACCCCCTTTAGGCTTAGCATAACCTTTTCTTATCACCCTGTATAATTATTTATTTCAGTGAACACCACATTACGTACACATGTAAGGACTGCAACCGACCTTACAAAAATTATATTTACTACAAAAAACATTGCTATTCACTCCATCCAGACAAGGTATGCAACGTTTTTATTACTCTAACCACAGTATATATATAAACACGGAAGATTTACTCCGCAAAATCATTTAAATAAGTAGCGACTCTTGCTACTACACAATAAAGTCCAATTCAGGACGTGCGAGTGATAACTACCTACAGCTATATTAACCTACAAGTTGCCTCTCTGTCTATCGCGTATCTCTTGTCGCGTTATCTCTGTCTATCGCGCGGCAGCGGGCACGGCAAGTCCGACAAGACGACTACTTGTAGCTTCATACCTAAAGTGTGGAGTGCGTCAGGCCTGCCCAAACTGTATTGACAGACATTGTCTTGGCAAAATTTAAATAAGTTTTTATTAAAATTGCAGAACGAAGCTTAAATAGCCATGGTATGCCAATTCAAATTCAACTTAATTTATTTCAGGTTCATAATACCCATAAACACAAGTTAAATATAAAAATTAATACAAATTACAATTAAAGTCACGCTTAGATAAAAATTGCATAAAATAAAAAACTAAAATTAATACATGCTAAATTAAATACCTACTACTAATATGGTCAAAGTTTCTCGCCCATCATTACACGCATCCATTTATTTTGTATGGGACAGTCCATGCGTGCAACAATCATCTTCAGGATGCCATACTCTTTTGTGATGCGGTTTTTCGAAGTTTATTAAGAACTAGCCGTCCGTCCCGGCTTCGCACGAGTGTAAGCTCTGCCTTCGGCCTCGCTACAAAATATAATATAGCCTATGTCACCCGGGGATAGTGTAGCTTCCCAACAGTGAAAGAATTTTTCAAATCGGTTCAGTAGTTTCGGAGCCTATTCATTACAAACATACAAACATACAAAAATAGGTACAAATCTTTCCTCTTTATAATATTAGTGTAGACAAAGACAAATCTATTAATTCTGGTTTATAAATACGTTTTTATATGATCTTTCCAGTCTACATATTGATCTACTGTGACACGTAAATACTTGGCGGTATTAGTCTCGTTCAAATTTGTATTATCTACACTAATATTATAAAGAGGAAAGATTTGTACCTATTTTTGTATGTTTGTAATGAATAGGCTCCGAAACTACTGAACCGATTTGAAAAATTCTTTCACTGTTGGAAAGCTACGCTATCCCCGGGTAACATAGGCTATATTATATTTTGTAGCGAGGCCGAAGGCCGAGCTTACACTCGTGCGAAGCCGGGGCGGACGGCTAGTCATACATAATTGAGTCACAAATTGCTGTTGACGTTCAAAATTCTGAGTGGCGTTGAGCTGTTATGGGAAAGCGTGAAGAGTCATCAGGCGAGCGACTACGCTCGTCTCGTCACTCAAAAGGGTGTTATTTAGGGACATAATGATGTACATATTGTTTTTGGTAATTTCAGCTGAATTCTAAAACTGACCCGGAGCTGTCATTTTGCGTGGAATGCAACAAACAGTTCCCGAGCATAGACAAATACAAAACGCATCTGCGAGTCTCATCGGTACATAACAAGAAGAAAACTACCGCGTAAGTTTTAACTAAAGTCACCTACTACCTCGGCTACCTGTTTTAAACGATTCTGTTTAGATAATGAGTTTCCGCACTGGGTTGTTTTGAGCTCGTGTTAAGAGTTAGTGGTAAGGCCCCAGGTATAGGGTTTGGATCCCGGGATGTCTCATGTTTCGAAGGCCCGGGATTTTCTAACGGCCACATTTTGATTGGCACCCTGGTTGATATATATTCTCCTAATCATAAATATGCGTAAAAATAAAATAAAAAAAAGCAAAAACTCGATGACCGAAGTAATTCTGCAGCCGGATCTTAGACTAAACTCGATGACCGAAGTAATTCTGCAGCCGGATCTTAGACTAAACTCGATGACCGAAGTAATTCTGCAGCCGGATCTTAGACTAAACTCGATGACCGAAGTAATTCTGCAGCCGGATCTTAGACTAAACTCGATGACCGAAGTAATTCTGCAGCCGGATCTTAGACTAAGTGTGCGAGCCTGACTCGCACTTGGCCGTTCTTTATTGTCATAAACCAATTTAAATCGTTTATTTTAATCATCATCATTTCAGCCATAGCACGTCCACTGCTGGACATAGGCCTCCCCCATCGATCTCCAAAAGGGCCAGTTGGAAGGGCCATCCAGCCGTTTCTGCGTGATTGAGTAACATCCATCCATCCATCCAAACTTTCACTTATATGATATTAGTGTGATTCTTGTTCCAGACTGCCATGTCCCGAGTGCGGTAAGGTTTTCTGCCGCAAGAAAAATTTGTCGTATCATTACAACTTGTTCCACTTGAAGAAGACCAAATATTACTGTGAAATATGCGATAAGGTAAATGGCCATACTGATAAAAAAAATAAAATAATAATTTTGCATTGGCTTTACTAAACATAGGTGAACTGCACGTCTATTCTGCAAGCTAAGTGAACGCGCAAGTGAAGTGATAAGCTAAGTGAACGCGCAAGTGAAGTGAACGCGCAAGTGAAGTGATAAGCTAAGTGAATGTGATTTTTTCTTGCCAATTTCAAATTTTTTTTTTTTTTATATAGAATAGATCTACGTTTGGCCACCAACTCGCCTGATGGTAAGCGACGGTGTGGCCGAGGATGGAACACGTTGACCTAGAAGAAATCTATTCACTCTAGCCTTGAAGATGCCCAGATTGTAGTTCGTAAATGTCAAAACATCAAATTTTAAAGGCAAGGGACTACAGTTAAGGGTGATCGATGAGATGAGATGATGAGAGGGACTCGACATTTTGACATTTCTCTGTAGTAATTGACAAGAAAAATACACGTTCACTTGGCTTATCACTTCACTTGCGCGTTCACTTAGCTTGCAGAATAGACCGGCTGGACCAATTGAAATGCGACCAAACGGGGACCAGCTTTCAAATAAAAAAGAATCATCAAAATCGGTTCACCCAGTCGAAAGTTCTGAGGTAAAAAACATTAAAAAAAACTGTCGAATTGAGAACCCCTCCTTTTTAGAGGTCGGTTAAATTATCATCTAGCTGATCTGGTGATGGAGCCAGGAGGTGGAGAGTAAAAATCTTTCATGGTTACTAGTAAACTCTCCGGGTTTGGACTCCATACTCGGTAGGCCCAACTTAATAATTTTTTTACCTATGCTATCCACTCCTGCGCAAAAGTTATTTTATGTTTAAGGGTATTTTTAGTTAAAGGTTCGCGACGTTAACCGATGATGCGGTCTACGATGGAGCACTTGCCTAGAAGAAACTGATTCACTCGTGATTTGAAGACACCCAGATTGTAACTATCGGGGAACATCCATTCAGGCGGTGCATTCCAGAGAGCAGTTCGCACAGTAAAAGTGGAATCAAAGCGCTTCATCATCATTAGCCTGAAGACATCCACTGCTGAACATAGGCCTCCCCTTTAACCTCCACACTGAACGACATCCTGCCATCTGCATCCACTGGATGCCCGCGACTCTCACGATGTCGTCGGTCCATCTAGTAGGAGGCCTACCTACGCTGCGTTTTCCGGTTCGTGGTCTCCACTCAAGAACCTTTCTTCCCGAGTTTTTTTAACCATTACTATCCCACTGCTGGGCAAAGGTCTCCCCCATTTCCTTAGTATATTATAGTTATATTAAATTATTTGTTTATTAAACATTCATGTGATGAACATTTGTGTTTGTTCTATGTCTGGGTGTTAATATCTATTTAAGTATGTATTTAAAAATATATATGTACGTATATCAGTCTCTGGCAGCCATATTACAAGCTTTGCTTAGTTTGGGGTCAGATGACCGTGTTTTCATATTTATCGGGACTTATCGCGTACATACTATTAAATATAGGTAAAAATAGATACCTTTCGCTCGACGTTTCGACCATGTTACAATGGCCGTGGTCACGAGCTGACTCAAAAAAAACCGACCGAAAAATATGACCGTGTGTCATAAATTTTTGTCAAATAATGTGTCAGTTTTTTTTTTTTTTTTTTTTTCATGAAATGGGCTAGCGTTTGACCACAACTCACCTGATGGTAAGCGACGGTGCGGTCTAAGATGGGGCACGCTTGCCCACGAGGTGCCTATTCACTCTTGCCTTGATATTTATTCTTCCTTCCAGTACTTTGCTCGTCCGTCCGGTTTGAGAACTCATCGGCAGAATGTACACTTGAAGATAGAAAAAGTTAAAGATAAGATTTGCGACTTGTGCGGACGAGGGTTTGCTGTAAGTATTGACTTTTTAACCGACTTCCAAAAAAAGAGGAGGTTCTCAATTCGACTGTTTTTTTTTCATCATCCACCTTGCCTTCTGCCTGCCAATGTTCAAAAACTTATATACAAAATGTAGGGTTACGCAATACGCATATACCCACTAACTGCTATACTAAGCCGAAAGGAGGTCATTGTAAACTACTTTTACTATGGGTATTACCATGAAATTGTAAAATAATTTTGCTGTTCCATACATTTTGTCAAGTGACAATGGCCGTTTTTAACCGACTTCCAAAAAGAAAGAGATTCTAAATTCGATTGTTTAAAAAAAAAAGTTTGTTACCTCAGTACCGTTAGTACAAGATTTGATAGTTTGCGAAAACTTTTTTCGTTTTGTTCCATACATTGCTGGGCTGAAAGCTATTCGAAACTATTTTTCGTATTTGAGTGAAGCAACCTATACTGCCGATTACTACCGATTTTAGTTCATCCGCGTTTCCGCTAGAGGCGCTTTACTAAAATGTATGGAACAATACGAAAACGAAAAAAGTTTTGAAAACTGTCAAATCTTGTACTAAGGGTACAGAACTTTTGACTGTATGAAGCGATTTTGATTATTTTTTTAGTTGAAAGCTGGCGCTTCCCGTTTTGTCCCATTTTAATTTGGTCCAGTTCTACTGTTTTATTTTTGTACAATATAACAATTAAAGTCATTTCCGCACAAAAAATATTGTATGAGACATCTGTCGGAACACTTCAGTACTAAATCAGGCATGCGCTCTCTAAAACCGATAGTGCCTAATTAATGCACGCGCTATGGGATAGAGGGCGCATTCTGACATTTTTATGAAGTCAGTTTTTAGGGTTCCGTACCCAAAGGATAAAACGGGACCCTATTACTAAGGCTCCGTCCGTCCGTCTGTCACCAGGCTGTATCTCATGAACCGTGATAGTTGGACAGTTGAAATTTTCAAAGATGATGTATTTCTGTTGCCGCTATAACAACAAATACTAAAAAACAGAATAAAATAAATATTTAAGGGGGCTTCCATACAACAAACGTGATTTTTTGCTCGATATTGATAACGGCAACAGGTAGACGCTTGAAATATTCACATAATATTTAGTTATATATCCACTTTAAAAATGAATAATTACATTAAAATAAAACAAATATTTAAGGGCTCCCATACAACAAACGTGATTACATTTGCTGTTTTTTTAGATAATTGTACGGAACCCTTAGTGCGCGAGTCCGACTCGCACTTGGCCAGTTTTCTTATTTGAATTTAATTTGATAAAGTTGAATGTTCTTTCCATTCTAGAGTCACGTGGTGCTCCGTAATCACAGGCGTACACATACCGGGGAGCGCCCCCATAAGTGTCCTCACTGCGCCGCGGAGTTCATACAGAAATACGCGATGCAGACTCATGTGCGGACGCAGCATAAAGAGTTCAACAAAGACGCACCGCTCAAAGAGGTCCCGAAGAAACCTAGCGTGGTCCCTGCTTGGCCTGAAGCTGGCTATTTCGTATAGCCAGAACCAGAAACGACATCATCATCAGCCAGAAGACGTCCACAGCTGTACATAGGCCTCCCCCTTTAACCTCCACACTGAACGACATCCTGCCATCTGCATCCACTGGATGCCCGCGACTCACACGATGTCGTCGGTCCATCTAGTGGGAGACTACCTACGCTGCATACTATTAAAATTTGCATGAAGTGGTGTATTTGACAGCTCCGTTAGCTAACTGTCAAAGCTGTCAAATAATTGTAATAAATCTGCTTACGTAATACTTAACGGCCCACATCCCCCATGCACTGGGCCAGCATGGCCCATCCTCTCTGAGAAGCCATGTCCTAGTCCAAGCAGTGGGAATATGATAGGCTGATGTTTTTTTTTAAATGTTAGTGAGAGAAGATGCTCGAAGCGCAGACCGGTGGCGCCATCTAGTTTTAAACTCTGTATCAGTATTATTTATTTGTGAATATTAGTGTTATTAGCTGAGAAAGATAACTGTATATTGTATTTCTACGATAGATCACAAGATTAATTCTAAAGGTTAGAAAACCCGACAAATGAATTTTAACCGATTTCCAAAAAGGAGGTTCTCAATTCGAATGTTTTTTTAAAATGTTTGTTTACTCAGAACTTTCGACTGGGTGAACCTATTTTGATGATATGTTTTTTATTTGAAAGCTGGTGCTTCCCGTGTGGTCCCATTTCAATTTGATCCAGTTCTGACATTTTTATGAAGTCGGTTTTTAGGGTTCCGTACCCAAAGGGTAAAACGGGACCCTATTACTAAGGCTCCGCTGTCCGTCTGTAACCAGGCTGTATCTCATGAACCGTGATAGACAGTTGAAATTTTCACAGATGATGTATTTCTGTTGCCGCTATAATAACAAATACTAATAAATAGAATAAAATAAACATTTAAGGCAATACAAAAGCCCATACAAAAAAACGTGATTTCTAACATTCGAGTACCTTGATTTTGCTACTCAACACTAGATGTCTCCTAATGCGTTCGAGGCATTACGAGACATTGTATAATTGCCGCTACTCACTCATAGATGTCGTGGCAATACAAAATTAAATAAATAGGTACTATTTTGCTTATTATAGATAATGGTACGGAACCCTTCGTGCGCGAGTCCGACTCGCACATGGCCGTTTATTTATTATGATTATTTTAAACTCTGTATCAGATCAGTATTATTTATATGTGAATATTAGTTTTATTAGCCAAGAAAGATTACTATGTATTGTAATTCTACATAAATCACAATGTTATTTCTAAATGTAAAAAAGCCGACAAATGCATTTTTGATGGACCAAATTTCCCAAACGGTACAACTAAGCTTCTTAGATAGTTGATTGAATCAGGCGTTACTTTGCGGAAGTCCATTTTCAAAACTGTTTTAATGATGAATTTCTAGTGTAATTCCGCTTCTACGTCGCTTCGAGTACAATAAGGAATTTGTGATAAATATTTGTTGATAATGTTAATGTTATGTTGTTGACTCGTCCTGAGGATGCCTCGTGAAGAGGCGAAACACGTGTCGACAAAGTGCACTAAGGAAACGGGTATAATTTATTACTTTTTTAAATTCAATTAAAATACATGTAATTTCAATTAATATATATATTTTATGTTTCAGAATTAATACATTTTTGTTTTCAGATTCAGTATTATCATATTTCATGTGACAGAATTAATAAATTTTTGTTTCAGATTACTTTAATAATTTTTTAATTAAAAATAATTCAGAATTAATTAATTTTTGTTTCAGGTTACGTTAATTTTCAATTTATGTAATTAATATTTTATATCAGGTTAGGCAAAATTAAACTCAATAAAATTAACATTATCAACAAATATTTATCACAAATTCCTTATTGTACTTGAAGCGACGTAGAAGCGGAATTACACTAGAAATTCATCATTAAAACAGTTTTTAAGCTTCTTAGTCTTGAACATCGGCGCAAAGTTGCTAGTCTATCGGTTTTTTATTTGATACATTTTGGAGAGTGCGCATCAGATCAGCATGATTTAATTCCCTCCGGCCCTTTTTTCTATCGGACTGCCAGAGCGGGCACGAAAAATCGACACCACTTTATGGTTGACATTCTGAAAACCCGTACGAAGCGCTTTGATTCCACTTTCATTGTGCGAACTGCTAGTATGTGGAATACGCTGCCTGAATGCGTGTTCCCCGATAGTTACAATCTGGTGTCAAGTCAAAAGTGAATCGGTTTCTTCTAGGCAAGCGTGATCCATCGTAGGCCGCATCATCGCTTAACATCAGGCGTGTTGGCGGCCACGCGCAAGCCTATCTTACCATAAAAAAAAGGTGTTTCGAGCTAAGATTTAAGATAAGATAAGAGCATTTTACCTTAGATAGGTTGTGCCCACCACCATACGCTCGGGCGCTAATAGTTCTAGGGACTAAACAAGTCTTTAACCTCGAGGTAAACACTGCGCTTTTCATTATGAATACAACTTACCAACAGGCGAGTTGGTGGTAAAACGCGGACAAATACGCGATTAAAAAAAAAAAGAAGGAAACTAAAAATAAAAACATGAACTGACACTGGCAAATGCACGAGAAGTGCGGGACCATTATCCACTGAGAAAAAAAAAGTTGAAATACAAATGTGTAAATAGAACTATTTTTTTTAATAATTTGAGTCAGTTGTCACTGTCAGTTGAAAGTGATTCTCTCTAGGACTGAAATGTTTTACTTTTCTTAACTTCAAAACTACCTTCCGAGTATGAGTAGTGAAAAATTATTTATTCTTTTTTATATTTATTGCTAAGATATTGTGTAAGATAATAAATTAATGAAGTATTTAATTTCAGAATTATAATTGTGTAAAAAGTATGAATTAAAAATAATGAATTCTGAATCTAAAGGTTTGTATTTTTTTTTCTTTTTAAGAGCTTTTTATCGACTGTTTTTATGTGTGCGTGTGTGTGTAGGTAATCTTGCAAGCCCACTTCCTTTCCATCTTACAGAGTTGAATTTTTACATATTGGTTCTGTTCCGATGACATGGCATTTGTATGGTAAGTATGACCAGCAGGGCTATTATGAATCTTTGATCGGGATCGCGACTTGTCAAAATTATGTCAAAAAAAAAGCGTTGTCTATTTCCAATTTCGTAGTATGAAATTGGAAATAGATAACCCTTTTTTTTTTTCTTCATAACCCTTTTCAAGTGTCAAAATTCTGTCAATTCTGACACTGACTGATCCCGATCAAAGATCCATAATAGCCCCGCTGAATCTACATCCAGGATCTAGCTCCAGGTAAAGGAACTCTTCAACGGTCAACAGCACAGACACGAAATGTATACGCATTTTATTATGATGCCGGTTTTAAGTTTTACCATACATGGTTGCTGCAGTCAGGGTTGGGCCCTGACTAGAGAACTCCTCAATGGTTATCAGCACAGACATGAAATGTGTCCCATTTCATTCTGTCAGTTTAAAGCATTTAAATAATAGTAGTTTTTTGCATTGAGCACAGAGTTATTAATGCAAGAAACTAAAAAAAATAACGGACATTATTGCACACATGGTTGTCTTACCCCAAACTAAGCAAAGCTTGTAATATGGCAGCCAGAGATTGATATACATACATATATATTTTTAAATACATACTTAAATAGATATTAACACCCAGACATAGAACAAACACATATGTTCATCACACAAATGTTTGTCCTAGATGGGAATCGAACCCACGCCCCAAGCGCAGAAAGTAGGTTCACTACCAACTGAGCCACCGGGGCAGTCACAATATTTATTTCTGAAACGTTTCTACATTATCCCATCTGCAGAGGTAAACTTTTATTGTCTTAACAATGGGCCCCAAACGCGCGGATCCAGCCCTCAAAAAAGGTTGAGGTCACAGCTACCTGAAAATCGGGCAAGTGCGAGTCAGCGTATGAACCTTGCTCGTGCATGATCCATATAGTGCATTCGTACAAAGGAAATGTTTTAAAAAAATTATATGACGGCCTGACCAAGATTTTGTACAGTGAATCGTAGTTTCATGTGGGTACAGCTGTGGGGCGTCACAAGTCACGTATTAGGGTTGTGGGCATGCCCATCGTGCCCACAACGGTGGATCCCGCCTGGCCCCAAACTATTTTTTTTATTATGTCGGCGCCCGAGTGCATTCGAGGGCACTAAATTAACACAATGCTCGTGCCGTAAATCCCACCCTCATAATTCTGTTTGTTTACCCATGTAATGTGTCTATATATTTATCTATCTCTGCCTAACGCCTTTTTTCAGATGATCAAGTAAAAGATAATTTTTTCGCATTTTTTTATTACAAAATGTAACTTAAAATTAACTTAAACATACACTCCAAACGAACAAAAAAACAATCATACAAGAATCAGTATGCTACAATTTGTAAATGTCCCCCGTAACGGAAAGGGACCTTTACGCTGAGGCAGCCTAACTTTGAACTGGCAACTTTAATACAATTCGTTGCTTGAATGTGGAATGTAACTTTGCCAATAATTTTACTCCACAATTAATTATAAAGTGTTTTATTACTTGAGATTAGAAACCTCGGTTTTGGTATAATTTCCTTTACTGCGTTACTTCCATCAAGTGCGGTGCGTCTGGAACAAAAAAATAAACATACCCTCTTTAAACAGCTTATTTTATTCACTGTAAATCTACACTAATATTATAAAGAGGAAGGATTTGTACCTATTTTTGTATGTTTGTAATGAATAGGCTCCGAAACTACTGAAACGATTTGAAAAATTCTTTCACTGTTGGGAAGCTACACTATCTCTGGGTGACATAGGCTATATTATATTTTGTAGCGAGGCCGAAGGCCGAGCTTACACTCGTGCGAAGCCGGGGCGGACGGCTAGTAATGAATAAAAAGCATCACCGCGGCCATGAATCACTCACGTCGCTCATGATTCAAACTTGAATCACTAACGTCGCTCATGATTCAAACTTGAATCACTCGCTAAGCTCGTGGGTGAACCGATTTTGATGATTATTTTTAGGGTTCCATACCCAAAGGGTAAAACGGGACCCTCTTACTAAGACTCCGTTCTGTCCGTCTGTCACCAGGAACCGTGATAGTTAAACGGTTGAAATTTTCACAGATGTATTTCTAACATTCGAGTACCTTGATTTTGCAACTCGACACTAGATGTCTCCTAATGCTTTCGAGGCAAATTGTATTATTGCCGCTACTCACTCATAGATGTCGTGGCAATACAAAAATTAAAGAAATAGGTACTATTTTGCTTATTATAGATACTGGTACGAGTCCGACTCGCACATGGCCGGTTTTTTATTTGAAAGCTGGTGCTTCCCGTGTGGTCCCATTTCAATTTGGTCCAGTTCTGACATTTTTATGAAGTCGGTTTCGTGCAAGGCCGATTATCGAACCTGGTGTGGTCAGATTGTAAAGCGCACATGGTGTTGTCTGAGTGTTGTAAGAGTACTGACCTCCTGATCCGTCGCTGAACATGAACTCGTCCTGATACTCCTTGAGGAACTGCTCGGAGCGGTGCTCGTCCAGAAACAGGGAGTACACCTTCTTCACGTCTTCCATGCTCACCTGGGGAAACAATCGATATTATAGTTTAAATAATTCTCGCAGTTTAAAAAATTAAAAAACATGCTTCAAAATCGCTTATCCCAAAGGTCCGGTGAGGATAATGGAACAAACTATTTTAAATTAATAATAAATAAATATCTGGGCCTTTTCCAAACTAAGCAAAGCTTGTAATATGGCTGCCAGACACTGATATACGTACATGTATAATTTTAAATACATACTTAATTAGATATTAACACCCAGACATAGAACAAACACAAATGTTCATCACACAAATGTTTGCCCTAGGTGGGAATCGAACCCACACCCCCAAGTGCAGCAGGTAGGTTCACTACCAACTGAGCTACCGGGGCAGTCATTTCACTGGCAGTTTTAATTATTGCATTGTCATCGGTCCTTGATAAGTGTGCAAAGTTTCAATTTTATTTGATGTATGAAGTAGTTGAAAATCAAGTTCAAAGCTTAGTCATTTTATCTACACTAATATTATAAAGAGGAAAGATTTGTACCTATTTTTGTATGTTTGTATGTTTGTAATGAATAGGCTCCGAAACTACTGAACCGATTTGAAAATTTCTTTCACTGTTGGGAAGCTACACTATCCCCGGGTGACATAGGCTATATTATATTTTGTAGCGAGGCCGAAAGCCGAGCTTACACTCGTGCGAAGCCGGGACGGTAGGCTAGTATCATATATGTGAAAGTTTGGATGTATGGATGGATGTTTGTTACTCAATCACGCAGAAACGGCTGGATGGATTTGGATGAAATTTGGAATATACATTGCTATGTCGTGGATTAACACATAGGCTACTTTTCATTATCATCATGATCACCGATTTCATCACCACGCGGGTGAAACCGCGGGGCGCAGCTAGTTATCGATTTATAAAACAAACTTCATAAAAATGTCAGAACTGGACCAAATTGATAAATGATTAACTAACCGACTTCCAAAAGGAGGAGGTACTCAATTCGACTGTAATTTTTATTTGTTAGTTACCTCAGAACTTTAGACAGGGTGATCCAATTTTGATGATTCTTTTTTTTATTTGAAAGCTTGTGCTTCCCGTCTGGTCACATTTCAATTTGGTCCATTTCTACTGTTTTTTTTTTACAATGAAACAATTAAAAAGTTATTTCCACACAAAATTATTATAAGAGACATCTGTCGGAATACCTCAGTACTAAATCAGACATGCGCTCTCTAAAACCGATAGTGCCTAATTAATGCACGCGCTATGGGATAGAGGGCGCATTCTGACATTTTTATGAAGTTATGGTTGTAGTTTTTTATATTTATAACTAGCTGTTCCCGCAAATACGTCCGCGATTTATCCAGAAAAAAAAATAGCCTATGTCCGTCCTCATGATACATACTATTACCTTGCAAAATTTTATCGAGATCGGTTAAGCCTTTTAGCCGTGATTATGTAGCAAACAGAGAGACGGACAGAATTACTTTCGCATTTATAATATTAGTGTGAAAGTGTGGATATTAGTGTGGAAGTGTGGATTGTATTTTATTGCTTAAATGACTGCACTGTTACCTCATTGGCCTTCCTGCGTTTGGCGACGAGTGAGGCGGTGGTGATCAGCTGTATGGCGTACCGCAGGGACGTCTCTGTCGCCACACGCGTCAACACTGTCAACGCGTCGCTTGACATTTGACAGTCCTCCTCTTCGCATCTGTGAATTGACAGTTTACAATGCACATGGGTGCGTTTACGGCACTTATCCAGACTAAAACTTATCACACTAATATCATGTGAAAGTTTGGATGAATGGATGTTTGTTACTCAATTACGCAGAAACGGCTGGATGGATTTGGATGAAATTTGGAATATACATTGCTTATGTCCTGGATTAACAAATAGGCTACTTTTCATCATCATCATCATCACCGATTTTCATCACTACGCGGGTGAAACCGCGGGGCGCAGCTAGTATCATATATGTGAAAGTTTGGATGGATGGATGTTTGTTACTCAATCACGCAGAAACGGCTGGATGGATTTGGATGAAATTTGGAATATACATTGCTTATGTCCTGGATTAGCAAATAGGCTACTTTTCATCATCATCATCACCGATTTTCATCACTACGCGGGCGAAACGGCGGGGCGCAGCTAGTATCATATATGTGAAAGTTTGGATGGATGGATGTTTGTTACTCAATCAAGCAGAAACGGCTGGATGGATTTGGATGAAATGAATAACATAACCTATACTTCAATCTGGTCACAGCTAAGCATATTTGTGAAAGCCGCATTTAAATCCGTCCAGTGGTTTAGGAGATATGCGTGGACAAACAAACAGAAAAAAATTCTAAAAACTGTCAAAACGTGTTCAGCTGCTTATTTTATGACGCCCTTCACAATGCTGTACAGTTTCGTTCTCCTTCGTACAACCACGACACTGGACTGTCCGTGGGTCCCAGTTTACATATTATTGACTGCCTCGGTGGCTCAGTTGGTAGTGATCCTACTTTCTGTGCTCGGGGGCGTGGGTTCGATTCCCATCTAGGACAAACATTTGTGTTATGAACATTTGTGTTTGTTCTATGTCTGGGTGTTAATATCTATTTAAGTATGTATTTAAAAATATATGTATGTATATCAGTCTCTGACAGCCATATTACAAGCTTTGCTTAGTTTGGGGTCAGATGACCATGTGTGCAATAATGTCCCAGATATTTATTATTATTATTTACCTGATGTTCAGGATTTCTCTGAGCTCCTGGTGGCTGTACGGAGCTGTGGGCACTATGATCATGCGGTCCAGCAAGTCAAGCGGGATACCGTGCGGACTGCAAGGAAATAACATTTTAAGAGTGGGCCTAAAGCAAAATCTTCAATCTTTGATTAGATTTTCACAGTAGTAAATCATTTCCAAAATTGAAAAAAAAAATACGTTAGGAAACTTCAATATATAAGTAAAGGTCGACCCTGACGAAAACATGGTAGGATAAAATTTTCTCGATAGAAAACCATCACAAAGTTACCTCTAATTTTCAACATTTTTGGTTTGCATTCTGTTTTGGTACATATTATTGAACAATAAATTATGTAAATATTATCACTCATATATAACCTAGAGCTGACCCTAGCAATTTTTAAAAATATTGTCTATTCTATAAGCTATGAGAGTAGAAAGCACTTGGCGCTTACATTTTTAATCCGCGCAATACGCTGTCTTTCGTCTCGCGTGACACAAGCTTGAGGCATCGGTTTGTTGCACCGATCAGTTACCATCGCTCTGTTGAGACGGGTAGTCCATGTCAGTTCAGACGTCGAGTACGCAAGCTTGGTTCCGCGCGTCGTCGCGCCGCCCGTGTTTGTTATCCGTACATGCGCTGGGTGTGGCGAGATGCGCGGGGGAAATCAGAATTTATCCTGCCATTAGGCCCACTCTTAAGATAACCGAGCTTCAATATGAAGGGTTTCAAAATGGATGTCTACGTCTACCTCTCCGGGCTGAGAAAACAACTCAAAAAGCTTGAGAAAATGATGTGCTCAAAATTTATATGAATGGACGACCGATGGTGGTGTAAATGCTAAAGGGGAAACTGTAGGTGTAACGCTTCCATATATTCATTTTTTCTGGGTGTATACCGATGAATTAAATAATTAAAAATATGTAGGGGCTCCTATCGAGTGGTTTGCTTGTTGGTAAGTTGCGTGTTAAAATGAAACTCAAGTCTTAGTGTTCATCAATTAATATTTTATTCCTATTACCTATATACAAAAATACGATAGGTCACTAAGCCCTAGGTATAAGCCGTAGTTATCGCGAGGGGCAATCAGCTGATGTTAATGCGAGAGTGGCATAGCATGTCTTGCCTCTTTCTCGCACGACTATAAATATACAGAGCGGTCGCCGCGTGCGTCACCGATCCGACTGCTCCTAGCAATAGGAAATATTCAGTTTTTGGTATAGGCGCCGGTTACCAGAGGCACACACACACACAACGATCCCGCCGGCGGGATCGGAGACCCCCAGGATCTGTTAGAAGATCGGTTAGATTCTCTCCAAATAATCATTCAGTTCAACAACCTACTAGGGCCCCAGGGCACACCCCTTCTGGGGTGCCAGGGCAAGTCTAATCCCCCACTCCCGGCGACGGTCCAAGCCGAGGCTCGTACCTCCGAGGTGCCCTTGCGCTTGTCGCCCAAAATCTAAACCATGTTGGCCCAACGCCTTCTGCGTTCACCAACTAGTCCGGTCAAGCTGTAGAGGCCGCAAGGCCAACAGCAATAAGTCACATTAGAAAAAAAAAAAAAAAAAAAAACCGCGTGCGTCAGTCACACAACGATGCCCGTCGCAGGTTCACGTCGCTCTTCGCTCCGCTGTCGGCCACCGCTACACGCGCGTGCCGCTCTGCCGCTGGACTCTCATGGTGGTGACCATTGTCACCACAAATATAAACTTTCAAAAGACCTAAATACCAAAATGTTTTTTTTTTTTTTTTATTAATTTTGGCAACTATTACAACCCACATAAAGCCAGGAAATGTATTTGTTTTTATTATTTATGATGCATAATATTATTAAAAACTAATCATTTAGGACTACTTAATTAACTCTATTTTAATTATATAATGAAACGCAATTAAACGCATAGTATTGATGAAATTTGGTACGTATGTATGTTTAAATTAACAAAACATGTTTCTGATTATTATTATTTTTTAAACGAATGATCAATAAAGCAATAATTCTTGTATTTTTGAAAAAAAATATCTCTTAAATATCAACAAAATACCTAAATCGATAAAAGTACGGTTTTCGGAAACCATAAAATTAAAATAGACTGTTACTTTACTAGGAGTCCCTTACTTAAATATAACGAATACTCGATATAACGAATATAGGTAAGGGTTCCATTTTAGGGGGCGTAGGCGCAATGTTTTTCAACCTTTTTCATGTCGCGACCCACCTGGTATGAAAAAAAAATTCGTGACCCCGTAACCTCGACTGTTAATAATCTGTATTTTTAACCGACTTCCAAAAAGGAGGAGGTTATCAATTCGACTTTTTTATGTTTGTTACTTCAGAACTTTTGACTGGGTTGAAGTGATTTTGATGATTATTTTTTATTAGAAAGTGCTTCCCGTTTGGTCCCATTTCAATTTGGTCCAGTACTACTACGTTTCATATTTTTTACAATGTAACAAATAAAAAGTCATTTACACACAAAAAATATTATAAGAGACATCTGTCGGAACACCTCAGTACTAAATCAGGCATGCGCTCTCTAAAACCGATAGTACCTAATGAATGCACGTGCTATGGGATAGAGGGCGCATATTTGGTCCAGTTCTGAAATTTTTATGAAGTCGTTTTTTGGAGTTTACTCCTTAAGAAACGATTTGAGTTATAAGGCCCGGTACGGAAATTTTATGAGGAGTAAAATCAAGTGTAACACGAAAAGTTGAGGCGTTACGTAGGAAGAGACAAACATATATATTTGTAGGATTGAACGTGTAAAAGAATGGCTCATTCTTCTGCTGCCGAGTAAACTCCAATCGTGCGTCGTAGCTGACACACACACACACTTTTTTTGTATTGTTAGTACACTACTGCTGACCTGCGATAGTTGGTGCCACGGATGCGCGTGATGCCGCGGTTGGTCGCCATGATGACCACCGGAGCTGTCTCCGACTCGAGCGCTCGGTTCAGGAATGAGAAACACTCTATATCTAACATGTGCGCCTGAAACATTACACATAAGACTGGTTATAGGGTTCCGTATCCGCTATGTCGCATTTTAAATCTGTAATATCTTCGAAAATAATAATTTAAATTACATGCTGTAAAGGGCCATATTGATCTACGAGTATGTTAAATGCACAATGTATTTAAAGTACTTAATTGGATAAGGATTAATGCTGTATTGCTTAAAATAGCTTCGTAAATAAGCCATTATTTCTCGTAAAAAGGAAAACCATCTCGGACATTTTTGTAGACCTTTTTAAGGTGTAGTACTTTTTAACAATACTGTAGTACATTATTTTCATCTAAGGTGAAACGTTTCACTTTGGCGGGAAAATCGAATTTCAAACAGTTTTTTGTCCTTTTAGCTAGGCCGGGTACTTATTGTGAAATGGCACAGTGTTCGTGAAAATTGTTGGTCGTTCTTTACATTATAATGACCGTGTGTGCAAAAATGTCCCAGATATTTATATTTATTTATTTTATTTTTAGTTATTAATCAGTTACTCACCATATTACTTACATTTGTCAATAAACCGTTTGAAACAGCATAAATTTGTTTATTGACAAATGTATGTAATAATGTGCATTGGAGATAAATAACTTTACGCGAGTTTGTAAACAATAATAATCAATTTTCGCAAACATCATGATCGTTTACAATAATTACCCGGCCTAGCTACAAGAACAAAAAACTGTTTGAAATTTGAATTTCCCGCCATACGTGAAACGTTTCACCTTAAAAGCAAAAGATCTAATGGCGGCTCCACATTAGTGCCGTGAAGCTCCGAGAACAAGCGTGAACGTGAATGTGGAGGGTTTTCGCGGAGTTCACGCGCGTTCACGCCTGTTCCCCGATCAGAGTCGGTATTTTGTCCCGCGACAAAGGGTTCGCGCCTCCTTCGCGCGGCGTTCACGCGTACACATCCACATTCACGGCCCCGCGCCAGTTTACTCCGGACTATAAAGGCGTACGGACGTTATCCACCATCCTACCACCATCTTCTTTTTTCCAACGCTTTTTAATAACTTTCTTGTTTTGGACGTCTAAATAGTAATATGTTGCCACAGCAAACAAAGTTATTGCAGCAGCAGATTCTACGTCCATTTCGCGGCGAGTTTCACGAACGACTGTGAACATCCCGCGAATGTGGAGGGCATGACTTGTGCCGAGAATTCGCGCGTGAATTCACGGCACTAATGTGGAGCCGCCATAAGCATATATAGGGACAGACAGCGGGAAGCGACATTGTATTATACTATGTAGTGAAGTGATAGTGATATCACTGATCAAAACTGCACATAATTTATTTAAGTACTACACAAATGATTGGTGCAGGACCTGATATAGTATTCACCTCGTCAATGAAGAGTACTCCAGGAATCATCTCCGATTTCCCCTCCTCGCGCCACTCCGCCACCTTGCTGTTGATCTGCTCGCGGATTTCAGATTTGATCTCACCCGTGTCGCCTGGAACATTGCAAATAGGGTATTTGCAGGTGGCAGTGGCGGATTTACCAGTAGGCTGAATAGGCTGGAGCCTAGGGCGGCAGGTTTTAGGGGCGGCAAATTAGGGGTCAAAGCATACCCTACCCGCCTTATTGGTTACATGGTTGAGCTTTTATTAGCTCTGAATTATACCCAAAAACTATTTCATGTGCAAACTAAATCATTGGGTTGTAAAAATAATCTAGGAGAAACACCCCCTAGTTCAAAATCATATCTACTAATAACGGGAAAAGCTAGTGTATTTAGGACGATAGCGCATAAATCATACAGTAACAATTATAATGTTTTTATTTTTTTATTAATATGAATGTAGTTAGGGTATGGAATTGTAGAGGTCGGTAGGGTCGGCAAAACTTGAAGCCTCCTGGCGGCAAATGTGTAAATCCGCCGCTGGCAGGTGGAGTTTCACTCCGCAGTTTAGGTACGTTCGGCCGGCGCACCGTCCGACGGGCGTCACACAGTGGTTGCTCGGCTCGCACGCTAGCCACGTCGCAAGTAATAAAACATTTTGTTTTCTTTGCATATAAATAATTATAACGAAAATGTATTCTAACAGGATTCGTTACATGAATATATTTTTTGACCGATCATATTCAACAGAATCTGCAAATATGAGGTCTCCATAAGTTTTTACCTAATCATGCATCGGGATGATGATAAGGTTGCCTGGAAGAGATCGCTTATAGCGATAAGGCCGCCAATTGTTTCACTAGTTTTTTAAGTTGTTTTTATGTACGTGTATAATTTTTGGTGTGAACAATAAAGAGTTTTCTATCTATCTATCTATGATGATTTTGTGATAGGCCTCTTTGCATGATTGTTATTTGAAACAAATTCAGAATAAGCTAGTTTTTTTGTGCAGGTTAAATGTCATTCCAATTAAAGGAGAATATAAGTAACTAGCCGTCCGCCCCGGCTTCGCACGGGTGTAAGCTCGGCCTTCGGCCTCGCTACAAAATATAATATAGCCTATGTCACATGGGGATAGTGTAGCTTCCCAACAGTGAAAGAATTTTTCAAATCGGTTCAGTAGTTTCGGAGCCTATTCATTACAAACATACAAAAATAGGTACAAATCTTTCCTCTTTATAATATTAGTGTAGATAGGTAGGTAGGTTAGGTACTATATAGGCTACATAGCTGGTAAGTAACTAATAAGTATTCTGTGTAAATATCAAGCAGACAACCCTAACGTTACACGTGCCGCGTCAGGAGAGATACAGCTACGTGATAGAAAGAGAGCGGCTCTCTAGGTGAACATAGAAGGCGGCATCCAGCGCTGTTCGAGTTGAATTGCTACTTTATTGCCTCGTCAATAGAGTGCTTATTTATTTAAATTTCTTTGCGGAGTAAACTTTCTGTGCGTATTATGTATTCTGTGATAAGGTTTTTATGTCTGTAACGTCGCTTGCACCTATATAAAATAGCTCGGTGGCTTTCAGTTACATTCTGGGACTGCTTAAAACTTTAAACCGCATTTATGACGAGAGGTCAGATCTGAGGCAGAGCAAATACACATGCACTCACGTACCTGGGACTGCTCCGGACCTCCGATGATGTTTCCACCTGCAATCTTCGATATGTTCGAATATCACGAGCACAAAATTAAAGTCTGATGATGATTAGGTTTCTTTTACAGCAACGCGGCACCAGTTCACACCCGATATATGTATTTGGTTTTATATTCGTTATGCTGTGTCCGTTCAGCGCACGCGTTCGATTCAAGATGGATGGTTTTCATACTTGGCAAGCCTTACGCTCCCATTGGACGAGTGCGTGGTGCATGACAGTTGGAGTCACTGCGTTTCGCTAATGCCCAAGATCTGGTTTCTCTTATAAATTGATGAATACGTAGTAAAGCGTGCAGTACCCAGAAATAGGAGCGTTTGTTTAGGTTTGCGGAAACGGTACATACCGCCCACCAAAATGCCTATGGTATTTTCTGGTCAAAACAAATGATCTGATTAAGAACAAATTGATGGACAGATTCGATAGATTCGATGCGCTAAATTTAACTAGATTGCGTTTATGCTTCTAAAGCTGAAGTTTCAAGTAGGTTTGATAAGTTTGAGACGATTCGATAAGAAATTACATAATAGAATACGATTAAATCTAAGACTAACTATTGATACGTTAAGTTACATCTGACATGGTTTAAGCTAGTCCTCTATAGGTAGAGGGCACAACTTAACTAACGGTCGTTTGATCATGTGATTATTCGCGAGTTTCACTACTGCGCTCCGAGCGATCCCATCAGGGCCTACCAGCAGACTTACTACTCTGGCAAAAGACCAGTGCAGTGGTGCGCGATTGTCGTCTTTGATAATCACCTTTGAACTGATTTGTAATGGTTGAGAGTGTGTTCGATAGCATTTGATGCATTTAGTGAGATGACGACGAATTGTACGTTTAGCAGCAATGATCCAGAACTGTTGCAAGAGCAGAAAATGCGTTGAGTTGATGCCAGGATGCAAGTAGTTATGGTTAATGAAATCAATGATTAATAATGTTAGCGGGTGATCAGACGGCAGAAATTCGGGATGCTTTTGTTCGTATTGTAAACTTGATCGTGAGAGTCTGCCGCCCACCCTGAGGACATTCTGGCCATCGACAAACGGGTTAAGTTTTCGAAACGGTTTCGATAATGGTTTTTGATATTTCAGGTTAGCGATTTCTGTTGAAAACGCAGTAGCCTGAACGTGTTTGACTATCTGCAGCAGTGCGTTATGACGTTCAACGTTGTTGAGAAACTTGTTGCGATTAGCTTGATCCAGATTGCGACTATTATTGATGAAACGATACATGTACGATACTATGTTGACAAGCTTTTGCAGTGACGAAAATTGAGTTAATTCGTGATCGAAAGGTACGAGTTCGATTTTGTCGCTCTCCGTTGTGGCCAGAACCCCAGACTTGGGCACTTCAGCCTCTACGACCTCGCTATCCTCCTGAGATAAGTCGATTGAATTTATAGGCCAGGACTCACGATTATCCGTTATCCATTGTGGCCCCGCCCACCATAGCGCGTTATTCAAGAGTTCGTTTGGGATTTGATCACGCGATAAAATATCTGTGGTATTATCAACCGAGCTGCAATGATGCTGGTTGACACGATCAGCGACGAACGTGGCTAATTTCCTAAGTTCCAAGCATCTACGTTCGGAAAGAGCGATGATTTTCGATTTTGCCTCTTGAGCGACATCTAGTGACGAAAATCCGCAAGTAACATCGTCGATGTATATGTCAGACAAAAGGATTTGTTTCGCGAGAGGATAAGAATCGTATTCGGCAAGCTGTCGCATAGTACGGCAAGCGAGATATGGAGACGAAGCTAGTCGAGTTTCCAAAACATTCGGTTGTAGTTTTGGACCGATGAGCTGAACATCGTTAAGCGACATGGAACGTGAGTCTTTTGCTGAACCATCAAACACTACGCGGAGTGTCGTTGTGGCTGCATTAGGGCGTATAACGTAGTTATGAGGTATGTAGTTTTTGCCTGTACCCATCTCATTCGAATTTACTTCGTTATCGATATCTGGCAAAGTATGTAGAAGAGTACTTGATGATGATGGACATGTTTTGCCTAAAAGAAGCCAACCGAAAACAGAGTTAAACGCGGTAGGTTGGTTTACATCTCCTTTGATACGTTGACCGAGGACGGAGTCAGCGAAGACATCCGCTGCTAACAATAAGTGTATCGGCCCGGGAATATCAAATCCCGGATCGCTCAGTGGCAGTGAATTAATATGTGACCAATCCGATGTGTTTAATTGCGCTATAGGTTGATCGCCACATATTTTAGAAATTACGTGCATGTTGAGATTGAACAGAACCTGATTGTTAGTACCGACAGAACAAGTGACGTCTCCAATGATTGGAGCTTCCGCTTCTCCCAACCCGCTAACGTGAGCGTTAGTTGTTGCTACATTTAAATTTAGTTGTTTCACTGCAGATTCAGAAATAAAATTGTTTTGAGATCCGCTGTCAAAAAGAGCACGGAATGATTGCATATTGCCTGAAGCATCTTTAACTTGTACGATAGCGGTAGCCAACAGCACTGTAACATCCGATCGTGACCGTGACACCAGAGATGATGTGACGTTATAGTTGTTAGGAGGTCTGCAGAGCAAACTGTGGTGTTTTCGTTTACAAGTTCTACACGAAAATATCGATTTGCAGTCCTTTAATTGATGCGAAGGCTTCAGACAATTATAGCACCAGTTTTTCTCAGTCGCAGTGGCCATACGTTCATCTATAGATTTCTTAAGAAATGCCGGACACGATAATATTGAATGTGGTTCATTACAATAAGAGCATTTGCCTGCATACGAGTACAGTTTCTTATCACTTGTATTTTGTTGTTGATCGATCGACGCTACGAGTGAGTGTGACAAGGTACCACGCTGCGGCTGTTGTTGCGCATAGCCTGACTTAAAAGCGGTCGTAGGGGTAGGCTTGTCTATTTTAACCGACTCGGAGAAGTGAGTATCGCGCAACAGTGCTTCACATTTGGATCGTAGGAAACTCCTTAATTGATCATACGTCGGGAGTTCGACGTCTGAGTGTTTTTCTTCAAAGTCGCGGCGCAAGTCTTTGTCTAGTTTCGATAAAATGTGATAAACTAAAACAAAGTCCCATTTCGCAATTGGCAACTGAACTGTTTTCAGAATGCTCAAGTTTTCTTCGAAGAGGTCTAACGATTTTTGAAACTCCCGCGGATTATTGCTTTTGAATTCAATATTTAAAACGTCGCGCCAACATGTAAAAGCTAAGGTGCGCTTGCTTTGATAACGCGAGACGAGAGAGTTGTATGCATCGTAATAATGTTCATGAGTCATAGGATACGCCTTCACTACTAATAACGCATCACCACTGAGAGACGAGATCATATAGTGGAATTTTTCCGTGTCCGTAAGTTTTTCTGAATAATGGATCAACGCGTTAAAAATGTCGAAGTACTTAGGCCACTCCTTAATGTTGCCAGAAAATTTAGGCAACTCGATTTTAGGCAATTTTATATTCGATGATGATGATGATTGCCCACTGCGGAGTTGAGACGGTTCGCCTTTTGTGATTATACGATTAATCGATAAAACCTGGAAATATATTTCATCAAACTGTTCCTGCATTTTATCATCTTCGTTGTCCTCAGTATCGGACGCTTCTGTTTCGGGAGTTACAAGTTGAATAATTGCGAAGTGCGCGCTTTCAAAGTTCGAAACGATTTGCTTTAGTTCTTGATAATAAGATAAAAACAAGTCGCGCTGTGATGAGTCACCCACAGATAAATTACCTACTTCTAAAGCCTTAACGAGCCGTTTATAAGCGATAGTTCGCTTTCGACGTAATGCCGGCAAATCTTTGGAGGTGAATTCATCTTTAGATTTCGATTTCAGTAAAGTACCTCTGCGAGTAGTCGATCCTTTAGCTAGAAACGACATGATTGAAATTATTTATTTATCGTCGAACTAATAAAATTATAAAGAAAATAGGTTTAAATAAAACCCAACAACGATAACTGATAAGAGATAACTTTTGTTAATTCTTAGTATAGCTTGTTTAATTCCGACCTTAACGTTATGGAAATAAAGATGACAATAACAAGGACGAAAACGCACTCTGCACTTACAACCTTCCGTTAGTAGTAGGTAGTGTAAGTACCTACTGTTTGCGCCGCTTTGTGTGACGAAAATATTGTAGGCAAGAAGTGAATAGTTTCCGTTTGACGGTCGAATTTTATTCCTATCTACCTTCAACTTGCAGGTAGAAAATAAATTACGAAAATGATTTTACGATTTTACAATGAATTTTTGAGCATGTATTTGATAAAATAATAGGTAGGTATTTAATAGTGCAACAAATGAATAATTTAGATAAGGTTTGCGAATTAACGATTGTGAAGAATGAATTATAGTAAGCCGACAAGATATTATTGTGCACCGAAAGTTTGACTGATTGCACAACAGATCTTAAAATAATTCTAAATACCTTTTGTTTACTTAATTTAGCGATTTGATGTTAGTTTGCGGTTAATTATTAGATATGAAATAATAACGATGAATGAATTATTATAAGCCGATAAAATATTATTGTGCACCGAGTAAGATTATGTGATTGCACAACAATATGTAGGTAGTAGGGCATGCAAACCGGGTACCCGAGTACCCGAAAAACCCGATTAACCGACTGATTTGAAAACCGGGTTTTTAGGATTGAAAAACCGGGTTTTTCGGGTTTTTCGAGTTTTTTTTATTCACGATGGTTTATGTAAAATACTACCACCAGAACATTAATAAACAATGAAACTTCATAAAAACTTACTCTTTCTATCGAGATACAATACCTATAGACTCACAATCACCAAGTAAAAGTAGTAAAAAACGTCCGAGCGTCGATGTAAATACCTAGACATCACAATGACACTTTCTAATTTAGACGTTATGTCGCTTGCATAGTGTTCAACGTCGCTTGTCAGCTATGGAATTACAGCACTGGCATCGCGGGGCATTGTAGTCGGATCGCGATTGCCTTACAACTAACCATAAAGTTGGCGCAATGTGTAGCGTGCGGCAAGTTTTGGTTCAGATTTTTTGGCACGTTTAGGTATGATATCTCTATGATTTTTTGACAATATTTCTACTACTACGTATTTTAATGTATAGTCTTTTTGTTTCTCAATTTTCATGTTTTTGTGTTAACATAGCTAAATCAATAACCATCATCATCCCATATTATTATTTTCAATATTTTGATAAACGTACGCTATACTAGTTCTTCATATCAACAGAGAGAAAAAAAATAGGAGGACTGCCAGTGCCGATTCAGCAACATTAAAATATATAGAATATAAAAAATCTGCTTGCGATAAATTATCAGCATGGTTTTAATCATTGCATGCCACGGATGGAAACAGCTCCAAGGGTAAAGAATGTAATAAAATGCTGAATATGTCAGGCAGTTCTATTGAAGATTCCGTCGCGGCTTTTCACACTAAGGAGTTTAACATGCCCCAACATAGACTAATTAGTGACTCCCGTTGTCTATCGTCATCATCATTAGCCGGAAGATGTCCACTGCTTAAAATAGGCCTCCCCCTTTAACCTCCACCCTGTACGACACCCTGCCATCTGCATCCACTGGATGCCCACGACTCTCACGATGTCGTCGTTCCATCTAGTAGGGGCCTACCTAGGCTGCGTCTTCAACTTGCAAATTTTAATACCTATGTCGGTGGCTCTGGTTCTTTGGCGAATATCCACGTTCAGGATTCTATCGCCCAAAGAAACTCCGAGCACAGCTCTCTCCATTGCCTGTTGTGTGACTCAGAGTTTCTGCAAAAGGCCAACAATTAAGGACCACGTCTCAGTACCATATGTCATCACCGGCAACACACATTGATCAAAGACCCTTGTTTTTATGCACTGTGGTATCTTTGACGAGAAGATTTCACGCAATTTCTCGAACGCTGCCCATCCGAGTTGGATTTTTTGGGTGACCTCTTTGCCTAAGTTGGACTTACCTAACTGAACAATCTGACCAAGATACATGTAATGTAATAGTCAACAACTTCGAGAGTATCGCTCCCTATAATTACCGGCACGGGTACAACATTGACATTGAACATGATTTTTGTCTTGTCCATTTTCATTTTAAGACCCACCTGTTGGGAAAGGCTATTGAGGTCGCTGAGCATTGTATTGAGGTTCTCCAGTGACTCTGTCATGATAACTATATCATCGGCAAAACGAAGGTGAGTGATGTATTCGCCATTGATGTTGATGCTGAATCTGTTCCAGTCTAAGCTTGAAAACTTACTCCAACGCGTTCGTGAACAGTTTTGGAGAGATAACATCTCCCTGTCTCACGCCTTTCTGCAATTGGATTGGTTCCGTGCTCTCCTTTTATCTGATCGACATGGTGGCGTTTCTATACAAACACTTCAGCACTTCGATATATCTATAGTCGATACGACAACGCTGGAGGGACTGCAATACTACCCAGGTGTCGATTGAATCAAAGGCTTTTTCATAGTCCACGAACGCTAGGCATAATGGCCGATTACACTCCTCAGTCATCTGTATAATGTGGCGGAGCGTGTGTATGTGGTTTATGGTGCTCCAGCCTTTAAGGAAACTGGCTTGTTCAGGACGCTGGAAGTCTCAACATTATACCAAATGTTACTTGATTAATCTCTTGTTAAAGCTAAACAATAAAAATACGCAAGTGCAAATACATATATAACTAAATTTCAGCATTTTCTTTACTTGCACACACTAATACAATATTTTTAAGGTTTAAATAAAGAAAACTCGAAAAACCCGAAAAACTCGAAAAAACCGGTTTTTGAAATTGAAAACTCGAAAAAACCGGGTTTTTTCAATTACCCGAGTTTTGCATGCCCTAGTAGGTAGATCTTACAATAATTCGCGATTTTTGTTTTGCGATCTGAATCTGTTGAGTTGGAATAATTACAAGCCGATAGAATTAAGCACCGATGAGATAGTGATTGCTTAATTAGATCTTGAATTATTCCCGATTGCTGTTTGAAAGAAATCAGTTCAATAGTGAAATTTTGTGAACGTAAAAAATGTTACACGTAGGTAGATAATGGTAGGATGAATAAATAGCTTAGAACGCAGTAGATAACGATTTAGTGATTTTGATTGATGTGTATATGTATTCTAAGCTAAGTTATTACGATTTATGACCAGAAATACCAGACGCATCTGATGATTGCGATGATTTTAGATGAAAACATTCCCGGGTTTCGGCACCAAAAAGAAATATGTAACGTCGCTTGCACCTATATAAAATAGCTCGGTGGCTTTCAGTTACATTCTGGGACTGCTTAAAACTTTAAACCGCATTTATGACGAGAGGTCAGATCTGAGGCAGAGCAAATACACATGCACTCACGTACCTGGGACTGCTCCGGACCTCCGATGATGTTTCCACCTGCAATCTTCGATATGTTCGAATATCACGAGCACAAAATTAAAGTCTGATGATGATTAGGTTTCTTTTACAGCAACGCGGCACCAGTTCACACCCGATATATGTATTTGGTTTTATATTCATTATGCTGTGTCCGTTCAGCGCACGCGTTCGATTCAAGATGGATGGTTTTCATACTTGGCAAGCCTTACGCTCCCATTGGACGAGTGCGTGGTGCATGACAGTTGGAGTCACTGCGTTTCGCTAATGCCCAAGATCTGGTTTCTCTTATAAATTGATGAATACGTAGTAAAGCGTGCAGTACCCAGAAATAGGAGCGTTTGTTTAGGTTTGCGGAAACGGTACAATGTCTAAGGCAGTGTTTTACAAACTGTGGGTCGTGACCCTCTGGGGGGTCGCCAAGTTCTATAAGGGGTCGACGGGGGTCGCGAAGCCTCGGTAAAAGAATTTAAAAAGTGAAAAATATTAATTAAGGAGTAATTATAAAAATAAGACCAGAAGACACAGCGTAGACCTCCCACTAGATGGACCGACGACATCGTGAGAGTCGCGGGCATCCAGTGGATGCAGATGGCAGGATGTCGTTCAGTGTGGAGGTTAAAGGGGGAGGCCTATGTTCAGCAGTGAACATCTTCTGGCTGATGATGATAAAAATAAGGTTGTACGTTTTTGGGTTTTTGTAATATAATAAAATACAGATTATAAACTGTGGAGGGTAGGGGTTCGCGAATTTTTTTTTATACTCAGGGGGTCGCGTCGTGAAATAGAATGAAATAAGATAATTTATTTGCACAAGAAACACGAGTAAATAATACATTTCAAGGAAACACAATCACAATTTACATATTAAAAATAGGTTAGTAGATATATGTGTTGATTAAATGTGGTATGTACACGTACCGAACTAGAGAAGTCTGTATCTCGGGTGCTAACGTCTTCACATTATCAGCCATCAATGTCCACTGCTGAAAAAAGACCATGTCAAAGGGGTGTTGCCCCGCACGCTTGGCAGGCGGCTTGGGAATCGCAGTCCGTTCACCGTACGCTGCTGCCCATCCTCCGATGGTTCTGGTCGCAGTTTTAGGACATACCCGGATCCCGGGGGCTAACGTCTACCTGCTGTACAATTAAATAACTAACTAGATAGATGGAAGGGATGGAAGAACATACCGGAGAATAAAGCGAGGAAGCCGTGAGTGCGCGAGTTGATTACATCCACCTCGTGCAGTGTGACGGTGTGGACAACTTCCTTCCGCTTCTGGAGCTCGCCTTCTGGACACTGTACGAAGCGAGCTTGCTGCCCTGTTAACAAGTGGATCACATTAATATATGAAAAAAAACGTAATTAGTGCCTATAAAATTTGAGGGTTGCCCTCGATTTCCGTGGGATCCCAACATCAGATCCTGACTTGGTAACAATGGAACCTAATTGGAAGTATGTGTGTTGTACCTAGTAAGACTACTGTATTAGATTGAAAAATGTACCTGAGGGTTGCCCTCGATTTCCCTGGGACCCTGACTTGGTGACAATGGGACCTAATTAATAATAAATAAATATCTGGGACATTATTGCACACACGGTCATCTGACCCCAAACTAAGCAAAGCTTGTAACATGGCTGCCAGAGACTGATATACATACATATATTTTTAAATACATACTTAAATAGATATTAACACCCAGACATAGAACAAACACAAATGTTCATCGCATGAATGTTTGTCCTAGGTGGGAATCGAGCCCACCCCCCCCCCCCCCAAGCGCAGAAGGTAGGTTCACTACCAACTAAGCTAACGGGGCTGTCAAACTTAATAAGTGCCTATAAAATTTGAGGGTTGCCCTCGATTTCCCTGGGATCCCATCATCAGATCCTGACTTGGTGACAATGGGACCAAATTGGAAGTATACCCTACCGAACAAAAGTATGGCGCTTGTCATTGGAGAATACAAAAGCCATTCATTCAATTTGCGCCTAGGATTGGTCTGCTAGAAAAAGATCCTGCTGAAAATTCAGTTCCTTTTCATCACGCTGTCAAGTGGTTACATCGTCATTGGTTGGCTCCAGTTTTTTTGTTTAAATTAGAACGGCTGTCAAGGCATGTTTGTAAGAAATTTGTTGTAGCCAGTTGCACCCATATAAACGAAACGTCAGTCATTCGAAATCAGTTAGCACTGTGACGCGGAGTTCGACGCGTTGATCTAAATAAGAATGTTCAATCAAAGTTCTGTCATAATGACTGGCGACAGAGTTTCCTTCTCATTTCCGTTCTATATACTTCTCTTTTCTGTGGTTGGCTCAGATGTTATAGTCTATTAAATGTAAGTTGATTGAAATGAAGTATGTCAAAATCTTCGATTAGTGCTGGGACATTTGGACCAAATCGAGAATAATGTGTCTTTATTTATCGACTGGAAGTGTCTTGCACGAATAATATTTTTAAACCAATCTATATTTCTGTTGTAGTAGATACTATTATGATGAGACTTTAGGATAATGAAATAAAACAGAAAAAGCAAGTACAAATTTTTGTAATATAAATAAATCTATTGTTTAATCTAATGGTGTACATTCCAAATCAGTGTCATCATCATCAGCAGCGTTAGAGTCACTTGTGAAATCCTGCAGATTAATAATAAATGCTATTCAATCAATAGTCAGTCTAGTATGCTATTCTAGTAGTCAGTCTTTGGATAAAGATGCTTCGTTCCGTAAAATTTACTAAGACAGTTGCTAGTAATTCGATATTATTATACTATATACAAAAGAAATCTAGGTTTACAAAAAAATAGTACGTTATCTGTACGAGTTTTGTACTTCGATAGTACGCAGAGGAAATTCTGAAAAATCATTTAAAAAAATACTATTTAATTCAACAGCAAAAAGAAAACGATCGATTTTACGTTTATCGATTTACCACGTCCCTAAATGTTTTGTCAAGTTGACGTAACCTTGTTATGACAGAATGGAAAAATATGGCTATTGTATTGTGATAATCCACACTAAATGCAGTTCCGTTTTAAAATTCAAATATACTTTTACTATTTATATGTACAGCACTTGTAGTTCATAATAGTTTAAGACGCAGAAAACCAGTGATCTTTGTGTTACAAGTAAATGCAATTCGCCAGACGTTATTACAAAGACATGCCCTGAAATGTCGTCAGCTGTCGTTTCAATCAAGCTACATTTAAAGGACTATAGCAAAAATGCACAATACACTCCAAGCGGGACGTCAGTGCAGGGTGTCAATTCTGCTAATTAACGTAAAATCACATTGTTTTGCCACTCCCACGACTCTCAATTACGATTGTGGCAAAAAGGGTATTCTGCTAAATCTACAATTTCGTTTCAGTTGTGTGTCAAGGGAATCGTGTGGGAATTGCGTTTGATGTTGACTGTAAAAATCTACCACGAGTGGTATTATTTTATACCAAACTATCATTGTTTTTTTTTGTCACTTAAATGATTATATTATAGATTGTATTGATTGTACATATCTTCCTCGTCAATATAATACACCAAACATAATTTTAAAATGTAATTTAAGGAAAAAACAGTAAAAATACGGATGATGAGGCGGTAAGGCCTAAAGGCTTTAGCCTGCCCGATGAGCAAAAAAAGTATTCCACTGGCACGCCATTACCGTACAGAATACCAAATATGTCAATAAGAACTGTCAGACAGTTCGATGGCAAGCCATTGGAAAGCAACTGGTCTTAAATAACTAGCAGAATACCAAATGTCGAAAATAATTCCGACGAGACACTACCGACACTCATTTGAAACGTTTGACAAATAGCAGAATTGACACCCTGGAGTCATCGACCACATCAGAAGAAGCTCCTCTCCGGCAACTAACAGGCAAGATATATATGAGATTGAAAAATGTACCTGTGGCATCATAGTCGCGGGCGCGTGCAAAGCTCCTACCCAGTTTGTTGATCTTCCCCGTAGCCTTGTCTATGGTGATCACGTCGCCTGTTTGTACCTGAATTTACACATTTTGTTGAAACTTTTTTCAATTTCTTTTCTTCATAATCATCATCATCATTTCAGCCATAGGACGTCCACTGCTGGACATAGGCCTCCCCCATCGATCTCCAAAAGGGCCGGTTTGAAGCGGCCTGCGTTTTCCTGCGGTCTCTTTTAAGTTGTCTATCCATCTTGTGGGTGGACGTCCTGCGCTGCGCTTACCGGTCCGTGGTCTCCACTCGAGAACCTTTCAGCCCCATCGGCCATCTGTTCTACGTACTATTATTTCTTTTCTTGCTGTACATTAAAGTGCTGTATTGAGCGTCACGCTTTATCACAAATTTTACGACATCGCCTTCGATTATCATGAAGTTTCTTCAATTTGAACTAGTATAACTCTGTGAATCACAGCGTGACGAAGCAGAACTTAATAATAAATAAATAAATATTCGAAACATTTTCGCACACACGGTCATCTGACCCCAAACTAAGCAAAGCTTGTAATATGGCTGCCAGAGACTGATATACATACATATATATTTTTAAATACATAGTTGAATAGATATTAACACCCAGACATAGAACAAACACAAATGTTTGTCCTAGGTGGGAATCGAACCCACGCCCCCAAGCGCAGAAGGCAGGTACACTGCCAACTGAGCTAACGGGGCTGTAATAGTTTGGGTTTGGGAGAGTAGAGCTTAAAAGTGCAATACTGTGACTCTATGTAGTGCCAATGGAGCAACACAGAAACATAGTGTAATGCAATGGACAATAGAACAGTGTGACACTATAGTAATTGACAAGTGTGACGCTGTGGAACATAGTGTGACACTGTGATACTTGACAAGTGTGACGCTGTAACACAATGGTAATTGACAAGGGTATTGCTGTAGAACATAATGGGACACTATGATAATTGACAAGTGTGGCGCTGTGGAACATATTGTGACAATTGAAAAGTGCGACGCTGTGAGACCTAATGTGACACCATGGTAATAGACAAAGGTGACGCTGTGGAACATAGTGTGACACTATGATAATTGACGTGACGCTGTGGAATATAGTCACTTTGATAATTGACAAGTGTGACGCTGTGGAAATCAGTGTGACACTGTGATAATTTACAAGTGTGACACTGTGATAATTTACAAGTGTGACGCTGTGAGACCTATTGTGACACCATAGTAATTTACAAGTGTGACGCTGTGGAACATAGTGTGACACTATGATAGTTGATAAGTGTGACGCTATGACGCCTAATGTGACACCATGGTACGTGACAAGTATGACGCTGTGGAACATAGTGTGACGCCGCGGAAGACGAAATCTTAGTTTGACGATCTAATGCCTAGTGTAGTAACACTATGAAATCTAGTATGACGATATAAAACAAGACAGTGGAAGTGGAACCTAGTTTTAAACCGACTTCCAAAAAGGAGGAGGTTATCAATTCGACTATTTTTTTTAAATGTTTGTTACCTCAGAACTTTTGACTGGGTAACCCAATTTTGATGGTTCTCTTTTTATTTGAAAGCTGGTGCTTCCCGTGTAGTCCCAAATCAGTTTTTTATATTGATAATAATTTTTAAGTACCTTTTCCTTGAGCAATGCGTCCGCCATCTTCGCGCCCATGTCGTAGTTGGTCTCCATGTCGGTGGTCTTGAGCGTTAGTCGTCCGACGCGCGCGCCGCCCCCTCCGGCGCCCCTCTCTATTACCACCTCTACCACTTCGCCTTCAATTATCTCGGACTCCTCCCTGGGTAGACGAGAATCAATTTTACTATACCACAAATATACTTTCGCTGGAGTAATGAACTAATGGAATAATTATAAGAAGTATTACATATAGTAGAGGAGAAAAGAAGTCTACTAGCGAGTATAGAGACATGACAAATTAATGAAAACCATCATAGAGGCAAAGGTAGAAGGAAAGAGAGTACCGGGAAGACCAAGAAGAGTATTCGTAGACCAAATATAAGAGAAGGCAAATGTCATGTCGTAGAGGGAGTGAAAACGCTGGCAGAAGACGTAACAGAACATATGTTTATCAATAAATGACAATGACTTTGACTATGAAGACCGTCAAGCCTGGAAGTTACTCCACAGACAAGAGCTACACTCTTATATGTTGAATGAATGACTGGAGTTATGAAAATAGAAGAGGCGAGCGGTCATTGGAAATACCTCGACACTCCGACAGAAATCCTTAAAGCTATCGGGGAACACCCATTCAGGCAGAGCAGAATAGCAGTTCGCAGAATAAAAGTGGAATCAAAAGCACTTCATACGTATTTTTTTGTAGTGAAACCTTCTTAAGGCGCGGTGATCACTTTTTGGGTGAACAAAAATCATGAAACTCGCTTCATCGTCACGCTGTACCGTGTATTTTAAAACAGCGCCATCTCTTGTAAAATAGGTGAGTTACTACTTAAGTTTTCACATCTGACGTCCTATGACTGATGTGTTATTTTTTATGCCATAGGTGGCAAACGAGCAGACAAGCCGCCAGATGGTAAGCTATCACCGTCGCCTATGGATATATGCTACACCAGGGGCACCACAGATACGTTGCTGACCCTTAAAGACTCGAGTTTTTTTTTCTTAACGTATACTGTCCCACTGTTGGGCAAAGGTCTCCCCCATTTCCTTCCATAAATCTCGATCCTCCACCACCTCTTCGGAATGAGTCAAGATCGTCACGCCAGCATTACCTAGGCCTTTCTTGACTGCGTCGTCCATCAGGCACTCATTGTGTGACGATCCTGGCTCATCGGTCAACTCTATTAACAGCCCTTTTTTCTATTTTGGGTTTTCAGAATATCAACCATAATGGAGTGTCGATTCCTGCGCACTCTGGTAGTCCGATCATGCAGATCCGATGTACACTCTCTGAAATGTGTCCAATAAAAACACTTACTTGATTCTTATACCGATTGACTTCCTGATGGCCTGAGTCAAAGCTTCAGTCTTGCTCATTTCCAATGAATAGATTTCAGAGCCTGAAAATTACGAACACAGATCATTACTAGTACTGGATGTAGAAATAAATAATAAAAATATAATAATTACTACATAATTACATTATATTTATATATTGTATTCTTTGATATGGCTTTCACTTTTCAACCTTTGATTGCATATATATGTACTAGCTGCGCCCTGCGATTCACTCGCGTGGTGATGAAAATCGGTGATCATGATGATGAAAAGTAGCCTATGTGTTAATCCAGGATATAAGCTATGTATATTCTAAATTTCATCCAAATATATCCAACCGTTTCAGCGTGAAGGAGTAACAAACATACACAGTCAAACTTTCGCATTTATAATATTAGTGAGATGTCGTCAGGTTAAACTCACCAGCCATGCTGGTGAACGGTGTGTCGGGACCTAAGGCCTGTGCGAGTCCCATGGCGATGGCCGTCTTGCCGGTGCCCGGCTGACCAGCGAGTAGCACAGCTCTACCAGCAATTTTACCTGCAACATAACAATTATTAGCAAAAAATAAAAAAATAAACTGGCACATTATTGCACACATGGTCATCTGACCCCAAACTAAGCAAAGCTTGTAATATACATACATTTATATTTTTAAATACATACTTAAATTGATATTAACACCCAGACATAGAACAAACACAAATGTTCATCACACAAATGTTTGTCGTAGGTGGGAATCGAACCCACGCCCCCAAGCGCAGAAGGGAGGTACACTACCAACTGAGCTAACGGGGCTGCTAAACAAACTTCCCATCCTTTTTGATCCTATTTAAACGTAATGCTTCTTCAAGTGCCTCCACTACCACCACTGGAGGTTGGCCATCAGCTCAGCAAACTTCTATCTTATGTCGATCAGTTGATGTTTGATACTGGCTATGCTGGTTCATTCCCATTTATTTTATATACCACCCACTGGTGCAATGCAGTTTACTACATCACACCTCTAAAATTATCAGTGTTTCTCTACTATATTATGTATATATTATACATATAAACCTTCCTCTTGAATCACTCTATCTATTTAAAAAAACTGCATCAAAATCCATTGCATAGTTTTAAAGATCTAAGCATATATAGGGACAGACAGCGCGGAGCGACTTTGTTTTATACTATGTAGTGATAGATCTATTAACATATATATCTTAACTCTTCTGATGGTAAGCTGAAGCGCCATGCGGCCGTTTACTAGGCTTCTTCGGCGAGCTGTAGGGCGCGAGCTGTCAGTCATCCTTTCCAAAAATGGTTCGATCTAATGAAAAGTTACTTTACACCGTAGTAAACGAATCAAATGTACGGAGCTCGGAACTTGTTATTCGTTTGTTCGTGAAAAACACATTGCTTATTCAAATTAATTAAGCTGATACAGAGGCAAGCAGCTTGTTACAATCTGGGTTTCTTCAAGTCAAGAGTGAATCAGATTCTTCTAGGCAAGCGTGATCCAACATAGGCCACATCATAGCTTAACATCAGGCGAGTTGGCGGTGAAGCGCAAGCCTATTTTATAATAATAATTTAAAGAAACGCAGCTAAAGAACTTTAAAATTTGAAAGTTCTTTCGTCTGCGTTTTTTTAATATTATTATAAAAAAAGAAAGAATCTTTTCTCTTTCCCTCCTGTTGGTCAGACGGCGGTCTGTTTATGGTGCGTCTGTTACGGCTATTATAATACGAGGCTATTACATCAGTTGCCATAACAACCAAACAAACCTTCACGGATCATCTGTAATATAACGCCGGCAGCTTTTCTAGCCATCTTCTGTCCAACCATGCCCTGAGACACGGCACGGGGCTCCAACGAGTCATCGAGACCGAGCCCGCGGATGTGAGAATGGGCTCCAATCCTCTCGATGCGCGTGATTGAACGCACTTCTTGCACTTGGGCTGCCGCTATTGACTAAAACAGGAAAAGCAGACGATTTTATAAAAACATTCGAGATTGATCCTGGGATTTTGTCGACTGATTTTCGCATTTTGAGCCGTGTAGCGTATTAAAAGCATTATAACCATGCTATAATTAGATATTACAACGTAAAACGAATATCTCAGAGCTGTGTAATGACTGGAAATACGAAATAGTAATTATAGTAAATGAGAGGTTAGGATGCGGCGCCGACATATATTCAGATTTTATGCGGGTTCAAATAGTTTTACATGATGATTGCTATACTCACTGCCATTTTGCTTGAAAGTTACACCAACACTTTTAAATATTTAAGAAAATATTATGAAATATAGCGTGTTTTCTGTCGCTTCTCAACACCAAAACAAAAGACAACCGAAATTGATTAGCTTAACTAACTTGAACTTAAGTCAAACTGCAGTCTTCATATTTTTTTGCCCATTTCTGAGCAGGCTAAAGTTATCAAGGCCATACTGCCTATTCTACCGTACTATTAATATTGTTGTTGTAAAAAAAAAACATGACCATGGATACAAAGTCCTTCAGTCGTAATATTATTCAAGATTACCTAGTCTTAAATAGCGTCAAACAAGTCATGGTCACAGTCAGAGTCAAGCAAACTAAGTCACGGTCAAGTCAAACTCATGCCCCCGTAAAGTGGTGGACGCTTTACAATAGGCTTCTATGGAGTTTTAGAAACAACATGAAAAGACATGTTTCAATCATCGAGCTATATTACTACGTATAGAGGAGACGGCGCACATCCCTACTATGTTCCGTCCAATTGCAGTCATATGGCAGCACATCACTTAGTTGCTTGCTAGCTCTTGAGCAATTAAGTCATGTTTGTTTTAAAACGAAAAAAGTTCAAAAGTATTAAATATGGTATCGTGTGTGTTAAGATATTGCACGAATAATTCAAAGAATACGTCGAAGTGCAAAGGAATAACTTTCCATCGGTGAGTAATTAGATAATCATTTACAAATTTTACAATTTAAGTCGAACAAAATATTCTCGGACGTAGCGTGGATGCCGTGTTGCGTCATTTGTCATAGACTAAAAATTAAGATGTGACATTGTGTTTGTAACAAGTGTAGGTAGAATTAGTTGAAGTTTTTTTTTTATAGTGGAATATAATAATCTAACACATATTTAGAAAAGTACTGCCTAGTGATTTAATAAAAAAAGATAAAAAATATGATGAAAAATAATTATTGTCTTTTGTAAAATATAATTTTAATTTTAAAGGTTTCCACGTCTGGGCCGTAAAGATAGAGAAAAATGGATTGCATTTGTCCAGAACAATCGAAACGAAGAAACGTGGTTACCATCTAATAATACTTACATTATGTTCCTTGCATTTTCGCGAAGAGGATAAATATACCACAAAATCGGGAAGGCGTTTTCTGAAGAAGTCTGCTGTACCTTGTGAAGATGTAAGTAACAGTCATGAAAATAGTTTTGCTCAAGACAAGTAACAAAATATTATATCAGTCGTCATTAATATTAATTATGTTATGTTTTTTTTAGCCAAGAGTGTGTCACAGTAGTACTGGAACAATGGACGATTAACTGGTTCCCAGTTAATCGTCGGATACATATCTGGTTACATTTCCCGGATTCTGACAAGGTCATTAAAATGCGAAGTATGTGTGGATAGCTTAAGTACAACAGAAAGGCTGCCACATCATAAACTTATAACTATCAAAGATATGGGTGGCTTGTCGTACTCTACAGAAGACGTATATAAAATATGTGTCGCCACGGAAACTGTAATACGAAAACTTATAAAACAAAGTGGTTGGAACCAATCTCTCTACTAAATATTATTTTAGTTATATTACAGTTAATACTTTGGAATATTTTGTTCAGAAGGAAGTATTTACATCTTTACTTCAACATTCTTTTAATCAACCAAGCACCTTAAATCACAGAACACATTTGATACGAGCCATCATAAACAAGTACACAACAATTCGCTTGAAACATGAAGCTAAAACTGATCAGACTAATAATGTTTTATCTAAGCGGCAAAAGTTAACTAAACTTATACTGTTCAAAGGTAACTAAATAAACATATTATTACAAAAAATACTTACGGCTTTTATTTTATCTTAGATCAAATCACAAGGCATTTTTTTAAGGAATGAGACTCTCCATGGCTCTGAACCAGTTAATATAGGGACATACCATTAATCAAGAAGAAATATTTTGTATTGAATAATTAGCTTACCTGGAAAGGTTATTACTAGTATAATTGTGCTACCTACAATTCAAGACGTAATCTATATAAAAAACCAGTAGTGTCCTGAGGTTTCCCCTGCTATACCATAGGAATAGTATATTTTCCCTGAAAAGCCTATGTGGTAATCCAGGGTATAAGCTACCCCCATACTAAATTTCATCAAAATCTGTTCAGCCGTTACCGAGTTGTCTGGGAACAAACACACTTACATACCTTACACACGCACAAACTTTTTCGCAAATATAATATTAGTGTGATTAAGCAAACAATGGTATATATTAAATACTTAAACGAATGAATTAATTTAACTGAAATATTCATATTATAATATAATACTTTCTATTGTTCAATTAATTCAACTAATAATAAATTATGAAACAAAGTGCGAATTCAATTGAAGCTTGTTAGGTAATATAAAACTACGTCACTTCTGTAGTCAGTCAGCAGTTTAGTCTATAGCAACGACAGGTTGATGCAGAACGTTGAACGAAACGCGTAAGCGCTTTGAAAAATCGCGGCGCTTACGACTTTTTCGTCGCGAGAAAACTATACCTTATAAGCGTTCTAGCGCTGAATGTTTATATTGGCTGGTTAGACGACTAATTATTGTTTCGGCGGTGAAGCAAACTTTAGGTTATATTCTTAACAAAATTGAGCATGATCTTTGTTTATGGTAGCTTCTCTATACGTAGTAATAAAGCTCGATGGTTTTTTTTTTGGTCAAACGTCATCGCCGTGTCACCATTGAAAAAAAATTTTCCGGTTATATTTTTCTATTTAAATCCATTTATCATAGCTAATTGACCAGTTTTCCTAGTAAATAGCTATCATTTAATTTTTAGTTTCATTTCTAGTATAATTAGTATCATTGTAGTTATATATCTTGATTTTTGTCAGTAGCCCCTTTTCTAACACTTTAATATGATTGACGAAGAGCCTCCTGATCCTGGCGGTGGAATAATGGCATCCGATTATAATATTCCTCCCTCTCCTGGTGCTTTTACAGCAATATCCACCTCGGAGGATGTCCAAAAAACCCATAAACGCTCTAAGCGTAGAGCTTTGAAACGGGATGTAAGAGCATGTTCTCCCATTGACTCTTCTGGTGAAGAATTTAAAATTGCTGATGACGTAATTCTTACTTCAGGACAAAACACACCCCCAAATTTTTTTTCGACTGTGAGCAGTGAGCTTCCCCTTGCCACTCTTCCAACCCCCGTATCTGCGTCTCTGCCCTTAGGTCAGAAGACAATTGCTTCAACAAGTTCCTCCTCATTTTTGCCCCCGGGCCAAAAAATCGCTCCAACTCCGGTTGCACGTCAGTGCTATGTTTCATCCGATCGTGGGCCGTATGTTATTCACGTACAAAAAATCGCGGTTGTATCTTCTGATAGCACTTCTTTGCACCCTGTTACTTTCGGGCGATTCCTTTTTGAGCGCTCGAGAGAATTTGTAGGCATTGTTGATGGATCAATTAAAAGCGTGGGCCGAAATAGAATCTCGCTGTGTTTCCACTCATTTAAGGCCGCTAATGCCTTCATAGACTCGAGCTCCCTCGCTAATAAGGGGTATAAAGCGTTTATTCCCTCATATAATGTAACTCGTCTGGGTCTGGTACGGGGCATCCCCGTCGATTTATCCGACGAAGAAATAATAAAGGAAGTACGGGTGCCCCAAGAGTGCGGCCCGATAATCAAAGTTCGTAGATTGAACTTCAAATTGGTGATTGATGGGTCAGTGTCATGGAAACCTTCTCAAACGGTTGTTTTAACTTTTGATGGCCAACTCCTACCCCCAAGAGTTTTTTTGTGCTATAACTCTTTTCAAGTGGAGCAGTACGTTTTACCTACTATCCAGTGTTTTTCTTGTTGTAGGTACGGACATACCAAGATCCAATGCAGGTCGAAGCCAGTATGCTTCAAATGCTCTTTAGCCCACACTGGAGACTCGTGCAATGTAGATGCGGAGGGCGCCAAATGTGTTTGGTGCCGTGGTAGTCACTTCGCAACCAATAAAATCTGCCCCGAAATGTCTCGCCAGATTTCTATTAAAAAAACAATGTCGCAAAATGTTTTATCATACGCAGAGGCATCGAAACTTCACCCCTCATCAAGAATTACTTATGCAGAAGTGACTTCTTCTTCTTTGGCACCTTCTCCTCCTTTTCCCTCTCAGCTTTCGGGTTCAACTAATCACGTTACTGTGGAGCCTGCCAGAGTGCACTACAGGGGTAAAAAAAACAGGCCTGTTGGTTCAACTTCTCCCTCTTCTGGCTATGACCATTTGGCTCACTCAAACATTGTTAGGGGTGACTTTGCGGAAGCCGCTCCTAATGGATGTGCCCTTAACCCTAATAAAACCCCCGAGTCTCCATCTGTTCAATCGGTTATCTCTGAACTTCTCAAACTTTTAAATCTTTTGTCCTCTCTTCTCAACCCTCCCCGTGCTCATCACTCCCCTTCCCATCCTTTACCGTCCAACGCTGCATTTAATTTAAATTCACTCATTTCCCTTCTATCTAATGGATCTCAAGTTCCTTCAATGGAATAGTAGATCACTATATAATAAATTATCTGATCTTATATATTTAGTTAATAAATATAATATTACTGCCTTGTCTATTTCTGAGACATGGTTAAAGTCTGGTTCTCATTTTAGAGTTTCTGGCTTTGATGTCATCAGAAGTGACAGACAAGATGGTTTTGGAGGTGTTGCCCTCCTGATAAAAAATAATATTCCTTTCTCTCCTATTATTATTCCTGTTCATAGTGGTTTTCAAGCAATTGCTGTGCGTGTCAAGAATTATTCTGTTGTCTCACTTTATATTCCTGACCCTTCTAAGTTAATTCTTCGTAAATTAGTTTCGGTTTTGAGTTCCCTACCAAAGCCGCTTTTGGTCCTTGGTGATCTGAATTGTCATCATTCTGTATGGGGTTGTGGTAAGTCCGATGAATGTGGTGAGTTTTTGTTGGACTCTCTTGATACTCTTATTCTCTGCATTCTTAATGATGGCTCCCCTACTAGAAGGACTCGTCCTCATGAATTTCGCAGTGCTGTTGATCTTTCATTATGTTCTCCTGAGCTTGCTTCTCTTCTGTCGTGGCATGTCCTTCCTTCTTCTCATGGCAGTGATCATTTTCCTATTCTTCTTGAATTTCCTCAACGTAATTCTAGTCGTGTTTCTGTTAATCCTCCTCTTCTTAAATATATTTTAAATTATAATGATTGTCCTAACTGGGAAAAATTTCACGACCTCTCTGTTTCTGTTTCTGCTAATTTACCTCCTGTTAATTCTTTTAATATCTCTTCCTCCTCTGATAATCTGGTCCGTATGCTCCATGAGTGTGCTAGCCAATCGTTCCCTGTTAAAAAGCCTTCGTCTGGAAAATTGCCTCCTCCTCCGTGGTGGGATAAGGACTGCAGTAACGCTATTAAAGCCCGTAAGGTGGCTGAAGCTAATTTCCGCCGCTCTATGACTCTAGAGAACTTCTCTGAAGTGAATAGGTCCATTGCTAGTTCTAAGCGCCTTTTCCGCTTGAAGAAGCTGGATAGTTGGAGGGCTTATTGCTCTAGCTTAAGTCCTAGTACTCCTGCTTCAGTTATTTGGTTGAAAATTCGCCGATATAGACGCTCCTGGTGTCCTCCTCTTCGTTGCTGTAGCCCTTCTCAGTCTTGGGCTGAGGCATTTATGGATAAGTTAGCTCCTCAGTATTGTCCACTCCCTTCGGAATTACCCTCCTTAGCTGTTACTTCGTCAAACGATCCCCTAGATCAGCCATTCTCATTAATTGAATTGAAAAATATATTAAAGTCCGTCAAAGATTCTGCTCCTGGTATGGATGGCATACCTTATTCATTTTTCACGAAGGCGAGTGACAGTTTACTTCTCTTTTTCTTATCTTTGGTTAACTCTATTTTTGAGTCTGGTTTTGTTCCCGCTAGTTGGAAATCTCAGTATATTATCCCAATTCTTAAACCCGATAAGGACCCGGAGGATCATAATTCGTATCGTCCTATTGCTCTTTCTTCTGTCCTGGCGAAACTTGCTGAGCGCCTGATCAAGAACCGCCTTGAATGGTTTCTTGAAAGTAAGGGCCTTTTTGCCAAATCTCAGTATGGTTTTAGAAAAGGCAAGAGCACTATGGATAGCCTAAGTGTTTTTACAACTGATATTAGACTTGCCTTAACTCGAAATGAATCAGTTATTGGTGCTTTTCTAGATATTTCTGCCGCTTATGACTCCGTCCAGCTTTCTATTCTCGGAAATAAACTTTCTTTGTTGAAGGTTCCTCCTAAGTTATGTAATTTTGTCATGAATCTTCTAACTGAAAGGTATATTTATCTTCGTTGCAGTGATTCTTCAATTTCTCCTCACAGAATCATTTGGCGTGGTCTTCCTCAGGGGTCTGTTCTTAGTCCTCCTCTATATAATGTGTATACTTTTGATTTAGAGGTATCTATTGGTCTCTGCCGTATTCTTCAATATGCGGATGATATCCTTTTATATACTTCTCACCATAAAATTGACATTGCCAGTCACTGTATTTCTCAATCCCTTCAGTGCTTAAACTCGTGGCTACATTTAAATGGTCTAGATCTTTCACCATCAAAAAGTAACATTGTTCTCTTTTCTCGAAAGCGCAATCCCCCTGAAATAGATATCTTAGTTAAAGGGTCCAGGATTCCAGTTAAGGAGTCAGTGAAATTTCTTGGTCTTATTTTGGACAATAAGCTTAGTGGAAAGTTGCATTGTGATTATATTGCTGATCGGTGTCGGAAAAATATTAACATTCTAAGGTGTTTATCAGGTGTTTGGTGGGGTTCTCATCCTTTTACACTGAAACTTTTGTATAACGCCATTATTCGTAGCATTTTAGATTATGGCTCCTTCTTGCTGGAGCCAGCTAACAAGGGTGGTATCAAGAAACTGGATTTGATTCAATCGAAAGCCCTTCGCATTGTTTCTGGTGCTATGCTATCCTCTCCTATCAATGCACTTCAGGTTGAATGTGTTGATGCTCCCCTTCATCTTCACCGTCAGTTTCTATCTAATAGGTTTTTTTTTCGCTGTGTGCAGTTTTCTAATCATCCTCTTGTCCCTAAACTTCAGCTTCTCCATAGTTTCTCGTTTTCTTCTCGGTTTTGGCTCCATAAGCAGCTTCCTCTTCTAGTGAAGAGTTTTGTTACCTATAAGTCTTTAAAAGATCCTGTTCTCCGTTCTCATTTGCTTCCTCTTTTCTCGTTTAGTTATGATGTCATTGTCTCTCGTCCAAATGTAATTTTAGACTTTGACATTTGTGCTGGTGACCCCCATGCTGATGAATATTTCCGTGATCTTCTGCGGAGGGATTGGCATGGGTGGCACTATATCTTTACTGATGCTTCAAAACTCTCCCCTATAGGCTGTGTTGGTTGTGGTATCTTCCATGAACAATTTAACATTGTACAAAAGGTTAAGTTTCCCCCTGAAACCTCAGTTTTTTCGGGTGAGTGTTGGGCGCTCCTTGAATCTATTCGATATATTCTTATTTTCAATCTTCGCCGTTCTCTCGTCTTTACTGACTGTCGGAGTGCCCTTCAGTCTCTTCTTTCAAACCCTTTTTCCCCCAATTCCCACAACTCTATTCTTTTTCTCCTTAAGGAATCCTTATCTATCTGCAATTCCAAAGGTCTAGAAGTTGTTTTTGTTTGGATTCCTGGTCATGCTGGTATCTCTGGAAATGAACGGGCTGACAGAGTGGCAAAGGATGCCGTTGTCTGCGGAGACAAAATTCCCTTCTGTATCTTTCCCCATGATCTTGCATCCCTGCCTAAGTCTCTTTTACTTAAGTCATGGTCATTCTGCTGGCGTGGCTCTGCCAGGTCTAGGGGTTCCGCTTATGCGGCTCTCCAGCCCGTAATCCCTCGGAGGCCGTGGTTTGCCAGAATGCACTTTAGTAAAAAAATTACAAGTTGCATAATTCGAATGAGGTTGGGTCACTGTTGTGTTCCCACATATTTTAAAAAGTTACGTATCAGGGACTCTTCTTTGTGTGAGTGTGGCCTTGATGACGGCCACCTCAATCATATTTTCTTCTCCTGTCCGCTGCTTGATCACTCAGCTTTTTTTCTTTCTCTTAGTCTTGTAGTTCCTTTTCCAACTTCTATGTCTGTTCTTCTCTCATCAAATGATATTTCCATTTTCCGTATTATAAGTAATTTTCTTTCTGACAATAATGTTAGTATATAAAGTGCTTTATAGTGTACTTTTGTGTTTGTAAGCATTTATATGTATTGTATTACTTATTTATTTTGTTTTAGGATTGCTGGTCATATATTTTTTTATTTTAAATCGCGTTCGTTTTTTGTTAACGTGACGTTGGCCAAAGTGCCCTAAATGTGGGCGATAGCCATTAATTTAAAAAAAAAAAAAAAAAAAAAAAAAAAAGCTCGATGGTTTCAATAGAATAGAAATAACTTTTAGTGTCATAATAATAGAATACACTTTTATGGTTTTATTTCACCTCGTTATATCACTTGCCTACATTCGAGCACGTTCACAAGCCCTTAATAAATAATAATCCACCATTGTTACACATAAACACTCGAAAATACACAAGTTTAGGAAAATTATACGAGCCGACATGTCCCTACCACATTGGCGCCTATATACCCCGTATTTTAATATCATATCAGTAGAGTAGTGGAGACTTTAGGCTCTTCTCTTACGGAATTTTGGGATCGTCATGAAAATACACGTTTCACTCCATAATAAAAAAAAACACACTCGAGCCGAGCACATTCACAAACACTTAATAAATAATAATCCACTATTATTACACATTAACATTCGTATATACACAAGTTTACAAAAATAATACAATGAAGCGACGTCTTTTTTCCACGTTGGAGCCAAAACTCCGTCAATCTCCAATTCATTCATGGTCAGCTTGAAATTACGTTTCGAATTACACCTCTAGCACAATCGAGAACCAACACAACTCAAAGAAAGAATACCGCAGTTATATGATTATTAGGAATACATGATTAATCTGAGGAGCCAACTCATGCCAGCAGACTCCTAAAATCTGTGAGGCCATTGTCACAAATTTTCTTAAGGGCCATCCATTAATCCCCCCGCCGTAAAGCAGAAGCGTGCGTGTCGCATATTTTGGAATTTTATTATAATAAAATTGATAGTGTTGATAATAATATCTGAATAGATTGCTTGGCGCGATAAAATCCGGAACGTAGATATTCGCCAAAGGACGAGAGTCACCAACATAGCTATTAAAATTTGCAAGTTGAAGTGGCAATGGGCAGGCCGTATCCCTCGAAGAACTGATAACCTATGGGGAAGAAAGGTTCTTGAGTGGAGACCACGAACTGGAAGACGCAGCGTAGGTAAGCCTCCCACTAGATGGACCAACGACATTGTGAGTCATGGGCATCCAGTGGATGCAGATACCGTTTAGTGCCGTGGATGTCGTTTAGTGTGAAGGCTAAAGGGGTAGGCCTATGTTCAGCAGTGGACATCTTCTGACTGATAATAATGATCAGAATAGAACCCCAGCAGGCCTAGCAAAAATTGTGGACAAATTAGCTTATCACCATTCTTATCCTGTGAGAAAAAGTTTATCCATAACTTTATCCAAATTCTAGCTTATTCGCGTCTAAGCTCGGATAAAATAGGTAAAAAGATAATATTTCCTTGGCCTGTGCCATCAATATTTACTCTGATCTATGTGTGCCATGCTTGCAGGCGTGTAGCAAAATGCTGCATGAATTAAGGCCTGTTTATCACTTTTTTTTAATTTACTTGCAATGCAAAAACATAAAAAAAGGGTAAAATAGGGCAGGCCTCTAAAACAAAGGGTTGGCAATCCTAGTATATGTTAGCCCTAAGATAGGGCAGGAAATAAACCATTTTTTTTATCTTAATACTTTATTCATATGACTACTTTGTCTATACAATGGTTGTTTAATCCTTGTCGCGGTAATGTTTGATGTTGACAAGAACCCAAGTGGGGACTGCGCTCCAGCCAATCACCATCAGGGTAGCTAGGAAGATTATCTCCTGCAACAGAAATAAATACTCTTTTGTAAAACATGCTCCAATACTCGTTCATTACTGCTGTGCATTGATATTAAGCACACTTCGCAGTCCTGGATTTGTCGATAGGCCATATAGGCCGCGGCCTAGGAGCGGCAGCATCCTAGGGGCGGCGTTATTTACTACATATGGAAAATTGACAGCCCCGTTAGCTTAGTTGGTAGTGATCCTGGCTTTTGTGCTTGGGGGCGTGGGTTCGATTCCCACCTAGTACAAACATGGTATACTGTTTTAAACTATCACGGTTGTTCACTAAAGTTATATGATTATTTACGGGATATTTAGCTTTTTTTTAGCTCCTTTCACAACCTTACCATGGTAAATATCCCGTAAATAATCATATAACTTTAGCAAACATGGTATGTCCTAAATGTGACCCGGGTATGTCCTAAAACTGCGACCAGAACTACTGGAGGATGGGCAGCAGCGTCCTAATAGTACACGGTGAACGTACTGCGATTCCCAAGCCGCCTGCCTGCCAAGCGTGGGGATTATGGCAACACCCCTCTCTATGAGGGAGGCCTTCTCCAACAGTGGCCATTAATTGGCTGATGATGTGATGTATGTATATCAGTCTCTGGCTGCCATATTACAAGCTTTGCTTAGTTTGGGGTCAGACGACCATGTGTGCAATAATGTTCCAGATATTTATTTATTTATTAATTATAATTTTAAAAAGATACATGGGGCGGCGGAAATAAAGTGGCCTACACTAGTAAAAAATATAAATCCGGCACTGACACTTCGGTATTCGATGACAGCTTAGAGGGTAGACACATTTTCCCTAATTCGGAGCCCAAATTTAGGAAGGCTCTAAAAATTAGGAAAGTTTCAAGAGATAGCATAGTTAAGGTCCTAAATAAAGGAAAGAAGCCCTTCAGGAAGGGATCCTTACTTCCTAACTCTCTTATTTCCTAAATAAAGGATAATCTAAGTGCAATGAGAGCGAACAGCAGCCTCTACAATGGCATGAGAACGTAGTGTAGTGCAACATGCTGTGATTGTTATTTCAGCCATGGTCACCCCATTACAGGGCAAAGGCCTCCCTTCCTTTCACTCCGCTCTGTTCTGTGCTATGGTGTACCAGTCTGTTGGGTGGGAGTCAAACTCGTGCCACCATGCTTATATTGCTTTAAAAAAAAGGCCAGAGTGAATAGGTATCTTCTAAGTCTACGTGCGTCATCTTCAACGACATCGTCGCTTACCGACAGGCTAGTAGGTGGTAAAACGCTAACTTATTTGCAATTAACTTTTATTATAATAAAGAACTACTCCTACCTACTCTCCATTTTTGAGTAATTAAAGGAAATTCAATTTATATGGAATAAAAATCTTTTTTTCGTTAATGACTAAATACTAATTTCATTAGCAGTTAGGGCTAGAGTCTTCGACCAAAATAAAATGAATGGACGGGCCCTAACCATTGAACATAAAAACGAGTCAAAACCGTCGGACATATACCTCAATACCTAATTATAAAAATGTACAGTATGTTTGTTACAAAAAATAGATATCGGTTTTATTTGTGTATTTACACTTCGGTAAAGCATACGAATTCATAATTTTATCAGATGTTTCGTTATCGCGTAACAATAGACTCGTGTTTCACTTCCTACGGCTAGAGACCGACTGAAATTTGGTCGAAGGCTTAGAGTGGGTAATTGTTTTAAATATTTAGATTGAGTCAGTGCCATTCTGAGAAGACTTGAGTTAGGAAGTTGATTCAGAGTTGTCTAAAGAAGCACCTAAATGCCTTTCTTTTATTGAGGAAAATGTAATAGCTCTTTTATTACTACCGGGCACACCCTTTGTTCTTGTTTATCACTTAGGACATTAAAACACAGGAGTATAAAGTTTTTTTATTTTGTTATTTATTTTCTGATAGAAATAACAGATTATAATATAACACTGCTATATCAATGAGTCTTTGTTGCTTATACTGAAAAGATTAAATAATAAATTTAAGGCTTAATTTTAAAGTTAATTAAGTAGTCCTAAATGATAATTAATTTCAGGCAGTGCCCAAATTGCTGGCCGCGTTGCCTCGCTAGATGGCGAGGCTAACTTTCTGAACCAAATATAGACCAGCATTTATTAATTAGTTATTATTAGTCTATGTTAGAATTCTTATCGAGCCCTGACTTCATAACCTAACTTTCAGTCTTAAAATTACGTAATGTTTTTATGCAGCAAAATAAGTATTTTTCCGTATTCTGGAACAGGATTTATCATGAAAATACGCCTACAAGTTTAAAAGAGATAAAACGTCGACAAATCTCTAAGGAAAGACTTAGAATTCATCTAGATAATGTAAAAACTTACCCCCTGAGAAACTTTATTTTTGGGAGGCACCGAGATGACACTCATGTTTCTTTGTTGTACTACATTTTTGATAATTTGGTTGGTCGGTCTAAGAAGGCTTCTAATGCCCAGCATCTTGAATTACTTGTGAATTTTTCTCTAAAATAAACTGAAAAGTTAAAACGCAGATAGACGTCGGAAAATGGTCGAAAATCTTGGAAAATCGATTGACACTTGACGTGACAGCACGTACTCGGTAGAGATGTCATTGACAGCTTTATTTGACAGCGACTTGAAGTGATTCTGTAAACATTACGATGTCATTTATAATCGATTAAATTAAATTTTAGCCCGATTGTTCATCAGTCATCGGTTCATTCACATGCACCATTGTTGCGGATTCCTCCGTGGAGACGAAATAATTAAACACACTTGGAACATCTGCGTTATTTATTTGTAGCACTAAATGCACCAGTTAATTATTTATACATTTTATATTCGTATTAAAAGGATCGCCATGTCGCATTGGATTCGAATCACTGACTCGATGTATCGAGATTGTCATAAGGACAAAAACGTCTAACTGACGACTGGTGCAGCCTGCCAGTATTCATCCATCAACCATAGAGAACATTGCATACACACCGCGACAAAATTCTGTTGCCACCAGCAGGGGTATTTTGCAGGCGTATTATGAATCTTTGATCGGGATCGCGACTTGTCAAAATTATGTCATAAAAAAAAGCGTTGTCTATTTCCAATTTCGTAGTATGAAATTGGAAATAGACAACGCCTTTTTTTTTGCGTTATAACCCCTTTCAAGTGTCAAAATTCTGTCAATTCTGACACTGACTGATCCCGATCAAAGATCCATTAATAGCCCCGCCTGTCGAGCGTGAACGCGGCAAGGTGCCTACGGTTTCATACGACAAAAAGAGTCGACAAAACCGTATATATGCTCTATGGACAAAACCCTGTCGCGGTGTACATAAGCAAGCTATTAGCTAGCCCTGGCTGGAAGCTAAGGTTTCAGTCGACAAATTGCCGTTTGTACATTTAATAGTTTTTGAGATCTGGATATAACTCCGGATCCCCCTTGTATGGTATTCTGATGGGGTGACGACGATCGAAGATAAACACCGTTGTAGTTCACTATTATTTTACTGTTCGAAGTATTACACAGGTCAAATTGTTGTAAGGCAGGCTCCTACGGTCAATCATAACGGAATGCCGCTGCCGTTTTACAACACCATTGAGTAATCAAGTGAAAAGGTAATTCTCAAGACTACATATTACGTCCGAGATAACAAGAGAGAAAACCCAGTTACACTTGTCTACGACTAGTTACAAATTAGTGATGGGGTCGCATGCACACTTAATCGGTCGATGCAACTAGTGATGTGCACGCGACCCACAAACAAGGCAATAAACTTAATATAAATGTGCGTTTATAGAACGCCAAGTGCAACGATAATTTTGTATAACGTTCCAATTCTTTACACTTGTACTTGTTCAGTTGTTTTATCGTATGACGTAATTTTTGCAAGGCTCCTAAAGCCCTAAAATATAATTACTAATTATTTTTTACATTTACTCATGCATGACTATATTAGCGAGGCTATTATGGATCCTTGATCGGCAGGCGTATTATGGATCTTTGATCGGGATCAGTCAGTGTCAGAATTGACAGAATTTTGACACTTGAAAGGGGTTATGACGCAAAAAAAAAAAGCGTTGTCTATTTCCAATTTCATACTACGAAATTGTCAATAGACCACGCTTTTTTTTTGACATAATTTTGACAAGTCGCGATCCCGATCAAAGATTCATAATAGCCCTGTCCCATAGGATTTTATTTGATGATTTGTAATTCTTTGCATGGAGGTTTCGAAATAGTTTCTCTAGTCATACTCATAAATTATATGAGTAACACACTTTTGACAACTTTAGGCATTGCACACGACTCGTTAACGATTTCAAATTAAGGTGATACTTTCATGTTAGGCGGGAAATTCAAATTTCAAATAGTTTTTGTCCTTGTAGCTAGGCCGGGTAATTATTGTGAAATGATACAGTGTTTGCGAAAATTGTTGGTTGTTCTTTACATTATCATGTACAGCTATTAATCAGTTACTCACCATATTACTTACATTTGTCAATAAACTGTTTGAAACAGCAAAAATTTGTTTACTGACAAATGAATGTAATAATGTGCATTAAAGATAAATAGCTTTACGTGAGTTTGTAAAGAATAATAATCAAATATTAAACATCATGATTGTTTACAATAATTAGCCGGCCTAGCTACAAGAACAAAAAAACTGTTTGAAATTTGAATTTCCCGCCATACTAACTATAACTTCACCTTAATAAAAATCTCACTAGCGCTCACACACGCTAACAACTACATCATGGACATTTAATTCCGCTTTTTTCTTGTAACTTATTCCATGAAAAGCACTCCAAGGTAACAATTAAATTAAACAACTCGAAATATGACAGAACATCATTTATTCTTACGCTACCCACAATTTCAAAATTGCGACTACCGCCAAAACGGGCGAGGCCTTTAACAAAATGGCGGCGCTACGTTGAATCGGCGCGCATTCGTTTTCTAACCATTCGTACTCTTCAGTCAGGCCTCTATCTTGAAGAATTGGGCCGATGGTCGATAAAACTCTCGCGTGGTACTCGTTTATGTATTTTATCTGAAATAGAAATACGTATAACCAGTGGCGTAGCTATCGGAGGGTTAGGCGGTGCCGTGCACCGGGGCCCTCAAGCTCAGGGGGCCCTTAGGCCCTGCATGTCTATTCTGCAAGGTAAGTGAACGCGCAATTGAAGTGATAAGCTAAGTGAACGTGATTTTTTCTTGCCAATTTCTACAGATAAATGTCAAAACATCAAATTATAAGGGTAAGGGACTACAGTCAAGGGTGATCACTCGACATTTTGACATTTCTCTATAGTAATCGACAAGAAAAATACACGTTCACTTACCTTATCACTTCACTTGCGCGTTCACTTAGCTTGCAGAATAAGCATGCTGATCAGCAAACCTCAAACTGAACTTGCAAAATTTTTTCCCTTCATACGCATACATGGAGTAAGTAGCTTTGAGCAGAATAAAGAGCTGATGATAAAGTAGCTTTGTACTTTTAAATTATTTATATTTATACTTGATAAATCCTAACCCAGTTTAGATAGGGCCCCATTTTTTTGCACCAGGGCCTTTGGTTACCTAGCTACGCCACTGCGTATAACACTAACATTTAATATAATAATAGCATTGGGCGTCGCCAAGGGGAGGCAAGGAGCAGCTGCCAACCTACAATCTGGGTGTTTTCAAGTCAAAAGTGAATCGGTTTCTTCTAGGCAAGCGTGATCCATCGTACGCGCATCATCGCTTAACATCAGGCGAGTTGGCGGCCAAGCGCAAGCCTATTCTACAATAAAAAAAAACCTAGAAAAAAAAAGGTAGCCAACTGCAAAGAAACCAAAGTCCTAAGGCCGTGCAATTGTCTTGCGTTGCCGATAAATCCCGCACGTCAAAACTCGAATAAATTCACTATCACTAGGTATAAGTAGGTATAGTACAATACAACTTCCAAGACTACCTACAATTCATATTTTTCTCATTTTCCATAATGTTAACTTGCCCCCCCCCCCCCCCACCCCTGGGCCATGGGCTGGCGACGCCCTTGATTTGGATTGTTAAGCCTTTAAAGGTCCATGGCAAAGACTAAGGAAACAATAGACATCGGGACGCGGTCCTTTCACTCTTTCAAGAGAAAGATATATATAGAAGAATTACTCATGAATGAAAAGGAAAGCTATAATATTTCCGTCCTGCACTACATGTCTGGTTATTTGATGGCCAGTCCTACAACTGGTGGCAGACAAATCAAGACATTTTGCTGAAAAGAACTGTGAAACCCTTATATTTCTATAATTTGTGACTTTGTTGATATTCCCTAGAAGTGTATTTAGTGTTTAGTGATGATAAATTGCTGTATAATCGGCTGTAAAAGCCGAGGTATATATGGTTTTCTGTCTCATGTGGACACGTTATCCCACATTCTTTAAATACCTATTCTCTGGTCCATGGGCAGTCTCTTTTTTGTTGCTTAAAAAATGACCATGGATTCAGAGTCCTTCAGTCGTAATATTAAACAAGTTTACATATAAATAATGTCAAACAAATCATAGTCAACCAAAGTAAGTCACGGTCAAGTCAAATTCATGCCCCAGTCATGTAGTGGAGGCTTTACAAGAGTAGTACGGTAATAGATTCGGTAATAGACACTGCTTTGATGTTTGGATCCACACGGATTGTCCATTTAGCCAGAGACTTACCTCAAAGTCAGTAAGTAGGTCGAAATCCAAGCAGGCGGTCTGATGCGGCGCCAGCGATATCGTGTAGAAGCCCACCGCACCACGACCTTCGAAATCAGCCACCATGCCTTCTGCCTGCCAACGTTCAATAATTAATTATTAATATAAAAAAAGACTTCATAAAAATTTCAGAACTGGACCAAACTGAAATAGGACCACACGTGAAGGTACCAGCTTACAAATAAAAATAAGAATCATCAAAATCCGTTCACCCAGTCGAAAGTTCTGAGGTAACAAACATTAAAAAATATATTAAAAAGAACAGTCATATTGAATACCTCCGCCATATCGCAAGTCGGTTAAAAACTTAATATACAACCCTCTACCCTCAATTTCCCTGAGATCCCATCATCAGATCCTGATTTGGTGATAATGGACGCAAAAAGGACGCCATTCCAATTAGCTCCTACTTTCCGGGGTTTATCCGTTCCGATAACTGACCAGCTTGAGCTTTTGGGCGTCTCTCTGTCTCCTACACTCAGCTTTGGCTCCTATATTGAAAACAAGGCTCAATTGGCTGCCAAAAATCTGGGTATCCTATCGAAGGTGCGTCGGTACTTCACGTCGGAACAGTTGCTAACACTGTACCAAGCACAAGTTCGGTCGTGCATGGAGTACTGCTCTCACCTTTGGGATGGATCAGCTAAGTACCAGCTCGGGGCATTGGAGTCTATTGAGAAACGTGCCATGAGGCTCATCAGCAACGAAGCCCTAGTTCAGACTAAGTTACATAGTCTTGAGCATCGGCGTAAAGTTGCTAGTCTATCGGTTTTTTATCGGATATATTTCGGAGAGTGTGCATCAGACCTGCATGATCTGATTCCCTCTTGCCCTTTTTTCTATCGGACTGCCAGAACGGGCACGAAAAATCGTCACCGCTTTATGGCTGATATTCCGAAAACCCGTACGAAGCGCTTTGATTCCACTTTTATTATGCGAACTGCTAGTCAGTGGAATGCGCTGCCTGAATGGGTGTTCCAAAATAGTTACAATCTAGGTGTCTTCAAATCACGAGTGAATCGGTTTCTTCTAGGCAAGCGTGCTCCATCATAGACCGCATCATCGCTTAACATCAGGCGAGTTGGCGGTCAAACGCAAGCCTATTTATACATAAAAAAATGCTTGTAAAAACAAGTGTATCTTACAAGTTGATGGTCCGCCTCTCTGGTGATGGCAATAGTTTCCACGAGGTCTTCGTGCCGGATCCCATATTCGTCTACTTCATAGTAGCCAGGCTCTGTTGACAACCAATATTGGACGAGATTAAATTATTCAAATTCAAATTCAGTTTATTTACATAAAATATTACATAACAGTTAAAAACCATGGCGTAATACCTTATTTACTTATTACATAATATTATTCAAATTACACTACCAACTATAAAACTAAATAAATATTAAGGTAGCATAAAAAGTTAGACAAAATTTAAAAAAAAACTACAATAAAAAATATTTACAAAAAATAAAAATAAAAGACTAGAAAACTTAAAAAATAATAATAATAAAAGATAAAAATTTACATTAATTACAATAACAACAATGTTTGGTAATAATAAAATAAAATAACGACATTACATAATACTTTCACAATACTGGTTGCACTTCCTAACCAGTATCGTCCATCTATCCGCAAACATATCTGTGGCGGGAAATACTGAGAGAAGGTGGTTGAGGTGTCGTTGTGCACGGAACACCGGAGAGTGCTGGCGCGCCACAGTGCGTGCCGGACTCGGCGCAAACAGTGGGACTCGCCCGGTACGAAAACGCACGCGCTGCTCCGGTACACTCAGACGACTAGCTTCACCTAACAATTCGGGGCAGTATACTCTCCCATGCAGTATTTGCAACACCGTTAATAACTGACTATGCAATCTGCGAGTTTCAAGAGAGTTGAACCCAAGAGAGCCCAACAAAAATTTTGTGGGATATAAAAATGGATAATATCCATACATTTTCTTATATAAAAAACGTAAGAAACGTTTTTGGACTTTTTCCAGCATTAGAGTGTAACTTTTCTCATGAGGGTTCCATATGCATGCACTCGCCTCAATTTTTGATCTTATTAAGGCAGTGTAAAGCAACTTCATGGCCTTAACATTTGTGAAGTCTTTGCAGTTGCGCGTCACAAATCCCAACCTTTTAAAACAATCTGCCGCAAGTGCACGCATATGGTCGTGAAAAGCAAGTTTTGGATCAAACAAAACACCCAGATCTTTAACTCTCTGATTTCGCGAGATTTGTTGTTCATTTATACTGTATTGCGCTATTATAGTATTTGTGGACTTGGTAAAGCTCATCACGGAACACTTTGAGACATTTATGTTGAGTTTATTTTGTTCACTCCATGTTAGTATAGTGTCTAAGTCTTTTTGGAGATTTATACAGTCATGGACAGATTTTATGGGCATATAGAGTTTTACATCATCGGCGTAAATTAAGCACTTGGCATGCAGTAGTGATTTCGGCAGGTCGTTAATCATAAACGTGAAAAGAAGTGGCCCAAGGGATGAACCTTGGCTGATACCTGACGGCGTATAATATGGTGGTGAATCATTATTTAAATACTAGACACTGGCAAGTGCACTAGACGTGCAACGCCAAAATCAGGCAAAACCATGAGGGGAAAAAATGATCAATTAAAAAAAAAAAAAACTTTTTTTTTGTCTATTCTGTTTGTTTATTCTGTTAAAAAAGAATCATCAAAATTGGACAGTCGAAAGTTCTGAGGTAAAAACATTTAAAAAAAACAGTCTAATTGAGAACCTCTTCCTTTTTGGAAGTCGGTTAATAAAGTGGGTCGCGAGGTCATAGTTCAGGGCGAACAACTGGTATCTAGGGGATACTTGAATTGAATTGATTTTACTGTAAAGTAATTCTGAAAGTAATTTAGCTATCTATGAAATGAACTAATTTATACAAAATTATAAATATAAAAAAATATTTACTTAAGAAATGTCAGAACTAGACCAAATTGAAATGGGACCACACGGGAAGCACCAGCTTTCAAATAAAAAATAATCATCAAAATCGGTCCACCCAGTCGAAAAATTTGAGGTAAAAATCAAAACAAAAAATAGAAATAGTCGATTTGAGAACCTCCTCCTTTTTGGAAGACGGTTAAAAATACACATAGGGCGACTTAAAACAAGCAGCAGTTTGTTTGTTTGTCCACGCATATCTCTTAAACCACTGGACGAATTTAAATGCGGTTTTCACGAATATGCTTAGCTATGACCAGATTGAAGTATCTTCTTCTTAGTCGTGCACTCATGGCAGAGTGGTCGTGATTGCGTTGATGATACAAAAAGGCTGCTGTCGTCGTCCGTTCCCAGGGCTGCCGCTTGTCTAGCAATGCTTCTCCATTTCTGGCGGCTGGTTGCATGGCGAGCACACTGCACCATGGTAGACTGCGTGGCACTTTTGATGGAGTCGGTCCAGTGAGTTGGTGACCAACCAGGCCTACGCTTGCCTTTTACCGGGCCCTGTACCACAAGCCTCTCCATCGAGTTCATGTTTCTGGAGATATGCCCAAAGCACTTCAGTATTCGCAACTGCACAATCGACAATAGTCTATCTTGTATATGAAGCCCTTTGAGAATAGAATTATTAGTGCGGAACGCTGTCCAAGGTATTTTTAATAGCCTCCTCCAACACCACATCTCCAGTGCATCGATTTTTCAATTGAAGTATAAATAAATAATAAATATGTGGGACATTATTGCACACACGGTCATCTGACCCCAAACTAAGCAAAGCTTGTAATATGGCTGCCAGAGACTGATATACGTACATATATATTTTTAAATACATACTTAAATAGATATTAACACCCAGACATGGAACAAACACAAATGTTCATCACACAAATGTTTGTCCTAGATGGGAATCGAACCCACGCCCCCAAGCACAGAAAGTAGGATCACTACCAACTGAGCCACCGAGGCAGTCTTATCTATAGGTTATGTTATTTTGCGCAAGGCCCAGATTAAGGGAGGAAAAAAGCGTTGAAAGTTTATATGAAAATCTACGCGTACGAAGTCGCGGGCAACATCATTAGTAATATAATAATTTGTAATTTGCCAGTTATTCAACCGCCAAGCAGTAGTGTGCAATCACTTCTGTGTTCCGGATTGAAGGGCAATGTTTCCAGCGAAATTACAGGGCACACAGAGATTTGACATCTTATATCTCGGGGTGACGAGCGCAGTGCATTGCCATTCAGGGTTTTGAACTGTTGAAGTTCAAAATTCTGAGTGGCGTTGAGCTGTTATGGGCAAGCGTGAAGAGCCATCAGGCGAGCGACTTCACTCGTCTCGTCGCCAAGTATCATAAAAAAAGATGGTTTCGTAAAATAAGTCAAATACCCTTTAGTGCAAATATTTTCTCATTTATCTCGTAACCAGGTATAAAGCCTAATAATACGCGAAGCACTGATGTATTTCGAAGAATACTTACCATTGCTGTAGATCATATTGGGCCTGATGCCAGGGTCGTTAGCAGAGGGCCCACTCAGGATCCAGGTGGGGCCCTCGTGTACGTTCAGGAAGTGCCCCACTCCATGCCCCGTCCCGTGCCCGTAGTTCAGCCCCACATCCCACAGCGACTTGCGAGCTAGGACTTCGATTACGTGACCCTGAAATTATCAAACATCCATCCATCCATCCATATAAACTTACACATATATGATACTAGCTGCGCCCCGCGGTTTCCCCCGCGTGGTGATGAAAATCGGTGATGATGATGATGATGAAAAGTAGCCTATGTGTTAATCCAGGACATAAGCAATGTATATTCCAAATTTCATCCAAATCCATCCAGCCGTATCAACATTTCAGCTCTAGGACGTTCATTGATGGACATAGCCCTTCATTGATCTCCAAAAGGGCCGGTTGGAAATGGCCTGCATCCAGCGTTTCCTTGCAATTATCATCATCAGCCAGAAGACGTCCACTGCTGAACATAGGCTTCCCCCTTTAACCTCCACACTGAACGACATCCTGCCATCTGCATCCACTGGAATAGTTGTGGTCAAATAGTATTATCGTTTTTAACCGACTTCCAAAAAGGAGGAGGTTATCAATTCCACTGTTTTTTTATGTTTGTACCTCATACCTCAGAACTTTCGACTGAGTGAACCAATTTTGAAGTTTTTTTTTATTTGAAAGCTGGTGCTTCCCATTTGGTCCAGTTCTGATGAAGTCGGTTTTTTATATTGAGAATTACTGTTTTTTTATTATTTCTTAGTTAATCCGCCGTAACATTACATATTCTGTTTATATTTCAATTGGCTATCTATTACGGTTCGAAAGATGCAGTCGTTAAAAGGTGGGACGGACAGACAGACAGTCAGATAGACAAACAGACAGCGTAGGCTTAGTAATAAGGTCCCGTTTACACCTTTTGGGTCATCAACCAGAAGACGTCCACTGCTGAACATAGGCCTCCCCCTTTAACCTCCACACTGAACGACATCTTGCCATCTGCATCCACTGGATGCCCGCTACTCTCACAATGACCTTTCACCTTTTGGCTACGAAACTCAAAAAAAATATCAAATTGTATGAAGATAGAATGAGACGTCGCGTGGTCACCCTCGTGAGCCGAACTGTGAAGATCGGGGCGAAGCACTAGTGAGCAAGTTACCAGAGTGCCAGCAGGGAAGACTGCAGTGCCGAGGTTGATCTGCCCCTTCAAGACGCGCGTAAACGCGAGACGCTGCGCAGGAGTCGGCGCCGCGGACATGTGACGCGTGCGGGTGATGTCTGTAGTACCGTCTCTGTCACACAGGATAGAAACGCATTGAAAACAGAATTACTATCAATAAAAAAAAAAGATTGCTAAATTAGTGAGCGCTTGAGCAAAGTTCATGATATAGCCCAATCAACAGGCGCTTGAACAAAATTATCGATATTGCCAAATCAACAGGCGCTCGAACAAAATTATTGATATTGCCAAATCAACAGGCGCTCGAACAAAATTATTGATATTGCCAAATCAACAGGCGCTCGAACAAAATTATTGATATAGACAAATCAACAGGCGCTCAAACATTATTATTGAAATTACCAAATCAACAAGCGCTCGAACATAATTATTGATATTACCAAATCAACAGGCGCTCGAACATAATTATTGATATTACCAAATCAACAGGCGCTCGAACATAATTATTGATATTGCCAAATCAACAAGTGCTCGAACATAATTATTGATATTACCAAATCAACAGGCGCTCGAACATAATTATTGATATTGCCAAATCAACAGGCGCTCGAACATAATTATTGATATTGCCAAATCAACAGGCGTGCCCATGGTTCCTATGGTTTATAGACCTAAATTACTTTATGTCAATTAATGTCCGACAAACATTTGTGTGATGAACATTTGTGTTTGTTCTATGTCTGGGTGTTAATATCTATTTAAGTATGTATTTAAAATGTATATGTATGTATATAATTCTCTGGCAGCCATATAGCCCCAAACTAAGCAGAGCTTGTAGCTTTGCTTAGTTTGGGGTCAGATGACCATGTGTGCAATAATGTCCCAGATATTTATTTATTTATTTTATTTTTATTATCTAAATCAGCTATGGACTATAACCATCCATAGCTGACTATGGACTGATATATGTACAAATAATTTATGTAATTAATAAATATTATTAATATTAAACATTCACAAACTACCACACACATCTACTAACTACTACTAACATATCTTTGCACCAGGAACGAGCCAGAGCGGGAGTCGCCACTTATTTATGGACTACGAATATTTTTGACTTACTTGTACTGTCCCCCAGAGTCTACAAGCAGCATGTCTTCTTTGGTGATGACCCTCTGAGGTCCTTCCTCAACAGGTTTGTAGTGGATGATGGCCCCGTTCTCACCAGCGCCAGCGATCGTGGCAAAAGATGGACCCATGGAGTCTTGCTCCTGTCTAAGAAAGAATATAATTAATATAGTCTGTTTGTCTAAGGATAAAAATAATTATTATATCATAAAAAAAATATATGACAAATAATAAATAATGACATATTATTTTTTTATATTAAAATTATTATCATATTAAGTGAACAGAACTTTTGAATGGGTGAACCGATTTTGATGATTATTTTTTTATTTGAAAGCTGGTGCTTCATCAATTTGGTCCAGTTCTGACATTTTTATGAAGTCGGTTTTTTATATTGATAATTATCGTTAATAGGCTCTATTGATCATCAGCTTTTTTATGAGGTAATAAAATACCAAATTGAAATGGGACCACACGGGAAGCACCAGCTTTCAAATAAAAAAAGCATCATCACAATCGGTTCACCCAGTCGAAAGATATGAGGTAACAAACATTTAAAAAATAAATAAATAAAAACAGTCAAATTGAGAACCTCCTCCTTTTTGGAAGTCGGCTAAAAATATTAGTCATCATGCCTATTGTACCTTCTGAACAGCTCCATTTGGTCAGAGAGCTGCATCTCGGTGACCTGGACACCAGCGTCTACTTGTTTGTGGACCCAGTGCAGCGAGCGGACCACCGCCACGCCGTCTTTGATGTGAGCGTTGCGGAAACCCTGAAACGGAAATCCAGCCGCTCAGCATGCGCAGAGACGTTGGGTCTCTTTGTGTCTTTTATCGCATATACAACGGGGAATGTTCTGAAGAACTGTTCGATCTGATGCCGGCATCGTGGTTTTATCATCGCACCAGATGACCTCTATGAGTGAAAAGTTTTATGGTGGAGATGATGAGACATGGCCATTGTAAGCTGTCAATACAGTTAATCTGCTGACTGTTTTTGAAAGCATGTAAAGTGCATAAGAATATTGGCTTAATTTAGATTGCAAATTTTCTACATGTGTTTTCCAGTTTAAATAACTGTCAATATTTAGTCCTAAAAACTTTGTATAAAGTATAAAAGTTTATTAATTCAAAATAACTTACTGACTAAATACATACATCGAGTTAACAAAAGATGCTGAAGTAGGTAACAAAATTAACCCTTTCTAACAGTGTTTCCTCGGTGTGCACTGAAACCCACACTAGGGTGACCTGTGTTGTGGGCTTCAGGCTCTTCCTTTGACAAGGTACATAAAAAGAAAAGCGAGTAGAAAATAAAAAATAAAAATTAAATACATTGTTAAAATTACCAACTAGGACTACTAACTAATTAGGTACTACTTACAATGACTTATATACTAAAATAATTGTAGATTAGGGCCCAATTTTGTTTCGTGTGTGTCATATTTGTGTTTTGAGGGTAGGTAGGTGTCATTGAGTGAGGAGGAAGGTAGGTGTGTCAGTTTGCAATTGTCACCACCTCGTCGTGTAGTTTCTACAATTTCAATTATGTGCCCTGCATAGCTAATGTCAAGATAATTTAATTTGTTTAACTTGTTCCTAAATGTCATTATATTTGTCTTATTAAGATTTATTTTAAATTATTTAATGTCAACCATTGTATAGTACTGTCCAGCGTCTCTTTAATGTCATTTTCAATACATGATTTGTATTGAAAATGATATTTTATGTTAATTATATTTTTACTTGGTTAATCCTAACCCAGTTTAGGTAGGGCACCAGGGCCTTTGGTTACCTAGCTACGCCACTGCACATATCATAGATCAGTGGAAATCGCATACTGTGCGATTCTACGATCTTTCTTGCCTCACACCTGCACAATGTGGTATGAGCTACCTTCCGCGGTGTTTCCGAGAAGCTACAACATGGGGTTCTTCAAAAGGGGAATTAATAGTCTTAAAGGGTCGGCAACGTAGTTGTGATGCCTCTGGCGTTACAAGTATCCATAGGCGACGGTGACTGCTTACCATCAGGCGGCCCGTCGGCTCGTTTGCCACCTATGGCATTCAAAGTAAAACAAACTAACATTCAAACGTTGAATGAAATATAACTTCCATGCTTGTAAAAATATCATCACCATTATCAGCCAGAAGACGTCCACTGCTGAACATAGGCCTCCCCCTTTAACCTCCACACTGAACGACATCCTGCCATCTGCATCCACTGGATGCCCGCGACTCTCACGATGTCGTCGGTCCATCTAGTGGGAGGTCTCCCTACGCTGCGTCTTCCGGTTCGTGGTCTCCACTCAAGAACCTTTCTTCCCCATCGGTCAACAGTTCTTCGAGCGATGTGGCCTGCCCATTGCCACTTCAACTTGCAAATTTTAATAGCAATGTCGGTGACTCTGGTTCTTTGTCGAATATCCACGTTCCAGATTCTATCGCGCAAAGAAACTCTGAGCATAGCTCTCTCCATTGCCCGAAGTGTGTGTAAAAATATACCACATTATTAATCACACAATCAATATCATATATGTATGTGAAAGTTTGGATGTATGGATGGATGGATGTATGGATGGATGGAAGAATGGAAGGGAGGATGGATGGATGGATGTTTGTTACTCAATCACGCAGAAACGGCTGGATGGATTTGGATGAAATTTGGAATATACATCGCTTATGTCCTGGATTAACACATAGGTCACTTTTCATCATCATCAGCATCATCACCACGCGGGTGAAACCGCGGGGCGCAGCTAGTAATTATGTAAATATAGTAGTATAATAATGCTAATATTATGCTAAGTTAATAAAGGCATTTACTCTGTCACTCAGTTACCTGAAGTTCCACTTGATTTTTGACCACCTTCATTAGAGCAACTGGTGACACTGTAGAAAAAATGTTGAGCGCGTTAGAGCCTTCCTGAAAAAAAAAAACACATCTGTCATAGGACTGTACCCTCAGTACAAGGTTTGACAGTTTTCGAAAACTTTTTTCGTTTTCGTATTGTTCCATACATTGCTGGGCTAAAAGCTATTCGAAACCTTTTTACGTATTTGAGTGAAGCAACCTATACTGTCGATTACTACAGATTTTAGTTACTCCGCGTTTCCGCTGGAGGCGCTTTACTAATATATATGGAACAATACGAAAACGAATAAAGTTTTCGAAAACTATCAAATTTTGTACTAAGGGTACTGAGATATAAGCGTTTAAAGTTGTGGTTGGATCAGAAAAGGGACGATGTATTGACATCTTTGATAATATATAGCTTGGATCTGTCTTTAAACTCGAGCTGGTACCGAAAAAAGTTTGCCAAAAACTGAAGGGGGCGAGGTAACACGTATTGCACACACTGACATATTCTTACTAGTTCTACAAACGCACACTTCAATATTGAGTGCACACAACTGCAAACGATGTGCTCAAAATGTATACGAATGGACGACCGATGGGGGGTTTAAGTGCTAATGGGGAAACTGTAGGTTTAACGCTTCCAATTCAGTGCCGTAACTAGTGTTTTTGCGCCCGGTGCGAGCTTCTACATAACTGCGCTCTTGAAAACCAAACTTGGTCCTGGTGTGGTTATTTCTGCGCCCCTCCAGAGTCTGCGCCCTGTGCCTGGGCACCGCTGGCACAGCCCTATTTACGGCAATGGCTTCCATACATATTTTTTTTCTGAGTTTGACATAGACATGTTACATAAATAATAATTAATAAATACTTACGTTTTCAACAGCTAAATAAATGGCGTGGCTTCCATCTTCAGACAGCCACACCGAGCTGCCGTATGTCAGTTCACTCTGGAACACAACGTTACAAAACGCACCTTCAATTTTAGTTATAATTGGATTTTCGAGCATAAAACGAAAAAATTAACCCGTATTTTTCAAGACTAATACAATACGAATAAACCATTGCATTAAGTGAAGTGGCAATGGGCAGGCCACAATGCTAGAAGAACTGATAACCGATGGGGAAGAAAGGTTCTTGAGTGGAGACCACGAACCGGAAGACGCAGCGTAGATAGGCCTCCCACTAGATGGACCGACGACATCGTGAGAGTCGCGGGCATCCAGTGGATGCAGATGCAGGATGTCGTTCAGTGTGGAGGTTAAAGGGGGAGGCCTATGTTCAGCAGTGGACGTCTTCTGGCTGATGATGACGACGATGAACTCTCAAACTTTCACTCCGAGAGTTTTACGAATAACTACTTTTGTAAATTGGAGGTAATAAATAAATATATTGAGTTTTTCCAAAATTCTAAGCAGTTAATTATCAATATAAAAAACCGACTTCATAAAAATGACAGAACTGGACCAAATTAAAATGGGACTACACGGGAAGCACCAGCTTTCAAATAAAAAAAGAATCATCAAAATCGGTTCACCCAGTCGAAAGTTCTGAGGCAACTAACAAAAAAAAAAACACACACTAATATTATTAATGCGAAAGTAACTCTGTTTGCTACATAATCACGGCTAAACGGCTTAACCGATCTTGATAAAATTTTGGGAGGTAATAGTATGTATTATGAGGACGGATATAAGCTATTTTTTTCCGAAGAAATCGCGGACGAAGTCGCTGGTACAGCTAGTAAAATAAAAACATTCGAAGTGAGAAACTTCTCCTTATTCTTTCCAAACTCACGTTAGGTTATTTATCTCCAATGCTCATTATTACATACATTTGTCAATAAACAAATGTTTGCTGTTTCAAACGGTTTATAGCCAAATGTAAGTAATATGGTGAGTAACTGATTAATAGCTAAAGTTATATGTTTATTTACGGGATATTTACCGTGGTAAGGTTGTGGAAGGAGCCCTAGTCTTCCCGTGAACATGGTGCATGTAACTGCGCCGAAATATCGGGAGCTCCTTCCACAACCTTACCACGGTAAATATCCCGTAAATAATCATATAACTTTAGTGAACAACCGTGATAGTTTAAAACAGTGATTAATAGCTGTACATGATAATGTAAAGAACAACCAACAATTTTCGCAAACACTGTGTCATTTCACAATAATTACCCGGCCTAGCTACAAGGACAAAAAAACTGTTTTAAATTTCAATTTCCCGCCAAACGTGAAACGTATCACCTTGATACAATAATTTGTAATGTTGGCTTGCTGTACGCTCAGCAAGCATTTTAACTTAAATAAAATTTAGATTTTTGAGACATTTCACTAACCGTGAGGTTCCTCAAATAAGCGAATACGTTTACATAAGGCCTGGTTGTAACATGGAGCCGCTCCGAAGCAAGGTGTCGCTCCACGTCGGAAGACAAAATGCCCTCGTTCCAAAACAACGTCACGTTGTCTGGTGCTTCCTGGAAATGTTTTTTTATTTTATGTTTGTGATTTTGTTTGCATGTTTCCATGTATGTTTGCATACTTGTGAATTTGTATTTACGATATGTCGATAAGTTCGTATTTATGTTTGTGAGTCTGTATGTATGTTTGTGAGTTTGGATGTGTGTTAGTGAGTTTGTATTCATGTCTGTGAGTTTGTATTTTCGCATATGAGTTTTTATGTATGTTTGTAAGTTTATATGTATGTTTGTGAGTTAGTATGTTTGTGAGTTTGTATGTATGTTTGTGAGTTTGTAAGTTTGTTTGTATGTTTGAGAGTTTGTATGTATGTTTGAGAGTTTGTAAGCATGTTTATAATTTCGTATGCATGTTTGTGAGTTTGTATGTATGTTAGTGAGTTTGTATGCATGTTTGTATGTTCGTATGTGAGTATGTTAGTGGGTTTGTTTGTAAGTTTGTATGTTTTTTTTGTAACTTCGTATGTATGTTGTGAGTTTGTATGTTTGTGAGTTTAAACGACAATAACTTTTTACTTTAAGTTTAAATAAGTAAAAGGTGTTGCGAGGTCACAGTTTGGAGCGAACTACTTATTTTAGAGGAACTATTCAACATATTTATTCTTACCACGTCTGTCCTGAGCACGAGATAAGCGAAGAAGACTGGGTTGTACGGAATGTCCGACCCACGGAGATTTAATGTGTCTGCAAATAATAACACCATTTAACTTAAATTACATAATAATATAACACCATAAAAAATTTCGCAACGTCTTCTCGTCCAAAATACCTCAGTGCCTTAAAACGAAACTCTTCAACCAGTGTATGTTGCCAGTGATAACATACGGAGCTGAAACGTGGTCTCTCACTATGGGCCTCGTTAGCAAGCTCAAAGTCGCACAACGAGCTATGGAGAGGGCTATGCTCGGGGTTTCACTACGAGATCGAATCAGAAATGAGATCCGTAGACGAACGAAAGTTCCCGACATAGCCCACCGGATTAGCAAGTTGAAGTGGCAGTGGGTAGGGCGCATAGCACGCAGAACAGATGGCCGATGGGGCCGAAAGGTTCTCGAGTGGAGACCACGGACCGATAAGCGCAGCGTAGGACGTCCACCCACAAGATGGACAGACGACCTAAAAGAGACCGCAGGGAAACGCTGGATGCAGGCCGCTTCCAACCGGTCCTTTTGGAGATTCGATGGGGGATGCCTATGTCCAGCAGTGGACGTCCTATGACTGAAATGATGATGATAACTTAAATGGTACTCGCAGTAAATAAAATGTTCTTTCATCAATAATGATTATTACTTATACGCTCAATATTAATTATTATTATTAATCATTTATTTCAGACCAAGTCCATATACATTACATTAAAAACACAAATTACATTAAAATCGGCTAAAAAAATAAAATTAGAATTAGGGGCATGTCAATAGTAACAATAATTAAGGTTAAGTTAAATGAACTATTAATGCATGCTGTCTTCACCTGTAATTATTGTGAGATTCAGTTATATTTTTGTTTATTGTATTGATGTACACAGTGTAGGTGGACTTAAATAAATAAATTATTCATGATTTTGAGGCCTTACGCCCAATTCTAAATGAGGGCCCGAATACGCGCAGTCAGCAAAATCACATAACCGCAAAACGTGTCTAGGCGCGTTAAGGTTCGCATGGGCGTGATTTTGCAAAAGCGTGTGAATGGTTCTTACAGGCGACTTCGTCGAGGGCCGTCAGTATAAGCGCGGAGGCACCCCGAGACTGCATCTGCGTCCTAAGCTCTTCTAGTTTTTCATTCGACGGACGCCCTGAAACAATCAGTTGTCTTAAAAACGCGCTTTACTTCCTTAAGCTTCTTGGTACATACATCATCAAAATTTATAAATAAATAATTTATTATGCACAACTTATAAAACAGATAATTACTACTCAACAAATAAAACTTTTTATTTTATCTGAGTTCCTACTATGTGATTATAATTCCTTGTTACTGACCTAATACAAAATGTAAATAGGATTTTTATATAACATCTAATTATTTTTTTATTGCAGAATAGGCTTGAGCTTGGCCGCCAACTCGCCTGATGTTAAGCGATGATGCGGCCTACGGCCTATTTATTTTATCTGAGTTCCTAATATGTGATTATAATTCCTTGTTATTGACCTTAATACAAATATCTGGGACATAAAAATATCTGGGACATTTTTGCACACACGGTCATCTGACCCCAAACTAAGCAAAGCTTGTAATATGGCTGCCAGAGACTGATATACGTACATATATATTTTTAAATACATACTTAAATAGATATTAACACCCAGACATAGAACAAACACAAATGTTCATCACACAAATGTTTGTCCTAGATGGGAATCGAACCCACGCCCCCAAGCACAGAAGTTAGGTTCACTACCAACTGAGCCACCGGGGCAGTCCACAATATGTAAATAGGATTTTTATATAACATCTCATTTTTTTTCGATTTTCAAAATACCCGCAATATAAAAATCAAACTTACGTAAAAACTTTAAATTCATATTTCTCAGTTTCTAGACGAAAAAAAATGTTTACATATATTTATTATTAATCAACCTCGATATGAAACAATATGAACCAAATCAGATATTTTTTTAGTGTTGATTAGTGTTATCAATAGAAAATACCGACTTCATAAAAATGTCAGAACTGAATCATCAAAATCGGTTCACCCAGTCGAAAGTTCTGAGGTAACAAACAAAATAAAATAAAAATAGTCGATTTGAGAGCCTCCTCCTTCTTGGAAGTCGGTTAATAAAGTGGGTCGCGAGGTCACAGTTCGGGGCGAACAACTAGTATAGGGGTCACAGTTCGGGACAACTTGTATAGGGTACTTGAATTGAATTGTGGAATTGATTTTCCTGTAAATTCATTCTGAAAGTAATTTAGCTTTCTGTGAAATGATCTAATTTACAGTAAATTACTAGTCGACCGCCCCGGCTTCGCACGGGTGTAAGCTCGGCCTTCGGCCTCGCTACTATGACCCGCTCCAGGAACACAAAATTTCATCAAAATCGGTCCAGCCGTTTTTAGAGTATCCTATGTCCGTCTCCTGGTTCTAAGCTACCTCCCCACCAATTTTCAGCCAAATCGGTTCAGCCGTTCTTGAGTTATAAATAGTGTAACTAACACGACTTTCTTTTATATATATAGATAAATATAAAAAACTAACTACATAAAAATGTCAGAACGGCCAAATTAAAATGGGACCACACGGGAAGCACCAGCTTTCGAATAAAAAAAGAATCATCAAAATCGGTTCACCCAGTCGAAAGATCTGAGGTAACAAACATAACAATATAAATTCGAATTGAGAACCTTCTCCTATTTGGAAGTCGGTAAAAAATCCGGTCGTGTTATGCGTCGTCTGGTTAGTACGTCCAAATGTCACCTGTCCCTTGAAGCTCGTTATATCCGGATTCTACTGTATTATAAACATATTTTTTGTTGTGAAATGAAAATAATATGGTTATATATATCAGTCTCTGGCAGCCATATTACAAGCTTTGCTTAGTTTGGGGTCAGATGACCGTGTGTGCAAAAATGTCCCGAATATTTTTTTTATTTTATATTTGTAACTAGCTGCGCCCCGCGGTTTCACCCGCGTGGTGATGAAAATTGGTGATGATGATGAAAAGTAGCCTTTGTGTTGTTCCAGGACATAAGCTACCTCCATACCAAATTTCATCCAAATCCGTTCAGCCGTTTCAGCGTGAAGGAGCAACAAACATACATACACACTCACACACAAACTTTCGCCTTTTTTTAAATTGTAGAATAGGCTTGCGCTTGGCCGCCAACTCGCCTGATGTTAAGCGATGATGCGGCCTACGGTGGATCACGCTTGCCTAGAAGAAACCGATTCACTCTTGACTTGAAGACACCCAGATTGTAACTATCGGGGAACACCCATTCAGGCAGTGCATTCCACAAACTATCAGTTCGCACAATAAAAGTGGAATCAAAGCGCTTTGTACGGGATTACGCCTTTATAATATTAGTGTGATATATGGATTAAATATAGTACCTACGTTTAATATTTCATAAAAATATAAGCAACGGTAACCGGCTGGATAGACATTAAAAAAAACATTCGAATTGAGAACCTCCTCCTTTTTGGAAGTCGGTTAAAAATCTAAGCAACTTGAATGTACATGTGAAGTTAAGTTATATGATTATTTACGGGATATTTACCGTGGTAAGGTTGTGGAAGGAGCTCCCGATATTTCGGCGCAGTTACATGCACCATGTTCACGGGAAGACACAAACAAATATCCCGTAAATAATCATATAACTTTAGTGAACAACCGTGATAGTTTAAAACAGTGTTTACATGTGAAGTGTTGTTAATAGTAATCTACCTGTGAAGTCAACAGTGAGCGGCAGTAGATCGTTGCTGGGCCTACTCGGAGGGTCATCGTTGATGTTCCGGCGCGCGACGTCGACCAGATTCTCCTCAGTAGCTATCAGAGTGATGTTGGCTTGTCTCAGTGCATTCTGTGAGGAACAAGTCAATAATTCTAAATATGAAAACCCGACTTCAAAATTAATTAATTAATTTTATTTTTACTATTAGGCAGTCATAACAAGTCACAAGACCCAAAACAATGATCACACAACATGGCATTTGTAAGCACTCTAGCAAAATTATTGATATTACCAAATCAACAGACGCTCAATAGTAGATGTATAAGTGTTATGACCCACCTCCAAGGGTGTCCAAGCGCTCCTGGTATATGTTGTAGGATCTACCCCCACCACTGAGTTGGCAGGCAAGTTGTCTACTAACCACTGTTGGACTGACGCATCGGTACCTGAAAAAAATTTAAGTAACATAAAACTTTATTTTTATTTTTATGATATATAAATTAAATATATAAATATAAATGAATTAAAAGAAGATGATGCTTGAAATTTTTATTTAACGATCTTATTTTTATTTTGGTGACCATATTACAATATTGGGTATTGCATATTGCATTGTCACCAGAACTAAATGCGTATGCAAAGATTCAACAAAAACAGTTCGGAGGAACTTGTTCTAATTCAGCTTGCAAGATTTGATCTACCAAACATTGCAAGTTAAATAAAAGCCTGTAAAATTATAGGGGTTACGAGGTCACAGTTCGGGTCGAACAACTAGTATAAGGGTCACAGTTCGGGACAAACAACTGATATATAGGGGTCACAGTTCGGAACGAACAATGAGTATAGGCCCGCGAGCTCATAGTTTGGAGCGAACGACTAGTGTAAGGGACACAGTTCAGGATGAACAACTAGTATAGAGGTCACGAGGTGAGAGTTCGGGCAAACAACTAGTATAAGGGTCACAGTTAGGGACGAACAACTAGTATAGGGGTCGCGAGGTCACAGTTCAAGGTGAACAAATAATCATTTAAAATTGGATCAACACAATCAAGACAAAAAAAAGAATCAATCTTTCGAGCATAATCGTCCTTATTTACCTTGTCTCATGAGCGTCCACAGCGTAACATCGACCTCGACGTAGAATTGCGTGAAGTATCTAGCATCCGTCCAGACAAGCGCGTTAGTCGCCGTCACCACGGCCGTGCCAGACGAGCCGCGTAAGCCCGAGACCCACTCGCGTCGCGCGTCTGCCGGGGCTATGTACTGCGACTAGGAAACGACCACAAAAGTAAATTTGTTATAGATTTAGCACAGGCGACAGGCAACCTCATGGGATATTAATACCCGGGACATTGTCAGTGCATTAGAGGTTTTTAGCACCAACGTGAGAAAATCATGCCTAATTGTATAATTTTTCTAAACTTGTGTGTTTTTAAACGACTTCCAAAGAGGAGGAAGTTCTCAATTCCACTGTTTTTTTTTTATGTTTGTTACCTCAGAACTTTCGACTGGGTGAACCGATTTTGATGATTCTTTTTTTATTTGAAAGCTGGTACTTCCCGTGTGGTCTAATTTTCGGTCCAATTCTGAAATTTTCATGATTTCGGTTTTTTATATTGATAATTATTAATTTCTAATGTGAACAAAACCGATTGAGGGGTTATTAAGTTATAGGGGTCGCAAGATAACAGTTCAGAGCGAAATACTAATTGACATGATATCGAAAAAAATTGTGTAGTAAGTCGGTATGTTTACAGTGGTTTGGCTGTGTGTGTGTGTGGCTTTGGAGAGTTCATCTGAAGAAGACACCAGTTATTCAATTGCCCATATTATGTATGCAAATATTACTGTGTTTCGGATTGAAGGGCAATAATTCAGTGAAATTAGTGGGAATAAAAAGATTTAAAATGTAGGTAATATCTCTAGGTGTGAGGCACTGCACTATTATAAGCAAGCGTAATGCTTACCATCTGGCAAGTGGCTTGCTCGTCTTGTTATTTAGTTGCATAATAAATAAATAATAATAACTGATACCACGGGTAGTCCAATAAAAGGGATTCACCCCCTAATTTTCTACCCTTTGAGGAGGAATATTTGCTTTAAATTTAAATCACTCTCGACATGTAGCCTATTCAATAAAGATAATTATCAAAATTGATTGATCATCGGCGAAGTTATCACGCAACATACACATAAGAAAAAACAGTTGTATTAAGAATCAGTTTAATAGCAGTAACAGTCGTAGCGAACTTGCTGACAAACCGCCGTCTGACCAAAAAGAGTGAGAATATAATTCCTCTTTCTTTCTTTCGTTGGTTAACGTCAACCATGATGACGTGTCTGTTACGGGTCTAACAAAACTCGCGTGAGCAACCCTCACGAATGCTTTTGCGAATTGAGAAATTCTTTTTTTGAAGTTGGTTAATAAAAAAATACTTACATTGTGAGCGTCAGCCGTGGGCACGATATAAGCATCGACGCTCTCCCCCGCGAGAACGCTGCGTACCGCTGTCAACCGCTCCAGGCTGCTCTGCCGGCTTAGCTTCTCCGCTGTTGGTTCTGGCACTAAGGAATCGGTACATCATTTTACCAGACTGCTTAAAAAATATTGATGTATAATTTAGCCTGTCACTCCGAGTCCCCGGAGCTAAAGACGAATGTAACGACACAGGAAATTAAGTAATAAGAATTACGAGGTCACAGTTCATGCCAAACAATTTGTAAAAGGGTCGCAGGGTCACAGTTCGGGTGAACAACTAGTACAGGGATCACGAGTTCATAGTTCGAGCCGAACAACTAGTACCTATAGAGGTGGCGAGGTCACAGTTCAGGGTGAACAACTAATATAGTTGTCGCGAGGTAACAGTTCGAAACGAATAACTAGTAGGTATAAAGGACGCGGGGTTATCGTTCGAGGTGAACAACTAGTATAGGGGTCGTGAAGTCATAGTTCTGAGTGAACAACTAGTATTGGGTAACGACTCACAGTTCGGGGCGAACAACTAGTATAGGGGTCACAGTCCAGGGCAAACAACTAGTATAAGGGTCGCAAACTCACAGTTCGGGGCGAACAACTAGTATAGGGGTCACAGTCCAGGGCAAACAACTAGTATAAGGGTCGCAAACTCACAGTTCGGGGCGAACAACTAGTATAGGGGTCACAGTCCAGGGCAAACAACTAGTATAAGGGTCGCAAACTCACAGTTCGGGTGAACAACTAGTATAGGGGTCACAGTCCAGGGCAAACAACTAGTATAAGGGTCGCAAACTCACAGTTCGGGTGAACAACTAGTATAGGGGTCACAGTCCAGGGCAAACAACTAGTATAAGGGTCGCAAACTCACAGTTCGGGTGAACAACTAGTATAGGGGTCACAGTCCAGGGCAAACAACTAGTATAAGGGTCGCAAACTCACAGTTCGGGTGAACAACTAGTATAGGGGTCGCGAAATCACAGTTTGGAGCGAACAACTAGTATAGGGGTCACGAAGTCACAGCTCGGGGCGAACAACTAATATAGGGGTCACAGTTCAGGGCAAACAACTAGTATAGGGTTCGCGAAATCACAGTTCGGGGCGAACAACTAATAAAGGGGTCGCGAAGTCACAGTTCGGGGTGGACAACTAGTATAGCGGTTGCGATGTCACAGATCGGGGTGAACAAGAATATATTGTGACAGTTGATCTTACCATAAATTGGCGCGTCAGGCTCAGCAGAGTTGAAATACCGCATGGGAATATGGCCCATGACCATTTCCGCGGATAACCTGAAATTATTAAAGTCTTGGAGTGTCATTGGACTATATTTAGGTACTTATGTGCGTTTGAATAAAAAAAGTACTGATATAAAAATAATGTACTCACAAATAACATAGTAAAAACCACATACACTTCGTCGCCATATTGGCTAAATGACCAATTTTATCAATAACTTTCATATAGATTTACTTGTATACCAGGTAACACGGAACGGTGGTGAGCCGAAAGGAGGTCGTTTTAATCATCATTGTAAACAGATAACTTACCATCAGGTGGCCCGTCACTTGTTTGCTACTTATTCTATAAAAAACAAGCCAAGCTAAGTGCGGATTGGCCCGCTCGAAAAAGATCCTGGTGATAATTCAGTATCTTTTCATCACGGGGGAGTAAAGGATGAGCTGTCAAGTGGTTATATCGTCATTGGTTCATCATCATCAGCCAGAAGACGTCCACTGCTGAACATAGCCTGGCCTCCCCCTTTAACCTCCACACTCTCTCACTCTGTCAGTTATTCAACCGCCAAGCAGCAGTGTGCAAACACTACTGTGTTCCGGAATGAAGGGCAATGTTTCCAGCGAAATTACAGGGCACACAGAGATTTGACATCTTATATCTCGGGGGTGACGAGCGCAGTGCATTGCCATCCAGGGTTTTCTGCCGGAACTGTTGAAGTTCAAAATTCTGAGTGGCGTTGAGCTTTTATGGGCAAGCGTGAAGAGCGATCAGGTGAGCGACTTCGATCGTCTCGTCAATCGGTATCATTTAAAATATCTGATATTTTTTCGCGATCAGAGTTGGTCTCATTGTAAAAGTTGTACATAATGACCAGTGACCTCCTTTCGGTTTAATATTACTTTCCGTGTGACCTTCTTAATCACTTATCAATATTGTTATTTGATAAACTTGAAAATTTAGATTAAATTAATAACAATAGGTATTTCAATTTAATCTCTCGACTTAGTTGATATTTGACTAGAATTGATAAGAGAAGAGAGGACGTAACATATATTATGGATCACATTAAAAAACCGACTTCAAAAACATATATTACTAGCCGTCCGCCCCAGCTTCGCACGAGTGTAAGCTCGGCCTTCGGCCTCGCTACAAAATATAATATAGCCTATGTCACCCGGGGATAGTGTAGCTTCCCAACAGTGAAAGAATTTTTCAAATCGGTTCAGTAGTTTCGGAGCCTATTCATTACAAACATACAAAAATAGGTACAAATCTTTCCTCTTTATAATATTAGTGTAGATGAAAAACGTAATAAGTGCCTATACAATTTGGATTTCCCTGGGATCCCATCATCAGTGACAATGGGACCAAATTGGAAGTACAGTATAATCTCACTAGTCCGGCACTTTTAAAAACCAGAGGGTGCCGGATTATTGGAATGTTCGGATTACTGGATTATAGACAAAGAAAAATATAAAATAAAGCATTTCATAAAGAGAATATAATGTATATACTTATGTACATATTATCTTTCAAATCTAGTATCTTGTGTTTCTGTTTATTTGTCATTTTTATCTACACATTATTCTCATATATTTTTTAAACTGGTAAATACGTAGGCACGTGTACGTGATAAGTTTTGAGGTTAGACTCCTAGACGACTACTGACACGGCGACGGAGCGCATAGGCGTAGAGGGGCGAGGGAGGCGCTAGCGGAGTGTGCCGGATTATTGGACTTATCGGTATATTGAAGTGCCGGATTAGTGAGATTATACTGTATACCCTACTAAACAAAAATTTTATTTATTCGGTCAAAAGTATAATCAACAGCGGAGAAATCAGTGAATATACATTAACAAAAATTGGCCAAGTGCGAGTCGGACTCGCGCACGAAGGGTTCCGTACCATTATCTATAAAAACTGTTGTATGGGAGCCTCCCTTAAATATGAATTTTATTTATTTAATATTAAAGTGAATAATATAACTAAATATTCTGTGAATATTTCAAACGTCTACCTGTTGCCGTTATCAATATCGAGCAAAAAAATCACGTTTGTTGTATGGGAGCCCATTAAATATTTATTTAAATCAATTTTTTAGTATTTTTTGTTATAGCGGCAACAGAAATACATCATCTGTGAAAATTGCAACTAACTATCACGGTTCACGAGATACAGCCTGGTGACAGACGAACAGCGGAGCCTGAGTAATAGGGTCCCGTTTTACCCTTTGGATACGGAATCCTAAAAACTATACAGTGGAACATAGAAACGTCCTCCTTTTTTGAAGTCGGTTAAAATACGCGAGCGTGAGAGCTGCAGTAAGTGCTTACTTACTCACTTTTCACACACACACACTCGGACGTTTTTGACTCTACAGTTTTTACTTAGACATTGTGACTCTATAGATATTGTGATCTCGATGGCCCGCGGTATCTATCCTACTAAAATGTCTTAGGTAAAAAAAACCACTTTATTTTACAAAACTTTTATTTCTTAAACATAGGATAAATGATCACAAGATTGTCAGATATGTACGTTGTAGGTACTATTCAATATAAGTAAATTATAATTATGCTTAGCGCTGACTTGCTATGGACACAGTACCATATATGTGTAATAAATATTAATAGTGGGTCAACTCGGCGTCTAGACAGAGCAACGGTGAGGTATGAAGGAGAGCGGAATCCTCCCCCTGCCCGCGACGTCTGCGGTACTACCACTCGGCATCGCTCGCAGGTGGTACGCCCGTTTCAGTTGTGTCACGTACACGGAATCGGCTGCAAGCTGCGAGGCGCTACTAGTACGTTTGTATATTTGTAAGTATAGAAAAATAAATTGTAAAAAAATTATTATCTAATATTGCTAACTAGCCAGTGGCCCAAGTACGAATATTCGCGTAAAATAAGTACTTACAATTTATATTTTAATTTTTTTTTAATAAATAAACATCTGGGACATTATTGCACACATGGTCATTTGACCCCAAACTAAGCAAAGCTTGTAATATGGCTGCCAGAGACTGATATACATACATATATATTTTTTTTAAATACATACTTAAATAGATATTAACACCCAGACATAGAACAAACACAAATGTTCATCACACAAATGTTTGTCCTAGATGGGAATCGAACCCACGCCCCCAAGCATAGAAAGTAGGATCACTACCAACTGAGCCACCGAGGCAGGCACTGAGCCACCGAGGCAGTATTCAGGCAATATTCATACAAATATTGAATTTCGAACTTGAAATTTGTATGAAATTCGATATAGTAAGTATTTTACGCGAACATTCGTAGTTGGGCCACTGGCTATTTTTATTTGATCTGAGTTGTGACAACCCTTCGCGTCTAGACATCGAGCCAGCCATGTAGGTATTTTGCGGTTAAACAAAGGAGTTGACTCACTAGTAGTATTTATTACATTATTACACATATGACAGTACATAATTATATTTATAATCTATAGCAGTAGTTCAACTTTAAACAAACGTCAGAATCGAGTGACGTAATCAAACGAGCGCCCCTCACCCCCGCTCGCTACGATACTTCACGATACGCTTAGAGCGACAGACAACAGTCACGCGCGACGCATCATTGAGATATGACGTGCGTGTGTCGTCAGCGTAGAATAACTATAACAAAATAATTAAAATTTGATCAAAATGATAGTAGCAAACCTAGCCCTGTTACCGACAGTACGCATTGAATTAAAGGACACGTCCGAGTCGAATTACTACTATAGCTTCTAAATCTGTCAGACGGATTGCCGAATCAGCTGATTTACAAAACAGCTCCTTTATATAAAATAGCTGAACGACGTTTAGCGCTATTTCATAATTACTGAACATTATTACGCAGAATTGCATAAACGTTTTGCATTTGTCAATGCAGCTGGTCAACGACTAGTGGTTATGTAAAACATCGTGAAATGAAACGTCAGATTGTAGATTTTAGTTCTAAATTTTGTCACTCGTGGCTCTGTGTGTCAAAACAACATTGATGGCGTCCGAAACGGAAAGTTGTTTGCCAAGTTTAATAAATAAAATGAGTCATGAGTGAAAATTGCTGCAAAATTATTTATTATATATTTAGCGACCCATAGTACGAGCGTTTAATGTAGGGCCTACACCAAATGCTGACTGTAACTACTGATAAGCCATTCTACATTACTTCTAAACTTGCGTAGCAGTTTTGTTAAACGTAACGCAATGGCAATCCAGCTGAACACTGTTAAGCTGTTTTACATACCGGAGCTATTTTGTAAAATAGCTAGTGGTTTTGTAAAACAGCTGATTCGGTAATCTATATGCGACATATCTACTGTGGTATGGGCCTGTGTACTGAACGGTGACCTTTATAAACTTTATAAATAAACTTTAAATGAGATATTTAGAGATCGCATGAAAATTATAGTCTAAGATCCGGCTGCAGAATTACTTCGGTCATCGAGTTTTTGCTTAAAACCAAATTTTTACACATATTTATGATTAGGAGAATATATATCACCCAGAGTGCCAATTAAAATGTGGCCGCTAGTATTTTTAATTAAATTATTGTTAATTAAAATTTAGGAACAAAATTCACACACTTGGTTTTTAAATAAAATATCGTCCACTTCACGGCAATATAAGAAAAAAAATAGCTTTAATTTGATATATAAATATCAGTTATAACCGTAAAATTGTATCAAAATCTTACCTGTTTACACCTGGCTGCGAAGAGGTGCCATGATTTTTCAGTCTTTATATATGTTGCCGTGAAATGGACGATATTTTATTAAAAACCAAGCGAATAATTTTTTTCCTATAAATTAATTAACAATAATTTAATTAAAAATACTAGCGTCCACATTTTGATTGGCACCCTGGTTGATATATATTCTACTTGTAAATATGCGTAAAAATTTGGTTTTAAGCAAAAACTCGATGACCGAAGTAATTCTGCAGCCGGATCTCGTACTATTATGGAATGGAATAAAATAATAAGAAATACAATAGAAAGCTATTAATTTATATTATAGGAGCTGCGATAGTAGTTCTTACTGTCAGTCTGATTAGAATAGGGTATTTGACTGATTTTACGAAACCATCATTAATTGTTTATTACATTCGTAGGAGGGCTTTTAAATGAAAGTTATTTTGGGTCTGAGAGCTGATTAATTTAATAAGGACTGAATATTTAAATTATTGGAAAACTTAATGCACAAGAAAATTATTTGTTCGAGATCTTTTTTTTTTACTGACTTGACCTGTCATAAACTTCTGCCTTTTATCGCCGGCCAGCGCGCGACCTGGAAGGCCGGCGAAGCGGCGTTAAGGAGGTTGCAGCCGCACATTCATCATCATCAGCCAGAAGACGTCCACTGCTGAACATAGGCCTCCCCTTTTTCCACACAGAACGACATCCTGCCATCTGCATCCACTGGATGATCGCGACTCTCACGACCTATGAGACGATGGACCCGGGTATGTCCTACTGCGACCAGAACCACCAAAGGATGGGCAGCAGCATCATCCTACCTTCATGTTGGAAACTCTGCGATCCCCAAGCCGCCTGCCAAGCGTGGGGATTATGGCAACCCCCCCCCCCCCAAAAAGACTTTATTTTAGGGTCAGGTAGGCAACAGTTGCTCAGTCGGATACAGTGGCTCACTCATGTTAAAGCCCGAAAAACGCGCGAAATGTTTCCTTCCTTGTCACACAGTACTAGCGTGTGAACCCCAAACAAGGTTGAACTAGTCGGTCGGCAGGTCAAGCGCCGTACGGTGGTGTGATGGAGTTTTTTTGCTTTCGTGCCCACAAAATTACTCTTTTAGGTGAGTTTCTTTTGTTTTCATACATCAGATTGTGATAATTTGTATTGCCTTTTATATTCACCAATTAGTTAATACTATAGTGTTATCATTCATGTAGTTATTTATCGTAATTATTATTTGATTCGAATTTTGTGATCATATATATTCAAAATGGCGGAGTCGTCGACAGTGACTCAATTCTAAGAAGTACACAGTGACTCGTGAGTCACTGTGTACTACATGTTATTGATTTTTAATTTTTAATGACCGAATAAAGACAACACTTTTATATTAAATAATTTGACTTAATTGAGTTGATTAAATCTTTTTAATTTTACTTGTAGTATGCCGCGACCACAAACTGCGCGAAAAATTGGAAATACACCCCACGAAAATATTAAAGAGGGCTTGAAATTAATCAGAAATGGGGAATCTATTCGTAAGGCGTCAAAGAGAGCTAATGTTCCTTTTGCCACACTCAAGAGATATTATTGGAAAACCAAAGACAGTGCTTCACTTGAAGAGTTGTTACCCTCACAGCTGCAACCTAACTATTCAGTCAACAGAGTCTTTACTGCAGAACAAGAGACTGTCCTTGAAAACTATTTTACGCATTGTGCTCTTTTATTTTATGGGTTAACCGCGAAAGAAAGCCGGAGGGTGGCATATCAGAGTGCCAAAATAAATAATTTGAAAATGCCTGCCTCATGGGAGGAGAAAGAAATGGCTGGTAAAGACTGGTTAATCTCATTCAGGCGCAGACACAACATCACGTTGAAAAAACCAGAAGCGTGCAGTCTTGCCAGAGCCACAGCCTTTAATAAAAGCAATGTCTCTAAATTTTTTGATAATTATGAGAACCTGATTTCTCGAAGTCCTAACTTTGCAGATGGAACCAGAATATTCAATCTGGATGAGACATCTACGACCACGGTGCAAAAACCTCAGAGAGTTCTTGCACCTATTGGTCGGAAAACCATAGGAAAAGTGACAAGCGGCGAGAGAGGGACGTTGGTTACAACGTGCTGTATAGTGAGCGCCAGTGGAAATTTCTTGCCTCCAGTCATGGTCTTTCCTAGGAAAAATTTCAAAGATCACATGATCAAGAACACGCCACCCGGAACTCTTGGATTGGCCACACCTACCGGATGGATGAATACAGCGCTCTTTCCAGAGGTAATAAAACACTTCATTAAACATACGAATGCTACTAAAGAAAATCCATGCATTTTAATAATGGATAACCATGAATCGCATATGAGTTTAGAAGCCCTAGACTTGGCAAAAGCTGCAGGAGTGCACATTCTAACACTTCCTCGTCACACATCGGCCAAATTGCAGCCGCTTGACGTAGGCATCTATGGACCTTTCAAAACATTCTACAATGCTGCAATCGACTCCTGGATGTTAAGAAACCCTGGAAAACCAGTGACAATATACGACTTGGGCGAAATAATTGGATCTGCTTTTCAAAAAGCTATGACACCAAGAAATATAACGAACTCTTTTTCAAAGTGTGGTATCTACCCATTCGATCGTCACATTTTCAGTGATGAAGACTTTTTACCCAGTTCAGTAACAGATCGTCCTAATCCAGAAGATCTTCGAGATGTAGATGCTTCGACACCTGACTCTATAAGTTTGCTTGAGGAGTTTGCTGCAGCAATAACACCTGAAATAAGTTCTGCTGGACCATCTGATACACGAGCTTCGACTGAAAATCCTGGACAAAAAACATCTGATCCATCAAATCAATTATATGAAATTTATGAAAACCAGCCTAATGACTCTAGCCCTTTTACGCCTAAAAAGCAACATATTTCGGAAAGTGTGACCTATGTAGTGAACGAACCAGAATCTACTGTGGAAAACATACTGATCAATACTGAATCACCATCTACCTCGGCCGTAAAACCTATTTTCAAATCGCCTTTTGAATTTAGAGACCCTATAAAAGCTGGACCAAGAAAAACAAATAGAAAACGTAGAAAACCTGGACGTAGCCTAATACCTACCGATACACCTGAAAAAGCTATCATAGAGCAAGAAAGGAATATGATTAAAAGAAGAAAAGAAACCAAGAAAAGAAAAACTTCACGCCCAATACTAGATAGCGACGATGAAATGGAGAAGCACGATGAAGTTGTATTAGCAGATTCTGATGAAGATTCTTGTTGGCTTGAATCACCAGAAGAAGATATAGATGTTGATGATGAGATGGTTTTAACAGAGGAAGACTTAAAGAATCCTTTACCACGTAAACCTAAGGAAGGAGAATATGTTATAGTGCAGTTGACCACAAAGAAACAACGATTTTTGTACATAGGGAAGGTATTAGAAGAAAGAAATAGAGACCTGGAATACTACGTATCATTTTTAAAACGAAAGCCAGGCACTGAAAAGTTCCAAATGCCTAATAAGCCAGATCTTTCTCTTATTAGGGAGGATGATCTAAAATATATTCTGCCAAAACCTTCAGTGGTTGGCACTGCTACCAGACCATTATATAATTTTCCAATTGATTTAGCTTTTCTTAAAATATGTTAATATTTTGTCTAACTTTAGTTGACAAGACTGGATGATTGCTTCGTTATTAGAATAGTAGTTTTTGTTACATTTCTTTTGCATCTCCAGTTCAAATTATTATTAGTTTAACATGGTTGATTAAATGTGTAAGATTTTGATCTCTATAATGATAAATAGTTTTGTAAGAACCAAAAGTGACTGATTAGAGGCTGGAATACATCCCAAGGTTTTTATTTTTGTAAAAGAAACATAATTATTATTAGTTTAACATGGTTGAATAAATGTGTAGTTACTGTTGATCTCTATAAAGATAAATAGTTTTGTAAGAACCGAAAGTGAACTGATTAGAGGGTAGAATATATCCTTAGTTTTTTATTTTTGTAAAAGAAACACTACTGTCTTTTGATTTTCAATATAAAAATAATTTGAAGTATTGATCTTTCATTTTATTTTATGGTTGAGTCACTGTGTACTATTAGAGCCACTGTGTACTACGGTGTTGAGCCACTGTGTACACCCAGGTGTACACAGTGGCTCAATTCCCGATGTTTAGTTTTTGGCTTGTCATTTTATTTGAGTAACATTTAGTATTATTTTAATAATGCAGTTTCAAACTATAATACCTAAACATCAATGTGTACTAGTTTCAGATAAATCCAATGATAATTTTCTAAAAAATCACCTATTTGAAAAAATCCGAGTCACTGTTGCCTCCTTGACCCTATATATAATAATCTTCTAGGATTATACCAGCATGAATTATATTTTGAATACAGTCAAATACCCTATTCCAAGTCAACGTGTCGGCACCATAACTCAGCACCATCATCACAGACTTTTAAGGATGGGTGGTCATTTAAAAAAAACCAAACGAAGATAATAAAAAATATTGCACTAACCTTACTTTGAAGAACTATGATAAATATTAGACTCAGTTTTCACATAGCACAAATATACAGGGTTATTTTTAAAACCAAATCTATGAGCGCACGATCAAAATTATTAATATTATTAAATCTGGTTAAAAATCATCTCCAGAGATTCCTGTATAATATATATCCTGTATAATGTATATAATACAAAAAGAATCACGTAAATCGGTACTCAAACGTCAGAGTAATGGGAAAAATACATTAAATAACCGGCCAAGAGCGTGTCGAGATACGCATATGGTGGGGTTCCGTAACCAAAGCCATATAATTGTAGTCATAGTTCAGAAATTTATAGTTATAGAAAAAATCGAACGAACGAAGCTCTGTGAACTTAGCTAAATTTCAGAGATGTACCATCCCGACATAGCATGTACTTTTTATGGTTTAAACATAGAGAAAACTGATTGAGAAACATTATTTGTTAAGACCATTTCACAAAAAGGTCAATGACATTTGAGCTAGAACGTCTTGAATTTATTACAGTTATATCGCTGTGACTCAAAAAGTCATGATCAGATAATATTTGAAATCATTTTGAATGAAGGTTTTAATTATGACTTATCTGTATTGTAAGTTACAAGTTTCTATGTCTTATAGTTTAGAAATGCAGGGAGGACCAACTTTTTGACACTTTGGCGGGCCATATTTCGCAAAGTATAGACTTTATAAAAAAGTGATGTATCAAACCTTACCTTCATTTTAAAAGATCTTTTCAACGATACCCCACACGAGCAGGTGGAGTGAAAAAAATATTTTCATCCCCATTACACATGTACCAGAGCTACCCGTAAAATGCAATATTATATATATTTTATACTTTTATAATTGAGATCTATATTACAACTGTCATTATGCAAAGTTTTGTGCACTTATCTTAATAATTATAGAAGTTAGAAGGTTCTAAAAAAATCGGACGGACAGATAGACAGCTAGAACGAATTTATAAGGGTTACTTGTCGGGCTACGGAACCCTAAAACAGACCTAATCTTGACAACCTCCCTTCTGGTGTCTGTTGAAAATAACCCTGTATAGGCGGCGTCATAGTAAGCGATAGCTAATTAGGAGGCCTTAGGCCTAACGCCAACCCCTTAAAACAAGTCACAGTTGGACCTTAAATATCAAAATTATTATAATAATTACCTTTAAATTAGATACAGACAGTGATTATTATGAAAAAGTTTCATCAAAAACGGTTTAGACTAAATTGTGAATGTATAAGTAATAGGTAAATGTGTAAAAGACATATTAAAAACACCTTAAAACTATTATAGCATCTTATTTGGGAAACATTTCGCTATTTTGGGCCTTACTTAAAAACGTTACTCAAGTTGACATACGCTTAAATATGCTCCGTCTTGTTTTCGCGTGTGACGATTGCCGTCAGCGAGAAGTTGACAGAGCATTTGTGTGATGAACATTTGTGTTTGTTCTATGTCTGGGTGTTAATATCTATTTAAGTACGTATTTAAAAATATATATGTACTAGCCGTCCGCCCCGGCTTCGCACGAGTGTAAGCTCGGCCTTCGGCCTCGCTACAAAATATAATATAGCCTATGTCACCCGGGGATAGTGTAGCTTCCCAACAGTGAAAGAATTTTTCAAATCGGTTCAGTAGTTTCGGAGCCTATTCATTACAAACATACAAAAATAGGTACAAATCTTTCCTCTTTATAATATTAGTGTAGATGTATATCAGTCTCTGGCTGCCATATTACAAGCTTTGCTTAGTTTGGGGTCAGATGACCATGTGTGCAATAATGTCCCAGATATTTATTTATTTATTATTTATTTATTCATTTTAAAACATAGATCAACACTCAATATTTTATTGCAAACATATGTAGGTACATGCAGGTCTTAAAGCAGGTACATGTTTATTAGACACTGTTTTAAACTATCACGGTTGTTCACTAAAGTTATATGATTATTTACGGGATATTTACCGTGGTAAGGTTGTGGAAGGAGCTCCCGATATTTCGGCGCAGTTACATGCACCATGTTCACGGGAAGACAGTGTCTTCCCGTGAACATGGTGTATAACCTTACCACGGTAAATATCCCGTAAATAATCATATAACTTTATGTTTATTAGAGTAATACATATGACCCTATTTGGGTATGGCAACACTCGCAACGGAACGATCTATTTAAATTTCATCAAAACTATCGTTGAAAAATTCGTCCAAACTGTAATAACATTTGGACTGTAAAATAACTTTTAATTCATTTACGAACCAAACCTCTTTTTCTATATCATTTAATACATTTGGCAATTTATTAAATATTTTTACGGCCATTGTATTAGGGCCAGAGCTGTGTATTACAAGGTTAGATTTTGGTTCGACTAATTTGTGCCTAAATTGTGGCCTAGTACTGAGCGATTTATCAGATACCCTTTTAAAATAATCTGGGAACCTTTTTACAAATTTACTTATTTCCAGTATATATATTGACACTAGAGATAGTATTAACATCAAATTGAGTAATGTTTTTAAGTAAGGCCCTTTATTGATAAAGTGCATCAAAATGGATATAGCAGTATTCTGGTACAAATTTAATTACAAAATTGTATTTACATATTTATAAAATTATACAATATTTTAAAATTATCTAAAATAGATTTTCTTCTAAAATTTGGTCAACAATTATCACTAGTTTTCCAACATTTTTTTCAAATTTAATTATAAATTACAATTTAAATAATTTGTTTTATCATTTTTACATTCAAAAAAAATTACAATTTCCAATGAGTGTAAGAATTTGCTGAGCAATTTGGTACCATGAAAAAATTTCACTCATTTTTGACAGAATTCTTCCTCCAAGATGAAAATAAATAAATTATCCACTGTGTGATAGAAAACTAAGGTTCTGTAGCTATATTCACGTCAATTGACTGCCCCGGTGGGTCAGTTGGTAATGAACCTACTTTCTGTGCTTGGGGGCGTGGGTTCGATTCCCATGTAGGACAAACATTTGTGTGATGAACATTCGTGTTTGTTCTGTCTGGGTGTAAATATCTATTTAAGTATGTATTTAAAAATATATATGTATGTATATCAGTCCCTGGCTGCAAATACCTGAGGGGCGGGGTGAGGGGTTACTAAATGCTAATTGGCCCATTCAACGTCAGTTCAAAATCTAAACAAAGCATAGTGATGGCGTACCTACGGTATTGGTCGGAAATGACGTGAGGTTCAGTGGAATCAGTGGGCGTGTTTTTATATCAGTAGTGGTCAACTGATGAAGTGTCTGAACATGTTCGCCCTGCATTCAATGTCTAGTTAAAGAAAACCATATCCCAGTCCCAAAAGAGTCTCGTTTCCCTTGAAAATTACAACACTTGATTAAATTCTTAACAGAGGGAAACTCACAGGAACCTGACTTCTATCTCAATCCCAATAGGGTTTTGTTTCCTTTGAGCGCGGCTCGCATTTTTTTGACCAACGCCGACGGCTGGATGAGCACTGAGGCCTCTGTCCCGCGGAGGCTTAGCCGGTTCATGTCCTCATCGCCCACCTGGAACGAACGAATGACCGAGTGAATAAATCACACTAATATCATATATGTGAATGTTTGGATGGATGGATGTTTGTTACTTAATCACTCAGAAACGGCTGGATGGATTTGGATATATACGTATCTCATGAACCGTGATAGTTAGACAGTTGAAATTTTCACAGATGATATATTTCTGTTGCCGCTATAACAACAAATACTAAAAAAACAGAATAAAATAAATATTTAAGGGGGCTACCATACAACAAACGTGATATTTTGCTCGTTTTCGCTCGATATTGATAACGGCAGGTAGCTTGATATGTTCACAGAATATTTAGTTATATATTCACTTTAAAAATAAAGAATTAAATTAAAATAAAACAAATTTAAGGGCGGCTCCCATACAACAAACGTGATTTTTTTGCCGTTTTTAGGGTTCTAAAACGGGACCCAATTACTAAGACTCCGCTGTCTGTCCGTCTGTCACCAGGCTGTATCTCATGAACCGTGATGGTTAGACAGTTGAAATTTTCACAGATGTTGTATTTATGTTGCCGCTATAACAACAAATACTAAAAATCAGAATAAAATAAATATATAAGGGGGCTCTCATACAACAAACGTGATTTTTTTGCCGTTTTTATATATGGTACGGAACAATTCATGCGCGAGTCCGACTCGCACTTTGCCAGTTTTTTAAAACTATACAATACAATAACTCTATTAAAAACTACACAAAAAGGGTAACATTATAAATTACAGTAATTATCTAGGCTTTTAACAGTTTTGGCTTTTTTTTACTTTTTCTATCTTGACAGGTAACTAACATGACAGTATTTACCTTGACTAAGTTGATGGGTCGGTTGTTCACCTCCGTGACGGCCCATTTCCCCGGAGGGGGGATCCCCGCGGCCGCCGCCGGGGAATCACCCTCCACTGACGTTATATTACACTCGCCGTCTAGTTTTATACCTGAAAATTGTGAAAAAATATTTTTGTAAGACGTCCCTATATAATATATAGTTCCACACCTATGTGGCTGACATGCAACCGACAATGCTGTGTTAGGGACTATTTAATTTAATTTTAATATGAATGAATGTTAGAATATGTTAGATCTATTTTAATATTATAATTTAAATTTAATGTGACTTTTTCAATAATTTATAATTTTTTATGTGTAATAATAACAATATGAGTCGTACACTGTTTTAAACTATCACGGTTGTTCACTAAAGTTATATGATTATTTACGGGATATTTACCGTGGTAAGGTTGTGTTCCAGTGATAGCCGTAGCAAAAGACTAAGAAAGAGGGTAGATCGTTTTGTCTGTACCTAACTTTGAACTTTTTCACCAACCACCCGCATTCTTCAGTCTTCCCGTGAACATGGTGCATGTAACTGCGCCGAAATATCGGGAGCTCCTTCCACAACCTTACCACGGTAAATATCACGTAAATAATCATATAACTTTAATGTGAGTCGTGTTACTTGTAATAAATAAATAAAATAAATTAAATTAAATTGGATTCTCCTCTCAATACTGTCGTGGTCCCGTGAATATTCTCGCAAAGTTTGAGAAAAGAAATCCGATTTTTGCTGTAATCGGGCATTGGTGGACTCGTTTTGTATGCCCCAACTCAAAATTTTAACCGACTTCCATAAAGGAGGAGGTTCTCAGTTTGACTGTTTTTTTAAATGTTTGTTACGTCAGAACTTTCGACTGGGTGAACCTATTTTGACGATTATTTTTTTTATTAGAAAGCTTGTGCTTCCCATTTGGTCCCATTTAAATTTGGTCCAGTTTTTTATATTGATAATTATTATATAGATAGATAAATAAATAAATAAATACCTGGGACACTATTGCACACATGGTCATCTGACCCCAAACTAAGCAAAGCTTGTAATATGGCTGCCAGAGACTGATATACATACATATATTATATTTTTAAATACATACTTAAATAGATAAAACTTACACTCGTGAGAAGCCAGGGTGTGTCGCTAGTATATTAAAATATACTATATTTTAATTCGATTAAGATTTGCTGAACGCTATATAAACATATCAGTGATGACATATGGTACTGAGACGTGGTCCTTAACTGTTGGCCTTTTGGAAAAACTCAGAGTAACACAACGGGCAATGGAGAGAGCTATGCTCGGAGTTTCTTTACGCGATAAAATCCGAAACGTAGATATTCGCCAAAGAACTATAGTCACCGACATAGCTTTTAAAATCTGCAAGTTGAAGTGGCAATGGGCAGGCCACATCGCTCGAAGAACTGATAACCGATGGGGAAGAAAGGTTCTTGAGTGGAGACCGCGAACCGAAAGACGCAGCGTAGGTAGGCCTCCCACTAGATGGACCGACGACATTGTGAGAGTCGCGGGCATCCAGTGGATGCAGATGGCAGGATGTCGTTCAGTGTGGAGGTTAAAGGGGGAGGCCTATGTTCAGCAGTGGACGTCTTCTGGCTGATGATGATTATACAAACATAACATTTTATAGTGATATATTAAATGTACTATTTATTACCTGTACTTTCTTGATCTCTTTTGTTGATCACATATATTTTCCCTAACGGCACGCGATGGAACAATATATCTACCTGCAACAATAAATAAATATTTAGGACATTTTTGCACACACTGTCATCTGACTCAAAACTAGATATGCTGGTTGGTAACTCAAAAAAAAATAAGATTTCTGTTTTTTCGCGCATCTGATAGCTTAAAAAAATTCGCACCAGATGGAGTAAGCAAAATAACCGTATCTACATTGGAACATTGAAATAAAACACAAAAATATGTTTTTCTTTTAAAACTCATGTTTAAAAACTATTAATTCTAAACGAAATGACGGTATCTCATAAAAAACTATAATATTGGATTTTTAGATATATATTTAAATATATTGGTCCTAACATAGGCACATAACTGAAAAAAAAAAAAACATATGTCATTAAGGTAACGAAAAATTAATATTCACAAAAACTCGATTTTCTCGAAATACACCAAGGTTGAGATAGATATATAGATAGAAACTCTTTATTGTGTACACCAGAAAAAAAAATTACAAACAGATAGAAAACACTAACGAGCTAGTGCCACAAGTGGCGGCCTTATCGCTAAAAGCGATCTCTTCCAGGCAACCATTGAATAGACAGAATTTACGTAACTGGATCGACGGGCGATGCTAAAACATTTTTAATGTTTTAGATACCGCTCTTGGGCTTATGAGGGCAGTATAAGAGTGGAATGTCAAAGTAAGGGGGCGAGCTACTAGTGTACTGACCGCATGCGCGCGCGCACTGGTGAGGAGAGCACGCGCGTGCGCCGCGTCACGTGGCACCGCGCCCCGCACGCCGCACACGCGGTCCCCCGCGCGCCCCGCCACCCGCGACCCGCTCGCGCCCCACCACGCTATCCTACAACACAAAACAACCTTACATTATAATAATAAATATCTGGGACATTTTTGCACACACGGTCATCTGACCCCAAACTAAGCAAAGCTTGTAATATGGCAGCCAGAGACTGATATACATATATATATATCGCACTAATATCATATCCGTGAAAGTTTGGATGGATGTTTGTTACTCAATCACGCAGAAACGGCTGGATGGATTTCGATGAAATTTGGAATATACATTGCTTATGTCCTGGATTAACACATAGGCTACTTTTCATTATCATCATCATCACCGATTTTCATCAGCACACGGGTGAAACCGCGGGGTGCAGCTAGTTTTTATATACATACTTAAATAGATATTAACACCCAGACATAGAACAAACACAAATGTTCATCACACAAATGTTTGTCCTAGATGGGAATCGAACCCACGCCCCTAAGCGCATAAGGCAGGTTCACTACCAACTAAGCTAACGGGGCTCTCGAATAGTTCGAATATGATCAAAATTTTGATCAAGGTTTTGCGCAGATATAGAGGTCGCGTGGTCAACTACTACTCTAAGGTGATACGTTTCACGTTTGGCGGGTAATTCAAATTTCAAACAGTTTTTTTGTTCTTGTAGCTAGGCCGGGTAATTATTGTAAACGATCATGATGTTTGCGAAAATTTATTATTATTCTTTACAAACTCACGTAAAGTTATTTATCTCCAATGCACATTATTACATACATTTGTAAATAAACAAATTTTTGCCAAATGTAAGTAATATGGTGAGTAACTGATTAATAGCTGTACATGATAATGTAAAGAACAACCAACAATTTTCCCAAACACTGTGTCATTTCACAATAATTACTCGGCCTAGCTACAAGGACAAAAAAGCTGTTTGAAATTTGAATTTCCCGCCAAACATGGAAGGTATCAGCTTAACATTAGAAGACTTACCAAACTTGTTTGTTGTAATCAGCGAAGACAGGCGGGTCCACACAGCGCACGGCAGCGACTAGCGCGGCCCCGCGGCGCTGCTCGTTGCGCAACGTTGCGGCTTGACGCGCGCGCAGCGTCTGTAGCGCGGGGGGAACTGACGTCGATGGGGGGGATTGACCTGACAACCAAAATAAACGAATGGGTTGTTAATAGAGTGTTAAAGGGTCGGCAACGTATTTGTGATGCCTCTGGTGTTACAAGTATCCATAGGCGACGGAGACTGCTTACTATCAGGCGGCCCGTCTGCTTGTGCCACTTATGGCATAAAAAAATAGTAGTTTAATAAATAAAAACTGACGATCACGACCATTCTGCACTGAAGATGAGAGGAATAAGATGTAGCGCTTACCATTACTGAGAGAACTGCTCCTCCGCCTGGTCCTGTCGACCCTCGCTTCGGGCCGCGACCGGTGCACCACCTTCACGGGGGATGTTACTGCGTTTCTATAAACACATGTCTATTTAAAACAGGGATGCTGCGAATATTCGCATCTGCATCTACAAATGCGGAACTTCCGCATCTATTTAGACATCCGCGACCACTTCCGCATCCGCAATAATCGATGCGGAAAGTTATATGATTATTTACGGGATATTTACCGTGGTAAGGTTGTGGAAGGAGCTCCAGATATGCCCGTTTTTTTTTTTGTCTTACCGTGAACATGATGCATGTAACTGCGCCGAAATATCGGGAGCTCCTTCCACAACCTTACCACGGTAAATATCACGTAAATAATCATATAACTTTAATATAAGATGGTTTCGCAAAATCAGTCAAATACCCTATTCAAGAAAATCTGAACTGTTTGAAGATTTCGGCGCAGTTACATGCACCATGTTCACGGGAATATCGGGAGCTCCTTCCACAACCTTACCACGGTAAATATCCCGTAAATAATCATATAACTTTAGTGAACAACCGTGATAGTTTAAAACCATCTTATATTATTTATACATATAATAAAAACGTAAAATTATGTAGATATTTTTTTTGTCTTACCAAACTTTTAATGGCGAACGTTGTAAACACCTGTTAAGGGTGCACATATCAGAACTGCGTTATTTACAAAAAGTGTTATATTATGTATTATTTAATATGTGTACTGTTGGTGTTTCTATATGAATCATCATGATCAGCCATAAGACGTCCACTGCTGAACATAGACCTCCCCCTTTAACCTCCACACTGAACGACATCCTGCCATCTGCATCCACTGGATGCCCGCGACTCTTACGACCTCGTCGGTCCATCTAGTAGGAGGCCTACCTACGCTGCGTCTTCCGGTTCGTCTCCACTCAAGGAACTTTCTTCCCCATCGGTTATCAGTTCTTCGAGCGATGTTTCCTGCCCATTGCCACTTCAACTTGCAAATTTTAATAGCTATGTCGGTGACTCTGGTGCTTTGTCGAATGAACGCGTCTCGGATTCTATCGCGCAAAGAAACTCCGAGCATAGCTCTCTCCATTGCTCGTTGTGTGACTCTCGAGTTTCTCCAAAAGGCCAACAGTTAAGGACCACGTCTCAGTACCATATCTCATCACTGAATAAATAAAATAAATAAATATCGGCGAGGGACGTACCTGTCAGGGCTGTCGTGCCGCTTGCCATGAGCTATCCCTCGCAGCCGGGTCAGCAGTGACAGCTCTGTTAGACCACGCTTCCATATCGGCTTAGACTGGACCGACTCTATCTTCTCTGAAATTAAGGTGCTTTTTAGATACGCACCCAAGGGATAAAAACGGGACCCTATTATGAACTAATAAATAATAAAAACTAACATTTGTACGTCGTACCTGGCAAGGACATGAGATACGTTTCATTCTTATGACCTTACTGTATGCTACTGTATATGTATGTGTACCTACCATGTTCTGACAAATAAATGATTCGATTTATTACTGAGCCTATGTTGTCTGTCTGTCCATGCTTTTTTTTGTATACAGAATAGATCTACGTTTTGCACCAATGATGGTGCCAAACGTAGATGGTAAGCGCAGTACCGGATTTATATATTTTACGAGTTTAGGCCACTTTATTTCCGCCGCCCCATGTACCTTTCTAAAATAAAACAAAAGGTTGTTTGACTTTTATCCTCTGAAATTAAGTGAGCTTCCTCTAAAATCTGCCGCCCCTTGGACGCTGCCGCCCCTAGGCCGCAGCCTTTATGGTCTATTGTCAAATCCAGGACTGGGTTAGCGACAGTGTGGCCGAAGATGGAACACGTTGATCTAGAAGAAATCTATTCACTCTAGCCTTGAAGATGCCTAGATTGTAGTTCGCAGGAAAGAAGGACGGCAGGGAGTTCCATCGTATCATAAATGACGACCCAAATCGTTGAATACGAATCTTTGTAATTTCCACGAGGAAGGGGTGATAGTGTGCAGTCCTACTACTTGTCCTGTAGTAAAAGGGGGAGAGTGGAATAAGGTAAAAAGCTCTTGCGCACACTCACCGAAATGCATCCGGTAGAAAATAGACAGAAAAGCTAACCATGCATTGTCATCCAAACTAAACATGTATGAAAAATTTCAGCTCCATCAATTGAGAATCAACATCATCAGCCAGAAGACGTCCACTGCTGAACATAGGCCTCCCCCTTTAACCTCCACACTGAACGACATCCTGCCATCTGCATCCACTGGATGCCCGCGACTCTCATAATGTCGTCGGTCCATCTAGTGGGAGGCCTATCTACGCTGCGTCTTCCGGTTCGCGGTCTCCACTCAAGAACCTTTCTTCCCCATCGGTTATCAGTTCTTCGAGCGATGTGGCCTGCCCATTGCCACTTCAACTTGCAGATTTTAATAGCTATGTCGGTGACTATAGTTCTTTGGCGAATATCTACGTTTCGGATTTTATCGCGCAAAGAAACCCCGAGCATAGCTCTCTCCATTGCTCGTTGTGTGACTCTGAATTTTTTTAAAGGCCAACAGTTAATTGAGGATAACTGTTTTAAAATTAACTTGCATGATTTGACCCCATCAAACAAGGTATGATAAAATCTTGTAAAAAGATATTATTAAAAAAAACTTACCCACTTTTCCGATTTTTTTCGGGCCATTGTTGTGTTCTATCCTGCCTTCTCTACGGGGCGATAGGTCATAAGTATTCTGGCTGTTCGACCTCTCTAAATTCGACCTTACCACTCTTGTATTAGGGTCACTAATAGATACAGAATTTACATGCATTCTAGGACTTGAGATTTCTGAATTTAATGTGTTTGTAGTTGAAATGGTTGTAACATTAGAAGTCATTGTAACATTATTAGCTGTAGTAACATTGCCGAGCGTTGCTGTTACATTGTGTCTAACATTTCTCTGTGTTGGTGTAACATCTCTTTGTATTGATGAAATATTGCTCGGTGAAGTAACATTGCTCGGTGATGAAGTAACATTGCTGGATGATGAAGTAACATTGCTCGGTGATGAAGTAACATTGCTCGGTGATGAAGTAACATTGCTTGGTGTAGGTGTATTAGAACTTGCTATATCACTTATACTATTATTATTTTGGCTTAAAAACAAATATTCATATGTAGAATCTGAGTTAATAGAGTCTAAATTAGGCAGCGAAGATTTTCTAACTTTTTCTAGACTTTTCAATCTTCTTATTGATAGAGGCGACGGTTTTGATTCATTCGATGTGGACGCCAAACAAAGCTTTTCATATAAACTCTCGCTGTCACCCCTGACGTCTGTCAGCTTGACGTCTCCTGTCAAACTGACAGTCGTTGTCAAACTCAAATGGCCGTACTCTGGTTCGTTCTTTGAGAACACAGTTCCGTATTCATTGGAGTTCTGTACGTTTACTTCTGTGTTGACGATGTTGACAAAATTAGGGTTCCTTGCGGATTTGAAGTCGAAATTGAAGACATCTGTTTCAGGGCCGATGACCGGTATGGCAGTGTGGGGTGGTTCTTTATTTGAAACTTGTATTACAGTTATGTTGGTAGAACGATCACTGCAAACAAAATAACAATAATTAAGAAAAAAATAACATTACAAAAAAACCAGGCAAGTGCGAGTCGGACTCGCGCACGAAGGATTCCGTACCGTTATATATAAAAACGGCAAAAAAATCACGGTTGTTGTATGGGAGCCCTCTTTAAATATTTGTTTTATTTTAATTTAATTATTTATTTTATTAAGTGTATAATATAACTAAATATTCTGTGAATATTTCAAGCGTCTACCTGTTGCCGTTATCAATATCGAGCAAAAAAAAACCCGTTTGTTGTATGGAAGCCCCCCTTTAAATATTTATTTTATTCTGTTTTTTAGTATTTGTTGTTATAGCGGCAATAGAATAGGATTTTATAATGTGCATGCTGTTTTTTTTTTTTTTTATAGACTAAGTTGATTTTATTTTGTTTTGACATTTGTGATTGTTTTTAATTAATTATTATTATTACTTTTAGCATTGTTTTATATTTTACTTGACTGATGTAATTGGCGTTGTATGCCGTTTTAGTTAATAAACAATAAATAAATAAATAATAGAAATAGATCATCTGTGAAAATTTCAACTGTCTAACTATCACGGTTCATGAGATACAGCCTGGTGACAGACGGACGGACGGACGGACAGCGGAGCCTTAGTAATAGGGTCCCGATTTACCTTTTGGGTACGGAACCCTAAAAAGAATCATCAAAATCGATTCACTCACGTGAAAGTTCTGAGATTATTTAAGAAACTGACGTGGTTCTCACACATTTTATGGGTTTTTTTTCGTGGTTTTTTGCGCAGCCGCGCGCGCGCATTCACCTTGATAGAGATCGCCGAATGCGATTGAAACTGTAGTCGGAGTATAGGTAGCGGCACGTAAGTGTAGCGCTGAGCGAAATGTGGAGGGGATAGCTGCGCATGAATACAGTCACGAACATAATACAATTATAACTTTAATTGGTATCACCAAATAATTTTAAGAACATATGAGCAAAATACTCGTTGCTTTATCAATCTCACTTTTTATTTACTTTAAATAATCAATCAATTCATTGGTTTCTCTTTTAACAAAACAATGCACGTCATACACCATTTTTCGTGCCTATCTTTTCAAAACAGTATTCCTTCTAGTATATTCACTATCTATTAAAAATACACTAATATAAAAACCAACAATAACAAACGAATGGCAATAACAATACAATTTAGAACGCGACTGTACAGTCAGAAGTCCGCGGAGCGTCGTATCGGGGCGGGGGACGGAATACGACCGGCTGGCCAACCGGCGCTACGCACGCGCACCCTTCGTCCCTCTAGCCCCCCTGTGATACCTATATTTTGACTTCTGCGCAATGACGGTCAGCGCTAGAGTTTCGTGCCGCTACTTGTAACCGGCCTTATCTTACGTGAGTAATTCCCGTATAATATAAGTAAAATTATAATAATTTTTAATTCTACTGTTTGTACTGGTTTGATTATTTAAGTTTATTGTCTTAACGTATGGGGTTGTTTTGTTGCCTGAAATAATTAATTTGAATTTGTTAAATCGAGTGTCGCTATATATGTATAGTATAGTATGAATCCTCTCCATCCTAAGGTTGCCTGGAAGAGATCGCTCTTAGCAATAAGGCCGCCGATTGTTACGCTAGTTTTTTTTTAAAGCTATTTTATCATGTAACTAGCCGTCCGCCCCGGCTTCGCACGAGTGTAAGCTCGGCCTTCGGCCTCGCTACAAAATATAATATAGCCTATGTCACCCGGGGATAGTGTAGCTTCCCAACAGTGAAAGAATTTTTCAAATCGGTTCAGTAGTTTCGGAGCCTATTCATTACAAACATACAAAAATAGGTACAAATCTTTCCTCTTTATAATATTAGTGTAGAAGTGTAGATATGTAATTTGTGGAACCCGGGTATGTCCTAAAACTGCGACCAGAACCACCGGAGGATGAGCAGCAGCGTCCTAATAGTACACGGTGAACGTACTGCGATCCCCAACCCGCCTGCCAAGCGTGGGGATTATGGCAACACCCCTTTCTATGAGGGAGCCCTTGTCCAACAGTGGACGTTAATTGGCTGATGATGTATTGTAATTTGTGGTGTGAACAATAGAGTTTATCTATCTATATACTTTAAAAAAACTGTATAAATAAAATAGCATACCTTGTGCCATTCTCCTCTGAATCACCTCGTTTATCACTCACAACCACAGTTTGTTTGTAATTATTCACTTCACCTGTCTTACTACCCGCACTACCCTCCTTACAACCCGCACCACCCTCCTTACAACCCGCACTGCCAGTCTTACTACCCAAACTGCTCCGATCCGAAAGAAAATCGTCATCATCACTATCACAAGTCCTTTTAAATATAGAATCATCGAGGCATATATTTTGTCCACATATCTTAGCTACACTCTTCGGAACTTGGCTAGTGCTGGGTAGAGAAGTGAACGGCTCTGATGTCTCCGGGACTTCCCACAAGGATATGTCTATGGTTTCCGGTGTTGAGATGTTTGGTGGTGAGGTCGAGGCGTATGACGATGGCGCTGAGGTATTTGGAGCTGTCGTTGTGGTGTTTGAAGCTGCTAACGAGGTGCTTGATGCTGCCATTGAAGGGTTTGCTGCTGAGATTACAGGTGGTGATCGAGATTCAGGTTCTTCCGGTGAAGGCTCCGATGCATGAGTATTTGTGTTTCGAATGAGAGGCGAGAGGTCTATACCGGGTATTCTGTAAAGATATGGTTTATTTTAATGGCAGAATATTAATAAGACTTTCTTTTACCGACTTCCAAAAAGTAGGTTCTCAATTCGACTGTTTTTTTTTTTAATGTTTGTTACCTCAGAACTTTCGACTTGGTGAACCGATTTTGATGATTCTTTTTTTATTTGAAAGCTGGTGCTTCCCGTGTGGTCGCTGAAAATTTTGTACCTTTTCATCACGGCGGGGTAAAGGTTGAGCTGTCAATTAGGAAGGTTTGTGTTAAACGTAGGTACTTTAAGTTTAGGCATGCATGTGTCAGTGTTGCATGTTACCTGTCGGGCGGCAGAGGCGCGGGCGGTAGCGGAGAGGTGGGGTCCCTGGCGGCAGCGCGGGGTGCGGCCGGCGCAGGCGCCGCACAGTACACGTTCTCACACAGTGGCAGGATCTTTAGCTCGTGAAGTCTGCTGCGGAGACATGTCACCCAGTCCTGCATCGAATCCCTGGAAACACAAGTATAAGAAATCAGACAAAATTCAAATCTTCAATTCAATTCTTCATTCTTATCAGCAGGCCTAGCACGGGCCGTGGAAAAAATTTCTTTCCACCGTTTTTATCCGCGCGTAGACGCGACAGAGCTAGAATATGAATACGTTTGTCTCCTAGCGGGATAAAAACGGTGGAAAGACAGTCTGTCCACGGCCCGTGCTAGGCCTGCTGATCTATAATACTTCGGTAATCGAGTTTTTGCTTAAAATCAATTTTTTACGCATATTTATGATCAGAATATATAATATCAACATGGGTGCTAATCAAAATGTGGCCGCTAGTATTTTTTATTAAATTATTGTTAATTAATTTATGGGAAAAAAACCTCCTCTTTAAATTAGAATTAGTGAACGTCTTCCAACTGATGATAATGATTTCTGATGGTAGAAATACTCCAACACATTTTTTTTATTTTTTTTTTTAATGCAGAAATAGGCTTGCGTTTGGCCGCCAACTCGCCTGATGTTAAGCGCGATGCGGTCTACGATGGAGCACGCTTGCCCAGAAGAAACTGATTCACTCGAGATTTGAAGACACCCAGATTGGATTCCACTTACCAGTCTGGAGCGAGCATCCTCACTGGGCCCTCATGTGTATCCACCAGGAAGTCATACTCGTTGTCTCTGGCAGTGACGCTGGCTGTCACGTGCCTGGCGGTGAGCAGACTCGCCCGCCACACGGGTCTGTGCGCCCGCGCAGCAGTCGGGTCGCGGTACTGCTCGAGGTACGGTGTGCGGCCGTTGTGGACGCATAGCTGTGTCCAGAGAGGTTTTAATGGTGCTTTCTGGAAAATAAAAAGAATTTTACAACAAAAACCGGAAGACGCAGCGTAGATAGGCCTCCCACTAGATGGACCGATGACAATGTGAGAGTCGCGGGCACACTGGATGCCCGCGACTGATGGGGAAGAAAGGTTCTTAAGTGGAGACCGCGAACCGGAAGACGCAGCGTAGGTAGACCTCCCACTAGATGGACCGATGACATTGTGAGAGTCGCGGGCATCCAGTGGATGCAGATGGCAGGATGTTGTTCAGTGTGGAGGTTAAAGGGGGAGGCCTATGTTCAGCAGTGGACTTCTTCTGTCTGATGATGATGATATAACAAAAATAACCTAAGAAATATTTATTTTGTACGTCAGGACAGGATCTAAATAGGCAACACCGTTTCATTATTCCACTATTATTATTGTGTGAACTGCTAGACTGAAATGCGCTGTCTGTCTTCAAATCGCGAGTGGCATTTCAGCCATTGGACGTCCACTGCTGGACATAGGCCTCCTCTATCGATATCCAAAAGGGTCGGTTGGAAGCGGCCTGCATCCAGCATTTTCCTGTGGTCACTTTTAGGTCATCCATCTTGTGGGTGGACGTCCTACCATTGCCTTAACTAGCCTTTTATGATTCCGGTGCAAGCTTCTATAACTGCGCCCTTGATAACAAAACTTGGTTCTGGTGTGGTCATTTCCAGAGTCTGCGCCCTGTGCCTGGGCACTGCTGGCACAGCCCTATTTACGGCACTGCGTTCTACGCTGCGCTTACTGATCCGTGGTCTCCATTCAAAAGCCTTTCGTGCCCATCAGCCATCTGTTCGGCGTGCTATGTGCCCCACTGACTTTAAGCCTTGTCTATTCTAGGCAAGCATGCTCTATCATAGACAGTATCATCATTTAACATCATTGACGATGTCTAATAAGAGTTATTGTATTTATTACCTACTTATTCTGTGCAGTTTAAAGGCGCTGCGCGGATAGTATGGTCGCATTATCTCAATTTGACGTTATCTCATGAACTATGCAACTAAACCATATTCTGTAAACGGAATGCTGTATCTTCATTAAGTATTTGTGATAAATAATTCTTTTTTTTTTTGTAATTATCACTACATAGTATTAAACAAAGTCGCTCCCCTCTGTCTGTCCCTATATATGCTTAGATCTTTGAAACTATGCAACGGATTTTGATGCGGTTTTCACTATCAGTTAGATAATTTTTCACGGAAGGTTTACGGATATATAATAAAAAATTAACCCGCGTGAAGCCGGGGCGGGTCGCCAATGGTTGCCTGGAAGAGATCGATCGCTTTTAGCGATAAGGCCGCCACTTGTGGCACTAGCTCGTAAGTGTTTTCTATCAGTTTGTAATTTATATTTCTGGTGTACACAATAAAGAGATTCTATCTATCTATCCATCTAAAAAAGCCGATCATCAATAGAGCCTATCAACGAAAACAAAATTTAAATAAGTTCAAAAATAAATCAGTTATAAGTATTTTAATTTCATGCTAGACAGAGAGCGCACTATACTGAACTATGACGTCACGCCTCAGGCGCGGCATACAAATGCTATACTAACACACGCTTTGCGAGAAAGGGATGGAGCATCCCCTCTCTATTCCCTCTCAGAGATTAATCAGCCGATTTAATTTATTTTTTCAGTAAGTCTAATTTATTTAGTATATTTATCGCTAAGCCTGTTATTTATAATAAACTAGCTGCGCCCCGCGGTTTCACACGCGTGGTGACGAAAGTCCGCGATGACGATGATGATGAAAAGTAGCCTATGTATTAATCCAGGACATTAGCAATGTATAACACTGTTTTAAACTATCACGGTTGTTCACTAAAGTTATATGATTATTTACGGGATATTAACAGTGGTAAATATCCCGTAAATAAGACTAAGAATGAGGGTAGATCGTTTTGTCTGCACCTAACTTTGAACTTTTTCACCAACCACCCGCATTCTTCAGTCTTCCCGTGAACATGGTGCATGTAACTGCGCCGAAATATCGGGAGCTCCTTCCACAACCTTACCACGGCAAATATCCCGTAAATAATCATATAACATAAGCAATGTATATTCCAAATTTCATCCAAATACATCCAGCCGTTTCTGCGTTATTGAGTTACACACATCCAAACTTTCACATATACGATATGATATTAGTGTGATTAAACATTTGGCCACATGCCTATTGTGTACCTTAAGTCCCAAAGGTCTCAGACCTAGTGATTTGCTGCTGGTGACATCATCAGGTACACGCTTGAGATATGCATTCTTCTGTATTTCTCTGTAGTACACTGGACTGGAATCTCTATTGAAAGACATCATGACTATTTTCCGAACCTGTATATAAAGTAAACATATTTTTGTTGCTACCTATGGATCTGATTTTAATTATACTACAGAGATTTGACATCTTATATCTCGGGGTGACGAGCGCAGTGCATTCCCATCCAGGGTTTTGTACTGTTGAAGTTCAAAATTCTGAGTGGCGTTGAGCTGTTATGGGCAAGAGTGAAGAGCCATCAGGCGAGCGACTTAGCTCGTCTCTATACTCAGTATATTTTTTTTTAACTTAGCCAGGTACAGGGGGCACTGCCCGGGTGGGCCGAATATATCCCTCACACTCATGAGAGCAATATGCAATGCATTCTTACCACCTCTCCGTTCTCACTCTAAGCTTACTACCAGGAGAGTTGGTGGTCAGTAGTGATCTTATCACTACATATTATAAAACAAAGTCGCTTCCCTCTGTCTGTCCCTATATATGCTTAGATCTTTAAAACTGCGCATCAGATTTTGATGCGGTTTTCACTATCAGTTAGATAATTTTTCACGGGAGGTTTATATATAAAACTAGCCGTCCGCCCCGGCTTCGCACGAGTGTAAGCTCGGTCTTCGGCCTTGCTACAAAATATAATATAGCCTATTTCACCCAGGGATAGTGTAGCTTCCCAACAGTGAAATAATTTTTCAAATCGGTTCAGTAGTTTCGGAGCCTATTCATTACAAACATACAAACATACAAAAATAGGTACAAATCTTTCCTCTTTATAATATTAGTGTAGATAAAACATATACCCGTGCGAAGCTGGGGCGGGTCGCTAGTTTGTAATATAACAAAAAAAAACATTTAATAGTATTATTTTAACTTGCAATATTTGCTAGTTTGTATATGTCAAATATTGCAAGCTGAATTAGAAGCAGTTCCTAGCTTAACCTTATTTTTTTACCCAGGAAAATCCTTGATAAATAAATATCTGGTACATTATTGCACACATGGTCATCTGACCCCTAACTAAGCAAAGCTTGTAATATGGCTGCCAGAGACTGATATACGTACATATATATTTTTAAATACATACTTAAATAGATTAGTTTAGTAGTTAGGTATTATTGTCCTTTATTTTTTATTAGAATGTTATTTAAGTTATTGGAAATAAAATTATTTTCTGTTAGAAAAAAAATAATACTTAAATAGATATTAACACTCAGACAGAACAAACACAAATGTTCATCACACAAATGTTTGTCTTAGGTGGGAATTGAACCCACACCCCCAAGCGCAGAAGGCAGGTTCACTACCAACTAATGGACACCACCTTTTTGCATGTTGTTCTCATGAGTGTGAGGGAAATATGCGGTCCACCCGGGCAGTGGCCCCTGTACCTGGCATTTTTTTATTTTTTTTCTTTATACATAACAATACAATTTGAAATTAATGTTGCACCAAAAAACCACAGTTGGTTTGAGATGGTGCTCACATCCTCCGCGGCGCTTACAAAAAACAGATAAATAATAAATATGAACTACCCTCATAAAAAAGACATACCTACATCATCGTAATTTAAGCTCAATGTAACCAAATGTACCAGAACTAGTGAGTTGAAGATTATGATACTGAGTGACGAGATGAGCGAAGTCACTCGCCTGATGGCTCTTGACGCTTGCCCATTACAGCTCAACGCCACTCAGAATTTTGAACTTCAACAGTTCAAAACCCTGGATGGCAATGCACTGCATCACCCTGAGAGTCTATGGTTCCCCCATTTGGCATTTGCAACAGTTATTTCTGCCAACAAGGGGCTATCCAAGCACATCTTTTAGGGGCTGATCAGATACCCAATTTCAAATAACTTTGACTGTAACACATACCTAGATCGCTAGACCAGTGCCGTAAATAGGGCTGTGCCAGCGGTGCCCAGGCACAGGGCGCAGACTCTGAAGGGGCGCAGAAATTACCACACCAAGACCAAGTTTTGTTTTCAAGGGCTCAGTTATAGAAGCTCGCACCGGGCGCACAAAAGGCTAGTTACGGCACTGCGCTAGACTAGGACATGGCTCCTTTAACGATCTACACTCATCAATAATAAAAACTCTACACTGCTAGAAGAATTACAAAACAATTCAACCATCTAGAAATGTCTAAGTACAAGTTCTAATATAGGTAGGTACAACTGTTGATTAATATCAGACCGCAAGCAATTGCACGACAATTGGCGCAAGGATTTAATTAGTATGAGCATCGGGGACGCCAGGCTAGTGACTCAACGATCAGCGATTTGCTAACATCCTTTTTAGGCAACTACGCGCAATAGTAGGTAAACTTTAGAAAGTAGATAAAAAATGTAGCTGTTATACGAATGTGGATAAAAATCACACTCCATACAATACGCAACAACTTTAAATCTGTGTAAACTAGTTGTACTAAAAGTGTGTATTATTGCCTATTGTCGGAATAAACTAAAAAAACAAGTAAACTATCTTACCTCTCTTATAGCGAGTTTAAACTTGTAGTTTTGTTAGCACTATCAACTTCCGTGCGTCATGATTTTTCTGGTAGCTGATCGTTTTAACATTAGAAATATGTTACGAAATTTATTGCACTAGCTTTACAAATAAATTCATTATTTGTCAGGATATAAAAATTCGAAACGAAGAAGGCTTTGAATTCAACACAAAGCAATGACGCCATTATTAGCGTTTTTGACGTTGACGTGTTAGTGACGTGACATATTGCTGACATTGAGAATGACATTTTTCATTTGATAATGAAAAAAAAATATGTAAAATCTCACGAGGGGGTGCGGCAAGGCTTGTGCGTTTGCTGTTTAGGCGCGAACGTGGAAAAAACATGTCGCTTCATTGTATTATTTTCCTATATTTTTATATTTACGAGTGTTAAAAATGTGTATTATTAGGAAATAAATATAATTATACTGTTTATGAAATGTTAGTTTAAGCTTGTATTTTGTTCAGTCAATTAAGAAAATAAATAATACAATATTATTATTTATTGAGTGTTCGCGGTACTCTAATGTGAACTAGCGATAAATTTTAATAATGGAGTAAAGCGTCTATTTTCATGGGGATTCTAATACTCTGTAAAAGATTAGCCTCTAAATTTATAATCTTCACTACTCATTACTTGAGCAAATACGGACGAGGCGGTATGGCCTTAATAGCTTTAGCCTGCACAGTTTCGGGTGAAAAACACAAAAAATGTAAACTGCAAGGCAATCCGCACAAGCAAATGAATGAAGAGAAAAGAAAGTTGTGGTAAACAAATAGGAAACGAAAATCTCACAGGGAAACAGTGTCTCCGCAAAAGTGTAAGTTACTCAAATTTAATACTTTAGTTGAAAAGCATATTGTTCACCTATTTGCTGAAATTAGACAAGTTTAATTTCACACAACTTGTTTCGGTTCGGGAATGTTCATTTAAAAATTAATTAGAGGTTTGCTGGTTTTCAGTATTGTCATGTTGTAGATATCACTGTAATAAGACCTCAAATTGACTAAATCTTCGGGGTTTATTGTTATATTTTAATGTTTCTTTATGTGTTCATTCGCTAGATGAGGTTGTGTTTTTGTGATTTTATCGCCTATCAACAATGTCATGCTGTCACGTCAACTCCAGCTGGGGATCTGTCAATGACCTGTGATATTAGTTTTATTTTTCAACACTGTAGCGCTGTCGTCGCTTGTTTTTTTTGGTCACGTGACCAAGTTCAACCGCCAAAATAAGTGTCATTTTTCTTTTTGCCGATTGTCTTTCATATTTCCAACAAAATTTAGTATATTTCCGTGTGATTCATCAAAATTCCGCGTTGAATAACGTAATAATTGTCGATTGTGCAACAACAGTGGTATAAAACATCGAAATAAGTTTCGTGCAATGGCAAAAGTGCACATAACCAACGTAGTTGTTCTGGATAATCCGAGTCCTTTTCTGAACCCTTTCCAATTCGAATTAACCTTCGAATGCATCGAAGAACTCAAGGAAGACCTCGAATGGAAGATGATTTACGTAGGATCGGCGGAGACAGAAGAGCACGACCAGATTCTGGACACGATTTACGTCGGCCCTATACCAGAAGGGCGCCACATGTTTGTATTTCAAGCACCTCCACCTGACGTCACCCGTATACCTGAAAACGACGCTCTCGGCGTCACTGTAGTCCTACTAACATGCTCGTACCGCGGACAGGAGTTCGTTCGGGTCGGATACTTCATAAACAACGAATACAGCGAATCAGAACCAGAGTTACGTGAGAATCCCCCTGCTAAGCCCCAATTCGACAAAGTGTTGAGAAATATACTAGCATCAGAGCCCAGAGTGACCAGATTTAAGATTAACTGGGCTGAACCTGATGCGGCAACACTGGATTCCGGTGATGGTAACTTAGAAGCTTCACACGCACCAAGCAATGACTCGTACGGGGCTTCTTTTAATGCAGACAGTCAGATAGGTGATATCTTTCAAGGAAGCTTAAGTGGCTACGGAGACAATTCAAATTCAATAGCGCCCATGGAGTGCTGAGGTAAGGGCTATATATTTTGTAAATTGCTGATTTGCTAAGTAACTAACAGACATGTCAACATGGCTGACGAACTGCCATCTGACCAATGGGAAAGAAAGAGAAAATTGTCTCCTCTCCTGTTGGTCAGACCGTGGTTCGCCAGCCAAATTGACATGTCTGTTACGGTTTTTCCATCATGCATGTTATTGCAAGACGTATCAGTGGCGTAGCTAGGTAACCAAAGGCCCTGGTGCAAAAAATGGGGCCCTACCTAAACTGGTTTAGGATTTATCAAGTAAAAATATAAATAATTTAAAGGTACAAAGCTACTTTATCATCAGCTCTTTATTGTGCTCAAAGCTACTTACTACATGTATGTGTATGAAGGGCAAAAATTTTGCAAGTTCAGTTTGAGGTTTGCTGATCAGGGCCTAAGGACCCCCTGAGCTTGGGGGCCCCAGTGCAAGGCACTGCCTAGCCCTCCGATAGCTACGCCACCGAGGCATATGGTTTTATCAGGCCAGTATTGTAAATAGGAATTGTATGTCTTTACTCAAGCCATAATGGCTGAATAGATTTTGATGAAATTTTGTATGGAGCAACAAGTTTTTATACTAGAAAATCAATTCTAGTAAAGAAATGTATTTAATAGTTTTATCAAGCCAATATCATAAATAGGAAGAGTTTGTATGTTTGTCTTCACTCAAGCTATAACGGCTGAATGGATTTTGATGAAATTTGAGATCCCAAACTATGCAAAGCTTGTAATATGGCTGCCAGAGACTGATATACGTACATATATATTTTAAAATACATACTTCAATAAATATTACCACCCGGACATAGAACAAACACAAATGTTTATCACATGAATGTTTGTTCTTGGTGAGAATCGAACCCAAGCGCAGACGGTAGGTTCACTACCAACTGATCCACCGCAGTCAACTGTACTGAACAACCGTGATAGTTTAAAACAGTATATTTGTCTGTTTTTCAGATGACCAAATTAGTGTAATGTGAAATGTAAACAAAATGGAGGAGCATCTTTTGTAGCTGTCTCGCTTTAACTCAAAGAAGCAGAAGAGATGGCACTATAATCAAGAAAGTTGGAAGAAATCCAGTACTTCGAAAGACTTATTTTGCTAAGACTAATACCTTCATTGATCTTGTATATATAACTTAATAATAACTAAAATAACGTAAAAACAATGTTTATTTGTAATAATTATAACAGATAGGAATAATGAATGACAATATTGATCCTCTGTGCTCAATAAAAAAGTCTAAGCTGCATGCAGATATTGTGGAATTCAAGTCATAACATACAATGTAAAATCCCACTTCTGAGCCATATGGCTTTGTGAAATCTTAAGTTGCAACACTGACTCTAACATTGTCACAAGCGACCGTCTAAAAGTCAACTCTTGCTTTCTATATAATCAAAATTGTCATGCCTCCACCGCGTCCCATCTATTTTAAATGAAATCGAGGAAAAAAAAAAATTACTTCTCTATGGATGCCACATTGACTGTCCAGTCGGCTTCATGCTTTAGGGTCTGTGTTTGACCTCTGGGCAGTATGATGACAGCTTCCCAGGGATCCAATACACACATAATTGTGTCTAAACAGACTATTATGACGCAGCCACGAATGCTTCACAGTTGCTGTCGCCCTGATGCCCATTAATGGCAAAGCAGGTGATATGCTTGATTTCCTCTTATGTTTTCGTCAGTTGCTGATGTCAATCACACAGCAAAGTGCTGCCATGTAGATAGGGTTGCCATCTGTCCGGGTTTCCCGGATTTATCCTAGTTTAGAGGGCATCCGGGGAGCGTCCGGGCGGGGCTTCATTTGTAGTCCGGGTTTAAAAATTTAAAGTCTTGGGTCGCTCGCGACACACGCACTGTTCCTGCACGCCGCGATTTTTACACTATGTTTAAAAAAACGTGTTGACATGTTCGGGTTCTGGGCACTTAAACGCTTTCACGCGTCTTGTCTTGGTTGCCAAATTTTAGAGATGGCAACCCTACTAAGTAGGGTTGCAATATACCTTGTGACCTACAAGTCTTGTAGGTCACAAGGTATATTCTTAGGCGTGAATAACATCAGCGAATCAAGCTTAGGACTAAAAGCTTTTATACTATAAGTTATTGTGAAAGACCGAAGCTCTGGCACTTCTATATTTGGCTATGCAATGCTCATGTCTTAGTCAAACTCCACAGCAATAGTGTATATGTCTAATCCTAACTATAGTAATGCCAAAATAAGAAGTCACTCTTGACATAAGCACGCCCATGAAGTTCCATAATTTTTCCTTTCTTTTCTTTCATAATTTATTGACAAGCAACCATAGCCAAAAGAAAACCATATTTCATCATTGATGAAAGGAAATAGTGGGAAGATACGGGACTAAATGCTTGACGTGGACCGCACAAATTGGGCCCACGGGCCTAATCGACTTCAATCACAATCGAACTGGTTTTGTAATAGCATGTGAAGTACTTGTCAAAATGTTTGAACTGAGCCATAATTAATGGGTACAATGTTTGGATGTCACGCGTATTCCCCCCTTTTTGAAACAGTCATTGTATTTCATGGATGATATTTTTTCTTTAAAATAGTGAAGCGACATTATTCGAGATTTCGAGTTTTGTCATGATTTTCCTACCAAAAGTATAAACTACTTGCGATCTTATTACTTAAAAAGAAAAATCATAAATGACCTGAACTTGGTTATACTATAGGAGAGAATGACATGGACAGTCACAGAGAAAATAATCTTTTTTTGTTTAAGTTAGAATCGCTGTCAAGGCATTTTTGTAAGAAATTTGTTGTAGCCACTTGCACCCATATAAACCCATAGCAACTGTGTTAGCAGACGCGGAGTTCGATGCGTTGACATAAATAAGGATGTTCAATCACATATTTGTCACAATATCTGACGACAGAGTTTCCTTCTCATTATCGTTCTATTTACTTCTGTTTTCTGTGGACAGTCAAATGCCAAAATTTAATGAAATCGAGGTTTGAGCTTTCAGACCTAAATAAGATATAGGAATGTATGACTTAGGTATTAGGTAAAATAAACAATGTATTTTGGATTTTTAACGTTTATTGTAACCTAACCTATCGTGTAAAAACATGTAGCAAGTGCAATACAAATCGATTATCAATAAATTTGCCTCAGTTTCTTAAAGGCTGAGCTAGGCAATGACATTTTTTTTGACATGTGATTAAACAGTTAAGTTAGTGTTGCGAACAGGAACCTTGCGTTTTGTAATAAAAAAAACTAAGCAGGCCCACGCGTTTTGTAATTAAAAAAAACTTTTGGCCCGCGCGTTTTGTAATTAAAAAACTGAGCAGGCCCACGCGTTTTGTAATAAAAAAAAACTGATCAGGCCCACGCGTTTTGTAATAAAAAAAACTGTGCAGACCCACGTGTTTTGTAATAAAAAAAAATTTGGGCCCGCGCGTTTCTTAATACAAAAAAATATCTACTACACCAAATATGAGCAGCTTAGCCGCAGAGCAGTTTGTGTGGTTTGAAGTGGTTTAGACAGTTTGTATCAGAAAATTCGCTCGCCTTCAAACTGCGCGAAATAACTAAATATATTGTTAATTAAAAAAATTGTGGTTTTCATGAAATTGTGTGAATATTAAATTGTATGTTAGTGAGATTCTCGTACTAGATTTAGGCAAATTTAATGTAAAAAGTTAATAAATCTGATTATTACATTGGATTGTCATGTTTTTTATTTACTTTATGCGTCGAGGTACATTACCTATAGAGTCACAATCGTGTCAAAAATATGTCCGAACCAAAACTCGGCGCACGCTACGAATTGCGCTGACTGTTTGGTTAGTTGTAAGGCAACCGCGAGCGGACTACAACGCCGCGCGATGCCAGTGCAACGATGACAGCGTACGAGCAACGTTGAACACTGCAAGCGACATAACGTCTAAATTAAAGTAAGTGAGGCATTGTGAACTATATAATTGATGTTTAGGTGTGTTCACGACGCTCGGATGTTTTTTAGGGTTCCGTACCCTAAGGGTAAAACGGGACCCTATTACTAAGACTCCGCTGTCCGTCCGTCTGTTCGTCTGTCACCAGGCTGTATCTCATGAACCGTGATAGTTAGACAGTTGAAATTTTCACAGATGATGTATTTCTGTTGCCGCTATAACAACAAATACTAAAAAATATAATAAATTTAAGGGGGCTAAACAAACGTGATTTTTTTGCTCGTTTTCGCTGGATATTGATAACGGCAAGAGGTAAGGGCGCAGGACGCTTGAAATATTCACAGAATATTTAGTTATATATTCACTATAAAAATAAATAATTAGATTTATATTTAATATTTAAATGGAGGTTCCCACACAAGAAACGAGTTTTTTTTGCCGTTTTTATAGATAATGGTACGGATCCTTCGTGCGCGAGTCCGACTCGCACTTGGCCGCTGTTATTTTTTACTGTTTTCACTTAGAGTTTGTGACTATTGATAGGTTATGTATCTCAATGTGTAACCTTCACAGCTGAATGAGTATCTATAAATATTAGATACTTTCTATTTCTCCCACCAAAGGTCAAGGAAACAACTCGCAAATTCAGTCACAGGTCACAGATGACATGGAAGTGTTTAGTAACCTTTAGTAGCTGTCGGTGAATGTGCTGACCTTTTAAAGTGTCGGCCCATGCAGGTTCAATTTATTTACCAAAACACATGTAGAATAAAAAGGCCCAGTGCGAGTCGGGACTCACGCACGAAGGGTTCCGTACCTATTACACAAACGACAAAAAAAACATTTGTTGTATAATTAGTTATTTATTTATTTTTATACATACATAATTTATTTATTTTTTAAAGTCAATAATATAACTCAATATTCTGTGAATATTTCAAGCGTCTATCTATCTGTTTCCGTTATCAAAAACGAGCAAAAAAACACGTTTGTTGTATGGGAGCCCCCTTTAAATATTTGTTTTATTTAATTTAATTATATATTTTTATAATGAATAATATAACTAAATATTCTGTGAATATTTCAAGCGTCTACCTGTTGCCGTTATCAATATCGAGCAAAAAAATCACGTTTGTTGTATGGGATCCCTCAAATATTTATTTTATTTTGTTTTTTGGTATTTGTTGTTATAGCGGCAACAGAAATACATCATCTGTGAAAATTTCAACTGTCTAACTATCACGGTTCACGAGACAGACGGACAGACAGCGGAGTTTTAGTAATAGGGTTCCGTTTACCCTTTGGGTACGGAACCCCTAAAAAATATCAGAATAGGTTCATCCGTTTGGGAGCTACAATGCACCAGACAGGTCCACACCTTAACTTTATAACACCCCTCTTTTTGTTTCGGGGTTTTTTTTTTTTTAAGGCTGATGATCTTTGACATACATAAATAAAAAGTCGTGAATTCACAATCATGACTCTGTTAGGTTACGGAGCGAAATATTGCCCGTTGTTTCATTTCGAAGCATGTGCCGATACGTCAGTGGGCCAAGACTTTAAACCACATAATTCTCAATATAAACAACCGGCTTCATCAGAACTGGGCCAAATCAAAATGAGAAGTACCAGCTTTCAAATAAAAAAGAATCAAAATCGGTTCACCCAGTCAAAAGTTCTGCGGTAACAAACATAAAAAATCTGTCGAATTGATAACCTCCGCCTATTTGGAAGTCGGTTAAAAAGATGCTGATTTAAACTAATAGTGGTATTGTAAAGTTGTTAAGCCATAATCTACTACATAGGGTTCTTAAACTTTCGCGCGGACCTTCTGAAGGTCCATGGTGGGTAGAATATTCCCGCAGAAGTCCGCGGAATGTAGCGACATCATCGGTTACAGTTACATCTGATGTCCCGTGCGGTGTGACTCATCGGTGCACCAGTCCATAATAAGGTAACAGCTAGGTGGTCCGTGGCAGGCCCGGATCTAATATATTTTGTAGTGGTAGGACTCTTTTGCAGGGGTCCGCCTGGGGAAGTAACACACCTTTGCCAGTTATTCAACCGCCAAGCAGTAGTGTACAAACACTACTGTGTTCTGGATTGAAGGTCAATCTTTCCAGCGAAATTACAGGGCACACAGATATTTGACATTTTATGTTTCGGGGTGGCGAGCGCAGTGCATTGCCATCCCAAGGTTTTGAACTTTTGAAGTTCAAAATTCTGAGTGGCGTTGAGCTGTTATGGGCAAGCGTGAAGAGCCATCAGGCGAGCGACTTCGCTCGTCTCGTCACCCATATCACAAAAATAAAAACTAAGGGTGGAAACAGGGGCACGTGCCCCGGGTGGCAGCTGAAGGGGGCACCAAATTTCTTTTTTTTAATCATTAATCTCTTATGATGAGGTGAGGTGAGGAGCCCCAATGTCAAGTTTTTCCCCTGCTCGGAAAAATCGTAGATCCAGGGCTGAGTCCGTGGCTGTAGTAAAATACAGCGAAACAAGGTGACACGGCGGCTTGTAGTGAATGTGAATTAGAGCACAGTGGCCTTAGTACGAGCACTTGCGAAAAAGTTATCGTTACGTAAACGATAGCAACATGTATGAAAAATTTAACAGCGCCTCTATCGGACGTGAAAGGAAACTGAATTTTTGCATACATTTTCTAGCGTTTAGGTAACTATAACTTTTTCGCAAGTTGTCGTACTAAGCCACTGATTGGGCGTAGAACTGCTACTCTCTTTAACACCATCACAAAACTCTGAAAATGAGAAAACTGTTGTCTTACTTTTATGTGACGACGCAAAGCCAGATTAGGTACCTTTTTTGTTTTCGAGGGGGAAATCTTCCGAAGATACCCGGCTGCATTGGGGTGCAGCCAGGTTATGTGGGATTATACCCACTAAAACTCTCCCCCCCCCCCTCCCCGGTGACCAGCCTTAGTGCTTGACAAGAGGGCTCTCGGATTTCCAGAGGAACGCACCGGAGCCGGATAAAGAGTTTTAAGTTAATCAAATTATATAAATTGACTAGGCATTTTATAATTAAAGTGAGGTTACGTACATATTATTTGTTACAAGTGCCGTTTGCGGAAAATTATCACATAAATAATTTTCTTTTTAACGCACTCTAAAAAAGGAGGAGGTTTTTTCCACTGTTTTTTAAATGTATGTTCACCGATTTCTTTGCCAATTATGAATTGATTTTGATGATTCCTTTTTTGTTTGAGAGGTGGTTTCGTATAAATTTCATCAAAATCGGTTTAAAAGTTTGGTTTTTAAATCAAAATAACTGAAAAAATATGTGATCCAAGTAAACGAAATTGTGTATATACTAATTTTGAAGTCTGTTTTTAATGTGATCTACTTGTGTCGTAAACAAGTCGATCTATCTATATATATATAAAAAAATCAATTGCTGTTCGTTAGTCTCGCTAAAACTCGAGAACGGCTGGGCCGATTTAGCTGATTTTTGTTTTGAAATGTTTGTCGTAGTCCAGGGAAGGTTTAAACGGTGAGTAAACGGCTGGACCGATTTTGATGAAATTTTGTGTTCCTGGAACGGGTCATAGTAGCGAGGCCGAAGGCCGAGCTTACACCCGTGCGAAGCCGGGGCGCGTCGCTAGTCTATACTATATATGTGAAAACAATTAAATGTTTAGAAATAATATTAGTCATAGCCTAGATAAAAATAACACTGTGCGTTGTCATAACTATTAAAATCTGCAAGTTGAAGCGGCAATGGGCAGGCCACATCGCTCGAAGAACTGATAACCGATGGGGAAGAAAGGTTCTTGAGTGGAGACCGCGAACCGGAAGACGCAGCGTAGGTAGGCCTCCCACTAGATGGACCGACGACATTGTGAGAGTCGCGGGCATCCAGTGGATGCAGATGGCAGGGTGTCGTTCAGTGTGGAGGTTAAAAGGGGAGGCCTATGTTCAGCAGTGGACGTCTTCTGGCTGATGATGATGTCTGATTTTTTTTTTTTTAATCACCAGTGCCGTTTGTGAAATATAATCACAAGAAACCGTTCTCTTTTTACCTTTTTTAACCGACTTCCAATAAAGAGGAGGTTCTCAATTTGTATAAAATAAAATGTTTTTTAGCTCAGAACTTTCGCCTGGGTGAACCGATTTTGATGATTCTTTTATTATTTGAAAGCTGGTGCTTCCCGTGTGGTCTCATTACAATTAGGTCCAGTTCTGATATTTTAACGTTTTTTTTAAATATTGTTAATTATTTGTGAAATAAAACGTGGTGGCCTCTGTCTCAGTGAAGGGTGATATGTGGTCCGTGACAAAAAGGTTGAGAACCTCTGACCTACCATTACAGTTAGTTACGTTATATATCCTGTGACATCAATACCACAGCGTAAGAAAGTGAATATTTTTTTTAATTGCGCGTTCCGATTTCCTTATCGATACTAACGGGGTCAAAAACATTCTTATTAGCTTTGTTGACGTGGTTACGTGGTGACGTTTCTATTAGTAAAACTTCATTATCTATCTAGAATACCTACTAAGTAAAAATTTATTCTGTAATGTTCATTCAAAGTTTATAGTGCCTTACTTAAAAATGTTACTCAAGTTGCAATACGCTTAAATATACTCCGTCTCGTTTTCGCGTGTGACGATTGCCGTCAGCGAGAAGTTGAGAAAGAATTTTAAGCATAGATCAACTTGAGTAACGATTTTAAGTAAGGCCCATAATAGTGTTTTCTGTTTTTAAGGTGGTTTGAGAAACGGAAAATATTTATTTTTTCCATTGTTTTCAATACAATGCAAAGTTTTATAGTGACCATAGTAAAAATAGTTTTAATGTAAGTACATATAAATTAATTTCTACCTACCGGTGTACTCACAGAAAAGATTTTTTTTTGTTTAAATTAGAACGGTTGTCGAGGCATTTTTGTAAGAAATTTGTTGTAGCCACTCTTCGAAAAACTATACGTAGAAGTCACAACGCGTAGAAAATTATACTCAATAATCGTTCGCAGTCTCATATGTAAATATAGCTGTATAACAATTTATATAAACAAAACTATTTTACCAAAACCAACCGTATACCTATACATTTACGGCTCAGTTCTCTAATGTCTGTTCGATTTGCACAACATCGTCAAAACTTGTTAACCGTCATTGAGCAAGTGAGACGGCGATTATGTCTGAATCGCAAGTGGAAACTTCTCTCCCGAGATAAAGAGACAATTTTCTCTTTCTCTCCCGTTGGTCAGACGGTGGTTCGTCAGCCAAGTTGACGTATCTGTTACGGCTCTTACGGTGTGTTACAGCTTGTGCAACTATTGCGTGACTGTGGATCGATTCTGGCTGCGTATTGAGTCCAGACAGATTGAGTATTGCCGCGATTAGCGCGTCATTGTGGCGTCTTTGTATTTTTTGATCGAAGTGGCCATTTGCACCCATATAAACCCATAGCAACTGTGACGCGGAGTTCGACGCGTTGACATAAATCAGAATATTCAGTCAAGTATCTGTCATAATACTTGCCGACAGAGTTTCCTTCTCATATCCGTTCTTTTTACTTCTTTACTTCTCTTTTCTGTGGGTTTCCTAGTTGGCCATAGTATCGTTCGCGCAAAACTTTATGAGCCCTCTGAAGTTAGGCGCGAGGCCTCCCCGACGCCCTGTAAAGTCCCTCGGATACCTATAATATGCGTACTGCGCAGCCACTGGGCCTAACTTCAGAGGGCTCATAAAGTTTTGCGCGAACGATACGAACACACGTTGCGAATTCATCGCGCGACCGTCATTTACTCTGATCAGATAATTATCAATATAAAAAACCGACTTCATTATAATGACAGAACTGGACCAAATTGAAATGGGACCTCACGGGAAGCACCAGCTTTGAAATAAAAAAAGAATGATCAAAATCGGTTCACCCAGTCGAAAGTTCTGAGGTAACAAACATAAAAAAACAGTCGAGAACTTCCTCCTTTTTGGAAGTCGGTTAAAAATCTGTTCAAGGGTTAGAAGATTATCAGCTCTTTTATTTAGGTATAAGGGTTTTTTAGTAAATTTATCATCATCATCACTCACTATACAGGGTGTTTGGTAGAGGGTCCGACAAATCAAATGAGCGTGTTCGGGGGCCCATTTGGAAAATACAAGTTGGCCAAAAAAAATCCCTGACCCTCCAATTTTTTTTAAGTTTTTTTTTTTGTGAATTTTCCCATTTTCACCAAAATTGTACCTATTTACCTCCATAACATTTGTAAAATCTGTTTTAGACCGGATGTTTTTACTTGAATTTGGTCTCTAATACACCTTCAGGCCACGCAAAGCAAAATTGGGTACAAAACAAAGCTAACTAACTGATTTAGAGCTCATAGAGTGAAAAAATGAAAATAAAAATTACCTCATAGTTCAACTTTCACAGTGATCTAAAAAAAAACACTAGCAATTCGGGAGGTAATATGCATTTAAAAACTTCTCTATTTATTACTTATTGCAATGACATACTAAGTTGGTATAAAACTTACCAACTTGTTGAATAAATGAGGCAGAAGGGAAAATTCAAACAACAGAAATAAATACAATTATTTATTTAATTTAAATTTTGTTCGAACACAGCTCCTCTGTTATGAATACACGCCCGGCATCTACGGCGTATTTCTTTTGTAGTCGTGTTCAGCGTCATTTCTACTTTCATTTTTGAAAAAGCATCCCCAATTCTCGTCACCAATTCTTCTTTTGTGTTTATTTCAACTTCGTACACCAACTCTTTAGCACGTCCCCAGACATAAAAATCGAGTGGTGTTAGGTCTGGGGAACGTGCGGGCCATTCAATTGGGCCACCTCTCCCAATCCATGAATTGGGGAAAACGTTGTCTAGGTACTCGCGTACTATGTTCCGGTAGTGAGCCGGGCAGCCGTCATGTTGAAATACAACTGCCCGGTCATCTTCAAAAATCGGCAGGTCACTCATTAATTCCGGTAGGTCATTCATTAAAAATTCTAGGTAATTTTCCCCATTCATTCATTTTCTAATGCTGGTGGTAGGATCCACATCGAACTCTTGTAGAACACTTTCATCTACAACAACACGATGCTGTCTAGCATTGAGTCGTGGTTCCCTAAAATGTAGGGTGCCGGTTTCCCGCAGTCTCCGGAAAGTATTTGAGAATGTGGTGTGATGTGGTACATGTCTGTTGGGATACGACTCTCTGTACATTCTTTGGGCTGCACGTGAGTTCCCATCAGCTCGGCCATAGGCAAAAACCATGTCGGCGTATTCTTCGTTACTAAACTCCGTCATGTCGGCGCAGAAAGAATCAGCAACAACAGTCAACGTCAACAAAAACAACAGTAACAACGGTAACCGTCAACAACGGTAACAGTCAACAACGGTAACAGTCAACAACGGTAACAGAACAACGGTAACAGACAACAACGGTAACAATCAACAAGGTAACAATTTAACAAATCAAAACAGAAAACAGAAACCGTTGGGTTATTCGTACACGCGTCAAACAGTGATAGCAGTCAAAGCTCGACTGATAATCAGTCACACTGATTTTATTGGTTAGACAACTGGTAGCTTAAAGCCTTAGCACGCTGCCTCTGCATTCTTGGAGAGACGGAGAAAGAAGAACTAATAACAATGGTTTTATACCTGCTCGTCGTAATTGGTCCCTTACTTTACGTAGATGACAAATTTTTTTATTTCTAGAGTTGTTACTTAGAATCCTATTTTAACTCAATAAGCTGGTAAGTATTATACCAATTTAGTATGTCATTGTAATAAGTAATAAATAGAGAAGTTTTTAAATGCATATTATCTCCAGAATTGCTAGTGTTTTTTTTTTAGATCACTGTGAAAGTTGAACTATGAGGTAATTTTTATTTACATTTTTTCACTCTATGAGCTCTAAATCAGTTATTTAGCTCTGTTTTGTATCCAATTTTGCTTTGCGTGGCCTGAAGGTGTATTAGAGACCAAATTCAAGTAAAAACATCCGGTCTAAAACAGATTTTACAAATGTTATGGAGGTAAATAGGTACAATTTCGGTGAAAATGAGAAAATTCACAAAAAAAACCTTTAAAAAAATTAGGGGGGTCAGGGATTTTTTTTGGCCAACTTGTATTCTCCAAATGGGCCCCCGAACACGCTCATTTGATTTGTCGGACCCTCTACCAAACACCCTGTATATATAAAATTTCCTTGTCACAATGTTAGTTACCGTACTCCTCCGAAACGGCTTTACCGATTTTTACCAAATTGTATATGCATATTCAGTAGGTCTGAGAATCGGCTACTATCTATTTTCCATACCCCTAAGTGATAAGGGTATAATTTATAAGGCAAAACAAAGTTTGCCGGGTCAGCTAGTATATATTTGTCCAAGTTGCCAAAACTGTCCAGAATAAAATGGAGAAATTTTGAGGCTCACTAATCATTTCTGATGTGCAAATAATTAAAACCTGTTTGTAGAACTTTGTCGATGTTTTTTTAATGCACAGGTGGCAAACAAGCAGATGGGCCGCCTGATGGTAAGCGATCACCGTCGCCTATGGATACTTGTAACACCAGGGGCATCACATATACGTTGCCGACCCTTACGGGGTTATACCATATTTGACAGGTTTTCAATGAATTTTAAATAGTTAAATAACAATATTTTAGCCGGAAAAAAATACATGTCATAGATACATCTGTGTTTGAGATAAAACCGTGTTTCAAAACACGATAGGGCAAAATTTTCTCGATAAAAAAATTTACGAAACAAAGTCGATTTAGTAGAATGTAAGTTTTTTTCCGTTTTATACTCTAATGAAAGCTCGTAACAGCCTGGAAATTGCATGTACTGAAAGGTAATTGTATTGAAAAAAAATCCCTGGATAGTTTGTTAGGTCGTTTCTTATTGAAATTAAAAACGTAAAAAGGTCGCGAAAATTTGCGCGCACCGCGCTCAGACCGCTGCCAGGCGTCATCGAGGTCGGACCTGTGTTTGTTTTTGTCTTAGCCCTCCCCCGCTATTTGTTCGCAATGGGAAGAATAGCAAAATACATCGTCGCTCTATCTTGGCGGGGGATGAGGAAGCGTTTTGTTACCTACGCGACTTGGATAACCCTTCGTTAAAGACTCTATTATTTACTAGTCGACCACCCCGGCTTCGCACGGGTGTAAGCTCGGCCTTCGGCCTCGCTACTATGACCCGCTCCAGGAACACAAAATTTCATCAAAATCGGTCCAGCCGTTTTTAGAGTATCCTATGTCCGTCTCCTGGTTCTAAGCTACCTCCCCACCAATTTTCAGCCAAATCGGTTCAGCCGTTCTTGAGTTATAAATAGTGTAACTAACACGACTTTCTTTTATATATATAGATTTAATAGCCCTTTGAAGGACCCCATATCTTTGTTTAGATTAGCACAAGTAGTGTGTTTTGTTACAGATTGTCAGTATCGGTCGTTCCTTCTTCAGATGTGTGTGTAGACGCAACAAACAAAACAGGTGAGTTAAGCGTAGGTTCACTACCAACGGTACACGCAGTTCGAACGGGAGGCCGACCTCTCGCTCTGGACGCTCATGAAGCAATGTGAGTGCCACAGACTAGTTAAAGCTACTATGTAGCCTAGCTATGTAATAACTTGTTGATAATTATTTATTCATGTTTATTGACATACTTTAATTTGATAGCCCCGTTAGCTCAGTTGGTAGTGTACCTGCCTTCTGTGCTTGGGGGCGTGGGTTCGATTCCCACCTAGGACAAACATTTGTGTGATGAACATTTGTGTTTGTTTTATGTCTGGGTGTTAATATATATTTAAGTATGTATTTAAAAATATATATTATGTATGTATATCAGTCTCTGGCAGCCATATTACTAGCTTTGCTTAGTTTGGGGTCAGATGACCATGTGTGCAATAATGTCCCAGATATATTTTGGTCGTTACCCCCCTTACCCCCAACTAAACCCCCCCCCTAAACTTACCCCCGTACGAAATCGAGGCGGGTCACTAGTTTAAAATAAAAGACAGCTCCGTTAGCTCAGTTGGTAGTGTACCTGCCTTCTGTGCTTGGGGGTGTGGGTTCGATTCCCACCCAGGGCAAACATTCGTGTGATGAACATTTGTGTTTGTTCTATGTCTGGGTGTTAATATCTGTTTAAGTATGTATTTGAAATATATATGTATGTATATCAGTCTCTGGCAGCCATATTACAAGCTTTGCTTAGTTTGGGGTCAGATGACCGTGTGTGCAATAATGTCCCAGATAATTTTATTTTTTTAAGCAAAATCATGTTTGAAGATGTTTGGGAACCTTGTACGACATGACAAATTAATGAAAACCATCATAGAGGGAAAGGTAGAAGGAAAGAGAGGACCGGGAAGACCAAGAAGATTATTCGTAGACCAAATAAAAGAGAAGGCAAATGTCATGTCGTACAGGGAGGTGGAAACACTGGCAGAAGACTGTCAAGCCTGGAAGTTACTCAACCGACCGACAAGAGCTACGTTCCTAAATGATGAATGAATGAAGAAAAATCATTAAATAATTATCAATGTAAAAAACCGACTTCATAAAAATGACAGAACTGGACCAAATTGAAATAGGACCACACGGGAAGTACCAGCTTCTAAATAAAAAAAGAATCATCAAAATCGGTTCACCCAGTCGAAAGTTATAAGGTAACAAGAATTAATAACTTCCTTCTTTTTTGGAAGTCGGTTAAACACAAGAACCACCTGCTTTTTGAAGTCGGTTAATTAGTATTTACGCAATTTCGTTTACTTGGATGACATATTTTTTTCAACTATTTTTCTTACTAGCATATACTCGTAATATAGTAGGTACAAGTACGGAAGATTCACTCCGCAAGAGAATTTAAATAAGTAGCGACTCTTACTACTACACAATAAAGTCCAATTTAGGACGTGCGAGCACTAACTACCTACTGCTATATTAACCTACAAGTTGCCTCCCGTCTATCGCGTATCTCTTGTCGCGTTATCTCTGTCTATCGCGCAGCAGCGGGCACGGCAAGTCCGACCAGTCGACTACTTGTAGCTTCATACCTAAAGTGCGGAGTGTGTCAGGCCTGCTAGAAGTTGCCTCTCTGTCTATCGCGTAACTCTTGTCGCGTTATCTCTGTCTATCGCGCGGCAGCGGGCACGGCAAGTCCGACAAGACGATTACTAGTAGCTTCATACCTAAAGTGCGGAGTGCGCCAGGCCTGTTAATAGTCTAACCATACGTCCACAGAACAACTCAGCATGTCTCTGCAGCGGCTGACAGCGCTTCGAGCGCTGATGGCGCGCCAGCCGCGACCGCTGGCAGCCTACATCGTACCTACGGCCGACGCTCATAATGTATGTAATAGGTCGGGGAAAAAGTCTTTTCGTATTTTGTATGTATAAAATTGTAGTAAAATCTCATCGGTTGTACTGTTTGTATCTGGCTGGGTTTGATACCATTAAAAATATGACATTTTAAAAAAGGAATACAAAAAGTAAAAAGCAATTTCCCGCCATTTTTAAATTGTTTTTTTGTTCGATAAAATGAGTGAATCTAACGAAGAAATTCGATATATTGTGAAATTTTATTACAAAAAAGGGAAAAATGCGACACAAGCCGCGAATAAAATTTGTGACGTTTATGGACCTAATGCAGTGTCATCAAGAGTAGCACAATGTTGGTTCAAGCGTTTTCAGTCCGGGAATTTTTATGTCAAAATGCAGCTCGCTTTGGTCGCCCTGTTACGGATAAAGTCACTGCCATTTCTGAAAAAGTGGACCAAGATATTAGTAGTTACGACGTAGCTGAAGAACTGGGGCTTGACCACAAACACTCGATATTTGGGTGCCACACCAGCTCACTGAAAGAAACCAAATGAATCGTGTACTCATTTGCGATTCTTGATTGAAACGTAACGAAACAGAAACGTTTTTGAAAAGATTGATCACTGGTGATGAAAAATGGATCACCTACGACAAGAATGTGCGCAAACGATCATGGTCAAAGGGCAGTGAAGCACCACAGACTGTAGCGAAACCCGGATTAACACGTAATAAGGTGATGCTGTGTGTATGGTGGGATTGGCAGGGCATCGTTCATTGAGCTTTTACCGCCGGGCAAAACCATCGATTCGGATCTCTACTGCCAACAGCAGATGAGACTCGAACAGGAAAATGAGAAAAAACGGCCGGAATTGATCAACAGAAAGAGTGTGGTCTTTCTTCATCATAACGTCAGACCGCACACATCTTTGGTCACTCAGCAAAAATTTTGAGAGCTTGGTTGGGAAGTGTTAATACGTCCACCATATAGCCCTGACCTTGCACCCTCAGATTTCCACCTGTTTCGATCTCTTCAGAATTCTTTGGGTAGTGTTAGATTAACATCAAGAGAGGACTGTCAAAACTACTTGTTGCATTTTTTTGATCAGAAGTCCCAAAATTTCTACAGCAACGGGATCATGTCACTACCTACAAGATGGCAACAAGTTATCGAACAAAATGGCACATATATATTATAATTACATGTAATTAAACTTGAAAAAAATGTCTTGAATTTGTTTATAAAATACGAAGAAACTTTTTCCCCGAACTTATATGTATTTAAACTTAACTTCATACTAAGGTCGCGTCGTGAAAAATGTTGTTTTTTTTAATTATAATGTAATATCAATATAAACAACTGGCCAAGTGCGAGTCGGACTCGCGCACGAAGGGTTCCGTATCATTTTCTATAAAAACGGCAAAAAAACATGTTTTTTGTGTATGGGAGCCTCCTTAATTTTTTTTTAATTTAATAATTTATTTTTAAAGTGAATATACAATTAAATATTCTGTGAATATTTCAAGCGTCTATCTCTTGCCGTTATCAATATAGAGTGAAAACGAGCAAAAAAATCACGTTTGTTGTATGGGAGCCCCCCCATATAATAATTTTATATTATAATTATATATTAATTTTATTTTAATTTAATAATTTATTTTTAAAGTGAATATATAACTAAATATTCTGTGAATATTTCAAGCGTCGACCTGTTGCCGTTATCAATATCGAGCAAAAATCACGTTTGTTGTATGGGAGCCCCCTTAAATATTTATTTTATTCTATTTTTTAGTATTTGTTGTTATAGCGGCAACGGCAATTCATGATCTGTGAAAATTTCAACTGTCTAACTGAACAGCGGAGCCTTAGTAATAGGGTCCCGTTTTACCCTTTGGGTACGGAACCCTAAAAACAGACTTCATAAAATAACATAACTGTACTAAATTTAATGTGTAAAAAAATGTGTTGTGTTCACGGGAAGCACCAGCTTTCAAATAAAAAAAGAATCATCAAAATCGGTTCACCCAGTCGAAAGTTCTGAGGTACTAGACGACTAGGTTAAGAAAAAAATAATGAAAAGGCTTTAATGATGGTGTATTTTTCCAGTCGGAGTACATAGCGCCATGCGACGCGCGCCGTGAATGGCTGTCCGGGTTCACGGGCTCGGCCGGCACCGCAGTCCTGACAGCGACGCAGGCGCTGCTCTGGACCGACGGGCGGTACTACACGCAGTTCGAACGGGAGGCCGACCTCTCGCTCTGGACGCTCATGAAGCAATGTGAGTGCCACAGACTAGTTAAAGCTACTATGTAGCCTAGCTCCGTAATAACTTGTTGATAATTATTTATTAACGTTTATTAACATACTTTAATTTGACAGCCCCGTTAGCTCAGTTGGTAGTGTACCTGCCTTCTGTGCTTGGGGGCGTGGGTTCGATTCCCATCTAGGACAAACATTTGTGTGATGAACATTTGTGTTTGTTTTATGTCTGGGTGTTAATATATATATAAGTATGTATTTAAAAATATATATTATGTATGTATATCAGTCTCTGGCAGCCATATTACTAGCTTTGCATAGTTTGGGGTCAGATGACCGTGTGTGCAATAATGTCCCAGATATTTACTTATTTTATTTACTTAATCTTTCAGCTCTACCGGACACTCTGTCGATGGAGAAATGGCTAGCAGCCAACCTGGCCGAGGGCGATGTAGTGGGCGTTGACCCTCGAACTATGACCAGGGAGGAGTGGACTCCACTGCAGGTTAGTGCAGGACGATTGGCTGGCCATAGTGTCAGTTTCGTATGACGCTTGTGATTGGAGAAAACAAAAGTAATTCATTCAATTCGCGCCTATGATTGGTCCGCTCGAAAAAGATCCTGCTGCAAATTCAGTTCCTCTTCATCACGGCGGGGTAAAGGATGAGCTGTCAAGTGGTTACATCGTCATTGTGGTCGTCTCTAGATACCTGCAACACCAGGGGCATCACAGATACGTTGCCGACCCTTAAAGACTCTATTAACAGCCCTTTTGAGGAACCCCATATTAATATTATGAAACGTTTTGTTTAGACGGCGTTAACAAAAGCGAACATGCAGATAATCCCAGTGTGCGCCAACTTGGTGGACGCAGTGAGGGTAGAACTGAACGACCCGCCTCCGCCAAGACCACACAACGACATAACACCGCTGCCCCTCAAATATACTGGTAACTATACCTAGGGCCGGGTTTAGGGGAGGGTAACCGGGGCTTGCGTGACATCTTCTCGTCCAAGATATCACAGTGCCTAAAGACAAGGGTCTTTGACCAGTGTGTGTTGCCAGTGATGACATACGGTACTGAGACGTGGTCCTTTACGGGCAATGGAGATAGCTATGCTCGGAGTTTCTTTGCGTGATAAAATCCGGAACCTAGATATTCGCCGAAGAACCAGAGTCACCGACATTGCTATTAAAATTTGCAAGTGCAGGCAATGGGCAGGCCACATCGCTCAAAGAACTGATGACCGATGGGAATGGAAGGTTCTTGAGTGGGGACCACGAACCGGAAGACGCAGCGTCCCACTAGATGGACCGACGACATTGTGAGAGTCGCGGGCATCCAGTGGATGCAGATGGCAGGATGTCGTTCAGTGTGGAGGCCTATGTTCAGCAGTGGACTTCTTCTGGATGATGATGAACTGGGGCTATAGCCCCGGGGCCTCCACTATAGAGAGTTCGGTAAAAATATATTCAAATTCAGACTAGTAAACGCTAGTAAACAGGAGGGCCTCCACACCACACCGCAGCCTCCAGACGTCTAAATCCGGCATTGAGTTTACCATCATACTGCTGACGGGTGATCGCACTGTCTCGAAAGAGACGGGAAGACTTTTGCCCAGGAGTTGACAGCATAGGTTCAAACAATTATCAATATAAAAAACAGACTTCATAAAAATGTCAGAACTGAACCAAATTAAAATCTAACCAAGTGGGAAGCACCAGCTTTCAAATAAAAAGAATCGTCAAACACCCAGTCACCATCGAAACCCCCGACGCAAAAAATGGGGTGTTATGAGCTTATGAGTTCAGTGTATCTTTGTGTATATGTGTATCTGCGTGTCTGTCTGTGACATCGTAGCTCTCAAACGTATGAACAGATTTTGATTTGGTTGTTATCTGCTTGAAATGTGACTTGATAGAGAGTTCTTAGCTATGATTCAAGAAAATTATCAGCTCTATATATGTTCACCCAGTCAAAAGCTCTGAGGTAACAAATACTTTTTTCTTTTCTTAAGTCGAATTGAGGAGCTCCTCCTTTTAGGAAGTCGGTAAAAATACTAGGTTTGGACTACCGAGTATGGAGTCTAAACGCGGAGAGTCTACTAGTAGCCATGGAATATTTCTACTATCCACCTCCTGGCTCCATCATCACAGCTCGATGATACATATTTTTTTTGCTATATTTTTATTGACATTTATTTTTATTTTTACTCTCATATGTTTTGTAACAATGATTTCTACGAGTATGTATTTTTTATGAGTGTTTTTGTAAGTAATTAATGTATGTATTTCCTTTTTTTATTTACTGCCCCGGTGGCTCAGTTGGTAGTGAACCTAACTTCTGTGCTTGGGGGCGTGGGTTCGATTCCCATCTAGGACAAACATTTGTGTGATGAACATTTGTGTTTGTTCTATGTCTGGGTGTTAATATCTATTTAAGTATGTATTTAAAAATATATAAGTACGTATATCAGTCTCTGACAGCCATATTACAAGCTTTGCTTAGTTTGGGGTCAGATGACCGTGTGTGCAAAAATGTCCCAGATATTTATTTATTTAATTTAATTAACAGACTTCCAAAAAGAAGGAGGTTCTCAATTCGACTGTGTTTTTTTAAGTTTGTTACCTCAGAAATTTCGACTGGGTGAAGGGATTTTGAAGATTATTTTTTTATTTGAAAGCTGGTGCTTCCCGTGTGGTCCCATTTCAAGTCCAGTTCTGAAGCTTTTATGAAATCTGTTTTAATTATTGATAATTATTTCATGTTCATGATTGTAATGTTTCAGGTAAAACAGCAGGAGAGAAGATTCAACAGCTGAGGAAAACAATGTCCGAGAAGAAAGCAGCACTGTTGGTCATCACGGCTCTGGACGAGGTCGCATGTAAGTACCTGTATTTACTAGGTTACGCGGAAGGGGTATTATAAGTAAAGTCAAAGTCATTTATTGATAAACATATGTTTATAGGTCAGGCAATATAATACAATTATAATTATAGGAAATGTATATGGTTAATATACAAAGGGACGAAAGGGGTCCATTTCACTTGTGATCATTTTTATTATCCGTCTTCCAAAAAGTGTTTCCTCAATACGACTTTTTTTTTAAATGTGTTTGTTACCTCTGAACTTTCGACAGGGTGAACCGATTTTGATGATTCTTTTTTTATTTAAAAGATTCAAATTATTTATTGAGAATAAAAACGGACAAATTCCACTAACATTTATCTCACATATTGTTAAACTAAAATAGATTTCCTAGTAAAAATAGGAATAATATTATAAAATTACTAATATAATAAATACAACAAATTGCTGTAAAAATATGTCAACATAAAATTAGTATGTCATACAAATTGTCATTATAGTCAACGGCTTTTTTGACCCTGTCCCATTGATCAGTTAAATTTTCACAATAAGTCAAAAAAACTTTCGTTACATTTTTCCAACTGTCACAAGATGGTGCTTTCCGTGTGGTTCCTTTTCAATTTGGTCCAGGTCTGACATTTTTGAATTGAAATGGGACCACACGGGAAGCGACAGGTTTCAAATAAAATAAAGAGTCATCAAAATTGGTTCACCCAGTAGAAAGTTCTGTGGAACTTTTGAATTGAGAACCCTCTCCTTATTGGAAGTTGGTTAAAAATTGTTATTTCTCCACAGATACGTTGAACCTACGAGGAAGCGACATAGAGTACAACCCGGTGTTTTTCTCCTACCTAGTACTATCAAATACCGACGTTAAAATATTTTGGAGCGATGGTCGCCTGGCTGACGACGTGAAGGTATGAGATACGACTAAGTTTTTTTATGATACCGGGTGAAGAGACGAGCGAAGTCGCTCGCCTGATTGCTCTTCACGCTTGCCCATAACAGCTCAGCGTCACTCAGAATGTTGAACTTCAACAGTTCAAAACCCTGGATGGCAATGCACTGCGCTCGTCACCCCGAGATATAACATGTCAAATGTCTGTGCGCCCTGTAATTTTGCTGAATACATTGCCCTTCAATCCGGAACACCGTAGTGTTTGCACACTACTGCTTGGCGATTGAATCACTGGCAAAGGATAATGCGTAGAAATAGGCATGTGGCCTTATGTTTCATTTATTACAAACTAGCTGCGCCCCGCGGTTTAACCCGCGTGGTGATGAAAATCGATGATAATGATGAAAGTAGCCAACATGTCAATCCAGGACATAAGCAATGTATATTCCAAATTTCATTCCAATCCATCCAGCCGTTTCTGCGTGATTGAGTAACAAACATCCATTCATCCAAACTTTCACATATATGATACTACCAACTCGCCCTGGCTTCTCACGAGTATTAGCGCGGCCTTCGGCATCGCTACTATGATCCATGACCATGGTCCGCACCAGGATCACTAAATTTCATCCAAATCGATCCAGCCGTTTTAAGTAGCCTATGTGCTATTCCAGATTATAATCTATCTCTGTGCCAAATTTCATCCAGATCCGTTCAGCCGTTCTGGCGTGATTGAGTAACAAACATCCATCCATCCATACATCCATCCATCCAAACTTTCACATATATGATATTAGAGTGATGATTAGTGTGATAACAGGCTTAGCGATGAATATAACTAAATACATTACACATACTGTAATAATAAATTGAATCGGCTGATTAATCTCTGAGATATGAGCGTTTAAAGTTTTAGGAGGGGATAGAGAGGGGATGCTCCATCCTTTTTTCGCAAAGCGTGTGTTAGTATAGCATTTGTATGCCGCGCCTGAGGCGTGACGTCATACCTCAGTATACTGCGCTCTCTGTCTAGCATGAAATTAAAATACTTATAACCTATTTATTTTTGAACTAATTTAAATTTTGTTTTCGTTGATAGGCTCTATTGATGATCAGCTTTTTGGTGTGGTAATAAAAAAAAATTAGTCATCATACCTATTTCAGGAGCATCTAAGTAGTGAAGGCGTCGAGAATTATGAAGGTCTGCCGTATGAGAAGATTCTGGATACCTTACTAGAAACCGCGGTAAGTACTCCCCCCCCCCCCCCCTTAATCTTTTCTAACTTAAATTGAAACTTGTACTTACCTTCTCCCATAGATACTAAGTCCTTTATTTCATTTATAAGCAACTAGCCGTCCGCCCCGGCTTCGCACGAGTGTAAGCTCGGCCTTCGGCCTCGCTACAAAATATAATATAGCCTATGTCACCCGGGGATAGTGTAGCTTCCCAACAGTGAAAGAATTTTTCAAATCGGTTCAGTAGTTTCGGAGCCTATTCATTACAAACATACAAAAATAGGTACAAATCTTTCCTCTTTATAATATTAGTGTAGACTAGCTGCGTCCCGCGGTTTCACCCGCGTGGTGATGAAAATCGGTGATGATGACGATGATGAAAAGTAGCTTATATGTTAATCCAGGACATAAGCAATGTATATTCCAAAATTCATCACTGATACTGACACGTGGTCCTTAACTGTTGGCCTATTGGAAAAACTCAAGAGTCACACAACGGGCAATGGAGTGAGATATGCTTGGAGTTACTTTGCGTGATAGAATCCGGAACGTAGATATTCGCCAAAGAACCAGAGTCACCGACATAGCTATTAAAATCTGCAAGTTGAAGTGGCAATGGGCAGGCCACATCGCTCGAAGAACTGATGACCGATGGGAAAGGAAGGTTCTTGAGTGGAGACCACGAACTGGGAGACGCAGCGTAGGTAGGCCTCCCACTAGATGGACAGACGACATTGTGAGAGTCGCGGGCGTCCAGTGGATGCAGATGGCAGGATGTCGTTCAGTGTGGAGGTTAAAGGGGGAGGCCTATGTTCAGCAGTGGGCGTGTTATGACTGATGATGATGTAAAAATAGTTGTAATTAATTAATTAAATTAAATAACTCTGTTGTTACAGAAAGCAGTATCGGAAGCATCGGAGGGAAAACATTATGTGTGGCTCGCGAGTGAAGCCAGCGAGGCAGTACACTGCGCCGCCGCTGGGGTATGTTACCATCCTCGACCATTCCATTGTACATAAATAAATATCTGGAACTTTTTTGCACACACGGTCATCTGACCCCAAACTAAGCAAAGCTTGTAATATGGCTGCCAGAGACTGATATACGTACATATATATTTTTAAATACATACTTAAATAGATATTAACACCCAGACATAGAACAAACACAAATGTTCATCACACGAATGTTTGTCCTAGATGGGAATCGAACCCACGCCCCTAAGCGCAGAAGGCAGGTTCACTACCAAATAAGTTAACGGGGCTGTCCAGGGCATATACCAGTTATTATAATAGTCCACTAGCATTTTAATACAACCAACTAAACGGAAAATATGCATCAGATCTGCATGATCTAATTCTCTCCAGACCATTAATCTATCAGACTGCCAGAGCGGGCACGCAAAATCGACACAGCTTTATAGTTGATATTCCGAAAACTCGTACGGAGCGCTTTGGTTCCAATTATATTCGGCTAGTTTGTGGAATGCGCTGCCTGAATGGGTCTTCCCGATAGTTACAATCTGGGTGTCTTCAAATCACGAGTGAATCGGTTTCTTCTAGGCAAGCGTGCTCTATCGTAGACCGCATCATCGCTTAACATCAGGTGAGTTGGTGATCTAACGTAAGCCTATTATTACATTTAAAAAAAAACAATTACCTATTAGTATATTCTTATATAAATTATTGTAATTTTCTTTTTAGAGCAATGTATTGAAAAATCCGCTGGCGCTGATATCTGAGGTGTCGCCAGTCGCTCTCATGAAACTCGTCAAAAATGAAGTCGAAATGGAGGTAGGCACATCACAAAAACTAGCTAGTAAAAAATGAAGTCGAAATGGAGGTAGGCACATCACAAAAACTAGCTAGTAAAAAATGAAGTCGAAATGGAGGTAGGCACATCACTAAAACTAGCTAGTAAAAAATGAAGTCGAAATGGAGGTAGGCACATCACAAAAACTAGCTAGTAAAAAATGAAGTCGAAATGGAGGTAGGCACATCACAAAAACTAGCTAGTAAAAAATGAAGTCGAAATGGAGGTAGGCACATCACTAAAACTAGCTAGTAAAAAATGAAGTCGAAATGGAGGTAGGCACATCACAAAAACTAGCTAGTAAAAAATGAAGTCGAAATGGAGGTAGGCACATCACTAAAACTAGCTAGTAAAAAATGAAGTCGAAATGGAGGTAGGCACATCACTAAAACTAGCTAGTAAAAAATGAAGTCGAAATGGAGGTAGGCACATCACTAAAACTAGCTAGTAAAAAATGAAGTCGAAATGGAGGTAGGCACATCACTAAAACTAGCTAGTAAAAATGAAGTCGAAATGGAGGTAGGCACATCACTAAAACTAGCTAGTAAAAAAAACATATTAAGGTAATGTTGTAATCAAGTATTTGACATATCATTGTATACTTTGACATAGGTACATTTTTTTTAACTCAAATTACTTCATTTGACATACAACCTACTAATCTAATAATATTAATTTTGACCACACATCGAACATAAAATTGTATACATTCCTGTTTTTTCATACTATACATTTATATTTATGACCAAATTCATAATAAAGACAAAATAGGAGAACTAAGTATAAAATAGGTAAGACCAGGGGCCTTACCCCTAGCTTCACTTTTGCGAGCCAACTTTTAGTAGGTACCTGATAGGTACCTAAAATTAACCAACTCATTTAAGCTGCATCGTTTAAAAGCGTCTAACTTGAATGAACTATAATCCGTTTTACTATGCGTGTGTGCGTGAAAATAGCAAAGCTTGGCGGCTATCAAATAACTACCGCTTATCGTAGTTGATGGTACCGTTTAGACAAATAACACCTATGCGGGTCAACTTTTCGAGCTAGGGGTAAGGCCCCAGTATATAACACTATTTTTGTGAATAAATTTCATTTTATTTCATAATTTATTCTCAATAGGAAATGCTGACTTCGAATTAAGTATAAGTTCTTCAATTATAAGATAATTATCAATATTAAAAAAAAACCACCCAAGTGCGAGTCGGACTCGCGCACGAAGGGTTCCATTAACTATAAAAACGGCAAAAAAATCACGTTTTTTGTATGCGAGCCCCCCTTAAATAATTATTTTAATTTAATGATTCATTTTTAAAGTGAATATATAACTAAATATTCTGTGAATATTTCAAGCTTCTACCTCTTGCCGTTATCAAAATCGAGCAAAAAAATCATGTTTGTTGTATGGGAGCCCCCTTAAATATTTATTTTATTCTATTTTAGTATTTGTTGTTATAGCGGCAACAGAAATACAACATCTGTGAAAATTTCATCTGTCTAACTATCACGGTTCATGAGATACAGCCTGGTGACAGACGGACAGCGGAGCCTTAGTAATAGGGTCCCGTTTTACACTTTAGGTACGAAACCTTAAAAACTATTAGAAATCGCTTGAAAATTTGTAAAAAACTGCAAAAAAATTAGGTTATTTTTTAACCTTGTACATTAATTTATTTAACTTCAGGGGTTCCGTCAGTGCCATATAAGGGACGGCGTGGCGGTGACGCGCCTCCTGAAGTGGCTTCACGACAAAGTAGACTCCGGACATGACGTCACTGAAGTACAGGTCTCAGACAAACTACTCGAGTTTAGAAAGTAAGTACACAGTTGTGCAAGGAAGTTATCAGTAATGTAAATAAGTACATAGTTGTGCAAGGAAGTTATCAGTAATGTAAACAAGTACACAATTGTGCAAGGGAGTTATCAGTAATGTAAATAGGTACACAGTTGTGCAAGGGAGTTACCAGTAATGTAAACAAGTACACAGTTGTGCAAGGGAGTTATCAGTAATGTAAACAAGTACACAGTTGTGCAAGGGAGTTATCAGTAATGTAAATAAGTACACAGTTGTGCTAGGGAGTTATCAGTAATGTAAATAAGTACACAGTTGTGCAAGGGAGTTATCAGTAATGTAAACCAGTACACAGTTGTGCAAGGGAGTTATCAGTAATGTAAATAAGTACACAGTTGTGCAAGGGAGTTATCAGTAATGTAAACAAGTACACAGTTGTGCAAGGGAGTTATCAGTAATGTAAATAAGTACACAGTTGTGCAAGGGAGTTATCAGTAATGTAAATAAGTACACAGTTGTGCAAGGGAGTTATCAGTAATGTAAATAAGTACATAGTTGTGCAAGGGAGTTATCAGTAATGTAAATAAGTACATAGTTGTGCAAGGGAGTTATCAGTAATGTTGTAAATAAGTACACAGTTGTGCAAGGGAGTTATCAGTAATGTAAATAAGTACACAGTTGTGCAAGGGAGTTATCAGTAATGTAAATAAGTACACAATTGTGCAAGGGAGTTATAAATATGTACAGTTATGTAGATGAGTACACTGTTATGTTATGTAAATGGGGCCATTATGTATGACCTAAAAGGGGACTGGGGGAAGGGGTCTTTGATTTGTTTATTTTTAATGATAATAGGGGTCTGGATGGTGATTACATCAGCAATGTTTATTTGTTTACTATTCATTTGCAAGTTTTATTTTTATTTATTTTGAATATGAGCTGAACTTCTGTGGCAAAATAGGTCGGTTGTGTGTACAGTAAGGGGCTTTTTTTAAAGTTTTTTTTTCTCATAACAGGGATGAACAGGACTTCATGGGACCTTCATTCGACACGATAGCGGGCGCGGGAGAAAATGGGGCCATTATACACTACTCCGCCGACAGGGACGGACCTCAGCGGGTCATACGGAACACAGACATGTTTCTACTTGACTCAGGGGGCCAGTTCAAGTGAGTACACTAGTCTTACAGCCGTTTTACACTAGAGCAGTGGTCCCCAAACTTTTTTGTCTCATAGACCACGTTTTGTTTTTGTTAGAACCCATGATTTTCATTGGCTTGCTTTGTTTAAAGGTAAATAAACGCCCTAAAGGTACAGTAATAATAATTTATTCCTTTAAACATTATACAAATAGTTACATCTTATTTGGCTAGTGTTTTATACAATAATAAAATAAGCACACTACCGCCCAACTAGGCTCGAAGCCTGAATAACAACATGCAGTGCCCTCTCCCCAGGGATTGATATTACAACAATTTGGTCTAGAACATAATATCAATAGGTATGTATCATTCAAGAACATTGTTTTAAACTATCACGGTTGTTCACTAAAGTTATATGATTATTTACGGGATATTTACCGTGGTAAGGTTGTGGAAGGAGCTCCCGATATTTCGGCGCAGTTACATGCACCATGTTCACGGGAAGACTGAAGAATGCGGGTGGTTGGTGAAAAAGTTCAAAGTTAGGTACAGACAAAACGATCTACCCTCTTTCTTAGTCTTTTGCTACGGTTATCACTGGAACTCGAACTCGAACCTAAGTCTTGACAAAACACACTCACTGTATCACTGCGTATAGTATTTTGAACACATTTTGAACGCGGACTTTTATTTTTAAGGCAACCTAATACTGGATTCCACGCACTAGCGAGTTGAAAACCATCACCTCGATTGAAATTCTGGCATTTCGAGATTTCAATAGTTTCCTTTACCAGCCTTGGTATGTAGTGACGCTCGGTGGACAGGATTTCGGGATTATGAAATTCAATCCAGTGGTTAGGACCCGCGTCCAGCAGATGCTCAGCTATGGCAGATTTATGTCTCTCATTATTTTTGACTGCCTTAATGTGTTCCTTGAGGAGCTCCTTCCACAACCTTACCACGGTAAATATCCCGTAAATAATCATATAACTTTATTCAAGACCATGTTTGTATTTTTATAAAAAACTACTAAAACAAGTACTTGGATTTTGATAGGTTTATTAAACTGTCATTTTTGTTCAGCTTTTAGGGTAAAATACCTCAAATGCTGGCACTGCCACACAATTTAGTTGGTACATTGATTTGATCATTTGATTTATGAAAATAGCATCAACTTTTGTAGACCTCTATTAACACCTCATAAACCCCTGAATATTTATTCACCGCCATAGACCCCATGACTTTTGACTGGGTGAAACGATTTTGATGATTCATTTTTTATTTGAAAGCCGGTGCTTCCCATTTAATTTGGTCCAGTTCTGACATTTTTATGAAATCGGTTTTTATATTGATAACTAGTTGCGCCCCGCGGTTTCACCCGCGTGGTGATGAAAATCGGTGATGATGATGATGAAAAGTAGCCTATGTGTTAATCCAGGACATAAGCAATGTATATTCCAAATGTCATCCAAATCCATCCAGCCGTTTCTGCTTGATTAAGTAACAAACATCTATCCATCCATCCATACATTGATCTATCCAAACTTTCACATATATGATATTAGTGTGAATATTTGTTTGAAAGGTGACCTGATTGAAAGTATGTTTAGCTATGACTCAAGAAACTTTGTTCAGTAATTTGAAGATTACCAGCTCTTTAATCGGGTGTTTAAAAAATCTATTTATACTTTTTATAAGTACTTACAGTACAGTATCAGCCTATCATGTTCCCACTGCTGGGACACAGGCTTTCTCTCAGAGAGAGAGAGGATGGGCCCTAATCCACCAAGCTGGCCCAGAACAAAGACAATCTGTTGGTATTAATGCATAGGTTGCATAGGTCCACTAAAAATCCTATAGTGATCGGCCAACAACTTTACAATAAACTGTCAAACTGTATAAAATCAACTACGACATATAATATGTTTTGTGCAAATGTCAAGCATCTGTTGCTGTCTAGGACTGTATATAAAACTAGCGACGTGCCCCGGCTTCGCGCGGGTGTAAACTCGGCCTTCGGCCTCGCTACTATGACCCGTTCCAGGAACACAACATTTCATCAAAATCGGTGTAGCCGTTTACTCACCGTTTAAACCTTCCCTGGACTACGACAAACATTTCAAAACCAAAATCAGCTAAATCGGCCCAGCCGTTCTCGAGTTTTAGCGAGACTAACGAACAGCAATTGATTTTTATATATATAGATAGATAGATGACTACATAAAACATGACTATTTTGCAACTATAAAATTAATATTGACTAAATACAATTATTATGACTATTGCATATTTTATATTTCATAACTATTATATCTCATATACAGCTAATCTACATTTTAATTTATTAAGCCCTTGTACAGCTTAAATTTACTAATTGTGAATAGATAATTTTATTGTACACTGACATTGCATTTCTATAAAACTTACGTACTGTTGTGTAAACCAGACGAGTCCATAAATTTAATCATTATTATACTTAGATTATAAAAATTGATTTGATCTTATGACAAAAAAAATATCTTATCTTATCAGAGCTTGTTGCTGAATTCCATGTCTTCAAACTTTTGAGATTCTTGGACGTACTAGTTTATTTTTTACATTAGTTCGTGATTTCGTTCCAGAGATGGCACCACTGATATAACTCGCACCCGTCATATGGGTACCCCTAGCGCCGAACAAAAAAACGCATTCACGCGCGTTTTGAAAGGACAGATCATGCTGGGCAGCGCTCTCTTCCCTAAGGGTGTCAAGGTAATGTTAGTTATGTGTTTTGAATAACAGAGGGCGCCACTGTATTGCATTTTCACCTATATCACAGAATACAGTACAGAAGATTCACTCCGCAAAATCATTTAAATAAGTAGCGACTCTTACTACTGCACAATAAAGTGCGATTCAGGACGTGCGAGCGCTAACTACCTACAACTATATTAACCTATAAGTTGCCTCTCTGTCTATCACGTAACTCTTGTCGCGTTATCTCTGTCTATCGCGCGGCAGCGGGCACGGCAAGTCCGACAAGACGACTACTTGTAGCTTCATACCTAAAGTGCGGAGTGCGCCAGGCCTGTTTATTTGAACGCACACCGTGACCCTCCACCCGTATTTTTTACAAATGTTTGTATGGCGTACATACATATGACGTCATACGTATGTAAAGAGCAGTATCTGCATAGCAAAACATTAAAATGCTTATATCTTTCTTAATTTTGAACATATTTCAATTTTTTTCTCGGTGTTCGGCTCTATTTATGGTCAGCTTTTTATAAAATAAAATAAAAACTGTACGTAAAACTGACTCGAGTGGCGTGACGGCAAACATTATTATGCTCTCTTATGCCGTCATGTTGCACAATTGCCGGGCATCCCGTGATAGACCAAAAAAATTACCGATTGAAGCGAGAGTCCCACACTCAAAACAGATCGGCATTTGTATGAATGTAAGAGAGTTTGTCTATTTGTTCGATGATAACTGAGTACTGTTAATTTATAGTACAGTAGTTAATATATCTGGGACATTATTGCGCACACGGCCATCTGACCCCAAACTAAGCAAAACTTGTAATATGGCTGCCAGAGACTGATATACATACATATGTATTTTAAAATACATACTTAAATTGATATTAACACCCAGTGGCGGATTTACCAGCAGGCTGAGTAGGCTGGAGCCTAGGGCGGCAGATTTTAGGGGCGCAAATTTGGGGCCACAGTTATTTTTTATCTTGCTGAAATTAAAAAATTCATATTTATATACCAAAATGTTATTAGGTTCACAAAAAATTCAACATTTAATAATTATGTTTCAATACTTAGATAATTCTTTCTAATCTTTATTATGTAAGTAGTCTAGACTATTATACCTAACCAAAACTATTTCTTATACAAACTGAATCAATGGGTTGTAAAAATAATATAGGAACTGACACATCGATTCCCTATAGTTTACAATCATAGGTATCTATTAATTATGGCAAAAAGTTAACATAATTAGGACGATAGTGCTCAAAATCATAAAGTAACGATTTCTTGCACAAAAATATGTAACTAATGTGATTGTGAACTAGGGTATCGAACTGTAGAGGTCGGTAGGGGCGGCAAAATTTGAATAGCCTACTGGCGGCAAATGTGTAAATCCGCCACTGTTAACACCCAGACATAGAACAAACACTAATGTTCATCACACAAATGTTTGCCCTAGGTGGGAATTGAACCCACGCCCCCAAGCACAGAAGGCAGGTTCACTACCAACTAAGCTAACAAAGCTGTCATAATGTACAGTAGCCTGTTGTGAATCCTATAATAATCTGAACCCACAGGGTAACGTGCTGGACAGTTTCGCGCGAAAGTCCCTCTGGGACGTCGGATTGGACTACGCGCACGGCACGGGACACGGCGTGGGGCACTTCCTGAACGTGCACGAGGGCCCCTCAGGGGTCTCGTGGCGCCCTTACCCCCATGACCCCGGCCTCGCGCCCGGACAAGTGCTCAGCAACGGTGAGGCGTGCGGGACTGCAATAAGCTGCTCCCTTGTACATTGATATTGCCGAATCAACAGGCGCTTGAACAAAATTATAGTTATTGCCAAATCAACAGGCGCTCGAACAAAATAATTGATACATATTACCAAATCAACAGGCATTCAAACAAGATTATTGATATTGCAAAATCAACAGGCGCTTAAACAAAATTATTGATATTACCAAATCAACAGGCGCTCGAACAAAATTACTGATATTGCTCAATATCAACAGGCGCTTGAACAAAATTATTGATATAGCCAAATCAACAGGCGCTCGAACAAAGTCTGATGAGAGTTTATCTGAGCCCTGCAGTGGGGTAATGAAGGATGTGTTGATAATGATAACAAATACAAAATAAATATATTTGACATAATGTTGTAAAAAATAAATTCGATCTCATTGGCTCCGAGCTAGTTTTCACTGTGTTTCAGAGCCAATGGCCTCTCCCATATTCATATCACAATAAACATTAATCCAAAACAAAACAGATTAAATATAAAAAATAATATACATACATCCACATCCACACTAATATTATAAATGCGAAAGTAACTCTGTTTGCTACATAATCACGGCTAAACCGATCTCGATAAAATTTTGCGATAAAGTAAAGTATGTATCATGAAAACGAACATAGGCTATTTTTTTCTGAAGAAATGGCGGCGAAGTAGTGGGTACAGCTATTTTAAAATAAAATAAAAATTTGAAACACGACTCAAAAACTATGTAATACTAGCGACCCGCCCCGGCTTGGCACGGGTATTAGATCGGCCTTCGGCTTCGCTACTATGACCCGCTCATATCACACATAATTTCAACCAAATCGGCCAGCCGTTTTTAAATTAGCCTATGTACAATTCCAGGCTATAATCTATCTTTGTGCCAAATTTCATCCAGATCCGTTCAGCTGTTCTGGCGTGATTGAGTAACAAACATCCATCCATCCATACATCCAAACTTTCACATTTATAATATTAGTGAGATTAGTGTGATAACAGGCTTAGCGATGAATATACTATTCCGCTATAATCTATCTCTGTGCCAAATTTCATCCAGATCCGTTCAGCCATTCAGTAACATTTATAATAATAGTGTGATAACAACTATGCTAGTGTATAACAACTTAATATGTAATTTCCAGAGCCTGGCTACTACAAAGTGGGTGAATACGGCATTCGGCACGAAGACCTCGTGGAGACCATCACCGTCACCAAGGAGTCCGACCATCCGAGGGTGAATATAATTTTCTTTATTAACACGATTTTACTTACTTCACTTTTAACAATGTACTTAATCAATTTATATATAGTTTTCCGAAAGACAATAAAAAAAATCCTAAAAATGCGATAGATGGCGTTGACCAGATATGGATATGAAAATTTTGCAAAAACACAGACGAAGAAAGGTCAATTAAAAAACTTGCTTATTCTCATATCTGACAATATCTGTCTGTCTGTCATGCTTGTTTTGTGTTATTTTGTATCGTATTATAGTATTTTGTGGTTCATCATTATCATCATTTCAAAAATGAAAAAAGCACCTGTTGATATGGCTATATCGATAATTTTGTTCAAACGCCTGTTGATTTGGCAATAGCGATAATGTTGTTCGCGCGCCTGTTGATTTGGCTGTAACAATAATTTTGTTCGAGCCCTTAGTAATTTATAATCAGTTTTTTTGTATTGATAATAATTAAGGGAATCACAAAAGCGTTTTAGTTTTTTTTTTTTTATATAATATGAATGTATTTAACTGTTCCCTAACTCTATGTGCAGGCTAAGACCCTGACAGGAGACTTTGACGGGCGTGGAGTGCTGGGGTTCCGCACCATGACGCTGGCGCCGCATCACGCCGCCTGCATCGATGTCTCCTTGCTGGATGACTTTGAGGTAACCAGTTGTTCGCCCCTAACTATGATCTCGCGACCTTTATATTTTCAGAAACCCTTGTATTTTTAACACGCTTTGCATGTATGTATTGGAATTTTTGAAATTGATTTTCAACTACTTCAAAACGTCGAATTAAATTGTAATTTTTGCAAACTTATGAAGGTCCAATGACAATGCAATAATTTAAATAGTTTGTCACATTATCCTAATCAGAATTTTCAGGATTAGCGATTTTTAAAGCGTGTTGTTTAGTTTTTTTAATCTGCGAGAATTATTTTATGCCATAGCAATCAAGCAGACGGGCTGCCTGATGGTAAGCAGGTATCGTCGCCCATGGATACTTGTAACACCTGAAGCATCAAGACTACGTTGTCGACCCTTTAGATTTCTATTAACTCTCCTTTTGAAGAAATGTTGTAGTTTCTCGGAAACACGGTGGAATCATTCTACATTTTGCGGGTGTGAGACAATAAAGATCGCGTAAATCGCAGTGTGCTATTTCCAGAGATCTATCACGTGACGTTTGTTGTATGGGAGCACCTTAAATATTTATTTTATTCATTTTTTTAGTATTTGTTGTTATAGCGGCAACACAAATTTATCATGTGTGAAAATTTCAACTGTCTAACTATCACGGATCATGAGATACGGTGACAGACGGACAGCGGAGCCTTGGTAATAGGGTCCCGTTTTACCCTTTAGGCAACGGAACCCTAAAAACGTATCTCCAGCGGCACCAGAATCATTTCTAGAAAATAAGAAGAAATCCTGTAAACGAAGACATACATTCCACTACCTTAAGACCTCGTCAAAGATATTTACTCCAGGTGTCTGTTTCGCAGCTGGATTACCTTAACGCGTACCACAGACGAGTGCTGGAGACCGTCGGCGGCGTGATGAAGCGACGCGGACTGAACGCAGACTTCTCCTGGCTGCAGGCGCAGTGCCAGCCGCTGGCGAGGGCATGAGGTGAGCTTGGGATGATGACTGGCGGGTTTCAACTAGTCACACTAACCACACTAATATCATATATGTGAAAGTTTGGATGGATGGATGTTTGTTACTCAATCACGCAGAAACGGCTGGATGAATTTGGATGAAATTTGGAATATACATTGCTTATGTCCTGGATTAACACATAGGCTACTTTTCATCGTCGTCATCATCACCGATTTTCATCACCACGCGGGTGAAACCGGGGCTCAGTTAGTATATTATAAAAGCGAAAGTAACTCTGTCTCTGTCTGTTTGTTCGCTTCTAACTAAACGGCTAAGCCGATTTAACAAAATTTGGCAGGAAGATAATGATCATCATGAGGACGGGTTTAGAGGATTTTCCCCTCCCACAAATGGCAAAAACTAGTGAATCACGGGCAATACCGCTGGATTCAGCTAGTTTAATATAAAGCGTCTAAAATGGCATCTATCTATGAGTGAAACGTTTTTTTTTTTGTTTCAGGGCTGAAGTTTCCGCTCAATCCAGTTACTTTTCTACTTTATTGTACTCTGTATAAGTTTCATTCAAGTTCAATATATTATTATTCAGTTTAATTGTACTTTGTTTTATTTCAATCTAAATACAAATACAATCCTCAATAATTTATTGCACATTATGACTCCTTCCTACTTTTATGTCAAAGTTAATAACCTACTTCAGGGAGATTCTCAATTCGGTACAAAGAAGAAATATTTGTACATACATATACACCTATTATGCTTACGTTGCTCGATTCTCACTATTAATGTAAAGTGAAGTTCTATCATAATGTAAAAGTTTCACGTACAGATGAGTTCACATATTTTGTAAAATAAATTTCATCGTATAAATTTCATATTGCTTTTTTTTGTGGATTTGATTTGAAAATATCAATAATATTGTTCGAGCGCTTGTTGATTTGAGAATATTAGTAATTTTGTTCAGGCCCTTGAACAAAATTACTGGTATTGCCAAATCAACAAGCGCTCGAACAATATTATTGATACTGTCCCCGGCTCCTGTAGGCAGTTGAACTTGCTTTAGGGTTACCTGCCTGTTCTTTCATAATTAGAATTAAAAAAAAACGCAAAATATCAAAGTATCCTTTTATTTATCATAAAATAAAAACTGATAATATTTAAGTGGAAACTGGAATATTTAATTAATATTTCTTTAGACGTCTTTTGATATAAAGACATCTATTTAACATAATCAAAATTAAGACCTACTAATATGTCTAAAGTTACATTAAAATATAAAATCATTACTTGCTGTGATAATATCATTAAGGTGCAGTTTTGATGCGGCGACTGAGGTCGCGCGATCGAAGTCGCCCAACTCGTATAAATTACTAAGTTAATTAGACCCAGTAACGGGTCGACACTTTCTCTAATTCGACATTTTGTTTAAATAAATAAATATCTGTGAACACATTGCACACATGTTCATCTGACCCCAAACTAAGCAAAGCTTGTAATATGGCAGCCAGAGACTGATATACATACAATATATATTTTTTAATACATACTTAAATAGATGGTTCGTTCGCTAGTTTTCCTAATTCGGCACATTTCTTATTGGCCACTTTCTTAGTGAAATAAAAAAATTAAACAACTAAAAACACGTTTAAATAGCAAACTTAACTGAAATACAAAAAATATTTTTTCATTATTTTTTAAGTACATTTCTTATACTTAAGTCATGTTATGCAATTTAAGTTAATCAACTTCGGAAAGTGTAATTAGTTTCAGTAAAATAAATAATATCAGCTGATTTTTTATTTTATTTTATTGTTAATTTTTCATTTAATTTGTTTTATCAATGACCGTAACAAACTATCAAGATAGGAAAATGTCCAGTAAGAAATGTGTCAAATTAGGGTGTCGCCCCGTTACAGGACCCAGTTAATTAACAATAAACTTTACGCGATCGAAGTCGCTCAAATCTTATAAATGAATAAGTTATTAACAATAAAATCTACTTCCCCTTTATAAACGAAAACTAGCAATGAAATACTAATTCTGTCTTTTTCTAGATATATACAGATATTTGGCGAGAAATGACCGCGATCGCGCGACAAAAGTCGCCTTCATCGAAATGCCACCTTATTTTTAACTGACGATCTATTGCCATATCTCGTTAAAAATACTAATAAAACTATAAACATTAAATAAGTACCTAATTATAAAAAATTAAATGGCTTTCTAAAAATACTGTTTGTTACAAATATTTAAAAAGTTTTTTTTTTTTAAGTATAAAAAGTTACAAACAGTTGCAAAATTGATTTTGATATTTAATATAAAAGCTGTAAAATTGTCGATTATATTGCAATATTATTTACAAAATGAATATAATTGATAGACAATATTGATACAAAAGTTTTGCAGACATTAAATAAAATTATTATACATTTAACATACGAAACGTAACTGGTACCTAAAACATCAGTTGAAACCGCATTTTCAATGTCAATGTCAACAATGGGGTTTGGACAAATGATTTTATAACATTTTTGACACGCTTTTATTAGCTTGGTATGTATCTATGTAACGGAATCTTTGAACGTGATTTTCACCCCTTTCAAAACGTCGGATTGATTTGAAACTTTGCACACTTATCAAGGACCGATGACAATGCAATAATTTAAATAGTTTGTCCCATTATCCTTAACAGGGTCTTCAGGATAAGCGATTACAAAGCGCGTTTTTGTTTTTTAAACTTCGAGAATTATTTTAAATTTGGAAATTGCCACACGTCATATTGACAGATGTCTGACATAAAACGAAAGCTATGCTTTATGGAGGGAAGAGGTAAGGAGAAACGTCATATGTATATGAGTGACAAGTTTAAAAAGTGTCAGTTATGAGCTGTAAATAACAGTTCAAAAACCCCCCACAATGGCGTAGCTGATTAATGAAAACAAAATGAAAATCTGATCAAAAATAATCAACTTAAAAGCATTTTAGTATCATGCTAGGCAGAGAGCGCGTACAGCAAATTATGACGTCACGCCTCTGTGCGCCATACTTGTCAGAATATAATGTATCCATATACATTATATTCTGACAAGTATGGCGCACAGAGGCGTGACGTCATAATTTGCTGTACGCGCTCTCTGTCTAGCATGATATTAAAATGATTATAAGTTGATTATTTTTGATCCCATTTTCATTTTGTTTTGTGCCAAAGGGACAGAGTTTTCTCTACCAAAAACTTTAAACACATATATATTAGAACATTAATAACAGTTTTTTTTTCAATAAACATATTATATTTACTTAAATTCTTCATCAAAGCTATTGGTTTCAATTATATAAACATCAGTCATCTACCCTATTAATAATATTTTGTTTAACTAAATTTTATTTTATTTAGTGTTGTTAATTTTTATAATCTTTTTAACGAAGCGAAATTTATCTTTCCATGTTTATTTCTCTATCCTGCTTTAATAACTTTAGGCGCTCTCTTTCCTTTGACTTGATTTTGACGGACACTTTACATACACAGAGACGTTTCTCCCAGGCTTTACCCCCCATACTATGCTTATTGCTCTATTGTTACAAAAGTAAGCAGACAGAAATAATATTTGACATTGGACCTCACAAAAGGCGGTTCCAACCAAACCCGTGGTAAAGCGATTAATTTTTATCTCAAGTCCAAGTATTTATGGTGACTAAAACACCTAACATGGCGTTTCAAAAACAGCAAATAAAATAATACCTAAACTCTATGTACCCAGAAACCTTTTTCCACCTTGTTAAGAACGCACTCTTTGAGCTTACCTTAGAAAAACCAGAGACAGTAGAACGAAATGATTTTACAAGCGATAAAAAACCAACTTTTCCGGCAAAACTTCCTTCAAACGCCATACAAAATTGGCAGAAAACGACTTTATAATGGCAATATTGCCCCAACAAACGGAGTTGCAGTAGCCAAGTAAAAAAAAAAGACTATAAAACTACTAGTTTTTTTAAGCTAAATACTAAAACCTCGCTAAACCAAAAAAAAGTTTACGTCATTGGTTTGTTTCCTGTCATTTTGTTCTAATGTATCTGGTCTCGGACAGAACTACGCTTTTTCCGTCCCCTCTTTACTCCGCTGAGCAAGCCGTCTTCTCCTAAATATGAAGGGTACAAAGCCCCACAAAGCGGCTCCACCTATCAATACAAAACCCAAACTGACGAATAGGGACTTGTATGAATTAGTGTATTCGAACCAAAAACCGCAAATAGGTGGACCTATCAGCTGTAAAAGACCATTCACAAACAAACTTATGCCGTACGATGACATAAGCCGTTCTGTACCTAACATTTCCGTCATAACCAGCGCTGTGACACCTGTCATGATACCGGACGCAAGCCCGAAAACCGAACAGAAAACACTGATGGCCGAATAGGACGTCACTAACGGCATAATCGACAAACTTATACCGGAGAGCAACAAGCCGAAAATGAAGAAATATCGCTTCGGTGTAGACACGACATCCGATAACGCGGAACCACCGATCCGACCGACCAAATCTAAAGCAGAAATAATCGATAGCAAATACGCGCCCAACGATTTATCGAATCCGCATTCTTTCGCGTAAGACGGCACTAGTATAATGAAGTTCGTATACGAAATGGCGCTCGTGCAATTCGATATTAAAATCACTAAATAGATCGGATCTTTGAGTAATTGCACGTCGAAATATTTGTTCGGTTCCTTTTTGGTGTTGTCATCTTTCGGGCGCTTTTTGCAACCACAACAGTAGCTTATAGGCGCCAAGCTGTCCGTGACCGACTTCAAACTGAACTGCGAAGTGAATTCACTTGGCTTCTCGAAGGCAGACAACGTAGACCCGTGAAAAGGCGTCGACATATATTGAAAACTGGAAGTCGACGGACTGCGTTTCGGAGTTTTAGGCACTTGGAGTTTCTTCAGAAACGCTTCTTGAGAATTGACTCTATTGCTTCTCCCTTCAGGTACGGATTCCAACAGAGACGGATTGCTGGGCAAATGGCTTTTGCTGGCGATGTTTTGTAACGCGTTCTTCGAACTGACTGGTGTGGAAATCTTTCTTGTGCGTTCTATGGACATTTGCACGGCGCTGGCTGATCGAGCGAAGTCCTTGTTAGGGGATTGACGCTCTTCTAAGTGTGCGTTTGAGTGGTTCTTGAAGATGGGCGGAGAACCGTTGGAGGGAAGAACGGGCGTTTCTTCTGGAGTGAGAACCAGCTTGGGCTGGTCTTCTGTGTCTCCGGCTTCTTCCGCAAAAGTTTCCAGCTGTGGACGGGAATATTAATCGGTATTAATCGTGTTCTTTTGGACATTAATCTTCCTGCTATGTATACTACATCATTATCAATACTGGGAAACTGAGCTTCTCTCAGAGGATGGGCCCTAATCAAAGGCGTCGCCAGCCCATGGCCCAGTTAATATTATGGAGGATGAGAAAAATATTAATTGTGGGTACAGTCAAGAGCAGTTTCTTTGCAGTTGCCTACATTTTTTTAATCCCTAGGGGATGATGAGAGGTAGCTGCCTCTCGCTGCCCCCCCCCCCCCCCCTTGGCCCTAATCCAGCATCTAGTCCACAGGTCTAGTGCGTGCTGGTGAATGTCATGTCTTTGAACTTGTGAGGTTTTTGGACATACCGGTTTCCTCACAAAGTTTTCCTTCACCGCTTTTGAGCGATGACATCTAAACTGTACATAATGTAAGTACTAAATAAGTGATTGGTTCAGGGGCCTTACCCCTAGCTTCACTTTTGCGAGCCAACTTTTAGTAGGTACCTGATAGGTACCTAAAATTAACCAACTCATTTAAGCTGCATCGTTTAAAAGCGTCTAACTTGAATGAACGAAAATCCGTTTTACTATGCGTGTGTGCGTGAAAATAGCAAAGCTTGGCGGCTATCAAACAACTACCGCTTATCGTAGTTGATGGTACCGTTTAGACAAATAACACCTATGCGGGTCAACTTTTCGAGCTAGGGGTAAGGCCCCAGGTCTAGGAATCGACCCGTGCGTCATGTTGATAGTACATGCTACCACTTGAACACTATCGCTCAATTCTACATATCTACGACTTATTAAAACATGTTAGGCACAACGCCGACTGTATTTGAGCCGGTCGCGGTGTACAGTAATTTTAATGTAATTTAAACATTCTTTTTTAACAATATTTTTTTTTTTATACAGAAATTTAATTTTCTATAGATCTTTCTATTTGATATAATCAGAACGCCGAAATTCCAGTTCTAGTTGCATTTTCAACTTAATATTCTGTGAATATTTCAAGCGTCTACCTGTTGCCGTTATCAATATCGAGCAAAAACAAGCAAAAAAAAAACACGTTTGTTGTATGAGAGCCCCCTTAAATATTTATTTTATTCTGTTTTTTAGTATTTGTTGTTATAGCGGCAACAGAAATACATCATCTGTGAAAATTTCAACTGTCTAACTATCACGGTTCATGAGATACAGACGGACAGCGGAGTCTTAGTAATAGGGTCCCGTGTTACCCTTTGAGTACAGAACCCTAAAAAGTGTCTGCAGCAGAAATCTACACTAATATTTTAATGAGATAATTTTTTTGAATTTGGATGTTTGTACGAGATAATCTATGACACTACTGAATCCATTCTGGAAATTATTTCACTTATAGAAAACTACACTATCCCTGAGTGACATAGGCTGTTTTTTGTTCACAATGCGTACAAAGCCACGGGCAAAAGCTAGAAATAAAACAATAATTTAAAGAAAATACAAGATTTATTTTCCAAAATACAAATTCGCGTTAACACTTTAATCGATTACAATAGAAAATAATTAAAATTGCTTTATTACGAAAAGCTAATTAATAAAACAATTTTCAAAGAAAATAAGTACATGTTTTATTATCCAAAATACAAATTCTCGTTAACACTTTAATCGATTACAATAGAAAATAATTAAAATTGCTTTATCACGAAAAGCTAATAATAAAACAATTTCTAAAGAAAATACAAGATTAATTTTCCAAAATACAAATTTGCGTTAACACTTTCATCGATTAAAATAGAAAATAATGAAAATTGATTTAACGCCTAAATCTATTAAAAAACATATATTTTTAAAGAAAATACATGATTAATTTTCCTAAAAACAAATTCGCGTTAACACTTTCATCGATTAAAATAGAAAATAATGAAAATTTATTTAAACGCCTAAATAAAACTTTTTTAAAGAAAATACATGATTAATTTTCCAAAATACTAATTCGCGTTAACACTTTCATCGATTACAATAGAAAATAATTAAATTGATTTAAATTAAACTAATAATTAATAATGTATAATAATTAACTTGAATTTTTTTTGGAATTATTATGAGCACAAGTTTTATATGTCCACTTAATTTTGTTAGAGCTTTATACAGGGTTATTGACAACAGCTACCGGACTGATTATTTTTCTACCGACTTCAAAAAAAGCGGAGGTTCTATGTGCACTGTTTTTTTTAATGTATGTTCACCGATTTCTCCGCCTATTTTGAATTTGATTTTGACGATTCTTTTTTGCTTGGTCAGCCATACTTCAGAGGTCCCATATAAATTTCATCAAAATCAGTTCAATAGTTTGGTTTTTAAATCAAAATAACTGAAAAAAAATTCATCCAAGTAAACAAAATTGCGTATTTACTCATTTTGAAGTCGGCTTTAATGCTTGTTATTCCCATATATATATATCCCATCTTATAATAAAGCGAACCATAAATAGATTTTCTCGAATTCTTAGAAAACCTTCGATCAAGACACCTATCAAACAAATATAAACTAAATCAAAATCGGTGCATCTGTTTCGGAGCTGCGATATCACAGACAGACACACACACACACGTGTAACTTATAATAACCCTCTGTTTGCGTCGGAGGTTAAAAATGGAATGAAAGTAAGGAATGAAGGATAAGGAATGCAACGTAGTAGACATACGATTAAGGTCGGGACTCCTTCAAACTCAACAAGTCTCCAATACCACAACACCTGGCGAAATAGGGGTAGAACAGTTTAGGCAGAAACCCAAAGCCGGGCTCCGTTTTCTGAAGGAGCTCGGCTGGTTTGTGTAGGCAGTCGGGGAAACGCATAATACACCCCAAGCGGGATGTCAGTGCAGGTCTTATCACCCCCACTTTGAAAAAGAATAGGCATGACGACTAATATTTTTTATTACCCCATAAAAAGCTGATCATCAACGAACCTATCAACGAAAACAAAATTTAAATTAGTTCAAAAATAAATAAGTTATAAGTATTTTAATTTCATGCTAGACAGAGAGCGCACTATACTGAGCTATGACGTCAAGCCTCGGGCGCGGCATACAAATGCTATACTAACACACGCTTAGCGAGAAAGGAATGGAGCATCCCTAAAAATTTTAAACGCTCATATCTCAGAGATTAATCAGCCGATTCAATTTATTTTTTCAGTATGTGTAATGTATTTAGTTATATTCATCGCTAAGCCTGTTATTTGTAATAAATTAAACATTAGGCCACATGCCTATTAGATAAAATTAAGAATTAAAACAAATTAAAAGGCGTTTAGGTGGGCAAACGCAAGCCTCATAATTAAAAATAAAACGGAATTCTACGCTATCACATTATTCTTAAATATTACTAGTGACCCGCCCCGGCTTCGCATGGGGGTAAGTTTTGTTATACATATAAACGTTCCGTGAAAAAATATATAACCGATGGTGAAAACCACAGAAATGAATATTTTTTTGTTTAAATTAGAACGGCTGTCAAGGCATTTTTGTGAGAAATTTGTTGTAGCCACTTGCACTCATATAAACCCATAGCAACAGTGTTTTTAATATAAACCCATAGCAACAGTGTAGTTTAATATTTTTTTTTTTTTTGGTGGGTCTGTAAACATTCTATATAACTACGCTTCTGTTACACCCTGTTTAGTTGAGAGAAGAAACCAAGAAAGTTTTTTTGAAAAAAAAAAAATGCTTAGTTCCACTTTTTGGTCATCTCATCAGATCTTTTAACTGATTTAAAAAAAAACCACATTCTTTCAAATATTTTTGAATGGACGCAGGTAAAATAGCTAACATATAGAATATATAAAAAACTGGCAAGAATCGATAAAAAAAAACAACCCTGTAGAAAAAATAATATAACCTTTACACTGAACCACAGACCTATTTCAGCTTAGATGCCACAATTTCACCTATTTGCCGGAATGCAAGTAGATATGCGGGGGAGCGAAGCGAGCGCGATTTTTTAGCTTTTGTTCGATGTAAAATCCGGCGGAATCCATCGCTAGCCCACCGCTGCTCAACCACTGAAGCCGCCCCCCCCCCTTGCCTTCGATAATGCCCCCTCAAATTCCATGAAAATTGCACTGTGATGAATTAATTTTTGATAGTTTTCGCTCTTTCTGCACATTTTGTGGACAAAAAAAGAAAAGGACATACCTATAACGAAAATTTCAAACTTTTCCGGTACTCCTTATATCTAAAGTATACAGGCCTGGTGGTAATCAGTTAGCATACTCTTAAGGGCGGCTTCAATACATCAAAACAATCAACTTTTCTTCAAAGGTTATCCTAGTGTGGGGGACAGTGTTCCACTAAGGTACATAATTGTTTGATTATTTTCACCTCTTTCACAACATTTGTATACGAATATATAACTACCTTTTAAGATTTTTATGTACCTATAGTCCTTTAATGGATATCAATAAACGTTTTTATTATTATTATTTATTATTAAAGGATTTTCGAAATTCGCGAAAGAAAAAAACCAGCTGTTCCAACCATTATCACAAAACAATTGTCGCAGTTTAAAAAACTTTTTTGTAGTGGTAGGACTCTTTGCAGGGGTCCGCCTGGGGAAGTACCAAACCTTTGCCAGTTATTCAACCACCAAGCAGTAGTGTACAAACACTACTGTGTTCCGGATTGAAGGGCAATGTTTCCAGCGAAATTACAGGGCACACAGAGATTTGACATCTTATATCTCGGGGTGACGAGCGCAGTGCATTGCCATCCAGGGTTTTGAACTGTTGAAGTTCAAAATTCTGAGTGGCGTTGAGTTGTTATGGGCAAGCGTGAAGAGCCATCAGGCGAGCGACATCGCTCGTTTCCAGTATCATAAAAAAAAAATGAATATCCTGTTAAGGATAATGGGACAAACTATATAAATTATTACATTGTCATCGGTCCTTGATAAGTGTGCAAAGTTTCAAATCAATCCGTCGTTTTGAAAGGGGTGAAAATCACGTTCAAAGATTCCGTTACATAGATACACCAAGCTTATAAAAGCGTGTTAGAAAACATCCACTTTCCGACAAAATGTATGACACAGTTGATATTTTTTTCGCGAATTTTTCTAAGTCGTACAACAAAAGTTGTTTGTTTTTATGTACTGAGACTGTCCGAGCCGTATTACAAAATGGACGATTTAATTTAAGCTACGTGGATTTTCGGGCATAAAAATAAAAAAACATAAAACCGTAACTGTCAAGATGATTATAAAACAAGTAATCAAACCATAAAATTAAAATTGTTTTTTTTTTTTTATGTCAGCAATTTAACAAAATCCACTCTCAAACTTTCACTCAAACTACTTTTGTAAATTGGAGGTTGATATGTTGATTTTTCCAAAGTTTTAAATCGTTAATTTTTAATAAAAAAAATACAGATCTATTTATTACAGAAATTGAATTTTCTATAGATCTTTTCTTTTGATAGAATCATAAAGCCAAAAATCCTGTTTTCGTTGCTCGTTTCGTTCAATATGTGAGAAAGAGAATGCTAACTGATTGCCAGCAATTCTGTATAAAAGCCGTATTAACTAAGCTGTTATTATATAGTAGTAAAAAAGCTCGTACAATATCTAATAACGTTGTAAAATTACTTTAACAGTTTTTTCACTTATGGACATAGCCTAGCGCTTATGTTCAACGGTATATATATATAGGCCGCTTCACGGTTTTTAAGCGAAGCTGCAAAATAAGTGGCAGTGGCGGCACTGAAACGTGGTCTCTCACTATGGGCCTCATAAAGCTCAAAGTCGCACAACGAGCTATGGAGAGGGCTATGCTCGGGGTTTCTCTATGGAATCGAATCAGAAATGCTATCCGTAGACGAACTAGTCACCGACATAGCCCACTGAGTTAGCAAGTTGAAGTGGCAGTGGGCAGGGCACATAGCACGCAGAACAGATGACCGATGGGGCCGAAAGGTTCTCGAGTGGAGACCACGGACCGGTAAGCGCAGCGTAGGACGTCCACCCACAAGATGGACAGACGACCTAAAAGAGACCGCAGGGAAACGCTGGATGCAGGCCGCTTCCAACCGGTCCTTTTGGAAATCGTTGGGGGAGGCCTATGTCTAGCAGTGGACGTCCTATGACTGAAATGATGATGATGATACGTTCGCCTACATATTACACCTAATATTTTAAATATATGCAAATTTAAGGCTTGAATATTGTCTTTATTAATCTATATTCCAGACTAAACCAGGATCCTATTTCTAGACCAAAATTTATCCAAATATGTGCAGCCGTTATAATCAAATTTTTTTGGCTATTAAAATAGAAAAGTAACATGTGCGCAAAATTAACGTGATAAATTAAAATTAAGTTAATGCTAAATTTCATTTAACTATTATATTATTAGCAAAAGTGTATAATTAGCTATCTAGTTTTCGTATATTAGAAAATCAGTGCTGAAAATATAATATGTTATAATTTTTAGCACTGTTGGTTTGGATATATGAACTGGTTGCAAAAAGGAACAAGAAACGACGTGTCAATTACTTTATGACTGAAGTTATAACTGTCGATGAGAACTTTTCGGGGTCTAACTAGATGACGCTTAACTCAACTGAATAAAGTCCAAAAAGAAACTTAAATCTAATAATACAAAATAGCATTACGCGTGGTAACTTTGCTAATTAAAATTAAAATAGCAGTATAAAAAATAGCATCCAAACGTAAAACGTACCTACCTATGTAATCTAAAAATTCGTTAAGTTTTTAATTCAACTTATATTTTATGTGTAAATTATTTCTAATAACTTGGTAACTTTAAATCAACGTATCTATTCAAACCAGTATATTTTGTTTCCATTCGGCATTTGGCATTTCTTTATAATTTCCACACTTTAATCTTTATAATATCAAACAAATCAACCAAGTATCAAAACTGTTTTACTGACCACATTAACTCATCTGAAGAATATTTCGCCGTTTTCTTGTGTCAAAATAAGCTGGTTTGATAGTAAAAATAGCATATAAAAATAGCCGCAAAAAGTAGCAGTTTAATTTAACACTACTGAACGATAATTTCCTAGACTTTCTGCGCTCGTTCCGCCTCTAACCTACGTTTTCTGTTAACAATTGGCATGAAAAGCCACAGCGACGCGCCCGCAATAAAAATGAACCCAAAAGTGATGAACATAGCTTTGAAGTTCTTATCTCTCTGAAACCAGAGCCCGCATATCGGCGGACCAATCAGCTGCAAGATCCCGTTCACAAACAAACTTATACCGTAAGTAGACATCAACCTGTCAACTCCCAACACTTCAGCCATCACCAGCGTGGTCACACTGTTGTTCACACCCGAAGCTAAACCGAAAAAAGCGCAAACTATACTTATATACAGATACGATTCAAAGAACGGTACCATAATCAACGCTATGCCCGAAAAAACCAACCCTCCCACGAAGTACACAGTCTTGGGAATCAAATTCAAATCGCACAACGCCGAGCCGCCAATACGTCCGACCAGGTCGAGAGCTGAAACGGTACTGAGTAAATACGCGCCTCTAGCTTTATCGAAGCCAATATTTTGCGCGTGCGAGGGTAGTAAGATAATGAAATTAGTGACAGATATAGCCACAGTACTGCTCGAAAGCAGTATGATCAAATACGCCGGATCAGCCAGGAGGCTTAAGTCGAAAAACTTGTTGGGCTCCTCCTTTTCTTTCTTAGGTTTCTTCTTGCAACAGAAGCAGCAATATGCTACGTCTGCGACGCTGTCCGTGACGGATTTCAAGGAGAACTGTGAAGCGAACTGGTTAGGCTGTTCAAAATTAAGAGTTGAACCGTGGAAAGGCGTGGATGGGACATACGCAAAGCTGGATGTAGAAAAGTTACGCTTAGGACCTGCTGTACTAAGCCTTCTGCCAAAAGCTTCTGTGGAACCTAGCTTTCTAACTTCGGAGCCAATCGACGCGGAACTGTAGGGGGTTTTTGGTATGGGTCTGGAGTAGGACAACTTTCTTTTAGACACGTTATGGCGAAGTTGATTTGAAGAAGGAACTGGAGTGATGTTTTGACTGTGGATTTGAGCCTGTGATAGATTTTTGGACGAGTTCTTTTCAAACCCGTTTTCTAGTTTCTCGCTGGTGAGGTTTCTTGGTATTTCCCCCGCCATGGGGAATGTTTCGATCGGTTCTTCTTCTTCGAAGAGGATGTCGTCCTGAAAATAATATTTCTCACTTATCGATAGAGGTAAATTTCGTAATGGCTATTTCTATTAAATTAGAGGTAGCGAAAAAAACGCACAACGACTTATAAAGCATTTAGTGGTAATTTATTTCGAGAAACAATTTTTATTATTAATACCTATAAAGTCACAATCGTTAAAAAAACCCTAACCAAAACTCGGCGCAAGCGACGCATTGCGCAGACTTGTTGGTTAGTTGTAAGGCAACCGCGATCCGAGTACAACGCCGCGCGATGCCAGTGCTACGATGATAGCGGACAAGCGACGTTGAACACTATGCAAGCGACATAGCGTCTAATTTGAAGTAAAAATGGCATTGTGAACTATATAATTGATGTCTTGGTATGTACAACGAAGCTCGGACGTTTATTGACTGTTTTCACTTAGAGTTTGTGACTCTATAGGTATTATAAATATCGATGCTTATAAATCAAATTTTGATTGTCATTAGGCCGAAATAGCAATAAATTTAACTTAATTAAAATTAATTCGCTGCCTCTATTTCAATTTTACACACAGCAATTAAATCCCGCTAAGTTGGCAACATTCTACAATAGCTAATATTTGCTAATTTTGATTCTGGCAACACATTCTAAGATATTTATAATGCATAATCACTTTCGTTATCTGTCATTGTAAAGCTCGGTGCTCACTCAGAGGTGTAACATGTAATGTAACTGATATTGTAACAAGCTGGCAAACGCGACGGCATTTGAGATACTTTTTAACCGACTTCCAAAAGGAGGAGGTTCTCAATTCAACAGTTTTTTTAAATGTTTGTTACCTCAGAACTTTCGTATGGGTGAACCGATTTTGATGATTATTTTTTTATTTGATAGCTGGTGCTTCCCGTGTGGTCCCATTTCAATTGGTTTAGTTCTGTCATTTTTATGTCTGTTTTTTTAAATTGACGATGAAAAATCATTATTTCATGTAAAAAGCTTTTTTAGTTGCGCAATTTGTATTTTTTTAAGAATCCAGATTATTCAACAAAATGTTATTTCGTTAAGATTGTTTACATATATTTTTTCTAATTGTAGCGCCTTACTGCGCCTTAAGTATTCGCCTCTAAGTGAGAACTCAGCTTTACTTGTGTTTCCTCATCACTATTTCAAAGTTGATTGATACATTTGGTTTTTTGAAAATGAAACTAATTTTATTCGCTCGTTGTTAAGTGAAGTAAGGAAAGTGATTATAAGAATTTAAGGGTAAGAGTTATTTGGTATATGTTATAACAGTTAAGCAGTTTCATTAATAATCGTTAATGAGTTAAGCCTGCAGCGGCAGAAGCATTAGCATGTTGCGTTATTTTTTCGTTAAATTTAGCGTTAATTAACATTAATTAATTAGCAGTTAATCTCACTTACGTCACTGTTATGAGAGTAAGAAGAGAGTTCTTTGATAAGTATATATGTATAATTTTTTTTGGGCCCTATAAGCTACATTAAACACAAAAGACGGACAAGCTACAGACATTTACAACACATAGATACAACACGTTATAAGTAGCATTTTTTTCTTTCTTTATTGCGAAAACAAAACTAAGACAAAAGCAGCCTTGATAACAGTAAATTATAGTTCCTTTTAAAATAGCAACATAAGGCATGACCTTCTAAAAAACAAAACAGAATCAATGGATATATAAACAAATAAATTAATACCTTTTTTAAAATTCAATTTTATTCCATTAAATAGCATTAGTATTTAACGTTAAAATAATATTAATGCGACAAATAGCATGACTTATAACGTGTTAATTTCAACATACAATAAATGAATTTGCTTACTTTACGTGATGTTGAGATGCACCGCAATGGTCCCACTTTTTGGTAAATATGCGTAATGACAACTGGTTTCATTTTCAAAAAACACTTTCGAAAAAAAATAATAAAAAAAAGAAAAAAACTTTTGTTTATTTATTTAATTAACGCTAAAAAGACTAGGAAAGTAAAATGGATGTATATACGACATCAAACCACTTTGAATAATTATTAAAGCGAAATTATAGTTTTGCTTGGCAACATTGCACTAAAATGTAGCGAAAACGTTGCCAGTTCAATAAACGCGTTACATAAAAAACAGCTACCTACATCAGACTGGCAAAGTGGGTATACCATAATAAATCTGCAAACTCGCAACTAACTTGGCAAACTTACAACCAATCTGGCAAGTTTACAACTTGGCAAGCTAAGACTCAACCTGGCAAATTCACAACTTAGAAAGCTAAGACTCAACCTGGCAATTTCACAACTGAGCAAGCTAAGACTCAACCAGGCAAATTCACAACTTAGCAAGCTAAGACTCAACCTGGCAAATTCACAACTTAGCAAGCTAAGACTCAACCTGGCAAATTCACAAATTAGCAAGCTAAGACTCAACCTGGCAAATTCACAACTTAGCAAGCTAAGACTCAACCTGGCAAATTCATAACTTAGCAAGCTAAGACTCAACCTGGCAAATTCACAACTTAGCAAGCTAAGACTCAACCTGGCAAATTCACAACTTGGCAAACTAAGACTCAACCTGGCAAATTCACAACTTTGCAAGCTAAGACTCTACCGGAAAAATTCACAACTTAGCTAGCTAAGACTCTACCTGAAAAATTCACAACTTAGCAAGCTAAAACTCAACCTAGTCATTTTGTTATTTTGTCAATAATTTATTGTGAAATTTTCAAAATGATTAACAGCTACCCAGATAGCAAAACCACAATAAACTTGTCAAACATACAACCATCACAAAAACATCCGGTCTGGAATTTCAAACCTCGACTTAATTCAGTCATATTTTATCGTAGTGCGTAAACTTGAGGATACGAATGTGTACAAGTCTCGTTTTCGTACGATAAACAGTCGATAACATGTTATTGCAGCGCTTTCTAGGTTTGCTGGCAAACTCACAACCAATCTGGCAAACTGACAACCAATCTGGCAAACTCACAACCAATCTGGCAAACTCACAAACAATCTGACCAGTTCACAACCAATCTGGCAAACTCACAAACATTCTGGCTAAAACACAGTTAGCTTAGCACGCTCACAACCGAACCAGTAAAATCCAACCACAATAAGTCAAACCCATAAACATCGTAGCAAAATCACGCCTTGACTAAGTAATATCCAACCAACTACTCCTAGCAAATACACAGTCAACCTGGCAAACTCACAACCAATCTGGCAAACACAACCAATACCCTAGTCAAATAAAACAATTAAAATCAGTCAAATTCACGACTATCCTAACAAAATCGCAACCTAGCAAAGTTACAATCAACCCAGCAAGATTACAATCAATCTGGCAAACTCACAACCAATCTGACAATTACACAACCAATACGGCAAATTCACAACCAATAACCTAGTCAAACAAACCATTAAAATCACAGCCCTGTGATAAATTGTGATGTCGCCCTACTTACGACTATTCTTGCAAAAATCGCGACTTGGCGAAGTTACAATCAACCTAGCAAGCTTACAACCAATCTGGCAAACTCACAACCAATCTAGCAAACTGTCAAAGTCACATTCAACTCGGCTAACTGACCTGAGGTCCGTCTTCTTCCTCCTCCGGATCCTTGTACTTGCGCACCATGTGCTCCTCAACTGGCTGGAAGAGCAGCGCGGCCGCCCACACATTCAGCATTATGCCGCCTAGGATGAGAACTGCGCCTCTGGAAAGAAAACACACCGTTGGTCAGCATAAGTGGTAAAAAAAAAAATGACACTAAGTATAAATTGTATACATAAGTGTTGAGTAATAAATTATATACATAAGTGTTGAGTTATAAAATGTATACATACGTTTTGAGTAATAACTTGCATACATAAGTGTTGAGTAATAACTTGAGTACATAAGTGTTGAGTAATAAGTTGTATACATAAGTGTTGCGTAATAACTTGTATACATAAGTGTTAAGTAATAAATTGTACACACAAGTGTTGAGTACTGACTTGTATCCATAAGTGTTGAGTAGGTATCGGAGCACGGGCGGCAGCACAATGGAGCCGAAAGCGGAGCCCGACATGCAGATGCCGTTGGCGAGCCCGCGGAGCCGCACGAAGTATGACGTCACGATGTACACGGTGGGCGGGAACGCCAGGCCCGCCCCCGCGCCCACCATTGCGCCGAAACTGGAAATATTGATGGTATTTTGTTACATATAAGCGAAATAGTCGCTTATTCACTCACTCTCACCTTTAGTAATTTTTTTTTTACGATACTAAGGGACGAGACAAGCGAAGTCGCTCGCCTGATGGCTCTTCACGCTTGCCCATAACAGCTCAACGCCACTCAGAGTTTTGAACTTCAACAGTTCAAAACCCTGGATGGCAATGCACTGCTCTCATCACGCCGAGATATAAGATGTCAAATCTCTGTGTGCCCTGTAATTTCGCTGGAAACATTGCCCTTCAATCCGGAACACAGTAGTGTTTGCACACTACTGCTTGGCGGTTTAGCTTGCGTAATTAGCCACTGTTTTAACCTGATTTTGAAAGATGCAAAGCTCGGAGCATCAATGACCGTCTGTGGAAGTCTGTTGTGAATATCAGGTCCCATTACGTGGAGCATTTTAGCCGATTTGACCATCGACCGTTTTACGGTAACTAACTTATTTTGGTATCTGCTATGACGTGGTAGCCCTTCTCATCGTTTAGAGAACAAGTGCAGATTTTCCCGTGTGTTGTAGCTGCTTGCATGATAAGGAGACTGGGCAAAGTCAATATCCTCAGCTCAATAAAGAACTGTCTTGATGGTTTCCATTAATTTGTCATGTCCACTAAGGTGGCCAAACATCTTCCCTCCTCTAGTCTCTATACTCGCTGGTAGACTTCTTTTCTCCTCTGCCATATCTAACCACTTTCACTCACCTAAAATACAAGTATGATATAGAGAAGGCCCCGCTGCTGAATATCATCCCGAAAGCGGAGAGGCTCCCGCCTATCAGCGTCACTGTTCTGTACGACCACTTCACGGAGAGGATCGAGGATAGCGGACCTGCGGTTGACAAACAAACAGGCATTAATTATAACTTAGCAACCACGCACCAACACCAGCGCGCAGAACAGATGGCCGGTTCTCGAATGGAGACCACGGACCGGTAAACGCAGCGTAGGACGTCCACCCACAAAATGGACAGACGCCAACGACCTAAGAGACCGCAGGAAAACGCGGGATGCAGGCCGCTGCCAACCGGCTCTTTTGGCAATCGATGGGGGAGGCTTATGTGCAGCAGTGGACGTCCTATGGCTGAAATGTTATTGATGATGATGAAATTTGTGACCATCGGAATCGCCGTAATGAAATCTAAAGTGGAGCTGGTCAGGACACTAGGCGCAATACTGGAGTAAGTTTGCGACGAAGTCGATAACGATTGGAGGCGATGGTGGCGAAGTGGTACTATGTGGGCTTTACAGTCTGACTTTTGAAGAACGCCATATTATACTTACTCGGAAATGCCTGTATAAGAAAAATCAAAACGTAACGGCATGTTAATCACATCAGCTCTTGTCACCCAGCTAAAACTCACCTAAACTGCTGTAGAGGAAGTAGCACAACGCCACGATTCCAGAGGACGCGGCGGCGCTAGATTGGAAGACGTCGTTAAACTCCACCAGCAGCACGCCGAACGACTTGATCGTGCCAGGGATCAGGATGTTCACCAGCGTCGCACCTGGAATCAGCAGGGACCAAGTTAAAACAAACCACATACACAAACCTTCTAAGTACTCTAATAATAGTTATAGCTATGTAATATGTTTCCAGTGAATTAGTTACTAGAAACACGATAGCACGATGTAGTGGTAGGACTCTTTTGCAGGGGTCCGCCTGGGGAAGTACCACACCTTTGCCAGTTATACAACCGCCAAGCAGTAGTGTCCAAACACTACTGTGTTCCGGATTGAAGGGCAATGTTTCCAGCGAAATTACAGGGCACACAGAGATTTGACATCTTATATCTCGGGGTGACGAGCGCAGTGCATTGCCATCCAGGGTTTTGAACTGTTGAAGTACAAAATTCTGAGTGTCGTTGAGCTGTTATGGGCAAGCGTGAAGAGCCATCAGGCGAGCGACTTCGCTCGTCTCGTCACTCAGTATCATAAAAAAAACAATTAGTTGGTAATGTAATACCCGCCGTCGCCTAATATTTTTTACCATCCTACCATCTTTTTTCTGAGCAAAGGGGGTATGTTATAACCAGCCCTGCGTGACCCTTCGAGACCTCGTAGCACGGCGCTGAGCATACCCCTATTGCCAAACATTGTTTTTACCGTATGTGTTAATTGTTTTTGGCAATAAATAAATCTTATTCTTATTCTTAAGGCAACCGGACCGATGGGGAAGAATGGTTCTTGAGTGGAGACCACGAACCGGTAGACGCAGCGTAGGTAGGCCTCCCACTAGATGGACCGATGACTTTGTGATAGTCACGGGCATCTAGTGGATGCAGATGGCAGGATGTCGTTCAGTGCGGAGGTTAAAGGGGAATGCCTATGTTCAGCAGTGGGCGTCTTCTGGCTGATGATGAAGTTAATGCACGGAAGTCGGAAGTGGGAAGATTTTTTCAAACACTCTATAATTATCAATATAAAAAACCGACTTTGTAAAAATGTAAGAACTGAACCAAACTAAAATAGGACCACACGGGAAGCACCAGCTTTCAAATAAAAAAAAAATCATCAAAATCGGTTCACCCAGTCGAAAGTTCTAAGGTAACAAACATTACAAAAATGTCGAATTGCGAACCTTCTCCTTTTTGGAAGTCAGTTAAAAATAATTCCTTCCCCGTCTCTGGTTACGAAACTATGGTTGCGTAGGCGACCGAAGCGCCTCAAGTCTTCGCTCGTAACTAATATCAAACAAAACCATTTCGCTCCGATCGCAACTGGTTGCGAAACGATGGTTACGTAGGCGGCCGAAGCGATTAGAGGTGAGCCTTACGATGTAGGCCACAGGGTGAGTTTTACCTACGAGCACGCACCAGCCCCACTTCCCGTCGGGGGGGACCATCTCCCAGTCTCGGTCCGCCTCCGGAGCCGGTCCGATGGTGAACCGGCCGGTGCCGACTGCGACGCCATCCTCGGGGAGTTTCACTGTGGACAAACATATTACATTATTATAGTTTAAAGCGCGCAGAACTGATGACCGATGGGAAGAAAGGTTCTTGAGTGGAGACCGCGAACCAGAAGACACATCGTATATAGGTAGGCCTCCCACTAGATGGACCGACGACATTGTGAGAGTCGTGGGCATCAGTGGATGCAGATGGGAGGCCTATGTTCAGCAGTGGACGTCTTCTGGCAGATGATGATTTATTACGGTTCGAAAGAATAGTTATACAACCGTTAACAGGTAGGACGGACAGACAGATAGACAGCGTAGGCTCAGTAACAGGGTCCCGTTTCCACACGACGAAAGACGATGAGTTCGAGCATAATTGGTATGAGAATCGGCGTAAGCGTAAACAGACAGAACGAACTTATAAGGGTTTCTTGTAGTACTACGGAACCCTAAAAACGTAGCACCATTCTAGGTTACTGATATATGTTCTTGAAGGGCCTATGGGACTCAGGGTTGACATCCTCAGGAAAATGGCATCCTACTCAAATAGCGGTCAGAGCGGAAGAGGATGTCTTGTCTAGATGTCAGATGTCACATAGCCATAGACTGCGGTTGAATAGACAATTAATGATTCCCATTCATAAGCTATACTATAGGAATAAAGAGGGACATTTACTATTTGACAGCCCCGTTAGCTTAGTTGGTAGTGATCCTGCTTTCAGTGCTTGACGTGGGTTCGATTCCCACATAGGACAAATATTTGTGTGATGAACATTTGTGTTTGTTCTTTGTCTGGGTGTTAATATCTATTTAAGTATGTATTTAAAAATATATATGTATGTATATCAGTCTCTGGCAGCCATATTACAAGCTCTGCTTAGTTTGGAGTCAGATGACCATGTGTGCAATAATGTCCCAGGTATTTATTTCATTAAATTCTCGGGTCTAGTTCGGACATTTGGTGGGCATTGGTGGAGCCGAAGCCAACACCAAGAGGCCCTGTTAAATATAAAATACATGCAACTATGAAATATGTATAAAAAGGAATATGAAACTATTGTACAGTATAGGATTAAAAAAGTCTGGGCTATTGACGTGAATAACTTGTGGATGGAATAACAGATCTATAGAATGAGATACGGCACCTGCCTTATCCTGTCTTATCTCAAATTATTATTTATTTACTCTAATATTCAACAGTTCTGGAGTTTTGGGGTGAATTCGTCACCACGCAAGTGGGTCAAGCTGTCTGCCATTTGTAATGTCCGTCTACACAGCAAGAGTTCAAAAGCTAAGGAGCGACGCCGACCTTGGACTCGAAACGTGCTCTGGCAAATATCCATACAAACTCCTTGTATTGTACGAATTTGTATGTAACGCGTCTGGAAATTTGTCAGATCATAATCGTGACGCATGTTGATGATAATGCATGTTGTCAAGGCCTTAGCCAGGAATTCATTTAGGCGAGCGAGCTGTGGATAAGGCCGTAGCTAGGAATAGACATGTGGCCTTATGTTTAATTTATTATAAATAACAGGCTTCGCGATGAATATAACTAAATACATTACGTATACTGAAAAATTAATTGAATCGGCTGATTAATCTCTGAGATATGAGCGTTTAAAGTTTTAGGTGGGGATGGTGGGAGGGTGTTCTATCCTTTTCTCGCAAAGTGTGTGTTAGTATAGCATTTGTATGCCGCGCCTGAGGCTTGACGTCATAGTTTAGTGCGCTCTCTGTCTAACATGAAATTAAAATACTTATAACTTATTTATTTTTGAACTAATTTAAATTTTGTTTTCGTTGATAGGCTCTATTGATGATATGCTTTTTTTATGAGGTAATAAAAAAAATAGTCATCACGCCTATTGTTTCGGGATGGGGTAGTGCCAGTAAGAACACTATATCACCATTTCGCGTTTCGCGCTCTTATATAGAAATAATAGTGCTGTTGCCCGCGACTTCGTACGCGTAGATTTCCATATAAATTTTCAACCATTTTTTCCTCCCTTAATCCGGCCCTTGCGCAAAATAACATGGACTATACTTCAAACTGGTCATAGCTAAGCATATTCGTGAAAACTGCATTTAAATCCGTCCAGTGGTTTGGGAGATGTGCGCGGACAAACAAACAAACAGAAAAAAAATCTAAAAACTGTCTTAACGTGTTCAGCTGCTTATTTTAAAAAGCCCTGTGTTGTTAGAGTTCCGTATCCATTGGGTAAAATGGGACCCTATTACTAAGGCTTCGCTGTTCGTCTGTCACCAGGCTGTATCTCATGAACCGTGATAGTTAGACAGTTAAAATTTTCACAGATGATGTATTTCTGTTGCCGCTTTAACAACAAATACTAAAAAACAGAATAAACTAAATATTTAAGGGAGCCCCAATACAACAAATGTGTTTTTAGGGTTCCGTACCCAAAGGGTAATACGGGACCCTATTACTAAGGCTCCACTGTACGTCTGTCACCAGGCTGTATCTCATGAACCGTGATAGTTAGACGGTTAAAATTTTCACAGATGATGTATTTCTGTTGCCACTATAACAACAAATTGACTGCCCCGGTGGCTCAGTTGGTAGTGAACCTAACTTCTGTGCTTGGGGGCGTGGGTTCGATTCCCATCTAGGACAAACATTTGTGTGATGAACATTTGTGTTTGTTCTATGTCTGGGTGTCAATATCTATCTAAGTATGTATTTAAAAATATATATGTATGTATATCAGTCTCTGGCAGCCATATTACAAGCTTTGCTTAGTTTGGGGTCAGATGACCATGTGTGCAATAATGTCCCAGATATTTATTTATTTATTATTAAATACAAAAAAAAATATTTAAGGGCCCTTCCATACAACAAACGTGAATTTTTTTGCTTGTTTTCGCTCGATATTGACAGCGGCAAGAGGTAGTAAAAGTCGCTACTTATTTAAATGCTTTTGCGGAGTGAATCTTCTGCACTTTTACTTATTCTGTGGCTCGGCACAAAGACTCCAGCTCCAGACCTGGCAGGTCGCCAGCAGCCGGGTGGGTGCTCTATATTTAACCCATCGCCCGGAGAGGTCATCGGATTATGGCGCTAAAGCGGCTGACAACATGGCGACACACTTCTTAACAAAACTAGGTAAATGCCCGCGATTCAGGCCCTGTACCCTTAGTACAAGATTTGACAGTTTTCGAAAACTTTTTTCGTTTCCGTATTGTCCCATACATTTTAGTAAAGCGCCTCTAGCGGAAACGCGGATGAACTAAAATCGGTAGTAATCGGCAGTATAGGTTGCTTCATTCAAATACGAAAAATAGTTTCGAATAGCTTTCAGCCCAGCAATGTATGCATCAAAACGAAAACGAAAAAAGTTTTCGAAAACTATCAAATCTTGTACTAAGGGTACTGATTCCATAACTACAAACGCGCACGTAACGCGGCTAGTTCAATATAAATTATCATGATAAATAACCGGCCAAGTGCGAGTCAGCCTCGCGCACGAAGGGTTCCGTACCATTATCTATAAAAAAGGCAAAAAATCATGTTTGTTGAATGTTAGCCCCCTTAATATTAATTTTATTTTAATTTAGTTATTTATTTTTAAAGTGAATAATATAACTCAATAATATCACTCTTGAAATATTCGGTGAATATTTCAAGCGTCTCCTGTTGCCGTTATCAATAACGAGCAAAAAAATCACGTTTGTTGTATGGGAGCCCACTTATATATTTATTTTATTCTGTTTTTTAGTATTTGTTGTTATAGCGGCAACCGAAATACATCATCTGTGAAAATTTCATCTGTCTAACTATCACGGTTCATGAGATACAGCCTGGTGACAGACGGACAGCGGAGCCTTAGTAATAGGGTCCCGTTTTACCCAATGGATACGGAACCCTAAAATATCACGTTTGTTGTATGGTAGCCCCCTTAAATATTTATTTTATTCTGTTTTTTAGTATTTGTTGTTATAACGGCAACCGAAATACATCATTTGTGAAAATTATATCTGTCTAACTATCACGGTTCATGAGATACAGCCTGGTGACAGACGGACAGACAGACAGACAGACGGACTCCGTACTCCGCACTTTAGGTATGAACCTACAAATAGTCGTCTTGTCGGACTTGCCGTGCCCGCTGCCGCGCGATAGACAGAGATAACGCGACAAGAGTTACGCGATAGAAATAGGCAACTTCTAGGTTAATATAGCTGTAGGTATTCAGCACTCGCACGTCCTGAATCGCACTTTATTGTGTAGTAGCAAGAGTCGCTACTTATTTAAATGATTTTGCGGAGTGAATCTTCCTTACTTGTACTTATATGTATTCTGTGGTATAGGCTGATTATGATGAGAGAACTACAGACGGGAATATACCCCTTGAGACTGACCACGGACGTGCAAAATAGGTGACCTCGCCGTGCACAAAGATCTGTGATGTCAGCCATTCTTACAGACAGTGTGTCCCACTTTTACCATTTCCACTACTTTGATCAACTCGCTTTCGCTATCTTTGTTTGACGTAGACCGTAAACAATTTTAATTAACTCTGGAAAGTTTTGTCTTATTTTTTTACAGATAGGGTTGAGATCTCTAAAATTTGCCAACCAGGACAAGACGCGTGATAACCCCGGATTTTAGAGCCCAGAACCCGGACATGCCAACAGGTTTTTATAAACATAGTCCGGGTTAAAATCGCGGCGTGCGGGCACAGTGCGTATGTCGCGGGCGGTTTACGACTTCGAATTTTTTAACCCGGACTACAAATTCAAACAAAAGATGAGCTACAAATGATTATAGCCCCATTCCAGGAGGTGGATAGTTGAACTCTGCAATGTTGAATCACACTCACAGAGACATCTAGCGGGAATAACGCTAATCATCATGCGGTGTGTAGAGATCGATGCAGAGTACTCAAAAGGTTCTACAACGGCGCAACGCGCCCTTTTTTAGGGTTCCGTACCCAAAGGGTAAAACGTGACCCTATTACTAAGGCTCCGCTGTCCGTCCGTCCGTCACCAGGCTGTATCTCATGAACCGTGATAGTTAGACACTGGAAATTTTCACACATGATGTATTTCCGTTGCCGCTATAACAACATATACAAAAAAATAGAATAAAATAAATATTTAAGGGGGCTCCCATACAAAAAACGTGATATCTAACATGAGAGTACCTTGATTTTGCTACTCAACACTAGATGTCTCCTAATGCGTTCAAGGCATTAGGAGACATTGTATTATTGCCGCTACTCACTCATAGATGTCGTGGCAATAGAAAATTAAATAAATGGATACTATTTTGCTTATTATAGAATAAAACTAAAATTAATGGTACGGAACCCTTCGTGCGCGAGTCCGACTCGCACTTGGCCGGTTATTAGAGTTCCGTAGCTCGACAAGGAACCCTTATAAATTCGTTCATCACGGGGGGTAAAGGATGTGCTGTCAAATAGTTATATCGGCAATGCCTTTACATGGATCCGGGTATGTCCTAAAACTGCGACCAGAACCACCGGAGGATGGGCAGCAGCGTCCTAATAGTACACGGTGAACGTACTGCGATCCCCAAGCCGCCTGCCAAGCGTAGGGATTATGGCAACACCCCTCTCTATGAGGGAAGACCTTGTCCAACAGTGGACGTTAATTGGCTGATGATGTGTGATGTGCTTTTTTTTTATTTTATTATTATTCTGTAATAGGCTTGCGTTTGACCGCCAACTCACCTGATGTTAAGCGCGATGCGGCCTACGATGGAGCACGCTTGCCTACGCTTAGAAGAAACCGATTCACTCGTGATTTGAAGACACCCAGATTGTAACTATCGGGGAACACCCATTCCGGCAGCGCATTCCACAGACTAGCAGTTCGCACAATAAAAGTGGAATCAAAGCGCTTCGTACGGGTTTTCGGAATATCAACCATGAAGCTGTGTCGATTTTTCGTTCCCGCTCTGGCAGTCCGATAGAAAAATGGGGAGGAGGGAATTAGATCATGCAGATCTGATGCACACTCTCCGAAATGTATCGGGGAGTGTGCATCAGATGCATCAATGTGCCTTTACATAATGAAATGGTGAAGTGGCAAAGTTCAATGGCGTTGTTTACATTCTCGTTAGTATTCGTTGCAACGGCAGGAAATTCCAACAACGTCACCGACGATCTTATTTTAAACTGACGACGCTAAGACGAAAGATATTGTGAAATCATCATCAGATCGCTCGAAGAACCGATAATCGATGGGGAAGAAAGGTTCTTGAGTGGAGACCGCGAACCGGAAGATGCAGCGTAGGTAGGCCTCCCACTAGATGGACCGACGACATTGTGAGATTCGCGGGCATCCAGTGGATGCAGATGCCAAGTTGTTCAGTGTGGAGGTTAAAGGAGGCTTATGTTCAGCAGTGGACGTCTTATGGCTGATGATGATGATTGTGAAATCAGTGCATTTTCGCCGCCGCATCACGGCATTTTTAACCAATGACGCAAAAATATGGCTGTTAAAACAAATAACAATACTTTCTCGAACCAACTCCATACGTTTTTAACTTTGATAATATATAGTTTGGATCTGCCTTTAAACTCGAGCTAGTACCGAAAAGTCTGCCAAAAACTGAAAGGGGCGAGGTAAACACGTATTGCACACACTGACATATTGTTACTAGTTCTACAAACGCACACTTCAATATTGAGCGCACACAACTGCAAATGATGTGATCAAAATGTATACGAATAGACGACCACTTGGAGGTGTAAATGCCAGAGGGGAAACTGTAGGTATAACGCTTCCATTTATTTATTTTTTCTGAGGTTTTTAACCCAAAAATGTTATTACGAGATAGAAGACTTTTTAGACGATAATTAATGAGAAAATAAATATTGATCTCTTAAGTTAAGAACGTAAATATCAAAAGATTTGTATGATTTCATATACAGTCAAACCTGGGTAAGTGAGAACTGGATAAGTGAGAAAACTCTATAAGTGAAAGTAATAGCCAGGCCCCGTCATTTTAAGCTCCCAAAACCTCTATTAGCGAGAAACAGAAACCTTTGTAAGAGAGAGTCGTTTTTCCCTCATGGACCTCCGTAAGTGAGACTGCTACTTATATATACCCCTATAAGCGACAGTCGAGCTTCATTTATTTATATTATTTAGGAGGAACAAATGACATAACATATTACAAATTTAACATCTGCTGTTTTATGACTCATTCTTAACTTTCGTGGAACTTCCTACCATTGTTTATGTATTGTTTTCTCATCAATATTGTACCTATTCCATTTCGTGGAACTAAATAACGTTGTTATTTTATCGCATTCTTTTCGAATGGACACGTGTGCCTGTGTACCGTCCTGTTTGTCGGTCTTACTCAGTTTATCGTTAATCAATTGCGAAGGAAAGTCTGTTCTGCATCATGTCAAAACGGAAAATTAAAGTACTGTCATTAAGTGATAAACTTAAAATGGTGAATGCGTTTGAATCCGGAAAATCGCGAAATGAAATAAAAAATAAAAAATATAATTAATGCACATAATTTTATCATATTTACTTACTACATTCGTACTTGCTGTGACTTTTTATTGTTGCGTATCTCTATAAGAGAGAAACGCTACCCATGTACCTGCATTAGCGAGAAACTCGGGTTAGTGAGAAACCTCTATAAGCGAGAATGAGATTGTGCTCCCTTGAACTCTCGCTTATCCAGGTTTGACTGTATTATTAATTTATTATAATAATAATAATATTTATGTGGGATGTTGACTCGACGATCATTGTCCCGATAGTCGTATCGGTGAACGGCCTTATAGCGAAGAGCCTCGACCACCACCTTAAGAGGCTCTCGCTAGACGGTTGGGTCAAGGGTCAGATGCAGAAGGCAGTAATTCTTGACACGGCACGCATTGTCAGGAGGTTCCTCACTCTGCAGCCCTATCCACCGGTAGCTTGGGCCCTGCCCCGCTGCCGGCGGCACCCTAGGCTTAAGTTTTTTTAGAATATTTTGTTTTTATATAGATATTGTAAAAAAACTTAAATTTAAGAAGTGAAATAAATGTGTGATAATAATATTTAATAATATTTCTGGAACATTATTGCACACACGGTCATCTGACCCCAAACTAAGCAAAGCTTGTAATATGGCAGCCAGAGACTGATATACATACATATATATTTTTAAATACATACTTAAATAGATATTAACACCCAGCCATAGAACAAACACAAATGTTCATCACACAAATGTTTGTCCTAGATGGGAATCGAACCCACGCCCCCAAGCACAGAAACTAGGATCACTACCAACTGAGCCACCGAGGCAGTCATATTACCTCGTAACATGGTAACAAGAAAAAAAAAACACTTGTTACCATTTCACTCCGTCAAATTAAAAGATATCGAAATAAAACATTTTTTGTTTATAATGTTATGATAGTCACTTGAGTGTGTCACTTTTTGTAAATTAACACTCAGTAATTTTATATCGTCAATAATGTACAAATGTACGAGCGAGAAAGCTGCAGACGAATAGAGGCCTCTTAATAAAGGCACTGGCCGGAAAAAAAAAACTTATCTATTAAACAACAGTTTTTTTCTTTTAATTGAACAATGGGCTTGCGCTTGGCCGCTAACTCGGCTGATGTTAATTTTTATTTATTTATTTTAAAAAAAAAACTTAGTTACTTATTTGAAAATACAGCCATTAATAGGTCTATAATATTAGTAGTAACAGTAGCGTTAAAAATCACTATTTATATTTAAAAAAAAACATATATAGCAAACTAAGCACCAAAAAGCTGAATTAGATTAAATTTAGAAAAGTTAATTTATAAATAAAAACAAGCACATTTGAATTCATATAGCATAGGTATATCTACACTAATATTATAAAGAGGAAAGATTTGTACCTATTTTTGTATGTTTGTAATGAATAGGCTCCGAAACTACTGAACCGATTTGAAAAATTCTTTCACTGTTGGGAAGCTACACTATCCCCGGGTGACATAGGCTATATTATATTTTGTAGCGAGGCCGAAGGCCGAGCTTACACTCGTGCGAAGCCGGGGCGGACGGCTAGTAATATGTAAGTTAAGCGATGATGCGGCCCACGATGAAGCAAGCTTGCCTAGAAGAAACTGATTCACTCGTGATTTGAAGACACCCAGATTGTAACTATCGGGGAACATCCATTCGGGCGGCGCATTCCAGAGAGCAGTTCGCACAGTAAAAGTGGAATCAAAACGCGAATTGATCTCACAATGCTAGCCCCATGCAACAATGTTCACCCTTTGAGCGAAATAAAGGCCAACATTTGGTCATGAGTTGCATTGACCAGACAAGATTAAGATAAGATGAAAATTGTTTACTCCCGATTCTCACGGTCCCATGATTTCGACCCCAAAACGCTCAAAAATATACCCACTGTGCTTTAGAGGTCAATAATATTAATTAGAAAATTCAAAAAACATACCTCGCAACTTTTTATATCTCGATTTCTGCATTACGAAAGAAAACACACACAAAACAACGTAACACTGGAACGAAACGTGTCAAATGTTTTAGATGACAACTTATGTGCACCCGTGGCGAAATATCGGAACTAAAATTATTGGCGGGAGCTGTCAGTTTCATATATACAAAACGACGACGGTGGCTCCTTCATTCAACACTGAAGATAAATTGGTCACATGTAACAATGGCGAAATGTCACTAAAATTTTTGCGGCTACCTTCGGATTTGCGTTTTTTCCCCTCGGTTTTTTGATTTTATTTTGATGGTACTTGTGAATGACTTCAATAATTTTGCCATGTAGATAGCACAAAATTATGCTTTAAAAAAATAGGAAAAGTTTTTTTTTTTCTGTTAACGTTATTTATCTAAATGATTATGGTGTTTTAGGGTTGTTTTTTTTTTTTTTTTAATTTATTTATTAGAGACCTACGTTTCTTTTATGGTAAACGATTTTGATTATTTTCAATGGATTTAATAAAAGAACAAATTAAAACCCAACTTAACATAGAACCTCCGCCTTTTTTGAAGTCGGTTCTAATAGCCTGAAGGAATACAACTATCGGTCCATATGTACATATAATTTTTAAACAATTTTCTTTTAACTCCTAACCGTTGAGGAGTTGTACCCTTCATCATCAGCTCATCCATATGAGGTGATGATTATCAGATGAAAATACTTGAACAGCTATAGAAAATATATGAACAATTTAATAAGGTGCCTATAAAATTTGAGGGTTGTCCTCTATTTCCCTGAGACCCAGTGCCGGATTTATATTTTTTACGAGTGTAGGCCACTTTATTTCCGCCGCCCCAAGTACCATTCTAAAATAATAATTTTCCATATTATTATATTATATTTCATTTTATTTGGAAAACATACAGTGATAGCTTTCAGCATTAATGCCGAGACGGACCCATTCGACAATAATTTGTGTTTTTCAGTTATAAGGTTTTTTTTTTTTATGTATGTCGAATAAATTTATTTTCTTTCGTTCTTTTCTGATAAATAACTAGATTACTTATATATTAAAAATGTATCCTTATGTTTGGTTATGTAAGTAGTAAGTAAGTAGCTTCCTCTTAAATCTGCCTAGGACGCTGCCGCCCCTAGGCCGCGGCCTTTATGGTCTATTGACAAATCCAGGACTGCTGAGACCCCATCATCAGATCCTGTCGTGCGTGACAATAGGACCAAATTTGAAGTATACCAAACAAAAGTTTTTTTTTTTTTAGTTGATTGAATCAGGCGTTACTTTGCGGAAGTCCATTTTCAAAACTGTTTTAATGATGAATTTCTAGTGTAATTCCGCTTCTACGTCGCTTCAAGTACAATAAGGAATTTGTGATAAATATTTGTTGATAATGTTAATTTTATTGAGTTAAATTTTGCCTAACCTGATATAAAATATTAATTACATAAATTGAAAATTAACGTAACCTGAAACAAAAATTAATTAATTCTGAATTATTTTTAATTAAAAAAATATTAAAGTAATCTGAAACAAAAATTAATTAATTCTGTCACATGAAATATGATAATACTAAATCTGAAAACAAAAATGTATTAATTCTGAAACATAATATAATATATATATATATATATTAATTGAAATTACATGTATTTTAATTTAATTTAAAAAAGTAATAAATTGTACCCGTTTCCTTAGTGCACTTTGTCGACACGTGTTTCGCCTCTTCACGAGGCATCCTCAGGACGTGTTGACTCGTCGAGCGCTTGGCCGAGAATTCTCGGCCAAGGCCAAGGTTAGGCAAAATTAAACTCAATAAAATTAACATTATCAACAAATATTTATCACAAATTCCTTATTGTACTTGAAGCGACGTAGAAGCGGAATTACACTAGAAATTCATCATTAAAAGTTTTTTTTTTTTTATCGGTCAACAGTTGGCTGATATGTCGATGAACTCTCTAAAATAATTATCAATATAAAAAACAGACTTCATAAAAATGTCTGAACTTGACCAAATTGAAATGGAACCAAACGGAAAGCACCAGCTTTCAAATAAATAAAAACATCAAAATCGGTTCACCCGGTCGAAAGTTCTGAGGTAAAAAAAAAAAAATTGTCGAATTGAGAACCTCATACTTTTTGGATGTCAGTTAAATATATATATATATATATAAACAGTGGAACATAGAACCTCCGCATTTTTTGAAGTCGGTTAAAAAGACTTCGAACGTGAAAAATAACCACTGTTTGTGTAGTCTGGGACACCCTGCGACCAGGTGAAGTGACGACTTGCGTAAAACGGCGTGTCAAAACAGGATGCAAAGAACTGCCGACCGAGTTCAGTGGCGTGCATTAGGAGAGGCCTATGTCCAGCAGTGGACGGATGCAGGCTGATGATGGTGATGAAAAAATGTTTTCGGGTTCCGTATTAAAAGGCTTGCTTATACTAATTAATATACTTGTTAACGCCTCTACACAAGATATTATCTGGGCTGAACTACTAACACAGCGTAAAAATAATAATCATCATGATCAGCCAGAAGACATTCACTGCTGAACATAGGCCCCCTTTAATGGAATGTATGTAGGGTTCAGAACCGGGACATCCCGGAACCGAAAATACCAGGATTTCCCGGTTTTTTAAAACGTAATTTAAGAACCGGGATCCAAAACCGATTCCCGGTTTTTTCGGTACTTTCGGGACTCTGTATCGACAACATAAAATCTCGTTTTTAAAGCACAAATTTTACTGTCCGACTGTCTGTTTGTATCTTTGTATCAAACATGCACTGTTATTTAGAATTATCGACATTTTCCACAAGAAACATAAAGGTTTGTAGAAGCAAAACGCTGAAAATCTTCGGTTTTTACGATGGGAGATGAAGACGATTTAGACTGTACCTATACCTTTAGCTTGATTTTAATTTTGTTTTTTAATCAGTTTGCATTAGATGGCCAACTCGCCTGATGATGCGGTCTACGAATAATGTATGGAATACGAAAAAGATAAGTTTTCAAAAACCTAAGGTACTTATTCTTAGTCAAAAACTATCAAAACTTGTTCTAAAGTCTTCAGTACGTGTGTGACATGGGGGGCGCTTACCATCAGGTGGCCCGTCTGCTTGATTGCCACCGCATTAAAAAAACATATCAGTCATAGGACTGCACGTCAAACATATCAGTCGTAGGACTGCACGTCAGAAGCGCCAAAATGTTCGTCCAAAATGTTGTTTTTTGTAGTGGTAGGACTCTTTTGCAGGGGTCCGCCTGGGGAAGTACCACACCTTTGCCAGTTATTCAACCGCCAAGCAGTAGTGTGCAAACACTACTGTGTTCCGGATTGAAGGGCAATGTTTCCAGCGTAATTACGGGGCACACAGAGATTTAACGTCTTATATCTCGGGGTGACGAGCGCAGTGCATTGCCATCCAGGGTTTTGAACTGTTGAAGTTCAACATTCTGAGTGGCGTTGAGCTGTTATGGGCAAGCGTGAAGAGCCATCAGGCGAGCGACTTCGCTCGTCTCGTAACTCAGTATCATAAAAAAAAAAACAATTCGGCTGTTTTCGTACAATTTCGCAATCTTCGACCACATCGTCGCTTACCAAGCGACGATGTGGTCGAAGATGAAGCACGCAGACTTAGAAGATACCACCTATTCTATTCACTCTGGCCTTGGAAAGGCCCAGATTATATATCTCTCAGGAAACAAGGACGCCGGTATCATCATATCATAAAATAAAAATAATAATTACTCAACGGGCCTAAAGAAGTTTTCACTTCAAAAACTCACCTTTCTTCGAAGACTTCACCGACAGCAACCCATCTTCATGCGTGGCAGGTGGAACGATCAGCACCTGGTTTCCTTCTAGAAGCTTCTCTTCCGCTTCATCTCCCTCCGTCTCCTCTATCACCGACCGGATCGGCGCCGCCATCTTGGCAACATACAAAATGGCCGACTCGACAAAATGGCGCCCGTCTCAACCAATCAGAACATATTCCTTGGAATGTTTGTAAAGTTTAACTACATAGTTTCTATGTAGGGGTTTTTTCAGTCTTCGGTTTTGGCTGGAGTCTGTAACAAGAGAAATTAACATTATTACAATACAACACTTTATTAATAACACCATAGTTACAAGTCAAACTTCTCCAGTACACTCTTCTACTACAATGTATATAAAATTATATTTTAATAATATTATTATGTATAGGTCTAGGGGTACATTAAATTAAATAATAATTTATTCAATTAAACAAATAAAAATTATTATGAACAAAAATGTCATTACGATAATAATTAGATATGTCAAATTCAAAATAATCCATCATTATTTACTACAGCTACCTGAAATATTAAATAAATATCTGGGACATCATCGCACACATGGTCATCTGACCCCAAACTAAGCAAAGCTTGTAATATGGCTGCCAGAGACTGATATACATACATATATATTTTTAAATACATACTTAAAAAGATATTAACACCCAGACATAGAACAAACACAAATGTTCGTCACACTAATGTTTGTTATAGATGGGAATCGAACCCACGCCTCCAAGCACAGAAGTTAGGTTCACTACCGACTGAGCCACCGGGGCAGTCTATATTAATGGATGAATCCATTAATATTTCAGGCAGTTTAATATAGTCATTAAAATTATAATATTGTTGGTCAAGGAGCCAAGTTTTAAGTCTGACTTTAAACGCTTTATTAGTTTTGTTATACAAACTTTGTATGATTCTGTACCCAAAGGGTAAAAATGGGACCCTATTACTGAGCCTACGCTGTCCGTCCGTCCTACCTTTTTCTCGTTCTTTCGAAAATTTGTCGTCCTGTATTTGTCGTACTGTTTTTTTGAGCCTTTCGTGACTTCACTAGTAAGCTAGTGGCTTCAAGGGAAGATCATCGCTGTTTGGTAAACAGCATTATGGAGTTGAGGCCATTTTTAACCGACGTCCAAAAAGGAGGAGGTTAACAATACATTTGTGTGATGAACATTTGTGTTTGTTCTATGTCTGGGATTTAATATCTATTTAAGTATGTATTTAAAAATATATATGTAAGTATATCAGTCTCTGGCAGCCATATTACAAGCTTTGCTTAGTTTGGGTTCAGATGACCGTGTGTGCAAAAACGTCTCAGTTTTTTTTATTTACTTGATATTTACCGTGTTTTTTTTTATTGAAAAATAGGCTTGCGCTTGGCCGCCAACTGGCCTGATGTTAAGCGATGATGCGGCCTACGATGGATCACGCTTGCCTAGAAGAAACCGATAAAGGTGTTAATATCTATTTAAGTATGTATTTGAAATATATATATATGTATATCAGTCTCTGGCAGCCATATTATAAGCTTTGCTTAGTTTGGGGTCAGATGACCATGTGTGCAATAATGTCCCAGATATTTATTTATTTACTAGCTGTACCAGCGACTTTGTCCGCGATTTCTTCAGAAAAAAATAGCCTATGTCCGTCCTCATGATACATACTATTACCTCGCAAAATTTTATCGAGATCGGTTAAGCCGTTTAGCCGTGATTATGTAGCAAACAGACAGAGTTACTTTCGCATTTATAATATTAGTATGGATACCAGGGCCCAACAGTTCCAGGCTCCAGAACACTATCTCAGACCGCCAAACTGTGACGAACTCAGGCGCTGAACCACGACGGTTTTCAACAAAAGCTTGCTATAATTATAATAATAGACATTCTGAATCGGGGGAAGTGACGTCATTTCCTGATGATAACGGGGCAGTTGATCTTGAACCTTATATTTTCTTTAACCTTATATAAAATGGTTATTGTGCCACCGCTATGCGGTCAGTGGTAACTGTAGCTGTATTTTTAACTGACTTCAAAAAAGGAGGAGGTTCTATGTTCCACTGTATTTTAACCGACTTCCAAAAAGGAGCAGGTTCTCTATTCGACGTATTTGTTTTTTGTTACTTCTTAACTTTCGACTGGGTGAACCGATTTTGACGATCCTTTTTTATTTGAATGCTGGTGCTTCGCGTGTGGTTCCATTTCATGGTCCAGTTCTGTCATTTTTATGAAGTCGGTTTTTTTAATACTGATAATTATTTTTAATGTATGTTCACAGATTTCTCCGCCATTAATAAATTGATTTTGATTATTCCTTTTTGTTTGATACACACGAGAGAGAGAGTCCGAGTCACACAACAGGCAACGGAGAGAGCTATGCTCGGAGTTTCTTTGAGCGATAGAATCCGGAACGTAGATATTCGCCAAAGAACCAGAGTCACTGATATATCTATTAAAATTTGCAATTTTTTTTTTTTTAACGTTGAAGTGGCAATGGGCAGGCCACATCGCTCGAAGAACCGATAACCGATGGGGAAGAAAGGTTCTTGAGTGGAGACCACGAACTGGAAGACGCAGCATAGGTAGGCCTCCCACTAGATGGACCGACGACATCGTGAGAGTCGCGGGCATCCAGTGGATGCAGATGGTAAGATGTCGCTCAGTGTTGAGGTTAAAGGGGGAGGCCTATACAGCAGTGGACGGACGTCTTCTGGCTGATGATGAGTACAATGACCTCCTTTCGGCTTTGACAGTCTATATGCGTAACCCTGTAGATCTGAAGATAGCAAAAAAGATTCTGCCTCATAGAACAAAACTGGTCCGACGTAGACACACCCATTACCAGTGCAAACCGGTTTTGCGTGAAAACAAGCTTACTACAATGATTGTTAAGCAAGGTACTCACTGGGGAACCTAGTGCTTAGCTTAGTGCGATTATTTCCCATGGGAGGTTTTCCAAATAGCATTAAAATAATCGGCCAAGTGCGAGTCGGACTCGCGCGAAGGGTTCCGTACCATTATCGATAAGGGGGCTCCCATACAACAAAGGTGATTTTTTTTGCTCGTTTTCGCTCGATATTGATAACGGCAACAGGTAGACGCTTGAAACGTTCACAGAATATTTAGTTATATATTCACTTTAAAAATAAATGATTAAGTAAAATAAAATTAATATTTAACGGGGGCTCAACGGGGCCATACAACAAACGTGTTTTTTTGCCGTTTTTAGGGTTCCGTACCCAAAGGGTAAAACGGGACCCTATTACTAAGGCTCCACTGTCCATCCGTCCGTCTGTCACCTGGCTGTATCTCATGAACCGTGACAGTTAGACAGTTGAAATTTTCACAGATGATGTATTCTGTTGCCGCTATAACAACAAATCGAAAAAATAGAATAAAATAAATATTTGAGGGGGCTCCCATACAACAAATGTGATCATTTTTTTGGTCGTTTTTGCTCGATATTGATAACGGTAACAGGTAGACCCTTGAAATATTCACAGAATATGTAGTTATATATACACTTTAAAAATAAAATAAAATAAATATTTAAGGGGGGCTCCCATATAACAAACGTGTTTTTTATCGTTTTTATAGATAATGGTACGGAACCCTTCTTGCGCGAGTCCGACTCGTAATTAGCCGATTTTTATTTCAATATACAATTTATACCTGATAATTAGATTTGACATGTAAATTTATATTTATGAATAAAAGACTGACTTTATATTCTATGGGTCTCCAGCAGGATAAAAACGGTGGAAAGACAATTTTTCCACGGCCCGTGCTAAGCCTGCAGTGAGTCCCACGCTTTATGTACATCAGTATGAGTACAAATACGCATTCAGTGGTACAAAGACGCGTAGCAACGTCCAATTAAAACTAATTCTCGTAGCTTCAGATAACAACAAAGACAAGGTCGATGACCTTGATGCCAGTGATAGTGATACTCAACTGATACTATGCCTTGCATTCTGTTTCGACTGTGAACACTTCACCAATTTACCGAGCGAGGAGAAGTCTCAGAGCCGTTATAGACGTCAACTTGGGTGACGTCAACCACGGCAACCAACGAGAGAAAAAGAGAGGGAAATTATGTTCTCACTCTTCCTCTCCCGTTGGTCAGACGGCGGTTCGTCAGCCAAGTTCGATACGTCTGTAACGGGTCTCAGAGTGTCTTGTGCGAGTTTTCCAATTACGTTTATTCACTCGATCGCCTCTACGTTATGTATGAATAAAAACAGCTCCATCTGGCGTCATGTAGATGGAACTGCGGTTGACATTCCGAAAACCCGTACAAAGCGCTTTGATTTCACTTTTATTGTGCGAACTGCTAGTATGTGGAATGCGCTGCCTGAATGGGTGTTCCCCGATAGTTACAATTTGGGTGTTTTCAAGTCAAAAGTGAATCGGTTTCTTCTAGGCAAGCGTGATCCATCGTAGGCCGCATCGTCGCTTAGCATCAGGCGAGTTGGCGGCTAAGCGCAAGCCTATTTTACAATTAAAAAAAACTGCTCTTTTTAGGATTCCATATTCCATACCCAAAAAGTAAAAACGGATCCCTATTACGAAGCCTAAGCTGTCTGTCTGTCTGTCCGTCCTACCTTTTAACAGCTGTATGTTTCATACCGTAATAGATAGTTAAATTAACACAGAATATGTAATGTTACGACGGATAAACTAAGAAATTAAAAATTCAAAAAGTAAAAACTAAAGGGGACGACAGGGGCCAATTAGGTCATTGCCATTATGGCTACCAGAGACTGATATACGTACATATATATTTTAATTAGATATTAACATCCAGACATAGAACAAACACAAATGTTCATCACATGAATGTTTGTCCTAGGTGGGAATCGAACCCACACCCCCAAGCACAGAAGCTTGGTTCACTACCAACTGAGCCACCGGGGCAGTCAAACTATTTAGCATAATGTGCAATAAATAATTATCATCGACTTCATAAAAAAGTCAGAACTGGACCAAATTGATATAAGACCACACGGGAAGCACCAGCTTTCAAATAAAAAAAGAATCATCAGTTCTGAGGTAACATACTTTTTTTTTAAACAGTCGAATTGAGAGCCTCCTTTTTGGAAGTAGGTTAATGATTTGACTTTAATCATTTTGGGCACTCTACCTGAAATTAATTATCATTTAGGACTACTTAATTAAATCTATTTTAATTATATAATTAAATTCAAAATAAGGTGAAAAAAAAAAAACTTTTATCATAATATGCTATTTGGTCCCGCAGTTCTCGTTAAGATGACAGTCAGACAAACATATTTTTTTATGTATTTACGTAGATTAATGTAGATCCGTAATAAAATACGTGGAGATAGCAAAAGGGTAGGCATAATTACGTACATTTGCATTCACTATCATAATAATTCTAGGTGTGCGATTATTTATAGCAGTGATAACACTGTTAGGCGCAACGCTGACTAAGGACTTGCCATGACACTAATTGCAAAAAAAGGTTATTTTAATAGTCATCAAAAAAAACCGGGACATCCTTGTTTTTGGGTTTTTGATCTGCCTTTGTACCATTTCTTTATTTTGAATCACGGCACTAATCTTAATAAGCGTGAAACAAGTCATAGTCACAGTCAGAGTCAAGCAAAGTAAGTCACAGTCAAGTCAAAATCATGGCCCAGTTAAATGGTGGAGGCTTTACAATAGGCTTCTATGGGGTTTTGGAAACAACATGAAAAGACATATTTGACCTCGTTATATCACTTGCCTACACTCGAGCACGTTCACGAGCCATTAATAAATAATAATCCATTAATATTATAAATAACAATTTCGCCTTCTGTGCTTGGGGGCGTGGGTTCGATTCTCACCTAGGACAAACATTTGTGTGATGAACATTTGTGTTTGTTCTATGTCTGGGTGTTAATATCTATTTAAGTATGTATTTAAAAATATGTATGTATGTATATCAGTCTCTGGCAGCCATATTACAAGCTTTGCTTAGTAATAGTTAGTTTGGGGTCAGATGACTGTGTGTGCAATAATGTCCCAGATATTTATTTATTTAGTTTTTTCCACGTTGGCGCCAATACTCCGAAACATCCATTCAGGCAGCGCATTCCACAGACTGGCAGTTCACACAATAAAAGCGCAATCAAAGCACTTCGTACGGGTTTTCGGAATATCAACCATGAAGCGGTGTCGTTTTTCGAGCCCACTCTGACAGTCCGTTATAATAATTCTCGCTGTTTAAAATACTGAACATTCACAATGTCGTCGGTCCATCTAGTGGGAGGCCTACCTACGCTGCGTCTTCCGGTTCGTCGTTTCCACCCATGAACCTTTCTTCCCCATCGGTTATCAGTTCTTCCAGGGCAGCGTTGTGGCCTGCCCATTGCCACTTTTGCATTGGATGCAGATGGCAGGTTATCATTCAGTGTGGACGTTAAAGGGGGAGGCCTATGTTCAGCAGTGGACGTCTTATGGCTGATGATGATGGAAAACTGAAAAAACTCGCTTTATTTCGTTAATCCTGAAATTCCTAGTAAGGATAATGAGACAAACTATTTAAATTATTGCATTGTCATCGGTCCTTGATAAGTTTGCAAAGTTTCAAATCAATCGTCGTTTTGAAAGGAGTGAAAATCACGTTCAAAGATTCCGTTACATAGATACATACCAAGCTAATAAAAGCGTGTTAAAAATGGACAGGATGTAATTAGATCATGCAGATCCGCGACTTGCGAAGATATAGGGGTCGCGAGTATCAGTTCAGGGCGAACAACTAATACAATACGAGTTAATATAAAGGGTTACGCGGAAAAGATGCACTAAGCCGTAAGGGGTTCGTTATTCCCATCATTCCAGATATCGCAAAACAAAAAAACAGTATGTGCGACCTTTTTCTATGGAACAGCTGTTATTTTTTCGTGGTTTCAGTGTTGCTTCCCATTATGTAGTCAAAGTTGTTCATAATGATGAGTACAACCCCTTTTCCGTTTAGTACACTCTTTCCGCGTAACCTTGTATGTAGTACGTATGCAGGTATATTTTATGACTTTCATTGAACACTTCTCCTTGACATGAATCCCTAAACAGCGTTTTATTACCTGCTTATTCGCACTAAGGTTAGGCATTTCGTGCGACAGTTTCAATTTGAATAGTTATTTCGTGATAAAAGTTGTAGTGTTAATCACCTAGACGACATGGCCCACCGGATAAGCAAGTTGAAGTGGCAGTGGGCAGGGCACATATAGCACGCAGAACAGATGGCCGATGGGGCCGAAATATTCTTGAATGGACCGGTAAGCGCAGCGTAGGACGTCCATACAAGATGGACGGACGACATAAAAGAGACCGCAGGGAAACGCTGGATGCAGGCCGCTTCCAACCGGCCCTTTTGGAGATCGATGGAGCTTATGTCGTATGGCTGAAATGATGATGGTGATGTGGTACAATAAATTGACGCATGTTCCTACACACGCAGTGATGACACATGGTGGTAGTTTTGACAGAGGAAAGGGTCGTCCAGCTGCAACTGCTCCAGCTGGTCGTCGACCATATTGTCGCCATCGAAGGGCGAACCTATACTCGATAGCACAGGACCAAGGCAGATGGCATAGCAAGATGGACGGACGAACTAAAAGAGAACGCAGGGAAACGCTGGATGCAGGCCGCTTCCAACCGGCCTTTTTGGAGATCGATGGGGGCTTATGTCCAGCAGTAAACGTCCTATGGCTGAAATTATGATGATGATATATATAATATAACTTATACCCTTGCGAAGCCGTGACGGGTCGGTAGCTAGTACCAGCAAGAACGATCATATAATGGATCCTTGGTAAGAGTTCAGTTGACACACTTTGATCGTGAGAGTCGCGGGCATCCAGTGGATGAAGATGGCAGGATGTAGTTCAATGTGGAGGTTAAAGGGGGAGGCCTATGTTCAGCAGTGGACGTCTTATGGCTGATGATGATGACACACTTTGAGTACGGGACTCTCAAATCATTGCCGAGCCGTCGACTGATTAGCTGATAATGATAACTTGACAGGTCGATAATGGATTGATAAGAAATATCAGGACGCCCAGACACTCAACGAGCTTATAGAATTCACATATTATATTACCTTGTTTGTTTTTAACTCTGTAATAAGCTTGCGTTTGACCGCCAACTCGCCTGATGTTAAGCGACGATACGGTCTACGATGGAGCACGCTTGCCCAGAAGAAACCGATTCACTCGAGATTTGAAGACACCCAGATTGTAACTATCGGGGAACACCCATTCCGGCAGCGCATTCCACAGACTAGCAGTTCGCACAATAAAAGTGGAATCAAAGCGCTTCGTACGGGGTTTCGGGTGCCCGCTCTGGCACAAAATATCGACACCGCTATATGGTTGTTTGTTTAAAAAAAAAACGAGTGGGAAATCTTCCAAAGATACCCGGCTGCATTGGGGTGCAGCCAGGTTATGTGGGATTATACCCACTAAACCCAGGTGACCAGCCTTAGTGCTTGACAAGAGGGCTCCGGGATCTCCAGAGGAACGCACCGGAGCCCTCAGCACTGCGCTACGGCTCCTCCCGAGACAACTGCGTGTTGTCTCAGCCCCTCCACTCACGACAACGTCCATCAAAATTAATTCAGAGTTGGCGGAGAAATCAGTGAACTCCTACATGAAAAAAACTGGAACATAGGACTCCGCCATTTTTGGAGTCGGTTAAAAAGCCCTTTCATTCAAAGCGTTGTCAACCCACTTGTTGACCGAGATCGAGAAATAAAACTCTTGCGCATTCATGTCAAGAGCTACTTACTATTCAGGTCAACCAGATCGGAATTGGAACCATATAATTGCATTCAGCAAATACTTTTTTTACCGACTTAAAAAAGAGGACTGTTCCATGTTCCACTGTTGTTGTTTTTTTTTTTTTTTTATGTATGAATTTTAGTGTGGGTATAGTTTTGAATGCGTATACGACAAAGTTTAACGCACTTATCTTAATAATTATAGAAATTAAAAGGTTCCAAACAATTCGGACAGACGGACAGACAGACAGACAGACGGACGGACAGACCTAAAAGGGTTCCTTGTCGGGCTACGGAACCCTAAAAAGGACTGTTCTATGTGCCACTGTATTTTTTTTATGCCATAGGTGGCAAACAAGCAGACGACCGCCTGATGGTAAGCAGTCACCGTCGCCTATGGATACTTGTAACACCAGAGGCATCAGAAATACGTTACCGACCCTTCAAGACTCTATTAGCTCGCCTTTTGAAGAACCCCATGTTATAGCTTCTCCGAAGCACCGCGGAAAGTATCTCATTCCACATTTTGCAGGTGTGAGGCAAGAAAGATCGTGTGAATCGCACAGTATGCGATTTCCACTGATCTATGATATGTGGATGCGCTTTCAAACGGTTTTATTTTTTATGTATGGTTTTGAATGCGTTTTTTTAATTTTTTTTCTTTATACATAACAATACAATTTTAAATTAATGTTGCACCAAAAAACCACAGTTGGTTTGAGATGGTGCTCACATCCTCCGCGGCGCTTACAAAAAACAGATAAATAATAAATATGAACTACCCTCATAAAAAATACATACCTACAGCATCGTAATTTAAGCTCAATGTAACCAAATGTACCAGAACTCGTGAGTTGAAGTGAAGTTGCGCACGAGTCAAGCTCGGGCGCAACTTCACCATGTATTTGTGCGTGATCGTGTATTTATATCTACTGGTATAATTCACGTAGTTTTGGGAGCGATTTTGTCTCACTTTGGCAGTGCGCCGTAATCCATCTTTATTTTTTACTAGCCGTCCGCCCCGGCTTCGCACGAGTGTAAGCTCGGCCTTCGGCCTCGCTACAAAATATAATATAGCCTATGTCACCCGGGGATAGTGTAGCTTCCCAACAGTGAAAGAATTTTTCAAATCGGTTCAGTAGTTTCGGAGCCTATTCATTACAAACATACAAAAATAGGTACAAATCTTTCCTCTTTATAATATTAGTGTAGATTTGATCTGAGGCCGTTATATGGTAGGATTGACAGACAGGCAGCGTAGGCTTAGTACTAGGGTCCCGTTTACACCTTTTGGACACGGATCCCTAACAACAGTCAAACACTCCATGATCAAGCCCTTTAGTCTTGAGCATCGACGCAAAGTTTCTAGTCTATCAGTTTTTTATAGAATACATTTCGGAGAGTGTGTATCAGATCTGTATGATCTATTTCCTTCCTGACCATTTTTCTATCGGACTGCTCGAGCGAGCAAGAAAAAACGACACTGCTTTTCGGTTGATATTCCGAAAACCCGTACGAAGCGCTTTGATTCCACTTTTAATATGAGAATTGCTAGTCTGTAGAATGCGCTGCCTGAATATGTTCCCCGATAGTTACAATCTAGGTGTCTTCAAATCACGAGTGAATCCATTGATTATAGGAATTCGTGCTCCATTGTAGACCGCATCGTCGTTTAACATCAGGCGCGGTGGCGGTCAAACGCAAGCCTATTAATACATAAATAACCGGCCAAGTGTGAGTCGGACTCGCGCACGAAGGGTTCCGTACCATTATCTATAAAAACGGCAAAAAAATCACGTTTTTTGTATGGAAGCCCCCCTTATATATTAATTTTACTTTAATATAATTATTTATTTTTAAAGTCAATATATAACTAAATATTCTGTGAATATTTCAAGCGTCTACCTGTTGCCGTTATCAATATCGAGCGAAAACGAGCAAAAAAATCACGTTTGTTGTATGGTAGCCCCCTTAAATATTTATTTTATTATATTTTTTTAGTATTTGTTGTTATAACGGGAACGGAAATACATCATCTGTGAAAATTTGAACTGTCTGTCACGGGTCATGAGATACAGCCTGGTGACAGACGGACGGACAGACGGACGGACAGCGGAGCCTTAGTAATAGGGTCTTGTTTTACCCTTTGGGTACGGAATCCTAAAAAGACAAGAACGCTGTACACATCATAGATATATGTATAGCATATCAATGAGTAAGACTGTTAACATGCAAACAACGAACAGACAGACATTTATATCTATACTTATTTGCATAGTTTTATAACTGGTATTATACTAACTGGGTTCCAATTACATATCTGATAGAGATTGTTATTCAATACTTTACATGTATAAATTGAATTTTTATGGTTCCGTACCCAAAGGGTAAAAACGGGACACTATTACTGAGCCTACGCTGTGTCTGTCTGTCTTTGGAGCCAATTGAAATTTTCACAGAATATGAAATGTTACGGCGAATTAACTAAGAAATAATAAAAATGCCAAAAATTCAAAACAAAAGGGCCCCATACAACAAACATTATTTAGGGTTCCGTACCCCTTAGGGTAATACGGGACCCTATTACTAATGCTCCGCTGTCCGTCCGTCTGTCCGTCTGTCACCAGATAGACAATTGAAATGTTCACAGATGATGTATTTCTGTTGCCGCTATAACAACAAATACTACAAAACAGAATAAAATAAATATTTAAGGGGGGCTCCCATACAACAAACGTTTTTTTTTGCCGTTTTTATAGAAAATGGTACCGAACCCTTCGAGCGCGAATCTGACTCGTACTTGGCCGGTATTTTATCATAATTATTCTATAAAAAAAAAAAACTTTATTGCACACTTAAGTACAAATGCACAAATGGAGGACTTAATGCTAAACATTTTCTATCAGTCATCCACCAGGTTGGAATAAATGGTAGGTAGGCGAGCATCAAAAATACTTATAATTTAAAGACAAAAACCTGGTCAACCAATGAAAATAAACTAACTAACAAAAATTTCACAAGTAATAGTTAACCAGATACATCAAATGTAAATCCAAACATAAATTAAACCTATCATCATTTCAGCCATAGGACGTCCACTGCTGGACATAGGCCTCCACCATCGATTTCCAAAAGGGCCGGTTGGAAGCAGCTTGCATCCAGCGTTTTCGTGCGGTCTCTTTTAGGTCATCTGTCCACCTTATGGGTGGACGTCCTACGCTGCGCTTACCGGTCCGTGGTCTCCATTCGAGAACCTTTCGGCCCCATCGGCCATCTGTTCTGCGTGCTATGTGCCCTGCTCACTGCCACTTCAACTTGCTAATCCGTGTGGCTATGACGGTGACTTTAGTTCGTCTACGGATCTCCTCATTTCTGATTCGATCTCGTGGAGAAACCTATATCAATACATAATTATATTTTATGAATCCTGGTGCAAAGATTGGCCATTGCAATTCAGCGTGGGAATGCTGCCAGCGTTATGGGCACTTTTGCACCGGGCACGGTCCGGGGCGGGCTGTTTGATTAGGCTAGTTTTTATTTATTTATTTTAAATTAGAATTAATTAGTAGATATAATTATTTTTATGAATACATGATTTTACGAGATATTACTATTTAATTATGTATATATAGAATAGACGATAAATATACACATTGAATTTTGTCTTGCTCTTTCATTAGCCGAGAGAGGAAGAAAAAGCTCAATCTAAGATTATTATAAGAATGTTTTTGAGGTCGTGGTAATCCCCCTGTACTCAACCATGTTTCTCTCGTCGACGGAACGAACCTAATGAGTGATAACTCTTATCGTGATCACAAAACATTTGCATGATGCAAACAGGAAACACAAATGTGTGTTCGTGTCAATGTGACACGAACACACAGTTGTGTGTCAGCCTTGAGTCATTGAACGAGATGCTCAGGCGACTTTAGGCTCAATGCAAATTATTAGGGTTCAGTACCCAAAGGGTGAAACGGGACCCTATTACTAATTCAATTCAAATTCATTTATTTCAGGCTACAATACAACCCATACAATTACATTAACTCATAACAAATTAAATCAAATTTATAGTGACAAATTACTAAGACTCCGCTGTCTGTCTGTCTGTCTGTCCGTCTGTCACCAGGCTGTATCTCATGAACCGTGGTAGTTAGATAGTTGCCATTTTCACAGATGACGTATTTCTGTTGCCACTCTATAACAACAAATACTAAAAAACAGAATAAAATATATATTTAAGGGGGCTCCCATACAACAAACGTGATATTTTTGCTCTATATTGAAAACGGCAACAGGTGGACGCTTGAAATATTCACAGAATATATTCACTTTAAAAATTAATAATTAAAATAACATAAAATTAATATTTACAGAGGGCTTCCATACGAGCCAAAATATAAATGAAAGGGGAATCAACATAGGTATTTTTTGACGTATTTAAAAAAGGTAATACGTGCAACCGTCAAACTTGGCATGATTATAGTACACACTCTAAAGTATAAAAACAAATAATATATAAACGCAGGGGCGGCTTTATGGCGAGCCGTCGGTGAGTGGCGACACCGCGTACCCCGATTCCATGGGACTAAATGAGACCCCTGACCCCTGGCTTGCCTTAACCGGCCGTCCAGGGGTGGAAACCGCAAGAGCTAAGAACCTAAGCTCCAGGGTGGAAGTGTTAAAGGGCATAACGCCGCGAGTAGCTCTCAGTGAAAGTGCAGCACACCTCTCTACACCCTAAGCCACCCACGCCGATGTTGCCCCTCCGGTGCCAAGATAAGGCAGCCTTTATGGGGGGCCCATTCAGTGGGTGGCTAGTCATCACCTGCCTAAATATATTATGAGATGAGACAGGATAAGGCAGGTGCCGTTTCTCATTCTATAGATCTGTTATTCCATCCACAAGTTGTTCACCTCAATAGCCCAGACTTTTTTAATCCTATACTGTACAATAGTTTCATATTCCTTTTTATACATATTCCATAATTGTATTTTTTATATTCAACAGGGCCTCTTGGTGTTGGCTTCGGCTCCACCAATGCCTACCAAATGTCCGGGCTAGACCCGAGAATTTCATTAAATAAAGTGTCATAATAATATATAATGGTCAAGTGCGAGTCGGTGACAAATTTCTGTTCATTACCAAGTTAAGCGACTTTATCATTTCTTTCACCGAATCGAAATTGTAATATTTTCCTAATTTTGTAGTCAATTTTTTAAATTGATAATTATTGTATTTTGTGGAAATACGGAACCCTAAGTACAGGAGCCCATGTCGCACTTGGCCAGTTTTATTTAAATATATAATTATGACTATAACGTAATGTACGTTATAATCAAGTAGGTCATATTACAACGCCATAAAGATGATAATTAAACGCGCAGAGACGAAAACATTCCATTCTGTTACGCCATAAAGATAACTAAGGAATAAATAGTGACGTCATCCGCCTCAAGTGGACTAAGGTTCAGGGTTGCCACTTGTGGTAAGATGAATTTCTCTTTTTTATTGCGAATAAGTCGGCTTTTGACCACGAACTCGCCTGTTGGTACGACGATGTGATTGAAGATGAAGCGGGCGGACTTAGAAAGATACCTATTCTATTCACTCTGTCCTTGAGAAGGTCCAGATTATATCTCTCAGGAAACAAGGAAGCCGGCAGGTTGTTCTAATCCTTTGCCGTACGGATTAGAAACGAAGACTCGAAATGTTTGGTACGTACATATTCAAGGTCTTTTTTGGGGTTCCGTACCCAATGGGTAAAACGGGACCCTAATACATACTAAGACTGCGCTGTCCGTCCGTCTGTCTGTCCGTCTGTCAGCAGGCTGTATCTCATGAACCGTTATAGTTAGACATATGAAATTTTCACAGATGATGTATTTCTGTTGCCGCTATAACAACAAATACTAAAAAACAGAATAAAATAAATATTTAAGGGGGCTCCCATACAACAAACGTGTTTTTTAGCTCGTTTTTGCTCGGTATTGATAACGGCAACTTTAAATATTCACAGAATATTTAGTTATATATTTACTTTAAAAATGAATAATTAAATTAAAATACAATTAATATTTAAGGGGGCTCCCATACAACAAACGTGATTTTTTTACCGTTTTCATAGATAATGGTACGAAACCCTTCGTGCGCGAGTCCGACTCGCACTTGGCCGATTTTTATTAGCTTGGTATGTATCTATGTAACGGAATCTTTGAACGTGATTTTCACCCCTTTCAAAACGACGTATCAAAAATCAAATCAATCAAATCAAATATCTTTATTTACCTAAAAATGCATTATAAATGTACAGTTTTCCAGTAGTCCCCGCACTAGGGCTAGCCTGTGTCGCGGGAGACTGTGGTCGATTACAAAATACTATGAATAAAACGAGAACTTAGTACTATTATGATAACTATTAATGTTTATGGGCAAGTGATTGTATGTGTGTATGTGAGTGTGGATGTGTGTGAGTGCATATGTGTGTGTGGGTGTGTGTGTGCGTGCGTGTGTGGGTAGAGTTATAAATTTAGATAATAATAGCGAGTGTGTGAGGGTGGAAGTGTAGTGTTCTAAATAAATGTTTTATTTAGTAATTAATTTAAGTTATTAATAGTTTATTTATAATTGAATGATAAATAAAGCCTCCGTAGCATGGTAATCTAGTGTTAGGAGCCATTTTTTCACTTCCACCTTGACGCCGTAGGTGGAGATATCACTGAGATTACAGATCTTCATCATGCGCTTATACAAAAATGGAAGAGTGTAAAGGCTAAAACGTCTTGCAAAGGAAGACTTAACAGCTGGAACCATTACATTTGGTCTACGTTTTTTATTAGATGAATTATGGTCAAGTAAAGTTTGTCTAAAGATTCTATGGTAAGTGAGTATAGCTTTTAGAATAAAAAGTTGGCGGACTGATAGTGTTTGGGTCTCTTCGAACAGAATTTTAGTCGGATATCTAAAAGGTTTACGTAACATGACCTTAAGTACTGCTCTTTGGGCTCTTTCAACTTTAATCATGAAGGTCTTTGCAGCACTACCCCAAGCGAGAATGCAATAAGTTAAAATGGACTGGCAGAGGGCCGCATAGACCATCATGAGAAGTTCTTTATCCGCCCCGTCTCTAAGCAGTTTCATTATGTTGATAATTTTTCTAACGCGGCCTGAGAGAGCTAAAATATGTGGCTTAAACGAGAGCATTTCGTCAAGAGTTACTCCGAGGTATTTGATCTCGGTGACCCGATTAATCTTAGGACAAAAGCATGAATGCGTTTGACAAAGGTTTGAGTTCAAAGACTTATGAATTCTAATCTCATGCGTCGACGGAGGTTTCGAAACAATGGTTTTCTGAAAGCACAAATATTTAGTTTTGTCCGCATTTAGAGTCAGAAGGTTTGAATCAAGCCATGTTGCAACAACTGACAAACCAGCCTCAGCTTTCTTAAAAACACTATCCCAGGTCTTTCCCTTGAACAGAATGGCTGTATCATCAGCATAGCACACAACCTGAGTATCATCTCGAAGTGCCATTAGGTCTGCAATATCATTGATATACACAGTAAAAAGTGTAGGACCGAGGATGCTTCCCTGCGGCACTCCGAAAGAAACGTCTCTAATGCTACTTACATAGCCACCAAGAGACACAAACTGTTTTCGGTTGGAAAGATAGCTGCTAAACCATTTCAAGGCAGTTCCTCGTATCCCTATCTTTTCAAGTTTTCTTGTGAGAATTTTAGGGGAAACGGTATCGAATGCCTTAGCCAGGTCTAGAAAGACACCTATGCACTTTAAGCCGTTGTCGATAGGTGATACCAGGCTCTCCAGTAATAGTGAAACTGCATTCTCAGTTGATCTATTTTGACGGAATCCAAACTGAAATGGCGTTAAAATATTGCGACTCTCCAAGAAACTCACTAACCTTTTATTTGCGACTTTTTCCAGAATCTTAGAGAATACAGGAAGAAGTGAGATCGGGCGGTAATTGCAGGTGCTTAGCTTTGAACCACTTTTATGTATTGGTATTACGGCAGCAGTTTTCCAGCATTCAGGAAAAAGCCCTGAACTTAAACTCAGATTGATGATGTGTGTTAGAGGCTTTAGAATTAAGGGGCACACTCTCTTGATAAGTGAGTTTTTAAGGCCATCCCTGCCTGGTGCCTTATCATTTTTTAGTGAGATTATGATGCGTCTTATCTCTTCTGGATCAGTCGGAGTCATAAAGAATGAGTTCAAAGAGCTCGACGTTGTGTTAATACCAGCCGCCAACTCTTCCTGAGTTTTCCCCAGGTTATCAAGTATTTTGCCAGCAAGGTTTTGTCCAACATTAACGAAATAATCATTGCATAAATTTAAAGAACTAGACGGACTAGAATCAATTTTTAAAAGTTCAACATTACCGTCTTTTTTATTGTCTAATTCACATACCTTTTTTACAGTTTTCCAAAGTTTACTGGGATTGTTTTTGCTTTCCTGGAACAGTTTTTTATTATGCTCGACTTTTATAGATTTCAGAAGGTCAGAAAATACGTTACGATACCTCTTGTACATTTTTTGAATTTCGGGATTATTAGGGGTTTTCCTAGCCAACATATGTAACGCATCTCTGTGCTTCATACACTTCAGTAATCCAGGTGTTATCCACTCCTTTATAAGGCACTTTCTACAACTGATGCGTACCTGTTTAGTGTGCTTCTTCACTAAATTTTCAAGTATCGCTGTTAAACCTTCAGCTGCTTTATTGACATCTGTTGAAACTGTAGTTTCAGACCAATCCATGTTTTCTAGGTCATTTAAAATTCTCTCATAATCCGTTTTAGTCGAAAACCTGACTTGACTTGTTTTATGTGTTGACGTTACTATTCCAGCCATAACAAGATCATGGTCAGTAATGTCTGTATTACAGACCAAACCTACTGCTTGTGTTCTGACACCAACTAGAATGTGATCAAGGCACGAGGTTCCTCTAGTGGGCAAGTTTATTAAGTGTTTAAGACCTAACTCTGCGGATAAGCACAGGTATTCATTTACTTGATTGGTATCTTGCAATATATTCAAGTTAATGTCCCCAGTAATTATGAAATTTCTTTTTTCTGGAACCTGCTTTCTTACTACAGTATCAACAGAGGTGAGAAAGCCGTCAATGTTTGCATAAGATGGAGACCGATATACACCCAAAATGGAGAAACAATTTGGCAAATCTATCAACAAGCTATCAGCTTCCGAAACTTTCGGTTCACTCACATTGACGGTCCAGTCCGAACGAATGTAGGCAACTACGCCTCCGGATCTGTTACACACCACTGAGGTGCAGTACTCTGAATACCCAGGAATAGTTCTAATCAGTGAACAGGTTCCCAGATGACATTCCGTCAAAATTATAACATCAAATTTAATTTGTAATCTCTTAAGAAGAACTAAAAATGAATCAAAGTTTTTCTGAAGACTTCTAATGTTGAAAGTGAGTATTTTTAGATTGTAGAGATCATTTAGAACACTTTTGCATGATTCTGCGACTTCGTAAGCGTGGCAATCGACTGAGAGCGTTTCGTCAAGCTCATCAACTAACTTTAAAGTGGCCATAATGGCCAAATATTATACAGATATTTTGTAGTTAAATAGGTTAATTTCAGATTGGAAAAAATTGCCACGCTTTTACTACTCGTAAAGTTAAATTTTGTGTATAGTGTATGTGTGTAAGAGTGTGTGATATTGTTTATTACTTGACAGATTTTATAAAATTTAAATGTTAAGTTAGCTTCATACAATAAGTTTAGCATTGAGGTAAAGGTAATTTTAAAAAATATAGTGTTGGATTCTAATTCAAGAAGAAGAAGAAGGTTGCGATGATGTTTTTCATCAGACTCCTTCAGCTGAGCCTGAGCCACTGAGCTTAGCAGCGAGGTCTTCGATGCTCCGGATCTGTATAGCGGGGCTACCTTCTCTTCTGCGGATGTTGATAAAACCATTGCTGGTCCAGCAAAATTTAAAGCCTGCTTCCGCTGCCTGTTTTCTAGTTTCGCGAAATAATAGGCGGTTTTCGCGGGTCAGGCGTTCATTGAAATATACCTTAATAGGTTGATCGCCAACTCCAAGGTCGCTAGCTATGAGTGGTTTTCTGGTTTTAGCCGATTTTAACAACACATCTCGTCTCACGCGTCTGGTAAGCCTTAAAACTACAGGGCGAGGAAAGTTGCTGGCGGCGTTGCCTGAGTCTGAGTCAGCAGTCGGTTTGCCAATTTTTTTCCTAGGTCCCACTCTTTCAATCCAGTCAATGTCGTCTTGTATTAGGTCGACACCAACTTTCTTGGCAGCAACAAGTGCGATGTGATACAAGTTTTCAGTGGAACTTTCAGGTAACCCCACGATCTCGATTTGGTTCCGTAGTGACGCCTGCGACTGATTTCTCACTTGCTCCTCCAAGCACGCGACTCGCTGTCTAAGCGACGTGTTTTCAGCTTCACAGCATGCATTTAACACGTTTATTTTTTCGTCATTAGCCGCTAGTTTTGAAAACAATTCAACAATTCGTCTATGCGCTCATCGAATCGCGTTATTGTCGTAGCCATTATTGTTTCCATGTTGGTCTTAAAAATGGACATCTCCTCTCGTAGACCACGAATTTCGCTAGTGAGCTCCTTAAAATCTGTTGGAAGCAAATTTTTCTTCGGACGATAGGTTACGTTTTCATCAGGAGTTACCACGGCGGCACCTCGAACTGGTGTAGACGAATTATCTCCACCCTTTTTTTCCTCACATTTACATGAAGGACATATCCAGCTGCTAACTTGGTCGCCAACTGGCAACGCCCCTCCGCTACAAATGTCTGTATGATAAAGTTTTTTACAAGCTGCGCGTGAGCATGCAATGTACTTATCCGCTGGCAATAGTTCTTTGAGGCAGCTAGCGCAGCAACAAAACTTCTTTGTACGCGACGTCATGATTGCTTAGTGACGAGTGAGGCACAAGTCTCAGGTTGTAGATTAGGTTACTCACTATTCGGCATCCGCGTATACAGCTGCGTGGCTCAATGGTCCGAGCTTCCGACTTACGTGCCGAGGGTCCCAGGTTCGAATCTGCACACCGGCCTCTAGATTTTCGCACTAATTTACAACTGTGAGGAATCTTCAATTGTTGTTAAGCCCCTCCGATGCAACCGGTCTCACTCTATCCGCCCACTAGGAGGAGTCTGCCGTCAGACTGTCACAAGGCGAAACGAGAGGAGTCGATATTAAGGTGCTGACCAATCACAGATGCACAAACAAAAACTTGCAAAATTCGATAAAATTAGCGATACACGTCCACTCTGTACAAAGTTCTCGGACGAATATTGATTTGAAACTTTGCACACTTATCAAGGACCGATGACAATGCAATAATTTATATAATTTGTCCAGTTATAGTTACTGGGATTTTCAAGAATATCATTATAAAAGCGTGTTTTTTTATTTTTTTAAACTGCGAGAATTATTGTCTCTACGTTTTTATTATCTGTTTTTAATATAAGTCTACCAAAAACTTTTTTACTCATTTATAGTTCATTTAACTTATCCTTAATTATTGTTACTATTGACATGCACCTAATTCTAATTTTATTTTATTTTATTAGCTGATTTTAATGTAATTTGTGTTTTTAATGTAATGTATATGGACTTGGTCTGAAATAAATGGTTAATAATAATAATAAAAAATAACTGAAGAATATGACGTTTGACAACCCTAACATCCAGACTATTGACCAATCCGCGACAGCCGCGTCATTAATCATTTCTCCAAAACAATAAGCATGGCTTGGTGATAACGCACAATAACAAGCAAAACACGTGACATTTAATTATAAACTTGTGACATTATAATGGCGGCTCCACATTAGTGCCGTGAATTCACGGCGTGAACTAAAGGCATGGCAGATCCATGGTGTAGTGCATTATTGCCTTCCCTGGATACATCGTAATTTGATTGACTATGTAATTTGACGTAAGTAGCATTATGGCGGCTCCACATTAGTACCGTGAGTTCACGAGCGAATTCACGGCATGAATTCGCGGCACAAGTCGTGCCCTCCACATTCACGGGATGCTCAGTCGATCGTGAAACTCGCCGCGAAATGGACGTAGAAGCTGCTGCTGCAATAATTTTGTTTGCTGTGGCAACATATTACGTCCAAAACAAGAAAGTTATTAAAAAGCGTTGGAAAAAAAGAAGATGGTAGATGACGTCCGTACGCCTTTATAGACCGGAGTAAACAAGAAGTAAACTGGTGCGGGGCCGTGAATGTGATGTGTACGCGTGAACGCCGCGCGAACCCTTTGTCGCGGCACAAAATACCGACTCTGATCGGGGAACAGGCATGAACGCGCGTGAACCCCGCGGAAACCCTCCACATTCACGTTCACGCTTGTTCTTGGAGCTTCACGGCACTAATGTGGAGCCGCCATAACAGGCATGACTCAAGCCCGTCGCAGACCATGCGAAGTACAAATTGCAAGTATCTAGCTACACATCGTCTTTTTTTTTATGGTACTGAGTGACGAGACGAGCGAAGTCGCTCGCCTGATGGCTCTTCACGCTTGCCCATAACAGCTCAACGTCACTCAGAATTTTGAACTTCAACAGTTCAAAATCCTGGATGGCAATGCACTGCGCTCGTCACCGCAAGATATAAGATGTCAAATCTCTGTGTGCCCTGTAATTTCGCTGGAAACATTGCCCTTCAATCCGGAACACACTACTGCTTGGCGGTTAAATAACTGGCAAAGGTTCTTCTCCAGGCGGACCCCTAAAAAAGAGTCCTACCACTAAAAAAACTATCGTCTGCGACGTTTTGGACGACGATCAGCGAAGGTAAGGAGAATGCAGGTGTGCGGGGGACTACTTAACAGCAAAAATAGACACGGGTTCTAATGCCTGATTTATACTTTTTTTTTATTTAGTTATAGGCTTGCCTTTGACCGCCAACTCGCCTGATGTTAAGCAATGATGCGGTCTACGATGGAGCACGCTTGCCTAGAAGAAACCGATTCACTCGTGATTTGAAGACACCCAGATTGTAACTACAGAGGAACACCCATTCAGGCAGCGCATTACACATACTAGTAGTTCGCATAGTAAAAATTTTGTTCCACACTCGAGGATGTACTATTTAAATGATGAAGACAATACAAAAATTTGACAACCGGCAGGATCCGAACCAGCACCATCGAGAATACGCCCCGAGCGCTCTATCTACTAGCAACAGTCGCGGAGTTAATCAACGGAGTCGTCAACTTGGATTGCGTTGCATAAACTTACGTGGTTGAAAAGGAAATGGGGGCCACATCGCTCGAGGAGCCGGTAACCGATGAGGAAGAAAGGTTCTTGAGTGGAGACCACGAACCGGAAGACGCAGTGTAGGTAGGTCTCTCACTAAATGGAGCGACGACATCGTGAGAGTCGCGGACATCCAGTGAATGCCAGTGGCCGTCGTTCAGTGTGGAGGTTAAAACGCTATGTTCAGCAGTGGACGTCTTCTGGCTGATGATGATGAACTTGCGTGGTTATGGCAAACAGTACCAAATTCATATTATTGGTTATAAATAGTCGAGGTAAAAATAACTTTGAGTGTAATTTTAGAAACATGATTGGTGACACTTTTCTCGATGGAATAATTCGGCGACAACAGGTCTTTTAAAACAGGTTTTCAGTTTTATCTCCGAATCTAAAAGTTTTGGCAATTCGTTTCAAAATCGATTCCGGAATTCTGAGGAAATAAACATATAATAATTCTCGCAGTTTAAAAAAAACACATTTTAAAATCGCTAATCCTGAAGATCCTGGTAAGGATATTGGGACAAACTATTTAAATTATTGCATTGTCATCGGTCCTTGATAAGTGTACAAAGTTTCAAATCAATCCGTCGTTTTGAAAGGGGTGAAAATCACGTTCAATGATTCCGTTACATAGATACATACAAAGCTAATAAAAGAGTGTTAAAAAAAACGAATTGATGACCCCTCTTTTATAATGTCGGCTAAAAACGTCATAATTCGTTTTATTCCAACCTAGGACAAACATTTGTGTTTGTTCTATGTCTGGGTGCTAATATCTATTTAACTATGTATTAAAATATATATATGTACGTATATCAGTCTCTGGCAGCCATATTACAAGCTTTGCTTAGTTTGGGGTCAGATGACCGTGTGTGCAATAATGTCCCAGATATTTATTATTTTTAACCGACTTCCAAAAAGGAGGAGGTTATTAATTCGACTGTATGTTTTTTTTTTGTTCCCTCGTAACTTTCGACTGTTTGAACCGATTTTGATGATTGTTTTTTTTTATTTGAAAGCTGATGATGCTTCCCGTGTGGTCCCATTTCAATTTGGTCCAGTGCTATCATTTTTCTGTAATATATAATCGGTTTTTTATATTAGTAATTATCATTTAATTACTGGACCCGGAAATGTCCTAAAACTGCGACCAGAAAAAGATGGGCAGCAGCGTCCTAATAGTACACGGTGAACGTACTGCGATCCCCAAGCCGCCTGCCAAGCGTAGGGATTATGGTAACATCTTTCTCTATGAGGGAAGCCTTGTCCAACAGTGGACGTTAATTGGCTGATGATATGATGTGTGATGCTTCCCGTATGGTCCCATTTCAATTTGGTCCAGTTCTGTATTTTTTCTTTGGTCGGTTTTTTGTAGTGATAATTATTATTTAATGACTGTGAATCAGTAGCTGTGACCGCGTGTATCGTGCAACTCTGTGCCAGGGGGCGGTGTGCCTTATCATCTCCTCATCTCCTCACATGGTTGGCAGACTCACCGAGCGTGTTTTCAATCCTCTATAACCGGCCACAGCTTTCCTCTTTCGCACATATTTTTAACCTACTTCCAAAAAGGAGGAGGTTATCAATTCGACTGGTTTTTTTTTTAACGTTTGCCACTAGCCCTGCGCAAAAGGCCTCCCTTCCCTCCTTCCGATCGTCTCTGTTTTGGACAATTTGGGTCCATTGTTTATTAGTCAAAGTAAATCGTAAAGTTACTTTAATTTGTCAATACATATTACAATAAATATGTATTTTAACCGACTTTATACATATATTTTTTTATGTTTTTTTTTTATGTTTGTTACCGCAGAACTTTTGACTGTGTGAACCAATTTTGATGATTCTTTTTTTATTTGAAAGCTTGGTGCTTCCCGTGTAATTTGGTCCAGTTCTGACATTTATATGAAGCCGGTTTGAAAAAAGTTAAGCAATTGTGCAGTTCAAGTTAGAAAAAAAAACCTAAATATATCGTTACAAGGTTGTTAATTTTAGATAAAGTATCAAATGTCATCTATTAAAACACTATTTTATACTATCACGGTGTATCACTACAGTTATATGATTATTTGACTGCCCCGGTGGCTCAGTTGGTAGTGAACCTTCCTTCAGCTGCGCTAGAAGGCGTGGGTTCGATTCCCACCTAGGACAAACATTCATGTGATGAACATTTGTGTTTGTTCTATGTCTGGGATTTAATATCTATTTAAGTATGTATTTAAAAATATATATGTAAGTATATCAGTCTCTGGCAGCCATATTACAAGCTTTGCTTAGTTTGGGTTCAGATGACCATGTGTGCAAAAACGTCTCAGTTTTTTTTATTTACTTGTTATTACCGTGTTTTTTTTATTGAAAAATAGGCTTGCGCTTGGCCGCCATCTCGCCTGATGTTAAGCGATGATGCGGCCTACGATGGATCATGCTTGCCTAGAAGAAACCGATAAGGTCACGAATGGGTCTTCCCGTGAACATGGTGCATGTAACTGCGCCAAAATTACGGGAGCTATTCACAACCTTACCACGGTAAATATCACGTTAATCACACTTCCCACTAATATCATATGTGTGAAAGTTTGGATGGATGTATGGATGGATGTTTGTTACTAAATCACGCAGAAACGGCTGGATGGATATGGATGAAATTTGGAATATACATTGCTTATGTCCTGGATTAACACATAGGCTACTTTTCATCATCATCATCGTCACCGATTTTCATCACCACGCGGGTGACACCGTGGAGCGCAGCTAGTAATCATATAAGTCTATTAAATTGGCCTTACTTTAAGCACAACGTACTATTCAGTCAAAAGAAGACTGGTTTTTTGTTCCATTATCTTGGACGCTGGGGTGAATGACATGATGAGATCACACAAAAAACTTTATTGGTGGATTGAGATCGGTAGCGCGTCGCAGGCGCATATTATGCGTACAACAGGCATGATGACTAGTATTTTTTATTACCTCATAAAAAAGCTTTTCGTCAATAGAGCCTATCAACGAAAACAAAATTTAAATTAGTTCAGAAATAAATAAGTTATAAGTATTTTAATTTCATGCTAGACAGAGAGCGCACTATACTGAGCTATGACGTCACGCCTCAGGCGCGGCATACAAATGCTATACTAACACACGCTTTGCGAGAAAGGGATGGAGCATCCCTTCTCTATCCCCACCTAAAACTTTAAACGCTCATATATCAGAGATTAATCAGCCAATTCAATTTGTTTACCCAACTACCTAAGACGGTAGGCCATCAATAGTAGATTTGTACACAAGGGATGATGGCGATCTTTTACGACCACGAGATATTTTAACCGACTTCCAAAAAGGAGGAGGTTCTCAATTCGACTTTCTTTTTTCAGCCAGAACAAATCAAACTATCTATTATCAATACCAATTACTCAATTTATGTACTTCGACCAAAATAAAATGAATAGATGGGCCCAGTAGAAGCGCATTTTTGAAGATTACAAAATGAGCGCCAGCGCTCACTTCGTTTCAGTCGGTCTCTAGCCGTAGGAAGTGAAACACGAGTCTATTGTTACGCGATAACGAAACATCTGACAAAATTATGAATTCGTATGCTTTACCGAAGTGTAATAAAATAAAAAAACCAGCCAAGTGCGAGTTGGACTCGCGCACGAAGGGTTCCATACCATTAAGTACGGACAGCGGAGCCTTAGTAATAGGGTTCCGTTTTACCCTTTGGGTACGGAATCTATTGAGAACCGCTCCTTTTTTGAAATCGGTTAAAAGTATCTGTAAGACCCCTGTAACTGTGCGGTTTGTGTACCAGCGCGTACATTAGTCCAATTGATCGGCGTCGTCAAATCAATTGAGTTAGTTTGTACGTCTGATGCCAATTGTACAGGCGTACGCGCATTATGTCGGCTATAAACTGAGAGTTTTATTTATATTACACGGGAATTACTCACGTAAGATTAGGCCGGATACTCAGACTATAGTATAGTATCTGAAAGTTGTTATATTGGGTAAAAATGTTAGGCCTATTAGTTTTTGGGATTCCGTAGCCTGACAAGGAACCCTTATAAATTCGTTCTGTCCGTCAGTCCACCCGAATTTTATAGAACCTTTTCAACTCTACATACACATAATAAAATTTAATACACTTCTGACGAAACGATTTAAATCGGTTAATAAAGTTCTGAGGTACAAGCGTTTTGTTCGGATTATATCTGAAGGGATGCTCTGTCCCTTTCCCGCAAGGTGAGTGTACATACATATTCAATTCAGATAATTACTAAGATAAGTACATAAAACTTTGCAAAATGACAGTTGTAATATAGATCTCAATTATAAGTAGTAAAGTATAACCTTAACGCGCCGAGATACCGTTTCATCGTCATCATCAGCCAGAAGACGTCCACTGCTGAACATAGGTCTCCCCCTTTAACCTCCACACTGAACGACATCCTGCCATCTGCATCCACTGGATGCCCGTGACTCTCACAATGTCGTCGGTCCATCTAGTGGGAGGCCTACCTCTTTAATTTTTAAATTTTGTATGACTGTGACTGTGAATGGTAAGAATACTATTTTAAATTTATTGTTATATTCATAACTAGCCGTCCGCCCCGGCTTCGCACGAGTGTAAGCTCGGCCTTCGGCCTCGCTACAAAATATAATATAGCCTATGTCACCCGGGGATAGTGTAGCTTCCCAACAGTGAAAGAATTTTTCAAATCGGTTCAGTAGTTTCGGAGCCTATTCATTACAAACATACAAACATACAAAAATAGGTACAAATCTTTCCTCTTTATAATATTAGTGTAGATATAGTGTAGATTGACACCTAACATTGTATATTTTGGACTAATTTTTATAATTTGTGACTACTACTAAACTAATTTTTTAATAATGTTAACTAAATAAGTGTAAGTGGCATTAGCCGTTCTTGTTGTTATTAAATAAATATAATATAATATTTAAAATATTAAAAAAGAGAGTTAAAGTTAAGGGTAGCTTAGTTTGGGGTCAGATGACCATGTGTGCAATAATGTCCCAGATTATTTATTTATTTAAAATAATTATCAATATAAAAACCGACTTCATCAGAACTGGACCAAATTGAAATGGGACCACACGGGAAGCACCAGCTTTCAAATAAAAAAAAATCATCAAAATCGGTTCACCCAGTCGAAAGATCTGAGGTAAAAATTAAAAAAAAACTCCTTCCTTTCCTTCCTTTTTGGAAGTCGATTTAAAATCGCGCTCGCTTCGCTCCCCCTCATTTCCACTTGCATTCCGGCTGCTGATTAAATGCGTCTGATAACCAATAACATCTTAAAAATCTGTCTGAAAAAATATCCTTTTCAACCGTCTTAAAACAATTATCAATATAAATAATAAACCGCCGAAGTTCTGAGGTAGCAAACATAAAAAAGCAGTCGAATTGAGAGCCTCCTCCTTTTTGGAAGTCTGTTAAAAAGACAAGATCATGAGTGACCGTCTGAGTCACCCGTCCAAGTAGCGAGCGCACCTGACGTCGCCTAATTTCGGTGGACAGAAATTTGCCACCGACTCTCACATGGCCATTATTTATTTACTTTTGCTTTAGAGTAAGAATAAGAATAATTTATTGAGCATACACAAACATCATTTTATCACCATATAAAGCATGCAACTAAATGTCCTAATTGACAATCCTGGTAGGATGACCTTGGTACCCAAACTAGGTTTATCCTGTGTAATGGCATACCAGGGCCCTCCGCCGGTGCCAAACAAATAACAATGGTAATATAACATATTGGTAAGTCTTAGGCAAAAAAACAAACTTAATCATATAAACTAAATTTGGAGAAAAAAAACTAAATGAAAAATAATTTATCATCATATTTAACAAAAAATTACGATTTGAAATGTGAGGTGGTTTAGAGTTTGTACTATAATCATACCAAGTTAGACGCTTGTACGATGTAACCGATTTTACTCTATTTTCGTATTAGGTCTAATTCATTTTTGTATTACACTGTTTTAAACTATCACGGTTGTTCATATTGTAGGGCCATTTGAGTCCCACTACATCACAGAATTGTTATTATTATAATGTAAACAAATTAATAAAGCGCACCGGCATAAAACAGTCATTCGCTGGCGCTCAAATAAAGCGCACGTACTCAATCCATCTACCGGAGTTTCAATTACCCATTCACCAATTTAAGGCGCGATAAATCCTAAATTGGTGACCCCGACGTACAATTCATAACCACAACAAAATACAATACATCACGTTGGAGTTTTCACATTCAACACACCATCATCCGAAATTCCAATCACATCACGTCGGAGTTTTCACATTCAACACAAACCTAATCCTAAATTGGTGACTCCGACGAACAAATACAATCAATAAACTATTGAGTACGTTTCAAACATCCGCGATGACCACACCAATCACCAACGTCGAGGAACAACACGGACTGCTCATGGACCAAAGCGCACCAGGCGCACCACCACCGCAGCAGCCCAGCACCAGCCGCATCACAGCAGAACTCGCACCAAGCGCCGTCACCATTCAGACGCGCATCAGCGACTTCTGGGCCACACGACCTCGACTCTGGTTCCACCAGTTTGAAGCGATCATCACGCCACAAAAAGCAACAGACTTATGTAAGTACCAACTAGTTATTGCAAAGTTAGGGCGCGATGAATTAAGTCAGATTAGCGACATACTGGAGAACCCACCCAAAATAAACAAATACGATGTGTTTACAAAAAGGTTAATAATCACCACGTCACCTGTGACGGCATCAAGCCGGACGAAGTTAAGGTTAAAGCCATCACAGAGTTTTCACAACCTAAAACCATCGAAGCACTACCACGTTTCCACGGACTAATTAATTTCTACAAAAACAGTATACCAAAAGCCGCGGAAACACAATCAATATTAGACAAATACTTACACAATACAAAAAAAGACATGACCAAAATTACATGGATGGAAGAAGCCGTAAACGCATTCCACAAATGTAAACAAATGATACGAGAGGCAGTTATACTCACACACCCGGACCCGACCGCCAAACTTGTGTTAATTACCGACACTTCAAATACTTGTGTCGGGGCCGCTCTACACCAATTAGTAGAAAAAAATTTACAACCTCTCGCTTTCCTTTCAAAAAAACTGACGACCGCACAGATGAATTACAGAACGTACGATAAGGAGCTACCACTGATCCGCCGTAAAAAAGGACATTGGTTAGTCCCGCTCAAATGACGTTCGGAAAATCTATCAGACTACCTGGAGATTTTTTTGTACCTGTACGAAGCAACATCAATGACCAAATCGGTCACACCACCTTATTTGGGTCCTTTCAAAGTAGTTACTCGAAATTCTAAACACTACACCATTCGTATGGGTTCTCGAGATGTCGTCATCTCACTTGATAGACTCAAACCCGCTTATGTTGTAACTAGTGGTCCTTACGAGTCACCCGACGCCGCAACTAACTTAGCGACGAAAGAGTCACCCGGCTCAACTAACAATAACACATCTAACAATGATACAGTCATTACGGCCACACAGCACAGCAATACAGAGAACAAAGCACAAGAGACGCCGCCAGTCATAACAAGATCGGGTCGCGCGGTGAAGAAAACGGTTCGTTTTGATATTTAAACCGGGCCGCCGCCGCACTCATCTACACCACTCGACCGCAGACCACTTCACTACTCACAAAGCATCATCTATATATTTTCAACTTTACTGCAATTTCACCTACTTCGACGCTGCACTCTACGTCACATCAACATGGATCACCCTGAGAGCAAGCCCACAACATAGAACGCCGCAGGTGCTGCGCCCCAAACAGCGCAGGTCGACCACATCCAGGACACACAATACATTTCACTGGTCACCGTCATGATCGTCAGCGTTGTAATTTCCACTGGCATCCTGTACGTCATGTGGAGTTACTGTTAAAAGCGGATCGAGGCTTCAGTGGACAAGCGCGTCACCATAGTCATAGCGCTACGTGTGTCGTCGATTCAAACCACACCTCCGCGTTTCCGGCAACCTCCCAGAAAAGCACGTTTTACGTTTAAACAAATATAATTCGGGTAGTGCAGTGAAGTTAAATAAAAAAACAAAACAAACGTATAAGTTAAAGTGCGCGTAACTAACAACTAACAAGTATTATTATATCAAAAGACAATTTTATTGTAGTTATTGTTTTTACGGAAAAATATTCTATGTGAAATAAAAAGTAGCAAGTTATTTTTTCTTTTATACCTAAGACAAACTGTAAACAAACAATGCACTATGTTATATCAAAAATGTAAACATTCTAATTTGATTAATTTTTAATTCACTACATTTTACACACTTATTTTTCATTGTTCACTTTTATACAATTTATACCCTTAATGTTATCATACTTTTAAGTCATGTTGTCAACTTTAATGTATGTTTAGTCTACTTTTAGCTGCAACAAAGTACTTACCACCTAAGCAGTACATTACAGAATCTATCTTATCATGTAAATTTTACCAAATTTTTTTTTAAGGGGGATGTAGATGTAGGGCCATTTGAGTCCCACTACATCACAGAATTGTTATTATTATAATGTAAACAAATTAATAAAGCGCACCGGCATAAAACAGTCATTCGCTGGCGCTCAAATAAAGCGCACGTACTCAATCCATCTACCGGAGTTTCAATTACCCATTCACCAATTTAAGGCGCGATAAATCCTAAAATATGATTATTTACGGAGTATTTACGACGTTCACGGGAAGAGCTTCCCGTGAACATGGAGCTTGTAACTGCGCCGAAATATCGGGAGCTCCTTTCACAAACTTACCACGGTAAATATCCCGTAAATAATCATATAACTTAAGTATGTATGTCATCATGACGATGACATACAGACGTGGGTTCGATTCCCACCTAGAGCAAACATTTATGTCATGAACATTTGTGTTTGTTCTATGTCTGGGTGTTAATATCTATTTAAATATGTATTTAAAAAAAAAAATGTACGTATATCTCTGGCAGCCATATTACAAGCTTTGATTAGTTTGGAGTCAGATGATCGTGTGTGCAAAAATGTCCCAGATGTCCCAGAATTATCACTCTTCACATGTAAAGATCTAAATGGTCCATCATTAAAATCATGATTGCTTAATTCGCGGCTATGTTCACACATCGACTAGTTTTCGGAAGGTTTGACATTTCACACTTATATGCAAACAAGCCAAGAACGTTTCTCCATACATTTATTGAGACAGTATGGGCCACAGAAAAGAAAAAATGATTTTGTTTAAAATAGAACGGCTGTCACGGTAATTTTGTAAGAAATTTGTTGTAGCCACTTGCACCCATATAAACCCATAGCAACTGTGTTAGCAACTGTGACGCGGAGTTCGACGCGTTGACATAAATAAGAATGTTCAATCACATATCTGTCACAATACCTGGCGACATAGTTTCCTTCTCATTTCCGTTCTATTTACTTTTCTTTTCTGTGTGTTCCAGTCAGTGGCGGATTTACACATTTGCCGCCAGTAGGCTATTCAAATTTTGCCGCCCCTACCATGATCAATTATTCATTAGTAAAAAATAAACAATGAAATCGAAACTATGATTTGTGCACTATCGTCCTAATTAAACCACCTTTTTTGAAACTAGGGGATCGATGTGTAAGTTATTAGATTATTTTTAAAACCCAAACGATTGCACAAAAGTAGTTTTAGGGTAATTACATAATAGGTATACAACTAATGAATTAAATTCTGTAAAACATAAAAAAATCCCCAAATTTGCCGCCCTAGGCTCTAGCCTACTCAGCCTGCTGGTAAATCCGGCACTGGTTCCAGTGTCCTCAAGTATTGAAGAATTCTCAAGTATTGTATGTTTTATAGATAGAAAATGTCGGCTTGTTTGTGGACTGCCTTGGTGGCTCAGTTGGTAGTGAACATACCTTCTGCGCTAGGGGGGGTGGGTTCGATTCCCACCTAGGGCAAACTTCCATGCGATGAACTTTGCGTTTGTTCTATGTCTGGGTGTGAATATCTATTTAAGTATGTATTAAAAAATATATATATGCGTATATCAGTCTCTGGCAGCCATATTACAAGCTGTGCTTAGTTTGGGGTCAGATGACCGTGTGTGCAATAATGTCCCTGATATTTATTTATTTAATGTTCTTTAATTTTATTTTATTCGGAAAACGTACAGCAATACATATCTAATTTACAAATAATTTGGATATTTAAGCACTATTAACATGTTTCCGAATATAAAAGGCACATAAAAGGCTTTCACGAACGGGACGAGCGGCGAGTAAGGGTTACCTTTTTTGCAAGTTTTTATTTATCTTGCCTTCTTATTTTAGATCAAATCTTGCAACTTAATTTTAAACCTGTTTTTTTACACCCTACCCTACACCCCTTATTATTAACGTGGAGTAGTCTTGGAATAGTTACGCCGCGTTTTGTTTCTCTCTTTCAAATGTGGAACTCAATCAAAAAAATACAAAAAGACAGAGTAACGGCCGCATGTTTTCATATTTATCGGGGCTTATCGCGCACTATTAAATATAGGTAAAATAGGTATAGGTGGTGGGTCAGTCAGCTCGTGACCACGGCCATTGTAACATGGTCGAAACGTCGAGCGAAAGGTATCTATTTTTACCTATATTTAATAGTGCGCGATAAGTCCCGATAAATATGAAAACATGTGTTCGAATCGCGAAAGTTTAAAAATTACTAGAGTAACGGCCGTACTCATAAACGTAACTTAAGTTAAAGAATTCTTAAAATTGCTCTGTCTCGTATTCATGTCTGCCAATTTCCGTCAGTAAGAAGTTAACAGAGCAATTTTAAGTGATGCTTAACTTAAGTAATGTTTATGAGTACGGCCGTAAATATGTCAAGGCTACTCTACGTTTATTAATAGGGCGTTATTAGTATTTCGTTCAACGCCCATACTGGTACAAAATGTACGTCCACAAGTTCAACACTTCCACCAGTTGTTCATAGTAGGTATATTTATTTACCTATCAGGACAAGACATGAGGAATGTATGCAGGGTTGTGCATATAGGTGTACCAAGCCGAAAGGAGGCCATTCTACTCATCATTATCACCTTGGTAGCAACGGCGGTTTGTATTGGTAGGACTTTTTTGCTGGGGAAGTAGCACACCTTTGTCAGTTATTCAACCGCCAAGCAGTAGTGTACAAACACTACTGTGTTCCGGATTGAAAGGCAATGTTTCTAGCAAAATAACAGGGCACACAGAGATTAGACATCTTATATCTCAGGGTGACGAGCGCAGTGCATTGCCATCCAGGGTTTGAACTGTTGAAGTTCAAAAATTCTGAGTGGCGTTGAGCTGTTATGGGCAAACGTGAAGAGCCATCAGGCGAGCGACTTCGCTCGTCTCGTCACCCAGTATCATAAAAAAAAATGCTCCGACAAAAACACCCTTGTTTCGCTGTAAATAGGGAAACAATAATATCAATATGGCAGCCCATTTAATCAACACAAACAGACATCTGGCTCGGAGCCAGTGTGAATTGGGACAAACTGGGGGTATTTCCCGGAACCAGATACATCAAATATTTGGTTTCGGCTCAAAGTTAATGTGAGTCAACAATTTATTGTTTACCTCAGAGCTCCATCATTTATAGACCGATTAAGAAAATTATTTTTTTGTTTAAAACTATTTACTATCTATCTATCTACTTAAGTAGTTTATTCATTTTATTTATATTTGGTTATTTACTTATTTATTTATTTAAAAAAATATCTTGTTAAAAAAAGTCTAGTCTGCCAAAAACTGAAGGGGGCGAGGTAACACGTATTGCACACACAGACATATTCTTACTAGTTCTACAAACGCACAATTCAATATTGAGCGCACACAACTGCAAATGATGTGATCAAAATGTATACGAATGGACGATCGAGGGGGGGGGGGGGATTAAGTGCTAAAGTGAAACCGTAAGTATAATGCTTCCATTTATTAGTTTTTTCTGAGTTCTGCCGGTCTATTCTGGTCTGGGTGTTAATATCTATTTAAGTATGTATTTAAAAATATGTATGTATGTATATCAGTCTCTGGCAGCCATATAACAAGCTAAGCTTAGTGTGGGGTCAGATGACCGTGTGTGCAATAATGTCCCAGATATTTATTTATTTGTCCCAGATATTTATTCTGCAAGCTAAGTAAACTCGCAAGTGAAGTGATAAGCTAAGTGAACGTGTTTTTTTCTTGTCGATTACTATAGAGAAATGTAAAAAGGTCCAGTGATCACCCTTGACTGTAGTCCCTTACCCTTATAATTCGATATTTTGACATTTATCTGCAGAAATAGGCAAGAAAAAATCACATTCACTTAGCTTATCACATTCACTTAGCTTGCAGAATAGCCATGCTGAGTAGAAGTAAGTGTAAGCTGCTAAAACCATGGCCTGCAGTTAGTCTCAAGTCTGCATAATATATCTGCCCTACTAATTCCACTTGTAGTAATCAAAATTTTTGGGTCAGTTTTTTGTCGAAATGGTATCCCAAGGGGATAATCTATGAACAAAAAATAATTTTGATCTTGTTCTTTAGACACACTTAAAAAGTTATTAAACATAGACATGTTTTTTATATATCCAAAAATTTGTTTTCCGCGATTTTCTCGAAACCGCCATATTGCAAGTACTGCATTTGTTATAAGCACAGATATATTATCCACCACCTCAACATATCTCCATTGTCTGCTCTGTGGTTGGAGCCAAGTCAGTTAAATCGGTCTCCGCCCATCAATTCATATTGATACCTACTGGCATGACTGAGTAAACAGGAAAATTTTATGAAAAACAACAAACATTGTCTATAATATAGTTTTATCATCACGTCTAAAAACCGACCGAGTATATTATCATACCATGGCCATACCCTGATTGTTTTTTTTTTTTATGATACAGAGTGACGAGATGAGCGAAGTATTGTATTTTGACTGCCTCGGTGGCTCAGTTGGTAGTGAACCTACTGCGCTGCGCGCCGTGGGTTCAATTCCCACCTAGGACAAACATTTATGTGATGAACGTTTGTGTTTGTTCTATGTCTGGGTGTTAATATGTATTTAAAATTATATATGTGCGTATATCAGTTTCTGGCAGCCATATTACAAGCTTTGCTTAGTTTGGGGTCAGATGACCGTGTGTGCAATAATGTCCCAGATATTTACATTTCAATTTAGTGCTTTGATGTATTATTTTAGTTTTATTTAATAAGAAGCTGATGTAAAATAAATTAAAATTACAATTGTATCCTGTTTAAGCCATGTTGTGTGCTCATTGTTTTGGATCATGCGATCGAGCAAAATTATTGACGTGTTACTATCTGTATATGGGCCAGTCCGCGGTGACGGGTGTTACATTTGTACGCATTCAAACTGTTATAATTCCTAAATAAGAAGAAAAACGTCTGCTTTATGAATATAGTGAAATTAATTTTAATGACTTTTAAAATTAAAACAAATAAACAAAAGAAATTATTCAAGCGTTAAGATGCAACAATAGATTTAAGCCCTGTGACGGGTGTTACGAGTACTTTGCAAAATATGCTACCTTGTTGACCAATCATTAAAAGTTCAGCTAAATTAGAAATTTTTGTAGCAAAATTTATAGCTAAGTAGAGAGTTAAATAATCTTCCTTTCAGATAACTCCGAAGTATTTTGTGCATATATTATTTTTCATGTCTTTTTTTACAAGAAAAGCTTGTGACGGGTGTTACAAGATTTGTGACGGGTGTTACGAGTGCAAATTAAACAAAAAAAAAATTTACATTTTGAGGCTTATTTATTATTATAACAATTAAAAACTGGAATAACTATTTTTATATATGACTTTTGGCCATTATCACCAACCTATGAGACAAATTTATAGTAAAAACATGTTCTCTATTGTAAATAGAGTGGGAACAGGCAACTTCTCTAAACTATACACTCTGTTTGCTCTATCTAATATCTGGTTTCTTGAACTATCATTTTCTGTAATTGTCTCATCGATGTCTTTCTTCTTTTTACGTTTCCAATCATTTTCGTTGCTTTTTTGTTTTTTATTATAATTTATCATTTTTTCTCTGCTCCTTCTTCGACCAAAATAAAATGAATTGACGGGCCCTAACCATTGAACTTGATCAGTAAAAACGAGTCAAAATCGTCGGACATATACTTCAACACCTAATTATAAAAATGTACAGTATATTTGTTACAAAAAATAGATATCGGTTTTATTTGTGTATTTACACTTCGGTAAAGCATACGAATTCATAATTTTGTCAGATGTTTCGTTATCGCGTATCAATAGACTCGTGTTTCACTTCCTACGGCTAGAGACCGACTGAAACGAAATGAGAGCTGGCGCTCATTTTGTAATCTTCAAAAATGCGCTTCTACTGGGCCCGTCCATTCATTTTATTTTGGTCGAAGATGAAATGTAGTTTCTTCCTGAGTAACTGAAATAGTGCTGTACTTGCAGTCCAACTACATCCATACTGCAAAAATAAATTATTGACAAGCCAAGCAAGCACTCCAAAGCCATTTTACAAAAAAATAATGAATTGTTGTGGCAAGGCACACCTCGACATTTAAACCTAATATTGTCCACATCTGAACTTATTACATTACTATTGTGTCCTAATTATTAGGATTTAGAGTGATAAACAGAGCTTGGTTTATGGACAGTTGCAGACCTCTATTTAAAACATGCAACATACTTCCTTTGCCATGTATGTATATTAGGGACATTTGTATTTTTACCAAAGAACACCCAGTATATTTCCAAAAAAGAAGTCAAGTTATTACCCGCCAGAAAAGAGCCAAGTTCACTAACCTATTGTATCAACCTCCTGTCAGAAAAAACTTGTACGAAAAAAATGTATATAATATGTCCATATACATTTATAACAAACTACCAAATGAAATAAAATTATTGGATGGTATCAAATTTAAAAAATCGTTAACGGAGTGGCTTTTTAAGCATTGTTTTTATAGTATTAAGGAATTTGTTGATTTTTTTATATAATATAATTTAATAATGATAATACGGAGGATAATTTATTACAATAACTTAAACAACATTCCAATAGTAAAAAAAAAATAAAAAAAACGATATGTTAATACCTAACTACTAAACTAATCTATTAAACCGCTACCAGTGGGAACCGTCCCCAAAATGCTGGCCCCATTACCATGTTGTATGGCAATGCTCACTCTTTGAGCAAAGTAGAGGCCAGCATTCTGGTCACGAGTTGCATCAAACAGACGTGATGATAAATATTTGAAAAATTTTTTGGCTCCTGATCCCCACGGGCCCATGGTTTCGACCCCAAAAGGCTCAAAAATGTACCCACTGTCCAAGGTACTATATTTGCGCCTTTTGAGGTCTTCTGCGAAATCAGCCGCCGCGCCAGCCCTACTCAGCGTTCTGTGACGGCGCAAAGGTGTCAACACAAGTCGCGTCCCACACTAAGGGCCGCCCCATCTTCCACGGAATCAGAGTCATCCCGTCCGGTCTTTTACCATCGTCACATACAAGGCCGGTCGGCTCAAGAACGGCCGCGCAGTTGGCGGTGGTAATACCTAATTTAATATAATAATATACCTAATTTAATATAATAATACCTCTTAAAATGTATAATTTATTTAGTTTAAGAATATTTACACGTCTGCTTGCAGACTGAATACTATGACACCAAAAATAATTTTAAGACCTCTTTATTGTAATGTATTCTAGCAAATAAATGATTTGATTTATAAAAAGTATAACATTAGTGAAGAAAATTGTGACAGGCATTACACAAATAAACCCAGGCTACATTTTAATGTGAAGTCTTTTTAAAGCACACAAATACTTTTCAGGTATTGTTTAATCACATACCCTTACTTTCGCAAGGTCCATTACAAAATTAAAGTTAGTATGCTCATTTAGGATTAACTTTTCTATGCATTTTGTGACGGGCGTTACACAGATACTTGCTACCACAATTTTATCAATAAAATGATTACTACTGACCTGATTAAATCCTAATTTTTCACAACAAATAATAATGAGTTGCAGCATCGAGAGCAAATAAAAATGACAGGCTGTCAATGTAATTGACAAAAAAAAACCTGTTAGCATTTTAATAATTTTTTTCACTACTTCACTGACTTTCGATACTTCAGACTTTGAACAAAATATTAAAAAAATTGGCGAAAATATTGATTTCTATTTTGGTATACATATTCGCTACTTTTTTTTTTAACTTTCTGGTTTCGATTTACCGCGGATGGGCCTAATGTAAAATAAATTAAAATTACAATTGTATCCTGTTTAAGCCATGTTGTGTGCTCATTGATCATGGGATCGAGCAAAATTATTAACGTGTTACTGTCTGTATATGTCCTGTGACTTGTTATGAGTGCCTAATAATAAAATAAAAATAAATAAAGTTGCTCGCCTGATGGCTCTTCACGCTCACCCATAACAGCTCAACGCCACTCAGAATTTTGAACTTCAACAGTTCAAAACCCTGGATGGCAATGCACTGCGCTCGTCACCCCAAGATATAAGATGTCAAATCTCTGTGTGCCCTGTAATTTCACTGGAAACTGGTTTGTTTTTTTTACAGTGAATTTTCAGGATAAAAATAAAACCGGCCAAGTGCGAGTCGAACGCGCGCACGAAGGGTTCCATACCATTTTCAAAAAAACGGTAAAAAAATATCGTTTGTTGTATGGGAGCTCCCCTCAAATATTTATTTTATTTAAATTATTTATTTTTAAAGTTTATATATAACTTAATATTCTGTGAATATTTCAAGCATCTACCTGTTGCCATTATTAATATCAAGCAAAAAAGTCACATAGTATGGGAGCCTCCTTAAATATTTGTTATTATAGCGGTAACAGAAATACATCATCTGTGAAAATTTAACTGTCTAACTATCACGGTTCATGAGATACAGCCTGGTGACAGCCGGACGTACAGCGGCGTCGTAGTATTAGGGCCCCGTTTTACCCTTTGGGTACGGAACCCTAAAAAACCGACTTCAAAATTAGTAAATACGCATTTTCGTTTACTTGGATAACATATTTTTTTCAGTTTTGATATAAAAACCAAACTACTAAACTGATTTTGATGAAACTTTATGGGACCACGTCTGAAGTATGGCCTACCAAACGAAAAAGGAATCATCAAAATCAATTCATAATTGCCGGAGAAATCGGTTAACATACATTAAAAATCAATATAGTGGAACATAGAACCTTCTTTTTTGAAGTCGGTAAAAAAAGGTAGGTCCAAAATCAGAAAAAGCGCCTAAATATAAACTCAAATTTTGATATTGAATAAATAATGGCGAATAATTCGACTGTTCGCCATAACTAATCGCGACATCTCTAGTTATTTGAATATCACACTAATTTCATTTGTTTTACATTTATTCTCGATTCCAACAGTCCATAGTAAGTATATTACAAGCTTATGAAATAACTGAACGTATGTTTTATCACGTTTTTGCTTTGAGGAACAAAGTAGTTTTGTAGAACTATTGTTCTATAATAACGTGAGGTTTACAACATTTTCGATAATTCATGTGCTCAGTAAATTTGTAATATAGAAGGAAAACGTACAAAGAGAAGTAAAATTACGCATAATAAAGCTAATGGATACGGAAAATGCAAAATATGCTCTGTACTTACATAGTAGGTATCAGCTAGTACACTCACAATAACAATGTAGAAAACTACGAAATAAATCCACAAAACGAACACAAATACACAATTGCAAACTCACTGGTTCATGTCGCACAATTTGTTCGTCACATTTAGCTATTTAACGCTAAGATAATTGGAATATTTTGGTAAAATTCGATGTAAGACAACCTCTGTCTTCCATATTTTCACAATGATTGTGAATGTGAATTCATGAATTGAATTGAAACGAATGGCAATTTTAATTTTTTGAATGCTCGAATATATGTCAACTTTGACAAGTGAAGTTAATGTTTTTCTTAAAATTTATTATATGACCAAGGATACATAGTCTTTCAGTCGGAACAATAATTTGGTTCACAGGGAACTAGACTGATAACGTCAGACAAGTCATAGTCGCAGTCAGAGTCTAACAAAGTAAGTCACAGTCAAGTTCAAGTCATGCCCTAGCAAAGTGGTGGAATACAAAAGTAGAATCACGAAAATACATGTTTCTCTTCATTACCTTATTTGCCGCCACTGAAGTGAGAATTCTTTCGCATTTTTTTGCCGCTGTCTGACCAACTGGAGCGAAAAAGAAAATTTTCTCATTCTCTCCCGTTGGTCAAGCGGCGGATCGTCAGCCATGTTGACGTGTCTGTTACGGCTCTTACGAGCGTGTTTGTAGTTATGGAATCGTGGCCCTGTAAGTAACTAACAGCACCTACTTATATTGATATCACAGGTAAAAGATATAATTTTATAATCGAAAAATTATTGAATACTGCTACTGTATTCAATATTTTATCGGAAAGTAGTTGTTGATAAGAAATCGGTTTCCTAAACATTGCGTGAAACGTAATATTTACAAACACCTTGCCTTTTTGCTCACCATTATGTACCTAGGCACCTACATTCTATGATTATTTGCAGTTTCATTCCAAGTCTCGTTTGAAATGATTTTACAATGGAAGTCAATTTTAATCAATATTGTTTGTGTATTAGTGAAAATACATTCATATATTTTAAAAGATCTGGACTATTCACCTGATTATTTTCACTCTTCCCCTGAACATAAAAACGATTTAAGACTAACGTTTCTCAATAGGAGAAGACAAAATCTCGTCACGGCAAAACGCACTGAGTTAATAGATACGTATTTATCAAATAATACTGTTTTTGTTGATGGAATAATACACGAAAAAATTGATAAGAAACACAAGCAGTGGAAACTCGTAGCTAAAATGGAAACAGCATTCAGGACCTTGATTGGAATGAATGGCGTGAAATACAGTTATAAAAGAGACCCGTATTGGCGAACTTGGAGAAAAGTAAAGTACCCTAACGGTGATAAAATGGTGTGCTATAGATGTGAAAGCAGTCTCAATTGTACCGAGTGCCAATATGCTGGCTATTGGGTAAGCTAATATTGATTATTATTAATAATATTGGTCAAGTTTTTATCATCAATCACAGAACTAACTTAGGTAGGTATAGTTAATTTTTTAACGAGTAAAATGGTTACTCGGTCTGGCGTAAGAAAGCATCGGAGTAGATACGAATTTCATGTAATGTACAAAGTGGGTGTACCTTTGAGTTGGTAGGTACTTATGTTTATATTATTATGATGGATTCATCTAGATAAGAGAGAAAATTATGATAAAGCCTTTATCATAAAGGTCAATTACGCAATCATGCATGACCAATAAGCGTTAAAATCAAATTATTTAACACATAACAGAAATTAATACAAAAAAATAACATAAAACGTACCGACATACATAATTTTCATTAAAGGACCAGCAGTTCCTCATGGCACATCTGGTAGTGTTGTACCACGGGTAAGTCACGTTTGAGACAATTAAATTATCTTTTATCGATTGTCTACGAACATCACTAGTTATTACGTAGGGGTGCGTTTACGGACTCGGCCTGTGGACTCGGCGAATTTTTCACCGGTGAAAAATTAAATTAACGGAGGTTCGCTGAACGCCGTCATAGCTTTATGTCAATTATGTCAATACTAGCTGTCAATTTTAATAATAAATAAATATCAAGTAAAATTAAGAAAAATAAACTGGTAAAATATCATATATCAATCTATCAATATATAGATATAAACTTTTATTTTACATTAAAACGTCTACAACAAAAAGACGGACGTCCGCTGGTATAAGTTTTCGCCTGACTAGATTAAATTTTATCTACCTTTTGAGGTCGCTAAATTTTCGCCTGCTGTCAGATTGACAGCTGTTGAGGAGGTTAAGCTGTTTTTGATATTATTTTGTTCGAATCTTTTTGTTGTAGATGTTTTAATTTGAAATAAAATTTTATATCTATATAATGATAGATAGATATTTGATATTTTACTATTATATACCATTTTATTTTACCATATTTTACTTTATATTTATTTATTATTGAATTTGACAGCTAGTATTGACATAATTGACATAAAGCTATGTCGCCGTTCAGCGAACCTCCGTTAGTTTAATTTTTCACCAGAAATATCAAATTTCAATCTATCATTATATAGATATAAAATTTTATTTTAAATTAAAACATCTACAACAAAAAGATTCGAAGAAAATAATATCAAAAACAGCTTAACCTCCTCAACAGCTGTCAATCTGACAGCAGGCGAAAATTAAGCGACCTCAAAAGGAAAGGTCAACTCGGCGGACCGGCATACTAAATTTAAAAAAATACAAATGGTCTTATTGTGGCTATTCTATAATCTTAAATCCAAATTTGGTTAAACTATATAATAATATATTTAGATGATCTGACAATAAATATGTCGAAATGACAAAGAAACTATCAGTTCAGAAAATAAAAACGATTTTTGAAAACACAGAGAAATAGACGGATTTGGCTCCCATGTCGGTTAAGACCGTCTAGTGGCAAATTTCCCTGGTTAGCGGTAGTTGGCGTAGTTATAGATACGAAGACCTGTGTGAATGAATCAGTGTACGAACGTCAGTTCCTGTAACAACTTAATATTTGTACCCTAACTCTCAGGAATAAGGTTTTATTACGCTTATTTCGCAAGATGCTGCAATTGTCGGGTAAGACCGGCTACGTTGCAGTTCCAGGGGTGCAAAACTTTGAACTTCTAGTATAGCTTCTTTTAATTTCTCTTTCGAATACGACCCTTTTTCCGTTTTTCGCGTATATTTTCCCATGGCTAAAATAAATTAAAACTAAAAATTGAAATAAATTACGCCTAGTGACGTAATTTATTTCAATTCGTAATTTATTTCGTGAGTGACTATAAGTAATTAATTATCTCTCCCAATCAGATCAATAGAAAATCGGTCACGTGACCATAACAGCAAATCTGATTGGTTTAAATAATCACTCACCGTCACTCACGAGAGTGTGCTCACGGTGCTGACCCTGTGACAGACGAATGGACAGAGCAGAATTTGGTATCCTTTGAGTACGGAACTGAAAACCTACACATATGTTACACATATACTTTGATTATACAAGATACATAACATTATATTTAAAAAAAAATCCGGACATATATTCTTGATTTTATAGTATGTGCTACTTTGTAGAACTCTATATTTAGGACACTTTGATAATTTATATAGGTATTCTAGAAAGGCTTAACAAAACACCAAAGGTTGACGATTTCTGTAAGAGGCGAAGACCGGCATATGACATTTATTACCCTCCAAGACCTATACGGACTTCCCCGCAACATATTTCGAGGTTAGTTTTTATTTTCATCAACCATAAATTACTAAAAAACGTCTATAATACTAATGTAATTTAATAATCAAATAGATAAAATAATGAAGGATAAACTTATTTGCATAGATCTGTTGAATATCTGAATTTTCTTTTTAAATCCTTTTTTTTGTAAGCACGTGGCACACTCCAATGCAAAGGTGCTCACCGTACTAAATTAACAACCGCATTTTTTTCCGTTCACACTATAAATACCGCCATCTATATCAATTAATAAGAACTTAAATGGTTTTATTGTTCCGGTGATGGTATTGCCATCTACGTAGTTCTGCTGAATTCGTGGTAATTCTTGTTGTACGATCTTTCCCGACAGACGGTCTTCGCCGAGTTGACCTTAGATAAAATTTATTCTAGTCAAGCGTACACTTATACCAGCGGACGTCCGTAAACAGCAGTTTAAATTTTCGCCGGTTTAATTTTTCACCTCGTGGAGTCCCAAAACGGGTGTTTTGACGTTCATCTAGTACAAGTTTTAGTCTGGATAAGTGCCGTAAACGCACCCCTGCTGTGTCGTACATTCAGTGTTGCCAGATATACAGATTTATATGTATTTATACAGAGTCTTGGGCAATAATACAGATGAAAGATTTTTAGCTTACCATAACTTACTTATAAACAGATTTTTGGTAATAACCGACCGACTGAAGGACTCTATGGCAAAATAACTTGCCTGTAGTCCGGATGTAAACAACTGCTATTATAAAATCTGTGACTAGTGCTACGGAAAATACGGCTACTGGCTACTAGGTACTACTAGGTTTAAGTTAACCCAACATGGCGCGTTAAGTTAACCTCAAAAGTTGGCCTTTATTCCAAGGAATAGATGCCAACTTTTCAAAGGTTAACTTAACATGCCGTGTTACGTGCGTGTTATAGTACCGAAATTAGGGCTCAGGCGTATATGAAACTGTAGGCACCTTGTTGCATTCTCGCTCGGCGAAGTGACGACAAGATTTTGTCACGGTGCGCATGCTAGCCGTGCTGATATTGTTTAAATTTATCATTTACAAATTTTTACATTGAAATCCAGTTTTTGTGATATGGCAGGTGGCAACACTGCGTACATTATTACTCTGTGCTCTGATCAACTGATCTCATTATTGCAATATTGAGTAAGATTGTGGAAAAATAACTATTAAGTGCTCGTGAACGTGCTCGAGTGTGGCAAAGTGATATAACGCGGTGAAACATTATCTTTTCGTTTTGATTCCAACACTCCATAGAAGCCTCATGTAAAGCGTTCACCACTTCACAACATAATATGTTAGGCATGAGTTTGACTTGACCGTCACTTGGCTTGACTCTGACTTGTTTGACGCTATTTACGTAAAATTACGACTCAAGGACTTTGTATCCAGGGAGGCAATAATGCACGACACCATAAGCTCAAAGAGAATACAATAGAAGATATAGGATCTGTCTGCCATACCTTTAGTTTCCCCTCAGCTGAATTCGCTTTGAGGTAATCAAAGATACAGCTTTGTTCAAGTTAGAGGCGTGAGGAGTAATATTGTACTGACTGAATACAGAATGATGAATCATCCTGAACTAATGGATACAGAGGACGGAAACACTGCGCTTATATCAACCAATGACTCCAACTGTTTGGATGAATCTAAATCAGCAACCACTACTAGTCCAGTGAGTGCAACACGGAACACTAACAAGAAATTACATAAATGTCCCATGTGTGATTATAAAACTTCAGTTTCAAATAATTTAGAACGACATATACGAAGACACACTGGACAGAAACCATATAAATGTGATATGTGTGATTATAAAGCATCACATGCAAGTAATTTAAAAAAACACATCCTAACACACACTGGAGAAAAAGCATATGAATGTGATATGTGTGATTATAAAGCAGCACAAGCAAGTACTTTGAAAATACACATAGGAATACATACTGGAGAGAAACCATATAAATGTGATGTGTGTGATTATAAAGCAGCACAAGCAAGTAATTTAAAACAACACATTCTAACTCACACTGGAGAAAAAGCATATGAATGTGATATGTGTGATTATAAAGCAGCACGAGCAAGTACTTTAAAACAACACATCCTATCACACACTGGAGAAAAAGCATATGAATGTGATATGTGTGATTATAAAGCAGCACATGCAAGTTCTTTGAAAATACACATACGAATACATACTGGAGAGAAACCATATAAATGTGATATGTGTGATTATAAAGCAGCACAAGCAAGTTCTTTAAAAAAACACATCCTTACACACACTGGACGAAAAGCATATGAATGTAATATGTGTGATTATAAAGCAGCACATGCAAGTCATTTAAAACAACACATCCTAACACACACTGGAGAAAAAGCATATGAATGTGATATGTGTGATTATAAAGCAGCACTTGCAAGTTCTTTGAAAATACATATACGAATACATACTGGAGAGAAACCATATAAATGTGATATGTGTGATTATAAAGCAGCACAAGCAAGTAATTTAAAACAACACATTCTAACTCACACTGGAGAAAAAGCATATGAATGTGATATGTGTGATTATAAAGCAGCACAAGCAAGTACTTTGAAAAAACACATACGAATACATACTGGAGAAAAACCATATAAATGTGATGTGTGATTATAAAGCTGCCCGAAAATCTCATTTAAAAACACATAATGATCAGAAACAACTCAGTTAAATGAAATAAGTAATATCATATACAAGTAATATAAGGATGTGAGGGAGTGCCAGTTTCTCTATGTTTAAACCATGAAAAGCTATGTCGGGATGATACATCCCTGAAATTTGGCTAAGTCCACAGAGCTTCGTTCATTCGAATTTATCTATAACTATTCTGATCTAAGGCTATTAAATTATAAATTATAAACGCACCCTAGTATCATTAGTCATTATCTAAGTATAGGAGTCTTGGCGCCAACGTGGGAAAAACACCATATTATCATAAAAAGTTTAGGAAAATAATACGCCTCATCGTATTATTTTCCTAAACTTTTTCAGATATTTTCGAGTGTTAAATGTATACATAATAATTAAGTTTTTGTTATTATATTTTATAATAGGTTAAGTGGTATAATGGGGGAAAACATGTATTTACATATAATTATGTTGATTCCAAAACTCCATTTGAGCATCTAGGCCTCTAGTATAATATTCACTACTTTAATGGGGCATACAAGTAGCGGCGCGTAAGTCTAGCGCTGAACGATACGCGGCGGGGATAGCTGCGCATGGGTACTGTCGCGCACGCGACAACGAGACAACGCGACGGACACTGGATGTGCGCGGGGCGTCGTATCAGTGCGGGGAACGTAATGCGACTGGAGAGCCAATCGGCGCTACGCACGCCCGCCTTTCATCCCGCTAGCTCCCCTCAGTACCCTTAGTACAAGATTTGATAGTTTTCGAAAACTTTTTTCGTTTTGTTCCATACATTGATGGGCTAAAAGCTATTCGAAACCTTTCGTATTCGAGTGAAGCAACCTATTATGCCGATTACTACCGATTTTAGTTCTTCCGCGTTTCCGCTAGAGGCGCTTTGCTGAAATGTATGGAACAATACGAAAACGAAAAAAGTTTTCGAAAACTATCAAATCTTGTACTAAGGGTACTGGTACCTTATTTTTTACTTCTGCGCAATAACGGTCAGCGCTAAAGTTTCGTGCCGCTACTTGTACTTGTGATAAATACGGAAGGTGGGGCGGTATGGCCTAATGGCTTTAGCCTGCTCAGTAATGGACAAAAAACGTATCTGGATATTTATTTCGTTTAAAAACTTGTTTACAGGTCATCGATGAAAATCCACCATGTCCATATGAAATAGTTTCCGTTATTAACAATACAGATGCGTGTGCGATTAATTTAAAAAATTCAACAAATATAAAAGGATCATGTCCCACTACTGTCCAATTTATAGATATTATGAGAAAATGCGATAATCCTATAGATACGCAATGGAGCATACAGAAAATTTACAAGAAGGAAGTTTCTGAACGATACCCCGCCATCTTTTGCGGAGGGCGGGATTATTGCCAAATTTCAACTTTTTATACGGTACGTATACATACAAAAAGTATCATCGGCAAAGTGCGAGACGACCTCGCGCACTGAGGATTCCGTACCACCAAAAAACAATAATTATCAATAAAAATAAACTTCAAATTTAATGTGTCAATTGGGGTTCTGTGAAAGAATGAGGTCGTCCAAGTAACAAAATTACCAGTTATAACTTTTCATTGATTCACACTTGGCCAGTTTTTATTATTTGTTGTTATACTACTTTAGAGTGTGTACTATAATCATGTCAAGTTTGACGCTTGTACGTATTACCGTTTTTACATTAGAGCAACAACGAAAATACGTTTGGTGTATCCCCCCCCCCCCCCCCCCCCCCTCTTTGTTTTTACTATTTTATTATTAGTTAATCCACAATCAACATTACATATTCTGTAAAAATTTCAACTGGCTATCTATTACGGTTCCAAAGATACAGCCGTTTAAATGTTAGACGGACGGACGAACAGACAAACAGCGTAGGTTCAGTAAATATGGTCCCATTATTAACCTATGGGTACGGAACCCTAAAAATTTAAATGAAATAAACAATTATACCCGTTTCCTTACCCTCTTAACAGACACGTCAACATGGCTGACGAACCGCCGTCCAACCAACGGGAGAGAAAGAAAGACTGTTCGTCAGCCAAGTTGACGTGTCTGCAGTGTTACGGCTCTTAGAGCACTTTGTCGATACGTGCTTCGCCTCTTCGCGAAGCATCCTCAGGACGTATTGACTCTTCGACCGCTTAGCTCTTCTATTATTGATCCCAAATTCCTTATAGGTACATAATGCGACGTCAGGCCTGGCGCAATCTGCACTTTAGGTATGAAGCTACAAGTAGTCGTCTTGTCGGACTTGCCGTGCCCGCTGCCGCGCGATACACAGAGATAACGCGACAAGAGTTACGCGATAGAGAGAGAGGCAACTTCTAGGTTAATATAGCTGTAGGTAGTTAGTCCGATGGGGAGGAAAGGTTCTTGAGTGGAGAACACGAACCGGAAGACGCAGCGTAGGTAGGCCTTTCACTAGATGGACCGACGACATCGTGAGAGTCGCGGGCATCCAGTAGATGCAGATTGCAAGTTGTCGTTCAGTGTGGAGGTTTAAAGGGAGAGGCCTATGTTCAGCAGTGGACGTCTTTTGGCTGATGATGAGGTAGTTAGCGCTCGCACGTCCTGAATTGCACTTTATTGTGTAGTAGCAAGAGTCGCTACTTATTTAAATGATTTTGCGCAGTGAATCTTCCTTGTACTATATGTATTCTGTGGCGATGTTAAAGCTGAAATAGGTACACTACAGCGAAAGAAACAGTTTGAAAATGAAGTACCGCAAAGTCTGATTCAACCAACTATTTTCAGATAACTTCGGACTATGTCTCATTCCGAATAATAAACTGTTCTAACCACATAACCTATTCAAGAATAATGAAAAACAACAAAACCAACTACTCGTGCGTATTGAACTGCGGTATGATTGACCCTACCACGAAAACCATATCAAAAACAGAGAAGCCCCTGATCGTGGACTTGATCAATAGCAAGAATAAGAGAGAAGATAAAACTGAAGGCTCAACAGTTTCTGGTGAAACTCTCATAACTGGCCACGGTACTAAAGACTCTACATTTGACAAAACTACCACACCATGGACAGCAGGCGTATTATGAAACTTTGATCGGGGTCTGTCAGTGTCAGAATTGACAGAACTTTGACACTTGAAAGGGGTTATGACGCAAAAAAAAAAAAAAAACAGCGTTGTCTATTACAAATTTCATACTACGAAATTGGAAATAGACAACGCTTTTTTTTTTTTGACATAGTTTTGACAAGTCGCGATCCCGATCAAAAATTCATAATACGCCTGCAGGTCTGGGTGTTGATAAATATAAAATGAATATAAAACACAATGTAAATGAAATGGAAAAGTATTTAATTTTCGTAAAAAGAAAAATGATGATGATTCTGATGATTATCATCGTCATCATCATGACACAAAACATCCGACGTGTTCCAGCATGAAACATCACATGGCAGTCGAAATGTCAGAAGAAATTAACTTATTTTATTAACTGTTTTGCATAGAAATACAATCTCTAAGTGAAAATCAGTCTAAAATCGTCCGAGCGTCGTTGGACACACTTAGATGACCCTAAAAACCTGAACGAAATCATTAAATCCTAATCACTTTTACAATGCATATAGTATTGAATTGGGGCCTTACTTAAAAACGTTTCTCGAGTTGATCTATGTTTTAAAATGCTCTCTCAACTTCTCGCTGACGGCAATCGTCACACGCGAAAACAAGACGGAGCATATTTATGCGTATGTCAACTTGAGTAACGTTTTTAAGTAAAACCCCAATTCAATACATTACAATACAATATGCATTGTAAAAGTGATTAGGATTTAATGATTTCGTTCAGCTTTTTAGGGTTCCGTACCCAAAGGGTAAAACGGGACCCTATTACTAAGGCTCCGCTGTCCGTCTGTCACCAGGCTGTATCTCATGAACCATGACAGTTAGACAGTTGAAATTTTCACAGATGATGTATTTCCGTTGCCGCTATAACAACAAATACTAAAAAACAGAATAAAATAAATATTTAAGGGGGCTCCCATACAACAAACGTGATTTTTTTGCCGTTTTAATAGAAAATGGTACGGAACCCTTCGTGCGCGAGTCCGACTCGCACTTGGCCAGTTATTTAGTCCTACCGTGAACATGGTGCATGTAACTGCGCCGATATATCTGGAGCCCCTTCCACAACCTTACCACGTTAAATACCACGTAAATAATCATATAACTATACCTTAACTTTAATAAACATTATTTTTAACATGCTTAATTAAAAAAAAATATATGTAAACAGTAAATAGGTGTTAATTTAGTGATAATAGGAAGGCACATAGGATTTTCAGTCTTTTTGTGCTTACCTAATCGTTATAAATATAAAACATACATTAAATTTATAGACATCAAATGGAAGACAATTTTTTATTATTATTTAAAAATAGAAAAATACTAACAGTTATAAATAACTAGGTAAGGCACACTTGTACACACTTGTAGCCCTGGTGCCGGGGCAATAGAATACGGCACCGGTACCCCCTGCCTGTAGTAAGAGCCTACTAAAAGGGGACCTATGGGTTCGAGATGGTCAAAGTTGGGGCTCTGACCATCCACTTAAGCGTGCCCAGGGAGAGTACGTTGTGTGACCAACGTTGTCGAGAGTGAAGGGACTGAGACAACACGCAGTTGTCTCGGGAGGAGCCATAGCGCAGTGCTGAGGGCTCCGGTGCGTTCCTCTGGAGATCCCGGAGCCCTCTTGTCAAGCACTAAGGCTGGTCACCGGGGGGGTTTTAGTGGGTACAATCCCACATAACCTGGCTGCACCCCAATGCAGCCGGGTATCTTTGGAAGATTTCCCTCTCGAAAACAAAAAAAAAAAGGTAAGGCAGTCATAGTATTGCCGCATAAAATGCAGGCATTGACGTCGATTCTGATGAGCCATTCAATAAACAAATTTGGCAATTTTTGATGTATTAAAATTAAAAGAGACGCCGACAATTTTAGTCCTGTCAAATTAGTTTAGTTAAGAGAATCATAGAACAGAATAGACATGTAGTTAAAATATTATATTCTTGCTGAAAAAATCTGATTTCCCTGTGGACCAAAACTTAAAATACCAACGTGATAAAAAAATGTCACAGCTTATGGGTTTTTGAGATGGGTGGGGGGGGGAATGAGTCATGCACTGGAGTCGTTCTTGGGGCGCATTTCACATTTGTGTGTGTTGCCAGTAATGACATATGGTACTGAGACGTGGTCCTTAACTGTTGGTCTTTTGGAGAAATTCAGAGACACACAACGAGCGATGGAAAGAGCTATGCTTGAAGTTTCTTTGCGCGATAGAATCCGGAACGTGGATATTCGCCAAAGAACCAGAGTCACCGACACAGCTATTATAATTTGCAAGCTGAAGTAGCAATGGGCAGACCATATCGCTCAAAGAACCGATAACAGAAGGGGAAGAAAGGTTCTTGAGTGGAGACCACGAATCGGTAGACGCAGCGTATGTAGGCCTCCCACTAGCTAGATGGACACGGGTATCCAGTGGGCGCAGATGGCAGGCTGTCGGTCAGTGTGGATGAAAGGGGGAGGCCTATGTTCAGCAGTTGACGTCTTCTGGCTGATGATAGAGCACGTTAAAAAAACCTGGACCGAGTAAGTCAGGCTAGGCTAGACTTTGTGTCTAAATTCTCAGCCTTAACCTTGCGTCGCCTCTTGCGAACCTGTCCACAATTATGCAAACATAGCTGATAATGCCTTTTAAAGGTCCGCTTACAAACTTGACAGTTAAACCTCCTTAGTTTCAAATGTCGCTCTCTTATGTGCGGAAGAATACTTTTCTTCAACATTTCTTTGCCGCAGTAATCACAAATAGCTTTCGAATAGTAATTATCTTTCGTCGCGAACACTGAAGCAATGTACTGCTGAAGGATGTTTCTATCGTTGTTAAGTTTTACGTCTTTCGTGCATTTTATTTTGGATTTCTTTATCATTAAGGTGTTAGGTTTGATTTTAGTTATCTCCACGTAGTTTCTTGTGTCTTTCACTTTCTCAATCCATGTATCATTCAGTTTCTTCGTAACGTAGATGGGTTCCGACGTATTTAAGTTTAAGTGTTCTTTACGGATGTGGTATTTAAGTAGACGGTCTTCACAGTAGTTTGCGCCGCAAGCAACGCATTTGTAGCGGAAGTCCGAATGCCTCGGCAGGTCTTCATGGACGTTCAGATGCATGATCAGATTGCGTTTATCAACGAAGCCCCGTCCGCAGTGGTCACAGTATAATAGCTTCTGAGTTTTCATGTGGCATGCAAGATGTCTGAAAAAGACGGATAATATTGCTGTAAGGGGTCAACCATAAATTACGTTACACGTTATAGGGGGGAGGGTATCACCGGAATGTGACATAGTGTGACAAGGGGCAGGTGGGTCAAAAGCTTTGTGACGTGAATTTTATATGTGAACTAGCGACGCGCCCCGGCTTCGCACGGGTGTACGCTCGGCCTTCGGCCTCGCAACTGTGACCCGTTCCAGGAACACATAATTTCATCAAAATCGGTCCAGCCGTTTACTCACCGTTTAAACCTTCCCTGGACTACAACAAACATCTCAATACCAAAATCAGCTAAATCGGCCCAGCCGTTCTCGTGTTTTAGCGAGACTAACGAACAGCAATTGATTTTTATATTAATAGATAAAAAACTTAAAAAATTTATAATCCTGATCTATATTTATTAATAATTTAGCACTCTCGGTATGAAATTATCTGTCACGCAACAACAGTTAAATTTTAGAGCGGCGTTGTAATGCACGTGAGACACAAAAATTAAAAAAAAGCTGTTTTCTTTTGATTATTTTTATATACATGCATAAACTTGAAAAAGTGTGCTGTCACATCAGGGGTTCTGAAAATGTGACAACCTGTGACAAGGACGGGGTGAGGTGTTAAAAAGCTCTAAAATTCGTGTGATGTATTTTATGGATGGCCCCTTACAAGAGGTATTTTTAGTTCATCATTATCATGTTTCCACTGCGGGACACACGCCTTCTCTCAGAGAGAGGATGGGCCCTAATGCATAATGCTAGCTCAGTGCATGTCAATGAATGTCATTATGTCTTTGACCTTTTGAGTTTCTTGAACATACCAGTTTCCTTACGATGTTTTCCTTCACCGTTATTGCACAATGTCATAAAAACTGCACATACAGTAGAATCCGGATACAACGACCATCCAAGGGACCGGCAACACTTTGTCGTACTAACCGGATGACGTACAAAACGGCAGGATTATTTTTAAGTACATATGTACTTAACATACGAATAAATATGCAACAGTTAAATGATTATTTACGTGATATTTACCGTGGTAAGGTTGTGGAAGGGGCTCCCGATATTTCGGCGCAGTTACATGCACCATGTTCACGGGAAGACACAGCCCGTCTGTCTTCCCGTGAACATGGTAAGTCATCGGTGCACGGCCAAGGATCGAACTAGGTGCCCTCAGATTGTAAAGCGCATATGCTAGCGGCTCGCCACCATCGCTATTTGGTTTATAATGTTCAAAATCGGAAGTAGGGTTGTTGAAATCATCAAATAGTTCAGTATACAGGAGTTTGGTATCTAGACTTTGTTTTAATACCTTATTGATATTAATCAAATCTATTCACACTAATATTATCAATGCAAAAGTAAATCTCGTCTGTCTGATTGCTACATACACAGAAAATAGAACGGAAATGAGAAGGTAACTCTGTCGCCAGGTATTGTGACAGATATGTGATTGAACATTCTTATTTATGTAAACGCGTCGAACTCCGCGTCACAGTTGCTAACACAGTTGATATGGGTGCAACTGGCTACAACAAATTTCTTACAAAAATGCCTTGACAGCTGTTCTAATTTACACAAAAAAAATCTTTTCTGTGGCTACATAATCATGACTAAACGGCTTAACCGATCTCGATAAAATTTTGCAGGTAATATATGTATTATGAGGTAATTTTTTCTGAAGAACAGCTAGTCTGTATATATGAAACAAAGTCGGGTTTGTTCGAACACTTATAACTCGACAATGGCTGGACCGATTTTCATGGTTTTGGATTTATTGTATTTGTCTCCGTGCAAATAGCAGAATAATTATTAAAAACGGCTGGACCGATTTGGATGAAATTTCGTGTTCCTTGGGCAGGTCATCGTAGCGAGGCCGAAGGCCGAGCTTACACCCGTGCGAAGCTAGTATGTATATACAAATTAGCACTTAAAATATAAAACTAATCTAATGAAATAAATAGCTTATAATTATCTAGACTATGGTCAGGCGCGGATGCACTGTTGTGGGCACGATGGGCATGCCCACAACCCTAATACGTGACTTGTGACGCCCCACAGCTTTACCCGCGTGAAACTACGAAACACTGTACAAAATCTTGGTCAGGCCGTCATATAATTTTTTATAAACATTTCTTTTGTACGAATGCACTATATCGATAATGCACGAGCAAGGTTCATACCCTGACTCGCACTTACCCCATTTTCAGGTGGCTGTGACCACAACCTTTTTTGAGGGCTGGATCCGTGCCTGACTATGGTGGTCAATGACCTACTTAAGTAATATAATTGAGTCCTATGAATGGAAGAAATAGATACCTGGAATATTCATCAGATCTATAGTACTCTTTAGGACAATAAGTACATTTGTGGCGCGCAGGAACAGCCTTATGATGAAATAAATGAGAATTTAACTTGTATGTTGAAGTAAAACCAGATTTGCTGCATATTGTGCAATGAAGCTCTTTTTTGGTTACTTCAGTTTTGATGGCTCCTTTCTTCCTCATTACGTTGCTATAACTAGGCAGTAAAATAAGTTTAATAGAATAGAAATTAATTTAAATAAAAATAATTGAAACTAAAAATAAACAAAACAAATCAGCCAGCAAGCATGCAATTGACAAATGACAGACCACCTGACACCAAATTGTTTGTATTTTCGCCCACTGCTGAGCAGGCTAAATCCATTATGGCCATACCGCTACGTCTTCTGCAGCATCACAGAAAAGAGAAGTAAATAGGAGTAAAGTTATATGATTATTTACGGGATATTTACCGTGGTAAGGTTGTGGAAGGAGCTCCCGATATTTCGGCGCAGTTACATGTACCATGTTCTCGGGAAGACTGAAGAATGCGGGTGGTTGGTGACCTTGCCACGGTAAATATCCCGTAAATAATCATATAACTTTAGTAAACAACCGTGATAGTTTAAAACAGTGTTTAAATATGAGTAAATAGAACGGAAATAAATGAGAAGGAAACTCTGTCGCCAGGTATTGTGATAGATACTTGCTTGAACATTCTTATTTATGCCAACGCGTCGAACTCCGCATCACAGTTGCTATGGGTTTATATGGGTGCAAGTGGCTACAACAAATTTCTTACAAAAATGCCTTGATAGCCGTTCTACTAAAAAAACAAACAAAAAAACTTGTATTCTATTACTGTCATAGGTAGGTATAAAGCAAGGACGTTTTATAAAGTCCTTGGTTTTATAAAGTAGTAGAGACTTTACTAGAGGCAATGCTAGAGGCACTTTTTTGTTTTTTGTAATACCTAAGCAATGACCACTAGAACAAAGAGCGATATAATAGTAGATAGGATTTGTTCTAGAAACAGATTTGTATGTATAAAAATATATTCGGCCATTTCGTTGCATGACGGCTCATGCGCCGATATTTCCGAAGCTGTTGTACTGACCTAATTAATCGATTACTTAAAAATAGATCGATTACTTAAAAATAGTAACTGGTTCAATCACTAGCACCGATTAAAATAAAAATTAATGCAAACAAACGCAAATAATTTATGAGTTATATTCTTGCCACATTTTAAACACATTACATTACTACAGTAACGATTTGAGAGTGTCATAAATACTGGACGTTATAGGTACAATCGATTAAAATTTAAACTAAATATTTTACGTTGCAGGCAATTTTAGTTTGTTTGCTTAACTTAAAATACCGCCTGATTTCTGTCTTTTTTGTTCCCTGGAAATATTCACGTGATAGTGTAAGAAAAGAAAACTGATAGTACGTAGGTACATAAATCTTTTTAATCATTGAACACTCAACATTAAACCATGAAACAAGGTCATATGTGGTTTTTCTTTTTCCTCTCCCTTTCTGCATCGTAAGGGAGCAAAATTTGACTTCTGCACAATAACTTAATTCCCATTCATGTCAGCCATTTCATGTTGCCAGTTACCATGGCAATATCGATTTCCTGAATCGAATCTGGAAATCGAATATTATTCGCCATGTTACGTCAACATCGGTTTCGGTATGTATGTACAGACATCACTATGTTACATTCTTTTCGTTTCAGTGTGATTTAATTTGATCGAATTTAGTGATTTAATTATTTAATATTTAAATGCTACATTATTTTCTCGATTTAATGTGAGGAATTTCTCATTGCTTAAATTTTTAATACGTCGCTGACCGTCGCTATATTTCCCTTTAGCGTTGAAGGGACTGCTCAACACCTAGCAGTATGTATATAGGTATGTAAGACTGTAGGAGTTTCTAATATTTGTTTAAATTAGTGTAGTTACTCAAAATCTTTATTTCATAGCAATATTACGCTGTAAATGCAAAAGCTAGATTTGACCTATAATTTCCTAGACGCACGTGAAAGCCTGCTTAAATGTATTTGTCTCGCTCTTTCTTACCATTTCAATAGAGATGGACTGACTGACTGACTGATTTATCTAATATTCAAGTTTCTCACACGTATTTGCCTATATTATGTTTGCGTATCACTTATTATTAATTGTTTTTATCGGTAAGGCAAGCATATATTGATCGATAAACTTAAATTGCTGCAGTTCACTACATACTAGCCAGTACCCACAACAAGCCTCCTTGATAAACTATTGATACGAGCGCCATCTAGTGAAAAAGATGAAACTTGTAAAATATGTGTAAATGTTGTTATATCACTTTTAAAAGTATTTTTTTTTCGAATACACACATTTTTAATAATAACGGTCAATTTCTAAATAAAAACCCATAGCATATAGTCTGTGGCACAACACATTTTTTGTGTATTTTTTTATTACACTTTGCAGTTATTAATTTTGCTGCTAAGTTTATGCGTATGACAGTTTCAATAACATTGTAAAAACAACTGTTTTTTTTATATATTTGATTGTAGTAATATTGGCTTCTAACTACAATCTTACGTTCAATCAAAGAGCTAGTAATCATTTACTGTTTTCGTTCGCGTTTTTACAATGTTATGGCTACTGTAGAAGTTATTTAAATTGGGCAATAAACTTGCGAGATACAAGCATTTAAAGTTTGTGTTTGGATTAGGAAGGGATGCTCTGTCCCTCTCCCGCAAAGTGTCAGTCAAAAGTCAGTATGGAGTTTACATAACATACTTCTTAGTGACGCCATTTGAAAGTATAGTTCGCTATTTGGCTAACAAGACGTTAGTAGTTATATTATATCCTTAATTTTCTTTTCAGTGATAAGCTCTGTTTTTATAATCAGCTTTTTTGTAATACAATAAAAAAAAGCATTCTTGTACTTTATTATATTTGTTGCCTATATATATAAGAAAACTAGACATAGTATTTTCGTGTATTATAAAAAAAAAACTCGATTCTTTCAGAAACATAATAATGTCAAAAATATCAAGCATCAAGGTCACAAGAAACAATCTACAGAAGAGAGACCTCGAGCAAAGCATAAAAACTCTAAACCAGCTAGCACAGAGACCTAACATCACTATTAAAAAGAAAGTATTAAAAAACTATAACAATGAAGAGAGAAACGTTTACAATTCACTAAATAAGGTGACTAATTCACAAAACAATGTGACTAACTCACAAAATCGGGTTGTCAAATTACAAAATCACGTTGATAAACAAAAAATTGAAAATAAATCAGCAAACAATATGGTTGTTAAAAAAAAGATTGGTTTAATGGAGAAATTGTTTCTAATGAAGAATGTTGAATACTACCCTGACCATTGCAAAAGGAATGTGCACCCGAAAAAAATTAAGTTGCAACCGAAACATGACTACAAGGTTGTGGCAGCAACCAATAAGAGAAAGAGAAGGATTCCACATAGAGGTAATTTTAATATGTTAGAATTGATATCAAACTCTTTTAATTGAGTTTTGTGACTTACCATCAGGCGACTTAAGTCTATGTCCCGACCCGGGTATGTCCTAAAACTGCGATCAGAACCACCAAATGATGGGCAGCAGCGCCTTATAGTACACGGTGAACGTACTGCGATCCCCAAGCCGCCTGCCAAGCGTGGGGATTATGGCAACATCCCTATGAGGGAGGCCTTTGTCCAACAGTGGACGTTAATTGGCTGATGATGTGATGTGACTTAAGTCTCCCATCCGGAACGCCCGTGACTCGGTGGCTGAATCTAAGAGACCTTCGCTTCCCTTGGTCAATAATATTCCTCAAACTACGCGATGGTGGCTGAACTGTAGCATGTGCGCTTTACATTCTGAGGGCACCAGATTCGATCCTTGGCCTTGTGCATATCACTGATTTAGTACTGTACTTATATAAAATTATGTGCAGTTTCGAAGCCATCCCTCAAAAATTGTGAACGAAAACATTGTGAGAAAACCGGTATGTCCTAGAACCTCAAAAATTCAAAGGGACAGTATGGTTGATAAGGGCTCATCCTCTCTCGTTGAGAAGGCCTAAGTAGTAATATTTTTATTTATTTTTTAAACTTTCGCGATCGAACACATGTTTTCATATTTATCGGGCCTTATCGCGCACTATTAAATATAGGTAAAAATAGATACCTTTCGCTCAAGGCCTAAGTCCCTGCAGTGGGAACATGATAAGCTGAAATTAAGGATGTACACCGCCGTAAAGTAGCGAGTCTGTCAATTTTTTTATAAGATTTATTTCGGAGAATGTGCATCGGAGCTACATGACCTTATCCTACCATCTTTCTACTACAATACAAGTAGGGAATCGGCCCATTACCACCCATACATTGTGGACTTTCCTTGGATACGTACCAAACGTTTCGATTCTACGTTGCTAATCCGTACGGCCAAGGATTGGAACAACCTGCCGGCTTCCTTGTTTCCTAAAAGATATAATTTGGGCCTTATCAAGGCGAGAGTGAATAGGTATCTTCTAAGTCTGAGTGCTTCATCTTCGACCACATCGTCGCTTACTAACAGGCGAGTTGGTGGTCAAACGCGGACTTAAGTTATTAAAAGTTTTACAAGTTTAGTGTGTCTGTTTGTATTGTATAAGGTATGCTTACATACCATTCTTACTCACCTGGTGGATGTCTGGTAGACAATGTTTAGCATTAAGTCCTCCATTTGTGAATTTATACATTATTTGTAAGTGTGTTGTTTTAAAGTAGCCGTTAGCTTGTTTGCTATGGCCTATGGCATAAAAATTATTATCAATATAAAAAACCGACTTACTCTGACATAGAAATGTCAGAACTGGACCAAATTGAAATGGGACCACACGGGAAGCACCAGCTTTCAAACGACGCGTTGACATAAATAAGAATGTTCAATCACATATCTGTCACAATACCTGGCGACAGTTTCCTTGTTATTTCCGTTCTATTTACTTCTCTTTTCTGTGGTTCATCTAGTCGAAAGTTGTGAATTAACAAACGAAAAAACAGTCGAATTGAGAACCTCCTCTTTTTTGGAAGTCTGTTAAAAAGTAACATTATTTGTTTGTCTTCTTACAGGAGTGAATTCAATACAACCTACAGTCCTGGAGCCTTCAAGGCAGGATTCACCAGCACTCCAGGTGTCACCGAAGGAACAGCTGTCTTTGAGCTCCCTGGTGCAGCTGGCTGAAGAACAGGGCTTGGATGATGAAGACTTCATGGAGATCCTCACATGTCCCAGCCCAGTGTGGTGGGAAGACACCTCAGATGAAGGTATTTCATGTGTTAGCCTATAGTATGTTTACTAGAGATGAACCGGATTGCTGTTTAGCCGTATACCAGTTTAGCCGGATGCCGGATATCCGGCCAACCTTGAAACCGTATACCCCGAACATTGCCGATTCATCATCAGCCAGAAGACGTCCACTGCTGAACATAGGCCTCTCCATCCACTGGATGCCTCTCAGCCACTTACTGCAAGCAAATTATTAATGTCAATTCTGCTCTAATTTCAGATGACATTTCATTCGACGAAGGCTTCGACGGTAAAACAAAGAAAGCGCTCCAAAATACACATGAAATATACAAGAAATCTATAAACGCTAACAAAATACCAATTGATAACAAATTAAAAAGGGATATTAACTTCTTCAAGAAATTTGTCACCAAACGATCGAAGCTAGAAAATATTCTAGGCAATATAAAATGCAAAAAGATACCAGAAACTGTTCACATTACAAACAGAGGACAAATTAAAGATATTGATGATGCGAATAATAGTGATGAATTTACAATTGATAATGAATTTAGAAAGAGAACAAGGAAATATAGTTTAGGTCTTTCCGATATTAGCATTAATGAAGAGGAATTGGTAAATATATTCGAAAGTATAGAAATACCAGTCAAAAATATAAAAGACGAAGGAAACGATAAAAATGAAATCAAAAATGATATCATAATGATGGAGATTCGAAATAAACCTATAGAAAACAATGAAATGATTTTAAAACATGTAAATAAATCTTATAGAAGAACGAAGAAACCATCAAAATTAATTAATAATGAATTGAAATTGCACGTTAAAAGATTAAGTGTTACAGAGTATGATGAACTAACTAACGAAGCAGATCTACATATAGTTCCTGCAGTACTTCCGCCATTAACGAAAAACCCTTTCAAAAATTCACCTAAAGCGTACGAATCGCCCAAATCTATAGAAAGTGTAAATTCTGAAACTACAAGCATTATAGAATTAGATTCAATATCAGATACAAATATAAAATTCCTTGACGAATATGTGGATAACAAAGAAACGACGACGGATGCGGTAAGCGTAAATAAATACGAAAAAAGTCATGATGGTGAACTGGTTACCGTATATCAGATTTTATCGAACAAAGCTGGCAACACGGATGTTGACATTGAAGAGCAGATTAAAGCTAATTTAGTCAATAAGTCGCCTCAAACAAAACCTGATTTTAACAAAAATAACAGTGAAATGAATTTATTTTTCAAGACGCGTAAAAATGCGTATAGGAGGAGTAGAAGTAAATATAAGAAAAAATAGTTGAGGCCCTTCACGCAGGGGTGCATGTTAGCGCCACGTCGGGTGGCACGCTTGCTTGCAATAAAAGTTGAATTAAGTTGGCTATAGATGTTCAACTTGCGCGGTTCGTCGCCAGTAGAACTCATCATCATCTCAGCCATAGGACGTCCACTGCTGGACATAGGCCTCCCCCATCGATTTCCAAAGGGACCGGTTGGAAGCGGCCTGCATCCAGCGTTTCCCGGCGGTCTCTTTAAGGTCGTCTGTCCATCTTGTGGGTGGACGTCCTACTCTGCGCAGTAGATCTGCCGGCTGCTATTTGTGTTGTCAATTTCAGAGCCATCGGTAGGTAAGTGACCTCAAACAATATTAGAGCTTCATGCATTTTTGCATTCGGCTTCGTGGTAAGCAGCGTGATCTTAACTGATCTTCAGTTAAGATTCTAAGTTTAACTCCAGTCAAATTGTTGTCTACATAAAAAATAATAATTTTAGTGCGACCCTAGTTATAGTATAGTGAGGGATGTGGAAACTCGTTCACTTAGGTAGTCTGTGAAATCGCTCAACGACCTCGTTCGTTCGTGAACTACTCAACACTGAAAATAACTGTCTGAATAAGTGACATTTGCTGCGTTATTTTTTCGGGTGTTGCGTTTGCAAAGTCGGGATTTTGATAATAGAAAACTTTGTTTTTGACATGACAGGGAGCGGTCAAGTATTACGTAACGAATTTGGGGGGAAGGGGGGGTCTTATAAAACGTTACGATGCGTTACAGGGGCGGGAGGGGGTGTTTGAACTACGCGTTACGTAACATTGTTTTTTTTAACCCTTCCCTGAACGGTCGCATTAAGAGATTCTCTTGCGCATTTTTTATCTAACAAAGGTTTTTTTAGCGACTTTTCGGTACTTGACGCCGCATAATTGTGACTTTTAGGTAAAAATGGTCACTTGGTGGTTACGTAACGTTTTACTAGGGAGGGGGGGGGGTTCAGAAAAACGTTACGGCGCGTTACATGGGGGTGTACAAAATCTCTAAAAATTGCGTTACGTGTAACTACTATTTGAAAATAATTATGAAATAGAGCTTTTATGCTTCTCAATTAGAACTCATTTGGAATGCATTATATAACTGATGATGATCAATTAAGAACTTATATATCTGATGAATTGTAATTGTAAAATAAGATGTGCTTATACTGGGTTATTTTGAAAGGGTGTGCGAAGCTAAAAGGGGCTTGCGTTCATTATTGTGAACAACATTTTAGATGGGATCAATAGGCATGAATATCAATAACAGGCTTAGCGATTAATATAACTAATTACATTTCACATACGGTATCTACTGTTATTATAATTTTCCTTTATTTTGCAATATTTTCGCGTCTAGCCCGGACATTTCATAGGCGTTTATGGGGCCGAAGCTAACACCAAGAGGCCCTGTTGAATATAAAAAATACAAAAGTTATATGATTATTTACGGGATATTTACCGTGGTAAGGTTGTGGAAGGAGCTCCCGATATTTCGGCGCAGTTACATGCACCATGTTCACGGGAAGACTGAAGAATGCGGGTGGTTGGTGAAAAAGTTCAAAGTTAGGTACAGACAAAACGATCTACCCTCTTTCTTAGTATTTTGCTACGGTTATCACTGGAACACTCTCACTCTGGTTACCACGGTAAATATCCCGTAAATAATCATATAACTTTAGTGAACAACCGTGATAGTTTAAAACAGTGTTTATAAAAAATACAATTATGGAATCGTACAGTAAAGGATTTTAAAAATGTGGGTTATTGGGGTGAACAACTTGTGGATGGGAATAACAGATCTATAGAATGAGAAACGGCACCTGCCTTATCCTGTCTCATCTCAAAATATATTTAGGCAGGTGATGACTTGCCACCCACTGAATGGGCCCCCCATAAAGGCTGCCGTATCTTGGCACCGGAGGGGCAACATTGGCGTGGGTGGTTTAAAGTGTCGAAAGGTGTGCTGTACTTTCACTAAGAGCTACTCGCGGCGTTATGCCCTTTAACTTTTTTACCCTGGAGCTTAGATTCTTAGCTCTTACGGTTTCCACCCCCAGACGGCCGGTTAAGGCAAGCCAGGGGTCGGGGTCTTATTTAGCCCCATGGAACCGGGGTACGCGGTGTCGCCAGTGTCGCCACTCATCGCTCGCCACAAAGCCGCATATATTTTGCGTTTTTATTAATTATTAATCATCGTGTGTACAAATGTAATCAATAACTAATGTAATCTTTATGTGATATTAAAAAAACCTGTTAATACTAAATTAATGATATCTATCAAAATTCTAGTAAATGAATCAAGAAAAGTGCGGCCAACTCAATAAATTTAAGTGCTTACTACATAATATATGAATCAACAGGCCAACTTATGTGTTGTGAGCCCCTTTAGGTTTATAATACCCTTCCATAATAATCCGATAATGATCAGTCTGATTATATTTTACTATTAGATGAATTAATATGTAAATAATATTATATACCTTGTTGTAAGCTTCTAGTAACAATAAATAATTACTCGAGAAAATTGTTTATTTCAATCTTTTGTTTAACTTACCTTTTCAGTTTTGATTAACTTACCTTTTAAGTTATGATCAAATCTTGCAACTGAATTTTAAAACAGTTATCCTCGACCGATTGAGCTGAACTTTATCATACACGTTTAGGGCCGATTTCACCATCAAAGTGAACGCGATCAACGCAAAACTAAACTGGTATAAAGTGGCTTATTGAGTTCAAAACGTCAATTTGGGATTCACCAACATATACTTAACTGCGATCAGTTTATGTTGGTGAAACCCAAATTGACGTTTTGAACTCAATAAGCCACTTTATACCAGTTTAGTTTTGCGTTGATCGCGTTCACTTTGATGGTGAAATCGGCCCTAAACGTGTATGATAAAGTCCATCACAAAGCTGGCTTTTGATTACGACAATCGACTGGTTTATTAACGTTGCTCGCCAAATGGCTGGGCGTATTATGGTCCTTCAAACAAAAACAAATAAAAAACGCTACAAGGCAGCTAGTTCATATTTTTGGCTGCTTCAAACTGCACCGACTTGTTGCACTTCTTCGATTTAGGAACTCCTTCGAAACCTGAGGACATAACATAGATCAAACTTTATACCCAACAACGCTTAACCAAAACGGGTTAAAGGGACTCGGGTGGTCAAAGTCTGGAACTCTTCCTTGGGAACACTTTAACCTTTTAAAATGTGATAATGATCAACTAGGCCCATGTTGGTTTGGATCAAAGATATAACCACTTGATTGAGCATGAGTCATAATTTGCTTGTGCACGCTGTAAGCCACGTCAGTCGCGGGGAAGGGGGGGTATCGTATGGCCCTTGTGATTGGAGAAAACAAGTCATTCGTTCAATTCGCGCCTAGGATTGGCTGGGAAAAAATCCTGCTCAAAATTCAGTACCTTTTCATCACGGCGGGGTAAAGGATGAGCTGTCAAGTGGTTACATCGTCATTGGTTTAGATATAGGGACGATTTGTACTACTGAATAACTACTAAGGGTCACCATCATCAGCCAGAAGACGTCCACTGCTGAACATAGGCCTCCCCCTTTAACCTCCACACTGAACGACATCCTGCCATCTACATCCACTGGATGCCCGCGACTCTCACGATGTCGTCGGTCCATCTAGTGGGAGGCCTACCTACGCTGCGTCTTCCGGTTCGCGGTCTCCACTCAAGAACCTTTCTTCCCCATCGGTCATCAGTTCTTCGAGCGTTCGTTTTTCTTATAAAAACAATATGGCGACATATCCAGAGGGATATATAAAGGTTAAAATATTTTTACCTCTTCATTGATAACTTAAGGACATCCTCGAGCTTTGCATTTGTCCCAGAGTTTGCGCTTACTTCTACATACTCCAGCCGTTTAAGAAGGTTCTGATACTTTTACCTCTTCATCGATAACCAGGCCGTCTTCAAATCGGGCGTCAGTTTCTAGGTTGCAGCCTTCGGCGGTTGCCCCAGGGTTGGTGCAAGCTGCAACACACTTCAGCTTTTCGATGAAATTGTTTTTATTGCCCCTGCACCCGCTGTAGTCAAATTCTTGGCAGTCTTCCAAGTAAGGGTTGTATACCCATCTGTTGAGGAAAATAATCTGAGAGCCAGTGGGGTTGGGGGCAAACCAGTTGCTGCTAGAGGGGCGCCGAATCAATGTATATTATTATACGATGACGGTAGTATTGAAGTTAACGTTTTTGTATGTTCTCAACCTACAGTCTAAACGCATTATTCTATCGAGATTTGACTGCCCCGGTGACCCAGTTGGTAGCGAACCTGCCTTGCCGTACTTTTAGGCTTTATTATCTCGCCTTTTGAAGAACCCCATGTTTTAGCTTCTCGGAAACACCGCGGAAGGTAGCTCATTCCACATTTTGCAGGTGTCAGACATGAAAGATCGCGTGAATCGCACAGTGTGCGATTTCCACCGATCTATGATATGTGGATGAACTTTCAGGCGGTGGCGGCTTTTGCGTTGATAAAACAGTGAGGCCGGTATCAAATCAAGCAGTTCTTCAGAACACTCCCCGTTGTAAATGCGACACTTGATCCTTGGTACCACTCTGGGATCACTGGCATATGTAAGATAAAATAATATGGCGAGTAGATTCCATAAAGGTAAAGTGCCGATGAAACAAAATTTTCCACTGATTCTCGTGTGGCAATAAATCTTTTAAAATAAGTGGAGAGGCGGTGAGAGCGGCGCAGGAGTGGTGCCATATTGGGGAAAGGCATTACAGCTATTATAACATGGCTTAGGTTGAATGAGTTTTCGACTCCCATAGTCGCTCGGGAAGGTGATGAAGTGTTTTTTGAACTAATATTTTTGTGTAACATGCGAGTATCATAGATTAAAAAAACTCATTACCGCCACAAACGGCAGTTTTTATGTAATCTGCGTTTTATAATGTATGCAATACCAGGCCTGGCGCACTCCGCACTTTAGGTATGAACCTACAAGTAGTTGACTGGTCGGACTTGCCGTGCGATAGACAGAGATAACGCGACAAGAGTTACGCGATAGACAGAGAGGCAACTTCTAGGTTAATATAGCAGTAGGTATTTAAAAATTACTAGTAGGTAGTTAGCGTTCGCACGTCCTGAATTGGACTTTATTGTGTGGTAGTAAGAGTCGCTACTTATTTAAATGCTTTTGCGGAGTGAACCTTCTGTACTTTATGTATTCTGTGGCAATACGTTGTGTTTTTTTTATGATACTCAGTGACGAGACAATCGAAGTCGCTCGCCTGAAGGCTCTTCACGCTTGCCCATAACAGCTCAACGCCACTCAGAATTTTGAACTTCAACAGTTCAAAACCCTGTATGGCAATACACTGCGCTCGTCACCCCGAGATATAAGATGTCAAATCTCTGTGTGCACTGTAATTTCGCTGGAAACATTGCACCTCAATCTTTTTTTTAGAATGTGACTTTTTGCTGTTGGCCTTGCGGCCTCTACAGCTTGACCGGACTACCAAGAGAACGCAGAAGGCGTTGGGCCAACATGATTTAGATTTTGGGCGACAAGCGCAAGGGCACCTCGGAGGTACGAGCCTCGGCTTGGACCGTCACCGGGAGTGGGGGATTAGACTTGCCCTGGCACCCCAGAAGGGGTGTGCCCTGGGGCCCTAGTAGTTTGTTGAACTGAATGATTATTTGGAGAGAATCTAACAGATCCTGAGGGGCCCTTCAATCCGGAACACAGTAGTGTTTGCACACTACTGCTTGGCGGTTGAATAACTGGCAAAGGTGTGTTGCTGGAAGTAGTATGTGGTACTCCAAGGTGCTTCATTGCACTCTCTACCGACTATCGGAGTCTTTGCTTATCTTTAAGTAAGCCTGTTATGTTTTTTGTAATGGGGTAGCCAATCCTGCGCTCTGTCCATCTTCAATTTTCTTGAAGGAAACTCGTAAGTATAGGTACCTCTTTGATGGACTCCCTTTGGTTGGGGCGTCACATTTGCCCTTGTCCGGCGCTAGGTAGCAGAATGGGGGTAGTCCGGTATTCTTGGCCTTGTACCCCCAAGGGGGGATGTCCATTGGGGGGAACCCCTCAATGCCCGGTCCCATACCTGTAGATCACACTAATATCATATATGTGAAAGTTTGGATGGATATTATGGATGTAGGTGTGCATGGATGGACGGATGTTTGTTACTCAATCATGCAGAAACGGCTGAATGGATTTGGATGAAATTTGAAATATACATTCCTTATTTCCTGGATTAACACATAGGCTACTTTTCATCATCATCATCATCACCGATTTTCATCACCACGCCGGTGATACCACGGGGCACAGCTAGTAATACATAAGTAGGTAGGTGGGTAGGTAATAAATAAATAAAATAAATAAATATTTGGGACATTGTTGCACACATGGTCATCTGACCCCAAACTAAGCAAAGCTTGTAATATGGCTGCCAGAGACTGATATACATACATATATATTTTTAAATACATACTTAAATAGATATTAACACCCAGACATAGAACAAACACAAATGTTCATCACACAAATGTTTGTCCTAGATGGGAATCGAACCCACGCCCCCAAGCACAGAAAGTAGGATCACTACCAACTGAGCCAGCGAGGTATCTCTGTATACAGGGTTACGCATAAACGTTGTACTAAGCTGAAAGGAGGTCATTGTATTCATCATCATAAACAACTTTTACTATGGGTCCAACCCTGAAATCGCGAAAAAACTTCTAAAAGAGATGGCGCTGTTGTAAAATACACGGTACAGCGCGACGATGCGAGAGTTCCACGATTTTTGTTCACACGAAAAGTGCTCAACGCTAAAGAAGTTTACATACCAGGTAACCAAAGGCCCTGGTGCAAAAAATGAGGCCCTACCTAAACTGGGTTAGGTTTTATCAAGTAAAATTTTATATATTTTTTAAAAGGCACTTTATCATCAACACTAAGCTACTTGCTACATGTGGGTTTGTATGTGTATAAAGGAAAACATTTTCGCAAGTTCAGTTTGAGGTTTGCTGGTCAGGGTCCGAGGGCCCCCTGTGCTTGAGGGCCCCGGTGCACGGCACCGCCTAGCCCTTCGATAGCTACGCCACTGTATAAAAAGTAGGGTTCACCTTTCCAGTCGTGTGGCATTTTGCCCAGGGCATCATCGTCAGACTCGTTGAAGGAAGTCCCGTTGGAGTTTTCCTTCATCATCTTGTATTCGTTATATTTCTTGAGCCAGGCAAGCCACGTATCAGATACATTTTTGGGAACTGTGAACCCTCCCCAGGCGGAGTTAATGATCCTGCGGGAAATAATGTCGCACCTTAGCTGTTGGGTTAGGAACCTACACATACGTGTTTTAGGGTTCCATACACAAAGGGTAAAACGGAACCCGATTACTAAGGCTTCGCTGTGCGTCTGTCACCAGGCTGTATCACATGAACCGTGATAGTTAGACAGTTGAAATTTTCACAGATGATGTATTTCTGTTGCCGTAATAGGGTCCCGTTTTACCCTTTGAGTATGGAACCCTTAAAACGAAAAGGGGATCCCCATACAAAAAAACGTATTTTTAACGTATTTGCTCTAATGTAAAACCAGTCATACGTACAAGCGTCAAACTTGGCATGATTATAGTACACACTCTAAAGTATAACAACAAATAATAAATAATGGCCAAGTGGGAGTCGGTGACATATTTGTGTTCTTTTGCACAACTTTTTTGTACTTTAGTATTTTGTACAGTGGCGGATTTACCAGCGGGCTGAGTAGGCTGGAGCCTAGGGCGGCAGATTTTAGGGGCACAAATTTGGGGCCACAGTTATTTTTTATCTCACTGAAATTAAAAGATTCATATTTATATACCAAAATGTTATTAGGTTCACAAAAAAATCAATATTTAATAATTATGTTTCAATACTTAGATAATTCTTTCTAATCTTTATTATGTAAGTAGTCTAGACTATTATACCTAACCAAAACTATTTCTTATACAAACTGAATCAATGGGTTGTAAAAATAATATAGGAACTGACACATCGATTCCCTACCGTTTACAATCATAGGTATCTATTAATTACGGCAAAAAGTTAACATAATTAGGACGATAGTGCTCAAAATCATAAAGTAACGATTTCTTGCACAAAAATATGTAACTAATGTGATTGTGAACTAGGGTATCGAATTGTAGAGGTCGGTAGGGGCGGCAAAATTTGAATAGCCTACTGGCGGCAAATGTGTAAATCCGCCACTGATTTTGAAGGTAGGTAAGTATTTCATTAGACGTTATGAGGTGAAAATCACGTTCAAAGATTCCGTTACATACATACATACCAAGCAAATAAAAGCGTGTTAAAAATAAGTAGAAAGAAAGGTCATTAATTTGAACTGCAATGGAACAGCAGATATTTTTTGGCGACTCCGGCCCTGATTCCATTATTGACAATTTCATAATAAGCCGTTCTGTTTAGAATACTTTTTCAGAATAACCCTAATAATTTGTCGTTTTTTTTTTACATATAAAGATTTGTATTTATTCAGTTAGAACGGTTAAACACCAATTACACTAATGATAGACAATAATATTACATAATTATACAATTTAAATACCTACCAGATAAGTAATAAATAATAATAATAATAAATATCGGGGACATTATTGCACACACGGTCATCTGACCCCAAACTAAGCAAAGCTTGTAATATGGCAGCCAGAGACTGATATACATACATATATATTTTTAAATACATACTTAAATAGATATTAACACCCAGACATAGAACAAACACAAATGTTCATCACACAAATGTTTGTCCTAGATGGGAATCGAACCCACGCTCACAAGCACAGAAAGTAGGATCACTACCAACTGAGCCACCGAGGCAGTCAACTAATTACATGTCTAAACGTACTTAAATTTGATGTCACAATATACAAATAATAACAATACAATTGGTGATTATAATTATTAAAATGTCAAAAATACAATAATTAATTAAAAGTCAAAATGTCAAATGATCACAAAATTACAATAAATAGTTGGTGCCATGCAAAAAATGTCAAAAAGATGGAATGTTATTTAAGTTTCCTAAAATATAACCCTATGTGAAAGTAAAAATGTATATGACCCCAAACTTACTTTTCCACCTCAGTCGGATTTTTCTTATTGCCATAGATCTTGTGGCTTGTTACCGGGCCCTTAATTTTAGAGCCCCAACAAGCCCAGCACAGCTCCAGCACCAGGCTCATCACGAGGATTCTATTAAAACATGAATAAAATTCATTAATCAATATATTTTTATTCAAATAAATAGTAATAAAATAATAAATTAAATATCTGGGACATTTTGCACACACGGTCATCTGACCCCAAACTAAGCAAAGCTTGTAATATGGCTGCCAGAGACTGATATATATACATATATATTTTTAAATATATACTTAAATAGATATTAATACCTAGACATGGCACAAACACAATTGTTCATCACATGAAAGTTTGTAGGTGGGACTCGAACCCGCGCCACCAAGCGCAGAAGGAAGGTTCACTACCAACTGAGCTAAAGGGCCTGTCAAAAAAACAAAAGAAAGAAAGAAAGAAAAAAGTTTTTTTTTGTGACCAGAAAGCTGCGTTTAAAAATATTAATATATCAGCGGTAAAATAAAGTCGCAAATCGGACCCAACTCAGTATATTGCCGGCTGTTAACCAGCGCTGGGGCCTTACCCCTAGCTTCACTTTTGCGAGCCAACTTTTGGTAGGTACCTGATAGGTACCTAAAATTAACCAACTTATTTAAGCTGCATCGTTTAAAAGCGTCTAACTTGAATGAACGATAATCACAATCACACGCATAGTAAAACGGATTTTCCTTCATTCAAGTTAGACGCTTTTAAACGATGCAGCTTAAATGAGTTGGTTAATTTTAGGTACCTATCAGGTACCTACTAAAAGTTGGCTCGCAAAAGTTAAGCTAGGGGTACCGGGGTCTTCCGTTGGATCCGATTCGCACCTATATAGGATTGATCCGCTCAAAAAAATCCTGCTGAAAATTCAGTACATTTTCATCACGCTGTCAAGTAAAGTAGTTATATCACCATTGCCCAATACTACCTAAGTAGATAATGTCAACCCTAAAACAGGTACTTACTTCACAAAAACCGGTGCAATCTCACATCGGGTGTGGTACATGTTCTCCTCCTGAGGTAAAATGTCGATTCACGAAGTATTTGAATAAAAATTTCAACTCAATTATAAGTTCAAAAATACATACTCTTAATTTAAATTAACAAGATTTTTAATTACTTTTCATTTGTTTTTGTTAATAACTCGGTGTTAGGTTGAATTATGTGAACGTTAATCTTTTAACAGGTTATTTTTAGCCTACGAATTAACAGTAGGAGTTTTTAGTTCGAGGCGTGTTTTCATAACTATATGCGCCTCGCGTTTTTCCACATATTGTTTTTTTTTTAATTTTAAATTATGCCTAATAATATTCCATATATAAATAAATAAAAATCTGGGGACATTATTGCACACACGGTCATCTGACCCCAAACTAAGCAAAGCTTGTAATATGGCTGCCAGAGACTGATATACATACATATATATTTTAAAATGCATACTTATATAGATATTAACACCTAGACATAGATCAAACACAAATGTTCATCACACAAATGTTTGGCCTAGATGGGAATCGAACCCACGCCCCCAAGCGCAGAAGGCAGGTTCACTACCAACTAAGCTAACGGGGCTGTCAAAAGTATATATATATATATATATATATCCTGGGGCCTTACGGCTCTTAACGCAGGCTCGAAACAGCGCAGTCCGGAAAATCACGCGAATGTGAACCTTAACGCGCCGACATACAGTATGCGGTCGCGGAACTTTTCACAATCGCTTAAACAGGTAAGGCCCCAGAAGGCCACTGAGCACAACTTTCACCAGTACCATTGTAGAGGAAAGGAAATGCTCAGAACATTTATCTAGTGTTGCCTCAACCAGAGTGCTAACTACGTACGTCCACAGACGTTTCTTTGGAGATCCTGTTACCCTCCGTCACACATACAGGCAGGCCACCGATGAAGTTTTAAGTAAATGCCTCCAACATAACCATGTTTCTTTAGATGATTTCTCGCACTACAAAATAGGAGTATGTGAGGTTTCTCAGAGAATGTACAAGTTAATTTGTTGAAGATAAGCGAAGCGAGCGAAAATGATACTGCTCTTGTCTAGAGCAGTTTCATTTTCGCTCGCTTCGCTTACATATATTATACAGTCTATTTAATATTATTAGCAATGTTAGACTCCTAAACGTGTTAAGGATAAGCAAAGCGAGCGAAAATGAAACTCTGCTCTTTAGACAATAGTTCATTTATTATTATTGACTATTATTATTACTGATTAATACTGATTATTATTATTACTGATTATTATTTATTTAAGAGTCTATCTTAAACGTGTTAAGGATAAGCAAAGCCAACGAAAATTAAACTCTGCTCTAGCTAGATAACAAAATATTTGCACGGTTTATTTGTATTGTAGGATTCTTAAACGCGTTGAAGATAAGTGAAACGAGCGAAAATAAAATTTATTTGCTCTGAATTGATTTGCACTTTAGTTTTTTTATTATTAGCGTTGTTGGATTCTAAAGTATGTTGCAGATAAGCGAAGCGAGCAAAAATTAAACTCTTTGTTCTAGCTAGATAACAATATATTTGTACGGTTTATTTGTTATTATTAGCGTTGTTGGACTCTTAAACGCGTTAAAGATAAGTGAAGCGAGCGAAAATAAAACTTCTTAGCTCTGAATATTACACTTTTCTTGGAATGTTTTTTTTTATTAATAGCTTTGTTGGACTCTCAAATATGTTGCAGATAAGCGAAGCGAGGGAAAATAAAACTTTTATGCTCTAAATATTACACTTTACTTGGGAGGTTTTATTATTATTATTAGCGTTGTTGGACTCTAAAATATGTTGCAGATAAGCGAAGCGAGCGATAATGAAACTATTTGCTCTAGATAACACAGTATAAGTATTTGTATGGTTTATTTGTTATAGCGTTGTTGGACTCTAAAACATGTTGCAGATAAGCGAAGCGAGCGATAATGAAACTATTTGCTCTAGATAACACAGTATATTTTGTGATTTATTTGTTATTATTAGCGTATCTGCTCCGGCAAGGCTCGCTGTAGATGACGTCTAGCATCATTCTGTCTCCGCTGCTGAGCTCCGAGCGGTGGCCCATGGACAGCGCCCGTATCCACAAGTTATCCTGAGTATAGCAATATGAATCAGATATTACGTAAAGTTTTACACGCAACACAAAGATCTCCTATAGAGGATTATTACCAGCAGCCAACTTCTGCACAGCATAATCAACAACTTTTGCTTATACGACTTTTGAAATATAGCAAAAGAATCTACTGTTTTTTTAGGTTCCGTACCCAAAGGGTAAAACGGAACCCTATTACTAAGGCTCCGCTGTCCGTCTGTCCGTCTGTCGCCAGGCTGTATCTCATGAACCGTGATAGTTAGACAGTTGAAATTTTCACAGATGATGTATTTCTGTTGCCGCTATAACAACAAATACTAAAAAACAAAAAACAAAAATATTTAAGGGGGGCTCCCATACAATAAACGTGTTTTTTTTTGCTGTTTTTATAGAAATTTGTACGGAACCCTTCGTGCGCGAGTCCGACTCGCACTTGGCCAGTTATTTTAAATTGATATTTTTTGTATTTTGTGGTGGTACGGAACTCTCAGCGCGAGCCTGACTCGCACTTGGCCAATAAAAAAAATATGTATAGTATATATAGGGAGGCCTTTTCCCAGCAGTGGGACAGGATAGGTTAAAAATAAAAAATTGTACGTGTGCAGGCTCCACGGTCATCTCCCCGCGGCTGCAGTCCCGACACAGGTAGTTGGCCGGCGCCTGCGTCACGGAATCGAAGTCGTACGGCAGCCGCGCGTCACGCAACCACGCAGCCATCGGGTACTGCTCTAAGTAGTGCTCCTTGCCTACATTATTTATTTTATTTTTATTTATTTAGAAACACAAAACAGATTTCAATTAATTAATTCCTTTATTAAATAAATACCAACTAAAATCTGATTTCCAGGGCAAGCATGCGCACCGCGACAAAATTTTGTCGACTGTTTTTATCGTGTCAAACCAAGACAGGCGTATATGAAACCGTAAGCATCTTGTCACGTTCTCGCTCGACACAGTGACTACAAGATTTTGTCGCGGTGTGCATTCTAGCCATGCTAGATTGCAACCCAAAAAATAGATATAAAAAAATTGGTAATTCAGAATATTACGAACGTGATGAAACCTATACCTTTTTTTTTTTTTTACATTATTGGATAGATAGATGGCAAGAGGTGGCGGAGGACCGAGATTTATGGAAGGAAATGGGGGAGAACTTTGTCCAGCAGTGGGACAGTATAGGTAAAAAAAAAATTTGGTTGCACTTGGCCCCCAACTTGATGATGCGGCCTACGGTGGATCACGCTTGTCTAGAAGAAACCGATTCACTCTTGACTTGAAGACACCCAGATTGTAACTATCGGGGAACACCCATTCAGGCAGCGCATTCCACAGACTAGCAGTTCGCACAATAAAAGTGGAATCAAAGCGCTTCGTATGGGTTTTCGGAATATCAACCATAAAGCGGGGTCGATTTTTCGTGCCCTCTCTGGTAGTCCGATAGAAAAATGGTCAGGAGGTAATTAAATCATGCAGATCTGATGCACACTCTCCAAAATGTATCCGTTAAAACACCGATAGACTAGCAACTTTGCGCCGATGTTCAAGACTAAGAAGCTTAGTCTGAACTAGGGCTTCGTTGATGTTTTTACTTTTATTTCTATACAAGCGATCCGCCCCGGCTTTGCACGGGTGTTAGCTCGGCCTTCGGCATCTCTACTATGACCCACTCCAGGATCACAAAATTTCATCAAAATCGGTCCAACCGTTTTTAAATGTGCTATTTCACACTATAATCTATCTCTGTGCCAAATATCATCCAGATCAGTTCAGCCGTTCTGGCGTGATAAAGTAACAAACATCCATCCGTACAAACTTTCATATTTATAATATAAATGGAATAGATAGAAAACGCTAACGAGCTAATGCCACAATTGGCGGCCTTATCGCTAAAAGCGATCTTTTCCAGGCAACCAGACAGCCAGGTATGGCAGTACAGGGGCCTTACCCCTAGCTTCACTTTTGCGAGCCAACTTTTAGTAGGTACCTGATAGGTACCTAAAATTAACCAACTTATTTAAGCTGCATCGTTTAAAAGCGTCTAACATGAATGAACGATAATCACAATCACACGCATAGTAAAACGGATTTTAGTTCATTCAAGTTAGACGCTTTTAAACGATGCAGCTTAAATAAGTTGGTTAATTTTAGGTACCTATCAGGTACCTACTAAAAGTTGGCTCGCAAAAGTGAAGCTAGGGGTAAGGCCCCAGACCTTTCTGAACATTATTCCAGTGTATGATGAGGTGGTTGTCGCGGTCAGGCCGGTTGGAGACCATTGGCACTCCGAGGGCCCGCAGCAGCAGGGTCAGCGTGTGCGCAACGTGTCCGGGAGCACCACTCACCATGTCGATCAGGGCTACCGACTGACGACATACATTTTGAACATGGATTATTTTACACATTTATTTTCATTTTTTTTACAATACATATCTAAACTTTTTGTAGTGGTAGGACTCTTTTGCAGGGGTCCGCGTGGGGAAGTACCACACCTTTGCCAGTTATTCAACCGCCTAGCAGTAGTGTGGTGTAGTGGCTGGGTGGTGCCGTGCACCGGGGCCTTCAAGCTCAGGGGGCCCTCGGACCCTGAACAGCGAACTTCAAACTAAACTTGCAAAAAAAAAACCTTCATACACTAAGTAGCTTTAAGCACAATAAAGAGCTGATGATAAAATAGCTTTGTACCTTAAAGTATTTATATTTTTACTTGATAAAACCTAACCCAGTTTAGATAGGGGCCCATTTTTTGCACCAGGGCCTTTGATTACCTAGCTACGACACTGAGTGTGCAGACACTACTGTGTTCCGGATTGAAGGGCAATGTTTCCAGCGAAATTACAGGGCACATAATTTGTTAAACAAACATTAAAAAAATATAATTGAGAAACCCCCTCCTTTTTTGAAGTCGGTTATAACAACAGTCAACTAGCCTATTGAGAAGCAGCTTGTTTGAAGTACGTTGAAAGTTTCCTCTATACCTGGTTCCCTTCCTTGAAGCCCAGGCTGGGCGCTTCTGCCCCCCGTTTCCCGAACCAAAGCAGGTTCTTGGGTTTGAGAGCATCATCAGGTTTCACCTCCTGGAACACGACGCAGGACGCGAGCTCCACCGCCGTCATGGCGTACTTGAGGCGGGTATGGGGGGCTGTGTTCACTGGAGTCATAATAAAATCACATTACCGAAACTTAATCATCTATTAAATAAATAAATATCTGGGACATTTTTGCACGGACCGTCATCTGACCCCAAACTAAGCAAAGCGTGTAATATGGCTGCCAGAGACTGATATACATACATATATATTTTTAAATATATACTTAAATAGATATTAATACCTAGACATAGAACAAACGCACATCACATGAAAGTTTGTTGTAGATGGGAATCGAACCCGCGCCCCCAAGCGCAGAAGGTAGGTTCACTACCAACTGAGCCACTGGGGCAGTCTAATAAGCATTTAGTTAGTTTGTGAACGTGCCGTGTGGTACGTTCGTGCGTGAGGTCACCTGCCGGCCCAACGGAAGACCAGCGTCGGTTGTTTACGACCGGCATCATGCTGAGTTGGAGCCGGATTGTGACAAAAAAAATTATAAGGTCTAGTTTAGTTTCTATTTTAAATTTTTTTCTTTTTAATTTTCTATTGTACATTGTTTTATTTTGCCTCAAATAAATTATGTCTATTAAAATCTAAGATATTTTAACCTGTAGATAGGTTGTGCCCGCCACCATATTGACTAGATCAGGGTTTCTTAAATAGGTCCATGACGCGAGTGCTAGGGGTCCACATTCCCGAGGTTTATTTTCTAGAATTCGTTTGAAGTATGCAGTTCTGTTATTTAAATAAACAAAACCAAAAATCAAGTAATTGTCAAGAAACACTGTTTTCTTATTTTAAAATTCTCTTCGCAAGGGGTCCGTAGTGTTACTGAAACATTGAAAGTGGTCCGTGGTTACAAAAAGTTTAAGAACCATTGGACTAGATGAATGTAAGGCACCAAACTCGTTACAGCCGTCTCTCAGTCACACACAGTCAGTTTTTTGTAGTGGTAGGACTGTTTTGCAGGGATCCGCCTGGGGAAGTACCACACCTTTGCCAGTTATTAAACCAAACAGTAGTGTGCTAACACTACTGTGTTCCGGATTGAAGGGCAATGTTTCCAGCGAAATTACAGGGCACACAGAGATTTGACATCTTATATCTCGCGGTAACGAGCGCAGTGCATTGCCATCCAGGGTTTTGAACTGTTGAAGTTCAAAATTCTGAGTGGCGTTGAGCTGTTATGGGCAAGCGTGAAGAGCCATCAGGCGAGCGACTTCGCTCGTCTCGTCACTCAGTATCATTAAAAAGAAATATTTACCTATTTCGTCCTCGACTCCGTACATGAGTATCCCCAGCGGCCACACCTTGTCTTTGTAATAGAATTTGTTTGCTTCTGACAGTGCGACGGCGCCGGAGGAGCGGCGCGTCTCGAGCGGGACGCGGGCTGATAGCGAGCGGCACTCGCCGTGGTAGTTAGCATTTATGATGTTGCGGTCTGTTGGGTTGATGAGGTAGGAGCGGGTCGGGTCTTCTTGCTGGAAATATACTTATAATAATAAAATAAAGTCTTTTATTTCTTACAAACAAAAAAAGTTAAATAATAGTAAATTTACTAAATCTAATGTGTAAAAATAAATAAATAAATATCTGGGACATTATTGTACACACGATCATCTGACCCCAAACTAAGCAAAGCTTGTAATATGGCAGCCAGAGACTGATATACATACATATATAGTTTTAAATACAATACATACTTTAATAGATATGAACACCCCGACAGAATAAACACAAATGTTTGTCCTAGATGGGAATCGAACCCACGTCCCCAAGCCCAGAAAGTAGGTTCACTACCCACTGAGCCACCGGGCTCATAATTCTACTGTTCAAATCTATCTATCTATCCAGGCCTTTAGTTGGTATGCAACGGGGCATTTACACTATTTTGGTTTGTATTAGTGAAAACTTCTTTTTGGCTTTTGTGTAACTATTTTGTTTTCCATGTAAAATAAAATAATTATAAAAAACTAGTGCTCTTCCCCACGACTTCGTACGCGTAGATTTTCATATAAATCTTTCAACCCTTTTTTCCTCCCTTAATCCAGCCCTTGCGCTAAATAACATAGCCTATACTTCAATCTGGGGCCTTACCCCTAGCTTCACTTTTGCGAGCCAACTTTTAGTAGGTACCTGATAGGTACCTACAATTAACCAACTCATTTAAGCTGCATCGTTTAAAAGCGTCTAACTTGAATGAACGAAAATCCGTTTAACTATGCGTGTGTGCGTGAAAATAGCAAAGCTTGACGGCTATCAAATAACTACCGCTTATCGTAGTTGATGGTACCGTTTAGACAAATAACACCTATGCGGGTCATCTTTTCGAGCTAGGGATAAGGCCCCATGTCATAGCTAAGCATATTCGTGAAAACGCATTTAAATCCGTGCAATGGTTTAGTAGATGTGGGTGGACAAACAAACAGACAAAAATCGTGTTCAGCTGCTTATTTTAAGACGCCCTGTGATTATTTTTTGATATCTCGCAATTACAGTTTCTTTTTTCTCTACGTTTTTATTATATGTTTAGATATTAGATAGATAACCTATGATTATGTCTATTCTGTATTTCCTCCCACTAGATGGACCGACGACATCGTGAGAGTCACGGGCATCCAGTAGATGCAGATGGCAGGATGTCGTTCAGTGTGGAGGTTAAAGGGAGAGGCCTACGTTCAGCAGTGGACGTCTTATGGCTGATGACGATTGTGATTTTTTTATATTTTATTTACCTGTTCTTGAAATTTTCGTATCAAGTCGAAACTGTTGTGCGTCGGTTCTGCGGAAAAATTATTAGTTCAGTCGGGGTAGACATAAAACTAGCCTGAAATAGAAAAAATTCCGGGGAGCGATTTTTTTTTAAACATCGGGGGGTTGTTGGGAATATAAATCTCGATTTTCTAACTAATCCCGGTAGAGCATTCGCCGCCATCATGTTTTAAAGTTCAATTTTTTTCGTTTTTCTGAAATAACTCGTTAATTTTCAACTTTAGAGCAAAAATGGTCCTAATTGGAAATTTAATTTTCCACAAGTTTGGTCAATATCATTTTTACGCTAGGATCAATATTTGCAGAATTATACTACCAAGTTTATCGAAAAAATCGTAATGGGTGGAATTTTATTTTCTTCAACTTTTGTTCTCGCACTTTTCGCAAAAAATCGCTCCCCGGAATTTTTTCTATTTAAATGTCTGCCCCGACTGGACTATATGTTATACATGCAATTTGGGTTTCACAAACCTCCCAGTTTTGAAGTACATACTCGTAATTATGCCATCGTTAAAATCCTACCCTAGCGATCACAAATTAGATGTAGATGTAAATTCCACTTGAGCGTTTTTCTTAACATAATTATGAATAAATCGACTTTAAAAAAAGTAATTTCTATAGGGCCAATCTGAAAATATATCCATTCAAATAAAATTTAAAGCAGAATTCTTAAATTGGTTTATAACTGAAATGTTTTGAGAGAAGTTTGACTTGTAACAATGGAGTTCGTAATAAAATATTGTATTATATGGTAACTAACCTACAAAAAAACAACGAATTAACAACCCCTCTTATTTTGCAGTCGGTTAAAACGTGGTGGCATTCCGTAGAAAATGTAAAGAAAGTGTTCGTTTGAAGATATGGTCATTGAAAGAGTGGTCGTTTGAAGTTGTCATTTGTAGAAGTGGTCATTTGAAGTACAGGGGCCTTAGGCCAACTCTAAACGCGGGCCCGAATAGGTGCAGTTTTAAAAATCACGCGATCGCAAACTGGCGCTTTAAGGTTCGCGTTCGCGTGATTTTGCAACTGCACCTATTCGGGCCCGCGTCTAGAGTTGGGCGTAAGGCCCCTGGTCATTTTTAGGGTTTCGTACCCAAAGGGTAAAAACGGGACCCTATTACTGAGCCTACGCCGTTTGTCTGTCTGTCCATCCGTCCTACCTTTAAACGGCTGTATCTCTGGAACCGTAATAGATAGTCAGTTGAAATTTTCACAGAATATTTAATGTTATGACGGATTAATTAATCTACACTAATATTATAAAGAGGAAAGATTTGTACCTATTTTTGTATGTTTGTAATGAATAGTCTCCGAAACTACTGAACCGATTTGAAAAATTCTTTCACTGTTGGGAAGCTACACTATCCCCGGGTGACATAGGCTATATTATATTTTGTAGCGAGGCCGAAGGCCGAGCTTACACTCGTGCGAAGCCGGGGCGGACGGCTAGTAAATAATAAAACAGTCAAAAAATTACAATGTAAAGGAGGTCCCCATACAAAAACCTATTTTTTTTTACGTATTTTTATATTTGCTCTAATGTAAATACGGTAATACGGACAACCGTCAAACTTGGCATGATTATAAAACACACTCAAAGTATCACAACAAATAAAAAATAATGGCCAAGTGCGTGTCTGTGACACATTTCTGTTCATTACCAAGTGAAGCAACGTAATTCGGTTACTTGGACGACCTCATCATTTCTTTCACCGAATCGAAATAGCATATTTTACTAATATTGAAGTCTGATTTTTAATTTGATAATTATTGCATTTTGTGGTGGAACGGAACCCTCAGTGCGTGAGCCCGACTCGCACTTAGCCGGTTTATTTATTGTAGTCCTAAACCGCCGAAACGGTTCATTCGTTTGGATTCGTGTTATTGTTTTTTTTTTATGATACTGTGTGACGAGACGAGTGAAGTCGTTCGCCTGATGACTCTTCACGCTTGCCCATAACAGCTCAACGACACTCAGAATGTTAAATAAATATCTGGGACATTTTTGCACACACGGTCATCTGACCCCAAACTAAGCAAAGCTTGTAATATGGCTGCCAGAGACTGATATACGTACATATATATTTTTAAATACATACTTAAATAGATATTAACACCCAGACATAGAACAAACACAAATGTTCATCACACAAATGTTTGTCCTAGATGGGAATCGAACCCACGCTCCCAAGCACAGAAGTTAGGTTCACTACCAACTGAGCCACCGGGGCAGTCGTGTTGAACTTGAACAGTTCAAAACCCTGGATGGCAATGCACTGCGCTCGTCACCCCGAGATATAAGATGTCAAATCTCTGTGTGCCCTGTAATTTCGCTGGAAACATTGCCCTTCAATCCGAAACACAGTAGTGTTTGCACACTACTGCTTGGCAGTTGAATAACTGGCAAAGGTGTAGTACTTCCCCAGACGGACTCTTGCAATAGAGTCCTAGCACTACAAAAACACAGGGCCGGATTTAGGGGAGGGCAACCGGGGCTACAGACCCGGGGCCTCCACAAAAGAGGGGCCCCATAATACTTCGGAAAAAAAACCTCGTTTATTTCGAAAATAATTTGGGGCCAGAGGGGCCTACTCCTTTGTTGCCCCGATGCCTCCAGACCTCTAAATCCGGCAGTCATCACCTGCCTAACTAACTTTGAGATGAGACAGAGATAAGGCTAGGATTGTACAGTTAAGGCTAGGATTGTACAGTTAAGGATAAGATTGTACAGTTAAGGATAGGATTGTACAGTTAAGGATAGAATTGTACAGTTAAGGCTAGGATTGTACAGTTAAGGATAGGATTGTACAGTTTAGGATAGGATTGTACAGTTAAGGATAGGATTGTACAGTTAAGGTAACTTACCAGCGTCTTCAATGCTGGCCCGGAGCATATCCACGACGATTCTCGCTATGTTTTTCTTGTCTATACATTTGTAGCCTATCGGCATGTCCTGGAAACAATAGTAAATTGTACAACGAGTCACCATTTTTTTATTATTATTCTCTTTATTTCACAAAATTCTCGGGTCTAGCCCAGACATTTGGTGGGCATTGGTAGAGCCGAAGCCAACACCAAGAGGCCCTGTTGAATATATAATACATGCAATAATGGAATATGTATAATAAGGAATACGAAACTATTGTACAGTATAGGATTTTAAAAAAAACTGGGCTATTGAGGTGAACAACTTGTGGATGGGATAAGAGATCTATTGGATGAGAAACGGCACCTGCTTTATCCTATGGGCCCCCCATAAAGGCTGCCGTATCTTGGCACCGAAAGGGCAACATTGGCGTGGGTGGCTTTTTTTATTCGATTATATGCTTGCGTTTGACCGCCAACTCGCCTGATGTTAAGCGCGATGCGGTCTACGATGGAGCACGCTTGCCCAGAAGAAACCGATTCACTCAAGATTTGAAGACGCTCAGAAGGCTTAGGGTCTTTGTATCGGTACTTAGCTTCACTGCACCTGGCCGCAGAGTGCCCCACGTGACATTGTGTGGTGGAATTCGACTCGTCCTCCTAACCGTAAACGCCTAACGTAATTTTATTTTGCCCAACTATTATAGATGTTAGGTTCAAAAAAAAAAATACGGTCGGACGGACAGAAGGCGCTCGGGATCATTTCCTTTCCACCCGGAAGGCAGTAGATGACTTACAAGCACTATTCTACATGATCGTTCTTGGTAACATCAAGGATCCAATATGATCGTTCTTGGTAACATACAGCACCCCGCGGTCGGAATCATTACCCTTCCACCCGGTAGACAGAAGATGACTTACAAGCACTGGTCTACTAAAGTTGTAAGCGTCCGGGGGGCAGGTCTTCCGCTTGTCCGGGTTAGTGATATACAGCACCCGGCGGTCGGTCGAGTTGAAGTCGGCAGGTATGTTGAAGAACTTCACGCAGATCTCACGCTCCATCTCTTCTAGCGTCGACAGGATTATGTCTTGCGAGTGAACATCTAATTTAAAAAAAATGCGTACAAATCAAATGCTCTTACTAACAGGCGCGGATCCACCGTTGTGGGCACGATGGGTATGCCCACAACCCTAATACGTGACTTGTGACGTATACTACACACCCACAGGTTTATACCAGCGTCAAACTACGATACACTGTATAAAATCTTGGTCAGGCCGTCATATAATTTTTAATAAACATTTTCTTTATAGGAATGCACTATATCGACCATGCACGAGCAAGGTTCATATGCTGACTCGCACTTGCCCGATGTTCGGTAGGCTGTGACCACAACCTTTTTTGAGGGCTGGATCCGCGCCTGCTAACAGTAGAATTACGCAGTAGGACCACGAGCAAAGAATGATAAAATTGTACCTATAGAAATGTCTGTTACGGAGCCCCTTTTCGTAGAGGCCCCAGGGCTGTAGCACCGGTTGCTCTCCCCTAAATCCGGCCCTGGTTAAAAAGTATCATGTCACCTCAAAAAACATAAATATAAGCGTTATACCTACAGTTTCCCCTTTCGCATTCACACCCCCCCCTCAGTCGTCCATACGTATACATTTCAATCACATCATTTGCAGTTGTGTGCGCTCAATATTGAAGTGTGCGTTTGTAGAATTAGAATATGTCAGTGTGTGCAATACGTGTTTACCTCGCCCTCTTCAGTTTTTGGCAGACTTTTTTCGGTACTAAATCGAGTTCAAAGGCAGATCCAAACTATATACAGTGTAAACTCTTTATAACGAAACTCAAGGAACTGAGCATTTTTCGTCGTTATACAGAGTTATCGTTATATGGAGTGAACAAAAAAACACACGTATCACACAAAGTTTTTCGTCAACACTAATCGCTTTCCGTTTACTGGCCATGTTAACAGTTTCAAAGTAGATTTACGACTGATAATACGATAGGTACCCAGTATGCTTGGTCGAAGACCATCACTTCCGAGAAAACAATGCGTCATACTGCACGTGTTCAAGGCAATTAAGGATAACAAAAGCTAGACCGACCTCGGATGTTTCGGAGCTTCAAAGTCTTTTGTTACCTGATAACATAACATAAACAATAATACCGATAATAAATATTTACTGTCTAAAAATATGAACACATTGCTTCGTAATAGAGAATGGCGTATCGCTATAAAGAGTGTTTCAATATGTGGGTTTTAACGCAAACCAACCAAGTTGGGCTCACTTCAACGTTACAGGGAGTTTATTGTTATAAAGGATAACGTTATAAAGAGTTTACACTGTATTATCAAAGTATGTCAATATGCAAAAAAAATACTTACCATAATCTTTCGTGTTGACTGCGAAATGAACCACGCCTTTCGGCCACAAATTAGATGATCCATTTTGAAAAAACAGCAAAAAAGTTAATAGCACACGCCACATCTTGTTTCCCTACAATTCCTACGAGGGACCTAACTGTTATCGCAATTTTACGATACTGAAAATTAAATTTTATTATTGTTTCTGAAATCTGTTTATTCGTTTGGTTCAAATGTTGCGTAACATGCTTTGTTTGAGACTATTAACAGGTAAGACACTGATGCAAGCACAGACTAGGTATAGCTTTAGCTACTACGTAGCCCAGACTTGTAGTTATAATTATTTTCAATGGAAACAATTCAGTCAAATACTTGAGGGGCGGGGTGAGGGGTTACTAAATGCTAATTGGCCCATTCAACGTCAGTTCAAAATGTAAACAAAGCATAGTGATGGCGTACCTACGGTATTGGTCGGAAATGACGTGAGGTTCAGTGGAATCAGTGGGCGTGATTTTTATATCAGTAGTGGTCAACTGATGAAGTGTCTGAACATGTTCGCCCTGCATTCAATGTCTAGTTATAGAAAGTCTTTGGATGCAAGCCACAGAAAAGAGAAGTAAATAGAACGGAAATGAGAAGCAAACTCTGTCGCCAGGCATTATGACTGAAACTTGATTGAACATTCTTATTTAGATCAACGCGTCGAACTCCGCGTCACAGTTGCTAACTGATTTCGAATGACTGACGTTTCGTTTATATGGGTGCAACTGACTACAACACATTTTTTACAAACTTGCCTTGACAGTCGTTCTAATTAAATTGAAACAAAAAAAAAAACAACTGTGATGCAAGCGTGATGCATTTTTAGGGTTCCGTACCCGATGGGTAAAAACTGGACCCTATTACTGAGCCTACGCTGTCTGTCTGTCTGTCCGTCTTACCTTAAAAAATAATGATAGACTAGTTCTACCCCGAGTGAGACTTTGTAAAGTTGAAAAGCAGGGAGTTCATAATAAACTAGTTATGTATAATAAGCTACCAGTTGCTTTGAGAAACTTAACGATTCTTGAATTTAAAAGAAAAATTAAGCACTTTTTCATTCGAAATGCGTTTTACAAGCTTAAAGATTTCATGAAAATTAATTTTAAGAAATGCACATTATAGTAACATGTCAAAAATTATATTCTAAGGTCTTTATCTAAATGACATGTATTGTTTTGAACTTATTTACTAAAGTAATATTAATTAACTTTTATCAGACAAATTTTTAATACTTTACCTATATTTCAACTAATTTTATATATATTTTTCTAACGATATGACATATTTTAAATATTTTTTTAATCAATTTTATTTTGACGCTAAAATTTGTACCAATATTGTAATGTGAACTTTTTAACTTATGTGTAACTGTGCATAGTTAGTTTTAAGATTGAATTTTCTATAACAAATGTATTTGACCTACCTAATATAACGAACCATTGTTATAAGGTGAATAAAAATCTGAATCTGAATCTTTAAACCAATGGTTGTTAAACTTTTTGTAGCCACGGACCACTTTCAATGTTTCAGTAACACTACGGACCCCTTGCGAAGAGAATTTTAAAATAAGAAAACAGTGTTACTTGACAAATACTTGATTTTTGGTTTTGTTTATTTAAATAACAGAACTGCATACTTCAAACGAATTCTAGAAAATAAACCTCGGGAATGTGGACCCCTAGCACTCGCGTCATGGACCCACTTTAAGAAACCCTGCTTTAAACGGTCGTATCTTTGGAATCGTATTAGATATCCAATAGGGTAGATGACTGATGTTTATATCGATGTGTTGATGTGAAACGATATAAACATACTACTACTTCCCCGGGGCCTCCACAAAAGAGGGGATCCCACAATAAACTTGGAAAAAACAACAGTCTAGTAAACCAGGGGGCCTCCACTCCTTTGTTGCCCCAATGCCTCCAAACCTCTAAATCCGGCATTGAGTTTAGAGCAGTTTTGCAAACTTTTTCACGACGCGACCCCTTTAGTATGAAAAAAAAATCGGACCCCCTACCATCCACAGTTCATAATCTGTATTTTATTATATTACAAATATCAAATACGTATAACCTTTTTTAGGGTTCCGTACCCAAAGGGTAAAACGGGACCCTATTACTAAGGCTCCGCTGTCCGTCTGTATCTCATGAACCGTGATAGTTAGACAGTTAAATTTTCCATGATGTATCTCCGTTGCTGCTATATCAACAAATACTAAAAAATAAAATAAATATTTAAGGGGGCTCCCATACAACAAACGAGATTTTTTTGCTCGTTTTCACTCGATATTGATATTTATTTTTATAATTACTTATTATAAGTACTTATTATTTTTTTAACTTGTTTTTGTTTCTTTTAACGAGTCTTCGCGACCCCCTTATAGAGACACATGGCGACCCCCCCGGGGGTCGCAGCGAGCCACAGTTTGAAAAGCACTGGTTTAGAAAATGGTACAACAGAATTATATCCTTAATTAAAATTAATCTTAAAACTAGAACAGTCTTCTTTCTTCAGGTACAAATAAAACAGCCGTTGAATTTTCCACACTTTAGTAAAATGTCCTTATGTATTAAGTAAAATACAATGTATTTTCAATCATACAAATGTCATATGTATTGTACTGTAGAAGAATATTAACTAAACGTCGTAATAATACATTCTTGTAATATATTTTTACCGACTTCAAAACAGGAGGACGGTTCTATGTTCCACTGTATTTTTTTTATGTATGTTCTCCAATTTCTCCGCCAACTGTTGACCGATAAAAAAAAACTTGTTCGGTACGGTATACTTCCTAAGCGACGATGTGGTCGAAGATGAAGCACGCAGACTTAGAAGACACCTATTCACTCTTGCCTTGAAAAGGCCCAGATTATATCTCTCAGGAAACAAGGAAGCCGGCAGGTTGTTCCAATCCTTGGCCGTACGGATTAGAAACGTTTGGTACGTATCTAAGGAAAGTCCACAATATAGGGATCCCAGGGAAATCGAGGGCAACCCTCAAATTTTATAGACACTTATTACATTTTTGACTGCCTCGGTGGCTCAGTTGGTGGTGAACCTATTTTCTGTGCTTGGGGCGTGGGTTCGATTCCCACCTAGGACAAACATTTGTGTGATGAACATTTGTGTTTGTTCTATGTCTGGGTGTTAATATCTATTTAAGTATGTATTTAAAAATATATATGTATGTATATCAGTCTCTGGCAGCCATATTACAAGCTTTGCTTAGTTTGGGGTCAGATGACCATGAGTGCAATAATGTCCCAGATATTTATTTATTTATTATTTATTTATTTATTTACATATATTTTTGAAGTCGGTTTTTAATTGTCCACTTGTTTTTATATAATCAAATATTTTACCAATTCGCCATTCTACTAAAATCTCCTGAGATCTGATATATGACTGTGAAAATTGTTCCAAAGTTTATTTACCTAGGGCTATTAAAATAACAATGCATATAAAGTTAAATGATTATTTACGGGATATTTACCGTGGTAAGGTTGAAGTCTTCCCGTGAACATGGTGCACGTAACTGCGCCGAAATATCGGGAGCTCCTTCCACAACCTTACCACGGTAAATATCCCGTAAATAATCATTTAACTTTAGTGAACAACCGTGATAGTTTAAAACAGTGTTTAATGCATATAAAGTCACAAACATTCGAAAAAAACACTGTTTTAAACTATCACGGTTGTTCACTAAAGTTATATGATTACAACCTTACCACGGTAAATATCCCGTAATTAATCATATAACTTTATTCGAAAAAAAACCTGAACTAAAAAAAAAGGTGTCTCGTATATCTACACTATCTACACTAATATTATAAAGAGGAAAGATTTGTACCTATTTTTGTATGTTTGTAATGAATAGGCTCCGAAACTACTGAACCGATTTGAAAAATTCTTTCACTGTTGGGAAGCTACACTATCCCCGTGTGACATAGGCTATATTATATTTTGTAGCGAGGCCGAAGGCCGAGCTTACACTCGTGCGAAGCCGGGGCGGACGGCTAGTTTTATATAAAACACCAATTTGGTACTAATGGCTATCGTATTGTATACTAAGTGACTTGTTATAAAAATTGGGGACCATACCAGTATTTCTATTCTTCTGCAGTGCTTGATATAACATAAATATATGGCCGTGCCACAGGAAGGTTGCGGTAAAAAATTGGTCTTACCGCAACGTATCATGTGGCTAGGCCTTTAGGGTTCTGGCAGTCATTAAGGTGAAGAAAGGAGTGGTGACCCATCTAAAAAAAACATAACATGCATACTAAAACATAAAAAAATATAAATTTGACAACGATAATCAGTCGAGAATGCAATGAAGCACCTTTGGAGTACTCTTTCTACCACACAACGTATTGCATACATTATAAAACGTAGCTTAGATAGAAACGGCCGTTTGTGGCCGTAACGAGTTTTATAACTAAATGATACACCACATCACCAAAAATAATAGTTAAAAAAACACTTCATAACCTTACCGAGCGACTATGGAAGTCGAACTCTCATTTAGCCATGTTATATACCTGTAAAGCGTTTCCCAAATGAGGGCACCACTCCTTACCTACCAACTTAAAGCCAGTTCTTATTCTAAGCTAGACTTAAGAACTTAAGCGTAGCACCTAATTTTCTTACTTTGTTCAAATCACAGAAAAGAAAAGTAAATAGAACGCTTTTAAAAAAAAAAACTGTAATAGGCTTGCGTTGGACCGCTAACTAGCCTGATGTTAAGCGACGATGCGGTCTACGATGAAGCACGCTTGCCCAGAAGAAACCGATTCACTCGAGATTTGAAGACACCCAGATTGTAACCATCGGGAACACCCATTCAGGCAGCGCATTCCACAGACTAGCAAATCGCACAATAAAAGTGGAATCAAAGCGATTCAAATGAGAAGGGAACTCTGTCGCCAGGTATTGTGACAGATATGTGATTGAACATTCTTATTTATGTCAACGCGTCGAACTCCACGTCACAGTTGCTGAGGGTTTATATGGGTGCAAGTGGCTACAGCAAATTTCTTACAAAAATGCCTTGACAGCCGTTCTAATTTAAACAAAAAAAAAAAACTTTTCTGTGTTTCAAACTAGCAAATGACAATATAATACTAAAATACAATTTGGTTTGAGTCTCAAATCATACAAACAAGATATGGTAAGTTTGCGTGGCGGGGGCAAACGAATTAGGTCTGAATTAGGCTAGATGCCTTTAGTCGAAGTCTCTGCAGACGACCAGGGGGTCTAGACAAGAACTACTTTCTGTTAGCGTTAACGCCTGCGGAATGATAAAATTGTATGAAAATGACATTAGCAGTCACGTGACACCTCTCAAGCTAATGTCATTTTCATACAATTTTATCATTCCGCAGGCGTTAACGCTAACAGAAAGTGGTTCTTGTCAACGTCTGTGAAAAGATAAAATTGTATGAAAATGACATTAGCAGTCACATGACATCTCCCAAGCTAATGTCATTGTCATACAATTTTATCATTCCGCAGGCGTTAACGCTAACAGAAAGTGGTTTTTGTCAACGTCTGTGGAAAGATAAAATTGTATGATAATGACATTAGCAGTCACATGACATCTCTCAAGCTAATGTCATTGTCATACAATTTTATCATTCCGCAGGCGTTAACGCTAACAGAAAGTGGTTCTTGTCAACGTCTGTGGAAAGATAAAATTGTACGAAAATGACATTAGCAGTCACGTGACATCTCTCAAGCTAATGTCATTGTCATACAATTTTATCATTCCGCAGGCGTTAACGCTAACAGAAAGTGGTTCTTGTCAACGTCTGTGGAAAGATAAAACTGTATGAAAATGACATTAGCTTGAGAGATGTCACGTGACTGCTAATGTCATTTTCATATTATTTTTTTCGAATGGCACTTTATTGTGTGGTAGTGGTTTTACGAGCCTTTCGTGACTTCACTGAGTGGCTTCAACGGAAGATCAGCGCTGTTTGACAAACAGCATTATGCTGAGTTGAGGCCATTTTTGTGACACAACTTCACTATCTAAGGACTATAATTATATATACCTACTATGTTGGTTATGTTAAGTTAAATATTTCTTTCTTTGTTTCTTTCTTTCTAGTAATAGTCGCTACTTATTTAAATGCTCATGCGGAGTGAATCTTCTGTACTTGTATTATATGTATGTGTGTGGTTGTATGAAAATTAGGTGCTAGGTTAAAGTAGTGCAACGCCTAGCCAGTCACATTAAAAAAAGTCACATATAAAACACTTGAATACAAACAATATTTGTACGAAGGTATATCTTTCCTGTTCATCTAATCTGAGAATTAACCAAAGTTGTATGAAAATTAGGTGCTAGGTTAAAGTAGTGCAACGCCTAGCCAGTCACATATTTTTTTTACATATAAACAAAGTGGAATCGACACAGACTCTGTGACAATGAGGAAATGATCGGTCCGTAGCCCTGAGCATTGTCATAGAGCTCGAACAAGGGTGCAGCTACCAGCTTGTAGTTCTTGGGTACCGCAAATAATGCCCGGTCCTGCAGCTGGACTAGGAATAGACGCTTGTGCTCCTTCGGCTTCGTGATGTGGGGGGGAATGTACGGGTACTGGGGGGGCTCGAAGTTGGGACGCCACCAGTTGCCTGCAATGGAACAATTATAATTATCAATATAAAAACTCGACTTCATAAAATATCAACGCCATCTAGTGGTGGTGGTGAAAATTCTTACCAAAGATTATTGAACCAGTTTTAACAGACATTTTTTTTACCTTTTAATAACAACGCCATCTAGCGGTGGAAATGAAACTTATTTCACCATGACTATTAAACTATACCATGTTTTAACCAATGGTAACAGCGCCCTCTGCCAATTTCATCCAAATCCATCCAGCCGTTTCTGCGTGATTGAGTAACAAACATCCATCCATCCAAACTTTCACATATATGATATTAGTGTGATTAGTGTGAAGTATGATGATGTTCTGACTCACCAATAGTGTCTTCAATGAGCCACTCTTGCTTGACGCCATCCTGCCGGCCGAGCGTCTCTGTCAGCAACCTCTTCAGACCATCTATTTCATCCTACAAAACACATTTATATTCTATAAGATTTAAGAGTTTTCATGTAGGGACGGATTGTTCTTAGCAAGCGGGTTGACGAGCGTAGTTAGGTGTTATAACTGAAAAGACGCTGCTGCCTATCTTCTGGTTGAGTCCCTTGACATGCCTGGCGCACTCCGCACTTTAGGTATGAAGCTACAAGTAGCCGTCTTGTCGGACTTGCCGTGCCCGCTGCCGCACGATAGACAGATATAACGCGACAAGAGATACGTGATTGACAGAGAAGCAACTTCTAGGTTAATATAGCTGTAGGTAGTTAGCGCTCGCACATCCCGAATTGGACTTTATTGTGTGGTAGTAAGAGTCGCTACTTAAATTTTAAATGCTTTTGCGGAGTGAACCTTCTGCACTTGTACGTTATGTATTCTGTGCCCTTGACTGATTCTACCATGTTTCACCAAGTTATATTATATCACTTACCCACACTCGAGCACGTCCACGACCACTTAATACATAATATGGATTATTACCATTATTACTTGCGCATTAACACTCGAAAATACACAAGTTTAGGAAAATAATGCAACGAGACATACATGTTCCGAAAACCCGTACGAAGCGCTTTGAATCCACTATTTATATATTTTGCAAACTGCTAGTCTGTGGAATGCGTTGCCTGAATGGGTATTCCCCGATAGTTACAATCTGGGTGTCTTCAAATCACGAGTGAATCGGTTCCTTCTCGGCAAGATCACGAGTGAATCGGTTCCTTCTCGGCAAGATCACGAGTGAATCGGTTCCTTCTCGGCAAGATCACGAGTGAATCGGTTCCTTCTCGGCAAGCGTGCTCCATCGTAGACCTTAACATCGCTTAACATCAGGCGAGTTGGCGGTCAAACGCAAGCCTACTAATACTATAAAAATATATATATATATATATACATTGGTTTATAAGTTTTTCAATCACAAGCAGTCATCATCATCATCAGTATCAGTCTATAATGTTCCCACTGGGACAACTTTAATAATTATCAATATAAAAACAGACTTCATAAAAATTACAACTAGACCAAATTGAAATGGGGCCACACGGAAAGCTTTTAAATAAAAGAAGCATCATCAAACTCGGTTCACCCAGTCAAAAGTTCTGAGGTAACAGACATAAAAATGTGCAGTGCGTGACGTCACCTTCCGGTCCCATCGGAAGACCAGCGCCGGTTGGTAACGAACGGCATCATGCTGAGCTGGGGCCGGTTTGTGGCAAAAATCCAAATTTTATTTTTTTAATATGTGTGTAGCTTTAAGTGTGTGTGGATTTTTGCTATAAATAAAATATCGTCTATTGTCTAAAATTAAAATAAAAGTTACAGTCGAATTGAGATCCTCCTCCTTTTTGGAAGTCAGTTAAAAAAAAGGTTATTTTGTATATTTTTTTATAATCCAATTTACAACTATCATTACAAAAAAATATATGTTATAGTAGATAAACAATTACATAGCATAGCCCGAAACATTTATTCTGTTACCTCTCCAGGGTTCAATTCCCCGCCCGGCAGTTTGAAGAATGCAGTTCCTAGTTGCAGCAGCAATACATGCGGTAAACCGTGCTCGTGAACCAGAAGTACCCCTTCCACTGACCTGTTGAAGAAGATTATAATTTATTTAAACAAGTTTTGAAATGATGAAAGGAAATCTCCCAATATCTCTCAAGCGAAAACTCATGGACGTATGTATCCTTCCTATTCTCACCTACTGCGCACAGACATGGTCTTTGACAAAGAAGTAGAAGTCCGCACTCGGGGTTTGCCAGCGAGCCATGGAGCGCAGCATCTTAGATGTCAAGCTTGTCAAGACGGACTGCATACGCAACAGTGTACTGCGCTCTAAGACACAAATTGCCGACATTGGAGAAAAAGCCGGCAAACTGAAGTGGGACTGGGCCGGCTTCGTAAGTAGAATGGCAGATGAGCTGTGGGCTAGAACAACTACAGAATGTCTGCGGCATGTCATACGACCCCTTGGAAGGCCCAGAAAAAGATGGCGGGACGAGCTTGACTTCCACGCAATTACACCATAGCACAGAACAGAGAGGAGTGGAAGGAAGGGAGGGTTTTGCCCTGCAATGGTATGACCATGGCTGAAATAAATAAACAAGTTTTATATTGACTGCCCCGGTGGCTCAGTTGGTAGTGAACCTAAATTCTGTGCTTGGGGGCGTGGGTTCGATTCCCATCTAGGACAAACATTTGTGTGATGAACATTTGTGTTTGTTCTATGTCTGGGTGTTAATATCTATTTAAGTACTAGTCGACCGCCCCGGCTTCGCACGGGTGTAAGCTCGGCCTTCGGCCTCGCTACTATGACCCGCTCCAGGAACACAAAATTTCATCAAAATCGGTCCAGCCGTTTTTAGAGTATCCTATGTACGTCTCCTGGTTCTAAGCTACCTCCCCACCAATTTTCAGCCAAATCGGTTCAGCCGTTCTTGAGTTATAAATAGTGTAACTAACACGACTTTCTTTTATATATAAGGTCCGGGAAAAAGTTTCTTCGTATTTTTTAAACAAATTCAAGACATATTTTTTTCAAGTTTAATTACATTTAATTATAATATATATGTGCCATTTTGTTCGATAACTTGTTGCCATCTTGTAGGTAGTGACATGATCCCGTTGCTGTAGAAATTTTGGGACTTCTGATCAAAAAAATGCAACAAGTAGTTTTGACAGTCCTCTCTTGATGTTAATCTAACACTACCCAAAGAATTCTGAAGAGATCGAAACAGGTGGAAATCTGAGGGTGCAAGGTCAGGGCTATATGGTGGATGCATTAACACTTCCCAACCAAGCTCTCTAAATTTTTGCTGAGTGGCCAAAGATGTGTGCGGTCTGGCGTTATCATGATGAAAGACCACACTCTTTCTGTTGATCAATTCCGGCCGTTTTTTCTCAATTTCTTGTTTGAGTCTCATCTGCTGTTGGCAGTAGAGATCCGAATCGATGGTTTTGCCCGGCGGTAAAAGCTCATAATGAACGATGCCCTGCCAATCCCACCATACACACAGCATCACCTTATTACGTGTTAATCCGGGTTTCGCTACAGTCTGTGGTGCTTCACTGCCCTTTGACCATGATCGTTTGCGCACATTCTTGTCGTAGGTGATCCATTTTTCATCACCAGTGATCAATCTTTTCAAAAACGGTTCGGTTTCGTCACGTTTCAATAGAGAGTCGCAAATGAGTACACGGTTCATTTGGTTTCTTTCAGTGAGCTTGTGTGGCACCCAAATATCGAGTTTTTTTGTATACCCAGTTTTTTTCAAATGGGTCAAAACTGTTTTGTGGTCAATCCCCAGTTCTTCAGCTACGTCGTAAATATTAATATGCTGATCTTGGTCCACTTTTTCAGAAATGGCATCTACTTTATCCGTAACAGGGCGACCAGAGCGAGCTGCATCTTTGACATCAAAATTCCCGGACTGAAAACGCTTGAACCAACATTGTGCTACTCTTGATGACACTGCATTAGGTCCATAAACGTCACAAACTTTTTTCGCGGCTTGTGTCGCAGTTTTCCCTTTTTTGTAATAAAATTTCACAATATATCGAATTTCTTCATTAGATTCACTCATTTTATCAAACAAAAAAACAATTGAAAAATGGCGGGAAATTGCTTTTTACTTTTTGTATTCCTTTTTTAAAATGTCATATTTTTAATGGTATCAAAACCAGCCAGATACAAACACTACAACGGATGAGATTTTTACTACAACCTTATACATACAAAATACGAAAAGACTTTTTCCCCGACCTATTATATATAGATGTATTTAAAAATATATATGTATGTATATCAGTCTCTGGCTGCCACATTACAAGCTTTGCTTAGTTTGGGGTCAGATGACCATGTGTGCAATAATGTCCCAGATATTTATTTATTTATATTGAAAAATATGTTTTTCAAACCAAATTTTTATGAAATTAATGATCGGAACGGTGTGCTGATCAAAATGAGTCCAAACACTGTCAGACTACTATTATCCATCGAGGAGTGCCGTTGTCTATCACCATCATCAAATCACCTCGCTGTTACCATAATTTTGTATTGTCATTGGAACTTGACAAGTATGCTACATTTCAGCTCAATCGAAAACAGAGAAGTGGGTCAAATTTAACTTGCAAGATTTGATTACAGACAGAGAGACACCGGGACAGATGAAACTAAATAAAAACTTGTAAAATAAATAAACCTTCAGTCATAGCTCCTGGAAGAGATCACTTATAAGGCCACCAGTTATTACAGTAATAAATAAATAAATATCTGGGATATTTTGCATCTGACCCCAAACTTAGCAAAGCTTGTAATATGGCTGCCAGAGATTGATATACGTACATATATATTTTTAAACTAGCCATCCGCCCCGGCTTCGCACGAGTGTAAGCTCGGCCTTTGGCCTCGCTACAAAATATAATATAGCCTATGTCACCCGGGGATAGTGTAGCTTCCCAACAGTGAAAGAATTTTTCAAATCGGTTCAGTAGTTTCGGAGCCTATTCATTACAAACATACAAACATACAAAAATAGGTACAAATCTTTCCTCTTTATAATATTAGTGTAGATACATACTTAAATAGATATTAACACCCGGACATAGAACAAACACATGTTCATCACATGAATGTTTGCCCTAGGTGGGAAGCGAACCCTCACCCAAGCGCAGAAGGAAGGTTCACTACTGAGTCACCGGGGAAGTCAACAGTAGGTCTGTAGGTAGTTATAAGTTTTTTCAACCAACTTCCAAAGAGGAAATAACCTCACCCAGTTAAAGACCACCGGAAGCAGTTGAAACTATAGTCATAACCACCTTAATTTTACGATTTTCGTGTCAAGAAACAAAACATGAAAGTAAAGCTTCAGATGTGCAGAAAAAATTAAAGTTACAGGCCAAACTGCAAAACGAGACTATTATACCAGTCATTTGGTGCAGAATCTATGAGAAACACTGTTTTAAACTATCACAGTTGTTCACTACAGTTATATAATTATTTACGGGATATTTACCGTGGTAAGGTTGTGAATATCCCGTAAATAATCATATAACTGTAGAATCTATGAGATTGGAATATGGCTCAAAAGTAGGAGAGAAAGGATAGCAATTCTGCCTGAAGTAGGTACAATGCTGCAGGCAGACCTATTACCATCAGCCTAGGGTTACGGAGGCTTGCTTTCCGTGTATTCATGGTGTATTTAAATAAAAAAGGTTTTTAATAACCTCTTACCTTCTCATGCCAATTTTAGTGAACTCTTCCCTCATCCTTTGAAACCTCGCTGGCACTGAAGCATCCTTCTCAAATAGCGGCTCTTTAGTTCCAAACGTGTAATTAGTTAGGGGATACAGATTTATTGATCTATTTAGCGTCAAACTCGCGTTGCTTTGACTATTCTGATGCTGCATGCCGGGCCGGCCTGGCCATGGTTTATTACCGGGAGGACCTTGTACTGCAGCCATATTGTGTTGTGCAATATGTGTGTAAGATCAGAAATATGTTTTACAGTAATTTACTGTATGTTAAGTAAAATAATGAAAATATTGAGGTGGAAAAGAAACTAACATGAACAAGCCAAACAAGCGGCGGCCATATTGGATATAATTTTTTTATTTATATCATAGATTAAAGAAAATTAGGGATAGAAATGTTTATCTATGAAATCGATAATCGACAAATTTTACGGTAAATAACGGTTTATGTTTTGTGACTTGCCGGCTTATAAAGGGATGACAAAATTTTACCGTGGCGCGCATGATAGCGCGGCAGGTTGAACTTTGATCACTGACTTGACTTAATACAATTATCAACAAAAAAACTGACTATATCCTAATTGGACCAAATTAAAATGGGACCAAATGGGAATTCAAATAAAAAAAGAGTCATCAAAATCGGTTCACCCAGTCAAAAGTTCTGAAGTAACAACATTTTTTTTAAGCTCTTGCATAGCTTTTAACGCGGGCCTTGAGCGTGGAGACCGAATCCAGAAATTCCGTAACGAAAATAACCTAACACCCCCCCCCACTCACTCACTTCTCTCACCGCTAGATGGCGTTGTAAAATATGTTTGATAAAAGAACGACACACATGGAGTTGTAAAACCTACATAATTTTATTTGTTACAAGTAAATAAATAATTATAATTGCATAAGTTGATAAAAAATGCTATGCAATAGCTTTACCGCGGCAATCCCCGAGTGCCACACGTCTTTTTTTTTAAACAGTCGAATTGATAACCTCCTCCTCTGTGGAAGTCGGTCAAAAATATGCAATACGAGGCGGTATGGCCTTTATGGTTTTAGCAGATTGGTCGAAAAAAAAAAAACATCAGCTGTCAAATTTTGACAGCTCATTGTTTTGGTTTGAGAATTTGGTTTCGTTTGGAGATTTTTGAAAGTTTATCATTTAGTTTAATTTAATAATTATGTCCCAACAATTAGAATTACTTACTGAAAACCCTTCTCAATGGACAGCCGTATCTTACGTAACCCCTGAAATACAGAAGAAGCAAATTAAGCCGTTTGTAGTTCGTAAGTGTCTTTGCTAACCTCCCACTAATAGCTACCCGAAAAAAGTTTTAAATCTTACTCTTACACTCTGTTACATTGTGTAAATAAGAAAAACATGAGCAGGAAGAAGTCCAACGTCTACCATAATTTTGTCGCATAAACAAGTCCACTATCCACACTAACATTATAAATGCGAAAGTAACTCTGTCTGTTTGCTACATAATCACGGCTAAACGGCTTAACCGATCTCGATAAAATTTTGCGAGGTAATAGTATGTATCATGTGGACGGACATAGGCTATTTTTTTCTGAAGAAATCGCGGGTAAGTACAGCTAGTTTACCATAATTTTGTCTTTTCCAGTGGCTCTAAAAGAACTAGAAGGTAACCCAGATAGTAGACTGTCCAGTCTCATGAATGCAGACAAATATGCTGCAGTCCGATCAGTCGTCAGACACGTAGCGAGACTAAAGTCTGCAAACAAGGAGCCGTGGAACCACGAGGACGTCAGAACTTTTGTGGAAGGGCTAAGGTAAAGCAATATGTTTTCTTTTACGAATGTCAGATGAGCTGTGACTGCTGTGAGCAATCACATCACATCATCAGCCAATTAACGTCCACTGTTGGACAAGGCCTCCCTTATAAAGAGGGGGGTGTTGCCATAATCCCCACGCTTGGCAGGCGGCTTGGGGATCGCAGTACGTTCACCGTGTACTATTAGGACGCTGCTGCCCATCCTCCGGTGGTTCTGGTCGCAGTTTTAACGCGACCAGAACCGCGTCCGGTCGCTGTGAGCAATGACCACTATGAATTGTCTACAAAAACCTGGAGGCTTAAAGAAATTTCCCGACATTTCCTTCAAAGTTCATATAACATGACATAATTAACTTGTGTGGCGTTGTTTTTTGTTTAATTTCTATGATTATATAATTAACGTCCTGAATTCCCAGACACGTACTAAAATTCCAGACGTATGGCAACCATAATTACAAGCACACAAAAGTTTTTTTTTTTTAATAGGTATATTTATTTAGCTAAGTACTTTATTATATTTAGATATTATGATTTGAAATAAATTTTAAGATATACATGTACAAATTAGGTATAAAATACAACTAAACCTAATTATTATAAATTAGGTTTATATTAATTATTATTATACCTAAATTTTTTTAATTAAAACTGCTGTCAAGGCTTTTTTCTAGGAAATTTGTTGTAGCCAGTTTTATATTGTCATTTGCTAGTTTGAAACGCAGAAAAGAAAATTTATTTTTTTGTTTAAATTAGAATGGCTGTCAAGGCATTTTTGTAAGAAATTTGTTGTAGCCACTTGCACCCATATAAACCCAAAGCAACTGTGTTAGCAACTGTGACGCGGAGTTCGACGCGTTGACATAAATTCGACTGCCCCGGTGGCTCAGTTGGTAGCGAACCTACTTCCTGCGCTTGGGGGTGTGGGTTCGATTCCCATCTAGGACAAACATTTGTGTGATGAACATTTGTGTTTGTTCTATGTCTGGGTGTTAATATCTATTTAAGTATGTATTTAAAAAATATATATTTATGTATATCAGTTTCTGGCTGCCATATTACAAGCTTTGCTTAGTTTGGGGTCAGATGACCATGTGTGCAATAATGTCCCAGATATTTATTATTTAAATAAGAATGTTCAATGAAGGTTCTGTCACAATACCTGTTTCCTTCTGATTTCCGTTCTATTTACTTCTCTTTTCTGTGATTACAAGTGAACCTGATAGAAGCATTTTAAAAGCATCTTTGTTAACAGATTTTCAGCAGACTGTACCGAGGAGCTGACAACACTGCTATGTACGGAGAAGATATATGAACATATACCAAAGCACCTGATGGTAAAGCCTGGCTTAGCCAGCTTGCACTGGAAAATAGACATGTCTTTGAGGTGAGAACAACTTATTGTAAGCAAAATAGACATATGGCCTTTTAACGTCGCTTGCACCTATATAAAATAGCTCGGTGGCTTTCAGTTACATTCTGGGACTGCTTAAAACTTTAAACCGCATTCATGACGAGAGTTCAGATCTGAGGCAGAGCAAATACACATGCACTCACGTACCTGGGACTGCTCCGGACCTCCGATGATGTTTCCACCTGCAATCTTGGATATATTCGAATATCACGAGCACAAAATTAAAGTCTGATGATGATTAGGGTTCTTTTACAGCCGCGCGGCACCAGTTCACACCCAATATATGTAGTTGTTTTTATTTTGGTTATGCTGTGTCCGTTCAGCGCACGCGTTCGATTCAAGATAGCTGGTTTTCATATTTGGCAAGCCTTACGCTCCCATTGGACGAGTGCGTGGTGCATGACAGTTGGAGTCACTGCGTTTCGCTAATGCCCAAGATCTGGTCTCTCTTATTAATTTGATGAATACGTAGTAAAGAGTGCAGTACCCAGAAATAGGAGCGTTTAGTTTTTGCGGCAACGGTACAGGCCTAATGTTTAGTTTATTGCAAATAACAGGCTTAGCGATGAATATAACTAAATACATTACACATACTGAAAAAATAAATTGAATCGGCTGTTTAATCTCTAAGATATGAATGAGCGTTTAAAATTTTTAGGGATGCTCCATTCCTTTCTCGCAAAGCGTGTGTTAGTATAGCATTTGTATGCCGCGCCTGAGGCGTGACATCATAGCTCAGTATAGTGCGCTCTCTAACATGAAATTAAAATACTTATAACTTATTTATTTTTGGCCTAATTAAAATTTTGTTTTCGTTGATAGGCTCTATTGATGATCAGATTTTTTATGAGGTAATAAAAAATATTAGTCGTCATGCCTATTCCATTCCAGCCAGTCCCACCTCCAGACAGGGTCCTCCCCGCAGCGCTGCAGAGAGCTGCTCCGCCGCCACACGCATGTGATACTGACCCTGTCTCTCACAGATGGACAAATGCACACATACCGGTTGTCTCTTCAAAAGTTCCATGAACTCAGGTATCTATCTATCTATATATATATATATATATAATTATAGCTGGCCAAATGCGAGTCGGACTCGCGCACGAAAGGTTCCATACCATTATCTAAGAAAACGGTAAAAAAGGTACGTTTATTTATTTATTTATAGGCGAGCAGCATAAGCTGATGTGCCTATCACACAGTGTCAAAATTTAGTATTTATCTGTTAAGATTATCTATCTGTTAAATTTGGTATTTATCTGTTAGGTTTGTTGTATGGGAGCCCTTATTCTTATTCGAGATGGGGGCGATAAGTCCTGCACTGACGTCCCGCTTGGGGTGTATTGTGCATTTCCCCCTACCAGCAGTTACCCGAGCCAACCCAACTCCTTGAAATATCGGAGTGAGGCTCTGGGGCGCTGGCACAGTTGCTCCAGTGGCTTAGATGGAATTGTGCATAATGATGATGACGATGAAAAGCAGTCTAGCTGGTGATGTGGTGACGTGGATGATGAAGGTAGCGAAGCCTCATGCAACCCGGTAGCGATATGGGAGCCCTTAAATATTTGTTTTGTTTTAATTATTTATTTTTAATGTTAAGATATAACTAAATATTATGTGAATATTTCAAGTGTCTACCTGTTGCCGTTATCAATATTGAGCAAAAAAGCAAAAAAATCACGTTTGTTGTATGGGAGCCCCCTTAAATATTTATCATCATCACTCACTATATATATAAAATTTCCATGTCACAATGTTAGTTACCGTACTCCTCCGAAACGGCTTTACCGATTTTTACCAAATTTTATATGCGTATTCAGTAGGTCTGAGAATCGGCTACTATCTATTTTCCATACCCCTTCACCGATTTTCATCACTACGCGGGTGAAACCGCGGGCGCAGCTAGTTTTATTCTATTTTTTAGTATTTGTTGTTATAGCGGCAACAGAAATACATCATCTGTGAAAATTTCAACTGTCTTAACTATCACAGTTCATGAGATACAGCCAGGTGACAGACGAACGGACAGACGGACAGCGGAGCCTTAGTAATAGGGTCCCGTTTTACCCTTTGGGTACGGAACTCTAAAAACATAGACAAAAAAACCTGTAATTGCCAGATATCAAAATAATAATCACACAGGGCGTCTTAAAATAAGCAGCTGAACACGTTAAATTTTTTGACTGTTTGTTTGTTTGTTTGTCAACGCACATCTCCTCAACCACTGGACGGATTTAAATGCGGTTTTCACGAATATGCTTAGCTATGACCAAATTAAAGTATAGGCTATTGTAGGTTGGAATTATTGTTATTGAATTCGCGAGTACTTATTTGACTTGCCTAGTACCTTACTTGAATCTCAACGTTGCCAATTTCACTATGACGGAAAGGGGAAGGGGAAACGCGATGGCAGGTGGTAGGCGGGAGCGAGGCTGGGCATTCTGGTCTGAGCAGCGGTGCAGTAAGCACCTTCAATATTGTACATTGTTACTCTGCCCTAATGTACATATATTTAAAGTGTTAAGAATCATTACAGTACAAGTGTATAAATATACATTATTAGAGTGTATGTCCAGAGTCTGAAATAAAACGATGTCTACCCACAAAAAGGAGTATTCTTACACTATGTTATTTTGCACAAGGGCGGGATTAAGGGAGGAAATAACGGTTGAAAGTTAATATGAAAATTTACGCGTACGAAGTCGCGGGCAACATCACTAGTTGCCAAATAAAATAAAAAAACCCGTTTGTTCTGTTACTAGCAATTTTTTTTTTCTCCCATAACACTTTTTTTTTTTCTCTACGTTTTTATTATAATTTTGTATAGATAACTCTAGTTAGTTGTTTATGAGAAAACTTTATTGCCATATCTGATATATCTATTAACCTACTTGTTTGTACAGGTATGTGGTGGCGAGTGCCTTAAAGAGCATGATTGTGCTCGAGAAGAGGAAATGCATGAGGAAAGACTGACAGAGGTACCACGCAGGGTAGATGCCCCGCACGGTTAGGCCTTTAATGCCATCTCAAAGCACTAGGGCCATCCACTCAGCCTAAACTAAGTGAGATATCAATTGTAACTGTAGGAGGACTTACGATCGCAGCCGCAGGGGTCTAGACAAGAACCACCTTCTGTTAGAGTTAACGCTTGCGGAAAGATAAAATTGTATGAAAATGACATTAGCAGTCACGTGACATCTATCAAGCTAATAAATAAGAACCACTTTCTGTTAGCGTTAACTCCTGCTGAAAGATAAAATTGTATGAAAATGACATTAGCAGTCACGTGACCTCTCTCAAGCTAATAAATAAGAACCACTTTCTGTTAGCGTTAACTCCTACGGAAAGATAAAATTGTATGTAAATGACATTAGCAGTCACGTGACATCTCTCAAGCTAATAAATAAGAACCAATTTCTGTCAGTGTTAACTCCTGCGGAAGATAAAATTGTATGAAAATGACATTAGCTTGAGAGATGTCACGTGACTGCTAATGTCATTTTCATACAATTTTATCTTTCCGTAGGAGTTAACGCTAACAGAAAGTGGTTCTTATTTATTAGCTTGAGAGAGGTCACGTGACTGCTAATGTCATTTTCATACAATTTTATCTTTCAGCAGGAGTTAACGCTAACAGAAAGTGGTTCTTATTTATTAGCTTGATAGATGTCACGTGACTGCTAATGTCATTTTCATACAATTTTATCTTTCCTCAGGCGTTAATGCTTACAGAATTCTTGCTCATGTGTAAATATCACTTTTTAGACAATAAATTGTTTTGTGCTAAAATTATTCACTTTGTTATTGTAATGTAATTATGGTGCATTTAGATTTGTAAGCGTTTACAATAATAATAACCCCGGCTGTACACTTTCAGAGCCGGAAATTAGTTGTTCGTATTATAGCGTGCGCCTTCCTAAATTGTCCTGACTATGTCGTGCAACTTCCTAAATTGTTCGTATCATAGCGTGCGCCTTCCTAAATTGTCCTGACTATGTCGTGCAACTTCCTAAATTGTTCGTACTATAGCGTGCGCGCTTTTCTAGATTGTCCTGACTATGGGCTGAATCTTAATAAATTGTTCGTACTATTGCATGCGCGCTTCCTAGATTGTCTTGACTATGGGCTGAATCTTCCTAAATTGTTCGTACTATTGCGTGCGCGCTTTCCTAGATTGTCCTGACTATGGGCTGAATCTTCCTAAATTGTTCGTACTATAGCGTGCGCCTTCCTAAATTGTCCTATGTCCTGCAACTTCCTAAATTGTTCGTACTATAACGTGCGCCTTCCTAAATTGTCCTGACTATGTCATGCAACTTCCTAAATTGTTCGTACTATAACGTGCGCCTTCCTAAATTGTCCTATGTCATACAACTTCCTAAATTGTTCGTACTATAACGTGCGCCTTCCTAAATTGTCCTATGTCCTGCAACTTCCTAAATTGTTGGTACTATAACGTGCGCGCCTTCCTAAATTGTCCTGCATTTTCCTAAATTGTTCGTGCTATAATGTGCGCCTTCCTAAATTGTCCTGACTATGTCCTGCAACTTCCTAAATTGTTCGTACTATAACGTGCGCCTTCCTAAATTGTCCTGCAACTTCCTAAATTGTTCGTACTATAGCGTGCGCTTTCCTAAATTGTCCTGACTATGTCGTGCAACTTCCTAAATTGTTCATACTACTGCGTGCGCGCTTTCCTAAATTGTCCTGACTATGTCCTGCAACTTCCTAAATTGTTCGTACTATAGCGTGCGCCTTCCTAAATTGTCTTGACTATATGGCCTGCATCTTCCTAAAATTTTCGTACTATAGCGTACGCCTTCCTAAATTGTCCACACTACGGTCTAGGGCTATTTCAGCGAGAGTATACAGCCGGGGTAAGATTAAGTCAAATTATAACGTATTAGATTGTAAATAAGAGTTTATTTTACAATAAAAATGTCTAAACTGTTCGTGTCATATTTTATTTCGTCACAAAATTGTTTTTATTCAATAAATTATAATCCCTTTTACACTTCGATTTTGTTTTCATATTCTGGTAATTCTTCTTTCTGCAAAATAAAGAGAGGAAACATAATTAATACAAGGTTAGTCAGGAAGGGACAACATAATGAACAATTTCTACTTAGGGATAAACTGCAAATATTGAAGGGGACAGTCAGGCCCGAATCTAGGGGAGGGGGGCAAACAGGGGCACGTGCCCCGGGCGGCAGTTTATGGGGGCGCCAAATTCCACTTTAACATGCTTTTATTAGCTTGGTATGTATCTATGGAACGGAATCTTTAAACATGATTTTCACCCCTTTCAAAACGTCGTATTGATTTGAAACTTTGCACACTTATCAAGGACCGATGACAATGCAATAATTTAAATAGGTTGTCCCATTATCCTTACCAGGATCTTAAGGGTTAGCGGTAAAGAATTTTTAGTTTTTTAAACTGCGCGAATTATTTTTACTTCGGTTAGTCTTACTTTAGGCATGTACCATTATCATTGTTTCTAAGCAAAGTTTGTTATTACAGATGACCATAAGGCTGGACCCGGGTATGTCCTAAAACTGCGACTAGAACCACCAGAGAATGGGCAGCAGCGTCCTAATAGTACACGGTGAACGTACTGCGATCCCCAAGCCCGCCAAGGGTGGGGATTATGGCCACACCCCTCTAACAGTGGACGTTAGTTGGCTGATGATGTGATAAGGCTTAATATATTGTATTAAAGTCCCATTTAGTGTAGCAAAACCGTGACCCAGTGTTGCTACTACTATTTTTGAGGGCTTACTCATATTTTTCAAAAAGTATAGCTGTAATGTAAAATATACCTTTATGGTTCCCTCCATACTTATGAATTCCATATACTAAGATATCATAGACATCATTTAGTAATTAGGTATTTAAAAGAATCCAAAAAAAACAGGGAGAAATGTACTATTATTAGTGTTAGAAGTGTTAATAAGCTTATGATAATAGGGTATTTGACTGATTTTACAAAACCATTTTAAATTGTTTATTACATTAAAATAAAGCAATCTTGTAATTTAATCCTCATAATTTTCAGTATTTGTGTTTTAAATGACGGATCAAAATTCAAATTATTGAACTACCGCGTAAACGCTACCTTTGACATTCATGGGGCCACGTGACATTAGTGACGTCACACATAAACAAACGAGTTAATCTCGCCATACAATTGTTGCCTCTATTTACTTTTCTGTGACGACATAAGGACATTCGGCTAACATAGAGCGTTTGCAGTCAAGTCACGTGATCAGTGAAAAACATATTTTTATTATGTATTTTTCTAGAAATAGGGACTTTATTTTTTAGTTTTTAGTCATTAAATACTTTTTGAAAATAATAATCTTCTAGGATTACACCAGTAATAATTATATTTTTAATATAGTCATATACCCTACTAGCCGTCCGCCCCGGCTTCGCACGAGTGTAAGCTCGGCCTTCGGCCTCGCTACAAAATATAATATAGCCTATGTCACCCGGGGATAGTGTAGCTTCCCAACAGTGAAAGAATTTTTCAAATCGGTTCAGTAGTTTCGGAGCCTATTCATTACAAACATACAAAAATAGGTACAAATCTTTCCTCTTTATAATATTAGTGTAGATTATAATTTTTGACATGTAACATATATTATTGGTATGAATATATAACTATGAACTATTTTGTTTTTGGTCTTTGTTTGGTAGTAAATACATCACCTGGTGCTTGTTGGTATCGTCGTGCAGTGCGCGTCCTGCGCCGCACGCGCCGCGGTGCGCGCGCAGATGCGCTTTCAGCACGCTCTTGCGCTGTCAACCACGTGAACACTTGATAAAATATCACTCACATTTTTTTTATGATACTGAATGACGAGACGAGCGAAGTCGCTCGCCTGATGGCTCTTCACGCTTGCCCATAACAGCTCAACGCCACTCACAATTTTGAACTTCAACAGTTCAAAACCCTGGATGACAATGCACTGCGCTCGTCACCCCGAGATATAAGATGTCAAATCTCTGTGTGCCCTGTAATTTCACTGGAAACATTGCCCTTCAATCCGGGACACAGTAGTGTTTGCACACTACTGCTTGGCGGTTGAATAATTGGCGGTGTGGTACTTCCCCAGGCAGACCCCTGCAAAAAAGTCCTACCACTACAAAAATTACATTGCTCGTTTTTTTTTCTTTCCTCCGTGAGTAAATGCACAAGTGCTATAATAATTGCCAGTTTTGTTGCGAACTTACAACGAAGTTGGTGTCACAGTGCGGGCAGGATGCGCGTGCGTCGCCGCGCGCGTGGACACGCCACGTGTGCGCGCGGACCGCATCCCTGCACACATACATACATACATGTTTAGTTATTCAAATATTCAATGGACAAATTCTTGTAAATGTCTGCAATTCCCTAGTAGGTACAGTGCCGTAACTAGCCCTTTATGCGCCCGGTGCGAGTTTCTATAACTGCGCCCTTGAAAACAAAACTTGGTCCTGGTGTGGTCATTTCTGCGCCCTTCCAGAGTCTGCGCCCTGTGCCTGGGCACCGCTGACACACCCCTTATTTATGGCACTGAGTAGGTATGACAAAGAACATACACAAACATTTGGGGGAAACTATGATAAACACAATATATATTAGAGGCTATAATAAAACAACATCATAATTACATTTGTATATTATTTATTACAATTATGCATTATCTTTCAATACTTTATTAGTTTAATCAATTCTAACAATTATATACAACGGTTATAAGCTACTGATAGTAATTTGTATAATTATTAAACACATTTGATTTCTTTTTACATTCCAACGATCAAGTTTTATATTTAAATCGAACTACAACTTAAATTAATAATAAACTTAATAATTCTGTGTTACTTAACTGTCCTGATTTGTCCTTTTCTTCCCCTTTACACAATTTACTACTGTTTGTATAAACGTTCCACTTGCTTCTTCTCTCCGCCGCTGCCGCCAGCAAAATGTGTCAGTTCAACACGCTACCCTCTTTTTATATTCAGCCCGTAGCCGTGTCTGTCATGTTGACATTGACACGTGTACAGGCTGTGTTCACTCCGTTTACTGTATCATTGAATTGCCAGTAGTAAAATATTTTAAGTAATTCCGAGTAGATTAACAACCAATATTGAAGTGTAGATCATAAATCTTATCGTAAAAATGGCTATATAATGCTACGTACTATGTTTTTTAATCCTAAATGTTGCTAAATATAACAACTACCTTTGAAAAACTACGATAAAAATCACAACGCGTAGAAAATTATACTCAATAAACGTCCACAGTTTCATATATAAAGATAGATGTATACAATTTATATCGAAACAAAACTATTTTACCAAAACCAATCGTATATTTATACATTTATGGTTCAGTTCTCAAATGTCTGTTCGATTTGCACAACATTGTCAAAACTCGTGAACCGTCGTTGAGCAAGCGAGACGGCGATTATGACTGAATCGCAAGTGAGAACTTCTCTCCCGAGAGATAGAGACAATTTTCTCTTTCTCCCCGTTGGTCAGACGGTGGTTCGTCAGCCAAGTTGACGTGTCTGTTACGGCTCTTACGGTGTGTTACAGCTTGTGCGACTGTCGCGTGACTGTGGATCCAATCTGGCTGCGTATTGAGTCCAGACAGGTTGAGTATTGCCGCGATTAGCGCGTCATTGTGGCGTCTTTGTATTTTTTGATCGTAGGAAACTACAGATTTTAAACTAATAAAAAATACTACCCTGGTTAAAATTCTGTTAGTTTACCCCAAAGTAAAGTAAGTTAGTGCATTTTCATTGCCCACAAAGGTGTCCCAAAAAACCTAGGTTTTCAATTTTTGACGGCTGAGGAAACTAATGTGTTTAATTTTGGTTCCAACCTCAACTGACCTCGTAATCCACCAGATTTTAAACTCTGGTGGGATACGGAAAATGGCTACCTTGGTTAAAATTATGTTCGTTTACACCCGAGTAAAGTACATTTTCTTTAAAGGTGTCCCAAAAAACCTAGGATTTCAGTTTTTGACGGCTTAGGAAGCTAAAATGGCTAATGATGGTACCATCCTCGACTGACCTCGTGCTGTAGGTGCGGTGACAGTGTTGACACGCGTGTTGTTTGAACGCGTCGTGAGTACAACTGAGATGGGTTGCCAGCGAGCCGGCTGTGTAGAAACGCGCCGAGCATTTGTTGCACGCGTGCCTAATACAACAGAAAACTTGTCTTACACATGCCGATCTATTCTGCAAGCTAAGTGAACGCGCAAGTGAGGTGATAAGGTAAGTGAATGTGTATTTTTCTTGTCGATTACTATTGAGAAATGTCAAAATGTCGAGTGATCACCCTTGGCTGTAGTCCCTTATCCTTTATATTTCGATGTTTTGATATTTATCTGCAGAAATAGGCAAAAGAAAAAATAACATTCACTTAGCTTGCAGAATAGACCGGCTGCTATGGGATCAGGTATTGACGCGATGTTACAAAGAAGCTAGAAAACCTCGTCACATCGTCACCATCGTCATCATCACCAGCCAGAAGACGTCCACTGCTGAACATAGGCCCCTTTAACCTCCACACGGAACGACATCCTGCCATCTGCATCCACTGGATGCCCGCGACTCTCACAATGTCGTCGGTCCATCTAGTGGGAGGCCTACCTACTCTGCGTCTTCCGGTTCGTGGTCTCCACTCAAGAACCTTTCTTCCCCATTGGTTATCGGTTCTTCGAGCGATGTGGCCTGCTCATTGTCACTTCAACTTGCAGATTTTAATAGCTACGTCGGCGACTCTGATTCTTAGGCGAATATCTACGTTCCGGATTTTATCGCGCAAAGAAACTCCGAGCATAGCTCTCTCTATTGCCCGTTGTGTGACTCTGAGTTTTTCCAAAAGTTAAGGACCACGTCTCAGAAAGCCTCCACCTCATATCTACGATGCCGAAGGCCAAGTAATACATCAGCTGCATGTAACAATACGATACGTAATCACGTACATCAAATGGGGGACTTACTTAAGGGCAGTTGGGTCTCTGTGTCTTTTCGCCCTCTTGAAATGTACCCTCAAACTTTCCTGAAATAAACACATTATAATATCACCAAGAGATTTAAAAGCTGGTGGTGGAGCCCAACAGTATTGGTGAAATGAAGCCCTATAGACTCCGCTGGCTTGGACAATTATGGAGAGGATCACGCCATAAATAAATTGGCCAAGTGCCATGTTTTAGTTGTGTTCACAGGGGCGTATGAATTTGTGTTCACAAGGGCGTATGTAGTTGTGTTTACAAAAATATAATATGTCGTTGTGTTCACAGGGGCGTATGTTGTTATGTTCACAGGGTCGTATTAAGTTGTGTTCACGGGGGCGTATGAAGTTTTGTTCACATGGGCGTATGTAGTTGTGATCACAAGGGCTAATGTAGTTGTGATTAGATTTTTAAGCTAATTTCAGACTACGCTATAATATAATAGCATATAGTTCATAGCACAACAATATCGCGCACGATACATTATCATGGACACGTTCACACTTAACTGTAATATATATTACAAGCTTTGCTTAGTTTGGGGTCAGATGACCGTGTGTGCAATAATGTCCCAGATATTTATTTATTTTATATTATTAGCTTCTTCCTTATTTCCTTCTTTGCTATACTATATAGCACAATTATAGTATAGCGTAGTCTGAAATTAGCTTAACTCCTAGTGAACAAATTCACAAATTTTGGCATGCCAGGCCGGTTAGAGCAAGGCGATCTGTTTTTATTTCAAGTTCAATTTATTTTCGCCACAACACAAGAAATACTTAGGCGTATTTATTTATATACCATCACAACACAATGTACCCATGTTTCTGCAAAATAAATATTTTAAATATGAATTCGGGTTTACAAGGGCGTGTGTAGTTGTGTTTATCAGGACATATGTAGTTGTGTTCACAGGGGCATATGTAACTATGTTTACAGGGGCGTTTGTAGTTGTGTTCACAGGGGCGTATGTAACTATGTTTACAGGGGCGTTTGTAGTTGTGTTCACAGGGGCGTATGTAGTTGTGTTTATAAGGACATATGTAGTTGTGTTCACAGAGGCGTATGTAACTATGTTAACAGGGGCGTATGTAGTTGTATTCACAGGGGCTTATATAGTTGCGTTTTCAAGGGTGTATGTAGTTGGATTCATAGGGGCGTATGTATCTGTGTTTATAAGGACACATGTAGTTGTGTTCACAGGGTCATATGTAACTATGAGGGGCGTTTGTAGTTGTTCACAGGGAAGCATGTAGTTGTTTTAACAAGGACACATGTAGTTGTGTGCACAGGGGCGTATGTAACTGTGTTCAGAGGGGCGTACTCACGGCACACTTGAACTGCACATCGCACTCGACGCAGTAGAACTCCTTCCGCTCGTGGACACACTGGACATGCTTCCGTAGGAGAGAGTGGTACACGAACGTGTCAGGACAGAGCTCGCACTTGAACCGGGAGGACTTGTCGTGACGGCTGGAATTATAGCTTAGTGGAGTTAAACATTGTGTAAACATAGGGGAAAAAACTGTCCCATGTTACTACTAGAGTTGTTAGAAAAAAAATACCAATGTTACTACGAGGGTAGATTATGCCGGTAGCCGTAAAAAGGTTTGACACTTGATTTTCACTGTTTTGTTGAAGCGCTAATTTCAAACCGCGACAGTATGTATTTAAAATTATATATGTACTAGCTGCGCCCCGCGGTTTCACCCGCGTGGTGATGAAAATCGGTTGAAGGGGTATGGAAAATAGATAGTAGCCGATTCTCAGACCTACTGAATACGCATATAAAATTTGGTAAAAATCGGTAAAGCCGTTTCGGAGGAGTACGGTAACTAACATTGTGACATGGAAATTTTATATATATAGTGAGTGATGATGATGATGATGATGCATATCAGTCTCTGGCAGCTATATTTCAAGCTTTGCTTAGTTTGGGGTCAAATGACCGTGTGTGCAATAATGTCCCAGATATTTATTTATAGTAACACGGATAACGAATCAAAATTAAACACTTTTTACAGATTTTATGGCGTGAATTTTATATAATTTTAATTTCTGACGTTTCATGGTTAGGAATATCTTGAATGTAATGGTTAGGAATATCTTGAATATAATTGTTAGGAATATCTTGAATGTAATGGTTAGGAATATCTTGAATATAATTGTTAGGAATATCTTGTATGTAATGGTTAAGAATATATTGAATGTAATGGTTAGGAATATCTTGAATGTAATGGTTAGGAATATCTTGAATATAATGGTTAGGAATATCTTGTATGTAATGGTTAGGAATATCTTGAATATAATGGTTAGGAATATCTTGTATGTAATGGTTAGGAATATCTTGTATGTAATGGTTAGGAATATCTTGAATGTAATGGTTAGGAATATCTTGAATGTAATGGTTAGGAATATCTTGAATGTAATGGTTAGAAATATCTTTAATGTAATGGTTAGGAATATCTTGAATGTAATGGTTAGAAATATCTTTAATGTAATGGTTAGAAATATCTTTAATGTAATGGTTAGGAATATCTTTAATGTAATGGTTAGGATTATCTTGAATGTGATTGTTAGGAATATCTTTAATGTAATGGTTAGGAATATCTTGAATGTAATGGTTAGGAATATCTTGAATGTAATTGTTAGGAATATCTTGAATGTAATGGTTAGAAATAGCTTTAATGTAATGGTTAGGAATATCTTTAATGTAATGGTTAGGATTATCTTGAATGTGATTGTTAGGAATATCTTTAATGTAATGGTTAGGAATATCTTGAATGTAATGGTTAGGAATATCTTGAATGTAATTGTTAGGAATATCTTGAATGTAATGATTAGGAATATCTTGATTGTAATGGTTAGGAATGAATAACTTGAATGTAATGGTTAGAAATATCTTGAATGTAATGGTTAGGAATATTTTGTTTGTAATGGTTAGGAATATCTTGAATGTAATGAATAGGAATATCTTGATTGTAATGGTTAGGAATGAATAACTTGAATGTAATGGTTAGAAATATCTTGAATGTAATGGTTAGGAATATCTTGAATGTAATGGTTAGGAATATCTTGAATGTAATTGTTAGGAATATCTTGAATTTAAGGGTTAGGAATATCTTGAATGTAATGGTTAGAAATATCTTGAATGTAATGGTTAGGAATATCTTGAATGTTATGGTTAGAAATATCTTGATTGTAATGGTTAGGAATGAATAACTTGAATGTAATGGTTAGAAATATCTTGAATGTAATGGTTAGGAATATTTTGTTTGTAATGGTTAGGAATATCTTGAATGTAATGATTAGGAATATCTTGAATGTAATGATTAGGAATATCTTGAATGTAATGGTTAGGAATGAATAACTTGAATGTAATGGTTAGGAATATCTTGAATGTAATTGTTAGGAATATCTTGAATGTAATTGTTAGGAATATCTTGAATGTAATGGTTAGGAATATCTTGAATGTAATTGTTAGGAATATCTTGAATGTAATGGTTAGAAATATCTTGAATGTAATGGTTAGGAATATTTTGTTTGTAATGGTTAGGAATATCTTGAATGTAATGATTAGGAATATCTAGAATGTAATGGTTAGGAATATCTTGAATGTAATGATTAGGAATATCTTGAATGTAATGGTTAGGAATGAATAACGAATGTAATGGTTAGAAATATCTTGAATGTAATGGTTAGGAATATCTTGAATGTAATTGTTAGGAATATCTTGAATGTAATGGTTAGGAATATCTTGAATGTAATTGTTAGGAATATCTTGAATGTAATGGTTAGGAATATCTTGAATGTAATTGTTAGGAATATCTTGAATGTAATGGTTAGGAATATCTTGAATGTAATGGTTAGGAATATCTTGAATGTAATTGTTAGGAATATCTTGAATGTAATGGTTAGGAATATCTTGAATGTAATGGTTAGGAATATCTTGAATGTAATTGTTAGGAATATCTTGAATGTAATGGTTAGGAATATCTTGAATGTAATTGTTAGGAATATCTTGAATGTAATTGTTAGGAATATCTTGAATGTAATGGTTAGGAATATCTTGAATGTAATTGTTAGGAATATCTTGAATGTAATTGTTAGGAATATCTTGAATGTAATGGTTAGGAATATCTTGAATGTAATGGTTAGGAATATCTTGAATGTAATTGTTAGGAATATCTTGAATGTAATGGTTAGGAATATCTTGAAAGTAATGGTTAGGAATATCTTGAATGTAATTGTTAGGAATATCTTGAATGTAATGGTTAGGAATATCTTGAATGTAATGGTTAGGAATATCTTGAATGTAATTGTTAGGAATATCTTGAATGTAATGATTAGGAATATCTTGAATGTAATGGTTAGGAATGAATAACTTGAATGTAATGGTTAGAAATATCTTGAATGTAATGGTTAGGAATATCTTGAATGTAATTGTTAGGAATATCTTGAATGTAATGGTTAGGAATATCTTGAATGTAATTGTTAGGAATATCTTGAATGTAATGGTTAGGAATATCTTGAATGTAATTGTTAGGAATATCTTGAATGTAATGGTTAGGAATATCTTGAATGTAATGGTTAGGAATATCTTGAATGTAATTGTTAGGAATATCTTGAATGTAATGGTTAGGAATATCTTGAATATAATTGTTAGGAATATCTTGAATGTAATGGTTAGGAATATCTTGAATGTTATGGTTAGGAATATCTTGAATGTAATTGTTAGGAATATCTTGAATGTAATGGTTAGGAATATCTTGAATGTAATTGTTAGGAATATCTTGAATGTAATGGTTAGGAATATCTTGAATGTAATTATTAGGAATATCTTGAATGTAATTGTTAGGAATATCTTGAATGTAATGGTTAGGAATATCTTGAATGTAATGGTTAGGAATATCTTGAATGTAATTGTTAGGAATATCTTGAATGTAATTGTTAGGAATATCTTGAATGTAATGGTTAGGAATATCTTGAATGTAATGTTTAGGAATATCTTGAATGTAATTGTTAGGAATATCTTGAATGTAATGGTTAGGAATATCTTGAATGTAATGGTTAGGAATATCTTGAATGTAATTGTTAGGAATATCTTGAATGTAATGGTTAGGAATATCTTGAATGTACTTGTTAGGAATATCTTGAATGTAATGGTTAGGAATATCTTGAATGTAATTGTTAGGAATATCTTGAATGTAATGGTTAGGAATATCTTGAATGTAATGGTTAGGAATAACTTGAATATAATGGTTAGGAATATCTTGAACGTTACTCACGCAGCGTGGAGCCTTAGATAGTGGATGGTCTTGAACAGCTTGCCACACTTGTCACACGCATGCGGCTCGCGCTGCGCGTGCCCACGCGCGTGGCGCTGCATCACTGTGCGTTTGCTACCAACATACAGATAAAAAAATAAAGAATTTATTTGCACAAAACACGATCATTCATACACACTTTTAAAAACGCATGCACAATAGGTGGGTTAAAATATTAGTCACTCTGTATCATGGTTTGTGTAGTAGGTAGAGATTGTATAAAAATACAGTAAATATATTTAAAAAATAAGCTATTTAATAGTTTTTTAATTATCAAATATAGTCAATAATTAAAATATCGTGTTATTAATATGTAAACTTTAAACAAATAATATATATATATACCATGAAGAATAGGATAATTAATTGACTATATTAAAAGTATAACATTTGTGTTTGTTCTATGTCTGGGTGTTAATATCTATTTAAAAATGTATTAAAAAATATATATGTATGTATATCAGTCCCTGGCAGCCATATTACAAGCTTTGCTTAGTTTGGGGTCAGATGACCGTGTGTGCAATAATGTCCCAGATATTTATTTATTTAATTCATGCTGGTGGAATTCTAGAAGTTTTTATTTATTTATTTAATTACTAATACCAAAAAAAAACAGTCGAATGTCGGAAGATCGTTGGGCAAAAACCACAACACAGTGGCTTTCTCAGGATGGCAAATTCCCTTCCGGACGGCCTAGACGGAGATGGAGGGATGAACTGGACTCCTACTTGAAAGACGACCCAAATTGCACAAAACAGAGGCGAGTGGAAGGAGGGAAGGTAGGCATTTGCCCTGCAGTGGAACAATACAGGCTAATATCATATGATGATGAAAAAAAAATTGTTTGAACAACGGTTTGAGCCGTCATTTATGGTACTGCCCAAGAATGGAACTCCCTGCCGTCGTCCTTGTTTCCTGAGAATTACAATCTAGGCATCTTCAAGGCTAGAGTGAATAGCTTTCTTCTAGATCAACGTGTTCCATCCTCGGCCACACCGTCGCTTACCATCAGGCGAGTTGGAGGCCAAACGTGGACCTATTCTATCTAAAATTCTCGCCATTTAAAAACTAAAAAACACGCTTTAGAATCGCTAATCCTGAAGATCCTGGTAAGGATAATGGGACAAACTATTTAAATTATTGCATAGTCATGGGTCCTTGATTAATGTGCAACATTTCAATTTAATTCGACGTTTTTAAGTAGTTGAAAATCAAGTTCAAAGATTCCATTGCCAGGCCCCTCTTTCCCACTGGGCACTCGCCCAGGGCCCCGCTATCGATGGGGCCCCCAAGTTCTCGCCAGATCACCAAAAAATAACCGATATTTATTACCGAAAAACCCATTTATTTCGATAAAATCAATAGATAATGACTGATTACAATACCTACTTGCTTATTAACTTTTGCATGCGCGAATTCTACTCTACTCTCGACCGAAAATAGTGCTCAGTCAAGGTCATGGGGCCCCATTATCCTAATGTGCCCAGGCGGGCTAACATGCGCACCGCGACAGGGTTTTGTCGACTCTTTTTGTCGTGCCAAAGCGAGTCAGGCGTATATAAAACCGGTGGCACCTTGTCGCGTTCTCGCTCGACACATTGATGACAGGTGGACGATTATGTCGCGGTGTACATGTTAGCCATGCAGGGCCTCCAATTGGTTAAAGATGGCCCTGTCCTTTGCATACATACAGTGGCGTACCTATCGGAGGGCTAGGCGGTGCCATGCACCGGTGCCATCAAACTCTGGGGACCCTCCGACCCTGAACAGTGAACCTCAAACTCAATGGCGAAAAAAAAACCCACCTTCAGAATACCTAAATCATAATCACACAAGAAATTCATACACACACATGTAGGTAGTAAGTAGCTTTGAGCACAATAAAGAGCTGATGATAATGGCCTCCTACTAGATGGACTGACGACATCGTGAGAGTCGCGGGCATCCAGTGGATGCAGATGGCAGGATGTCGTTCAGTGTGGAGGTTAAAGAGGGAGGCATTGTTCAGCAGTGGACGTCTTCTGGCTGATGGTGATGATAAAGTATCATTGTTCTTTTAAAGGCTTGACACGGTAAGAATGCATCGATTCTCTAGTGATTGAAGTAAGATAGAGGCGAAAGAAATTAAATTATCTTAAATGACGAATAGCGGCGATTTCCTTACGCACCGCCGCCGGTGCTTTTCGCTTACGCTGACATGCGGTGCGTTACACACTCGACGGGTTAAATGATTTTTTTTTATTACTGCAAAATCTTTGAACACACACTTTGAAGTAAATTAATATACTTATACAATTAATTAGAGTTTTAAAGTATTTTGCGTGAGATGTTATTGTACAACACTTTCTTTTGGTTTCCTCACTAGGCAAGCCTGGGGCCTTACCCCTAGCTTCACTTTTGCGAGCCAACTTTTAGTAGGTATCTGATAGGTACCTAAAATTAACCAACTCATTTAAGCTGCATCGTTTAAAAGCGTCTAACTTGAATGAACGAAAATCCGTTTTACTATGCGTGTGTGCGTGAAAATAGCAAAGCTTGACGGCTATCAAATAACTACCGCTTATCGTAGTTGATAGTACCGTTTAGACAAATAACACAACAACTTTTCGAGCTAGGGGTAAGGCCCCTGTATCGAGGAAACCTAATTCCCAGTAACAATTAGAAATAACAAAACCTCATTGACAAGACAGTGAACGGGTTAAGATTGTAGATACGAAAAATTTCTCAATCTAGTGGTAGATTATAAAATTGTTACAGTTAAAAAATCATTTGAAAAATACGTAAGTTATACAATTATACATTTGAACATTGTGAATAAAAATTAAGAAAATAAAAATAATTATTAAAACAGTGATATCGAAATTTTTGTTTTGATTTAAAGTTAAATGATTATTTACGGGATATTTACCGTGGTAAGGTTGTGGAAGGAGCTCCCGTCTTCCCGTGAACATGGTGCATGTAACTGCGCCGAAATATCGGGAGCTCCTTCCACAACCTTACCACGGTAAATATCCCGTAAATAATCATTTAACTTTAGTGAACAACCGTGATAGTTTAAAACAGTGTTGATTTAAAGTATTATATTTATATATTTACTTGATAAAACCTAACCTGTTTAGATAGGGCCCCATTTCTTTGCACTAGGGTCTTTGTTTACCTAGCTACGCCACTGCATACACCAATCAAGCTAATAAAAGCGTGTTAAAACACTGAATGCCCCAGTGGAGACGTACTTGGTGGTGAAGAGGCAGTGTAGGCACTCGTAGGCGGGGGCGGCGCCCGAGTGTCCCGCGTGGTGCTCCATGAGGTGCTGCCGAGCCACGCGCACAGCACCGCAGACCTTGCACTTGTACCTGTCACCAACATTGTAACCCAATAGGCGTGTGTCCTATTTATAACTGACTTCCAAAAAGGAGGTACTCAGTGCCATAAATAGGGTTGTGCCAGCGGTGCCCAGGCACAGGGCGCAGACTCTGGAGGGGTGCAGAAATGACCACACCACGACCAAGTTTTGTTTTCAAGGGTGCAGTTATAGAAGCTCGCACCGGGAGCATAAAAGGCTAGTTACGACACTGGAGGTACTCAATTCGACTGTTTTTTTAAAGTGAAAATTTCTTTAGGCGCTTTGAGCATTTTTTGGGTATACAAAAATCATGTTACTCGCCTCATCGTCACGCTGTACGGTGTATTTTAAAACAGCGCCATCTCTCGTAGAATAGGTGAATTACTACTTAAGTTTTCACTTCTGACGTGCAGTCCTATGACTGATGTGTTTTTATTTCTTATATTTGTTACCTCAGAATTTTCGACTGGGTGAACCGATTTTGATGATTATTTTTTTATTTGAAACCTGGTGCTTCCCGTGTGGTCCCATTTCAATTTGGTCCGATTCTGTCATTTTATGAAGACGGTTTGTCATATTGATAATTATTTTACATTTTTATTATTTCTTAGTTAATCCGCCGTAACATTACATATTCTGTGAAAATTGCAACTGGCTATCTATTACGGTTCCAAAGATACAGCGGTTAAGAGGTAGGATGGACAGACAGACAGACAGACGGCAGCGTAGGCTCGGTAATAGGGTCCCGTTTTACCTTGGGTTCTTAACCCCAGAAACCGTCCCCAGGTAATTTCGTCAACTGTTCCCGACGTACTCCTCCTGACTTACCTAGTAGTGTGCGACTTAATGTGTCCCCGTAGAGACACTGCGCTGGCGCAACACTGCCCACACATATCACACGAGAACGTGCCGTTTTTCTGGAACCATTAAGAAAATACACAAATATAAATGTCAGAACTGGACCAAATTGAAATGGGACCACACGGGAAGCACCAGCTTTCAAATAAAAAAATAATCATCTAAATCGGTTCACCCCGAAAGTTCTGAGGTAAATAACATAAAAAAAACGAATGATAACCTCCTCCTTTTTGGAAGTCGGTAAAAAAACAGATTCACCGGAAGATGTTGAAATACAATATACGGTATTCAGTCCCTTATTTCTAACCTCAAGGGCCCTCTAAAAAATTTTGATGAAAAATGCAACAGACGGATGAAACTGTTTTTTCAACAAAAAAAAACGGATGGACAGACAGACAGACAGACGGACGGACAGAACGAATTTATAAGGGTTCCTTGTCGGGCTACGGAACCCTAAAAAGGAATCGTTTGAATTTTGTAGATTCGAAGAAAAAATTATACTTTTAAAATTGAGATCTATAATACAACTGTCATTATGCAAAGTTTCATTCACGTATCTTAATAATTATAGAAGTTAGGTGTTAAAAAATTCGGACGGACGGAGAGACAGACAGACAGACGGACGGACAGAACGAATTTATAAGGGTTCCTTGTCGGCCTACGGAACCCTAGAAACGTGTTTTAGAAAGCCCATTTTTGCCCAATTTTTCTATCGAGAAAATTCTCACTAATCATGTTTCTAAAATCACATTAAACTTATTTATAACCAAAATATGAATTTGCTACTTTTTGCTATAACCGAGAAAACTTATGTAACGCATCCCAAGTTGCCGACCGAAATGGGCCGACAACATCGTGAGAGTCGCGGGCATCCAGTGGATGCAGATGGCAGGATGTTGTTCAGTGTGGAGGTTAAAGGAGGCCTATATTCAGCAGTGGACGTCTTCTAGCTGATGATGATGAACGCACGTTGACAACATATCAATTCTTAATATTTATCACTACATAGTATAAAACAAAGTCACTTCCCTCTGTCTGTCCCTATATATGCTTAGATCTTTAAAACTACGCAACGGATTTTGATGCGGTTTTCACCATCAGTTAGATAATTTTTCACGGAAGGTTTATATGTATAATAAAACATATACCCGTGCGAAGCCGGGGCGGGTCGCTAGTTGTATATAAAAAACAAATCTATGAAGTTAAAAAATATATTATCATGTGGAGAACACCTTTTAGCTACGATGAAACAGAAAGGTAATTACTACAGGTACAATAACTAACATACTGATTCCACTCTGTACCCAATCGCCGTACACATTAACATGTACACCCTTGCACACATTTGCATGTACTTACACCCTTTCATACACTCATAATCACACTACTACACTCTCTCACATGCACAAACACCCCACGCCTACACACACCTTCACGGACATATGCATACACAAACAAACACTTACAAACACACACCCTAATAAGTCAAAGATGTCCTATATTAAGGGAGAGCAGGGACTCCTAATACAGGCATTTTTTTTTCCTAAAAGGAATCCCATGTTTTTTTTACGATACTGGGTGACGAGATGAGCGAAGTCGCTCGCCTGATGGCTCTTCACGCTTGCCCATAACAGCACAACGCCACTCAGAATTTTGAACTTCAACAATGCACTGCGCTCGTCACCCCGAGATATAAGATGTCAAATCTCTGTGTGCCCTGTAATTTCGCTGGAAACATTGCCCTTCAAACCGGAACACAGTAGTGTTTGCACACTACTGCTTGGCGGTTGAATAACTGGCAAAGGTGTGGTACTTCCCCAGGCGGACCCCTGCAAAAGAGCCCTACCACTACAAAAAAATAAAACTGATATGCACATGTAAATGTACTAATGTTTACTGAATAAACATATTACTATTACCACAGAGTGTTTCTCCATGTGTGTGTTCAGCACATCTTGGAAGTTGAATCCTTTCACGCACTTTTCACATTTGAACGGAGAGCTGATGTACGAGTCCGTTTTGGAACGCTCAGACATTTCTTGCAGGACCTGTGAATATAAACCAAAATAAAATTACAAAATCAATAAAAAACTTTATAGAAACAATAGTTGATTGAATCAGGCGTTACTTTGCGGAAGTCCATTTTCAAAACTGTTTTTCTTATGAATATAATAAATAAATATATATCTGGGACATTATTGCACACACGGTCATCTGACCCCTAACTAAGCAAAGCTTGTAATATGGCTGCCGGAGACTGAGATACATACATATATATTTTTAAATAAATACCTAAATAGATATTAACACCCAGACATAGAACAAACACAAATGTTCATCACACAAATGTTTGTCCTAGATGGGAATTGAACCCACGCCCCCAAGCACAGAAGTTCACTACCAACTGAGCCACCGGGGCAGTTGAAGTGGCAATGAGCAGGCCACATCGCTACAAGAATTTTCTAGCGATGTGGTCAACGTTTCTAAGCAATACGATGTTTAACAAGTATGCATTGAGAAGTTTAACAAACCCCTGATAAAAGAGCTGATAATCTTCAATAAAATAGTTCGATAGAATCTGGAACGTGGATATTCGCCAAAGACCAGAGTCACCGACATAGCTATTAAAATAAGCAAGTTGAAGTGGCAATGGGCAGGCCACATCGCTCGAAGAACCGATAACTGATGGGGAAGAAAGGTGCTTGAGTGGAGACCGCGAACCAGAAGACGCAGCGTAGGTAGGCCTCCCACTAGATGGACCGACAACTTCGTGCGAGTCGCGGGCATCCAGTGGATGCAGATGGCAGGCTGTCGTTCAGTGTGGAGGTTAAAGGGGGAGGCCTTTGTCCAGCAGTTGATGTGCTATGGCTGAAACGGTGTTGATGATACAAGCACAGCAAACATATAAGTCCAAGTACAGAAGATTCACTCCGAAAAATCATTAATAATTAAATAAGTAGCGACTCTTGCTACTACACAATAGAGTGCAATTCAGGACGTGCGAGCGCTAACTACCTACTGCTATATTAACCTACAAGTTGCCTCTCTGTCTATCGCGTAACTCTTGTCGCGTCATCTCTGTGTATCGCGCGGCAGCGGGCACGGCAAGTCCGACAGGACGACTACTTGTAGCTTCATACCTAAAGTACGGAATGCGCCAGGCCTGACACAAGTCGCTCTTACCCCAAAGGCGCGCCAATAGATGTTATACATTTTTTTTTATGTGTTAATATGATAAAAGTATAAAACAGTAACTCCAAAATACCTGTTCTTTAGTCAGCTTTATGACCACGTACTCATTGGTTTCTTGCACCATCCTTGATGAGAATCCATCTCGGGGCACTTTCTTAATTCTCTTAGATTTCACTTCATTTTTGCTGTTTCCTTCTTTTTCTTGCTTTACGGCTGACACTTGTACGGTTGCTGATTCTTCTGAACTGACCTAAAATATATTTTTTATGAATAATATAATAATCAATCAATCAATTAGTGAACAACCGTGATAGTTTAAAACAGTGTTTAATATAATAATCATTTACTTCCAAGTTACATAGACTCATACAAAACACCAAATAATAATAGAAATGAAAAGAATAATAGTAGCACGTTACATTAATAATAATAATTACCAATTGAAATTTAAAATAATCAAACTAAAAATGTCAACATTATACAATAAATTAAATTTTAAGGTTCCATAAGGGTAACAACGGGACCCTATTACTGAACCTACGTTGTCTGTCCATTCTACCTTTAAACGGCTGTATCTTTTGAACCGTAATAGATAGCCTGTTGAAATGTTCACAGAATATGTAATGTTATGGCGGATTAATTAAGAAATAATAATAAATTCAATAGCTATCTCTATTGCCCGTTGTGTGACTCTGAGTTTTTTCCAAAAGGCCAACAGTTAAGGACCACGTCTCAGTACCATATGTCATCACTGGCAACACACAAATTGTTTCACTGATCGAAAACTACACCGTGAGTGACATTGGTTATATTTGGTTCACAACGGCAAAAGCTACAGGGAGATGTAATAAAAAAGTAGTCGTAAAAAGTAGCTAGTAATGAATAAACGTTACCCTTTCTTCAACAACGTTTCTCTTCTTTTTACTCTTTTTCTTAGTTCTTCCTTTACTCTTATTACTTATCATCACCAATGGTATTTCATCATCTTCATTATAGTCATGCATGTCAGTATCATTTGTGTATGTGTTATTTTCATTTGTGTATTCGTCATTTTCATTTATGTATTTGTCATTTTTTACGTATTCATGATTATCAAATGTATCAACAAAATCTTGATCAATATGGTTGCCATCCATGTCTTTATTAATGGTATTTGTGGAAACTGCATAATGTGATGTATTATTAAAAGATGTGTCATTGTGAAGTGTGTTATCTAGTGTAGGGGTGTAATTATGGATGGCTGGAATTGTTTGGGTCATATAATGAATACTTGTGAGATTATGTTGCGGTAACAGAAGTGATTTTGAGTCCTGAAAGATAAAAAAATACAGGTTTATACGAAAAGGTCAATAAAATATTTGGGACATTTTTGCACAGACACTGTCATCTGACCCCAAACTAAGTAAAGCTATGGCTACCAGAGACTGATATACATACATACGTATATATTATTAAATACATACTTAAATAGATATTAACACCCGAACATAGAACAAACACAAATGTTCATCACGCATCATATGTTTGTCCTAGGTGGGAATTGAATCCACGCCCCCAAGCGCAGAAGGCAGGTTTAATACCAACTGAGCTAACTGGGCTGTCAAATTGGTGTTATATGCTATTACAGAAAAGATTTTTTTTTCTTTATATTAGAACTGTTGTCAAGGCATTTTTGTAAGAAATTTGTTGTAGCCAGTTGCACCCATATAAACCCATAGCAAGTGCGACGCGGAGTTCGACGCGTTGACATAAATAAGAATGAACATTCTTATTCATGTCACAATATGACAGATTTTCCTTCTCAATTCCATTCTATTGACTTTCTGTTCTGTGTGTTATTATGTGAAATCATCATTATGTGAAGTTTGTCATTATAAATTGCATTGCAACAGCAATTTTAACTATATTTTACGATAAGATTTATTTACCGTGTAGGTGGCTTCTTTCAGCAAGTAGTTGGCAGTCCAGCACTGCCGTTTGAATTTGGTAAACCTTCGAAACATCCATTGACAAAACACACAGATTTTCATTGCATGTTCCTTATACACTATCTGAAATTTGAATTTAATTAATAACCTACCCTCAGATTTATGTAAAAATATTACACTATATAAATGTTACTTTCTTGACAAACTGGTGTAATTGCCTCGCTCACTGCCAGTTATGTAGGTACTTAGATATTAACATTACTTTATAGACGTAGACATAAACTCCATAGGGGGTATCAATTAATTACGTGAGGCATTTAGGGCGGTCGAGCCAAATCTCACCCAATCTCATGTGTTGGAGAGGGGAGGGTCTCGGCTAATATTACGTAAGAAACAGTGACAAACTATGAGAAAGCTGGGTTAAATTAGGTAAAATATGTTTCTCCACTAAAATATGGCTAAATCCTACAGAACATATTACAGATGAACGTATTTATACAAATATACGTCTCTGAAAAAATCTCATGTGAGATTAGGGGTTGGGGGAGGGGTCAAGCCAAATCTCACGAAATCTCTCCAAGGGATCGAAAAATCACCTCACTTAATGGATGCCCCCTTATGGAATTACTATTAAACCTTAGTGGTTTTTATATGCTATTATATCCTTCTTTGTGTTAATTTTAATAAATAATAAAGCTTATATTGACCTTTGACACAAAAAGAGGGGTGTTATAAATTTAATGTGTCTATTTGTGAACCTGTCTATGGCATTGTAGCTTCTTGTGAGTGATCATGGCTATGATTAAAGAAAGTTGAAGGTTATCTACTCTATCGCTCTTTTATCACGGTTTAAAATGTTTTTATTTATTTTAAAAATAGGCTTGCGTTTGACCGCCAACTCCCCTGATGTTAAGGGATGATACGGTCTACCATGGAGCACGCTCGCTTAGAAAAAACCGATTTAAGGGACTCTAGATTCTTCTACGCCTACAGACGTATTTAAAGTAGATAAAATATAAGTTATTAAATAGAAATAGCAAAAATAAAACTTACTTCGTCGACCAGAGTTATATACAATTTTATGTGCTCATTGGACATTGGGGATAGATGGTTCTTAGTGTTCAGGCAAACCCGACATACATCATTGATGGAAAAAGTAATATTAGCTTCGCTTTCATTCATAATTCTTAAATTTTTTATAAAACAATTTTTTGGAAACAAATTAAATATTTGTTTGATTTGGCGTCTACGTCCCGGTCAATTGTATATTTTTGTCACTGTCAGTCAACTTCATGTCATGTACTCAACTTTCTTTTTCTCGTTGAGGGTTTTGGCGTCGCACTCCTTGTGTATTTGCCAGTGACAAAAATAATTAAAAACAGAGTCACGGACAAGTCATGCCCTGATAAAGTGGTAGACACTGTACTTAGAGAGAGAGAGTAGTAAGCGTTAGAGACTTCTATGGAGCATTCGAAACAACACGAATATACGCGTTTCACCACGAAAAAACATATCGCCTCGTATTATTTTACTTCCACTTTAGTATTTTCAAGTGTTAATGCGTAATAGCGGTGGTTTATTATTTATTGAGATGCGTGAACACTCGACTATGAACAAGTGATTTATCGAGGCGTAACATATTATATTTTAGTGACGTTTCCAAAACTCCAATATAGAACGAATATAGGCCTCTAGATAACGTCTCCACTAAGAGCAAGACTTAGAAGTTAGACTTGTCCGCGAATTGCTTAGCTTAATTGACTCTTAATTTGTTTGGCGATATTTAATAAAACTCTAGACTCTGGTAGGCAAATGCATCAGACGTGAGACCCCAAAATCCTCTCATGAGGAAAGAAAAAAAAACTTTTTTTGTTAAGGAGTAGAAAAAACGAAATTGCATTATTTTACTATCACATTTTTTTTACTCAAACTCAAACCTTGACTCACACAATGTCACACAATACTAAATAGCACCTAAATAGGTAGAAATGACAGAATGAATAATAAAAACCATTTGTGACCCTGCAATTAATTTTTTTTTTTATGTATCTATATTTATTTAGAATAACAGAAAAATTGTACTTATGTAGAATAAATAATTATATTATTTATTATTATTGAATTATAACACTTTATTTCAAACAATTCTCGGGTCTAGCCCGGACATTTGTTGGGCATTGGTGGAGCCGAAGCCAACACCAAGAGGCCCTTTTGAATATAAAATACATGCAACTATGAAATATGTATAAAAAGGAATATGAAACTATTGTACAGTATAGGATTTAAAAAGTCTGGGCTATTGAGGTGAACAACTTGTGGATGGAATAACAGATCTATAGAATGAGAAACGGCACCTGCCTTATCCTGTCTCATTTTATTGAATTTATTATTAAAACAAAAAAAATAACGCTAATCTACAAATATAATATAAATAGTTCGAAATACTGCCCACTAGTAGCGGTTTAATAGTTTATTTAATCATTTCAGGTATTTTTCTAAAAAAAATGTACTAGGTACTAATTTAATCAAAATTAATAAACAATATATTTTTAAATAGTAGATATTACAATATTTAACAGAACAATAATACTTATCTCACAGAATACATAAATAGTACAAATCTTTTGTGTAGAAAAAAATAATTAAATCCTAAATAAATAAATAAAGTTATTTCAAGATTAATTATTAAAGTGCTCTGTGGCCTTAGTACGAGAACAAAGACTACTTTTTAATATAGGTAAGTACGAGAACTTGCGAAAAAGTTATCGTTACGTAAATGATGGCAAATGTCAATCCAGTCTCCTTTCACGTCCGATAGAGGCGCTGCTCAATTTTTCATACATTTTGCTATCGTTTACGTAACGATAACTTTTTCGCAAGTACTCATACTAAGGCCACTGCTGACTATATAAAACACGAGACAGCAAATTTTACTTAGTTGGTCTTTTAGACTTTTCTAAATAATTTATACATTGGTCAGATACGTTCAAGGGCGTCGCCAGTCCATGGCCCAGGCCCCAGCCTGGGCCATGGACATGGACACGGGCAAGTTAATATTATGGAGGATGAGAAAAATATGAACAGGCATGTGGCCTAATGTTTAATTTATTACTTTATTACAAATAACAGGCTTAGCGATGAATATAACTAAATACATTACACATACTGAAAAAATAAATTGAATCGGCTGATTAATCTCTGAGATATGAGCGTTTAAAGTTTTAGGTGGGGATAGAGAGGGGATGCTCCATCCCTTTCTCGCAAAGCGTGTGTTAGTATAGGATTAATATGCCGCGCCTGAGGCTTGACGTCATAGCTCAGTATAGTGCTCTCTCTGTCTAGCATGGAATTAAAATATTTATAACTTATTTATTTTGAAATTATTTAAATTTTGTTTTCGTTGATAGGCTCTATTGATGATCAGCTTTTTTATGAGGTAATAAAAAAATATTAGTCATCACGCATGTAGGTACAAGTCAAGAGCAGTCAGAGTTTCTTTGCAGTAAGCTACCTACATTTTTTTAAACTCTTAGTTGCAGCTGCTCCTCCCTGGCCCCCTTGGCGACGCACTTGGATTCGTTTAATCCTAAGTTTCATATATCATCACTCACGCGCGGATCCACCGTTGTGGGCACGATGGGCATGCCCACAACCCTAATACGTGACTTGTGACGCCCCACAGCTTTACCCGCGTGACACTACGGTACACTGTACAAAATCTTGGTCAGGCCGTCATAAAATTTATTATAAACATTTCCTTTGTAGGTATGCACTATATGGATCATGCACGAGCAAGGTTCATACGCTGACTCGCACTTGTCCCATTTTCGGGTGGCTGTGACCACAACCTTTTTTGAGGGCTGGATCCGCGCCTGGCATCACTTGGTTTAACTCAATGCCTATAAATTTCACAACTTTTCCCACCAAAGTTTCATATATAGATAAACCATTATTGGTCACACTTCTTGGTCACACCAAGCCTAGCACGGGACGTGGAAAAATTGTCTTTCCACCGTTTTTATCCACGCGTAGACGCGACAGAGCTAGAATATGGATACGTTAGTCTCCTTCTAGCGGGATAAAAACTGTGGAAAGACAATCTGTCCACGGCCCGTGCTAGGCCTGCAGATATTACAAACATAAGACGAAAACAACTTAAAACTAGTGAAACAATTGGCGGCCTTATCGCTATAAGCGATCTCTTCCAGGCAAACCTAGTATGGAGAGGATATATTCAAGGTAAACAAAATAAACCGGCAAAGTGCGAGTCGGGCTCGCGCACGAAGGGTTCCGTACCATTATCTATAAGCAAAATAGTACCTACATATTTATTAATCTATTGCCACGACATCTATGAGTGAGTAGCGGCAATAATACAATGTCTTCTAATGCCATTAGGAGACATCTAGTGTTGAGTAGCAAAATCAAGGTTCTCGAATGTAAGAAATCACGTTTTTTTTTGTATGGGAGCCCCCTTAAATATTTATATTATTATGTTTTTTAGTATTTGTTGTTATAGCGGCAACAGTAATACATCATCTGTGAAAATTTCAACCGTCTAACTATCACGGTCATGAGATACAGCCTGGTGACAGACGGACGGATAGACGGACAGACGGACAGCGGAGCCTTAGTAATAGGGTCCCGTTTTACCCTTTGGGAACGGAAACCTAAAAAATAGTGCAAAAAGACAATATCAAGCCTGGGGCTGTCACCCATCCAAGTACCAACCGCGCCCTACGTTGCTTATCTTGATGATGAAAATATATTTTTTGCTCGATATTGATGATGGCTACAGGGGCCTTACCCCTAGCTTCACTTTTGCGAGCCAACTTTTAGTAGGTACCTGATAGGTACCTAAAATTAACCAACTCATTTAAGCTGCATCGTTTAAAAGCGTCTAACTTGAATGAACGAAAATCCGTTTTACTATGCGTGTGTGCGTGAAAATAGCAAAGCTTGGCGGCTATCAAATAACTACCGCTTATCGTAGTTGATGGTACCGTTTAGAACTTTAGACAAAAAACACCTATGCGGGTCAACTTTTCGAGCTAGGGGTAAGGCCCCAGGTAGACGCTTGAAATATTCACAGAATATTTAGTTACATTTTCACTTTAAAAATAATTAATTAAAGTAAAACAAATATTTAAGGGGGGCTCCCATACAAAAAACGTGTTTTATACGTAAATAGGCTTGCGTTTGACCGCCAACACTCCTGATGTTGATGATGCGGTCTACGATGGAGCACGCTTGCCTAGAAGAAGCCGATTCACTCGTTTTTTTGCCGTTTTTATAAATAACTAGCTGTAGTACCCTTAGTACAAGATTTGATAGTTTTCGAAAACTTTTTTCGTTTTCGTTTTGTTCCATACATTGCTGGGCTGAAAGCTATTTGAAATTTTTTTTCGTATTTGAGTGAAGCAACCTATACTGCCGATTACTACCGATTTTAGTACCTCCGCGTTTCCGCTGGAGGCGCTTTGCTAAAATGTATGGGACAATACGAAAACGGAAAAAGTTTTCGAAAACTGTCAAATCTTGTACTAAGGGTACTGTACTCGCAACGTCGTCCGCGATTTCTTCAGAAAAAAATAGCCTATGTCCATCTTCATGATACATACCATTGCCTCGCAAAATTTTATCGAGATCGGTTAAGCCGTTTAGCCGTGATTATGTAGCAAACAAACAGACAGACAGAGTTACTTCCACATTTATAATATTAGTGTGGATGGTAAGGAACCCTTCGTGCACAAGTCCGACTCATACTCAGTGGCGTAGCTAGGTAACCAAAGGCCCCAAAATGGGGCCCTACCTAAACTGGGTCAGGTTTTATTTACCAAGTAAAAATAAAAATACCTTAAAGGTACAAAGCTATTTTATCATCAGCTCTTTATTGTGCTCAAAACTACTTCTTTAATTATTACTATTACATGTACTACATGTATGTGTACATACATGTATGTACACATACATGTATGTATGTAAAGTTATATGATTATTTACGGGATATTTACCGTGGTAAGGTTGTGGAAGGGGCTCCCGATATTTCGGCGCAGTTACATGCACCATGTTCACGGGAAGACTTCCCTTAGACTCCCCAAGACTTGAGTCTTCCCGTGAACATGGTGCATGTAACTGCGCCGAAATATTGGGAGCTCCTTCCACAACCTTACCACGGTAAATATCCCGTAAATAATCATATAACTTTAGTGAACAACCGTGATAGTTTAAAACAATGTATGTATGTGTACATACATGTAGTACATGTAATAGTAATAATCAGCCTAATAATTGCTCGTTTAGTTATGTATTAAATAAATTAAGCATTTAGTTAGTTTGTGAACGTGCCGTGTGGTACGTTCGTGCGTGAGGTCACCTGCCCGCCCAACGGAAGACCAGCGTCGGTTGTTTACGACCGGCATCATGCTGAGTTGGAGCCGGATTGTGACAAAAAAAATGATAAGGTCTAGTTTAGTTTCTATTTTAAATTTTTATCTTTTTAATTTTCTATTGTACATTGTTTTTTTTTGCCACAAATAAATTATGTCTATGTTGAAGGGCAAAATTTTCGTAAGTTCAGTTTGAGGTTTGCTGATCAGTACCCTTAGTACAAGATTTGATAGTTTTCGAAAACTTTTTTCGTTTTCGTATTGTTCCATACATTTTAGCAAAGCGCCTCTAGCGGAAACGCGGAGGAACTAAAATCGGTAGTAATCGACAGTATAGGTTGCTTCACTCAAATACGAAAAATAGTTTCGAATAGCTTTCAGCCCAGCAATGTATGGAACAAAACAAAACGTAAAAAGTTTTCGAAAACTATCAAATCTTGTACTAAGGGTACAGGGCCCAAGCGCCCCCTGAGCTTGGGGGCTCCCGAACAAAATCTCACTTCAGTGGGGCCCCGGTGCAGGCACCTAGCCCTCCGATAGCTACGCCATTGCTCATAATTTACCGGTTTATTAGTCAACTACAACAGATTTCAAACTTTCAACACAAGCTATCCGAATAGAGCTGTTGAAATCATGTCTCACCCCTTTGACTTTCGACCTCCTGTTAGAATATTTGTGACAGACATGCTGCAAATATATGTACGACCGTTTAAACGTCATATTACAATTATTACACTTATGTTTTGCAATGTTGAAATGTCTTTCGTCGATATGTTTCTTCATGTCCACCTTTCGGAAAGTTTTTCCACATAACTTACACTGTTCGTTAATCCAGCAACGCTTTATCGGGTATTGGTTGCGTAGATCGACTCGTTTATTTATGCTGTGTATTTCTAAGTCAGCGCTTAGTGGCGTTGGTTTCATTATGAGTCTGTTTTGACCGGTTTTCTTTATCTCCATAACTAGATTCGTGTTCAGTACTTGTTCGAACCAGACTTGGTTGATCTGCTTACCGTTTGCGTGCGGTATTCTCGCCCAGAGATTGAAATGGGCGCTTCGGATATGAAATTTTATTTTCCATTTCTCATTAAATCTAGCGTCGCAAACGTCACATTTGTATACAGGTTTTGTCGGTCTGAAACAGAAGCTTTATTAAAGGCAAAGGCGGATCTAGGGGGGGTTATGGGGGTCATGACCCCCCCTGGACCCAGCCCATGCCTACTTTTTACTTGTATCTATGGTTATAAAAATTATAACTTCTTGTGACTTGATTTATGACTATGTGACTCCCCTGGCACCAAAGCTGGATCCGCTCTTGATTAAAGGCAAGGTAGGCGAGGACAAACGTGGATCTTTTCTATACTAGGGCTGTTGCCCGCCACTTCGTAAGCGTAGATTTTCATATAAACTTTTAATTACTTTCTATCTGGGTGTCTTCCAATCTCGAGTGAATCGGTTTCTTCTGGGCAAGCGTGCTCCATCGTAGACCGCATCATCGCTTAACATGAGGCGAGTTGGCGGTCAAACGCAAGCCTATTTATGAATTTTAAAAAACCTATTTTTCCTCCTTTAATCCAGCTCTTTCGCAAAATAATATAGCCTGTACTTCAATCTGGTTATAGCTAAGCATTTTTTTTTATTCAGAAATAGGCTTGCGTTTGACCGTCAACTCGCCCGATATTAAGCGCGATGTGGTCTACGATGGAGCACGCTTGCCTAGAAGAAACCGATTCACTCGAGATTTGAAGACACCCAGATTGAAATTCGTGAAAACAGCATTTAAATCCGTCCACTGGTTTAGGAGATTTGTGTAGACAAACAGGCAAAAATTCTAAAAACTGTTTTAACGTGTTCAGCTGCTTATTTTAAGATGCCCTGTGTGGTTTTTTTGATATCTCATAATTACAGATGTTTTTAATCTCTACGTTTTTATTATATATATATTTTTTTATTCTGTAATAGGCTTGCGTTTGACCGCCAACTCGCCTGATGTTAAGCGCGATGCGGTCTACGATGGAGCACGCTTGCCCAGAAGAAACCGATTCACTCGAGATTTGAAGACACCCAGATTGTAACTATCGGGGAACACCCATTCCGGCAGCGCATTCCACAGACTAGCAGTTCGCACAATAAAAGTGGAATTAAAACGCTTTATACGGGTTTTCGGAATATCAACCATGAAGCGGTGTCGATTTTTCGTTCCCGCTCAAAGTCGTTCCCGTTATATGTATAGATGTATATAGAATAGATAAATATAGATGTATAGATTAGGTAGGTACTAATATTATTAATCCAATCTTCATGTCAACCAAATTTGGTAAGCAAATAGTTTATTCCAGTACGATTTTTTAACCGACTTCAACAAAGGTGGAATTTCTATGTTCCACTGTATTTTTTTATGCATGTGCACTGATATCTCCGCCAACTGATAGCCAATAAAAAAAAATTGTTCGGTAGGGTATACTTCAAATTTGGTCGCGTTTTCACCAAGTGAGGATCTGATGATGGGATCCCAGGGAAACCCACAAGTTTGGTAAGGTGTAGTGTGCATTCATCATCATCAGCCAGAAGACGTCTACTGGTGAACATAGGCCTACCACTTTAACCTCCACACTGAACGACATCCTGCCATCTGCATTCACTGGATGCCCGTGACTCTCAAGATGTCGTCAGTCCATCTAGTGGGAGGACTACCTACACTGCGTCTTCCGTTTCGTGGTCTCCACTCAAGAACCTTCCTTCCCCATCAGTTATCAGTTCTTCGAGCGATGTGGCCTGCCCATTGATAGTTCAACTTGCAAATTTTAATAGCTATGTCGCTGACTCTGGTTCTTTGGCGAATATCCACGTCCCGGATTCTACCGCGTAAATAGTGTCCATTATGAGGGCAATAATATACCTACTTTTTATCATAAAATGCACAAAAGAGGTAATTCACTAGTCACAAACTCACTTGGTTCATCTACCTTACGTTTACCCACCTCTTAGGCACTTTTGTTGTTATAGGGGGTTTCATAACTTCTAAATCACTTCGCATTGTCTTTAATGGTAAATAAATTAAAAGAAATCAAAAAAATAAGTTACTTTATAAATGCCTTGTGTAAAGGTTTTTATGATTGATTCCTTATTTGATTTGTTTGAGAAATATTTTTTTATGAAATTTATGATTTTAGCAGACAAATAATTGGTTTTTCTACAGAATTATAGATATTAGTGCTTAGGTGCAGAGTGACCTAGATTTAGCCTCAATAATAATCTGTAACCAGTATTGCCATAAGCAAAAATCACTATTGATCTAAGTTCACAGCTGTCAAAGCAGAAAGTACTGTAGCTTATTTAGAAATTATTGAACAAGTCATCACAGTAAGTTTTCAGAATATTGACAGTATAGTATTATTTTTTTTCAAGATATTTTTTAAGGCATAAAAGGCTTGCATTTGAAACATATCTGTAACTTTTGTAATACCCTCTCTATGTTTGAGAAAAGTGCTTTAAAAACTGGAAATTAGACATTGCTGGACTCTTTTGATATTTGCCTCGGGCCATGTTTTTACATTCATCTAAGATTGTGTGTTGTGCTTGTTGATATTTTTTAGGGTTCCGTACGCAAAGAGTAAAACGGGACCCTATTACTAAGGCTCCGCTGTCCGTCCGCTGTCTGTCTGTCCGTCTGTCACCAGACTGTATCTCATGAACCGTGATAGACACTTGAAATTTTCACAGATGATATCACGGACAGCAACACAAGACGGACAGCGGAGTCTTTGTAACAGGGTCCCGTTTTATCCTTAGGGAACGGAACCCTAAAAAGAAGCTCTACCAGTCTGCCTAGAGGCACTATTTAATTATAGACACTAGACATCACACAGACACTAGATATCCATAGGATATAGTTTTATAGCCATAACAGGCAAGTCAACTTAGCTGACGTCAACCACCTCAACAAACGAGAGAAAAAGAGGGGGAAATTATGTTCCAACTCCCATTGGTCAGACGGCGGTTCCTCAGCCTAGTTCGATACGTCTATTATGGATCATAGGAGGTTTTGGTTGACAAAACTAAATTGAGACCTCACAATTCTCTTCCCTAGAATCCCTCATCCGATTTTGCTTATACAGTGTAAACTCTTTATTACGTTATCCTTTATAACAATAAACTCCCTGTAACGTTGAAGTGAGCCCAACTTGGTTGGTTTGCGTTAAAACCCACATATTGAAACACTCTTTATAGCGATACACCATTCTCTATTACGAAGAAATGTGTTCATATTTTTAGACAGTAAATATTTATTATCGGTATTATTGTTTATGTTATGTTATCAGGTAACAAAAGACTTTGAAGCTCCGAAACATCCGAGGTCGGTCTAGCTTTTGTTATTCTTAATTGCCTTGAACAGGTGCAGTATGACGCATTGTTTTCTCGGAAGTGATGGTCTTCGACCAAGCATACTGGGTACCTTTCGTATTATCAGTCATAAACCTACTTTGAAACTTACAAAACAATAATTTATAAGCATTTATTATCTATGAAATACATATTAAAAATTCTTGTTAATTTGGTTGTTTTTTTGTTCACTCCATATAACGATAACTCTCTATAAGGACAAAAAATGCTCAGTCCCTTGAGTTTCGTTATAAAGAGTTTACACTGTATTTTAAATAAAAAATTGTATCACACACACATCATCAGCCAATTAACGTCCACTGTTGGACAAGGGTGGAAAAAAAATTGTATACTGAAATTAATTACTTGCATACAAAATTTCATGAAGATTAAATAAACGATATGCAAGTTATAGTTAAACAGATATACAATATTTATCAATATAAAAACAGACTTCATAAAAATGACAGAACTGGACCAAATTTAACAGACAGGAAGCACCAGCTTTCAAATTAAAAAAAAGAATCATCAAAATTGGTTCACCCAGTTGAAAGTTCTGATGTAACAAACATATTTTTTTAAATTAACTTTGACTGGATTCATCTTATAAGACTTGAAATTATTATGGTGGTTTTATTTTTAATGCTTGACACTGGCTAAATCTGGATAAATAGAAAAGACGTCTAGAGCCAAAAGTTGAAAATATGACGTCGCTATGTACTTCATTATAAACTGTGTCGCACTGTGGATTGACACTCAAGGTCGTGATTATTAACATTAATAACAGTAACATTTACTTTCTTACCTATTTTTAAAACTTACCTTTTAACGCCGTGCAAGTGAAAAGCATGATTTATCAAGTTTCCTCGGTTTTTAAACTTGAGTTTACACCAGTGACACTCCAATATACTTGAACTATTATGACTGTATTTGTAAGAACACCTAGATACATGTCTGATTAAAACACTTCTATGCTTAAATCTTTTGCTACAAACACACATTAAGTATTTATTAAGACTGCTTGTAGCGTCTAATAACACGCCGTCGGCGTCGTCTAATTTAACTGTATTAACTTTCTTTCTGCGTGACATTTTTGTAATTATTCTTCTAGCGCATAACAGTTCACTGATTTTATATAAATTAAGTACAGAAAAAAAAAACAGTTTTGTTTTGTACTAAAAAGAATATAAAACACGGAACACTATTACTCCAAGGAGATAAAAATATAAAATGTGAAAACGTAAACAAACAAGAGAAGACTATACCTTTTTATTTATTTTGTGACAATGGATACACAGTCTTTCAGTCGGAATAATAAGTTTTACAACGTACTCAACGTATTATATACATACACTAGCCGTCCGCCCCGGCTTCGCACGAGTGTAAGCTCGGCCTTCGGCCTCGCTACAAAATATAATATAGCCTATGTCACCCGGGGATAGTGTAGCTTCCCAATAGTGAAAGAATTTTTCAAATCGGTTCAGTAGTTTCGGAGCCTATTCATTACAAACATACAAACATACAAAAATAGGTACAAATCTTTCCTCTTTATAATATTAGTGTAGAAAACATACAAAAATAGGTACAAATCTTTCCTCTTTATAATATTAGTGTAGATAGAACCACTGAAGTGAGTTTTTTTTCATAGAAGACTATAAATTTACTCAAGGAAATAACGTCAAGCAGAGTACCAGTCCAACTCATGCCTTAGTAAAGTGGTGATACCAGAGACCAACTTATTTACCTAAACTTGTGTATTTTCGAGTGTTAATGCGTACTAATAGTGTTAGTGCATTATTATTTATTAAGTGTTCGTGGATGACGGACATAAAACGGAAACGTCATAGAAGCCTCTTGTAAAGTCTCAACCACTACTTACTAGGTTCTTTACTAGGGCAAGACTTTGTCTTGACCGTGACTTATGTTGCTTGACTCTGACTGTGACTGACTTGTCTGATATATTTTCATCTAAATAATACTTGACACTGGCAATGCACATGAGTGCGCAGCCAATCTCTTCACAGGAAAGATAAAAAAAAAGTTGACATCAATGAATCGTGTAGTGTAAGTCATTGTCAAAAGTCAAGCAAGCGAATTACTGAAATGAAACAAAAATATCAAATCAAACAAAACAAAATAAATAATATTAAATCGAAGTGGAAATTGGGAGTCAAATACTAATTTAACTAAATATTAATACTATTATTCCTGGAACTCGAACTGCAATCAAAGCAAAGCAAGTTCATAAGAGAAATATTTCTGATGTAAATAAATACCACAAAATAAACGGTCACCACAGAGTTCACAGACCATTTATTTATGAGATTGACTGACACCAACTTTTTCAGTACATACATGTAGTGTTTTAAAATAATTTTATTTCAATAATCAGAGCAAATACGATACGTACAATGGGTAAAAATAAAATGATTGCCAAAAGCTGTCCGAAATGCGAAATGCAGGTAAGAATTTTTGTTCAATATTTGCTGGCTAAGGTATCTTTAATTAGTATAGTTTAGTATAAATAATATCATGAATGAAACCTACAATACAAGGAAGAGGAGACGTTTTATAACACGGCTAGGCAAGAAACACTTATGTACCTACTAATTTGTGTTGTGTTGTCTCTGTATGTCTCTGACCACAATACAGAAGGCCATAGGCGTGACAGATGTCTCTGACCAGAATACAGAAGGCCATAGGCGTGACAGATGTCTCTGACCAGAATATAGAAGGCCATAGGCGTGACAGATGTCTCTGACCAGAATATAGAAGGCCATAGGCGTGACAGATGTCTCTGACCAGAATACAGAAGGCCATAGGCGTGACAGATGTCTCGCGGAAAATCAAGTGACTAAAATGGCATTGGATAGGACATAGTCAGGGGCCCGATTCTACTAAACCACTAATTGTTTTTGAATTGTTAATGAATTTTCAAAAAAATTGCCCTTCTGACAGTTTTGGCATAGATAAAGTGTCAAAAGTGAAAAACAAAATTGATTTTAAATTGTTAATGAATTGCCTCAAAATTAAATTTTTACACTTTTTGTTTAGATAAAGTATAATAAGTAAAAAAATTGAGGCAATTCATTAACAATTGAAAAAAAATTGGTTTAGTAGAATCGAGACCCAGATCCCCTAAACAAAAATGGACCAAAGAGGTCATATCTTGGTACCCCAGAGATGGGAAGAGATCAAGGGGACGACCACAGAGAAGGTTGGAGGATGATAGGGAGAAATGGCGACTTCTAGAGGAGGCCTATGTCCAGGGAGGACAACCTGATTCTGAAACTGGTGTTACAAACTATTTTTTTTAGAATTAAGCATCGAAAATATTATATTGGTATAACTAGGATATATTGTGTAATTGGATCAGTGAATAAAAGCTATTTTTTATATTTGATTAATTAATTTTTCTTAGTAAAAATATTTTTTTTACTTGTTTTTTTTTTCACCTATGCTTTGCGAACCCCGCAACCCCTTTATAGAGGCATGGCGACCCCCCAGGAGTTCGCGACCCACAGATTCAAAAACACTGGTTTTGACGTTTTGGTTTCTAATTTGTGACACAACGATTTGTGTTCAGGTCGCTGTAGCCTCCAAGTCATGTAAATGCGGGCACACGTTCTTTCTGTCTCGTCGTGGAGCTGACACCTTGCCCGCCGTGGAGGACATGAAGCGGCGCACGGGCCGCGTGCGGCGCTCCCAGCCACAGTTCTACGACGCGCAGCACTATCAGAAGCAAGTGCAGAGACGGGTAAATAACCTTTTCAATTTATTTTATTTATTACTAACAAACTACTTAAGTTAACCAGGTCGGACCTTCGTCTAATGATAGGTACCATCACAGGTCACTGTGAGCTAAACAAACACTTATACAAAATTGGAGCCACAGACAGCCCTCTGTGCCGAGGCTGTCTACAGGAAAACGAGACCGTGGAGCATGTACTACTGCATGGCAAGGCCACAGAAGACATACAATTAAGGTCGAGACTCCTTGAAGAAACTCAACAACAAGTCTCCAATTCAATTACCACAACACTTGGCGAAATAGGGGTAGAACAGTTTAGGCAGAGACCCAAAGCCATGCTCCGTTATCTGAAGGAGCTCGGCTGGTTTGTGTAGGCTGTCAGGGGCAAATGCACAACACACCCCAAGCGGGATGTCAGTGCAGGTCTTATCACCCTCACTTTAAATTAGAATTAGATAGTCCCAGCTTCGCACGGGTGGAGTTTTTTAACCGACTTCCAAAAAGGACGAGGTTCTCAATTTGACTGTTTTTTTATGTTTGTTACCTCGGAACTTTCGTATGGGTGAACCAATTTTGATGATTTTTTATTTATTTCAAAGCTGGTGCTTTCCGTGTGGTCCCATTTCAATTTGGTCCAGCAGGCCTAGCACGGGCCTGCGGAAAAACGGTGGAAAGACAATCTGTCCACGGCCCGTGCTAGGCCTGCAGTTCCGACATTTTTATGAAGTCGGTTTTTTATATTGATAATTATTCGGTAATATGTTTGACGGGGAATGACACTCTTGTAAAAAATCTGATTGTTGACCCCCATGTAAAGTAATGTATTCTGAATATTTCAGTCACCAAAGAAACGGTCTCTTTCAAGATCGCTCGATGAAGATTTCAAAGGGAAGGACAAAGAAACAGGTCTGTTATCTCATTATTTTACGAGTAATGGTAAACCAGAATGACGATATTCGCCAAAGAACTAAAGTCACCGACATAGCTGCCAAGAGTTGCAAGTTGAAGTGGCAATGGGCAGGCCCCATCACTCGTAGAACCAATAACCCATGGAGAAGAAAGGATCTTGAATGGAGATCACGAACCGGTAGACGCAGTGTAGGTAGGCCTACCACTAGATGGACCGACGACATTGTGAGAGTCGCGAGTATTCAGTAGATTCCGATGGCATGCTGTCGATCAGTATGCAGTTCTAAGGGGGAGGCCTATGTTCAGCAGTTGATATCTTCTGGCTGATGATAAAGATATAAAGGGCCTAGTCGAGCTTGGGGCCCGCTGCTAAGTCATTATAGCGTATATTGGACAAGTGATAGTTTGTATGTCTTACACCTATAATAATGTGAAGCGGGAGTTTCCAAAGGCGTCACGCCCCCTACTACCTAAAATGAAATTTCCAATAAAATCCAGAGTTGACTTTTCTGAAATGCAGCGTTGACTTTAGTAAAATCCAGAGTTGACTTTTCTGAAATCCAGAGATGACTTTTGTAAAATACTGAGTTGACTTTTGTGAAATCCAGAGTTGACTTTAGCATAATCCAGGGTTGCCTTTAGTAAAATCCTGAGTGGACTTTTGTAAAATACTGAGTTGATTTTTGTGAAATCCAGATTTGACTTTTGTAAAATACTGAGTTGACTTTTGTGAAATCCAGAGTTGACTTTAGCATAATCCAGGGTTGCCTTTAGTAAAATTAGTATTTTACAAAAGTCCACTCAGGACTTTTGTAAAATACTGAGTAGACTTTTGTAAAATACTGAGTTGACTTTTGTGAAATCCAGAGTTGACTTTTGTAAAACCTATGGTTGACTATTTTTAAAATCCAGAGTTGACTTTTGTAAATTACAAGGTTGACTTTTGTAAATGCCAGAGTTGACTTTAGTAAAACACAGAGTTGACTATTTGTAAAATACTGAGTTGACTTTTGTGAAATCCAGAGTTGACTTTAGTAAAATCCAGAGTAGACTTTTGTAAAATCCACAGTCGACTTTTGTAAAATCCAGAGTTGACTTTTGTAAAATACTGAGTTGACTTTTGTAAATTGCAGAGTTGTCTTTAGAATTACAGAGTTGTTATTTGTAAATTCCAGAGTTGACTTTAGTGAAATCCAGAGTTGAATTTTGTTAAATCCAAGAGTCAATCGCATCATGTTTTCATGCCTTTCGCAGCGACGGCTCGCGCGCGGCGCCGCCGGGCGCTGAGGCGTGCGGCGCGTGCGCCGCGGCCCGCCAGCGCGGAGCGTAGCTCGCGTGACCCGGCGCCCCAACTGCGGCCCGCACAGCTCGCTCGCTGCGCTCTCATACTGAGTGAGATCAACAGGAAGATCGGTGCAGTCACATGGCAGCCGCCCGCGTAAACACACGTCCGGCAAGCGCAAGACTTCTATTTAAACAATAATAGTATTTTTAAAATATATATTACATGGGAATTACTCACGCAAGATTAGATAGATAGATAGATAAACTCTTTATTGTTCACACCACAAATTACATATAACACGATAAAATAGCTTTAAAAAAACTAGCGTAACAATCGGTGGCCTTATCGCTAAAAGAAATCTCTTCCAGGCAACCTTAGGATGGAGAGGATTCATACAGGAGGTAGAAGGCGGGGCGTGAAAAATATGATACTTACATTCTAAAAATAACACATTCGGCGGTCTTTATCAAGGTGAATGCGCGCGCGCGGCTGCGTCTCGCTTTGCCGCCGAATGCGGTTGAAACTATAGTCGGAGTATCCGGCCTAATCTTACGTGAGTAATTCCCGTGTAATATAAATAAAATTTAAATTGTTTATTTTAAATCAGTAATTTAACGAAATCCACTCTCAATCTTTCTCTCCGAGTTATACGAAAAACTGTTTTTGTAAATTGGAAATAATAAGTTGATATGTTGAGTTTTTTGTTATTGTCAATAATTAATACAGATATATTTAAAACCAAACGTTTTTTTTTTTTTTTTTTTTTCATTTAATTAATTTTGTACACACTAAGTATGTATGTGATAAATTTTATTGTGTTACATCAATAATTAATTTTATTTTAAGTATGTAGAGAGTTAAAAGTAGAAATTTAAAATAAATGTATCAATAAAAATTTATGTTTGTCCATATTTTGTTATGTTTGTGTACTCATATCTACAACTACAGCTTTTCTGTCGGGCGTACCGTGAAAGCCAACTTTTTAGGGTTCCTTACCCAAAGGGTTAAACGGGACCCTATTACTTAGCCTACGCTGTCTGTCCGTCCTACATTTAAACGGCTGTATCTTTGGAACCGTAATAGATAGCCAGTTGAAATTTTCACAGAATATGTAATGTTACGAGAGCTAGCAATGTCGGGAAAACAAGCATTTCGGGTAGGCCAGTTTTTAGATATGCTATCTCTCTCTCTCCCGGACGTCATACGGGCTATCTGGCTGGCGGTAGTGGTTGCGTTCATCAGTGCGCATCCTACCTATACAGGTAAAATATCGATTTTTCAAATCATTTTAAGAAGTTTTTTTTATTATTGAACTTTTTGCAACATGAATCTATTAGCGTCTTATAGCGTCTGGCACGCGTCTGTGCCAGACGCTAACTTTGAATTAAATTTGTTTTTCAAAATGTTTCAGTATGGCTGCAATTTTTATATGATGTTATTTAAGTATCTACAAACCTAAAATTAATTTGCCAAACAATAATTCGATTGTTAAACCTTCAGCCAGACCGATTTAAAAGTGAAAAGTGATGTGGTATCATTTTGCGTGGGCATGTATTATATAAACGTATTTTTTTACACATTGTCAGCCATCAATGTCCACTGTTGAACAAGGGCCTCCCTCTCAGAGGGGTGTTGCCATAATCCCCACGCAGGTGGCTTGGGGATCGCAGTACGTTCACCGTGTACTAATAGGACGCTGCTGCCCATCCTCCGGTGGTTCTGGTCGCAGTTTTAGGACATACCCGGGTCCATTTTTGTTTGGGTGCCGGGTCCGGGTATTTTTTTTACGTATTTTTGTAATTGCTCTAAAGTAAAAACGGTAATACGTACAAGCGTCAAACTTGGCATGATTATAGTACACACTCTAAAGTATAACATCAAATAATAAATAATGGCCAAGTGTGAGTCGGCGACACATTTCTGTTCATTACCAAGTTATAACTGGTACTTTAGTTATTTGGACGACCTTATAATTTGTTTCACCGAAACCAAATGACACATTTAACTGATTTTGTAGTGGGTTTTTTAATGATTATTATTGTATTTTGTGGTGGTACGGAACCATCAGTGCGCGAGCCCGACTCGCACTTGGCTGGTTTTATTTACAACTAGTCGACCGCCCCGGCTTCGCACGGGTGTAAGCTCGGCCTTCGGCCTCGCTACTATGACCCGCTCCAGGAACACAAAATTTCATCAAAATCGGTCCAGCCGTTTTTAGAGTATCCTATGTCCGTCTCCTGGTTCTAAGCTACCTCCCCACCAATTTTCCGCCAAATCGGTTCAGCCGTTCTTGAGTTATAAATAGTGTAACTAACACGACTTTCTTTTATAATAGATGTTATGCAGATGTCAAAGCAAATATATGCTTGGACAGAGTTGAAGTATCAATACTCAATATTTTATAACAGACATGAAGGTCTTAAAGTAGGTAAATGTTCATTAGAGTAGTACATATGACTCTACTAGCTGCGCCCCGCTGTTTTACCCGCGTGGTGATGAAAAGCGGTGATGATGATGAAAAGCAGGACTAGATATAGCTACTACGTAGCCCAGACTTGTAGTTACGATTATTTCCAATGGAAACAATTCAGTCAAATACCTGAGGGGCGGGGTGAGGGGTTACTAAATGCTAATAGGCCCATTCAACGTCAGTTCAAAATGTAAACAAAGCATAGTGATGGCGTACCTACGGTATTGGTCGGAAATGACGTGAGGTTCAGTGGAATCAGTGGGCGTGTTTTTTATATCAGTAGTGGTCAACTGATGAAGTGTCTGAACATGTTCGCCCTGCATTCAATGTCTAGTTATAGAAAGTCTTTGGTGTTAATCCAGGACATAAGCAATGTATATTCCAAATTTCATCCAAATCCATCTAGCCGCTACTACGTGATTGAGTAACAAACATCCTTCCATCCACACATCTATCCATCCAAACTTTCACACATATGATATTAGTGTGATATATTATATATTAGTGTGATTAGGGTATGGCAATAGATAGTCGGAACGGAACGATCGATTTAATTGACATCGAAATTATCATTGAAATTCAATCATTGATTCTACTAGACCAATTGTTTTTAAATTATTAATTAATTGCCACAATAATTACCTTTTTGTATAGATAAAAGGTCAAAAGTAAAAATAACCGGCCAAGTGCAAGTCGGACTCGCGCACGAAGGGTTCCGTACCATTATTTATAAAAACGGCAAAAAAAAAGTTTGTTGTATGGGAGCCCCCTTAAATATTAATTTTATTTTAATAATTTATTTTAATGTCAATATATAACTAAATATTCTGTGAATATTTCAAGCGTCTACCTGTTGCCGTTATCAATATAGAGCAAAAAAATCACGTTTGTTGTATGGGAGCCCCCTTAAATATATATTTTATTATATTTTTTAGTATTTGTTGTTATAGCGGCAACAGAAATACATCATCTGTGAAAATTTCAACTGTCTAACTATCACGGTTCATGAGATACAACAGCCTGGTGACAGACGGACGGACAGCGGAGCCTTAGTAATAGGGTCCCGTTTTACCCATTGGGTACGGAACCCTAAAAATTGAGGCAATTCATTAACATTTGAAAAACAATTGGTTTAGTAGAATCATAACATCTGGATTCATCATATTGTTGGTAAATAAATTGTTATTAATTAATTTCTTATTGTCATATCAGTAGGTGAGATATGCAAGGTTGGAAAGTCAGGTTCAAGATATTAGAAATAGTATTTTTAAAGTTATATGATTATTTACGGCAGGGGTCTCCAAACTTTGAAGCCTTGGGGCCATAATTTTTCTGTATGTTGCAAGGGCCGTAACAATTTTAATTTTTCTGCCCACCTAAGCAAACATAGGCTTTATTGCATTTCAATTACTATTGATTGTGTATTGTGACACGTAACTACATCTAGTGTCGAGTAATGATACTATGTAGGGTTCAAGGTACTATCTATTTCAGCTACAGTCTTCAGTCCTTGTGCGGAAAATGTTTCGAATTGTCTGAATTTCTAAGACCAGTCGTATCAGTTGTTAATTTTATCAGATCCACAGGGCTGAATCACCGACAATTCCGCGAGTTTCAATTCCTGTCGCGGGCCGGATTGCTGGCAGTGGCGGGCCGGATTTGGCCCGCGGGCCGTAGTTTGGAGACCCCTGATTTACGGGATATTTACCGTGGTGTGGTTGTGGTTGTCGCTAGTGCGTGGAATCCAGTATTAGGTTGCCTTAAAAATAAAAGTCCGCGTTCAAAATGTGTTCAAAATACTATACGCAGTGATACAGTGAGTGTGTTTTGTAGAGACTTAGGTTCGAGTTCGAGTTCCAGTGATAACCGCAGCAAAAGACTAAGAAAGAGGGTAGATCGTTTTGTCTGTACCTAACTTTGAACTTTTTCACCGACCACCCGCATTCTTCAGTCTTCCCGTGAACATGGTGCATGTAACTGCGCCGAAATATCGGGAGCTCCTTCCACAACCTTACCACGGTAAATATCCCGTAAATAATAATATAACTTTAGTGAACAACCGTGATAGTATAAAACAGTGTTTAGTATTTTTTATCATCATTATTTCAGCCAGACGACATCCACTGCTGAACATAGGCCTGCCCCTTTAACCTCCACACGGAACGACATCCTGGCATCTGCATCCACTGGATGCCCGCGACTCTCACAATGTCGTCGGTCCATCTAGTGGGAGGACCCTACGCTGCGTCTTCCGGTTCGTGGTCTCCACTTAAGTACCATTCTTCCCCATCAGAGTTGGTGGTCAAAAGCGGACTTATTCACGATTTAAAAAAATAAAAATATATGAAGATAACTTAAGGCTTTTAAAAAAATAATGGGCTTGCATTTGACCGCCAACTCGCCTGATGTTAACTTAACTCGTTTTTCGTTTTTATTATATTACCCTTTTTTGTCTGTCTGGGGTCCTGGGGCCTTACGCCCAATTCCAAACGCGGTCCCGAATAGGTGCAGTTTTCAAAATCACGCGACCGCAAGCCTTTAGGGTTAGTACGAAAACTTGCGAAAAAGTTATCGTTGCGTAAACGATAGCAAATGTATGAAAAAATCAGTTTCCTTTCACGTCCGATAGAGGCGCTGTTCAATTTTTCATCTATCGTTTACGTAACGATAACTTTCGCAAGTGCTCGTACTAAGGCCACTTATCTCGGCGCGTTAAGGTTCGCGTGATTATGCAAACTGCACCTATTCGGGCCCGCGTTTAGAGTTGGGAGTAAGACCCCTGGCCTTGCTTAATTACAGATTAAGCAAGGCCAGGACCCCAGATGCCAAGCTCCAATGTAGAATATTCTAAGAATAACAAGCAAATTATGTAAGTAAGTGATAATTATAAAATAAACAAGAACACTTTTGTGATAGTGCTGATAAATGTCATTCTAGCATCGAGATACAATACGTATAGAATCACAAATACCACAACACCTGGCGAAATAGGGGTAGAACAGTTTTAGCCCTAGTGCCGGGGCAATAGAATACGGCACCGGTACCCCCTGCCTGTAGTAAGAGCCTACTATAAGAGGACCTATGGGTTCGGGATGGTTAAAGTTGGGGCTCTGACCATCCACTTAAGCGTGCCCAGGGAGAGTACGTTGTGTGACCAACGTTGTCGAGAGTGAAGGGACTGAGACAACACGCAGTTGTCTCGGGAGGAGCCATAGCGCAGTGCTGAGGGCTCCGGTGCGTTCCTCTGGAGATCCCGAAACCCTCTTGTCAAGCACTAAGGCTGGTCACCGGGGGGGTTTTAGTGGGTACAATCCCACATAACCTGGCTGCACCCCAATGCAGCCGGGTATCTTTGGAAGATTTCCACCTCGAAAAAATAAAAATAAAAAGGGGTAAAACAGTTTAGGCAGAGACCCAGAGCCGTGCTCCGTTATCTTAAGGAGCTCGGCTGGTTTCTATCAGGTTCAAATGCACAATACACTCCAAGCGGGATGTCAGTGCAGGTCTTATCACCCCCACTTTAAATTAGAATCCTTAAACAGTTAAAAAACGCGTTGTGTAGCGACGTTGTAGTCGGTTGCCTCACAACTGGGACATTTTGGTCATTTTTGCACACACGGTCATCTGACCCTAAACTAAGCTAAGCTTTTAATATGGCTGCCAGAGACTGATATACGTATAGGTATATATTTTTTTAAATACATACTTAAATAGATATTAACACCCAGACATAGAACAAACACAAATGTTTGTCCTAGATGGGAATTGAACCCACGCCCCCAAGCACAGAAGTTAGGTTCACTACCAACTGAGCCACCGGGCCAAATAAAATATAAGACTACTTATACTCATGATTGTGACTCTATAGATAATGTATCTCTATGGATAATGCCGATAAATTTCATTCTAGTACTTAAGGCTGGGTTGGCATATACAGTTTGGTTCTGTGTGAGACAAGATGGGAGCACTGGGCTTCTTATTGTGTGCGGTTCTGGTCAGCCACTGCTATGGGTAAGTGAAAACAATACTATACTTATTTACACCACATAATATCACATCACACTCATCTAAATAACGCAAAACCTGAAAACAATTCATTCCGAATCCTAAAAACCTTAATCATCATCAGCTAGAAGACGTCCACTGCTGACATAGGCCTCCTTTAACCTCCACACTGAACGAAATCCTGTCATCTGCATCCACTGCATGCCCGCAACTCTCACAATGTCGTCGGTCCATCTAGTAGGAGGCCTACCTACGTTGCGTGATCCGGTTCGCGGTCTCCACTCAAGAACCTTTCTACCCCATCGGTCATCAGTTCTTCGAGCGATGTGGCCTGCCCATTGCCACTTCAACTTGCAAATTTTAATAGCTATGTCGGTGACTCTGGTTCTTTGGCGACTATCCACGTTCCAGATTCTACCGCGCAAATAGTGTGCATTATGGATGAATAATATACTATCCATACTAATATTATAAATGCGAAAGTAACTCTGTCTGTTTGCTACATAATCACGGCTAAACGGCTTAACCGATCTCGATTTAATAGCTGTCGGTGATTCTGGTTCTTTGTCGAATATCCACATTCCGGATTCTACCGCGCAAAGAAACTCCGAACATAACTCTCTCCATTACTCGTTGTCTGACTTGGTGACAATGGGACCAAATTGGAAATATACCCCGGTAGGTATACTTCCAATTTGATCAACAAAAGTTTGTTTTGAAGTCTTTGTACAGTTGGCGGAGAAATCGGTGAACATACATAAAAAAATAAAACGTTTGGAAACGTTTAAAAAAATGTTTTCAAAGTTGTGACACACTTCCAGGTCACCGACGCCAGTGGTGTACGACACCATCGTGGTGGGTCTGGGCGCGTCTGGGACCGCTGCAGCCGCCGCCCTCGCCCAGGCCGGCAAGAAGGTCCTAGCACTGGAGGCGCAGGACCGAATCGGCGGCAGGGTGTACACTGTACCCTTCGGAGACGGGATTGTAGAACTCGGTGCTGAGTGGTAAGACTTATACTTTTTTATGCCATAGGTGGCAAACAAGCAGACGGGCCGCCTGATGGTAAGCAAACACCGTCGCGTATGGATACCTGCAACACCAGGGGCATCACAGATACGTCGCCGACCATGACTCTATTAACAGCCCTTTTGAAGAACCCCATGTTGGAGCTACTTTCGAGTTAGTATAATTATCAATATAAAAAACCGACTTCATAAAAATGACAGAACTGGACCAAATTAAAATGGAACCAAACGGGAAGCACCAGCTTTAAAAAAAAACTAATCGTTAAATCTATTCACCCAGTCGAAAGTTCTGAGGTAACAAACATTTAAAAAAAATAGTCGAATTGATAACGTCCTCCTTTTTGGAAGTCGGTTAAAAAGGCGTCATTTCAAATTCGCACAATATCTGGGACATTTTGCCCACACGGTCATCTAACCTGGCCCTTCTTTCCCACTCTGAGCGTTTGCGCAGGGTACCGCGATTGATAGGGGCCCCTAGTTCCTGCCAGATCACCAAACGATAACCGACATTAATTACTGAAAAACATATTTATTTCGAAAAAAACACAGGATAATGACTGACTACAATACCTACTTGATTATTAGCTTTTGCATGCGCGAAGCTACTCTACTTTCGCCCGAAAATCAGCTTATCTACTTACCTTGTCTATTCTAACAAAATAGTGATCTGTCAAGGTCATAATGTGTGTATCATAATGTGCCCAGGGCCTCCAATAGGTTAAAGACGGCCCTGCATCTAACCCCAAACAAAGCTTGTAATATAGTACCAGAGACTGATACACATACATATATATTCTTAAATAGATAACACCCAGACATACTCCTAGAACAAACACAAATGTTCATCTCATGAATGTTCGCCCTAAGCTGTGACTTCGCGACTCTTATATCTTTGCAACCCCTGTACTGATTTTGCTCATATTTGAACTTTAAAATTGTATTAAAATTAACTACTTGTCTACAAAATTTCATGATGATCGGATCGCCCCAAGCTGGTACTTAGCTGATCCATCCTAAATGTGCTTTTTTATGATACTGGGTGACGAGACGAGCGAAGTCGCTCGCCTGATGGCTCTTCACGCTTGCCCATAACAGCTCAACGCCACTCAGAATTTTGAACTTCAACATTTCAAAACCTTGGATGACAATGCGCTGCGCTCGTCACCCCGAGATATAAGATGTCAAATCTCAGTGTGCCCTGTAATTTCGCTGGAAACGTTGCCCTTCAATCCGGAACACAGTAGTGTTTGCACACTGCTGCTTGGCGGTTGAATAACTGGCAAAGGTGTGGTATTTCCCCAGGCGGACCCCTGCAAAAGAGTCCTACCACTACAACCTCCGTGCTTATTTTTTTAAGGATCCATGGCACTGAGCTATCATCGACTTATGAACTTGCTATCAAGAACAACATCACAATTCTGCAGCAGGAAGGCTCCGTCAATGTATACTTCTCAAATGGCTCGTCCAGCCGGGAAGACATCGTGGAAGACCTCACCAAGTTCGCCCTGGAGCTGGGCAACGACCCGCCTGAGCAGCCCGAGCCTTTGGGCCACTACATATCTAGAAGGTACTTTGTTTTATGAAGCTATTTCTCATGCTAATTATTTTTAGCTCTGTTTTAGGGTTCCATACCCAAAGGGTAAAACGGAACTGATGGATGGATGTTTGTAACTCAATCACGCAGAAACGGTTGCATGGATTTGGGTGAAATTTGGAATATACATTGCTTATGTCCTGGATTAACACATAGGCTATTTTTCATCATCATCCTCGCCGATTTTCATCACCACGGGTGAAACCGCGGGGCGCAGCTTGTTCTTTATATTTATCAATGTTCCAGAGTCCGCGACTACATAAAAGTGAAGTACCCTTCCGTGGCAAACGACTCTGAATTCATAGAAGGCGTCCTGGAGTTTCTAGACCAGTTCATCATCATGTACGAGGCGGCGAACAGCTGGAATGACGTCACCACACAGTCGCAGGCGCAGGAACTGAAAGGCAGTCAGGTCATGAGCTGGCATCAATATGGATACAAGACGCTGTTTGAACTATTATTGGTAAGTCTAAAGCGTGCGTCCTGGTAAGCATGTTCCATTGTAGACAGCAGCATCATCAGATGTCCTCCTAACCGTTGAGGAGTGGTACCCTTCATCATCAGCACATCCATATGAGATGATGTTTATCAGAAGCAAATACTTGAACAGCTATAGAAAATATATGAAAAACTTAATAAGTGCCCATTAAATGTGAGGATTGCCCTCGATTTCCCTGAGATCCCATCATCAGACCTTTACTTGGAGACAATGGGACCAAATTGGAAGTTTACCCGCACAAAAGAAAATTTTAACAGTTGACGGAGATATTGGTTAACATACATAAAATAGTATATTGTTATCCTAGTGGTGAAAGTAACTTACTTAGTCCCGAGACGGGGTTTGGCGCCCGAGCGTAGTGAGGGCGCTAATAGTTAGGCCAAACCCTGTCTCGGGACTAAATAAAAAAATCTGGGACATTTTTGCACACACGGTCATCTGACCCCAAACTAAGCAAAGCTTGTAATATGGCTGCCAGAGACTGATACACGTACATATATATTTTTAAATACATACTTAAATAGATTTTAGCACCCAGACATAGAACAAACACAAATGTTCATCACACAAATGTTTGTCTTAGATGGGAATCGAACCCACGCCCCCAAGCACAGAAGTTAGGTTCACAACCGAGCCACCGGGGCTGTCAAATTAGTTGCCTTCACCCCTAAGATAGCAATGTACTATTGTTTCCCTCCGCCTCTGCTGCATTGATGTACATACGAATAATTTATTACAGAACACATACAACAACGGTCCAGGGTACCCCTCGCTGGAGTCCAAGCTGAACACGGAGGTCACTCAGATCCAATACCCCCAAGACCCTAAGGAGAATGTAGTGGTGACGGTCAAAGATGGTACCACTTATACGGCTAAAAATGCCATCATTACCTTATCAGTTGGCGTGCTTAAAGACAGGTGGGATAACATAAAGTCGTGATCATCATTTCAGCCATAGGACGTCCACTGCTGGACATAGGCCTCCCCCATCGATTTCCAAAGGGACCGGTTGGAAGCGGCCTGCATCCAGCGTTTTCCTGCGGTCTCTTTTAGGTCGTCTGTCCATTTTATGGGTGGATGTCTTACGCTGCACTTACAGGTCCTTGGTCTCCATTCGAGAACCTTTCGGCCCCATCGGCCATCTGTTCTGCGTGCTATGTGCCCTGCCCACTGCCACTTGAACTTGCAAATCCGGTGGGCTATGTCGGTAACTCTCGTTCGTATATCATCGTGTATTCCCATTTTTTTATACAATGAATTCTGGTTCACATGGTTCATTCATGGTTAGATTATTTTTCTATACTATTGTAGTGTTGCCATACTTGCTATTCTATAAAAACTACTATGTGAAAATCAGTGCTGCAAATCTGTAGCAATCACATTAAAAAAAACATCAGTCATAGGACTGCACGTCAGAAGTGAAAACTTAAGTAGTAATTCACCTATTCTACAAGAGATGGCGCTGTTTTAAAATACACGTTACACCGCAGAGATTAGGTATCTGTAGGATATGGGATAACGTGTCCACATGAGACAGAAAACCATATATATCACCTCGGCTTTTACAGCCGATTATACAGCAATTTATCATCACTTAAACACTAAATACACTTCTAGGGAATATCAACAAAGTCACAAATGATAGAAATCTAAGGATTTCACGGTTCTTTTCAGCAAAATGTCTTGTCCTACAATTTATCTGCCACTAGTTGCAGGGGCCTTACCCCTAGCTCGAAAAGTTGACCCGCATAGGTGTTATTTGTCTAAACGGTACCATCAACTACGATAAGCGGCAGTTATTTGATAGCCGCCAAGCTTTGCTATTTTCACGCACGCACACACGGATTTTCGTTCATTCAAGTTAGACGCTTTTAAACGATGCAGCTTAAATGAGTTGGTTAATTTTAGGTATCTATCAGGTACCTACTAAAAGTTGGCTCGCAAAAGTGAAGCTAGGGGTAAGGCCCCTGGACTGGCCATCAAATAACCAGACATTTACTGCAGGATGGAAATAATATAGCTTTGTCCTTTTCATTCATGAATAATTTTTCTATATAATATCCTTCTCTTGAAAGAGTGAAAGGCTTCTTGATGTCTATTGTTTTCTTTTCTTTGGTACAGCGTGACGATGACGCGAGTTCCACGATTTTTGTTCACTCAAAAACTAAACACGCCCAAAGAAGTTTTCACTTCAAAAACTTTGCAGAATTATTTTAACACGTCAAAACTCTTTTTGAAACAGATACAAGACTCTTTTCTCGCCGCCTCTCCCCGAACAAAAAGTCCGTCCAATCGAAGCTATCTCCCTAGGAGTATGCGCCAAGATGATATTCCGGTTTGCGCACACTTGGTGGCCGACAAACAGCCTCGGTTTCCTCATATGGCGGCCAGAAGACAAGGCGACAGTGAGCGAAGAGGACCAATGGCTCTTGAGGATCAACACGCCGGGATCACCGATAACTTCCAATACTTCGCTCACAGTATGGGCGTGTGGAGACACCGCTAAAACGGTCAGTAGGAATAGGCATGTGGCCTATTTGCTACTTGCATTTGCATGACTGGCAAAGTTGCTACTCTATCAAATCAAATTAAAATCAAATCAAATCATTTATTTGCTAGAATACATTACAATAAAGAGGTCTTAAAATTATTTTTGGTGTAATAGTATTCAGTCTGCAAGCAGACGTGCAAATATTCTTAAACTAAATAAATTATACATTTTAAGAGGTATTATTATATTAAATTAGGTATTATTATTTTAAATTATATTATATTAAAAAAATCGACAAATTCCTTAATACTATAAAAACAATGCTTAAGTATCCACTCCGTTAACTATTTATCAGTTTTTTATCAGATACATTTCGGAGAATGTGCAACAGATCTGCATGATCTGATTCCCTCCTCCCCATTTTTCTATCGGACTGCCAGAGCGGGCACGAAAAATGGACACCGCTTCGTGGTTGATATTCCGAAAACCCGTACGAACCGCTTTGATTCCACTTTTATTGTGCGAACTGCTAGTCTGTGGAATGCGCTGCCGGAATGGGTGTTTCCCGATGGTTACAATTTGGGTCTCTTCGAATCTCGAGTGAATCGGTTTCTTCTAGGCAAGCGTGCTCCATCGTAGACCACATCGCGCTTAACATCAGGCGAGTTGGCTGTCAAACGCGAGCCTATTTCTGAATAATAAAAAAAAAAAATTTTTAGTGGGGCTCCCATACAACAAACGTCATTGTTTAGCCGTTTTTATAGATAATGGTACGACCCTTCGCGCGCGAGTCCCACTCGCACTTGTCCGGTTTTAAGATTTATTTTTTATTTTTTTTACTTAAATAATAAATAAATATCTGGGACATTATTGCACACACGGTCATCTGACCCCAAACTAAGCAAAGCTTGTAATATGGCTGCCAGAAACTGATATACATACATATATTATATTTTTAAATACATACTTAAATAAATATTAACACCCAGACATAGAACAAACACAAATGTTCATCACACAAATGTTTGTCCTAGATGGGAATCGAACCCACGCCCCCAAGCACAGAAAGTAGGTTCACTACCAACTGAGCCACCGGGGCAGTCAAACAAAACTTGCTGGTGTAAAACAAAACTTGTATTGTCAGGTGGAGTCTTTACCAGAGGATGTCGTCAAGACGAAGGTGATGGGTTTGCTGAGGAAGTTCATGGGCGCCGGCAGGACCGTACCTGAACCCATAGAGTTTTTGAAGTGAGAACCAGTGGTTTATCATCTTCATCGTTAGCCAGAAGACGTTCACTGCTGAACCTAGGCCTCCAAAGTGAGAACCAGTGTTCATCATCATCACCATCATCATTAGCCAGAAGACGTTCACTGCTGAACCTAGGCTTCCTTTACCCTCCACACTGAACATCCTGCCATCTGCATCCACTGGATGCCCGCGACTCTCACGATGTCGTCGGTCCATCTAGCGGGAGGCCTACCTACGCTGCGTCTTCCGGTTCGTGGTCTCCACTCAAGAACCTTTCTTCCCCATCGGTCATCAGTTCTTCGAGCGATGTGGCCTGCCCATTGCCACTTCAACTTGCAGATTTTAATAGCTATGTCGGTGACTCTGGTTCTTTGCCGAATATCCACGTCCCGGATTCAATCGCGCAAAGAAACTCCGAGCATAGCTCTCTCCATTGCCATATCCAAAATCTGGACAGTGATTCAGGGGGCGCACTGCGCGTGATTCAATTTAATCAAACTTCCTCTCGGCGCGTTAAGGTTGCACAAGAGCTGTTTAGGCTGCTCCCGTCATCCAATTTCCGCAATGGTAAAGTCTGTACGCAGCGTTTCCAAAATTCTTTCTTAATACGAACTGCACAGGAATGGAACGCGCTCCATGCCTGGGTGTTCCCTATAAATTACAACCTGGGTCTCTTCAAGACAAGAGTGAATAGGCACCTCATGGGCAAGCGTGCCCCATATTAGACGGCGTCGTCGCTTATCATCAGGTGATATATTTTTTTATGGTGAAATGGGCTAGCGTTATAAAGTACAACCTGGGTCTTTTTTTCAAGATTCCTTCTTAATACGAACTGCACAGGAATGGAATACACTCTCTGCCTCGGTGTTCCCTATAAAGTACAACCTGGGTCTCTTCAAGACAAGAGTGAATAGGCACCTCATGGGCAAGCGTGCCCCATCTTAGACCGCGTCGTCGCTTATCATCAGGTGATACCTTTTTTATGGTGAAATGGGCTAGCATTTGACCACAACCAAACTTGCAAAAAAAATGCCTTCATACACATTCATGTAGCTGTAAGCACAATAAAGAGCTGATGATAAAGTAGCTTTTTATCTTTAAAGTATTTATATTTTTACTTGATAAAACCTAATCCAGTTTAGATAGGGGCCTATTTTTTGCACCAGGGCCTTTGGTTACCTAGCTACGTCACTGGGCAGGGTGTTCCAATCCTTGGCCGTACGGATTAGAAACGTAGAATCGAAACGTTTGGTACGTATCCAAGGAAAGTCCACAATGTATGGGTGGACTTGACAATGAGTTTTTTCTCATCCCAGGTCGTCGTGGTATTCGAACCAGTTCACTCGCGGCAGCTATTCATACGACAATCTGGACACCCCGAAGTACCCGACGGCTCGCGCTGATCTGGCGGCACCTCTCGTTGACTCCGCTGGGACCCCCCGGGTGCTGTTCGCTGGCGAGGCGACGGATACTAAGCACTACGCCACGGGTACGTAGCATCATCATTTTTAACTGACTTCCAAAAAGAAGGAGGTTATCGACTGGTTTTTGAAGGAATGACTTTTGTTTTCTCCAATCACAAGTGCCATACGATACATCTTTGGTCCCCCCACCCCCTTCCCCCGTGGTTATATTATCTTCGGTACCTCAGGGAGAAGATCGATGAAACAGCGTCCTTTTGTTAACCGACTTCCAAAAAGGAGGAGGTTCTCAATTCGACTCGTTTTTTTATCTTCGTTACCTCAATTTTTTCGACTGAGAGAACCGATTTTGATGATTATTTTTTTTTATTTGAAAGCTGGTGCTTCCCGTGTGGTCTCATTTCAATTTGGTCCAGTTCTACTATGTTTTATTTTTATCAATTAAAAAAGTCATTTCCACACAAAAATTATTATAAGAGACATCTGTCGGAACACCTCAGTACTAAATCAGGCATGCGCTCTCTAAAACCGATAGTGCCTGATTAATGCACGGGCTATGGGATAGAGGGCGCATATTTGGTCCAGTTCTGAAATTTTTATGAAGTCGGTTTTTTATATTGATAATTTAAATTATTAATCTCTAATGCTAGAGGTGAGGGCCATTGTCAAGTTTTTGCCCCTACTCGTAAAAATCGTAGATCCAGGGTTGATGGGTACTATGGACCTATTTTGCCTTACACCCTTTCCGCGGGACCCAATATAACTAATTTACATATATAGGTAAACTCAGAACACTTTTTCCTGTATTTTTATGTGTGTTTGTAAATCTGTGCGTATTGTGCATATTTTTAGTATATTTGGCACATATTTGGTCCAGTTCTGACATTTTTATGAAGTCGGGCTTTTTATAATGATAATTATCTCCAATCACAACTATACATATGCCCCCCCCCCCCCCGTGGTTATATTATCTTTGGTAGCTCTATAGCTCGATGAAACAGCGTCCTTTTGTTACAGTACATGGTGCAGTGGATTCGGGCAGACGGGAAGCGAATCGGCTACTCGCTGGTAGTGAATATACTAAATAATGTAATTACTGGTAAATAAAATGTAAATTAAATTACATATTAGTTTTTTTGGCTTTTCTTCTGATACTACCTATTCTTCACATATCCATTTATTTTCTTAATTTTTAAGTTTTTTACATTAAATATATTAGGGCTGCAGAGTGAGGAACCTCCTGACAATGTGGGCCGTGTCAAGGGTTACCGTCTTCTGAATCTGACCCTTGACCCAACCGTCTAGCGAGAGCCTCTTAAGGTGGTGGTCGAGACCCTTCGCTATTTGCTCGTTCACCGATACAACTATCGGGACAATGATCGTCGAATCAACAACCCACATGGCGGTAACTTCGTGAGCTAAGTCAACTACCTATTCTTATTCGAGATGGGGGCGATAAGTCCTGCACTGACGTCCCGCTTGGGGTGTATTGTGCATTTCCCCCTACCAGAAGCTACCCGAGCCAACCCAACTCCTTGAAGTATCGGAGTGAGGCTCTGGGGCGCTGGTACAGTTGCTTCAGAGGTGTAGATGGAAGTGTGCATAATGACGATGAAAAGCAGATACTACCTATATTACCACAGCAGTGGCGTAGCGTGGATATCTCATCATTATAATTTCAGCCATAGGACGTCCGCTGCTGGACATAGGCGTCCCCCATCGATCTCCAAAAGTGCCGGTTGGAAGCTGCCTGCATCCAGCGTTTTCCTGCGGTCGCTTTTAGGTCGTCTGTCCATCTTGTGGGTGGACGTCCTACGCTGCGCTTACCGGTCCGTAGTCTCCATACGAGAACCTTTCGGCGCTCGGCCATTTGTTCTACGTGCTGTGACCTGCCCGCTGCCACTTTAACTTGCTAATCCGGTGGGCTATGTCGGTAACTTTCGTTCGTCTACGGATTTCCTCATTTCTGATTAATTGTTAAATATAACGACTTAAATCAATTAAATCGCGAGACGTAAGACAATGAAGCCGTGAGATCGTAGAATAATATAACTATGTAAATGTATTTAAACTATCACGGTTGTTCACTAAAGTTATATGATCATTTACGGGATATTTACCGTGGTAAGGTTGTGAAAGGAGCTCCCGATATTTCGGCGCAGTTACATGCACCAATTTCTTCCCGTGAACACACAGTCTTCCCGTGAACATGGTGCATGTAACTGCGCCGAAATATCGGGAGCTCCTTCCACAACCTTACCACGGTAAATATCCCGTAAATAATTATATAACTTTATGTAAATGTAAACTATTATTTTTACCTAGTAAAATAAAATTTAAAAAATATTTTGCTACTAAAACGTGCTAATGACGCAATGAGTATCTATTCAACCATCTTATCACATGTCGTGGGCAAATTATGCAACTTAAAACTACCTACTCTGCTATCAGTTTTATTTAGACTACTAATAGTTTGCCTCGAACTGTGACCTCGTGACCCCTATATATCTTTAAAACCCCTTGACCGATTACGCTGATATTCGAACTTAATTATTGTATTTAGTTCTGTAGTGGTAGGACTCTTTTGCAGGGGTCCGCCTGGGGAAGTACCACACCTTTGCTAGTTATTCAACCGCCAAGCAGTAGTGTGCGAACACTACTGTGTTCCGGATTGAAGGGCAATGTTTCCAGCGAAATTACAGGGCACACAGAGATTTGACATCTTATATCTCGCGGTGACGAGCGCAGTGCATTGCCATCCAGGGTTTTGAACTGTTGAAGTTCGAAATTCTGAGTGGCGTTGAGCTGTTATGGGCAAGCGTGAAGAGCCATCAGACGAGCGACTTCGCTCGTCACGTCACCCAGTAGGTATCATTAAAAAAAAACTACTAGTCTACAAAATGTGATGAAAATCGGATAAATGATACGTATATGTATTGTCGAACAATAAATATATAATATAGGCCAATTACCACCCATAAATTGTGTAAATTCCTTGGATACGTACCAGACGTTTCCATTCTACGTTGCTAATCCGTACGGCCAATGATTGGAACAACCTGCCGGCGATCGATCGTCGGGTCTTCTTCCTCCCCAGTGTTGGAGAGGTAGGAAAATCGGCTGCGAGGGTTGACCCTCCTTGCCGAGGCTGGGCTCTGGGGGCAACTACCCCCAGGGGTAGGTGTGGATGGGGCGAGCGTCACGCCGGTCGGTCAGAACCGACGGCGGCGTCTCAGCCCCCTTGAACCTGCCGGCTTCCTTGATTCCTGGGGCCTTACCCCTAGCTTCACTTTTGCGAGCCAACTTTTAGTAGGTACCTGATAGGTACCTAAAATTAACCAACTCATTTAAGCTGCATCGTTTAAAAGCGTCTAACTTGAATGAACGAAAATCCGTTTTACTATGCGTGTGTGCGTGAAAATAGCAAAGCTTGGCGGCTATCAAATAACTACCGCTTATCGTAGTTGATGGTACCGTTTAGGCAAATAACACCTATGCGGGTCAATTTTTCGAGCTAGGGGTAAGGCCCCTGATAGATATAATCTGGGCCTTTTCAAGGCCAGAGTGAATAAAAATCTTGTAGGTCTGCGAGCTTCATCTTCGACCACATTGTCAAAAATAATGTATACCTAATTATCAATTAAAAAATCGACTTCAAAATTTGTAATTACGCAATTTCGTTTAATTAGATTGGATGACATATTTATCTCAGTTATTTTGATTTAAAAACCAAACTACAAAACCGATTTCGATGAAATTTATGTGGGTCTACCTCAGAAGTATGGCCTACCAAACAAAAAAGGAATCATTAAAATCAATTTATAAATACACTTAAAAAACAGTGGATCATAGCACCTCTTATTTGAAGTCGGTTTAAAGATGAGGACGGGCGGACAGACAGCCGGACGGCCAAACGAAGCTATAAAGGTTACTTGTAGCACTACGGAACCCTAAAAATGAAACAAAAAAACAAAAATGGTGGTGGTAATGGTGGCTAGGTGGCTAGCCCCGACTAGGATTTACATTTATGTTGGTTGCTTAGCTATCTAAACGATTTTAGGGTTCCGTATCCCAAGGTAAAACGGGACCCTATTACTAAGACTCCGCTGTCCGTCCATCTATCTGTCCATCCGTCTGTCACCAGGCTGTATCTCATGAACCGTGATAGTTAGACAGTTCAAACTTTCACAGATGATGTATTTCTGTTGCTACTATAACAACAAATACTAAAAAACAAATATTTAAGAGGGCTCCCATATTTATGTACAACAAACGTGATTTTTTTTGCTCGTTTTTGCTCGCGATATTGATAACGGCAACAGGTAGACGCATGAAATATTCACAGAATATTTAGTTATTCAAATTCAGTTTATTTACATAAAATATTACATAACAGTTAAAAAACACAGCGTAATACCTTATTTACTTACTACATAATATTATTCAAATTAAACTACCAAATATAAAAATAATTAAATAGTAAGGTAACATAAAAAATTAGACAAAATTTAAAAAAACTACAATAAAAAATATTTACAAAAACGACATTATATAATACTTTCACAATACTGGATGCACTTCCTATCCTATCGTCCATCTATCCGCAAACATCTGTGTCGGGAAATACTGAGAGAAGGTAGTTGAGGTGTCGTTGTGCACGGAACACCGGAGAGTGCTGGCGCGCCACAGTGCGTGCCGGACTCGGCGCAAACAGTGGGACTCGCCCGCTCTATTCACTTTAAAAATAAATAAATAAATTAAAATAAAACAAACATTGAAGGCTCCCATACAACAAACGTGATATTTTGCCGTTTTTATAGATAAATGGTACGGAACCCTTCGTGCGCGAGTCCTACTCGCACTTGGCCGGTTATTTTTCTTTTCTGTCACTCTGCTGTGCCTATCTATATAAAAGCCAGCGTTTGGTAATTTCATTTAGTTGTGATTCTGGTCCAAACAAGATGGAAACGTTTGGTGTGTTACTATTTGCTGCTCTGATCACCAGTGGTAGTGGGTAAGTACTGTGGAGCTAGTACGAGAACTTACGAAAAAGTATTCGTTCCGTAACCGATAGCAAATGTATGAAAAATTCAGTTTCCATTTACGTCCGATAGAGGCGCTGTTCAATTTTTCATACATTTTGCTATCGTTTATGGAACGAATACTTTTTCGCAAGTGCTCGTACTAGGGCCACTGAACATTAGAGCAAAATTTTTAATTATACGAGCAGACCAGCAGTTATACGGTAGGTATGTCTGATAAACGATAACCGTGTACCGTTAATCCGATTTCGTGTAATTTAGTCCTAGAAATACTCATGAAGAGGCCAAAGCCCGTTGCTTTGAATGCTGGTCAAAACCGGGGCTCTAGCCAATACCTGCACAAAAACTAACGTCGAACAATATACAAACATACCTACAAATAAACGCCGATGTTCTCATATATTCTGAGACTTTCGCTTCCCTCAGCTTAGAAGTTGGTATAAACATTATTTTTGGTGCTGGACAAAACACTCAAACAGGAATACAATAGAAGAAAAACACTGTCGGAGCAAACAAGGCAAGGTGGTATACCTCTACCTAATTTTATATACATATATTTATCAAACTAGGTGGTGTAACGCTTCCCATCAGTAACATGTCCTGTTTATCTCATCATTCTTTATTCTTTGATTCTTCTTTTTTCTCTTACATTTGTACGCTTAACCGGCACAACGTGATTTCGGACTTTTGAAATATTAACATCTTTTGTGCATAATAATGCACAAAATATCTCATGTTGTATGCAAATAAACGATCCTTATCTTTATCTTTTTTTTTTTTTTGAATAATAATCTACTGTTTTTTTCCGATAAAAGTCAATTAATTTAATCAAATATGTAAAGTACTTACGTAGACTAACGGACACGGACATGTACCTCAAATGTACCTACATGGCAAATTCAGGCAAATGCGTCAATCACACGAAGCCAAAAGCCCCTATATAGGAGAGGATAAAATTGATAACCCGTTTTTTTGTTCTTGCCTCTGTGAAGATTTTGGCGTTGCACTGCTTGCGCATTTGCCAGTTGCGATTATTAATATATGATTATGAAAAATTGTTAAACAAGTCAGAGTCAAGCAAAATAAGTCACGGTCAAGACAAAGTGTTGCCTGGAGACTTGACTTAGTAGAGGCTTCTATGGAGCTTTGCACAAATAACTGATTGCACAGCTCACCACTCAGGCTCTCCTACTGACATTAACATATCGGCATTGACTTTGACTTTAGTACTCTGCCCCACCCCCCAAACTCAATTACGCTTGCTGATAAGCTGGCTGATATTTGTTTTCGTCTCTCATCTTAGAAATAAAATAAACATTGTACCTAATTATTAATGGTACAAGTACAATAAATTTTTTGAAGGTTTTGTGGCTTTCTACGAAGAACCGTGGCCCGTATATTTAGCTGGACTCGTTCTTGACCAAGTATGTTTTATCGTATCCTAACCTAAAAAGTTGTCTTTTTATTTATTATACCTGAATTGTTTTATAAAAATTACGTAATAAGTGTGTATTATGAGCGTTAACCTTAGCCTTCTGATAATGGCTTTGACACCCGGTACTTAAAGATATTTCAACACATTTTTTTTTGATATCAACAAAGACATTATTATTATAAATATGGATTACGATTATTTTTGTGTTGAATGTGAAAACTCCGACGTGATGGATTGAGTACGTACGCTTTATTTGAGCGCCAGCGAATGACTGTTGAATGTCGGTGCGCTTCATTAATTTGTTTATATTATATAAATAACAATCTGTGATGTAGTGGGACTCACAGGCCCTACAATGGGAAGGACCTTTATTAACTAAACAAAATACAAGCTAACACTAAACTAAGCCGAGATGAAACTGCATTTGTATGACTCCCGTAATCTATATATATAAAAATCAATTTCATCACATCATCAGCCAATCAACGTCCACTGTTGGACAAGGCCTCCCTCATAGAGGGGTGTTGCCATAATCCCCACGCTTGGCAGGCGGCTTGGGGATCGCAGTACGTTCACCGTGTACTATTAGGACGCTGCTGCCCATCCTCCGGTGGTTCTGGTCGCTGTTTTAGGACATACCCGGGTCGTTCTTAAAACTCGAGAACGGCCGGGCCGATTTAGCTGATTTTGGTTTTGTAATGTTTGTTGCAGTCCAGGGAAGGTTTAAACGGTGAGTAAACAGCTGGACCGATTTTGTTGAAATTTTGTGTTCCTGGAACGGGTCACAGTAGCGAGGCCGAAGGCTGAGCTTACACCCGTGCGAAGCCAAGGTGCGTTGCTAGTATATACTAAAATTCCTGAAATTATGAGACTTAAGTATTGGAATGTTTAAAAATAGACTTAAAACTGTATTAACACAAAAATGCTTACTATGAAACACTGTTTTAAACTATCAGGGTTGGTCGCTACTATGAAATTTCAGAATTTCTTATTGATAAAAATGTTCTGATATGTAATGTAGACTAAATAATTGACATAAGAATAAGATCCGAGACTTGGTACTAGGAAAAATTAAATTAATAATAACTAATATAGGTAGTAATTAAAATTTAATTAATAATAACTAATATAGGTAGTAATTAACATGTTTCTTTTATTCATTAAGGCATAAAATAAAACTGAACTAAAATATGATTTTGACAATATTCCTACGTAGACCTGTTTAGGGTTCCGTACCCGAAGGGTAAAACAGGACCCTATTACTAAGGCTCCACTGACCGTCTGTCACCAGGCTGTATCTCATGAACTGTGATAGTTAAACAGTTGAAATTTTCACAGATGATGTATTTCTGTTGCCGCTATAACAACAAATACTCAAATACTAAAAAACAGAATAAAATAAATATTTAAGAGGGGTTCCCATACAACAGACATGATTTATTCCATCAGGAGTCCAATGCCTGCTACGTATGACACCATTGTGGTGGGTCTGGGCGCGTCGGGGACTGCTGCTGCCTCCACCCTCGCCAAGGCTGGCAGGAAGGTCTTGGGACTGGAAGCACTAGGTCGGATCGGTGGCAGAGTGTACACTGTGCCTTTTGGAGATGGACTTGTGGAACTTGGAGCGGAATGGTGAGCAAATCCACGTGAATCACTTAATTTCCTCAATCCCTAACAAAATACGAAGTGGCGACACCGTTTCATGGTCAATATTCCGAAAACCCGTACGAAGCGCTTTGATTCCACTTTTATTGTGCGAACTGCTAGTTTGTGGAATGCACTGCCTGAATGGGTGTTCCCCGATAGTTACAATCTGGGTGTCTTCAAGTCACAAGTGAAACGATTTCTTCTAAGCATGCATGCTCCATCGTAGACCGCAACATCGCCTAACATCAGGTGAGGTGGCGGTCAAACAAGACCTACGTGACCTGATACCGTGATACTCCAACAAAAATGACTCGTGCTACTCTGGGTGAGCGTAGTGCATTGCCGTGCAGGATTTTGTTGGTGGTCTGAATTCCAGATAGCACTGAACTGGTACAGCTGAGTGTGATGCTTACCATCAGGCTAATGACTTGCTCGTCTGTTGTAGTTGGATTAAAAAACCTTTTTAACCGACTTCTAAAAAGGAGGAGATTCTCTACTCGACTGTGTTCTTTTTAGTAAGAAAGATAGAAATAGAAATATTTACTTTGTAACAACAATGTAATAAAAATAACAGATATAATATAGTCCTTAGGTAGTGAAGTTGTGTCACAAAAATGGCCTCAACTCAGCATAATGAATTTTACCAAACAGTGCTGATCTTCCCTTGAAGCCACTCAATGTTGGTTACCTCAGAACTGGGTGAACCGATTTTGACGATTCTTTTTTTTTATATGAAAGCTGGTGCGTCCCGAATTGCCCCATTTCAATTTGGTCCAATTCTGTCATTTTTATGAAGTTGTTTTTTTGTATTTATAATTATATGCACCATTTTCCAGGATCCATGGAACTGTATCCTCACCAGTGTACGAGATTGGTATCAAGAACAACATATCCATACTACCCCAAGAGCTCTCCTTCCAAGTACATTACTCTGACGGATCGACAGATAAACAGGACATCATCAATGAACTGACAGCATTCGCTCTGGAAGTGGTAGAGGAACTGCCAAATGGTGAACCTGAACCTTTGGGCCAGTATATATCTAGGAGGTAGGTGATGACTAGGCAGATCTTTTTCATCATCATTATCAGCTAGAAGACATCCACTGCTGAACATAGGCCTCCCCCTTTAACCTCCACACTAAACGACAACCTGCCATCTGCATCCACTGAATGCCCGTGACCCTCAGTAGGTGAGATATGCAAGGTTGGAAAGTCATCTAGGAATAGTAGTTAGAAATAGTATTTCTTATCATCATCATTCAGCCAGAAGACATCCACTGCTGAACATAGACCTCCCACTTTAACCTCCTCACTGAACAACATCCTGCCATCTGCATCCACTGGATGCCCGTGACCCTCACGATGTAGTCGGTCCATCTAGTGGGAGACCTACATACATTGCGTCTTCCGGTGCATAGAACCTTTCTTCCCCATCAGTTATCGGTTCTTCTTAACTCTGGTTCTTTGCAAATATCCATGTTTGGATTCTATCGCGCAAAGAAACTCCGAGCATAGCTCTCTCCGTTGCCCGTTGTGTGACTCCGAGTTTCTCAGGCCAACAGTTAAGAACCATGTCTCAGTCAGTACCCTATGTCATCAGACATTGGTCAAAGAATGCGTGAAATGAAACATTTTTCTTGTCTCACAGAGCGTGTGTAGTTTGTGCAGCTTATAAAGACTCAGGAAGCCATTAATTAGCTTATATAGTTGCGATGTGTTGCCCTCTCACACACTCTGAGTGCGTGACTGAGAGACGGCTGTAACGAGTATGATACAGTGCCTAGCATTCGTCTAGTCAATATGTTGGCGGGCACAACCTATATACAGGTAAAAATATCTTAAAACCTAATTAATTATCTTATCTTATCTTAGAACCTAATAACCTAATTAGCTGCACTTTTCATCGTAGTTTTTAGGGTAGGTAAACGTTTATTATGAGGAACCTACATTTTCATAATAAGTAGGGCTATGCTCCCTTTTTTTATGATACAGACGAGACAAGTGAAGTCGCTCGCCTGATGGCTCTTCACGCTTGCCCATAAAACAGCTCAACGCCACTCAGAATTTTGAACTTCAACAGTTCAAAACCCTGGATGGCAATGCCCTGTGCTCGTTACCCCGAGATATAAGATGTCAAATGTGCCAGCGCCCCAGAGCCTTACTCCGATATTTCAAGGAGTTGGGTTGGCTCGGGTAGTTGCTGGTAAATGCACAATACACCCCAAGCGGGACGTCAGTGCAGGACTTATCGCCCCCATCTCGAATAAGATGTCAAATCTCTGTGTGCCCTTAATTTCGCTGGAAAGATTGCCCTTCAATCCGGAACACAGTAGTGTTTGCACACTACTGCTTGGCGGTTAAATAACTGGCAAAAGTGTGGTACTTCCTCAGGCGAACTCTGCAAAAGCGTCCTACCACTACAAAAACAAGCCTCAGCCTCTTTCAACCTAACATACCTTTTCAGTCCTGTAATGTGTAGGATGGTTTTTTCAGAGTCCGCGAGCACATAAAAGCGAACCACCCTTCAGTCGCAAATGACTCAGAGTTTATCAACGCCTACCTAGACTTCCTAGACCAGTTCATAAATAACTACGAGTCTTCGAACAGCTGGAATGATGTCACGACCCAGTCTAACTACAAAGAGCTCGGAGGCCATCAGCATATGAGCTGGCATAAGCATGGGTATAAAACGCTCTTTGAGTTATTATTGGTAAGTTTTCAAGCGTGCTCCATCGTAGGCCGCATCATCGCTTAACATCAGGCGAGTTGGCGGCCAAGAGCGAGTCTATTTTACAATTTAAAAAAAATGTAACACATACAATAGGCATGGTGACTAATAATATTTTTAACAGACTTCGAAAAAGGAAGACGTTATCAATTCGACTGTATTTTTTTTTTCTTTTTATGTTTGTTACATCAGATCTTTAGACTGGGTGAACCGATTTTGATGATTCTTTTTTTATTTGAAAGCTGGTGCTTCCCGTGTGGTCCCATTTTAATTTGTTGCAGTTCTAACATTTTTGTGAAGTCGGTTTTTTATATTGATAATTATATTACCTCATAGCCAGTGCCGGATTTACCAGCAGGCTGAGTAGGCTAGAGCCTAGGGCGGCAAATTTGGGGATTTTTTTGTTTTACAGAATTTAGTTCATTAGTTATATACCTATTATGTAATTACCCTAAAACTACTTTTGCGCAATCGTTTGGTTTTAAAAATAATCTAATAACTTACACATCGATCCCCTAGTTTCAAAAAAGGTGGTTTAATTAGGACGATAGTGCACAAATCATAGTTTCGATTTCATTGCGGCAAAATTTGAATAGCCTACTGGCGGCAAATGTGTAAATCCGCCACTGCTCATAGCCCATCACCGAAAACAAAATCAAAATTTGTTCAATAATAAATAATTTATAAGTATTATAGTTTCATGCTAGACAGAGAGCGCACTATACTGAGCTATGACGTCACGCCTCAGGCGCGGCATACAAATGCTATACTAACACACGCTTTGCAAGAAATTTTATGTTTTCAGTATGTATGTATTTAGTTATATTCATCGCTAAGCCTGTTATTTTTAATAAATTAAACATTAGAACACATGCCTATTTTGACTGCCCCGGTGGCTCAGTTGGTTGTGAACCTACCTTCTGAGCTTGAGGGCGTGGATTCAATTCCCACCTAGGACAAACATTCATGTGATGAACATTTGTGTTTGTTCTGTCTGGGTGTTAATATCCATTTAAGTATGTATTTAAAAATATATATGTACGTATATCAGTCTCTGGCTGCCATATTACAAGCTTTGCTTAGTTTAGGATCAGATGGTCGTGTGTGCAAAAATGTCCCAGTTTTTTTTTATAGGGCTAGTGCCTTTATTAACTAAACAAAATACTAGCTAAAACTAACACTAAATAAACAGTTAGACTGTCCATAGACCGTTGATGGTCTAAAGACAATCCAAATGCTCAAGCCCACTATCAGTTGGCAGCGTACCCAGCATGCTGGCGGCATTACCTCGTTGAATGGCAATGCTTATACGTTGAGCTAGATAACAGCATTTTGGTCAAGCGTCGCGTTAACCAGGCGCTCTGAAAGATTTTTGAAAATGAGGTGAGTTCCCGGTCCCAATGTTTATTTATTAATTGTAATTTTCAGAACACATACAACAACGGTCCAGGGTACCCCTCGCTGGAGACCAAGCTGAACACGGAGGTCACTCAGATCCATTACCCCCAGGACCCTAAAGAGAACGTGGTGGTGACGGTCAAAGATGGTACCACTTATACTTCAAGAAACGTCATCGTAACTTTGTCTATAGGCGTACTTAAAGAGAGGTACGTAAATACTGAACCAACAGGGGCGTGGGTTCGATTCCCACCTAGGACAAACGCGAAGTATGGACCGCCAAAGTGGCAAAAAGTTGCACCCCCCCTGCGTATTTCGAACTTTATCTGATGATGACTTTTGGAGTAACAGCGTTAAAACTGTAATAAATTCAAAGCGTTCTAGCTCATAGGTCATTGGCTTTTTGTAAAATGATCGTACCAAAGAAACGTTTCTCAATCAGTTTTCTCTATGGTTAAACCATAAAAAGTATATGCTATGTCGGGATGATACATCTCTGAAATTTGGCTAAGTCCACAGAGCTTCGTTCGTTCGAATTTTTCTATAACCATCATTTTCGGAACTATGACTCCAATTATATGGCTTTGGTTACAGAACCCTACCATATGCGTGACTCGACCCGCTCTTGGCCAGTTATTTAAATTGATATTATTATGTAGAAGAAGCTGTCGAGGACTTCCCACAAGTATTTCCTGTATAACCCCTTTCGAAAGTAGTTGGCCATGCGAATGGAAATTAACTAAAACTAAATAACAACATAGCAAAAAAAAAATTCGGCTCGCTGGGATTACATACAAATGTATCTATCCATATAACATTCCAGATTTGCCACACTTTTCTCACCACAATTGCCAAGCGAAAAAGTGTCCGCCATCAAGGTGTTAAGATTCGGGCTTTTGGACAAAGTGGTCCTATATTTTGAACAGCCGTGGTGGTCGCCTGGACAGTTTTTCAACTGGTGCTGGAGCGAGACAGACATAAAGGCTGTCAGTGAAGCGGATAAGTGGATTACCAAGATATCTATGGCATCTAATCCGATGGGGACTGAGCACGCCTTAACGGTGTGGTTTTCTGGAGACAGAGCGAAACTGGTTAGTTGAAAGATGGTGTCATTTTTGGGGTCATTTTGTTTCTTCATATTAGTCCAAATTGTGGTTAATTTGCTCACTGTGACATTTGAGTTATATTTATCAACATCGTGTACTTTTTGGGGTCATATTAGTTATATGATTATTTATGGGATATTTACCGTGGTAAAGTTGTGTTGAGTATTCCTGTGAACGTGGTACATGTAACTGCGCCGAAATATCGGGAGCTCCTTCCACAACCTTACCACGGTAAATATCACGTAAATAATCATATAACTTTAGTGAACAACCGTGATAGTTTAAAACAGTGTTTTATTGTTCATTTTGGTTCTTCATATTAGTACAAATTGTGGTTTATTTTGGACAAAATAATACTGTGGGTTTTTGAGTTATCTTTATCTATATTGTGTACTTCTTGGGATCATTTTGTTCAAAACATTGTTCATTTTGTTTCTTCATATTAGTCCAAATTGTGGTTTATTTTGGTCAAAACAATGCTCTGGGTTTTAAAGTTATCTTTATCAAGATTGTGTACTTATTGGGATCATTTTGTTCAAAACATTGTTCATTTAGTTTCTTGATTTCTTCATATTAGTCCAAATTGTGGTTTATTTTGCTCAAAACAATGCTCTGGGTTTTAGAGTTATCTTTATCAACATTGTGTACTTATTGGGGTAATTTTGTTCGAAACATTGTTCATTTTGTTTCTCCATATTAGTCCAAATTGTGGTTTATTTTGATCAAAATAATACTGTGGAATTTGAGATATATTTATCAACATTGTGTACTTTTTGGGGTAATTTTGTTCAAAACATTGTTCATTTTGTTTATTAATATTAGAAAGTCCAACATATGTTCTTTTTTGGTCATTACAACACTGTGGGTTTTTGAGTTATCTTTATTAATATTGTTGTACTTTTTGGGGTCATTTTGTTCAAAACATTATTCATTTTGTTTTTTCATATTGGTCCAAATTGTGGTTTATTTTGATCAAAATAATGCTCTGGGTTTTTGAGTTATCTTTAACAACACTGTGTACTTATTGGGGTCATTTTGTTCAAAACATTGTTCATTTTTTTTATCTTAGTCAAAATTGTTGTTTATTTTAGCCAGAACAATACTGTGGGGTTTTGAGTCATCTTTATCAACATTGTATATATATTGGGGTAATTTTGTATAAAATATTAAAGATTTTAAACTAAATTACCCCAAAAAGTACACACAATTTCGACAAATACGATAAGTTTGTCGATGATTTTGGCCAAAACATAACTGTGGCCTTTTTGGGGATCATCTTGCTCAAAACTGGACTTATCGCATCATCAGCCAATTTACGTCCACTGTTGGACAAGGCCTCCCTCATAGAGACGGGTGTTGCCATAATCCCCACGCTTGGCAGGCGGCTTGGGGATCGCAGTACGTTCACCGTGTACTATTAGGACGCTGCTGCCCATCTTTCGTTCTGTTCGCAGTTTTAGGACATACCCGGGTCCATGCATGTATAAGATTGGTAATTTTTTAGCCATGATTTTGTTTTCAATTTGTGTAAGATTTTGAAAAAAGCTTGGTGAAAATTCCTGCATGTATGTATTGGTGTCATGTTTGGGTATGATATTGGTTGAAATTTGTTTAAAATTTTGCATGATTTTCGTGTCATCTTGGACAGAAAACTATGACCATTTTAGGGGCACTCGGGCAGACAAACCTATGAATAATAATTAGCTATAGTATCACATAAACCGTCCCTAACTCTACATTTTCTGGTTGTTAAAATGTGTGGCATGTTTAGAAAAAAAAACCACAACCTTGTACCCGATGACGCAAAGAGAAAAAAAGAGTATTGTATTATCATCGAGACAATACCTATAGAATCACAATCACTAAGTGAAAATAGTCAAAAAACGTCCAATGTCGCTTGTCCGCTTTGGCATCGTAGCACTGGCATCGCGCGGCGTTGTAGTCTGATCACAACTAACCAAAAAGTCTGCGCAATGCGTAACGTGCGCCGAGTTTTGGTTCGGACATTTTCTTGACACGTTTGTGAGTCTAGTATTGTATCTCTATGTGTATTATCGAAACTGACGATGTAACCGAATTGTTGCCAGCAACCTTATTATGGATATTTGATCGGGATCGCGAGTGTCAAAAGTTTGACACTTGAAAGGGGCTATGACGCAAAAAAAAGCGTTGTCTATTTCCAATTTCATATTATATCACCTACGAAATTGAAAATAGACAACGCTTTTTTTTGCGTCAAAACCCCTTTCAAGTGTCAAACTTTTGACACTCGCGATCCCGATCAAAGATCCATAATAAGGCAGCTGGTTTTCGTGGTTCGTTTGTAGTTTTCGTGGTTGAAACTATAGTCGGAATAATCGGCTTAACCATAAGTGTATAATTCCCGAGTTATATAAACAAAAAATAGAGTATTGTGTTTAACGTGTATGTTCCCACCTAAAGCCTAAACAGATTTTGATATATAAGGTGTCGATAGATTCCTCTAAGTTCAGGGATGGCCACTGTGTAGGTGACGTCATCATACATACAAGATGGCGACATGTAAAGTTAGGTTTGATAAATGAGGTGTCGATAGATTCCTCTAAGTTCAGGGATGGTCACTGGGTAGGTGACGTCATCATACATACAAGATGGCGACATGTAAAGTTAGGTTTGATAAATGAGGTGTCGATAGATTCCTCTAAGTTCAGGGATGGTCACTGGGTAGGTGACGTCACCATACATACAAGATGGCGACATGTAAAGTTAGGTTTGATAAATGAGGTGTCAATAGATTCCTCTAAGTTCAGGGATGGTCACTGGGTAGGTGACGTCATCATACATACAAGATGGCGACATGTAAAGTTAGGTTTGATAAATGAGGTGTCGATAGATTCCTCTAAGTTCAGGGATGGTCACTGGGTAGGTGACGTCATCATACATACAAGATGGCGACATGTAAAGTTAGGTTTGATAAATGAGGTGTCGATAGATTCCTCTAAGTTCAGGGATGGTCACTGGGTAGGTGACGTCATCATACATACAAGATGGCGACATGTAAAGTTAGGTTTGATAAATGAGGTGTCGATAGATTCCTCTAAGTTCAGGGATGGCCACTGGGTAGGTGACGTCATCATACATACAAGATGGCGACATGTAAAGTGGGGATGGAAAAATGAATTCGACAGCACCTCTTTATGTGACGTATCTTTGAATAGAACTCATCAAATTAAAGTGAAGTTTGGTACGTCGTTTTTTTTTTTCAAGCGTACCGTTAGCAAATTATAATCCACCAAAACTAAAGTTGTCAGGTTTTTAATAGCAAACATTGTACTTTGTTGTGGGCCTTTAATAACAACAAAATACAAGCTAAAACTAACACTACAAAAACAGTTAGATTGCCCATATTTTTTATGGCTTCGTTAATTTAATTACAGATCTCTCGCAAAGCAATGGTGGTGAGAAAAATGTGTCTGGAATAATAATAAAAAATGCTTACTATGTGCGAATGTCTAAAAGACAATCTAACACTACGTGGGTGTTAATATCTATTTAAGTATGTATTAAAAAATATATATGTATGTATATCAGTCTCTGGCAGCCATATTTCAGATTCAGATTTTTATTCACCTTATAACAATGGTTCGTCATATTACAAGCTTTGCTTAGTTTGGGGTCAGATGACCATGTCTGCAATAATGTCCCAGATATTATTATTATTATCATCACACTTTATTTCAGAAAATTCTCGGGTCTAGCCCGACAATTTGATAGGCATTGGTGGGCCGAAGCCAAGAGGCCCTGTTGAATTTAAAATACAATTATGGAATGTGTATAAACAGAAATATGAAACTATTGTACAGTATATGATTAAAAATGTTTCGGCTATTGAGGTAAACAACTTGTGGATAAGAGAACAGATACATAGGATGAGAAACGGCACCTGATTTATCCTGTCTCATCTCAAAATATACTTAGGCAGGTGATGACTTGTCACCCACTGAATGGGCCCCCCATAAAGGGTGCCGTATCTTGGCACCGGAGGGGCAACATTGGCGTGGGTGGCTTAGGGTGTCGAGAGGTGTGCTGCACTTTCACTAAGTTCCACTCGCGGCGTTATGCCCTTTAACACTTCCACCCTGGAGCTTAGGTTGTTAGCTTTTGCGGTTTCCACCCCCAAACGGCCGGTTAAGGCAAGCCAGAGGTCGGAGTCTGGGGTTTTAGCTCCCTGGAATTGAAGTACGCGGTAGCACCACTCACCGACGGCTCGCCATAAAGCCGCCCCTGCATGTTAACATTCATTATTATTATTTTATTATTGCCTAAAGGGCCTTAGCGACGCGCCATATTCTGGGCCTTAAGTTTAAATTGCGTCATGATTCTCCTTTGCCTCTCTCTGTCTCTATCCCTTTCTCTATTTATACCATTATATTTTAAAATAAGTAAAAGCAAAATTTAATTTCCAGACACACATCTCTCTTTAAACCACCGCTACCACGACGAAAAACTAAAATCATAAACGCTATAGCCATCGGTGTAGTCGGAAAAATAGTTCTGCGATTCAGTGACCCGTTTTGGCCAAAAGGTGGCGTCTTTTTCGGTTTCATATGGAAAGACTGTGACAGGAAGAGAGTGCAGGCATGTGATTGGTGGATGACGAAGATATTCGGCGCAAGTTGTCCAATGGGCAATCAGAACGCTCTGACTGTTTGGACAAGTGGAGATGGTGCGAAATTGGTTAGTAACATCAAGTTTTCACCAGAATAATTGTGTCTAATGCGTTATTCACACGGCGCATCTAACTTGCGCAGGTTGAGAAGGATGCATGAATTCATTAGTATTACTTATACAGGGTGTACACTCACACACAGCCAGCACTGTAGTTACTCTCGCGCGCTTTGTACTTACGCGGTGCATTGACCTATTTATCGAATATATATATCTACTCCGTGACCACTGACCATCCCTTAACTTAGAGGAATCTATCGACACCTCATTTATCAAACCTAACTTTACATGTCGCCATCTTGTATGTATGATGACGTCACCTACCCAGTGACCATCCCTGAACTTAGAGGAATCTATCGACACCTCATTTATCAAACCTAACTTTACATGTCGCCATCTTGTATGTATGATGACGTCACCTACCCAGTGACCATCCCTGAACTTAGAGGAATCTATCGACACCTCATTTATCAAACATAACTTTACATGTCGCCATCTTGTATGTATGATGACGTCACCTACCCAGTGACCATCCCTGAACTTAGAGGAATCTATCGACACCTCATTTATCAAACCTAACTTTACATGTCGCCATCTTGTATGTATGATGACGTCACCTACCCAGTGACCATCCCTGAACTTAGAGGAATCTATCGATACCTCATTTATCAAACCTAACTTTACATGTCGCCATCTTGTATGTATGATGACGTCACCTACCCAGTGACCATATAACATTTACTATTCGACTACCACGACAACTTAACTATACGAGAAGTTGTCATGGAAGTCGAATCGTAGACCTCTTCGCCAAAGTACGGCACAGCTCTTGACGGAACGTCACAGCTCAGCCGCTTTTAAGGACAGTTTCCATTATGCTGCGTCCAAATGTTGGAACACTATTCTCCACTATTCCTCCGTCAATATGGAACCTGCAAAGTTTTAAATGTTTTAGATTCTATCTTAAAAGATTTATACTCACCAAAAGGGCGAAGAACTTCTTAGAAATTATACAAACGCTGTTAGGCACTTTCGTGTTCTGATTAACTCCGTGTTGTTGGATTAAGGATTTAGTTTGAGCACATATTTCTTTCAGTTTAACTATTTTTATTTGTGGCAAAAATACGTCATCATCAGTCAGAGGACGTCTACTGCTGAACAAAGGCCTCCCCCTTTAACCTCCACACTGAACGACATCCTGCCATCTTCATCCACTGGATGCCCGCGACTCTCACGATGTCGTCGGCTCATCTAGTGGGAGCCCACCTACGCTGCGTCTTCCGGTTCGTGATCTCCACCCAAGAACCTCTCTTCTCCATCGGTTATAAGTTCTTCGAGCGATGTGGCCTGTCCATTGCCACTTCAACTTGCAATTTGAATAGCTATGTCGGTGACTCTGGTGCTTTGGCGAATATCCACGTTCCGGATTCTATCGCGCAAAGAAATTTAAATTTAATTATGTGTGTGTGTGGATTTTTGTTACCAATAACATATTGTCTATATCGGGCATGAAAGTTCGACACCGCTTTATGGTTTCTAATGTTGCTATTCCAATAACCTGCACGAAGCGCTTTGATTTCACTTTTATTATGCGTACTGCTAGTCTGTGGAATGCGCTGCCTGAATGGGTGTTCCTTGATAGTTACAATCTGGGTGTCTTCAAATCACAAGTGAATCAGTTTCTTCTAGGCAAGCGTGCTCCATCTTACACCGCATCATCGCTTAACATCAAAAGCAAGACTATTGTAAAAAAAACACCACATCAGTCATAGGACTGCACGTCAGAAGTGATAACTTAAGTAGTAATTCACCTATTCTACAAGAGATGGCGCTGTTTTAAAATACACGGTACAGCGTGACGATGGCGCGAGTTCCATGATTTTTGTTCACTCAAAAAGTTCTCAACGCGCCTATAAAAGTTTTCAATTCAAAAAACTTATTCTTGGATACGTTTTTAGGTAGAGACACTCCCGGACGACGTTGTCAGATCGAAAGTGATGGGGGTGATCAGGAAGTTTATGGGGGCTGAAAGAACTATACCAGAGCCCGTCGAGATGCTGAGGTGAGTTCCAATAGGAAAACTTCAACGTTGAACAACGAGCGACTGTAGAGACAGCCTGCGCCGACTACCTTTTTTTTTAATGATACTGAGTGACGAGACGAGCTAAGTCACTCGCCTGATGGCTCTTCACGCTTGCCCATAACAGCTCAACGCCACTCAGAATTTTGAACTTCAACAGTTCAAAACCCTGGATGGCAATGCACTGCGTTCGTCACCCCGAAATATAAAACGTCAAATATCTGTGTGCCCTGTAATTTTGCTGGAAACATTGCCCTTCAGTCCGGAACACAGTAGTGTTTGCACACTACTGCTTGGTGGTTGAATAACTGGCAAAGGTGTGGTACTTCCCCAGGCAGACTCCTGCAAAAGAGTCCTACCACTACAAAACTGGTACAGGAGTCTCGGCTTAAACATATTTTGTTCGATTTATTGGTACAGGAAAACCTGTTTAAACATGCTTTGTTAGATTTTTAGTACAGGAAACCCGGGTTAAACATGTTTTGATACATTTTTAGTACAGGAGACCCACTTACATAGTTTTTATTAGATTTTTAGTACAGGAAACCCGGCTTAAACATGTTTTGATAAATTTTTAGTACAGTAAACCCGGCGTAAACATGTTTTGATAAATTTTTAGTACAGTAAACCCGGCGTAAACATGTTTTGATAAATTTTTAGCACAGGAAACCCGGCGTAAACATGTTTTGATAAATTTTTAGTATAGTAAACCCGGCGTAAACATGTTTTGATAAATTTTTAGTACAGTAAACCCGGCGTAAACATGTTTTGATAAATTTTTAGTACAGGAAACCCGGCTTAAACATGTTTTGATAGATTTTTAGCACAGGAAACCCGGCTTAAACATGTTTTGATAGATTTTTAGTACAGTAAACCTGGCTTCGGTTTCGGAACGCAACCCGGTTGTCATTTTGCTCATAACTAAATCGATTTAAAAAAGTAATTAGGTGCTAAGGGAAATAGAAAACGCGATAAACTATATAAACAGTGCTTAATTTCACCTGAAAAATATAAAGTGCAGTTATTAACAGTAAAAGTTATGGAAAAAGTGTGAAAATATGATCCGTTAAAAGTCACCCGCAAAAATCAATATAAACTGTAAATTAAAACATAATCAGTGCTTAATTACTAATGTTGTGTGTGTATGTGTAGAATAGAAACCCGATCAGAACCGAAAAGTGCTTAAAACAGAAAAATACTTGTAAAATAACTTCATAACCTCAAAAGTACAAACCGTTATCGTAAAAATAACTAGGTCTCTTGGCGTCACAACATCACAAATTACAGTATGGAAGAAATAAAAAGGATGCTATTAAACATGCAAGAGGATATAAAACAACAAAAAACAGATATGCTCGAAATGAAAGAAGATTTAAAAAACACAATAATCGACAATATCAACGAAAAGTTCCGCAGTCTAGAATCAAAAAACGAACTTCTGGAGAAAAAACTCGATGAACAAAACACAAAAATACATTACCTAGAGAGGAATATTCGACGCAAAAACCTAGTATTGTTCGGAGTTGAAGAACAAGAACAGTCCTACCACGAATTGGAAAAAACAATACATGACATAATTAACACTTACTTTAAAATTCCATGTGACATTTATAACACTGAAAACGTCAGGAGGGTGGGAAAAAGAGGGGAGAAAGTCAGGCCAGTTGTAATAACGTTCGCTACAATGGGCTTTAAATTAAAAGTTTTAAAAAACAAGGAGTGTCTTAAAAATACCTCGTACTACATAAAAGAAGACTACCCAATAGATGTCTTGATCAAACGCAAAGAACTGCAAATTCAACTGGAGAAGGAGAAAGAGGCAGGTAATACCGCTTTTATTAGATATGACAAACTTGTTGTATTTAACGACAACAAGCACATTACTCGTACACAGACAAACAAGAGAAACTTATCTGAGTCTCCGGAGATATCTCCCTCTAAAAGTCAAACAGCCCAACATGATAACAAACAACCATTGAAAAAAAATAAAGCAAACAACATGAAGAATTATATTATACAAAAACCAAAACTAATCTTCACTCACTCAGATACCTCTCAAAACCAAGCAAAGACAACACAAAACAATATATCATAGCAAACACATATGGACCCTTTACCAACCTCAAATCTCCCAGTACGGCCGGTCACCGAGGGAGAGTTAGACCAAAACCCTTCAAGGAAGAAATCTATGCTAGAAAAAATCAACTTAAATATCTGTACTTTTAACGTTAGGACATTATCATCAGCAGAAAAACTTCTCGAGCTAAAGACAGCATTACAAAACATCAACCATGACATACTAGGATTGAGTGAAATTCGCAGACTTGGAGAGAATATTATCGAAGATGATGAATACATAATTTACCACATAGGCAAAACCAAAGGCTTGTACGGTGTCGGCTTCCTAGTCAAGAAAAAATATAAAGAAAATATTAAAACATTCACTGGAATATCAGAGAGAGTCTGTGTACTAGAAATAGAACTAGGAAACGTACCTTTTGCAATAATACAGGCATATGCACCTACAGAGAGCTCACCGCAAGAAGACTTAGACAGTTTCTATGAGGATCTGGCGAAAGCTCATGACTCTATCACCACAAAATATATAATATCTATGGGAGATTTCAATGCACAAATCGGGATCCCTAAAAAACATGAACATGTAGTCACTGGTAAGTATGGTTATGGGAACAGAAGTATACGAGGAGAAAGACTCATTCAATACGCATACGAGTACAATATGAAGATAGTTAACACCATGTTTAAGTTGAAAGATATTAATAGATGGACGTGGATCTCTCCAGATAAAAATACAAGAAACGAGATTGATTATATCATGACCACGAAACCTCATTTGTTTTCTAAGTATGAAGTGCTATCTTCATTCTCTTTTGGTTCAGACCACAGATTACTGCGAGCTACGATTAACTTGAACTCAGTGAAAAAGAGTAGGCGTAACTTTTCTAACACATCAACAACACTGAAAACAATGAAAGAGCAAGATACATACCTGAAAAACCTGGACAGTTATATACCAGAACTTATAACAACATCTGAAAACTATAATGCGGATGAATACTGCAAAAAAATCATGCACTCTATATTCGAAAGTTTAAAAGGTATTAAACGGAAAGAAAGATGTAGAATCTTGTCAGAAAAGGCACTGGAGCTCATGAAAGAAAGAAGTAAACTTCAAAATAAACAAAACTTGAACAAGGCCGATAAAGAAGAGCTGAAAAAACTTTATAAAATTACAAATAAAGAAATAAAAAGTTGCTATGCGACGTACAGAACAAACACTATTCGAAGACACCTTGAAAAATCTAGATCCGCCAAAAAAGCATTTAAAGAATTGAATAGATCAAAAACATGGATTCCTTCACTTCAGCCCAGCCCGTCTTCTTCTACCAAATGTAAGTCAAGATTAGAGATTATAAAAGTGGCTACAGACTTCTATACTAAACTATATAGTCAACCTGACTCAGTCGAACAAAGTTATGTTATTCGTCAATATAAGGATACCTCCCATGTCGAAGGGTTTTCAGAGCCTGAAATCCTGAAACAAATAATGAAGCTTAAGTCAGAAAAAAGCCCGGGACCTGATGGGATCACAAACGAATGTATCAAAGTTGCAAAGACTCTATTACTAACACCTATCACACTACTATGGAACAAAATATTAAATGAAGAAGTTGTGCCACATCTATGGACAGAATCTGAAATCACACTGCTGTATAAAAAAGGCGACCCAGCAGATATAGGAAACTATCGCCCAATAAGTCTTATGCCTTGTCTCTACAAATTATTTGCCTCATGTCTGCTTGAAAGAATATCCTCAACCATTGACATACACCAGCCGATAGAGCAGGCCGGATTCAGAAGTGGTTTCAGCACAGTGGATCACATCCAAGTAGTGGACCAGGTGATAGAGAAATATCTAGAGTTCCGTAGACCATTGTATGTAGCTTTCATTGACTACAAAAAAGCCTTTGATTCTATATCACATAACAGCATCTGGGAAGCATTGAATACCCAAAATATAAATGAAAAATACATAAACATCTTAAAAAACATTTATACCAATAGTTCAAGTAGAGTCAGGTTAGACAGAACAGGTATAAAAATCAACATAAACAGAGGAGTGAGACAAGGCGACCCGATTTCCCCAAAACTGTTCATAGCAGTCCTACAACATATAATGAAAAATTTACCATGGTCTAAACAAGGCATAATCATGGATGGAAATTTCCTAAGCCACCTTAGGTTCGCTGACGACATCATCTTGTTTTCTGAAAGTCCACAACAATTAAACAACATGTTAAACGACCTACATCAAGTTAGTATAAAAGTTGGACTAGAAATGAACCTCGACAAAACAAAACTTATGACCAATCACCACATGATAGCCATCTCAGTAAATAACATCCCTCTAGAGTTTGTACAAAAATATATCTATCTAGGCAAACAGATATCTTTTAGCAAAGAAAGAAATATAGAAGAAGTAGACAGAAGAATAGCAATCACCTGGAAGAAGTACTGGGCTAATAAAGAAATATTCAAATCGCAGCTCCCGCTACCGACCAAAAAAATTGTTATGGACTCAGATATACTACCATGTCTCACCTATGGTTGCCAATCTTGGACGCTTGATCTCAGAACCAGAAACAAAATACAGACTACGCAGAGAAGAATGGAGAGAAGCTGCCTAGGTTTAAAATTAAAAGACAGGGTGAAGAATGTAAACATTCGCAGGAAAACAAAAGTAACAGACGCCTTAACTTTCTCGCTACAACGAAAATGGAAGTGGGCTGGTCACGTGGCCAGGTATGCTGACGATAGATGGACCTTAAGATCATTAAAATGGATTGGACCACGAGGCACTAGAGCGAGAGGCCGGCCATGTGCCAGATGGGCAGATGAAATAATTGCAACAGCAGGAGGAAGTTGGCTAGTCACAGCTACAGACAGAGAAAAGTGGAATTCCTTGGAGGAGGCTTTTACCCGAAAGGGGTCCATACAAAATAATTAACCGTTTTTTTATTTTATAGATTATTATGAATGTATCAATTTTAGTTTTTTTTTTTATTTTATTTTGTAAAAATCAAATTTTTTCATTATAATTTCACTATTTATTGTAATTTTGTATGGAATTAATTAAAGCTTTATTATTATTATGACACTTTATTCGATGAAATTCTCGGGTCTAGCCCGGACATTTGGTAGGCATTGGTGGAGCCGAAGCCAACACCAAGAGGCCCTGTTGAATATAAAAAATACAATTATGGAATATGTATAAAAAGTAATATGAAACTATTGTACAGTATAGGATTAAAAAAGTCTGGGCTATTGAGGTGAACAACTTGTGGATGGAATAACAGATCTATAGAATGAGAAACGGCACCTGCCTTATCCTGTCTCATCTCAAAATATATTTAGGCAGGTGATGACTTGCCACCCACTGAATGGGCCCCCCATAAAGGCTGCCGTATCTTGGCACCGGAGGGGCAACATCGGCGTGGGTGGCTTAGGGTGTAGAGAGGTGTGCTGCACTTTCACTAAGAGCTACTCGCGGCGTTATGCCCTTTAACACTTCCACCCTGGAGCTTAGATTCTTAGCTCTTGCGGTTTCCACCCCTGGACGGCCGATTAAGGCAAGCCAGGGGTCAGGGGTCTCATTTAGCCCCATGGAATCGGGGTACGCGGTGTCGCTACTCACCGACGGCTCGCCATAAAGCCGCCCCTGCGTTTTTATTATTATTATTATTATTATAAACCTGGCTTAAACATGTTTTGATAAATTTTTAGTACAGGAAACCCAAGTTAAACATGTTTTGTTCGATTTTTAGCACAGGAAACCCGGCTTAAACATGTTTTGATAGATTTTTAGCACAGGAAACCCGGCTTAAACATGTTTTTTTACATACAATACAATACATTTATTTCCAAAAAACTTAAAAAACACTATATTTTGTAACCTATGTTATATACTAACTAATAATTATAATATTTACACGAGAATGTTATGAGATAAAAGATAATAAAATAAAGATAAATTTAGTTTTTTTTTTTTACAATTCTCATTTGAGTCTAGTAGGTAGATCAGAAGCAGTTGTGCTAGGTAAAACCTGTGTTACAGCTGCTATAACATAACATTTTAGGTTATTTGTTTACTCAAATTTTTGACACAGGAGTGCTGGTTTTTATTGGGCATCCGGTTTACGTGTCTGTTTGTTCGTCAGATCGTCGTGGTATTCGAACCCGTTCACGCGCGGCAGCTACACGTACGATGGCGTGGATACGCCGAAGCACCCCACAGCCCGGGCCGACCTCGCGCGGCCCCTGGTGGACTCCGCTGGCGAACCGAGGCTCCTGTTCGCGGGAGAGGCGACGGACGCCACGCATTTCTCCACAGGTACGCTATATCATGTATCATCATTTCAGCCATAAGACGTCCACTGCTGGACATAGGCCTCCCCCTTTAACCTCCACACTGAACGACATCCTGCCATCGATCCATCTAGTGGGAGCCCTACCTAAGGTGCGTCTTCCGGTTTGTGGTCTCCACTCAAGAACCTTTCTTCCCCATCGGTCATCAGTTCTTCGAGCGATGTGGCCTGCCCATTGCCACTTCAACTTGCAGATTTTAATAGCTATGCCGGTGACTCTGTATCTTTGGCGAATTTATCGCGAGTGGAGGGGCTCAGACAACACGCAGTTGTCTCGGGAGGAGCCGTAGCGCAGTGCTGAGGGCTCCGGTGCGTTCCTCTGGAGTTCCCGGAACCCTCTTGTCAAGCACTAAGGCTGGTCACCGGGGGGGTTTTAATGGGTACAATCGCACATAACCTGGCTGCACCCCAATGCAGCCGGGTATCTATGAAAAATTTCCATATCGACAAAAAAAAACTATTTAAGGCCCAGAATATGTCGCACCCACAGAAAAAAGGCCATGGCCCACTTGGAAAACCCTGTTGTGAAGTGGGCAGAAGTCGAGATGGCCAGTTTAAAACTAATAATAACGTTTGTAATTCCAGTTCACGGTGCCGTTGATTCCGGTCTACGTGAAGCAAGGCGGCTGCTTCCCACCAGCAAGATATAAACCTACTCGTGAAAAGCCTGCAAAGCTCTGGTTTCCTAGGATAGCGGTGCAGTCATGAAGGCCCTCTTTCCTCTTTCCCTACTAGCAATTTTGGTCGTTCTTAACCGACTTCCAAAAAGGAGGTTATCAATTTGACTGTTTTTTTAATGATTATTTTTTTATTTGAAAGCTGGTGCTTCCCGTGTGGTCAAAGTTCAATTTGGTCCAGTTCTGACATTTTAATGAATTCGGTTTTTTATATTGTGTAAACGGGACCACACGGGAAGCACCAGCTTTCAAATTAAAAAAAATAATCATCAAAATCGGTTCACCCAGTTGAAAGTTCAGAGGTAACAAACATTAGAAAAAAAAAACAGTCGAATTGAGAAACTCCTCCTTTTTGGAAGTCGGTTAAAAGACGGCAGTCTTTACGGTGATGAAATGTAGAACATTTTGGTAGGAAACCAGAGCTGGGTGTCAATTCCGCTAATTAACGTAAAATCACATTGTTTTGCCACTCCCACGACTCTCAATTAAGATTGTGGCAAAAAGGGTATTCTGCTAAATCTACAATGTCGTTTCAGTTGTGTGTCAAGGGAATCGTGTGGGAATTGCGTTCGATGTTGCCTGTCAAAATCTACCACGAGTTGTATTATTTTATACCAAACTATCATTGTTTTTTTTGTCACTTAAATGATTATATTATAGATTGTATTGATTGTACATATCTTCCTCGTCAATATAATACACCAAACATAATTTTAAAATGTAATTTAAGGAAAAAACAGTAAAAATACGGATGATGAGGCGGTATGGCCTAAAGGCTTTAGCCTGCCCGATGAGCAAAAAAGTATTCCACTGGCACGCCATTACCGTACAGAATACCAAATATGTCAATAAGAACTGTCAGACAGTTCGATGGCAAGCCATTGGAAAGCAACTGGTCTTAAATAACTAGCAGAATATCAAATGTCGAAAACAATTCCGACGAGACACTACCGACACTCATTTGAAACGTTTGACAAATAGCAGAATTGACACCTTGGACTTAGGCCTTGATAATTTCATACCAGTATATACCTCACATCAGGGACCATTCAAGTATTAGCGTAAGCAGAATAGGTTAGATGACTGATTTTTTTAAATTGTACTATTAAAATGTAACCCATAAATATAGCTGCTGCGCTCCGCGGTTTCACCCGCGTGGTGATGTATATCGGTGATGATGATGATGAAAAGTAGCCTATGTGTTAATCCAGGACATAAGCAATGTATATTCCAAATTTCATCCAAATCCATCCAGCCGTTTCTGCGTGATTGAGTAACAAACATCCATCCATCCAAACTTTCACATATATGATATTAGTGTGATTAATGAAACCAAAGTGAAAATATCATCTAAAATAAGCGACTTATAAGCAGTTTCTTCAGTCTTCCCGTGAACATGGTGCATGTAACTGCGCCGAAATATCGGGAGCTCCTTCCACAACCTTACCACGGTAAATATCCCGTAAATAATCATATAACTTTAGTGAACAACCATGATAGTTTAAAACAGTGATTAACTTATAAGCATTTTAATATAATGCTAGACAGAGCGCGAAACAGCAAATTATGACGTCACTTCTCAGTACGCCATATCTATACTATCTATCACACTAATATTATAAATGCGAAAGTTTGTGAGTGTGTGTGAGTGTGTATGTTTGTTACTCCTTCACGTTAAAACGGCTGGACGGATTTGGATGAAATTTAGAATAGAGATAGCTTATGTCCTGGATTATAACATAGGATACTTTTCATCATCACCGATTTTCATCACCACGCGGGTGAAACCGCGGGGCGCAGCTAGTATACTAATATTATAAAGAGGAAAGATTTGTACCTATTTTTGTATGTTTGTAATGAATAGGCTCCGAAACGACTGAACCGATTTGAAAAATTCTTTCACTGTTGGGAAGCTACACTATCCCCGGGTGACATAGGCTATATTATATTTTGTAGCGAGGCCGAAGGCCGAGCTTACACCCGTGCGAAGCCGGGGCGGACGGCTAGTACATTATATTCTGACAAGTATGGCGCACAGAGGCGTGACGTCATTTTTTATTTGTGGGAACGGGACAGAGAAAACTCTACCAAAAACTTTAAACGCTTGTATATCAGAACATTAATAACCGATTTAATTATTTTTTTTTTCAGTAAACATATTATATTTAATTAAATTCTTCATTAAAGCTATTTGTTTCTAAGGTTGCCTGGAAGAGATCGCTTATAGCGATAAGGCCGCCAATTGTTTCACTAGTTTTTTATGTACGTTTATAATTTTTGGTGTGAACAATAAAGAGTTTTCTATTCTATTCTGTTTCAATGATATAAACATCAGTCATCTACCCTATTATAATAATTATAAACCCCCTGTTAGCAAAAGTAACCAAAGACCCGAATCCGTATTAAAATAAGCATAGCAAAGACTCCATTTTGGGTTTATGTTATACTTGATTCACACACACATCATCAGCCAATTAACGTCCACTGTTGGACAAGGCCTTCCTCATAGAGAGGGGTGTTGCCATAATCCCCACGCTTGGCAGGCGGCTTGGGGATCGCAGTACGTTCACCGTGTACTATTAGGACGCTGCTGCTCATCCTCCGGTGGTTCTGGTCGCAGTTTTAGGACATACCCGGGTCCGACATTATACTTGATTGGCCCCTAATAAATCAAATAAATTTAAAACTATCAATACTTATAATTGTCAATTAAAAGCCGACTTCAAAATGAGCAAATGCGCAATTTCGTTTATGACATTCAGTTATTTTGATAACCAAATTACTAAACCGATTTTGATGAAATTTATATGGGACCACCTCTGAAGTATGGCCTACCAAACAAAAAAAGGAAGCATAAAAATCAATTCATAATTGGCGGAGGAAACGGTGAAAAAACTTTTTTTTAATACAGTGGAGCATAGAAGCTCCTCCTTTTTTGAAGTCGGTTAAAGAGACAGATAATTTTATTTGTGTATTTTTTTTATGATACTGACGAGACGAGCTAAGTCGCTCGCCTGATGGCTCTTCACGCTTGCCCATAACAGCACAATGACACTCAGAATTTTGAACTTCAACAGTTCAAAACCCTGGATGGCAATGCACCGCACTCGTCACCCCGAGATATAAGATGTCAAATCTCTGTGTGCCCTGTAATTTCGCTGGAAACATTGCCCTTCAATCCGGAACACAGTAGTGTTTGCACACTATTGCTTGGCGGTTGAATAACTGGCAAAGGTGTGGTACTTCCCCAGGCGGACCCCTGCAAAAGAGTCCTACCACTACAAACTACAAGATTAAATTTAGTGTGTTGTAGTACAGGGGCCTTACCCCTAGCTTCACTTTTGCGAGCCAACTTTTGGTAGGTACCTGATAGGTACCTAAAATTAACCAACTTATTTAAGCTGCATCGTTTAAAAGCGTCTAACTTGAATGAACGATAATCACACGCATAGTAAAACGGATTTTAGTTCATTCAAGTTAGACGCTTTTAAACGATGCAGCTTAAATAAGGTGGTTAATTTTAGGTACCTATCAGGTACCTACCAAAAGTTGGCTCGCAAAAATAGAGCTAGGGGTAAGGCCCCTGGAAGGACATTCGACCTACATAGAGTGTTGGCTGTCAGGTCACGTGATCAATGAAAATCATATTTTTAAGCTATTGCATAGCTTCTATCGCGGGCCTTGAGCGTGGAGACCGAATCCAGAAATTCCGTAACGAAAATAACCTGACACCCCCCACTCCGACCTCTCACCGCTAGATGGCGTTGTAAAATATGTTTGATAAAAGAACGACATACATAGAGTTGTAAAACCTACATAATTTTATTTGTTACAAATAAATAAATAATTATAATTGCATAAGTTGATAAAAAATGCTGTGCAATAGCTTTACCGCAGCAGTCCCCGAGTGACACACGTCTTTTTTTTTTTGGTATTTTTCTGAAAATCGGGACTTTATTTTTTTATATATTTTAAATAATAATCTTCTAGGATTACACCAGCACGAATTATATTATTAATGCAGTCAAATACCCTATTACCTTTTTATACAAAATCGATATTAATAATTAAATAAATAGTCAATACTTCTCATTATTTTATTTCGTATTAATATATGGAGCCATCCATAAATTACATTACTTGACAGTCCCGTTAGCTCAGATGGTAGTGTACCTGTCTTCTGCGCTTGGGGGCGTGGGTTCGATTCCCACCTAGGACAAACATTTGTGTGATGAACATATGTGTTTGTTCTATGTCTGGATGTTAATATTTATTTAAGTACCTATGTATTTAAAAATACATATGTATGTATATCAGTCTCTGGCAGCCATATTACAAGCTTTGCTTAGTTTGGGGTCAGATGACCATGTGTGCAATAATGTCCCAGATATTTATTACACAAATTCCATTTCATTTTACACCGACCTACCTACATGTGACGTCACTACTTATAATTGAAAATAAACCGGGCAAGTGCGAGTCGGAATGACGCACGAAGGGTTCCGCACCATTATCTATAAAAACGCCAAATAATCATATCTGTTGTATGGGAGTCCCCTTAAATATAAAAATTATTTTAATTTAATTATTTATTTTTAAAGTCAATATATAACTAAATATTCTGTGAATATTTCATGCGTCTACCTGTTGCCGTTATCAATATCGAGCAAAAAAATCACGTTTGTTGTATGGGAGCCCCTTTAAATATTTTAGTATTTGTTGTTATAGCGGCAACAGAAATACATCATCACTAAAAATTTCAACTGTCTAACTATCACGGTTCGTGAGATACAGCCTGTGTCCATAGTACGAGCACTTGCGAAAAAGTATTCGTTCCGTAAACGATAGCATAATGTATAAAAAATTGAACAGCGCCTCTATCGGACGTAAAGGGAAACTGAATTTTTCATACTTACATTTGCTATCGTTTACGTAACGAATACTTTTTCGCAAGTTCTCGTACTAACCCTACTGGTGACAGACGGACGGACAGCGGAGTATTAGTAGCGGAGTTCTTAGTCTTAGTTGGGTACGGAACCCTAAAAATCACGATAAAATAAAACTTATTTTCGCTTTGTTATGCAAAGCAAACTGAAAATAGACGAAGGTCAAAGAATGTTGTCGTAAACAAAAATAATAAATAAATCTATGGAAAGGGAAAAACGGACCATAAACAACCGTAGATAACTATTTTATTGTAGCTTCGATCAAAAAATCTTGATTTCCCCGAATATCATTTTTTATTTCTTGTTCGGATACACATAGAGCTGAAATCAATAGATATATCTTTGAGACTTACAAAATATAAAACAATAGCTTAGTCAGGTTTAAGAAATATTCTAATTATTCTGCAAATGAAGATTCATAAAACTCCATTCGAAGATAAGCAGTGAATGTCTTATTACATTAGATAAACACCTTGCAAACTTTACAAGTACTTAGCGTATCCGATTCACTTTTCCAGTGAACGTGTAAGAGTTGCCAGTTTCTAAGAAAATACCTGTACTGTGGGAACTTTTAGTGAGATGAAATGTTGACGTATTAGGACAATTCAATTCGTTATTTAGTAAATAGTTTAGTCCAAAATGTTACTTACTTATTCTGTGATCTAAACTACTAAATATAATACACAAATGAATCACATTAAAAACCGATTTCAATAATGTATGAAAAACATAATAAGTGCCTATAAAATTTGAGGGTTGCCCTCGATTTCCCTGGGATCACATCATCAGATCCTGACTTGATGATAATAGGACCAAATTGTATTATGCCCTACCGAACAAAAGTTTTTTTTATTGAAATCGGTCAACGGTTGGCGGAAAATCGGTGAACATAAATTTTGAAGTCTTTTCGTTTGAATTGAGTATTATAAGAAAATATAACTATACCATAATCTACTGGTCAACGATGTAAAACGACCTTGGGCCTGATTCCATAACAACAAATACACTCGTGACGCGGCGCGTTAAGTTAACTTCAAAAAGTTGGACTTTATGTCCTAAGGAATAGAGTCCAAATTTTTTGAGGTTAACTAAACATGCCGGGTTACGTGCGTGTTTAAGTAATGGAATCAGGGCCCTTTGCCCTTATTTATTAACTACAAACACGCTCGTAACCCTGGGGCGTTAAGTTGGCCTTTATTTCCTAGGCCATAGAGACCAAATTTTAGAGTGGCCCTTGTGGTATGTTATATTGGCGGTTTCCTGCTGAGCCTGGAAGATATCACTTATAGCATTAAGATATGCTGCCAGTTGTTACTCTAGCTTAAATTCATATTGTCCGAGCGAATCTCTTAGAGTTAACAAAACATATCACTAAGGCGTTTGTCATTCTGGGTGACAACAAAGAAAGATAGCAAGAAATATATATAATTTTTCTAGCTACGCCCCGCGGTTTCACCCACGTACTGATGAAAAACAGTGATGATGATGAAAAGTAGTATATGTGTTAATCTAGTCTAGGAAAGAAGCCATGTATAATTCCCATTCAAATCTATCAAGCCGTTTCTGCATGAAGGTGTGACAAACATACACACACACAACCACAAACTTTCGCTTTTATAATACTAGTATTATTATACATACTAGCACAGAACATTATTTTCTAGTCACTAGTATAATCATCACCTAAAACTTACGAATATTTCGTATGAAAAATCGGGTATTTCTATACTGGTATCCTAGCAACACTGACACTGTGTGTTGTGTCACAACTCTGTATACTTCACTGACAGGACAGGACAGTGTGTGTAGTAGTGAGTGAGTGACGGTCATACGGCGTTGAGCGGTTCTTTTTAAAACTCAATTTTTCGTCCGTAGTTTTGTCGTAATTCGCGCTAATCCGAGTTAAAAATGAGTAAAGACAACGAGGTTACTAAAGCTCTGGCTTTGGATTGTGAAATGGTTGGCACTGGACATCAAGGCAAGATCAGTATTGTCGCCAGAGTATCTTTAGTTAACGAGTATGGATACTGCGTTTACGACGTCTTTGTGAAGCCTACAAAGCCGGTAAGAAGGGCAAATAGGTACTTGGATAAACGATTATCGTAATCATGATTATTATTCGGCAGAGCAGCACAAGCGGCGCAAATATGCTAACCTCGGCAGTGGTTACATATTTGAGGCGTTTGGGGTCGAGACATTGGGCCCTTGGGGACCGGGAGCTCACCTCATTTTCAAAAATCTTTCAGAGCGTCTGGTTAACGCGACGCGTGACCAAAATGCTGGCGTGTATCTGGCTCAACGTATAAGCATTGCCATTCAACGTGGTAATGCCGCCAGCATGCTGGGTACGCTGCCAACTGATAGTGGGCTTGAGCATTTGGATTGTCTTTAGACCTTCCAACGGTCTATGGACAGTCTAATTGTTTATTTAGTGTTAGTTTTAGCTAGTATTTTGATTAGTTAATAAAAGCACTTGCCGCGTTAAAAAAAGGATTATTATTTAAAGATATTATGGTATGGTCGCTAGGACGATACACGGCGCGGGTAGACTTTGGTCCAAAACTGCCAGAAATAGAGAAGAATAGAAAAAATTGGCGGAGGCTTTTACCAGTACACATCACATCATCTGCCAATTAACGTCCACCGTTGGACAAGGCCTCCCTCATAGAGAAGGGTGTTGCCATAATCCCCACGCTTGGCAGGCGGCTTGGGGATCGTAGTACGTTCACCGTGTACTATTAGGACGCTGCTGCTCATCCTCCGGTGATTCTGGTCGCAGTTTTAGGACATACCCGGGTCTACCGGTTTTACCGGTACACGTGGTGTACATGTTATACCTAAATATTAGAAGATAATAATTAAAAAACTAATATAATTGTAAGTAAATATCTACTAACATAGATTATATGGCTGTCGTTCAGTGTGGAAGTTAAAGGGGGAGGTCAGAGGGCCTCTTCTGGCTGATGATCATGATGATGACATCTTAAATTTGTAGTTTTCTGTACAGGGTTATGCTGATTGGGTGTACTAAGCGGAAAGTGGTCAATAGTACCTACCCATTATTAAGAATACTTACCTACCTACTATGGGAGCAATTCTGAAATAATCACACAATTTTTTTCGAAATCGCTCGCCTGATGGCTGTTCACGCTTGCCCATAACAGCTCAATGCCACTCACAATTTTGAACTTCAACAGTTCAAAACCCTGGATGGCAATGCACTGCGCTCGTCACCCCGACATATAATAGATGTCAAATCTCTGTGTGCCCTGTAATTTCGCTGAATCCGGAACACAGTAGTGTTTGCACACTACTGCTTGGCGGTTGAATAACTGGCAAAGGTGTGGTACTTCCCCAGGCGGACCCCTGCAAAAGAGTCCTACCACTACATAAATAATATATACCTATAAATTCACACGCCGAGTAACGGCAAAATAGGAGAATGAAATATAAAATACCTAAGGTCAGTGTATAACCCTATTTTTGTGAATAAATTTCATTTAGGTGTTCGAGCCTTCGCTTGAACCACATTGAGATTAGCCTTTCATATTCGTCATCTATATCTGCCATCCTTGTCTTTCATAACGTATTTTTCCTAATGTACTTCCTATATCTGTCCTCCTCTAGCATTATTGTGGGCAGCGCTCGGCGGCCATTTGCTTCAGTACGCTTTTGATATTCGTCGTGAAAGCACGTGAAGCAAACTTCGTATCAAAACATAAGCTTACTCTTGTATTCACCAATACAGATTGTTATTAAAGCATATAAAAAGCAACTTACTCGGCACCCTGGTCCAATGACGAGTTGTTCCGCTCGGCGCCTCAAGGCCCAGCGACGATTTTACGGCTCGGCGCCTCAAGGCCCAGCTACGACTTTTTCCGCTCGGCGCCGCAAGGCCCAGTGACGACTTTTTCCGCTCGGCGCCTCAAGGCCCAGCGACGAGTTATTAGCATGTTGCTAGCAGAATCGAGACAAATACTACGATGCCTTATTTTGAGACGTCAGAAGGTCTCGTCGTCTCAAATTGAGACAACAGCTGTCTCGTCGTCTCAAATTGAGACAACAGCTGTCTCGTCGTCTCAAATTGAGACAACAACTGTCTCGTCGTCTCAAATTGAGACGACAGTTGTCTCAGATCGAAACGTCAGCAACATCAGTAACAACAGTTGAGACGTCGTCGCGTCGGTAGTCTCAGTCAAGATACTAAAACCTTGGCTTGAGAAAACAGTTGTCTCAAATTTAGACGACAGCAGTCTCAAACATGATGACCGTCTCGTAGTACCTATCACTGTTTTATGTGTTACCAATGTAACAGCCAGGCGCGGATCCACCGTTGTGGGTACGATGGGCATGCCCACAACCCTAATACGTGACTTGTGACGTCACACTTTTACGATCTATATAGATGGATTGGATTATAATAATATATAAGTACCTACAGGCAGATGTATTTATGTTGCTGCTATAACAACAAATACTAAATAAAAAACAGGGGCTCCCATACAACAAACGTGATTTTTTGCCCCCGTTTTTATAGATGGTACGGAACCCTTCGTGCGCGAGTCCGACTCGCACTTGGCTGGTTATTTATAAACATTTCCTTTGTAGGAATGCACTATATCTATCATGCACGATCCAGTTCATACGCTGACTCGCCGATTTTCGGGTGGCTAGGACCACAACCTTTTTTGAGGGCGGGATCCGCGCCTGATAACAGCATGGATTTGCTTTCGGAATAAGGATGTAGCATTTGAGGCAATGGTCAATTCAATCCCAGAACCAGAACCAGAACCTCCCAGATGAATGGAGACATGGGACGTATATAATTACTCATCATCATCATTTCAGCCTATCATGTTCCCACTGCCTCAGGCCTTCTCTCAGAGAGAGGATGGGCCCAATTCACCATGCTGGCCTAGTGCATGCTGGTATAATACCTTATATTGGTCATATTCGGAGGCAACCAAATTCCCACAGCGATGGAGACAAAGTTATGATTTGTTGTCCCCACTGTGGACATAGCACGGACCTTTAACCCCTCTGCGCCTTTGCTGTTCGACCAAAACTACAGAGCTTTATGTGCAATTATTTCATTAGGCACTAGATAGAGCGCAAATGTATTCTCCTCACAACATTGTGGATAACATTCACAGACCTTCTTACGGCTTTAAACAGATGCTTCTTCAAATCCCGATAGTGAGCCAAGGGTGAAAATAGCTAAAGTTAAAGTAGAGGTTCACCATTCCAAACGCACGCATAAATTGTACCTCATGCTTGGCGCCAGTTCTAGGACGCAGCGACCACCTTCTAACCACAGTACTCAGTCAGCAAATGACCTTGATAGGCGAACGATTACGAATGATTTACGAGATGGACATATTCATATTCATTTATTTTTACTAAACATAGCATTATGTTACAGATACTTATAAATATCCAATGCGCTGACATGTCATGTCTCGCCCTATTTGGGTTGACGAGCGCACCACCAGCTTGTACGAAACTAACAAACTGGATCGCTTAGAAGTTAAGGCAAAATCAGCTCTGTATGATTGTCTACTCAGACTATTTTCTGATGAAATTGACGGCTTGAGAAAAGGTTCGTCAAAACACAATGGTCATAGATAACTCATATCCCAAAGCACTTTTCCAAAAGGGTTGCATAGATGATCTTTTGAGGAAGAATCGATGAAGCTGGTTAGACTCAAAAGTAATTCCTGGCAAGTTGAATATTGCATCACTAACGGTAGTCCCACAGAAAAACTCCAGAGCAGCCTGATCCAAAAAAATATATACATATATAAAGTTGGCCGTCACGGTTCGCCCGGCAGATGTGAAACATGACGGCATAAGATAGCATATGACATCACATCCATCATGGCATACGAATCGGTTTTACTGCCAAGGCGCGTCAACAAATGTTTCACATCAAAAATATGGTAGAGGGAAAACGTTCTCAGACTATCTCCTATTCATCATGCTGATTAATCAATGTTTGTCACACCACCGCGATGCTGCAGGCGAGGGTTTGGTTGCGATTTCAAACAGCCGTCGTTTATGGGGCAGATGGACGCACAATCAAAAGAGATGGCATAGGATTCTCAGAGAACCCCATTTTCAGAATTATAGTTCCCGACAACTAAACCACAAAAAATAAACAAACAGGGCGGTACGATGTCCACAATATCGTTAAAGGCCACTACGAGAATTCTTCAACTTTGCGAGAAAAATGCAATATTACCTATATGCTCGTCACATCATGGGGGATTACAAAGGGTTAGCAGACAGTTTATTTAAGGAGACGGTTCTCCCAGTGCGAATGGCACCTTAGCCAATTGAGGACAAATATTTCGAAATGTTCGGCACGCCGGACATAGATTTGTTTGCATGAGTGAGGTATGCAGTAGTACCTATTTACGCAAGAGATGATGTTGCTGACATTAACATGCAATCCCAGCAGAGTACTAACCCCAAACTATTAACTTACAAAACCATTCTTACTGCATAATACACCCCGGATTATGAATTTTTCCCTACCAGCACATACCTGAGCCAACCCAACTCCTTGAAATATCGGAGTGAGGCTCTGGGGCGCTGGCACAGTTTCATGGAGCATTATATAAGATGCCAGAAGCAACAAGTTCCTATCTGGCTTTCTATCAGAAACAAATGACCGGTCCCAAGCTTCCCCGGCCTTCTATGCCTCAAACTGCCTTCTTTAGCAGAGATCATTGTCGACTAGAAATCGACCACCATTCTCGAGAAGTGTGACCTCACTTGCGGAGCATTCTTAAAAGACCTAATATAAAATAAAATGATTTTTCAAGAATTAAGGACTAAATAGTATTCATAAAGTCATGAAAAATAAGCTAGGAAAAGATTTCGTCACTCAAAGTTTAGGAAGACATCCTTAGGAAGACATCAGATGTTCTTCCTACTTCAAAAGGTGTGCAGTCCTCGACATGAAGTAATTTAAGAACGTAGATATATCTACATACACCGAAGAAAGCTCTTCGGTGACATCTTGCATGACATTTCAGAATTGGTTAAAGATCAAGACATCTACGAGTACAAGTTATTTCAGTAGTAGTTCACAAAGTATATCAGAATCAGCAACACGAAAACCGCAAACCGCGAGACAATACCCCTTAAAAAAAAAAGACCCATTTTAGGGAGAAAATGAGGGAAGGGGAGAAACTGATGGTTTCGTAGCGGGTCGCCTTATTCTACACAAATTAAAGGCAGGCATCCAAAAGTATTGTAATGACGATAAAAAAGAGAACCCCCTCTAAAAAGTACCTATTACAATGTTCTTTTCTCAACCCGAGCTTTCGACTAGTGAACCAGCTAGTTCTTAGGAATCGGAGATATAATAATGGAAATCGGTATCTCACCACAGCTTAAGTATTTCTATTTCTCTATAATGCAAATTTACGGGTGGATTATACTGATGGATATACGGATTTACGGAGCAGGAAATGGCAATGTAATCTAAGATAGATCTTCCCTCCACCAGCGCTAATATAATACCCCTAGCGTCACCTAGAAACAAAAATAACTTTTAAACTCAGAGCCTTCTGAAAACCGCCGATTTACAACAAAAGGCGAAAGGAGCAGTGTTGCAGATACCTAACCTACGCATGAACCTCATTGATTTCCGCACAAACCTCTCTCCACCAGGTGTGTGACAGCTAAACCTGAGAGGTTTGGATGGTTCGGGCTGGTCAAAACAGGTGAAGGACTGGTGCGAAGCTGAAATCAAATTCTTAGAAGCATCTTGGAGGCAATCTACACTTCAAACCTACAGACCTATTCGGCAGCGATGGCGTCAATTGTCACTTGATTACAGTATATATATACAACATATACAGATAAATCCCAAACGAAGAGACCTAGCTAAGTACCTATGTTACCTTTACATGGCGGTAAAGCTGTTATAGTTCCTTAGTCAATAGCTTTGCACAAATCGGTCGTTGCTAACTTCAGCAACCACCTTCGCGCATGGGAACTCAGCTCACATCAACGAGTATTAAAAGGCACCTTTGCTGACAGTCCACTCCACTTGCAAAGAAGATTCTATCGTGGAAAATTAAAGATCACTTGTTATACTTACAAATTTGATGACGAAAGCCCCTTCACAGTCACATATTGTTCTTCTTCTGACTTTTGGCAGAAGGGTTCATGATTTCACTTTACTGAGCCTACAGAGAGCACACAAAGAAAGTGAAGATGGATCCACATTTTGACCCAAATTGGGGTCCCAAAAACAGACTTTTTAATGTGGTATTGTAAAAATGTACAAGAAACCTTAGAAAAACAGCTTGATCTAGTAGTTTAGATTAGGAAACTAAGAAGCATCTCATCTGATTCACGCACACCTAAATTGATTGAGAAATCTTATTACAACCAGAAGTAATACCTACAGCAAAAGATGCATGCCACACCATTGTTTTACCACCATTTTTAGGCTGCATCGGAACACTGCTTAAAGTAGCCGGTATTTCCACCTCACAAACCATTTTCAGAGCAGTATGTCTGGGTCAACGCAACCAAAGCATAGATTTCATCAAGAAATCTTTAATAGGAGGAATTAGCGGTCATGAAACAGTTTATTTAATTACTATTTCAGATAAATTAAAAGCACCCCTAGATGTAGCTAAAATATAAATGCAAAATTTTCGCCAATTACATAACAGATAGGTACTAAAAATAAAATAAAAACAGTAGTTAACATATTTATGTAGGCACTTATTTTAAGTGCAGATAATATTTTGTTGACTATCTTGGATCAATATATTTATGTTCTTTTCTTCTTACAAGTCTTCACAGGGATTAGAATTATTTACCTCTTTGATTGAAATTTTACAAAAATGTAAAACTCACAGTACGCTTTTCTTGTGGCAGCGCCGGCAGATAATAAACACGTCTCAATGTGGTTCAAGCGAAGGCTCGAACACCTAAATAGAACCGTTTTCCCCCCGAAGGGTAGAAAACGGATATTTAGGTTTCAGCCGCAGCTTGAACCACACAGTTTAATAGCCTTGCCGGCTCAAGGTACTGAAGCAAATGGCCGCCGAGCGCTGCCCACAATAATGCTAGAGGAGGACAGATATAGGAAGTACATTAGGAAAAATACGTTATGAAAGACAAGGATGGCAGATATAGATGACGAATATGAAAGGCTAATCTCAATGTGGTTCAAGCTTCGGCTGAAACCTAAATATCCGTTTTCTACCCTTCGGGGGGAAAACGGTTCTATTTAACTTTTGTGAAAGTTTGGATGGATGGATGTTTGTTTCTCAATCACCCAGAAACGGCTGGATGGATTTGTATGAAATTTGGAATATACATTGTTTATGTCCTGGATTAACACATACTTTTCATCGTCATCATCACCGATTTTCATCACCACGCGGGTGAAACCGCGGGGCGCAGCTAGTTATCAATATAAAAAACCGGCTTCATAAAAATGACAGAACTGGACCAAATTGAAATGGGACCACACAGGAAGCACAAGCTTTAAAAAAAAAGAATCAATCATCAAAATAGGTTCGACCAGTCGTAAGTTCTGAGGTAACAAACATTAAAAAAAAAAACATCAGTCATAGGACTGCACGTCAGAAGTGAAAACTTAAGCAGTAATTCGCCTATTCTACAAGAGATGGCGCTGTTTTAAAATACACGGACTGTGTATTATTTATTCTGTGACAGCAAGACGATGATGCCAGTTCACATGATTTTTGTTCACCTAAAAAATGCACGACGCGCTTAAAGAAGTTTTCACTTAAAATGGAATTGATAACCTCCTACTCTTTGGAAGTGGGTAAAAAACTGAAAAATCATCTGAATAGGCATGATGACTAATATTTTTTTTAGAGCCTATCAACGAAAACAAAATTTAAATTAGTTTAACAATAAATAACTTATAAGTATTTTAATTTCATGCTAGACAGAGAGCGCACTATACTGAGCTATGACGTCACGCCTCAGGCGCGGCATACAAATGCTATACTAACACACGCTTTGCGAGAAATGGATGGAGCATCCCCTAAAACTCTAAACGCTCATATCTCAGAGATTAATCAGCCAATTCAATTTATTTTTTCAGTATGTGTAATGTATTTAGTTATATTCATCGCTAAGTCTGTTATTTGTTATAAATTAAACATTAGACCACATGCCAATTGTTTTCAGGTAACTGACTACCGCACGCGCGTGAGTGGCGTGACTCCCAAAAAGCTGGTCACTGGACGAGACTTCAAACTCGTCAAGGCAGACATAGCAAGGCTTATCAAAGTAAGGACTGTTAATACATGCTGTATACATTGCTTGTAGGTATTCGACAAAGAACCAGAGTCACCGACATTGCTATTATAATCTGCAAGTTGAAGTGGCAATGGGCAGGCCACATCCGGCGAAGAACTGATGACCGATGGGAAAGAAAGGTTCTTGAGTGGAGACCACGAACCACTAGATGGACCAACGACATTGTGAGAGTCAAGGGTATCCAGTGGATGCAGATGGCAGGATGTCATTCAGTGTGGAGGTTAAAGGAGGAGGCCTTTGTTCAGCAGTGGACGTCTTCTGGCTGATGATGACATTGCTTAGTTAGGCAAAGAGGTCACCTGAAGAATCCAACTCGGATGGGCACAATGAGGTTATATTCAGTACAATATAACCTCATTGGATGGGCAGCGTTCGGGAAATTGCGTGACATCTCGTCCTAGATACTAGTGCCTAAAGACAGTCTTTGACCAGTGTGTGTTGCCAGTGATGACATATGGTAGTGAGACGTGGTCCTTAACTGTTGGCCTTTTGGAAAAACTCAGAGTCACACGACGAGCAATGGAGAGAGCTATGCTCGGAGTTTCTTTGCGCGATATAATCTGGAACGTGGATATTGGCAAAAGAACCAGAGTCACCGAAAACCGCATTTAAATCCAGCCAGTGATTTAGGAGATGTGCATGGACAAACAAATAAACAGACGGAAATTCAAAAACTGAACGTGTTCAGCTGCTTATTTAATGACGCCCTGTGTTTTATTTACATCTCGCAATTACAGATTTTTTTATCGCTATGTTTTTATTATAATTATGTATTAGATATAGATTATATGTGTAGATATAGAAAAATACATAGATATAGAATATATATAGATAGATATATATATATCTAAACTAATGTGATGATGTACAAAATTATTTAAAGTAAGGGAATCAAAGACAAATCTTCGTTTCACTGTGAGCTTATACAATCACTTATACAAAATTGGGAGCCACAGACAGCCCTCTGTGCCGAGGCTGTCTACAGGAAAACGAGACCGTGGATCATGTACTACTGCATTGCAAGGCCACAGAAGACATACAATTAAGGTCGAGACTCCTTGAAGAAACTCAACAACAAGTCTCCAATACCACATCACCTGGCGAAATAGGGTTAGAACAATTTAGGCAGAGACCCAGAGCCGTGCTCCTTTATCTGAAGGAGCTCTGCCGGTTTGTGTAGGCTGTTAGAGGCAAATGCACAACACACCCCAAGCGGGATGTCAGTGCAGGTCTTATCACCCCCACTTTAAATAAGAATTAGAAATCCTCATTTATTGGTTCTAAATAATGTAATTTCTCAACTTGCAGGGTCGTGTTCTGGTGGGGCACTCGGTGGACAAGGATCTGCGAGTGATGGGGCTCTGCCACCCCCAGTGGAATATACGAGACACCGCTGACTACCCACGCTTCCAGACTGTACGTATAGCATCATATTATACCATAGCTGTCCTAGTCCAGTGAGTCGTTCATCATCATCTTACAGAAGACTTCCACTACTGAACCAAATGTTTGCCAGGTCTACTAGTGTGATGATAATTAAGAGTTCTTCAAGGGTGTCTCCAGCCCATGGCGACCAGTTAATATTATGGAGGATGAGAAAAATATGAATTATAGGAACAGTCAAGAGCAGACAGTTTCTTTGCAGTTGGCTACATTTTTTTTGATCTCTCGGGGGGGGGGGGGGGGGCTGCTGCCCCTCCCTGCCCCCCTTGGCGATGCTCTTGGAGTTCTTATTGGGCAGTAAATATGCACTGCTGAATAAAAGCCTCCCTCTTAGAGAGCGGTGTTGCCATAATCCCCACGCTTGGCAGGCGGCTTGGGATCACGAATCACCGTTTACTAATAGGACGCTGCTGCTTATCATCCGGTGGTTCTGGTCGCAGTTTTAGGACATATCCGGGTCCAGGGTTCTTATTCATCATCATCAACAGCCAGAAGATGTCCGCTGCTAAACATAGGCCTCCCCCTTTAACCTCCACACTGAACGACATCCTGCCATCTGCATCCACTGGATGCCCGCGACTCAGAATGTCGTAGGTCCATCTAGTGGGAGGCCTACCTACGCTGCGTCTTCCGGTTCGTGGTCTCCACTCATGAACCTTTCTTCCCCATCGGTTATCGGTTCTTCGAATGATGTGGCCTGCCCATTGCCACTTCAACTTGCAAATGCAGTGAGTCGTTATGAGGTATGAATCTCCCTAAGAGTCCTTCAAGTCGAGTCTCCCAACAGGTGGGCCTTAAGGACAAGACGAAGGTCATGTCAAATATCCATGTTGTGCCCACCCCGGTATCAGTTGGGAACTCAGTTCTAGAAGTTGTTGACGCGTACGTCTACCTAGGACAAACAGTCCAACTAGGCTCAGGAGTGGGACAGTGGGCCCGATTCCGATAACGCCACCTAAAAATCCTAAACCTAAAGTTGTACAATTTAGGAAAATTCGTCTAAAACTAAAATAGTATTCAGACAGGAGCATTTTAGGTGGTGTTACCGGAATCGGGCCTAGTGTAGGTTAATAAAAAAATTAAAAAAAGCTAGCTTGCTACATATATACCACAGAAAAAAATTGTTTAAATTAGATCGGCTGTCGAGGCATTTTTGTAAGAAATTAGTTGTAGCCAGTTGCACCCATATAAACGAAACGTCAGTCATTCGAAATCAGTTGGCAACTGTGACGCGGAGTTCGACGTGATGATCTAAATAAGAATGTTCAATCAAGGTTCTGTCACAATACCTGGCGACAGATTTTCCTTTCTATTTACTTCTTTTTTCTGTGGGATATAACTCTATTCCCTGAGACAGCGTGACTATTGACACATGTTTGACACTGATAGAATAGAATATAATAGAAAACTCTTACTCTCATTTCTCTCTTCTTTTTTTCTTGCTGATAGTACCTAAGTTATAATATTTCGCTTCTTTTACAGAGAAAAGGGACTCCGTCCCTAAAATATCTAGCGCGCAAATACCTAGGATTAAATATACAGAATGGATCGCACAGTTCTGTGGAGGTACGTAAAACTTGTTATTTGTACCAGCATGCTGGGTACGCTGCCAACTGGTAGTATTTTTAACAGATTTCCAAAAGAGGTTCACAATTCGGCTGTTATGTTATTTTAATAAATAAATAAATATCTGGGACATTTTGCACACATGGTCATCTGACCCCAAACTAAGCAAAGCTTGTAATATGGCTGCCAGAGACTGATATACATACATATATATTTTTTAAACACATACTTAAACAGATATTAACACCCAGACATAGAACAAACACAAATGTTCATCACACAAATGTTTGTCCTAGATGGGAATCGAACCCACGCCCCCAAGCACAGAAGTTAGGTTCACTACCAACTGAGCCACCGGGGCAGTCAATGTCAAGTCAGTTTTGTTTGTTACCTCAGAACTTTCGACTGGGTGAACCGATTTTGATGATTATTTTTTTATTTGCAAGCAGGTGCTTCCCGTGTGGTCCCATTTTAATTTGGTCCAGGACATTTTTATGAAGTCGATTTTTTATATTGATAATTTGTTGTTTAATTTTTTATCGCCTTCATCATGGAGAATGTGCACAAGAGCTGGTCAGGCTGATCCCGTCATCCAATTTCCGTCATAGATCATCGAGGCGGTCATTCCATCCTTACGTTGTGAACTTTGGTAAAGTCCGTACGCAGCGTTTACAAAATTCCTTCTTAATACGAACTGCACAGGAATGGAATGCGCTCCCTGCCTCGGTGTACCCTATAAATACAACCTAGGTCTCTTCAAAATAAGACTGAAGGCGCCTCGTGGCCAAGCGTGCCCCATCTTAGACCACATCACCTACCATCAGGTGAGTTGTAGTTTGTGGTCAAACGCTAGCTTATTTCATCATTAAAAATGAAAGTTTTTTATGCTATAGGTCATCATAGGTGGCAAATAAACCAGATGGGCCGCCTGATGGTAAGCAGTCACCGTCTTCTATGGGTACTTGTAACACCAGAGGCATCACAAATACGTTGCCGACCCTTTAAGAATCTAACTCGCTCTTTGAAGAACCCCATGTTGTAGCTTAACGGAAACACCGCGGAAGGTAGCTCATTCCACATTGTGCAGGTGTGAGGCAAGAAACATTGCGTGAATCGCACAGTATGCGATTTCCACTGATCTATGATATGATGATAATATTTAAATTGCAAGGTGGCAATGGGCTCGAAGAACCGATAACCGATGGGGAAGAAAGTTTCTTGAGTGAAAACCACGAACCGGAAGACACAGCGTAGGTAGGCCTCCCACTAGATTCTAGTGGGAGGCCTACCTACGCTGCGTCTTCCGGTTCGTGGTCTACTAGAATCTAGTGGGAGGCCTACCTACGCTGTGTCTTCCGGTTCGTGGTCTCCACTCAAGAACCTGGGCTAACATGATAATATATATTTATTATTTATACCATCGGTCGGTCCATCTAGTGACTAGATGGACCGACGACATCGTGAGAGTCGCGGGCATCCAGTGGATGCAGATGGCAGGATGTCGTTCAGTGTGGAGGTTAAAGGAGGCATATGTCTAGCAGTGGACGTCTTCTGGCTGTTGATGATAATATCATATATTTATTGACTCTCGTGTAATATCGCTCTTGATAACTATATTTCAAAACTGTTTTAATGATGAATTTCTAGTGTAATTCCGCTTCTACGTCGCTTCAAGTACAATAAGGAATCTGTGATAAATATTTGTTGATAATGTTAATTTTATTGAGTTTAATTTTGCCTAACCTGATATAAAATATTAATTACATAAATTGAAAATTAACGTAACCTGAAACAAAAATTAATTAATTCTGACACATGATATATGATAATACTAAATCTGAAAACAAAAATGTATTAATTCTGAAACATAAAATATATATTAATTGAAAATACATGTATTTTAATTGAATTTAAAAAGTAATAAATTGTACCCGTTGCCTTAGTGCACTTTGTCGACACGTGTTACGCCTCTTCACGAGGCATCCTCAGGACGTGTTGACTCGTCGAGCGCTCGACGAGTCAACACGTCCAGGCAAAATTAAACTCAATAAAATTAACATTATCAACAAATATTTATCACAAATTCCTTATTGTACTTGAAGCGACGTAGAAGCGGAATTACACTAGAAATTCATCATTAAAACAGTTTTGAAAATGGACTTCCGCAAAGTAACGCCTGATTCAATCAACTAACTATATTTCACGTTTCCAGGACGCAAAAGCCGTGATGAAGGTATACAAGCATGTGGAGGATGAATGGGAAGACTGGCTGCGGGAGTCCAGCGAAAGCGAAACCGAACAAAGCGAAAGCGACCAATCATACTATTACGCGTCTTCATAGCAGCCGCGTGTTCATAGTGTGACCGCTGTAAGAATGTTTTTTTTTTTTTAGTTTTGAGTGACAAGACGAGCTAAGTCGCTCGCCTGATGGCTCTTCACGCTTGCCCATAACAGCTCAACGCCACTCAGAATATTGAACTTCAACAGTTCAAAACCCTGGATGGCAATGCACTGCGCTCGTCACCCCGAGATATAAGATGTTAAATCTCTGTGTTCCCTGTAATTTCGCTGGAAACATTGCCCTTCAATCCGGAACACAGTAGTGTTTGCACTACTGCTTGGCGGTTGAATAACTGGCAATAAAGTATGGTACTTCCCCAGGCGGACCCCTGCAAGAGTCCTACCACTACAAAATAACTTGCCAAGTGCGAGTCGGACTCGCGCACGAATGGTTCCGTTCCATTTCCTATAAAAACGGCAAAAAAAACACGTTTGTTGTATTGGTGCCCCCTTAAATATTTATTGTATTATATTTTTTTATATTTGTTGTTATAGCGGCAACAGAAATACATCATATGTGAAAATTTCAATTGTCTATCACGGTTAACAAGCTACACCCTGGTGACAGACGGACAGCGGAGCCTTAGTAATAGGGTCCCGTTTTACCCTTTGGGTAAGGAACCCTAAAAACAATCGAATTCCCCTTCTCTATGGATGTCGGTGAAAAATCATGAGCTGTCAAAATGTCACCCTGCCTCTACAGCTATCGTCCGCGTAAGGCGTCATCGGGTTTTTTTTATTATTATTACAGAATAGGCTTGCGCTTGGCCGCCAACTCGCCTGATGTTAAGCGATGATGCGGCCTACGATGGATCACGCTTGCCTAGAAGAACCCGATTCAAATGTCGCTATAATAGAGTATGTAATAATAATAATTATAATATCCCCGATTCCATGGGGCTAAATGAGACCCCTGACCCCTGGCTTGCCTTAACCGGCCGTCCAGGGGTGGAAACCGCAAGAGCTAAGAACCTAAGCTTCAGGGTGGAAGTGTTAAAGGGCATAACGCCGCGAGTAGCTCTTAGTGAAAGTGCAGCACACCTCTCTACACCCTAAGCCACCTACGCCGATGTTGCCCCTCCGGTGCCAAGATACGGCAGCCTTTATGGGGGGCCCATTCAGTGGGTGGCAAGTCATCACCTGCCTAAATATATTTTGAGATGAGACAGGATAAGGCAGGTGCCGTTTCTCATTCTATAGATCTGTTATTCCATCCACAAGTTGTTCACCTCAATAGCCCAGACTTTTTTAATCCTATACTGTACAATAGTTTCATATTCCTTTTTATACATATTCCATAATTGTATTTTTTATATTCAACAGGGCCTCTTGGTGTTGGCTTCGGCTCCACCAATGCCTACCAAATGTCCGGGCTAGACCCGAGAATGTAATTAAATAAAGTGTCATAATAATAATAAAAAACTTTATTTGAACAAAGTACATGGCTGTGAAGTTAGTAAATTTATATACATATATTTAGTGTTAGTAGGTACTCAGGCATAACTTCAGATATTGAACCCTGATTCTCACACTAGGGGAGTCCTGTGTTGTGAGATTCAGTGTCTTCCATCTTACATTAGGTTATAATAGTAAGTAGACATTACATAAATAAAAAAGGCTAATTCTAAATGTATGGTTAAGGTAGGAATACATACAAGTAGGTAGTATCTAAAAACAAGGTTCTGAATAGACAGGATATTAAAACGGGGGTAGGTACAATAATCTCAAAGTATCTGATTTATCTTTACTTGCTTTGGTTGGATGAATCTGTGTGAGTATATGAGCGCGTGTGTGTACAAGTGTATTAACATTGTATGCCACCTGGATCCACCGTCTAAGGATTCGAAGGAATCCAGATGTAACCATTTATAAGAATGACACTTCGATATTTACCTTGTATTGTTTTGACAAAGACAAAATTTATTTGTGGAAAAAAAACAATGTACAAAAGAAAATTAAAACGTTTTTTTTTTTTGTTTGGCTTCATACGTAGACGATAACAAACTATAAGAAATATGCGTTGTTATTAGTATGAATATTAATAAGTATTTGTTGTTTGTAAATTTTATACTTTTCTACTAAATATAATAGTAAAATGATATTGTTTTTTATTATTTCCATGTAACGACAAGTCTCAATATTGCCGTAAAATGCGCAGTCCTTTAAGCGTCGCTATATCTATAGAGTTCACATTGTAGCCACCTCGATCCACCATCTAAGGATTCGAAGGGATCCAGATATTAACCATTTATGGTCTAAGATCCGGCTGCAGAATTACTTCGGTCATAGAGTTTTTGCTTAAAACCAAATTTTTACGCATAATTATGATTAGGAGAATATATATCAACCAGGGTGCCAATCAAAATGTGACCGCTAGTATTTTTAATTAATTTATGGGTTTATGGTAAATATATTATTATATATATAATAATATATTTACCCAGCCTAGCTACAAGAACGAAAAAACTGTTTGAAATTTGAATTTCCCGCCATACGTGAAACGTGCCACCTTAAACCTATTCGATTCTTCGATTATACAGTGGACGGAGCCAACAAAAAAAAAAGTTGGATAATAAATCAAATATAACAAGTTTTTTGTAAACAAGCTTTTATTTAAATGTTTTTGGCGGGTATTTCACAAATATAACATATAGCATATTGTATTGTCAACAGAACTAAAATTGTATGCAACAATTCAGCATAATTGGTTGGTACTGGTTCTAATTCAGCTTGTAACATTTGATCTAAACAAACTGACAATCCATTGCATGTTAAATGAAGCTTGCAAAAAAAGTTTTCCGCAGTTTTGTGAAACATTTTGTCACAGAACGGCGGGAAACTTTTTTCTCGGCGGCTCTCACAAAACGGCGAGACACGGTAAAAATATTTTTGTAGTGAAAACTTCTTTAGGCGCGTTGAGTACTTTTTGGGTAAACAAAAATCATGGAAGTCGCGTCAACGTCATGCTGTACTGTGAATTGTAAAACAGCGCCATCTCTTGTAGAATAGGTGAACTACTACTTCAGTTTTTACTTCTGACGTGCAGTCCTATGACTGATGTGTTTTTTTCATTGACAAATGATTTTTAACCTTATTTCAATTGTACTTAGTATTGCTTAGGCACGTCGCGACATCCATGGTATGCCGCGGCACGCCACTGCATCACGTGACATGCATAGGTAACTTCATGGAATGTGATTAGTAAAGAATTAAAGGAATGTGAGTGGTAAGTAATTGAAACACGATTGAATTTAGCTTTCGTCACGTGGGATGCCACACGTTAAGTCATTCATTCAAGTCGCGCCTAGCCCAGGATTGGCCCGCTCGAAAAAGATCCAGCTCAAAATTCAGTTCCTTTTCATCACGGCGGGGTAAAGGATAGTAGATAGGAGCTGTCTAGTAATTGCTCGACATCCATCAGCATATTAAGTGGCGCCGGTGCAATAGAATACGGCACCGGTAGGTACCCCCTGCCTGTACTAAGAGGCTAGGGACCTCGGGGCTCGGGATGGTCAAAGTTGGGGCTCTGACCATCTAGTTAAGCGTGCCCAGGGAGAGAACAATGTTGTGTGACCAACGTTGTCGCGAGTGGAGGGGCTCAGACAACACGCAGTTGTCTCGGGAGGAGCCGTAGCGCAGTGCTGAGGACTCAGATGTGTTCCTCTGGAGATCCCGGAGCCCTCTTGTCAAGCACTAAGGCTGGTCACCGGGGGGGTTTTAGTGGGTACAATCTCACATATCAAGCACACCAATGCAGCCGGGTATATTTGGAAGATTTCCCCTACGAAAAAAAGGCATGCCGAAGCGCTCTGTGCCGCGCCTCGCCGTCTGTGAGCGCCGGCCCGGATAGGCACGTAGGCGGAAGGATTAGCCGAAGCCAGGTTTTCGTTCCGACGGCTCTAATATCTTAGAAGCCCGAGCGTCGTTTTCCAGCCACCCGTAGTGAGCCATCGAGGACGCGCTCTGTACGGTGAACATTAATTTTAAGTACCTGAAAACGGACAGAGAGAATTACTATAAGCAGGCCTGGCGCACTCCGCACTTTAGATATGAAGCTACAAGTAGTCGTCTTGTCGGACTTGCCGTGCCCGCTGCCGCGCGATAGACAGAGATAACGCGAACACAGTTACGTGATAGACAGAGAGGCAACTTCTAGCAGGCCTGGCGCACTCCACACTTTAGGTATGAAGCTACAAATAGTCGTCTTGTCGGACTTGCCGTGCCCGCTGCCGCGCGATAGACAAAGATAACGCCACAAGAGTTACGCGATAGACAGAGAGGCAACTTCCAGCTATAAGAGGTTTTCCCACTTTAAAGCAACGCTTGTTACTACAGATTACCATAAGGCTTAATATATTGTATTTAAGTCGCATTTAGTGGAGCAAAACCATGGCGCTTACACAGTCTTGCGTTTCTTACTACCCTTAGTACAAGATTTGATAGTTTTCGAAAACTTTTTTAGTTTTAATTTTGTTCCATACATTGCTGGGCGGAAAGCAAAACGAAACCATTTTTCGTATTTGAGTGAAGCAACCTATACTGTCGATTACTACCGATTTTAGTTCCTCCGCGTTTCCGCTGGAGGCGCTTTACTAAAATGTATGGAATAATACGAAAACGAAAAAGTTTTCGAAAACTATCTTCTAAGGGTTCTTCTGTTTTGAGATTTTTCTCATATTTTTCGAAGTCTTTATGAGTATTCCTTCTCCGCGACCGGAATTTACCTATTTTACCTACAATCTGTCCACAGTACCTCTGAGCAGCGCAGTAGGACCAGTCGAGGACAGATGTAGAGAAGGTCGGATAGTCCGCGTCGGGGGGCACCGGAAACTCTGCAATTCAAATTGAAATAGAACATTGTTATCCTAGGGGTGAAAGTAACTTATTTAGTCCCGAGACAGGGTTTGGCTCATAGTTCGAGGGACTAAATAAGTGTTTAACCCCGAGGTAAACACTGTGCTTTTCATTACGAATACAAGGAAACTAAAAATAAAAACATGAACTGACTAATGAAAATATGATTGAATTTTATTTTACACTGGCAAACGCACGAGAAGTGCGGGATCATAATCCTGCGCGAAGAAAAAAAAAAAAGTTGGAACATTGTTCAATACAAATGTGAAAATAGAACTAGTTTTTTTTTATAATTTGAGTGTCTGTCAGTTGTCAACTTTCACTGTCAGTTGAAAGTGATTCTCCCTAGGGCTGAAATGTATTACTTTCAACCCGCTCGTCAGGCAACTTCAGACCTACTTTCCGAGTATGAGTAATGAAAAAGTATTTTGAACAACTAAATCCATTGTGTTAGTACAAAAAATAATCCGGCCAAGTGCGAGTCGGGCTCACGCACTGAGGGTTCCGTACGCACATAATACTAAAAGCAGTGCAATATTTAGTTATATATTCACTTTAAAAATAAATAAATAAATTAAAATAAAACAAATATTTAAGGGGGGTTCCCATACAAAAAAAAAAAAATTTTTGTCGTCTTTTAAGGTAATGGTATACGGAAACCTTCGTGCGCGAGTCCGACTCACTCTTATTAAGTATATTGTGTAAACTAATTGTATGTCTAACTGTTATGAGTCCATGGTTATTTAAAAAAAAAAATTGTAGTTATGGAATCAGGGCCCAGCATGGCTAGCATGCGCACCATAGCATGACAAAATTTTGTCGTCACTTTGTCGAGCGAGAACCTAACAAGTTGCCTACGGTTTCATGTACGCCTGTTTCGCTTTGGCACGATAAAAAGAGTCGACAAAATTTTGTCACGGCGCGCATGCTAGCCCGGCAGGCAGGGCCGTCTTTAACCTTATGGAGGCCCTAGGCACATTAGGATAATGGGCCCCTATGACCTTGACTGAACACTATTTTCGGACGAGAGTAGAGTAGCTTCGCGCATGCAAAAGCTAAAAAGCAAGTAGGTATTGTAGTTAGCCATATTTTTTTTTTATAAATGTTTTTCGGTAGGTTTTTTTATGATACTGAGTGACGAGACGAGCGAAGCCGCTCGCTTGATGGCTCATCACGCTTGCCCATAACAGCTCAACGCCACTCAGAATTTTGAACTTCAACAGTTCAAAACCCTGGATGGCAATGCACTGCGCTCGTCACCCAGATATATATGATATCAAATCTCTGTGTGCCCTGTAATTTCGCTGAAAACATTGCCCTTCAATCCGAAACACAGTAGTGTTTGCACACTACTGCTTGGCGGTTGAATAACTGGCAAAGGTGTGGTACCTACTTCCCCAAGGCGGACCACTGCAAAAGAGTTCTAACACTACACAAAAATAAATCAGATAGGTAATAAATATCGGTTATAGTTTGGTAATCTGGCGGAAACTTGGGGACCCCATCGATGGCGGAGCCCTGGGCAAGTGCCTAGAGTGCCCAGTGGGAAAGAGGAACCTGCCGGCAGGTGTGGCATACAATTCGTTGCGACGACACAACGCACTAATGAGGCCTCCTTAGGAGGTAGCCGTAAGATCGCTGAGTTCCTCACCGTTATAGTTCTGGCAGTAAAACAGGTCCATCATACAGTGGTTCATAAAAGTGTAAAACCTCGCAAAGCCCCCGTAGTTGCGGTTCACCATCAAACAGACTGGAAGGTAGAAGTTAGGGCATGAGAGCGGAGCGCACTGGTGATTATCCGGGCAGTAATCCACGTCGTAGCTGGTGATGTTGTCCACTCGGAGACCTGGCTTGGCTGTGCAAAGGAAAGCAAAGTCAGTGCCGGCCATGAGCGCATATAAGGAAGTTAAAACTTCTTTAGGCGCGTTGAGCCCTTATTTGCTTTTGAGAACAGAGACAGTGATCAACCACAGATATCTAAAATAGAGTTAGAGTTGGTCAGCTTCCTAAACTTCTTAGTCTTGAGCATCGGCGTAAAGTTGCTAGTCTATCAGTTTTTTATCGGATACATTTCGGAGAGTGTGTATCAGATCTGCATGATTTAATTCCCTCCTGCCCTTTTTTCTATCGGACTGCCAGAGCGGGCACGAATAATCGACACCGCTTTATGGTTGACATTCCGAAAACCCGTACGAAGCGCTTTGATTCCACTTTTATTGTGCGAACTGCTAGTCTGTGGAATGCACTGCCTGAATGAGTGTTCCCCGATGGTTACAATCTGGGTGTCTTCAAGTCAAGAGTGAGTCGGTTTCTTCTAGGCAAGCGTGATCCACCGTAGGCCGCATCATCGCTTAACATCAGGCGAGTTGGCGGCCAAGCGCAAGCCTATTCAGCAATAAAAAGAGCAGAGTCAGTGCAGGCCATGAGCGCATATTTTTGAAGTGAATCTTCTTTAGGCGCGTTGTTGTTTTTTTATTGTTTTTGAGAACAGAAACAGTGATCAACCACAGACATCTAAAATGGAGTTAGATATGGTCAGCTTCCTAAATGATAGAAGCAAAGAGCTTTCAATTCTTGAGCGCTAGCCAAATATAAAAAATGCGTTCATACAATTTAACACAAATTTGTGCTCATCAGGACTATAAAATACAAAATACAGTATTTTAGCTATTTTTAATTGAAATACAAATTACAAAATAAGTAATCTAGACCAGCACGGGCTGAAAATTAGAGGAAAACAAGATATTAATCAGTAAAACCAGAGTTTCCTTTCATGACAACTACATTTTTAAATGTACCGTCAGACAAACAGCCTCTTGTTGGAGAGAGAAAAAACCTGCTAAATAAAACAATCTTTCTACAGGTCCCTTAGTAAAAGATTTGATAGTTTACGAAAACTTTTTTCGTTTTCGTTATGTGTCATACATTGCTGGGCTGAGAGCTATTCGAAAACTTTTTGCGTATTTGAGTGAAGCAACTTATACTGTCGGTTACTACAGATTTTAGTTCCTCCGCGTTTCCGCTGGAGGCGCTTTACTAAAATGTATGGAATAATACGAAAACGAAAAGTATCAAATCTTGTACTAAGGGACCTGTAGAAAGATTGTTTTATTTAGCAGGTTTTTTTCTCTTTCCAACAAGAGGCTGTTTGTCTGACAGTACATTTAAAAATGTAAAAAGTGTTCATGAAAGGAAACTCTGGTTTTACTGATTAATATCTTGTTTTCCTCTAATTTTCAGCCCGTGCTGGTCTAGATTACTTATTTTGTAATTTGTATTTCAATTAAAAATAGCTAAAATACTGTATTTTGTATTTTATATTTCAAATACCTTACTTAAAAGTATTTCGTATTTTAATAAAAAAAATTATGATACCTACTGGGTGACGAGACGAGCGAAGTCGCTCGCCTGATGGCTCTTCACGCTTGCCCATAACAGCTCAACGCCACTCAGAATTTTGAACATCAACAGTTCAAAATCCTGGATGGCAATGCACTGCGCTAGTCACCCCGAGAAACAAGATGTCAAATCTCTGTGTGCCCTGTAATTTCGCTGGAAACATTGCCCTTCAATCCGGAACACAGTAATGTTTGCACACTACTGTTTGGCGGTTGAATAACTGGCAAAGGTGTGGTACTTCCCTGCAAAAGAGTTCTACCATTACAAGTTACTTGCGATACAGTATTTTGTAAGTTGTATTTCAATTAAAGCAAAACATGTATTTTGCCCAGCCCAGGGCCTTTATTCTGCACGGGCCAAACGCGCTCTATCGTGGCGCGGTAAGTTAACTTCCAAAAGTTGAACTTTATTTCCTAAGCAATAGAGGCCAACTTTTTGAGGGAAACTTACCGTGGCCAGTTGGCCACGATAGCGCGCGTTTGCCCGTGCGGAATAAGGGCCCTGGTTGTAGCTCGTTGCAGGCGAGTCGCGCGAGTTTTGCGCATCGTCTACAACGGGCTTACAGGATACGCACTAGAGTTACCGTCCCAGGTTGTGTTGTCAGGTATGGGTGCCTCGGTCACGCCAACCCCGGATTCCACGTAATGCCTTCTCGTTAACTCCAGGGTACATTTGGACCCCTCCACTATGTAGAATTCTAAAAAAACAACATGCTTGCTTTTACCGTAACCTTTGACAGATATATCGTACGCGTACGTAATGTTTAATTTAAATTTTCAATCTTCATTTGGCCCTTTCGCAAAATCCTTTTTCATTACTCATACTCGGAAAGTAGGTCCGAAATTGCCCGAGGAGCGGGTTAAAAGTAATACATTTCAACCCTAGGGATAATCACTTTCAACTGACAACTGACAGACACTCAAATTATAAAAAATACTAGTTCAATTTTCACATTTTTTGTATTGAGCCATGTTCCAACATTTGTTTTTCTTCTCAGAGGATTATGGTCCCGCACTTCTCATGCATTAGCCAGTGTCATGTATTTTTTTTCTTAGTTTCCTTGTATTCGTAATGAAGAGCACAGTGTTTACTTCGGGGTTAAAGACTTATTTAGTCCCTCGTACTATTAGCCAAAGGGACTAAATAAGTTACTTTCACCCCTAGGATAACGAAAAAAATGTACTATTTAACAATCTCTATACCAACCCCGGAGTCTCAAACTAGGTCCAAACTCAAATAAAAATACAGTTCTATTACGGCGTACTGCCAAAGTGCAGTCAAAATCGCTTCCAAAACTACGTGAATTCCCAGTATAAATACATGACTCACGTACACGTACGCATTCAAAACTACGTGAACTTCCCGTCAGAACGTCATACTGAACACATCAATTTTAAAAAGCAAATACTATATACGCAGTCTACGCACACAAGTTTCAAAAAGTGCCTTCACTTTGCGTGTTCGCCGTTACCCATCTGCACTGCCGTAAATAGGGCTGCGCCAGCGGTGCCCAGGCACAAGGCGCAGACTCTGGGGGGCGCAGAAATGATCACACCGGGACCAAGTTTTGTTTTCAAGGGCGCAGTTATAGAAGCTCGCACCGGGCGCATAAAAGGCTAGTTAAGGCACTGCCCATCTGACTATTTATATTTTATCTGTGGGACTTTAGACTTTTTAAAGTGATGTATGAAACCTTACCTTCATATTAAAAGACCTTTTAACGATACCATACCCCACACGACTAGGCAGAGTGAAATTAATATTCAACCCCATTTCACATGTACGAGAGCCACCCCTAAAATGCAATATTATATGTATTTTATACTCTCAAAATTGAGATCTATATTACAATTGACATTATGCAAAGTACTTATCTTAATAATTATAGAAGTTAGGTTTTAAAAAATTAGGACGGACAGATAGACGGACGGACAGAATGAATTTATAAGGGCTACGGAGCTCTAAAATAAAATTGAAAATAAAATCTTTTTTATGAAGTCAGTCTTTTTTAACCGACTTCCAAAGAAGAGGAGGTTATCAGTTCTGTATTTTTTTATGTTTGTTACCTAAGAACTGACTGGGGGAACCGATTTTGATGATTCTTTTTTTATTTGAAAGCTAGTGCTTCCCGTGTGGTCCCATTTTAATTTGGTCCAGTTTTGTCATTTTTATGTAGTTGGTTTTTTATATTGATAATAGGCATGATGACTAATATTTTTTTATTACCTCATAAAAAAGCTGATCATCAATAGAGCCTATCAACGAAAACAAAATTTAAATTACTTCAAAAATAAATAACTTATAAGTATTTTAATTTCATGCTAGACAGAGAGCGTGAGATACTGAGCTATGACGTCACGGCTCAGGCGCGGCATACAAATGCTATACTAACACACGCTTTGCGAGAAAGGAATGGAGAATCCTCTCTCTATCCCCATCTAAAACTTTAAACGCTCATATCTCAGAGATTAATCAGCCAATTCAATAAATTTTTTCAGTATATGTAATGTATTTAGTTATATTCATCGCTAAGCTTATTTGTAATAAATTAAACATTAGGCTACATGGCTATTATATTTAAACCACTTACCTTTGCCTGGATTATCGCACATATTGCTAAGAAACATATAACATGAATTTTCAAATTCTTTAAATTCATATGTTTCATTTGTCTTTCTTATGGCACAAATACTTGTGTAATTTATTTTACACATATCTTTATTTTTACATATTCTCTTGATACTTTCAAATTCTAAATGTGTTGTCATATTAAAATCAGTTAAGTTTAATAGAGGTAAATAGTTAATTTGTTTTCTATTTGCAGGTTTCGTAAATACGGGCAAACTATCATAAAAATTTGTATATATTAATATGAAATAAAACATTGTGTGCATTGTGTTCATTTTACTTGCACATATTATAATAAAAAAATGCATTTATTTTTATGTTTTCACATGAAAAAGCAATCATATATTTATTATTACAGACTTTTATGGCGATAGATACCGCTAACACTTTTCAAATTCAAAATATTTATTGACATAAAAACGAACATGCATTTATGTTACAAGATTAATTTAATTTAAATTAATATAGCGCTATTTTTACAATGTCAAATATTCAAATCACAGTAATATAAATTATTCAAAATATTTATTGAAATAAAATTAAAAAATTAAATTAAAATAAAACCTATACAATGTCATTAATCAATAGTCATAATAATAATTATTACTTATATTCTCTTTGATAATAATGCGCCAAGGGTAGGGTATAGGGTTTTTTTTCTTTCCACTGACGATTTTGACGTCTTACTTCTTATGCATTTGCTAGTGTCAAGTATTGAAATCTATTATATATATAAAAGAAAGTCGTGCACGTTACACTATTTATAACTCAAGAACCGCAAACCGACGGACATGCGGGGCTATTATGGATCTTTGATCGGGATCAGTCAGTGTCAGAATTGACAGAATTTTTACACTTGAAAGGGGTTATAACGCAAAAAAAAAACAGCGTTGTCTATTTCCAATTTCATAGTACGAAATTGGAAATAGACAACGCTTTTTTTTTTTGACAATTTTGACAAGTCGCGATCCCGATCAAAGATTCATAATACGCCTGATGGTTCCTAACACCTTCGGCAGTGTTCGGGAGAGTCACGTGATACCCGACGACGTTAAAAAAAATACATAATATAATAAGCATGTACTTAATACTTATAATTTATATTATGATTTATCTCTATTTTGTTTCTCTATTAAAATAAATACACACACAAAAACAGGAGATTGTTTATTTTCTACAAAATGCTTTGTATGACGTCCGCTTAGTATGACGTGTTTGTTATTTCCAAAGAAAAGAAAAAAAAAATGTTTAAATTAGAAAGCTGCTGTTAAGGCATTTTTGGAAGAAATTTGTTGTAGCCACTTGCATCCATATAAACCCATAGCAACTGTGACGCGGAGTTCGACGTGTTGACATAAATAAGAATGTTCAATCACATATCTGTCACAATACCTGACGACAGAGTTTGCTTCTCATTTCCGTTCTATTTACTTCTCTTTTCTGTGGTTATTTCCCTGCCATGTCATTATAAACGGATTCTACTGTATTAGGCAAAACCTAGTGATTTTGTCAAAATTCCCGCTTTGACCAGCGGGGTGACATCTATCGAACTATCGACCTCTTGAGACGGATGATGGATCAAATGTAGGAGAATCTTCTGATGACAATTTGACTTCCACTCACAAAGCGCACATTTAAACTTGAACTTCTTAGATGTCACATCCTTATCGACTTGATGGACTATCTTCAGGTGCCTCTGGAGTACCAGGGTGGAGAAGCCATCTCCACACTCCGGGCAAGTTTTGTGTAGCCTCAAATGCTGCTTTAGACATTCTGGGGTGTTGTAGTAAATGTTGCAATTTTCGCACGAGTATTTTTCCTGTAGAAAAGACAAATTTATTTATTATTATAACACTTTATTTCAAACAATTCTCGGGTCTAGCCCGGACATTTGGTGGGCATTAGTGGAGCCGAAGCCAACACCAAGAGGCCGAGTTGAATATAAAATACATGCAACTATGAAATATGTATAAAAAGGAATATGAAACTATTGTACACTATAGGATTAAAAAAGTCTGGGCTATTGAGGTGAACAACTTGTGGATGGAATTATTATTATTTTTTTAAATTTGTTTATTTAAATTTATTTATTTATTAACATATCTATATATATATAAAAATTAATTGACGTTGTTTGTCTCGCTAAACCTCGAGAATGGCTGGACCGATTTGGCTAATTTTGATCTTGAAATATTTGTGGAAGTTCAGGGAAGGTTTAAACGGTGAGTAAACGGCTGGACGGATTTGGAAGAATTTTTGTGTTCCTGGAGCGGGTCATAGTAGCGAGGCCGAAGGACGAGCTCTACGCGTACGAAGTAGCGGGTATCAGCTAGTTCATTATATAATTTTAACGTAGGTTTAAGAGCGGGCCTAATGGCAGGATAAATTCTGATTTTCCCCGCGCATCTCGCCACACCCAGCGCATGTACGGATAACAAACACGGGCGGCGCGACGACGCGCGGAACCAAGCTTGCGTACTCGACGTCTGAACTGACATGGACTACCCGTCTCAACAGAGCGATGGTAACTGATCGGTGCAACAAACCGATGCCTCAAGCTTGTGTCATGCGAGACGAAAGACAGCGTATTGCGCGGATTAAAAATGTAAGCGCCAAGTGCTTTCTACTCTCATAGCTTATAGAATAGACAATATTTTTAAAAATTGCTAGGGTCAGCTCTAGGTTATACACGAGTGATAATATTTACATAATTTATTGTTCAATAATATGTACCAAAACATAATGCAAACCAAAAATGTTGAAAATTAGAGGTAACTTTGTGATGGTTTTCTATCGAGAAAATTTTATCCTACCATGTTTTCGTCACGGTCGACCTTTACTTATATATTGAAGTTTCCTAACGTATTTTTTTTTTCGATTTTAGACATGATTTACTACTGTGAAAATCTAATCAAAGATTGAAGATTTTGCTTTAGGCCCAATCTTAAGTTAAGCAAGGATAAGCGAATGTAGCGACTGGGCACCAACAGAAAGGAAAACAGGAGTAAGCAAAGACACATTTAGTGTTTAAAATAGCATTTCCTATGACGGAGAAAAACATTTTAAGTAACCTTTAATATCCGAAACTAAAAAGGAGACACATCAAATAACAATCTAACTATAGGGTCGGTATTTCAAGCGGTAAATGGACCAAAACTGCTATAATTGAGCCTAAATGTGCCATCACTTGAAGCGACACCAAAGTGGTCAGATCGCTACGAAACCAAAATCAGTCGACGCAGAAAAAATAGCTGATTTCAAATATGTATACAGGGTGTTTGGTAGAGGGTCCGACAAATCAAATGAGCGTGTTCGGGGGCCCATTTGGAGAATACAAGTTGGCCAAAAAAAATCCCTGATCCCCCTAATTTTTTTAAAGGTTTTTTTTGTGAATTTTCCCATTTTCACCGAAATTGTACCTATTTACCTCCATAACATTTGTAAAATCTGTTTTAGACCGGATGTTTTTACTTGAATTTGGTCTCTAATACACCTTCAGGCCACGCAAAGCAAAATTGGATACAAAACAGAGCTAAATAACTGATTTAGAGCTCATAGAGTGAAAAAATGTAAATAAAAATTACCTCATAGTTCAACTTTCACAGTGATCTAAAAAAAAAAACACTAGCAATTCTGGAGATAATATGCATTTAAAAACTTCTCTATTTATTACTTATTACAATGACATACTAAATTGGTATAATACTTACCAGCTTATTGAGTTAAAATAGGATTCTAAGTAACAACTCTAGAAATAAAAAAATGTGTCATCTACGTAAAGTAAGGGACCAATTACGACGAGCAGGTATAAAACCATTGTTATTAGTTCTTCTTTCTCCGTCTCTCCAAGAATGCAGAGGCAGCGTGCTAAGGCTTTAAGCTACCAGTTGTCTAACCAATAAAATCAGTGTGACTGATTATCAGTCGAGCTTTGACTGCTATCACTGTTTGACGCGTGTACGAATAACCCAACGGTTTCTGTTTTCTGTTTTGATTTGTTAAATTGTTACCTTGTTGATTGTTACCGTTGTTGTCTGTTACCGTTGTTCTGTTACCGTTGTTGACTGTTACCGTTGTTGACTGTTACCGTTGTTGACTGTTACCGTTGTTACTGTTGTTTTTGTTGACGTTGACTGTTGTTGCTGATTCTTTCTGCGCCGACATGACGGAGTTTAGTAACGAAGAATACGCCGACATGGTTTTTGCCTATGGCCGAGCTGATGGGAACTCACGTGTAGCCCAAAGAATGTACAGAGAGTCGTATCCCAACAGACATGTACCACATCACACCACATTCTCAAATACTTTCCGGACTGCGGGAAACCGGCACCCTACATTTTAGGGAACCACGACTCAATGCTAGACAGCATCGTGTTGTTGTAGATGAAAGTATTCTACAAGAGTTCGATGTGGATCCCACCACCAGCATTAGAAAAGTGGCCCGTGACTTGGGAGTTTCGACATGGAAAGTTTGGTCAGTAGTCAATGCAGACGGAAGGCATCCTTTTCACTACACTCCGGTGCAAGGTAAATTTAATTTATGACATTAACTCTAAACTGTGTTCTAGATTCTGACGCTTGAGATTATTTTGATCACTCTCACTCTTATGACTTTTGAAACGAGAGAGAGATAATGACCTAGATAATATCTCACGCGTCAGAATATTAGAGCTCCTGATTGCTCATTTAAAATACGAACCTTACATAAATTGTTTACTGGACAATGGGCTTTGCTCAAATTCTCTTGAATAGTGGATTGTAATTTTTTTATTATTATGACTTCGGTGGTGTATCGAACTCTACAATAATAATAATAATTGCCGTACAAGTTGCCCATCTCATGTTCTCAAACGGTTTTGTTTTGGTTTCAGGTTTAGTAGAAGGGGACCAAGAGCGGCGTTTGCGGTTTTGCCGTTTTCTTTTACATACGGACGTAGATAATGACGAATCCCTGAAGACCATTCTCTGGACGGATGAATCTAAATTGACGAGAGAGGGCATCTTTAACCAACATAATCTCCACAGATGGGAATCGCAAAATCCTCGCGCGACTAGAGAGGCCTCACACCAACATAAGTTTTCGGTCAACGTATGGGCAGGTGTCATTGGGAGAGACCTCATAGGACCCCATTATCTCCCAGATACCCTGAATGGGGAAAATTACCTAGAATTTTTAATGAATGACCTACCGGAATTAATGAGTGACCTGCCGATTTTTTAAGATGACCGGGCAGTTGTATTTCAACATGACGGCTGCCCGGCTCACTACCGGAACATAGTACGCGAGTACCTAGACAACGTTTTCCCCAATTCATGGATTGGGAGAGGTGGCCCAATTGAATGGCCCGCACGTTCCCCAGACCTAACACCACTCGATTTTTATGTCTGGGGACGTGCTAAAGAGTTGGTGTACGAAGTTGAAATAAACACAAAAGAAGAATTGGTGACGAGAATTGGGGATGCTTTTTCAAAAATGAAAGTAGAAATGACGCTGAACACGACTACAAAAGAAATACGCCGTAGATGCCGGGCGTGTATTCATAACAGAGGAGCTGTGTTCGAACAAAATTTAAATTAAATAAATAATTGTATTTATTTCTGTTGTTTGAATTTTCCCTTCTGCCTCATTTATTCAACAAGTTGGTAAGTTTTATACCAACTTAGTATGTCATTGTAATAAGTAATAAATAGAGAAGTTTTTAAATGCATATTACCTCCCGAATTGCTAGTGTTTTTTTTTTAGATTACTGTGAAAGTTGAACTATGAGGTAATTTTTATTTTCATTTTTTCACTCTATGAGCTCTAAATCAGTTAGTTAGCTTTGTTTTGTACCCAATTTTGCTTTGCGTGGCCTGAAGGTGTATTAGAGACCAAATTCAAGTAAAAACATCCGGTCTAAAACAGATTTTACAAATGTTATGGAGGTAAATAGGTACAATTTTGGTGAAAATGGGAAAATTCACAAAAAAAAAACTTAAAAAAAATTGGAGGGTCAGGGATTTTTTTTGGCCAACTTGTATTTTCCAAATGGGCCCCCGAACACGCTCATTTGATTTGTCGGACCCTCTACCAAACACCCTGTATAACTCATTTTCGACCAAAGTGTCGCTTTATGTGTTTTCCTCTCCATCGTCGATATGGAGTTGAAAAGGTTGTAAGAGCGCGTTTATACGACACGATTTCAACGCGCGCTGATCGCGTTCGGGTAGCTTTTCATAAGGGGAGTAGAGACGTTTTCTATTCGAGCGCTGAGCGTGCGCGCGATATTTATATCGATAAAATATGTACTTTCTGTAAAAGACATCACACTAATCCCACTAATAATATAAATGTGAAAGTTTGGATGGATGGATGTTTGTTACTCAATCACGCAGAAACGGCTGGATGGATTTGGATGAAATTTGGAATATACATTGCTTATGTCTTGGATTAACACATAGGCTACTTTTCATCATCGTCATAATTATCATCACCACGCGGGTAAAATCGCGGGGCGCAGCTAGTATCATGTATGTGAAAGTTTGGATGGATGGGTTTTTGTTACTGAATCACGCAGAAACGGCTGGATGGATTTGGATGAAATTTGGAATATACATTGTTTATATCCTGGATTAACACATAGGCTTCTTTTCATCATTATCATCACCGATTTTTAACACCAGGCGGGTGAAACCGCGGGGCGCAGCTAGTAAACTATAAATTCCTAAGTTTCTGATCAGCAAGCTGCGCGTACGCGACACGGTGTCGCGCTTTGTCTTACTTGTTTTTGACTTTCTGGTTCTTTCTCATCGGCGCCGCAGCCGGTCTGTCGTTTGTGTCGCCGCATCCGGCGGATGTCGCGTGCAACAAACCCGCACTTGTCGCACGTCCCGTGCCTGGACTCGTGCTTCTTTATATACTTTTTGGACACGCTACGGTAATCGCACAGCTTGCACTGGTACGGCTTTATACCTATCAACAGACAATATACTTATGTTAGCAGCCCAAAGTCCGCCAAACTGATTCTACTTTCTTGTAAAAAAATATATTTATTTCACACAAAGAAAGAGTTTTTTTTATTGTAGAATAGGCTTGCGCTTGGCCGCCAACTCGCCTGATGTTAAGCGATGATGCAGCCTACGGTGGATCACGCTTGCCTAGAAGAAACCGATTCACTCTTGACTTGAAGAGACCCAGATTCTAACTATCGGGGAGCACCCACTCAGGCTGTGCATTCCACAAACTAGCAGTTCGCACAATAAAAGTGGAATCAAAGCGCTTTGTACGGGTTTTCGGAATATCAACCATGAAGCGGTGTCGATTTTTCGTTCCCGCTCAAAGTCGTTCCCGCGTTCCCGTTATATGTATAGATTAGATAGATATAGATGTATAGATTAGATAGGTACTAATATTATTAATCCAATCTTCATGTCAACCGAAGCGCTTCGTACGGGTTTTCGGAATGTCAACCATAATGCGGTGTCGATTTTTCGTGCCCGCTCTGGCAGTCCGATAGAAAAAAAGTTACAGCTATACATGTTGCTCCTAGAGCTTCCACAGAATGAATTCAACTAATACATTCTTTTCAGGGGTTTTATACCCGTGCGAGAACAAGGGATGCGTGGGAATGCATTAGGGTGCATCCTGAAAAGATCTGGACATTATCACTAATGGTTTACTTAAGATATTCAGAGACATGCGTCTGGGAATGCATTCCTAAAAGCATTAGGCAATTATGATAACAAATTTTAATGTTTATGTCAAATTTCATGTATCATTTTCACACTTGCTTCACTCGCGCTTTTTTGAATTCACCGAGAATCAAAGCATTTAGGAGAGTCACACTCACCCTTGTGTATATTAACACTATTAAGGTATTTTCTCGCTCACAGAGACAAATTTCATGCTACATTTTCCCACTCGCTTCACTCGCGCTTTTTTGAATTCTCCTATACTCAATACAGTATTTATTTTATTTATAGTAAGAAGAGTCACTATCCCTTGTGTATATTAACATGTTCTTTAAACAGTGTCTGCCCCGGTGGCTCAGTTGGTAGTGAACCTACCTGCTGCGCTTGGGGGCGTGGGTTCGATTCCCACCTAGGGCAAACATTTATGTGATGAACATTTGTGTTTGTTCTATGTCTGGGTGTTGATATCTATTTAAGTATGTATTTAAAATTATATATGTACGTATATCAGTCTCTGGCAGCCATATTACAAGCTTTGCTTAGTTTGGGGTCAGATGACCGTGTGTGAAAAATGTCCCAGATATTTATTATATTTTTTTTTTTATTATTTAGTGGCTACATTATTAGGGTATTTTCTCGGTCACAGAGTCAAATTTCATGCATCATTTTCACACTTGCTTCACTCACGCTTTTTTTAATTCACCGAGAATCAAAGCATTTAGGAGAGTCACACTCACCCTTGTGTATATTAACATTATTAAGGTATTTTCTCGGCCACAGAGACAAATTTCATGCTTCATTTTCCCACTCGCTTCACTCGCGCTTTTTTGTATTCTCCTATACTCAATACAGTAAGAAGAGTCACTATCCCTTGTGTATATTAACATGTTCTTTAAATAGTGGCTACATTATTAGGGTATTTTCTCGGTCACAGAGTCAAATTTCATGCATCATTTTCACACTTGCTTCACTCGCGCTTTTTTTAATTCACCGAGAATCAAAGCATTTAGGAGAGTTGCACTCACTCTTGTGTATATTAACATGTTCTTTAAACAGCGTGCTACATTATTAAGGCATTTTCTCAGTCACAGAGTCAAATTTCATGCATCATTTTCCCACTCGTTTCACTCGCGCTTTTTTTAATTCACCGAGAATCAAAGCATTTAGGAGAGTCACACTCACCCTTGTGTATATTAACATTATTAAGGTATTTTCTCGGCCACAGAGACAAATTTCATGCTACATTTTCCCACTCGCTTCACTCGCGCTTTTTTGAATTCTCCTATACTCAATACAGTAAGAAGAGTCACTATCCCTTGTGTATATTAACATGTTCTTTAAATAGTGGCTACATTATTAGGGTATTTTCTCGGTCACAGAGTCAAATTTCATGCATCATTTTCACACTTGCTTCACTCGCGCTTTTTTTAATTCACCGAGAATCAAAGCATTTAGGAGAGTTGCACTCACTCTTGTGTATATTAACATGTTCTTTAAACAGTGTGCTACGTTATTAAGGTATTTTCTCGGTCACAGAGTCAAATTTCATGCTACATTTTCACACTCGCTTCACTCGCGCTTTTTTAATTCTCCGAGAATCAATGCAGTTAGGAGAGTTGCACCCACCCTTGTGTATATTAACATTTTAACATGTTCTTTAAACAGTGTGCTACGTTATTAAGGTATTTTCTCGGTCACAGAGTCAAATTTCATGCATAATTTTCCCACACGCTTCACTCGCGCTTTTTTGAATTCACCGAGAATCAAAGCATTTAGGAGAGTCACACTCACCCTTGTGTATATTGACATGTTCTTCAAACAGCGTGCTGTTGTAGGTAGAGTACTCGCACCAGTTGCACTGGAAGGGGTTCTCTCCTCGGTGCTTGCGCATATGACGCATCATGCGATCCGCTGAGAATGTGGTAAATGAGCACTCGGAGCATTGAAACTTCTCTGGTTCCTTCTCCTTTACTTTGAGCAGGGTGTCGTCCGGGGTTGGTGGACGCCTGATAAAAGAGAAAGACAATACATATATTTTATCTAAACCAGCCAAGTGCGAGTCGGGCTCGCGTACTGAGGGTTCCATACCACCACAAAATACAAAAACTAGTACAATAATTATTATCAATATATTAAACTGACTTCATAAAAATGTCAGAACTGGACAAAATTGTAATGGGACCAAACAGGAAGCACAAGCTTTCAAATAAATAAAAAAAATCATCAAAATCCACCCAGTCGAAAGTTCTGAGGTAACAAACATTAAAAAAAAACAGTCGAATTGATAACCTCCTCCTTTTTGGAAGTCGGTTAAAAAGACTACATACGGCCTTGCGGCCACCATCAAAGTTTTTTTTTTTGGAACGAAGTTCCTTATCGCGCGTTGTGAAAGGGGGTTAGACGGAAAAAATTCTTAAGAAAAGTTGTCACGACACTTTTTGCTATAGTATTGTAAGCTGTGCGGCGTCGCATGTTTCTCTGTCTGTCTCTCTCTCTCTTATCTATAAGAGAGAGAGAGACAGACAGACTTCAGAACTTCGTTCCATCCGGGTGTCCCTTGACACCTCTCAAGTTTTTTTTTTAATTTATTTATCACTAGCCGTCCGCCCCGGCTTCGCACGAGTGTAAGCTCGGCCTTCGGCCTCGCTACAAAATATAATATAGCCTATGTCACCCGGGGATAGTGTAGCTTCCCAACAGTGAAAGAATTTTTCAAATCGGTTCAGTAGTTTCGGAGCCTATTCATTACAAACATACAAACATACAAAAATAGGTACAAATCTTTCCTCTTTATAATATTAGTGTAGGAGTGTAGATTTAATTATACAGTAAAGGATATAATGGCATTTTAAAACCACTAAGGTTTAATAGTAATGCCATATGGAGTTTAAGTGTACGTCTACTATAAAAATAATACTAATATCTAAGTACACAACTGGCAGCGAGCGAGGCGATTACATCAGGTTGTCAAGAAAGTAAGATTTTAATTTAGTTTATATATTATATGGAGTAATGTTTTTACATAAATCTGAGGGTAGGTCATAAGTACTTATCGCGCCCGACATTGCTTAACTTGGTGGTGAACAAAAATGTGTCACCGACTTGCACTTAGCCTTTATTTATTACTAGCCGTCCGCCCCGGCTTCGCACGAGTGTAAGCTCGGCCTTCGGCCTCGCTACAAAAAATAATATAGCCTATGTCACCCGGGGATAGTGTAGCTTCCCAACAGTGAAAGAATTTTTCAAATCGGTTCAGTAGTTTCGGAGCCTATTCATTACAAACATACAAATATACAAAAATAGGTACAAATCTTTCCTCTTTATAATATTAGTGTAGATTTGTTGTTATACTATTTAGCGTGTACTATAATCATGCCAAGTTTGACGCTTGTACGTATTGCCGTTTTTACATTAGACCAAATACAAATATACGTTTCCGTCGTAACATTAAATATTGTGTGAAATTTTCAACTGGCTTTCTATTACGGTTCGAAAGATACAACCGTTAAAAGGTTGGACAGACAGACAGACAGCGAAGAAGAATAGAATAGAATATCATTTATTATCATAAAGTCACATTTGTAATAATTTTTAAAATAAAAATATGTACTACGAATGCTTCTATTATGGACTCGTCATTTTGGTACACAATTAAATATTTTGAAGGTAAGTAAGACCCATTGAGTCTCACTCAGCAAATGACAATTTATAATAATTAAAAAATGAGGGTAGATCTATGCGCTTAAGCGATAATTAAGTCGGCTGTATAAGGGCCTCGTCAGACTAGTACACTTATACAACAGTGAAATAAATTAAAAAAAATCTAATATTAATTCAGCTGTATAGGGGCTTTGTCAGACAATAACATTAAGTAATTAAAAGTAAATAATAATAACATAATAATAAAACAATAATAATAAGGCACAAAATCAAAATACATAATAATCAATATATTACTAAACATGAGTCTCTGTTAGCAATTGATAATCTTTATATTCGTTTGCCAGAAATTCAGCTATTTTGTAGACAGACTTCGATAGAAGCAAATTCTTTACATTGTCACGAAACTTTCCCTCTGATTTTATTTGTTGAATTTGTTCTTGTAGTTTGTTGTACAATTTTTGTCCCATCAGTTTTGGTAATTTTCCAACCATCTTTAACCGGTGCGGTATCGGTAATAGGTAGTTATTGTTTTTACAGTTTCGAGTCTTAGGTTTATTTTTCTTTTCGTACTCATGCAATTTTGATCGGACGTATTTCATTACCTCAAAAATATACACTGAGACTGATGTCATTATAGATAAAGTTTTGAAGTGGTCTCTGCACGTGTCTCTAGGTTTACTTTTAGTTAGCACTCTGATGGCTCGTTTTTGCATCCTTGGTAATAGGAAGTCTTGGTAATACATTTATTTTAGGTTTTGACGGGACTCTCACTGGCAGAGAGCTGATGGTGTAACGAGTAACTTAGGCTCCTTTAATCCCAGAAATACGCGGGCCCCTAGGCGCAGCTATTCACTAATACTTACTCTTCTTTGACAACTGCACCATCTGGAGCACCATCTGGAGCAGTTGTTGGCTTGGGATCCACATCAATGAATATGGGTTCTTTTGAGTTCTTGGGGTATTGGTGTGTGAACGTTGAGAAACTCATGTTGAGGTCTGGAAGTATAATTTTTTTTTGTGTGAAGTTAGGTTATAAAATCTGAATCATTTTTTTGATCTGTCGTTCAGATCCATGGACTCTGGCTTCCGTCAAATTTAATTATAACTAAAGTTCGGTAACAGAGCAGTAAGGATTTCATACAATGACCTGTTATTACCTGCCTCTGTCGCTCCCGTGTATAAATAGTGCGTCTCGCTCACACAGATGCAATATTATTTATTTATTTATTATTTAGTTATTCAACCGCCAAGCAGTAGTGTGCAAACACTACTGTGTTCCAGGGCCCCGATTCTACTAAACCAATTGTTTTTAAATTGTTAATGATTTTTCTCAAAAATTGCCCTTTTGACCCTTTTGGTAAAGATAAAGTGTCAAAAGTGAATAACAAAATTGATTTTAAATTGTTAACGAATTGCCTCAAAAATTGCCCTTATGACACTTTTTGTATAGATAAAGGGTCAAAAGTAAAAACAAATAGGCAATTCACAATTGGTTTAGTAGAATCGGGGCCCAGATTGAAGGGCAATGTTTCCAGCGAAATTACAGGGCACACAGAGATTTGACATCTTATATCTCGGGGTGACGAGCACAGTGCATTGCCATCAAGGGTTTTGAACTGCTGAAGTTCAAAATTCTGAGTGGCGTTGTGCTGTTATGGGCAAGCGTGAAGAGCCATCATGGGTGATGAGACGAGCGGAGTCGCTCGTTATAAATCATCAAAATCATAAAAAAAAAAGCTTATTTATAAGCAGGAGCAACAAAGACAGGTAATAACAGATTGTACGTAATTCTTCCTGCTCCGCGAGTGGACTTTAGCTGAAGTCTGCTGTGTTACCCGTGACGTCTAGTTTTTTTACATTTCTAAGGGGAAAGAAAAGTACTTGATCTTCTTACAAATTTTGGTTAAGAACGGCCTAGCCTTTTACTCGTGAAAAGCAAACAAACAGACCGAGTTACTCAGCGTCGGACTGGCCATATAGTCGAGGTGGCGTTTGCCAGCTGGCCCTAGCTTGCACGGGGTCCCTTGCTTGGCTTGCGGGGCTTTTCACAGGGGATAGCCAGTCCCGGGCTCCAGGCGTGTGCAGCCACCCAGGCCCTTTCGGCCCAGTCCGACCTTGGAGTAATTTTAGTTTTTTGCCTGAGTGAAGAGAGGACTCAGATTCTAATGGCTCATGGGACAAGTCGAGGTTTCGGCGTGCATGGTTTGTTCGATGATAACTTGAGTTTTGTAGATCCGATCTTCATGAAACTTTGTAGGCAAATACTGCCCTCATAAGCCCAAGAGCGGTAACTCAAAAAAAATAGATTTCTATTTTCTCGCATCTGATAGCTTACAAAATTTCGCACTAGATGGAGTAAGCAAAATAACCGTATCTACATTGTAACATTGAAACAAAACACTAAAAAAGTATTTTTTCTTTTAAAACTCATGTTTAAAAACTATTAATTCTAAACGAAATGACGGTATCTCATAAAAAATACAAAAACAATAATATTGGGTTTTTAAACATACAGTCAAAACCTTTTATAGCGACATCGTTTAGAACAACATGCCGGTTATAATAACCTATCGATTTGTTTGTACTTGCACGATACACATTAAACATCAGCGGTTGTTACAACTATCGGTTTTTACGACTGGATATGAGCAGTCCCTTCGATGTCGTTATAACAGATTTTGACTGTATATTTAAGAAATATATTGGTCCTAACATAGGCAAATAATTGAAAATAAATTAAATTATATATCATTAGGGTAACGAAAAATGAACCTTCACAAAAACTCGATTATCTCGAAATACAACTAGGCTGAGATACCGCTTTTGGGCTTATGCTAGCTATATTATAGATATTAGTTGATATATACATTGCATATATATATCAGACTAATCACACTAATATCATATTTGTGAAGGTTTGGATGGATGGATGGATGTTTGTTACTCAATCACGCAGAAACGGCTGGATGGATTTGGATGAAATTTGGAATATACATTGCTTATGTCCTTGATTAACACATGGGCTACTTTTCATCATCATCATCACCGATTTTCACCACCACGCGGGTGAAACCGCGGGGCGCAGCTAGTAATTTATATATCGATTGATATTCTGTAATAATAGTTGTAATTTTGATAAATAAATAAATAAATATTAGTAAGAAAAACTGTTTTACTGCAAGTTAAATAAAAGCCTGTTAAATATCAGTATTAGTTCAACACAAATCAGTGTTAAATCTATCTATCTATATACATAACTAGCCGCCCGCCCCGGCTTTGCACGGGTGTAAGCTCGGCCTTCGGCCTCGCTACAAAATATAATATAGCCTATGTCACCCGGGGATAGTGTAGCTTCCCAACAGTGAAAGAATTTTTATAATCGGTTCAGTAGTTTTTGAGTTATTTCATTACAAACATACAAAACTAGGTACAAATCTTTCCTCTTTATAATATTATCTATCTATATACATAATGAAACCGGCAAAGTGCGAGTCGGACTTGGGCACGAAGGGTTCCATGGCATTTTTTTATATTTTTAACAAAATCCACAGCTCTCGAAATCAATACATTAAACTTATAGATATACTGACAGCCAATAACAGATTTACATTTTATAGATAAATATTTTGTAAAAATGACAATCACTAAATAAACTTAAAAATCAGAAGCCATTATCTATAAAGACAGCAAAAAATCACGTTTGTTGTATGGGAGCCCCCCTTAAATATTTATTTTATTGTTTTTTAGAATTTGTTGTTATAGCGGCAACAGAAATACATCATCTGTGAAAATTTTAACTGTCTAACTATCACGGTTCATGAGATACAGCCTGGTGACAGACGGACAGACAGAGAGACAGACGGACGGACGGCTGGGTCGTATTAATAGGGTCCGTTTTACCCTTTGTCTAAAAATTTGTTCGAATATGGGAAAAATTTGATGAAGGATTGCCAATATATAGGGGTCGTGAGGCCGCAGTTCAGGCCAACAACTTGGGTTTTTTATTACCTAAAATTCTATAGTAAATAGAGTTAGGTTAAGCTCACCGAGGTTTTGTTTAGTACGTTAAGTCAAAGTAAAATATTCGTACCTTTTCATGAAATGGTTCAATTATTTTAATTACATGCTTAAATAAAAAAGTAGCTTTAAATTTCACGTTAATTCAAAACAAAAACAAACTATAACAATTAAGTAAATTCTATATTATATCACTGTCAAAATTTACGGACATGACATGACATTTGCTTGAAATGACAGCAAACATAGACAATAACATGAAAAAAGAGTCTGGGCAGGCTAAAGCTATTAATGTTATAGTGCCTTGTCTTACATTTCTGATATACATATATTTGATCTATCTACACTAATATTATAAAGAGGAAAGATTTGTACCTATTTTTGTATGTTTGTATGTTTGTGATGAATAGGCTCAGAAACTACTGAACCGATTTGAAAAATTCTTTCACTGTTGGGAAGCTACACTATCCCCGGGTGACATAGGCTATATTACATTTTGTAGCGAGGCCGAAGGCCGAGCATACACTCGTGCGAAGCCGGGGCGGACGGCTAGTAATCTATATTTGTATAATTTTTTTGTAACGTTCGTTATGTATTTTTGGTAATTTTCAAAAAATCTAATTTAATTGAATTTAATTGAAATTGAAATCGAATGTCAATATTGTAAAGTATACAATACTAGCTGCGCCCTGCGGGTTCACAATCAACAATAAATAATTAAATTCATATGCTAATACGCAACAGAAAAAAATATTTCTACTTTATCATTACATAATTATTTTTATTTATAAGTGTTGATGAATTTAGACTGCGGTGGTTTGACTGAATTTTCGTGATATTCAGCGTATTCTGCAGATGTACGCACAGTGGAAAGTTTTTCATTTGCTTCATCTTCATGTTTTGTTACTTCAGCGTTACTTTTGCTCTGTGGATTTTCTAAACGAATACTGATTTTATCTTCAGGCTCACTTTGAGCACGATTTAAGCCCACTACCAATACTTCTTTAGAGGAAAAAGAAGGATTATTAAGTTCTTGAGACACCTTTTCCATAACTTTATCAATAAACGCCTTAGCAGTCTCCATGTCTTCCTCTGATTTAGGATCTTCTTCAGAATTATTTTGCTTTGTTATGCGCGGAATCGGTTTTTCGTTAGAATTATGGTCATATTTGAATCCTTTATTGCTATTTTCTTCGATTACTGCATCTGAATCATTTGTTGATTTGTTTTCTCCTGAACTTTGAGTGTGCTTTATATTGTCATCGTCGTTATGGAAAGTATCTTGTTCATGTGCTTCATTTTCAACGCTGCCATCTAATAAAAGAAGTTCTTTGGAATCCAACTTTTTTAAGTTACTTTTAATGGATGTGTTTTCATCTTCATCTTCTTGTTTGTCTACAGCTCTATTATTTTCACCATGTTCATTGCGCTTACTCTTGTCATAGCTTTTGTGTGACTTTATGTTGTTGCCTTTGATATTAAATCTGTGTTTTTCTAACTCTCCCTTCAAATGCTTGAAGTTAAGCTCTAATTCTTTAGAAGCCATTTGATTTTGGAGAAACATTTGTGTGTCTATTTCACCAGTATTTTCTGTTTTTTTCGGAGAGTTCAAATCCGGGTTCTGGCGATCATGCCTTATTTTTTCATCGGATTTTGAAGATTTATATTTTTGTTTATCATGCCCGTAAATTGACTTTTCCCTAGACCTTGAATCTTTCCCTTTATTATCATCACGATCATGATTTATTTTTTCATAATCTGATTTTACATCATCCTGTTTGTTTCTATCATGATTCTGATTTGATTTTTCGTTTATTGTTTTAGCTTTACTTCTATTTTTTTCGAGATCATAAGTAGATTTTTCATCAGATCGTAAATCTTTGTCGTTTGAATGTTCTTGATTATAATTTGACTTTTCTTCAGATATCGGATCATTTTTTTGTTTCTTATCAAGATTTCGTAATATACTTTTACCAACATGACTGTTACTTTGACCATCAATGTTTCTAATTTTTTGAGCTGCTTTATCTGCTATAATATCAGTTAACTCGTCAAATCTTTCAGAAGTCATAAGTTGTTTAATGAATTCATCTATTTGAAAAAACATTTGTTTTTTCGGTGGTGCTGTTCTTGATACTTGTAAAGTAAAAGAAATAGCTAGAAAAATGGTTTATTATTAAAGATTACCAATCCAATACATTGAAACGAAATAAGTAGGTACGAGTCATAGAAAAATACATACATACCTAGAAAGTGATAATAAATTAGATTCATTTTATGTGACGTTTGTGTTAGATTTTTTCATTTATTAACATTATTATGTTATTTTTGTAAATTTCATAAATAAATATACCAAGGACCTAATGTTATGACTTTAAAAATGTCATAGTATTTTTATATTTGTATCAATAAACTTTTATTTGCAATAAAAATATTTCATTAACAGATAAAATTATATGACCAATTCTATAGCAATGAAACTCTATTACGATTCAAATATTTTCGATATTCGCTCACTACAACAAGTGCTACCACATCACTACTGGATACGGAAAAAAGGTTCCTTTCCTTCCATTGTCTTTTGAAATTTGATTGACTTGGGGTGCGTTTACGGCAATTATCCAGACTAAAACTTATACTAGATGAACGTCAAAACACTCGTTTTGGGACTCCACGAGGTGAAAAATTAAACCGGCGAAAATTTAAACTGCCCGTTTACGGGCGTCCGCTGGTATAAGTTTTCGCCTGACTAGATTAAATTTTATCTACCTTTTAAGGTCGCTAAATTTTCGCCTGCTGTCAGATTGACAGCTGTTGAGGAGGTTAAGCTGTTTTTGATATTATTTTGTTCGAATCTTTTTGTTGTAGATGTTTTAATTTAAAATAAAATTTTATATCTATATAATGATAGATTGATATTTGATATTTTACTATTATATACCATTTTATTTTACTATATTTTACTTGATATTTATTTATTATTGAATTTGACAGCTAGTATTGACATAAAGCTATGACGCCGTTCAGCGAACCTCCGTTAGTTTAATTTTTAGCTGGTGAAAAATTAAACCAACGGAGGTTCGCTGAACGGCGTCATAGTTATATGTCAATTATGCAATACTAGCTGTCAAATTCAATAATAAAAAAATATCAAGATAAAATAAAATGGTATATAATAGTAAAATATCAAATATCAATCTATCATTATACAGATATAAAATTTTATTTTAAATTAAAACATCTACAACAAAAAAAAACGAACAAAATAATATCAAAAACAGCTTAACCTCCTCAACAGCTGTCAATCTGACAGCAGGCGAAAATTTAGCGACCTCAAAAGGTAGATAAAATTTAATCTAGTCAGGCGAAAACTTATACTAGCGGACGCCCGTAAACGGGCAGTTTAAATTGTCGCCGGTTTAATTTTTCACCTCGTGGAGTCCCAAAACGGGTGTTTTGACGTTCATCTAGTATAAGTTTTAGTCTGGATAATTGCCGTAAACGCACCCCAGTCAGCATATTATAGTACTCTTTGCCTGTCAGTTTCAAAGAGAATACAATAGAAGAGTCAGTTTTTTCCAAAAGTTTACCCACAAAAGTTGAGATTTGAGATTGAAAAAGATAAATTGTTCAACTTTGAAACTGTTGAAATATCTTGAAATCTTTATTAGATCTCTTTCGATCATGTCTGCACCTACCAAAGAGTATAGTAATGCACCTACTGTACCGGCGCTTAGGCAGCCTAAGGTACCGGCGCTGAGGCAGCCTAAAGTACCGGCGCTTACGCAGCCTAAGGTACCGGCGCTTAGGCAACCTAAGGTACCAGCGCTGAGGCAGCCTAAAGTACCGGCGCTTACGCAGCCTAAGGTACCGGCGCTTAGGCAGCCTAAGTTTGTCACCCGCTCGCAAGAGAATCCAATAAAGAAAAAGTGTTGTCTTCCCGATGTTCAATACGTAATAGTTACTCTAAAGGATAAGCAAAAACTCGTGGTGTCGTCTGACGCTTACCACGGCATTATTACAATGGGAAACACATACAAATGTGTGTTTTGCTCATTAGTAATGAAGCTGGATTCAAGTTTTAAAGAGGGACACAAAAATTCAAAACGCCATCTAACGCTGCTCGAAAAATATCCACCGGCAGAGAAATATGCTGAAAACTTGATTCGGAAGGTCGGTATTTATCTGTATTTATTATATCCTGTATCTATGTTGTGCCCACCCCAGTATCAGTTGGGTTTTCAGTTCTAGAAGGCAGGTCCAACTTCAAGAAAAAGGGCAATGGACGAATCCAGCTCGGCTGGGCATCTTTCGGTAAACTTTGCATCTTCTTGTCCAAAATACCTCAGTGCCTTAAGACGAAAATCTTCGACCAGTGTGTGTAAGGCACTGAAATATGGATAGGCTGAAAATTAGTAATTTTTTTAATTGAAAGATAAGCTTTTGCTTCACCACCATATCGCCTAATGTTAAGCAATGATGCGGTCTACGATGGAGCATGCAGAAGAAACTGATTCACTCACGGCCTGAAGACGCCCAGATTGTAACTATCGGGGAACACCCATACATGCAACACGTACCACAGTCTAGCGGTTCACGCAATATAAGTGGAATCAAAGAGCTTCGTTCGTGTTTTTGGAATATCAACCTCGAAACCCAACCCAAATTCCCAACAAAAAGTAAATAATTTTAAATTTAATTTTATATATGATTTTTTTCGATTCTACATTTCTAATCCGTACGGCCAAGGATTGGAACAACCTGCCGTCTTCCTTGTTTCCTGAGAGATATAATTTGGGCCTTTTCAAGGCGAGAGTGAATAGGTATCTTCTAAGTCTGCGTGCTTCATCTTCGACCACATCGTCACTTACCAACAGGCAAGTTGGTGGTTATTCAAGTAAAAAAAAAAACTTGCGTTTGCCCCGAACTGCCTCTCTAAACAAAATCTTGGCTACGTCCTTGCCTCCTACCAATTTTGTAAGTGTCTATCATATATATTTGTTCTCTCTTCCTAGCTGACGGAAGACTCATCATTTTGCACAATATGCAATGTGCCTCTAGCCAATGTCCACCTACAGAGGCACCTCCGCACAGAGGTCCACACCCAGGAACTCCAAAAAGCTGAGATAAGAGCTATTACATACAAGCCTTCTTAGATTTATGGATTCTTTGCATCGAGATACAATATCTGTAGAGTCACAATGTCTAAGTGAAAACAGTCAAAAAACGTCCGAGCGTCGTTGTACAGAACCAGTTGTATAACACTGTTTTAAACTATCACGGTTGTTCACTACAGTTATAGGATTATTTACGGGATATTTACTGTGGTAAGGTTGTCAGTCTTCTTGTGAACATGGAGCATGTTGCGCCGAAATATCGGAGCTCCTTCCACAACCTTACCACGATATCCCGTAAATAATCAATTGTATAGTTCACAATGCCACATTTACTTCAGTTTAGATGTTATGTCCCTTGCATAGTGTTCAACGTCGCTTGTCTGCTGTGGCATCGCGCGGCGTTGTAGTCGAATGGCGGTTGCCTTACAACTAACCAAAAAGTCTGCGCAATGCGTAGCTGAGTTTTGGTTCGGACATTTTTTGGCACGGCTGTGACTATAGATATATAGATCGATGATTCTTAGATATATTTATAGGCCAGTAGTTCCCAACTTTGCTCACGTTTAGGGTATATTATACTACTCAAGGTTATAGACTGTATAGTAAGTATATATGGTATTAAGTTTGAAAAATAAAATTATGGTATTAAGTTTGAAAAATAAAATATATCTATATTATTTAATTTTGTGTACCTTTAGATTTTTTTTTATTGAGAGGCTATAATTTTTGTTGAGAGGCTATGCTCGTTAATCTATCTCACTTGCACATATTTTTTTTTGTGAATACTTTGTACAAATATAGAAAATAAAATCACATTTTTTTATTATTTTTTTATTCGAATTTTAAGTGTTCGTGAATCTTTTTTTCATTTAAACAAGGTTTTAAGACCTACTTGCATGACCGATTGAAATATTGATTTAAAAAAATCTTATGTCTATTTGTATGGAAATTTTTGCAAAATCTAGATTTAAACCTGATTTAAAGTCTGTATCTCGGGTGCTAACGTGTTTTTGTTGTACAATTTAATTAACAATGAGCCAGAGTTGCGGTTTAGACAAATATAACAACTGCAGTAAAATATTAAATGAAAATGCTTTTCAATTTGATTTTTTGATGTTATTGCAGCTAACAGATGCATTTTCCCAGCGGCCGAACTGTAGTAGAGGGTAAATCTTTAAGTCAAAAATGCCAATTATTATTATTATAAACTTTATTCTAATCATGTGAAAGCCATTGATCGTTAATTTTTGTGATATACAAAGTCTGATAAATTGTTTACCTATATTATTGTTTTGTTTGCTATAACTTAAGATAACTACCTATATTAGATTTGCATGACTAATGTTATAAAATAATAATTATTAATAGTAAAAGAAAACACGCTACATTATGCTATTGTCACAGTGTTTACAGGGCACACAGAGATTTGACATCTTATATCTCGGGGTGACGAGCGCAGTGCATTGCCATCCAGGGTTTTGAACTGTTGAAGTTCAAAATTATGAGTGGCGTTGAGCTGTTATGGGCAAGCGTGAAGAGCCATCAGGCGAGCGACTTCGCTCGTCTCGTCACCCAGTATCATAAAAAAAAAAGTAATTTGGCAGCATGCTGGGTACGCTGCCAACTGATAGTGGGCTTGAGCATTTGGATTGTCTTTAGACCTTCAACGGTCTATGGACAGTCTTAACTCTTTATGTAGTGTTAGTTTATATTTTAGCCTTGCCCTCAAAAAGATATAATAATGTATCTATAAGGTCGGGGAACAAGTTTCTTCGTATTTTATAAACAAATTCAAGACATATTTTTTTCAAGTTTAATTACATTTGATTATAATATATATGTGCCATTTTGTTCGATAACTTGTTGCCATCTTGTAGGTAGTGACATGATCCCGTTGCTGTAGAAATTTTGGGACTTCTGATCAAAACAATGCAACAAGTAGTTTTGACAGTCCTCTCTGGATGTTAATCTAACACTACCCAAAAAATTCTGAAGAGACCGAAACAGGTGGAAATCTGAGGGTACAAGGTCAGGGCTATATGGTGGATGCATTAACACTTCCCAACCAAGCTCTCTCAATTGTTGCTGAGTGGCCAAAGATGTGTGCGGTCTGGCGTTATCATGATGAAAGACCACGCCCTTTCTGTTGATCAATACCGGCCGTTTTTTCTCAATTTCTTGTTTGAGTGTCATCAGCTGTTGGCAGTAGAGATCCGAATCGATGGTTTTGCCCGGCGGTAAAAGCTCATAATGAACGATGCCCTTCCAATCCCACCATACACACAGCATCACCTTATTACGTGTTAATCCGGGTTTCGCTACAGTCTGTGGTGCTTCACTGCCCTTTGACCATGATCGTTTGCGCACATTCTTGTCGTAGGTGATCCATTTTTCATCACCAGTGATCAATCTTTTCAAAAACGGTTCGGTTTCGTTACGTTTTAACAGAGAATCGCAAATGCGCACACGATTCATTTGGTTTCTTTCAGTGAGCTCGTGTGGCACCCAAATATCGAGGTTTTTTTTATACCCAGACTTTTTCAAATGGGTCAAAACTGTTTTGTGGTCGATCCCCAGTTCTTCAGCTACGTCGTAACTACTAATATGCCGATCTTGCTCCACTTTTTCAGAAATGGCAACGACTTTATCCGTAACAGGGCGACCAGAGCGAGCTACATCTTTGACATCAAAATTCCCGGACTGAAAACGCTTGAACCAACATTGTGCTACTCTTGATGACACTGCATTAGGTCCATAAACGTCACATATTTAATTCGCGGCTTGTGTCGCATTTTTCCCTTTTTGTCATAAAACTTCAAAATATATCGAATTTCGTCGTTAGATTCATTCATTTTATCGAACAAAAAAAACAATTGAAAATTGGCGGGAAATAACTTATTACTTTTTGAATTCCTTTTTTAAAATGTCATATTTTTAATGGTATCAAAACCAGCCAGATACAAACAGTACAACCGATGAGATTTTACTACAACTTTATACATACAAAATACGAAAAGACTTTTTCCCCGACCTATTATTATATCATACTAATACATTTTATGAAGAGGAAAAAGATTTGTATTTTTGGATAATTGTGACGAAATAACTCAAAAACTCCTGAACCGATTTGAACAATTCTTTCACTGTTGGGAAGCTACACTATCCTCGGGTGACAGGCCATATTATATTTTGTAGCGAGGCCCAAGGCCGAGCCTACACCAGTGCGAATCCGGACCGGCCGGCTACTCTAAAATATTGTGTTCCTACTCATTAATAAAATTTTGTAATGAGGGTAGATATCTGCCTGAAGTGCCTTCACACTGCTACGCAGATAGCATGTATGTACTCACTGAGAAAAAAAAAGCTATGCAGATACTATAACTTTTTTTTTTTTTAAAGAGGCTTTGGTCAGACATGTTCATGCCACCTTCATTGGCCCATTCTTAACTCTATGTTCTTCTCTTAAGAGGCCTTTGGCGGAGCTTTAGGCTTTGACGGAGTAACATGGTAACAAGAAAAAAAATCCATTCATTTCTCTCCGTCAAATTAAAAGATATCGAAACTAAACATTTTTTGTTTATAATGTTATGATAGTCAGCAAAACTTGGGTGTGTCACTTTTTGTAAATTCACACTCAGTATATCGTCAATAATGTAAAAATGTGCGAGCGATAAAGCTGCAGAAGAATAGAGGCCTCTTAATACAAAGCTTCGTTAACTTGATAAAGCAAATGCGAGCGAAGTTGTGCAAAGCCTATAACTTAACCATAGTCTTTTTTATTGCTATAGATAGATAGATGAACTCTTTATTGTTCACAATACAAATAACATACACAAGACACGATAAAACAGGTTACAAACTAGTGCAACAATCGGCGGCCTTATCGCTAAGTGTCGCCGCACACGGGCCACCGGCCACAGCCACAAACGCCGCGATTGTACGTGCACGATTTGTAGCGTGTGGCCGCCACCGGCGCCAACCGTGTGCGGCGAGTCCATATAAAATGTACGAAAATTACAGGAAATATGCCAGTGGCGGCGTTTTGTGGTTGTGGCCGGTGGCCCGTGTGCGGGAGCCCTAAAAGCGATATATTGATTCACGCGTATTTATTGGATATTTTTATTATTTGTCATTTAAATCTTGGATATTTTTGTTATTCCGGTGGCGCAGTTGGTAGTGTACCTGCCTTCTGCGCTTGAGGGCGTGAGCTCGATTCCCACCTAGGGTAAATAAACATGTGATGAACATTTGTGTTTGTTCTATATCTGGGTGTTAATATCTATTTAAAAATATATATATGTACCAGTCTCTGGCTGCCATATTACAAGCTTTGTTTAGTTTGGGGTCAGATGACCGTGTGTGCAAAATGTTCCAGTTTTTTTTTTTCTTATAGACATTTTTCTTTTTTGACATTAGTCATGCAAATCTGTATTATAATTACTTTCTTATTCATTTCTCTTTCATAGTTTAGTATTTTAATTTAGTACAGAGTTAAGTTTTTTGTTCCTAGAAAGCTAATTACGAGCCATATTACAAAATGCATAGTTCAATTTTAGGTAACTGCATTTTCAGGGATAAAACGGAAAATTAAACCCTTAATTTATCTAGACGAATATAACTCAAGGAAACCATAGTATTTGAGTTGTTTATTTTATGTTGTAAATTATCAACAAACTCTAATACGAACGAAACCAAGGGCCTTACTTAAAAACGTTACTCAAGTTGACATACGCTTAAATATGCTCCGTCTCGTTTTCGTGTGTGATGATTTCCGTCAGCGAGAAGTTGAGAGAGCATTTAAAAACAGATCAACTTGAGTAAATTTTTTAAGTAAGGCCCCTACTCTAAAACTTTCCCTCCAAGATTTTTATGAAAAACTGCTTTTGTAAATTGGAGGTAATAAGACAGTACAGTGGAGTGGAGTGGTACGGTGGAGTTGGTACATATATTGAGTTCCAAAATTCAGTTTTCATTGCTTTTTAACCGACTTCCAAAAAGGAGGAGGTTCTCAATTCGACTGTTTTTTTTAAATATTTGTTGTTACCTCAGAACTTTTGACTGGGTGAACCGATTTTGATTATTCTTTTTCATTTTGAAAGCTGGTGCTACCCGTGTGGTCCCATTTCAATATGGTTCAGTTCTGGATTTTTTATGAAGTCTGTTTTTGTATTGATATTGATATCCTTTTAAATAAAAGAATTTTCCAAATTGGTTTATAAATGATGGAGTTATGTGGTAACAAATATTAAAAATAAAAATAAAAATGAGAACCCCCTCCTTTTCTTGAAGTTGGTTAAAAGGGGAGTCAAGTTTTTGTTTGATTGATGTTATTAATTGTTTCCCTTTAGTTAATAATGGTTCCAAGACTGATAGCAAAGACTGTAATTACAAAATATAAATACTCATATTAGTTAAGTGCATAGAGCTATTATTACTACATATGGTTATGTTACCTAATTACGGTTATGTTAACCGATAAGTGAAGTTGCGTCCGAGCTTGACTCGTGCGCAACTTCACTTCAACTCACTATATGCTGGTGCTGTATGTATTAATATAAGTGTAGTTCATATTTATTTATTGTGATATGTATTTTGTAAGCGCCGCGGAGGATGTGAGCGCCGTCTCAAACCAACTGTGGTTTTTTGGTGCAACATGAAATTGTATTGATATGTATTAAGAAAATAATTTAAAAACTATATATATATATATGGAGAAGCTATCCTTAGCAAAAGTAATGCTACATTTTGTTAAGAGTAAAGTAAAGTTTATTAGTACATAAAAAAAATAAAAAATAACAAACCAAGATGTATTAGATATGGTAGAGGAGAAGTCTACTAGCGAGTATGGAGACTAGAAGAGGGAAGATGTTTGACCACCTTGTACGACATGACAAATTAATGGAAACCATCATAGAGGGAAAGGTAGAAGGAAAGAGAGGACCGGGAAGACCAAGAAGATTATTCATAGACCAATTAAAAGAGAAGGCAAATGTCATGTCGTACAGGGAGGTGGAAACGCTGGCAGAAGACCATCGAGCCTGGGAATTACTCCACTCTTAAATGTTGAATGAATGAAACTAAAGTTCGCTGCAGCGCTGAAACAATGATTAATTGTCTAATCAGACAGTATAAACACGCAGCGCTATAATGCTTTAAAGGTGTAGTTTTCCTGCGACCAAAAGGTTGAAAACGCCGTGATTTTCATGGCGCTTGTGGTTCGTTCAAATTTCAACTGAGTGAAGCTGGACGGTTGCAATTGAATGGAACCTAGTAGTTATGTGTGGAGTCCACTCTATATGTAGTAATTATTAGCTCAATGGTTAAGACGTGTTAGAGAGCGTTCAAGTATTACGTAACGCAATTTTTTCGACGCCCTCTCTCCGCCATGTAACGCGCCGTAACGTTTTTGTACCCCCCCACCCCCTAGTAAAACGTTACGTAACCACCAAGTGACTAATTTTTACCTAAAAGTCACAATTATGCGACGTCAAGTACCGAAAAGTCGCTAAAATACCTGTTATATAAAAAATGTGCGAGAGAATCTCTTTACGTGACCGTTCTGAAGGGTTAAAAAAACAATGTTACGTAACGCGTAGTTCAAACACCCCCTCCCGCCCCTGTAACGCATTGTAACGTTTTACAAGATCCCCCCTCCCCCATATTTGTTACGTAATACTTGAACGCTCCCTCATTTAATTAAATAGTTCTTTTGATGTGGTCGGTTCGCCATCCTTGGTTGACTCAGGTCGTCTCGACGCGAGATGTTTAGTCGTTTTTATTCGACTTTATTTCATTATTTGTCGAATAGCGAATAATATTTTCTACTATTCGACATTGTCGGAAATTATTTTTAAAGTCTTGTAAGACTGTTTTGCTTGTGTGATATGTGAACAGAACTTCTTACCTCAAATACATATTCAGACATTATTTGTGGGTAGTAAGAAAAAAGTTCTACTTTTGATTTATGTTATTTAAAGCCTTGTCAGACTGTGTTGAGCATGCAACACATGTTGAACTTGTGAATGCTTGCGTTTGATCTAACATGGTTGTAAATTCTTGCCAGTAACATACTTAATAAGGTCTTGTTTAAATAAAATCATTTAATTTTGTGATTTAATAAATGTTTTATTTATGTAACATCTATGATATCTATGAAGTTAACTGCTTTTTTGGAGTGGATGAGTGTTTTGGTTTTCTGAATATTAAGCTGCGTTTACACCATCAAAGTTAACTTTGACAAAGTTTTTTTGCCCTCTACTTGGTAGCTATTTTGTTTGTGACATTGGTCAAAGCACACTTTGATGACGGTGTGCAATCAGCGAACTTGGACAAAGTTAACTGACAAACTTTATTTGACGTCTATTTGATGCTATTTTGATCGTCACACTGACGGAAAACATCGCAAGGAAACCGGCATGCTCAAGAACCTTAAAAAGCTCAAAGACATATGATATTCACCAAGCGCTGGGCCAGCATGGAGAAATAGGACTTATCCTCTTTCTCTGAGAGGTCTATGTCCCAGCAATGGGAACATAAAGGCTGATAATGAAGTTTAGATAATTGATCCAAGTAAACTTCTTTAGTGCCACTGTTAACATAGACTATACAAGATATTTTTGATTGTGTCAACGCGGCTTAAGAGAAAGCCATACATATATGGGACTAGCCAACATAGAGTCCCAATATAGAATCAAGGGCAGCTCAGCACATTGCTTTCACGAGACTGTGATATGCTTAATTTTTTCTCTTTTTGGTTAAGGTGGGAAGATGGAGGGAAAATTAAGCACTGAGTTTAGGCCTTAGTGGCAATTTTAATTGTCTTATTAATACAGCTTAGAACCTAATTATTGTGCAATCACAACCTTTTCTTCTTTTTAGAGCGTTTTTTCGTGGCCTTTTTGCCTGCCTTGTTGATTTTCGCAATCTTCCGCTTGTGTAGCCACACAGGATACTGTCCGTTTTGATCTTTCAGCGTCTTAGTGCTGAAAACTCGCGTTTTTCCGTTCTCACCATCAACTTCAATTTTTTCATCGTCTGAACTCATTTCGGCATCTTCTTCCTCTGGCTCTTCGACTTTTTTAGACTTCTTGCCTTTCTTCTTCTTTTTCTTTTCCTCTTGTTCCTTTTTTAGAGCTCCAGCATCGAAAAAGATAACTTGATCTGATTCCATAACCTCGTCCGCGGTGATTGCAGTGTCTTTTTTATCGTCATCTTTGATACCCAATGTCTTCTTTAGCATAGCCAACTCTTTAACAGCGTACCGTTCTCGTTTTATCGCGCGGCACTTCCTCTTCCACTTGCTGCGCATAGATTTAGCCATATTAATTTATTTCTAATATAAAATTAATATTTCGAAAATAAACAACGTGCTTGCACGTCGTTCACGTGAAAAGAAACGTCAATGTCATTTGTTTGTCAACCAACAAAATCAACGCCAAAAAAAAAACTATCAGTGTCAACAAGCACGTCAATCACGTGTAGAGATAATATCCGATATCTTACGGCAGGATATTTTTCAACGAACATTATTCTGACTATGAATAATTATTTATAAAGTGTTCATGAATGCACTTGAGTGTGATAAGTTTTAAAATTGAGTGAAACATGTATTTTCGTGTTGATTCCAAAACTCCGTGAGAGAAGATATAGTAGTCTCCACTATTTTACTTTCCTTTTTTTTTTTTTTAAGGTATGAAGTTATTCATTTTGTAAGTGATGTGTAAATTAATAATTTGTTGTAAATATACCCAATATTTTTACTTTACTGAGGCATAAGGCTAAAGCTTTGAAGGCTTTAGCCTGCTCAGAAATAGGCGATAAACAAAAAAACAAGCCAGTCAGCTGTCAAGTGTCAATGTCAATCTCATCAGAACTCGGGGTTTACGGAGGACGCGAATTTGGTTTTGTTAGTTCGTGTTTTTGGAATCATTCCAAGTTGTTTCTTGTTTATTATTCTGGCTTAATATTGCCATTTTCGTATGAGATTCTTTGTTTTGTGTTATTTTAGTTTGTTGCTTTGTATTCATGTGGAAGTAGCCAGTCATCTTGGTGGCTGAAGTAAAGTGATTAAGTGATTCATCTTATAAAATGGGTTCCCTGGATCCAGAAAATGACCCAAAACAGGAATTAGACGATAGCGGATATGCCCAGGAAGGTAAGTTTAGGTTTTCACGTGGTTTCTACATTTTCTTGGATAAATTATAACATGTTTGGTAGATTTCTGAACTATCCACAGTCCACACCCTCCAATTCACTCTGAAGTCAATAGATAGGTACTTATTATCTGGCTGTGGCATTAGGCTCCATAATTACGTTATAATTCAGCATTTACCCTGGAATTGCAGTCAAACTGTAAATATTCTAACTATATAATTTAATTGGCTAATTAATTAATTGGCTGATGATGTGATGTGTGTGTGATTCTAAGTGTCACCATGACATGATGGAGTATATTTTCTTTGCTAACGCTAATAGCTTTTTTTAAAATATTATTTTTATTTATATTTCAGATGGCGCTGCAAAGGAAAACTCACCAGCAGAGAGTAAAAGCTCGGCAGACCTCCTAGACTTGTCTGATGATGTTCTTCTATACATCTTGCAGTACTGTTCGCCGATTGACCTGAAGGCACTTGGATTGTAAGCATATAAATTGATAGACTCATCATGAGCCTGCATCCGTCCACTGCTGGACATAGGCCTCTCCTAATGCACGCCACTGAACTCGGTTGGCAGTTCTTTGCATTCAGTTTTTACCCCCCGTTTTACGCAGGTCGTCACTCCACCTGGCCGCAGGGTGTCCTACACTACGTTTACCTAAACGTGGTCTCCACTCCAGAACTCGTCTACCCCATCGGCTATCGGTTCTTGGGGCAATGTGGCCGGCCCACTGCCACTTCAGCTTACTAATCCTTTGAGCTATGTCGGTAACTTTGGTTCTATGTCGAATCACTTCGTTCTGAATTTTATCCCGTATAGAAACTCCGAGCATAGCTCTCTCTATAGCTCGCTGAGCGACTTTAAACTTGTGGACCAACTTAACCGTGAGTGTCCACCTCTGGGCACCGTAGGTCATAACGGGTCAATTTGTATGTTATTTAACACAAAATTTTAAAATATGTTGTACAAAAATTTTATGGGGGTAGTTTTTTCTTCTTCCTGAAAAGTCTCATTTTCATTTACGAGTTTTTCATTTTAAGACTACGATATACAGTGGATTTCGGATATAACGACGATGAAGGGGCCACTCTAATTTCGTTGTTATATCCGGAAGTCGTTACACATCACACATACATCACACATCATCAGCCAATTAACTTCCACTGTTGGACAAGCCCTCCTCATAAAGAGGGGTGTTTCCATAATCCCCACAAGAGGGGTGTTTCCATAATCCCCACGCTTGGCAGGCGGCTTGGGGATCGCAGTACGTTCACAGTGTACTATTAGGACGCTGCTGCCCATCCTCCGGTGGTTCTGGTCGCAGTTTTAGGACATACCCGGGAAGTCGTTACAGGCTATACTGATCACAGTTGCTACTCAGAATATCACTTTGTAACTGAACCATAACCCCGAAAATAAGCTTACCTACCTACTTAGCTAATATCTATAAACAAAAGGTAAAGGTCTCCACAGTTGCTGACCATCTATAACACTTTATTATCATTATTACGACATTATTTCCTTTTGTTTTCATATTTATCGGGACTTATCGCGCACTATTAAATATAGGTAAAAATAGATACCTTTCGCTCGACGTTAGTCGTCGTTAGACGTTAGTCAGCTCGTGACCACGGCCATTGTAACATGGTCGAAACGTCGAGCGAAAGGTATCTATTTTTACCTATATTTAATAGTGCGCGATAAGTCCCGATAAATATGAAAACATGTGTTCGAATCGCGAAAGTTTAAAAATTACTATTATTTCCTTTTATTTCATAAAATTCCCGGGTCTAGCCCTGATATTTGGTGGGCATTGGTGGAGCCGAAGCCATCACCAAGAGGCCCCGTTGAATATAAAATACATGCAACTATGAAATATGTATAAAAAGGAATATAAAAATATTGTACAGTATAGCAATGGTTCTTAAACTTTTTGTAGCCACGGACCACTTTCAATGTTTCAGTAACACTACGGACCCCTTGTGAAGAGAATTTTAAAATAAGAAAACAGTGTTTCTTGACAATTACTTGATTTTTGGTTTTGTTTATTTAAATAACAGAACTGCATACTTCAAACGAATTCTAGTAAATAAACCTCTGGAATGTGGACCCCGAGCACTCGCGTCATGGACCCCATACTGGTCCATGGACCCCACTTTAAGAAACCCTGCAGTATAGGATTTAAAAAAAATACTGGGCTATTGAGGTGAATAACTTGTGGATGGGATATGAGATATATTGGATGAGAAATGGCACCTGCCTTATCCTGTCTCATCTCAAAATTAGTTAGGTCAAATTAACCCATAAAGGTTGCCGTATCTTGGCACAGGAAGGGCAACATTGGTAAGGACATTATTATTTTTATTTATTATCTGTGTGGATGTAAACAAAAGATAAGAAAGCTCTGTCTCTTTGGCAGCAGATTCCAGTCTTAATATCTGCATGGGATTTCTAGGAATTTGTTACAAATGATTCATTAAAAACGCTACACTACTCAATAATAAAATGTTGTAATGAGAGTAGATATCTGCCTACAAACTGCTACGCAGTTTGGCAGAGTTGTATATATATATAATACTAGCCGTCCGCCCCGGCTTCGCACGAGTGTAAGCTCGGCCTTCGGCCTCGCTACAAAATATAATATAGCCTATGTCACCCGGGGATAGTGTAGCTTCCCAACAGTGAAAGAATTTTTCAAATCGGTTCAGTAGTTTCGGAGCCTATTCATTACAAACATACAAAAATAGGTACAAATCTTTCCTCTTTATAATATTAGTGTAGATGTACGTAATAGGCATGATGACTAATATTTTTTTATTATCAGACTCAACCTCTGTGTTGAGTCTGCCAGCTCCAAACATATAGATACATAGCATACTCGTGTAGGGTACGCACACCTGCGACACTTGTAGTCGGTGTGCAGTCTACCCGTTCCTGTAGTTCATCATTACACATGTATAAGTTACGCACTAACCTCATCCATGTCTTCTCATTTTGTTTTTAAGTTTGCACATATTTTTGCATTACAATCCAGGTCTGAACCTATTTTTTTAAGATATTGTTTTGTATGATTGTAATTTGTTTTGTGTATAAAATAAATATTACCTCAAAAAACCTGATTATCAATAGAGCCTATCAACGAAAACAAAATTTAAATTAGTTCAAAAATAAATAAGTTATAAGCATTTTAATTTCATGCTAGACAGAGAGCGCACTATACTGAGCTATGACGTCACGCCTCAGGCGCGGCATACAAATGCTATACTAACACACGCTTTGCGAGAAAGGGATCGAGCAGCCCCTCTCTATCCCCAACTAAAACTTTAAACGCTCATATCTGAGATTAAACAGCCGGATCAATGTATTTTTTCAGTATGTGTAATGTATTTAGTTATATTCTACGCTAAGCCTGTTATTTATAATAAACTAGCCGCCCGCCCCGACTTCGCACGGGTGTAAGCTCGGCTTTCGGCGTCGCTACATAACATAATATAGCCTATGTCACCCGGGGATAGTGTAGCTTCCCAATAGTGATAGAATTTTTCAAATCGGTTCAGTAGTTTCGGAGCCTATTCAATGCAAACAAACAAACAAATCTTTCCTCTTTATAATCACTAGATAGTATAAAACAAAGTCGCTTCCCTCTGTCTGTCCGTCCCTATATATGCTTAGATCTTTAAAACTACGCCACGGATTTTGATGCGGTTTCCACTATTAGTTAGAGAATTTTTCACGGAAGTTTTATATATGTATATAATAAAACATACACGTGCGAAGCCGGGGCGGGTCGCTAGTATTATATATAGTATAGATTAATAATTAGGCTACAAAAAAAAACAGAATAGAAAATTTTTGTTATCATGTATTTCAGCACATGTGCCCGCCTTGGCACTCTAATTCTGGACCGCACGCTGTGGCAGACCGTGGACGCCCGCACAACTCCCACAGGAAGGAATAGGATGCGATGGTACCTGACACACGCCCTCAGTGTACACACCACCTCGCTCAAGGTTAGCGGGTACGCGAGAGAATCTCAAGGGTGAGTGAGTTAAATACTGTTTATCTAATCATTAAATACTGTTTTTGATAGCCCCGTTAGCTTAGTTGGTAGTGCACCTGCCTTCTGTGCATGGGGGCGTGGGTTCGATCCCCACCTAGGACAAACATTTGTGTGATGAACATTTGTGTTTGTTCTATGTCTGGGTGTTAATATCTATTTAAGTATGTATTTAAAATATGTATGTATATCAGTATCTGGCACTCATATTACAAGCTTTGCTTAGTTTTTTTTTGTGGAGGTTTAATGGGCAGTGCCGTAAATAGGGCTGTGCCAGCGTTGCCCAGGCACAGGGCGCAGACTCTGGAGGGGCGCAGAAATGACCACACCAGGACCAAGTTCTGTTTACAAGGGCGCAGTTATAGAAACTTGCACCGGGCGCATAAAAGGCTAGTTACGGCACTGTTAATGGGGAGCCCTATGTTCAGCAGTGGACGTCTTCTGGCTGATGATGATGATGATTTCTTTTTTCAGATGCCTGGGGTATATGAGCGGATCCCGGGATGAGCCACCGACCACAACTAGTATGTTGATGTATATTTGTTTCACACAATTTATTTATTTCGATTCCCACCTAGGACAAACATTTGTGTGATGAACATTTGTGTTTGTTCTATGTCTGGGTGTTAATATCTATTTAAGTATGTATTTAAAAATATATATCATATCAGTATAAATGTATATCAGTTTCTGGCAGCCATATTACAAGCATTGCTTAGTTTGGGGTCAGATGACCGTGTGTGCAAAAATGTCCCAGATATTTATTTATTTTTTATCAAATTAATCGAAAAACCGCAAACCCTTTCAAGGCCACTACCAGGAGTGGCGTTTCCATCTAAAAAACCATAACAGGCTTACTAAAAGATAATCAAATCATATCAAATCTAGTCAGTCGGTTTTTTATCGGATACATTTTGGAGAGTGTGCATCAGATCTGCATGATCTAATTCCCTCCTGCCCATTTTTCTATCGGACTGCCAGAGCGGGCACGAAAAATCGACACCGCTTCATGGTTACATTCCGAAAACCAGTACGAAGCGGTTTGATTCCACGTTTATAATGCGAACTGCTAGTATGTGGAATGCGCTACCTGAATGGGTGTTCCTTGATAGTAACAATCTGGGTGTCTTCAAATCACGAGTGAATCGGTTCCCTCTGGGCAAGCGTGCTCCATCGTAGACCGCATCATCGCTTAACATCAGGCGAGCTGGCGGTCGCGAGCCTATTTTTAACAAAAAAAATTAGACTCCAATAGTCGCTCGAGAATGCATGAAGAACACATGAAATCGGTAAAGCCGTTCTCAAGTTATAGCATGACCAGGAGAAATAGGGGTTCATTTATATATATATAATAGGTCGGGGAAAAAGTCTTTTCGTATTTTGTATGTATAAAGTTGTAGTAAAAATCTCATCGGTTGTACTGTTTGTATCTGGCTGGTTTTGATACCATTAAAAATATGACATTTTAAAAAAGGAATACAAAAAGTAAAAAGCAATTTCCCGCCATTTTTCAATTGTTTTTTTGTTCGATAAAATGAGTGAATCTAACGAAGAAATTCGATATATTGTGAAATTTTATTACAAAAAACTGAAAAATGCGACACAAGCCGCGAATAAAATTTGTGACATTTATGGACCTAATGCAGTGTCATCAAGAGTAGCACAATGTTGGTTCAAGCATTTTCAGTCCAGGAATTTTGATGTCAAAGATGCAGCTCGCTCTGGTCGCCCTGTTACGGATAAAGTCGATGCCATTTCTGAAAAAGTGGACCAAGATCGGCATATTAGTAGTTACGACGTAGCTGAAGACCTGGGGATTGACCACAAAACAGTTTTGACCCATTTGAAAATAACTGGGTATACAAAAAAACTCGATATTTGGGTGCCACACCAGCTCACTGAAAGAAACCAAATGAATCATGTACTCATTTGCGATTCTCTATTGAAACGTAAAGAAACCGAACCGTTTTTGAAAAGATTGATCACTGGTGATGCAAAATGGATCACCTACGACAAGAATGTGCGCAAACGATCATGGTCAAAGGGCAGTGAAGCACCACAGACTGTAGCGAAACCCAGATTAACACGTAATAAGGTGATGCTGTGTGTATGATGGGATTGGAAGGGCATCGTTCATTATGAGCATTTACCGCCGGGCAAAACCATCGATTCGGATCTCTACTGCCAACAGCAAATGAGACTCAAACAAGAAATTGAGAAAAAACGGCCGGAATTGATCAACATAAAGAGTGTGGTCTTTCATCATGATAACGCCAGACCGCACACATCTTTGGCCACTCAGCAAAAATTTAGAGAGCTTGGTTAGGAAGTGTTAATGCATCCACCACATAGCCCTGACCTTGCACCCTCAGATTTCCACCTGTTTCGATCTCTTCAGAATTCTTTGGGTAGTGTTAGATTAACATCAAGAGAGGACTGTCAAAACTACTTGTTGCATTTTATTGATCAGAATTCCCAAAATTTCTACAGCAACGGGGTCATGTCACTACCTAAAAGATGGCAACAAGTTATCGAACAAAATGGTACATATATATTATAATTAAATGTAATTAAACTTGAAAAAAATATGTCTTGAATTTGTTTATAAAATACGAGGAAACTTTTTCCCCGACCTTATATATAAATATATATATATAAATAAATATGTAACGTTTCAGGTTCCGCGTGTCCAACACCTGAAGAGATGCATCCATGGAATCTGTGGAACCGGGAGACGATGGAGAACGATGTCCCCGAGCGGAGGCTGCTGCGGCTCTGTGCTCAGGCACTGCCCAGGTACAACCTTTCGCATCAAGCAGTTTTTATTGTTCACTAGCGACCCGCCCCGGCTTCGCACGGGCGCCGTGCTGATACTAAATATACTACAGAATGTCATTATATACAACACCCCCCAGCCGGTACCGCCGCAACCGCTATGTCCCAGTTTAGTGCCGAAACATCAACTGTCAGCTGTCAGCCGTCTGCTGCTATCTGTCACTGTCAGTTCTGTCAGTGTCAGTTCTGTTGCCACTGCACTACATATATATTTAAAAGAGATGAGCATTGTGTGCTTAGATGAGCATTGTGTGTCGGTAGATACGGCGGCGGTTTCCCTTACTGGCCGGAGCAGATACGCGGGACTAGTGCTCCGCCGCGGGACCAGCCTAAAGAACAAACTGGACACACATGTCCTGGACCACAGGTACTCAAAATCATCAATAAAAAAATTCAGTATTCACAGCTCAGCGCACATTATGAGTTTGGTGCGCTAGCTGTGGAGACCCTGGGCCCGTGGTCGTCCGACACAAAAAAGTTTGTCAAAGATATTTCAACTAGGTTGGTCCTCGCCTCGGGGGATCCTAGAGCTGGCAGATATTTTACACAAAAATTCAGTATTGCCATGCAGCGAGGCAATTCTGCCAGTGTTCTAGGAACCCTGCCGCACGGTAGTGATCTCGACGGAATTTTTATTTTGTAGGATGTGTTTGTTTTTTCTAATGTGTGCATAATATATTCTTTTATGAATAAAGTTTTCTAATTATTAAAAAAAAAAACTTTATAATTATCAATATAAAAAACCAACTTCATAAAAATGTCAGGGGCCTTACCCCTAGCTTCACTTTTGCGAGCCAACTTTTAGTAGGTACCTGATAGGTACCTAAAATTAACCAACTCATTTAAGCTGCATCGTTTAAAAGCGTCTAACTTGAATGAACGAAAATCCGTTTTACTATGCGTGTGTGCGTGAAAATAACAAAGCTTGGCGGTTATCAAATAACTACCGCTTATCGTAGTTGATGGTACCGTTTAGACAAATAACACCTATGCGGGTCAACTTTTCGAGCTAGGGGTAAGGCCCCAGAACTGAACAAAATTGAAATAGGACCACACGGGAAGCAAATAAATCGCGACCGCAAACCATATCTCGGCGCGTTAAGGTTCGCGTTCGAGTGATTTTGCAAACTGCACCTATTCGGGCCCGCGCTTAGAGTTGGGCGTAGGGCTCCAGTTCAGTTTAGGCAGCCCGTTTGCTTGTTTGCCAACTATGTATGTTTAAAAAAAATTAAATTAATGTGAATTGTAATTTAATATGGACTTTTAATGGGTCTGAAATGATTTATTGTTTAATTATTATAGGCGAAGTTTTCAATTCGATGAAGATTTTTTTGTTACCTCAAAACTCCGTCATTTATAAAACGATATGGAAAATCCTTTTTTTAAGGATATAATTATATCCTTAAAATAATTTTTTTTAAGTTTTACTTAAATTTCATCAAAATTGATTCAGTAATTTGGTTTTTAATTCAAAATAACTGGAAAAAATATGGTCACCCAAACGAAATTGCGTATTTATTTAGTCATTTTGAAGTATATTTTTAACCGACTTCCAAAAAGGAGGAGGTTATCAATTCTATTGTTTTTTTTTGTTTTGTTACCTCAGGACTATCAACTGGGTGAACCGATTTTGATAATTATTTTTTTATTTGAAAGCTGGTGCTTTCCGTGTGGTCTTATTTCAAATTGGTTCAGTTCTGACATTTTTATGAAGTCGGTTTTTTATACTGATAATTATTGTTATCTCAATACTCCGTCATTTAAAAGACGATTTGAAAAATCTTTTTTTTTTAAATATACTACGATATTAAATCCTTCAAAAAGTTTTAAGTTTTACTCAATCTTCATCAAAATCGATTCAGTAATTTGGTTATCTCATGTTTCAATTTGGAATTATTCTTGTAGCAAGAAAGATTAGATTCTTGTAGTAAGCAACATTTTGTTTCCAGGTGACGTTAACACACGCAGCGCTGTGTCGATTGACGACATTATGCTCAAACCTCACCGAACTTTCGCTAGAGCATGTCGTCATTGACTGTAACATGGTGAGTTAATTACAAATATTGCAATTTTCTTGAATTTACACGACACTGAAATGAAGATGGTGTTTTTCAGATTTTGTGATTTTTGTATTTTTGTATTTTGTATCGTATTTTTTGTATTTTTGACATAAAAGAGTAACAAACTATTGTGGATGGTGGTGGAACACAAAAGAGCGATGGCAGTTCGAGCTGTCCGTCCGTCCTACCTTTGAACAGCTTTGGAAACGTAATAGATAGTCAGTTGAAACTTTCACAGAATATGTAATGCTTATGCGGATTAATTAAGAAATAATAAAAAAGTCATGGGTGGGTCCCCATACAACAAACGTATTTTTAAATTTATTTTTGTAACTGCTCTAATGTAAAAACGGTAATACGTACAAGCGTCAAACTTGGCATGATTATAGTACATACTCTAAAGTATAACATCAAATAATGGCCAAGTGTGAGTCGGTGACAAATTTCTGTTCATTACAAAGTTATCTGGTAATTTCGTTACTTGGACGACCTCATCATTCTTTCACAGAACCCCAAATGACACATTTTACTATATTTGAAGTCGGTTTTTAATTGATAATAATTATTGCATTTTGTGGTAGTACGAAATATTCAGTGCGCGAGCCTGACTCGCACTTGGCCGGTTTATTTCCCTCACAGGGTGTAACAAGTTAATGTATTATTCTATTAAATATTGCAGACGAAAATCGGCATGTTTCCCCAATCGCTGCGCAAGCTGTCACTACTTGGGACCAAGTGCTTCAACCTGGAGAAATCTTTCCTCTACAAAATACAAGATCACCTGGTTTATTTAGAGGTTAGTATTGTACCTTATTCTTTATCTATGGTTACGGCATATCAGAGTGTGTTACATTCTTAGTACAAGAATCTTCGGATTAGATCAGCTTTACTTTCTTTTTTTTCATAAAGTGCTTTTGTAAAAGGCGCTCTAAGATAATCTAGCCTAATGTTAGGCTAATAAATAATTTAATTATAATTTAAACTTCTACGTATGTCAAATAACACGTTTCTATTTGTCTTTATTAAGAGGAAGAACGTTTCTTCACGTGTTCTTTATAGGTAGCGCTACTCTTATTAAGGTGAAACGTTTCACGTTTGGCGGGAAATTCAAATTTGAAACAGTTTTTTTGTTCTAGTAGCTAGGCCGAGTAATTATTGTAAACGATAATGATGTTTGCGAAAATTGATTATTATTCTTTACAAACTCGCGTAAAGTTATTTATCTCTAATGCACGTTATTACATACATTTGTCAATAAACAAATTTATGCTGTTTCAAATGGTTTATTGCCAAATGTAAGTAATATGGTGAGTAACTGATTAATAGCTGTACATGATAATGTAAAGAACGACCAACAATTTTCGCAAACACTGTGTCATTTTACAATAATTACCCGGCCTAGCTACAAGGACAAATAAACTGTTTGAAATTTGATTTTCCCGCCAAAGTGAAACGTTTCACCTTAACACTGACCCATTTTTTCGCTACACTTACTCGAACGATTTCATAACACGTTTCTTTGTGTCTCTATTAAGAGGGAGATACTTTGTTTACGTGTTATTTACAGGTAACACTTCACTTCTTCACACTGACAACTTTGTTTCGCTGCACTAACTTGACCTGTTTTAATAACACGTTTCTTTGTGTCTCTATTAAGAGGAAGATACTTTGTTTACGTGTTATTTACAGGTAACACTTCACTTCTTAACACTGACACATTATTTCGCTAGACTAACTTGACCGGTTTTAATAACACTTTTTTTTGTTTCTATTAAGAGGGAGATACTTTGTTTACGTGTTATTTACAGGTAACACTTCACTTCTTAACACTGACACATTGTTTCGCTACACTACCGGTTTTGATAACACGTTTATTTGTTTCTATTAAGAGGAAGACAGTTTGTATACGTGTTATTTACAGGTAAAACTTTACTTCTTAACACTGACACATTGATTCGCTACACTAACTCAAATGGTTTAATAACACGTTTTTTTTTGTCTCTATTAAGGAGAAGACACTTAGTATACGTGTTATTTACAGGTAACACTTTACTTCTTAACACTGACACATTATTTCGCTACACTAACTCAAATGGTTTAATAACACGTTTTTTTTTGTCTCTATTAAGGAGAAGACACTTTGTATACGTGTTATTTACAGGTAACACTTCACTTCTTAACACTGACACATTATTTCGCTAGACTAACTTGACCGGTTTTAATAACACGTTTTTTTTGTTTCTATTAAGAGGAAGACACTTTGTTCGCGTGTTATTTACAGGTAGCACTACACTACTTAACACTGACACATTGTCTGCTGTTGACACATTTGCACATTGTTGACTGGCCTGGTGGCTCATTTGGTAGTGAATCTAGCTTCTGCGCTTGGGGGCGTGGGTTCGATTCCCACCTAGGACAAACGTTTATATGGTGAACATTTGTGTTTGTTCTATGTCTGGGTGATAACATCACGCGAGTTGGTGGCCAAACGTAGATCTAGTATATATAAAAATAAAATTATAAATATTTAAAAATATATAATGTATGTATATCAGTCTCTGGCAGCCATATTACAAGCTTTGCTTAGTTTGTGGTCAGATGACCGTGTGTGCAATAATGTCTCAGATATTTATTTATCATGGGATCGACCAAAATTTACGTGTTACTATATCGGTATATGTCCTGTGACTTGTTATAAGTGCCTAATAATAATTTTATTGTTTCAATTCACTAACTCGGAACGGTTTTGTTCAATGCAATATGGCGGACGCCTCAAGATGGCGGACAATATGTTCTTATTTATTTATTTATTAATTACAAATCAGTTAACATACCAATCGTAGAAATAATTACAAATTAGCAATTAATTAGCCGCAAGAACAGTTGTGCCAATGGGCCCCAAACTAGGCAAAGCCTGTATCTTGGACGCCCTATAGCCAGTTAACAGCCTCCGGTTATGCGCTTAAGTTTGTACACATTATCTTGAATTAATAACATAAATAAATATTTATAAATGGATGTTAATTAGTCAATTGATCGCAGGACCTGGATGTGTCTGAGTGCGAGTGGGTGGAGCCCGCGTGCATGCTCCCCCTGAGCAAGCTGCCCCGCCTGGTTCGGCTCTGCATGCGGCTCTGTGCCAAGCTGACAGAGTTCGTGGCGTACGCCTCCCTCGCCACCAGATATGGGTTCAAACAGCTCCGGGTATGTATGTACATATGACGGTAACCACTTTACAGGTCACTTTTTCAAGGTCAGAAAAAAAGTATGAATACAAGTTTTTTTTTCGAAAAAATAATGGTGTTCTTAGGTTACAAATACATATATAAAAAAACAAAGAAAACCCCTCCTTTTTAACCAACTTCAAAAAAGGAGGTTTTCAATTCGACTGTTTTTTTACTGGTACCACAAAACTTTTTTACATTGATAATTATTATGTTGACAGATATTGGACATGCGCGGGTCCCCGGTGGGTGACTCGGAGGTGTCAGCTCTGGGCTGGGTCCCACTGCTGGAGCAGCTGTACCTGTCCCCCGCTTCGCCCGCGTCCCGCAATGCCGCACACGCACACTTCAGCCGGGACCCCCCTCTTCAACACTCGGAGTTGCACACCTGGGAACTGGAGGTAAGTCTGATGATACACATCAAAACTTGATTTTGTCACTTGTTAGGTCGCCGTATACCGTATCATACACAAAGTAAAAGGGTGATATTGACAGCCGCGGTGGCTCAGTTCGTAGTGAACCTACCTTCTGCGCTTGGGGGGGTGGGTTCGATTCCCATCTAGAACAAACATTTTTGTGATAAACATTTGTGTTTCTATGTCTGGCTCAGAATAATAAATAAATGGAAGCGTTATATCTACATATCTACTGTTTCCCCTCTGGCATTTACACCCCCCTTCGGTCGTCCATTTGATCAGATCATTTGCAGTTGTGTGCGCTCAATATAGAAGTGTGCGTTTGTAGAACTAGTAAGAATATGTCAGTGTGTGCAATACGTGTTTTTTTTTTTTTTTTTTTTTTTATATGTGGGACATTATTGCACACATGGTCATCTGACCCCAAACTAAGCAAAGCTTGTAATATGGCTGCCAGAGACTGATATACATACATATATATTTTTAAATACATACTTAAATAGATATTAACACCCAGACATAGAACAAACACAAATGTTCATCACACAAATGTTTGTCCTAGATGGGAATCGAACCCACGCCCCCAAGCGCAGAAAGTAGGTTCACTACCAACTGAGCCACCGGGGCAGTCCACCTCAGGGCAGTTTACCTCGCCCCCTTCAGTTTTGGCCGACTTTTTTCGGTACTAGCTCAAGTTTAAAGGCAGATCCAAACTATATATCATCAAAGATGTCTGGGTGTTAATACCTATTTAAGTATGTATATTAAAATATATATGTACGTATATCAGTCTCTGGCAATTTGCTTAGTTTGGGATCAGATGACTGTGTGTGTAAAAATGTTCTGAATATTATTTATATACATATTTCAGGAGCCAGAATACTACAAGAGTAAATATGACAGTGAGCCATGGATCGACCAGGAAAAGTCCCGTCGCAACACAAACCAGCAGACTGAGGAATGCGCCATCGGATCGTGAGTATTACCATAGAATAGATATAGTACGGGTACCGAAGATTCACTCCGCAAGAGCATTTAAATAAGTAGCGACTCTTACTACCACACAATAAAGTGCAATTCAGGACGTGCGAGCACTAACTACCTACGGCTATATTAACCTAGTAGTTGCCTCTCTGTCTATCGCGTAACTCTTGTCGCGTTATCTCTGTCTATCGCGCGGCAGCGGGCACGGCAAGTCCGACAAGACGACTACTTGTAGCTTCATACCTAAATTGTGGAGTGCGTCAGGCCTGGTATTACCTACGATGTTAGTAGGGCAATTTTATTTTTATCCGTTTAAGAGACTCTCTTTTTAGCACTGATCATATAGGAAGGGGGGAATGAAATGATGAAAAATGTATTGTTAACTAACGCCTTTTTAGTAATTGTAATTTATGTTGCCAATCTGGGTGTCTTCAAGTCAAGAGTGAATCGGTTTCTTCTAGGCAAGCGTGATCCATCGTAGGCCGCATCATCGCTTAACATCAGGCGAGTTGGCGACCAAGCGCAAGCCTATTTAGCAATAAAATATAAACCATATAAATTCCTGGTGGAAGTGGTACCCAAAATAGGAAAACCTGTGAGATGGCATACCGCCGAACGAGTAAGAAATAAGGAAAATGAATGATAGGAGAGAGCTATGCTCGGAGTTTCTTTGCGCGATAAATTTCGGAACGTAGATATTCGCCAAAGAACCAGAGTCCCCGACATGGCTATTAAAATCTGCAAGTTGAAGTGGCAATGGGCAGGCCATATCGCTCGAAGAACTGATAACCGATGGGGAAGAAAGGTTCTTGAGTGGAGACCGCGAACCAGAAGACGCAGCGTAGGTAGGCCTCCCACTAGATGTACCGACGACATTGTGAGAGTCGCGGGCATTCAGTGGATGCAGATGGCAGGCTGTCAGTCAGTGTCAGTCTTCAGTGTGGAGGTTAAAGGTGGTAAAACTGAACATAGGCCAGGAGGCCTATGTTCAGCAGTGGACGTCTTCTGGCTGATGATGATGAATGATGATGGGCCAGATGGGCCAGGATCGTCACACAGTAGGTACCTGATGGACGACGCAGTCAAGGAAGGCCTAAGAAACGCTGGCGTGACGATCTTGACTCATTCCGGAGAAGCTTGCAAGAGGTGGCAGAGGACTGAGATTTATGGAAGGAAATGGAGACCTTTGCCCAACAGTGGGACAGTGTAAGTTAAGAAAAAAACATGCAAAAACTGTCGAGATATTATTAGTAGCGTGTTTGGGTTAGACATTGCCAAAGTCAGACCCCATATGGAGATGGGCTATTGCGACAATTGCCCAGGCAGTCTAGACAAGAACCACTTTCTGTTAGCGTTAATGCCTCAGAAACATAAAATTATATGAAAATGACATTAGCTGGAGAGATTTCACGTGACTGCTAATGTCATTTTTATACGGTTTTATATTTCCGCAGGCGTTAACTCTAACAGAAAGTGGTTTGAAGTGGAATCTTTATCTACTTTCGGGGTAAGTGCCGTATATGGCGTACCTTGAATTGATTTTGATGTATTATCCAGATGCGTGCTGCTTCACCACGTGGGTGTGATGGGTCCTGACGGAGACATCCAGCGACCCACATCCTCAGGATCTGCTGAACGAGGTACGCATACATATCTTAACGCATAGACCTGTCCTTGGGGTCTAGACAGGAACTACTTTCTGTTAGCGTTAACGCATGCGGAAGGATAAAATTGTATGAAAATGACATTAGCAGTCACGTGACGTCTCTCAAGCTAATGTCATTTTCATACAATTTTATCTTTCTGCAGGCGTTAACGCTAACAGAAAGTGGTTCTTGTCTAGACCCCCTTTACTTCTATATAATCACATCACACTAATATCATATATGTGAAAGTTTGGATGGATGTATGGATGGACGTTTGGATGTATGGATGGATATTTGTTACTCAATCACGCAGAAACGGCTGGATGGATTTAGATGAAATTTGGAATGTACATAGCTTATGTCCTGGATTAACACATAGGCTACTTTTCATCTTCATCACTGATTTTCATCACCACGCGGGTGAAACCGCGGGGCGCAGCTAGTTATCAATAATAAAAAACCGATTTCATAAAAAAAATCAGAACTGGACCAAATTAAAATGGGACCACACAGGAAGCACCAGCAGGGCTATTATGAATCTTTGATCGGGATCGCGATTTGTCAAAATTATGTCAAAAAAAAAAGCGTTTTCTATTTCCAATTCGGTATGCTAAAAAAAATTTACCTATGCCAATTCCGAAACCATTTCGAGATTTTATGTAACAAACCCTTATTTTTCTACTGTGACCTTTTAAAATGATAAGATGCCATTTATTTTAACAAAAAACTATGAAATCATTCGACTTTCATTGACCTCTAAATGACGTCACGTTTTTTGCATTTTATTATCTGTGCTTTTTAAGAATAAAAAAATATAATACATTTGACACACTGTTCGTCACACGGTGATCTTCACAGCATAACAAGTTCTGGTCGGGTTTGTATCTACATTTACTTCCACACACCACTTCCTTTTTACGGTTTCTTTTACGCGAACAAATAGTTTATTGCGGCTGTTGCATGTGGTGTTAGCACAAGTCGGTACAAAACATTTTAAGCGGGTTGTGTTTGACCGATTCATTGTGCAGCGTATGATAAAAAAAAACTTTGATACAACAAAATCTAAAGAATCTTTAAATCGAACAAAACTAGAGAATGAAAATACTGAAAACAACTACTTTATCTAACAACACGAGCGGACTTTTGTTTTGATTGAATAGAGACTTACGAACTATTAGGTGTCACTGTCAAGTGTCAAAGTAAATTCTAGTTTCTTTTTTTTTACTCGCGTGCTTTTCTTGGCTCCTCAACGCAACTACATATTTGTGCAAAAAAATGACGTCATAGGTTTCAAATTTTCAAAAAAATATCATAAAATAACTACTGAATATAAAACAAAAATATTGAAATAAGTTTCTTATAATGACCTAATCTACGAAATAAAAATATAAAAAAAATACCAAAAAAAAACTTTACATACCGAATTTCGTAGTATGAAATTGGAAATAGACAACGCTGTTTTTTTTTGCTGCAGCTTTCAAATAAAAAAAATAATCATTAAATTCGGTTCACCCAGTCGAAAGTTCTGAGGTAACAAATATAAAAAAAAAGGTTATTATATATTTATTATATTCCAAATTTCATCCAAATCCATCCAGCTGTTTCTGCGTGATTGAGTAACATACATCCATTCATCCGTCCATACATCCATCCATCCATACATCCAAACTTTGTCATTAGTATGATTATCTATATAACAGCTGCAGGCGTGGATCCACCGATGTGGGCACGATGGGCATGCCCACAACCCTAATACGTGACTTGTGACGCCCCACAGCTTTACCCGCGTCAAACTACGATACATTGTACAAAATCTTGGTCAGACCGTCATATAATTTTTAATAAACATTTCCTTTGTACGAATGCTCTATATCGATCATGCACGAGCCAGCAGTGCAAGTACCGTTCTTTATCGATCGACAAATTTGACAGTTAAATCGTCAAATTCGATAAAATGGCATTTGATCCGTACTCGCTATGATCGATTCTATGGCATTTTACCGAATTTGTCGATCGATAAAGAACGGTACTTGCACTGCTGGTTCATACGCTGACTCGCACTTGCCCGATTTTCGGGTGGCTGTGACCACAACCTTTTTTGAGCACTGGATCTGCGCCTGAACAGCAGATAAATTTTTAGCAGTTTCGGGGTTGGTTCCATAGTAAAATTTGTTCATAATGATATGTATAACGAACCCCCTTTCGGCTTCGCTTACCCTTTCCTTATAATCTTGTATAGATCATGACTCGTGAAACGTTTCACTTTGGCGGGAAATTCAAATTTCAAACAGTTTTTTTATTCTTGTAGCTAGGCCGGGTAATTATTGTAAACGATCATGATGTTTGCGAAAATTGATTATCATTCATTACAAACTCGCGTAAAGTTATTTATCTCTAATGCACATTATTACATACATTTGTCAATTAACAAATTTATGCTGTTTCAAACGGTTTATTGCCAAATGTAAGTAATATGGTGAGTAACTGATTAATAGCTGTACATGATAATGTAAAGAACTACCAAGAATTTTCGCGAACACTGTGCCATTTCACAATAATTACCCGGCCTAGCTACAAGGACAAAAAATCTGTTTGAAATTTGATTTTCCCGCCAAACATGAAACGTTTCACCTTAAAACATATTTGATTTCATTTTTTATAGGAATCGAACGTCCTACTACTGAGCTCCAGCGAATGGGATATGTCATACCGAAGAACGGTATCAGACGAACAATAAACATGTATCCAGATAACGAAAATGATGGTGGTAGGGGGAAGAGAACCAACGATCAAGATTCTTCAAAGGGAAACCAGGAACAAGATTCTAGAAAGAGAAAGCAGGAAGGAGAAAGCAGCGCTACAAAACATTTTAAAGACGGCAGCAAATTTCACAACGAGGCTACTTCAAATTTGCTTTTGAATAACGAACCATCTTCTTCTTCGTTTCGTTCTTATAAGTCGACGTCTTCGAGTGAACCAACGTCTTTAGTAAATGAGCCACCATCTTCGATAAACGAGCCAACGTCTTCGATAAATGAGCCAACGTCGTCTACAAACGACCCAACATCTTCTATAAATGACTCCTATTATTCTACAAATGATTTATCTTCAAATGATCCTTCATCAGATGAAATGATGAATGAGATATACTCAATAGACAAAATGAACAGAGACGTACCAACTAAAGGGTCCCGCAAACATTTTGACTCGGCCGGTCGAATCTCAAGAAAGGCACTTAGAGATTCCTTGGAAGAATTCAAGAAGAGAACACAAATTGCTTGTGACTTTAAGGACAGTAATTCATATGATTCCGATGATAATTCTTCTGAAGATGATGATGACAGACCGCAGCGCAAGCGCTCTAGACCCGACGCTGGCGCGAGCACGTCAAAATCTGATGTCAAAGATAATGCGGGTAGTTCTAAAAATTCAACTGAATTGAAACCTAAAAGTAAATGGTCAAAGGTAGCAAGTTGTGATGAGCCTAATAAATGTAAAGAACCAGACTCGACTAATAAAGAGCCAAATAACTCTAATTTAAATAAAGAATCAAACTCACCGACTTCAAATAAAGAACAAAGTCCAGAGTCAAGTCGTTCGTTGACTTTAGGTCAAGGCACAAGTAATTCAATGATTTCAAATGAACCAAATACCTCTACTGCAAAGAAACCAGAATCAAACGAACCATCTACGAACCAACAAACCAAAGACAACCAACAGAAAATACAACGATTCGTCCGTTTTAGGCTGAACCAACCTCCAGTGTTCATTGACGGTTGTGGCAACCAGGCGGTCGTGAGAGATGGTGGTAGCAACCAACCGCCTGTTGTAATAGGTGGTAGCAACCCACCAGTTGTGATAGAAGGTAACCAACGGTGGAACCAGGCGATGGAAGGTGGTGGGGACCAACCACCCATTGCTGTAGGTTCTAGCAATAACCAACCACCAATTGTGGTAGGTTGCAGCCACAACCAACCACCAATTTTGGTAGGTTGCAGCCACAACCAACCACCAACTATGGCAGGTTGCAGCCACAACCAAACACCACCTGTGGTAGGTTGCATCCACAACCAACCACCAATTGTGGTGGGTTGCAGCCACAACCACCCACCACTAGTGGCTCAAGGTTTTAGCATCCAACCGGTTGTGATTGAAGGTGGTAGCAACCAACCAGTTGTGATCGAAGGTTGTAGCCACCGCGACGACAACCATAATGTTCATAACAACAACGACGTACAACAACCAGACTGGAATAGGCAGCTGAACTTGGAAGAATTGGATCTGGACGGACAACGGTATGTTATCACATTACTATTTATGCAAATTGTTTCATCATTTTCAGCCTATCTATTGTTCCCACAGCTGGGACAAAGGTCTTCTTTTTTAACCGACTTCCAAAAAGGAGGAGGTTCTCAATCGACTGTTTTTTTTTATATATAAATAATACATGGAATATGAAAATATGAAATAATAATACATGGAAAAGCCGATTTTCTTTGCAATTTGAAGTTTAACTCTTTTGACCTGACTGTGCAAGGAAGAAGTTACTCAATTCGTTTTTTTTTTAAACCATCGACAAAGTTGATCAAGTTTGACTGCCCCGGTGGCTCAGTTGGTAGTGAACCTAACTTCTGTGCTTGGGGACGTGGGTTCGATTCCCATCTAGGACAAACATTTGTGTGATGAACATTTGTGTTTGTTCTATGTCTGGGTGTTAATATCTATTTAAGTATGTATTTAAAAATATATATGTACGTATATCAGTCTCTGGCAGCCATATTACAAGCTTTGCTTAGTTTGGGGTCAGATGACCATGTGTGCAATAATGTCACAGATATTTATTAAGGTCCTTGAACATACCGGTTTCAAATTGTTTATTATCAAGTAATCATGGAATCAGACATAAGTATATAAAAATTGATTGACCAAGCAAAGCGATAGTCTCCGAGTGTTAGGGAACGAGTCGCTCGTTTTTTTTAAAATCTTTTTTTTAAATAGGCTTGCGCTTGGTTTCCAACTCGCCTGATGTTAAGCGATGATGCGGCCTACGATGGATCACGCTTGCCTAGTAGAAACCGATTCACTCTTGACTTGAAAACACTCGGATTGTAACTATCGGGGAACACCCATTCAGGCAGTGCTTTCCACAAACTAGCAGTTCGCTATAAAAGTGGAATCAAAGCGCCTCGTACGGGTTTTCGGAATGTCAACCATAAAGCGGTGTCGATTTTTCGTGCCCGCTCTGGCAGTCCGATAGAAAAAAAGGGCAGGAGGGAATTAAATCATGCAGATCTGATGCACACTCTCCAAAATGTATCCGATAAAAAAACCGATAGACTAGCAACTTTGCGCCGATGCTCAAGACTAAGAAGCTTAGTCTGAACTAGGGCTTCGTTGCTGATGAGCCTCTTAGCACGCTTCTCAATTGACTCCAATACTCCCTCGTTGCTCGTTGCGAGCGCCTTGTTTCCCCGTACTGACTGCACGAACGCTCGCTGTGTAACGCGTAACATTACGCCCAGTAACGTCGGTCAGTGCGCACGTTAAGCTTTCTCAAACTATAATATTTTTTTGTTCCAGACTTCAACTACAGAGGATGTTCGGTATAATTCCATCCCAGAGCAACGAGCAAGCCGCTGGCAACGCCATCGTCATAGAAACCAACGCAGAAAACCAGGACCCCAACGATCTGACCCGCCATAGAATCTTATACGTCAACGTTGGTCGAAGACGTCACGCCATGTACCAAATATCGATGCCAGAGCCGGTCGACTTGCGAACGCAACGCCCTCTCACAGCGGCCATGAACTTAATATACGCTTCCCACATCGCTCCAAGACTGGAGTATACTTCTCTGATAACCGACGCAGCCATCCGACGCTTCGGACGAGCTGACGGAGAAAATATTAACTACATCCAAATTGGTCACAGGGGCCCGGTCCCAGCTCCATATGATGACCCCCACGCAAGACCTAACAGATCGAATCTTCGTATTTTATCTGTGACAGGGTTTAGGCATATTACGAATTCTAGTTTGATGCATTTGGCCACCGCGGCGCCACATCTGCAGTCGATCGATTTCACTGGGACCAGGGTCACGGAGTCCGGGGTGGAACATTTCAGGAACTTACGGCCCGATTGCAGGGTCCGGTATGGGCCGATAGATACGCCTCGGGACGACAGCGGAAGACCACATTCGCGATAAATTGACCTTTGACAGGCAATAATGAACTTTTTATGTATGGTATTTGGTGAAAAACTTGCTTAGCTAAAAATATACAGTGTTAACTAAAAGTTGTATGATTATTTACGGGATATTTACAGTGGTAAGATTGTTGAAGATTTGAAAGAGGGTAGATCGTTTTGTCTGCACCTAACTTTGAACTTTTTGACCAACTACCCGCATTCTTCAGTCTTCCCGTGAACATGGTGCATGTAACTGAGCCGAAATATCGGGAGCTCCTTCCACAACCTTACCACGGTAAATATCCCGTAAATATTCAAACAACTGTAGTGAACAACCGTGATAGTTAAAAATAGTGTTATACAGTGTGAACTCTTTATAACGAAACTGAAGGGACCGTGCATTTTTCTTTCAAATCTAACACTTTACACATCTACACCAGTCAAGCTGCTTAGATAGGTCGTTATATAGACACATAAAGGAGTGTACTTCACTAGTAACTGATAGGATAGGGTTTCTTAAAGTGGGGTCCATGGACCCTTTTAGGGTACATGAAGCGAATGCCAGGAGTCCACAGTGCCAAGGTTTATTTACTAGAATTAATTTTAAATAAATAAAACCAAAAATTAAGTATGTATGTTTCAAAAAGCACTAGGTTTTGTTATTCTAAAATAATATTAATGTTATTTTAAAGTGGGCCGTGACTCCAAAAAGTTTAAGAATCATTGCTATAGAATGTTATATAGAAACACTAACTAGAGTTTGTATACTTCACTAGTAACAGATGCTGCTATCCGACGCTTCGCAAGAGCTGATGGAGAAAATATTAATTCATCATCAGCCAGAAGACGTCCACTGCTGTACCCTTAGTACAAGATTTGATAGTTTTCGAAAACTTTTTTCGTTTTCGTATTGTTCCATACATTTCAGCAAAGCGCCTCTAGCGGAAACGCGGAAGAACTAAAATCGGTAGTAATCGGCAGTATAGGTTGCTTCACTCGAATACGAAAGAAGGTTTCGAATAGCTTTTAGCCCAGCAATGTATGGAACAAAACGAAAAAAGTTTTCGAAAACTATCAAATCTTGTACTAAGGGTACTGAACATAGGCCTCCCCCTTTAACCTCCACACTGAACGACATCCTGCCATCTGCATCCACTGGATGCCCGCGACTCTCACAATGTCGTCGGTCCATCTAGTGGGAGGCCTACCTACGCTGCGTCTTCCGGATCGTGGTCTCCACTCAAGAACCTTTCTTCTCCATCGGTTATCGGTTCTTCGAGCGATGTGGCCTGCCCATTGCCACTTCAACTTGCAAATTTTAATAGCTATGTCGGTGACTCTGGTTCTTTGGCGAACATTTGCGGCCAGATTGTAGATTTCGGTATGGCCCCATTGATGACAACTAAAAGGATAATTGAAAAAAAACATGCTTAGCTAAAAATATACAGTGTATATTCTTTATAACGGAACTCTTTGCAGGGGTCCGCCTGGGGAAGTACCACACCTTTGCCAGTTATTCAATCGCCAAGCAGTAGTGTGCAAACACTACTGTGTTCCAGGTTGAAGGGCAATGTTTCCAGCGATATTACAGGGCACACAGAGATTTGACATTTTATATCTCGGGGTGACGAGCGCAGTGCATTGCCATCCAGGGTTTTGAACTGTTGAAGTTCAAAATTCTGAGTGTCGTTGAGCTGTTACGGGCAAGCGTGAAGAGCCATCAGGCAAGCGACTTCGCTCGTCTTGTCAGTATCATTAAAAAATAAACTACGGACCTTTTTTTTTTCTTATAAAGAGTTTTAGGCAGCTACGGCAGCAGGAAAGCAGAGGACAAGACTAGCACAGGTCCGGAAAAGATTAAGCTAAATTCTACGTTCTAGCAAGTTTTTCGTTATAAAGACGTTATAAAGTGTTTACACTGTAGTTATATACCTACAATACGTTAAAAAATAAGATTGGTCGGTAAAGTTAGGAGATATAAGCGTTTAAAGTTTTTGGTGGGGATTGAGAGATGCTCTCTCCCTTTCCCGCAGAGCGTGCGTTAGTGTAGCATTTGTATGGCGCGCGCACGGCTTGACGTCATAACGTGCTACAGTGCGCTCTCTGTCTAGCGTGAAATTAAAATATTTATTTTTAAACAAATTTTAATTTTGTTTTCGATGTAGGGGCTCAATTTATGATCAGCTCTATTATAAGGTAATAAAAATAATTTGCATTTGGTATTAAATTCAAAATTCAAATAGCTTTTGACCGTGGTTTTGCCCGCGTTTATAAAAAAACAGCCAATCGCACTCAGGGAAAGCGTAGCTTTCTACCAGTGTAAGAATTTTCAGAATTGGTTCAGTAGTTTTTCAGATTACCCCGTACAAACATACAAAGTTAAAAACTTTACATCTATATAATATTATATATTCAAGCATTTATTTGCTCTGATATCTGCAATAACATTCTAGAAAGCTGAATAAAAACGATAATTCCCATCGTCCACCACTGGTGGACATTGACACGCATCTCTAAATCTATTCCCATCGTCCACCACTGGTAGACATTGACACGCATCTCTACGTAAGTAGTATAAAATAAAGTCGCTCTCCGTTGGCACAACTTTTTTAACTATTCCCATCGTCCACCACTAGTAGACGATGGCACTTTTATTATTCCCATCGTCCACCACTGGTGGACATTGACACGCATCTCTACGAGTATAAAATAGTCGCTCTCCGTTGGCATAACTTTTTAAAATTATTCCCATCGTCCACCACTAGTGGACGTTGGCACAACTTTTTTATTATTCCCATCGTCCACCACTGGTGGACATTGACACGCATCTCTACGTAATTAGTATAAAATAAAGTCGATCTCCGTTGGCACAACTTTTTTAACTATTCCCATCGTCCACCACTAGTAGACGATGGCACTTTTATTATTCCCATCGTCCACCACTGGTGGACATTGACACGCATCTCTACGAGTATAAAATAGTCGCTCTCCGTTGGCACAACTGTTTAAAATTATTCCCATCGTCCACCACTAGTGGACGATGGCACAACTTTTTTAAATTATACATTGATAATTATGTAATATGGCTTACAAAAGAAAATGGTTTTAATCAGCTTTTCACAAAGTTATTGCAGATGTTACAGCAAATGGAAATAGTATAGTGTAGATAAATTATTTATAAAAAAACGTTCAGGAAAGAAAGTAAGAATAAATGATTGTAATATTGGAGCCCAAAAGGCTGGACTGATTTTGATGGTTAAGGTGATACGTTCCATGTTTGAAATGGAATTTGAAATTGAAATTTCAAACAGTTTTTTTTGTCCTTGTAGCTAGGCCAAGTAATTATTGTGAAATGGCACAGTGTTTGCGAAAATTGTTGGTCGTTCTTTACATTATCATGTACAGATATTAATCAGTTACTCACCATATTACTTACATTTGTCAATAAACTGTTTGAAACAGCATAAATTTGTTTATTGACAAATGTATGTAATAATGTGTTTTAGAGATAAATAGCTTTACGCGAGTTTGTAATGAATAATAATCAATTTTCGCAAACATCATTATCGTTTACAATAATTACTCGGCCTAGCTACAAGAACAAAAAAACTTTGAAATTTGAATTTCCCGCCATAAGTGAAACGTTTCACCTTAAAAGGTAAGATAGATTTATATACTTATCATATGTTAAAAAAGATTACGTTTTTTGTGGTATTTCTAATAATAAAATTACCATATTCGTCATTTAAACTTAAAAAAAAAAAACTTTTAAAATTTATCTTTATTTTTTCCACAATTTCCTATTGTTTTTTAAATTTTGCATTGCTTTTGTAAAATGAGGCAAAACAAAAAATGGTGAAACTCGGTTCTATAGAAAAACTATCATAGTCGCGCCCTTAAAAAGAGGCTTGACCGATTTCTATGCAACTTTTACCTAGTTTAACGTCTGATTTATGGATCTCTTATTGTTAAGTATATTTTTATTATAAGGCCGAGCCGATTTCGGTGACTAACGATTTATACATGAAACGTTTCACGTATGGCGGAAAATCAAATTTCAAAGTTTTTTTTTACTTGTAGATAGGCCGGGTAATTATTGTAAACGATCATGAAGTTCGCGAAATTTGATTATTATTCTTTACAAACTAGCATAAAGTTATTTATCTCCAATGCACATTACATACATTTGTCAATAAACAAATGTATGCTGTTTCAAACGGTTTATTGACAAATGTAAGTAATATGGTGAGTAACTGATTAATAGCTGTACATGATAATGTAAAGAACGACCTACAATTTTCGCGAACACTATGCCAATTCACAATAATTACCCGGCCCAGTTACAAGGACAAAAAAACTTTGAAATTTGATTTTCCCGCCAAACATGAAACGTATCACCTTAACTTCAAATTGTTTATTAGTTAGTGTTGCCATTATATTGCTTCTGTGTAGATTTTGTATTGCCATGTACAAGGTTAGACAGATCTGCTAAAAAAACATGAGTTCAACCCCCTTTCGGATAGCATAGCATTTCTGTCTAAACCGCCAATAAGTGAAATTTGGTTTTGTCCATAGTTAAGCAAGATTAAAACATGGTTTTACTAAACTCAGTTTAAGTCTGCGTTAAGTTTTTGTGAATAAGATTTGAAGTGTAAAAAATAACAAATAATTTACCTATTTCTTAAGATATCTCAATGTACGTATGTTAAGAGTGCTTTTCCACCTCAGATGTGCTAAGCAGCTAAGCTACGAAACTATGCGACCGTTCTAATGCTAAGAGGTATAGCGGACTGGGTGAGATGTGCTATGAAGATGCGCGACCCGTGTACTCTGCTCTGTACGTAACTACACCACTCTCGCATCCCTAGCTCCCATCCGTAGCTCCAATCCCTAGTACCCAACCCTAGCTTCCATCCGTAGCTTCAATCCGTAGCTCCCATCCCTAGCTCCTATCTCTAGCTCCCATCCATAGCTCCCATCTCTAACTTCAATGCGTAGCATCCCAAACTCCCATCCGTAGCTCCCATCTCTAGCCTGCTCCCATCCATAGCTCACATCCCTATCTCCCATCCGTAACTCCCATCCCTAGCTCCCATCCTTAGCTCCCATCCCATCGTGGTCTCCACTCAAGAACCTTTTGGGCACTGAAATTGGGGAGGCCTCCCTGTTTGACCCCCCCCCTAGATCCAGGCCTAGGTGGACGTCAACACATCCGTAGCTTAGCACATCTCTGGTAGAAAGACACTCTTAAAGTAGTATAGGCCACTTAGACCCCCTTCCTAGTAGTTCGAAACGTCTAATAGCTTTTGGTCAAAGTGTTAGAAATCTTCATCTTACGATTTAAAATATAACAGAAAATAAAGTGGTAACTCATGAAACATTCTACTATTTACCTATTGTAAACTTGGGGGTAACTACAGATTATAAGCTCGGGTGGATTATGGCCCTCGCTAAGCTCGAGCCGCAAATGCCACCCTCGTTAAAATTCTGTTCGTTTTCTTCCGTATAAAGTAATCGATGATTTGGCTAAACACTAGACATTGCGCACTTTTTCTGTAACTTTGTTTATTTTAAAATACTTTTACTAAATTATTACGTAAAACTAACTTAAGGAAACCTAAAAATATTTAAAACTTAAATATAAGAAAATGGTAGATTTGGTTTCGCAAGTCGATAAGTAATAAAAACATTAGTGAATGATATCTTTTTTTTTACCTTAAAATAGCCTGGACGGTATTGTAGTCCCCGTGTATGTGTGTACATACATCATAATATACAAGATGGCGACATGTAAAGTTAGGTTTGATAAATGAGGTGTCGATAGATTCCTCTAAGTTCAGGGATGGTCACTGGGTAGGTGACGTCATCATACATACAAGATGGCGACATGTAAAGTTAGGTTTGATAAATGAGGTGTCGATAGATTCCTCTAAGTTCAGGGATGGTCACTGGGTAGGTGACGTCATCATACATACAAGATGGCGACATGTAAAGTTAGGTTTGATAAATGAGGTGTCGATAGATTCCTATAAGTTCAGGGATGGTCACTGGGTAGGTGACGTCATCATACATACAAGATGGCGACATGTAAAGTTAGGTTTGATAAATGAGGTGTCGATAGATTCCTATAAGTTCAGGGATGGTCACTGGGTAGGTGACGTCATCATACATACAAGATGGCGACATGTAAAGTTAGGTTTGATAAATGAGGTGTCGATAGATTCATCTAAGTTCAGGGATGGTCACTGGGTGGGTGACGTCATCATACATACAAGATGGCGACATGTAAAGTTAGGTTTGATAAATGAGGTGTCGATAGATTCCTCTAAGTTCAGGTATGTACACTGGGTAGGTGACGTCATCATACATACAAGATGGCGACTAAAAAATATCGCATCTCGTGTCGTATCTTCGTATAATCCTAAATTTTTGACAGCCCCGGTGGCTCAGTTGGTAGTGAACCTACTTTCTGCGCTTGGGGGCGTGGGTTCGATTCCCACCTAGGACAAACATTTGTGTGATGAACATTTGTGTTTGTTCTATGTCTGGGTGTTAATATCTATTTAATTATGTATTAAAAAATATATATGTATGTATATCAGTCTCTGGCAGCCATATTACAAGCTTTGCCTAGTTTGGGGTCAGGTGACCGTGTGCAATAATGTCCCGAATATTTATTTATATTATATTATTACTTGTTGGGCGTTCTCTAATATCCATGAAGCGTCTTGGTACAAGCTATTGCATTCCATTTACAGGAAACATTATCGTTTATTTAATAGTCAGCTATATCTACATGTCCGTCTTAATTGAAAACTGTTTAAACGCATGTTTACGGAAATAAGCGATTGGCTTTGGTTGCGCGAGTCTTTATTTTACTTCTAAGAAGCGTCGTGCCATATGTGTATAGAAAATCACAAATATGGGAGTTTTTATTTTATTTTTGAGTAAGTTTTGCGATTTATTTCAGATCACAAGGGAGATGTTAAGGTGGTATGGTGGGTGCGGGCATCTGGCCTAAATCAGGCTTGATGGCCTTAGTCTAACTCACCCAGCAGATGACCGCCCTTTTTTGGATGTGGACTATTACTTTATTGGTGTTGCTAGTTTCTTAGTGGCGTGATATGAGAGTGTTGTACCTACAGTTTTTTAGCGGTTCATCAGCTTATCATGTGCCCATAGCTATAGGACTCAAAATATGCCTTCTCTCAGAGGGAAGATGGGCCGTAATCCACCATGCTGTCTCAAAGGCAACGCCACGCCACCTTACCATAGATATCTCCCTTGTTTCTCTGATCAAAGGTCATTACAAATTTTCGCGTTATAAATATTAATATAACTGCAGGATACACTGATTTATTCAATTTCAATTAAAATTTTACTAGACCACATGGCTTCGCTATTCCATAAGTCATTTAACCTACTTACCGTTTTTCTGATCGTCGGTATAGATATATCAATGCGCGTTCCGCAACGAGTTCATGTGCGTAACTTTTATATTTTTGCAGCAATCGCCATAAAGCTTAGTCTGGCAGAAATCTACGATCTCTACGCCCCAGACGATTATATAAACTACAACAGAAATGACGACTTACACAACATGTACATAGAACAAACCGACCCCAATGATAGTAAAATTAAATATAACGAGATACTGTCCCTTTTACACAACGAAAATAGTAACAAAGCCTTTATGGCAGACATAAGTATTCCATCAGCTGTAAATGATTCTAAAGGACTAAGAAAGGACAACTATAATACTTCTGAAAATGTTATAGTAAAAGAAGATACTACAGCAAATAATCAAAAACTCAAACATAATACACGACTAGCAATCAAAGGTTGGGGTAGATTAAGAAGAAACAACGAAAACTCAGACATAGCCATCATGAAAGATATCCCAAAACTGACTAATGGCTATTCGAATAAACTAGAAGAAGTTGATGATAAATCGTCTAGTAAAGTAACAGTGAAACGTAATCAAGACTTCCAAAATATAACAGGACTATTAACTAAAGATTTAAATGGATTAAATAAAGAAGATAATAAAGAAAAAGCAAGCATGAAACATATCCCAAAACTGACAACTAGCGATTCGAATAAACTAGAAGAAGCTGATGATAAATCATCTGGTAAAGTAACACTGAAACGTGATCAAGACTTCCAAGATATAACAGGACTATTAACTAAAGATTTGAACGGATTAAATAAAGCAGATAATACAAACAAAGCAATCGTGAAAGATATCCCAAAACTAACAACTAGCGATTCGAATATACTAGAAGGAGACGATGATAAAAAATCTGGTAAAGTAACAGTGAAACGTGATCGTGACCTCAGAGACATCACAGGAATGCCAACTAAAGATTTAAATGGATTTAATAAAGAAGATAATATAGACAAAGTTAAAGTCACAGGTGATGTTAATAAAGTAAGATCAAAACGTCATTCTGCACTCAAACTTCTCAGGAACATATTTCACCATACCACTACTGCCACACCTAGAACTAAATCTATACTACCTCTTAATGTTCGATCAACACACAATGTGACCCAAAATTCAAGTTTTACCGACATGATTAAAAATTTAACAGAATCTATTAAAGTATTGAATGATAATTTGGCAAATTTGAAACTGCATGTAAATGAAAAAGTCGAGTTTCTTATGATCAAAGTGCCTATAAACGAATTTGAAGGAAAACGGTACATAAAAAGTATACATAAAAAAGAAGAAAACAATGAAAATAGATCTAACAATGATCACGTTAGATCAAAACGAGATGCCGATGCTGTGAATTCGGATAATATTAATAATAACAGTACGTTAGAAGAAGATAAGATATATTTTAACATTACTGAAAAAGATAATAGTATCGTAGATGCAAAAGAAAATGTTGAGCCAACTATTATTTCTGATTCAGAAACAGTCGACAAGCTTAACGAACTAACCAAATCCAAAAGAGATGCAAATATCATGAACACCGAAACAAATACCGTATTTAGCAATGATAGTATAGTAAACGTTACTGAAAAATCTAATCACCACATAAACTCTAGGAGATCTAATATTGACGAAGCAATTATCAAAACGGAAGCAAACGAATCAAATAACTCAAAAACTAACAGTGATTCTGAAATATCAAACACTACCAACCCATTAGATAAAAAACTAAAAGAAAAAACAAGGAAATTTCTTGGTAACAGAGACGACCTAATTTTCTTCATAGATAACACACACAGAGATATAAAAAACCTAATAATTCCAATGGATGGTATAAGATACAAATATTCTTCTACAATTCTGTATAAAATCGGATATATCATCGCTAATCTGGACACCATGGATATAACATTAAAGAAGTTGAAAAATAGAATTGTCAAAAACTCTTCGGATACGAAAAGACTGCATCAAGTTTTAAAGAAACTTAACATGTCTAAGAAACTTGTGAAAAATGTTATGGAATACTTGAACAAGTACGCGGTAAACCAATTTAATAACTGAGCAATAAAGACTTGTATATTTTGTTAACTTCGTGGTTTCAACTGCAGTTTTACATAACATTTATCCACCTTACCTTAAACGTTTCACCTATTGCGGGAAATTCAAATTTCAAACAGTTTTTTTGTCCTTGTAGCTAGGCCGTCACGTTTGTTAGCTACTTTAGATTAGTTTCTTTATTAGACCAGCGGGGGTATTATGGATCTTTGATCGGGATCAGTCAGTGTCAGAGTTGACAGAATTTTGACACTTGAAAGGGGTTATGACGCAAAAAAAAAACAGCGTTGTCTATTTTCAATTTCATACTACGAAATTAGAAATAGACAACGCTTTTTTTTTTGACATAATTTTGACAAGTCGCGATCCCGATCAAAGATTCATAATAGCCCTGCGGCAGGAGGAGGAGGATCGGGATCGCGACTTGTCAAAATTATGTAAAAAAAAAAAGCATTGTCTATTTCCAATTTCGTAGTATGAAATTGGAAATACACAACGCTGTTTTTTTTTTTTTTGCGTCATAACCCCTTTCAAGTGTCAAAATTCTGTCAATTCTGACACTGACTGATCCCGATCAAAGATCCATAATATAATACCCCCGCTGGTTATCATAGATTCGACGCTAGGAAAATAAAACTCACTAAACTGATTTTAAAATGTTTTTATCTATCAGTCTATGGAAGATTTTATCCTACTTACAATAATCTTATCATTACCTACCTATAAGTATATAACGTAGCCTCATTTTACAGTCCCGTGTATATAAATACAATAAAATTACTTTAATAAAAAACGGTTAAAATTGATCAAAAAACCTCTTTTGTTTTTGTTATACAAGAATTACTCCCGTAAAATTACGCATGTTACTCCGACTACATAACAGTGGCCTTAGTACGAGCACTTGCGAAAAAGATATCGTTACGTAAACGATAGCTCAGTTCAGTTATATAATTATTTACGGGATATTTACCATTGTAAGGTTGTGGAAGGAGCTGCAGAGGGCGTTGGAAAGACTGACGGGAAATCTAACTGTAGTAAAAAACTGTTACTTTGAAGTGTTTTTTCAAAACCCAGTTGTTCAATAGAAAAACTACATTAGCACTCGACAAAGGGTATGTAACAGCTGAGTTTCTTTTTACTTATTCGCGATATAATCGTTGGTCAAAAGTAAAAGTTGTTTTTATAAATATCCTTGAATATGTACGTCTTCTAGAGATACGCCCCATTATATACGAGAAAGTATCTGAAATGTATACACAGTGTCCTGAAGTACAGGGACAAAACTTAAGGTTTGTTCCAAAGTAAACGTTGTTTTTAATGGTACAATGTTACTTATTCTTAAACATTATTGTTCGTCGTCTAGAGATACGGCCCATTATAAACGAGAAAGTATCTGAAATGTACAGCGTCCTGAAGTAGAGGGACAAAACTTAAGGTTTGTTCCAAAGTAAACGTTGTTTTAATGATACAATGATATTCTTGAATATTATTTTCTTCGTCTAGAGATACGCCCCATTATAAACGAGAAAGTATCTGAAATGTACACAGTGTCCCAAAGTACAGGGGTACCTATGAGGGTTGGTCCCAAAGTAAAAGTTGTTTTTAATGGTACAATGTTACTTATTCTTAAACATTATTGTTCGTCGTCTAGAGATACGCTCCATTATAAACGAGAAAGTATCTGAAATGTACAGCGTCCTGAAGTACAGGGATAAGCTTAAGGTTTTTTCCAAAGTAAACGTTGTTTTTAATGGTACACTGTTACTTATTCTTGAACATTATTGTTCGTCGTCTAGAGATACGCCCTATTATAAACGAGAAAGTATCTGAAATGTATACACAGTGTCCTGAAGTACAGGGACAAAACTTAAGGTTTGTTCCAAAGTAAAAGTTGTTTTAATGGTACAATGTTACTTATTCTTGAACATTATTGTTCGTCGTCTAGAGATACGGCCCATTATAAACGAGAAAGTATCTGAAATGTACACAGTGTCCCAAACTACAAGGGGTACCGATAAGGGTTGGTCCCAAAGTAAAAGTTGTTTTTAACCTTCGACCACAATAAAATGAATGGACGGGCCCAGTAGAAGCGCATTTATGAAGATTACAAAATGAGCGCCAGCGCTCACTTCGTTTCAGTCGGTCTCTAGCCGTAGGAAGTGAAACACGAGTCTATTGTTACGCGATAACGAAACATCTGACAAAATTATGAATTCGTATGCTTTACCGAAGTGTAAATACACAAACAAAACCGATATCTATTTTTTGTAACAAATATACTGTACATTTTTATAATTAGGTGTTGAAGTATATGTCCGACGGTTTTGACTCGTTTTCACTGATCAAGTTCAATGGTTAGGGCCCGTCCATTCATTTATTTTGGTCGAAGTTTTTAACGGTACAACAATATTCTCGAATATTATATTCTTCATCTAGAGATACGACCCTCTATATACGAGCGAGTGTCTGAAATGTACACATTGAAAAAAAAAAACATAATATCTCTTATTATTTCCAAATTAATCACCTAAATTTTGTACTTAAACCTACTATTAAAATTTTCTTCCTTTAAGTACTAGTTTTTAACAAATGTTCACTGGTCAAAATGTGATTTCAGTAGAGATCTACAAAAATTACATTTCAAAAACTAAAATTAAAACTTCATGGTAAACAAATAATTTCTACCACTAAAGTATTCTTGATAATTATTACCTAAGCAACATAATGTTCTACGTAAATAATCAGTAGTAAAAATATGTAAATTGTTTCCGAATCATTATGTAGTCCTTAGGCTTACATAATGATTCGGAAACGATAATTTTACGTTTCTGAAACAAGCAATCAATTCTCAAAATATAAATAAGTCTTCTGTAAGGGGGTTTCTCTACAAGATCGAATCAGAAATGAGGAGATAAGATCCGTAGACGAAATAAAGTTACCGACATAGCACGCCGGATTAGCAAGTTGAAGTGGCAATGGGCAGGGCACATAGCACGCAGAACAGATGGCCGATGGAGCCGAAAGGTTCAGTGGAGACCACGGATCGGTAAGCGCAGGGTAGGACGTCACCCCACAAGATGGACAGACGACCTAAAAGGGACCGCAGGGAAACGCTGGATGCAGGCCGCCTCCAACCGGTCCTTTTGGAAATCGATTAGGGAGGCCTATGTCTAGCAGTGGACGTTCTATGGCTGAAATAATGATGAAGTAAGTACCAGTAGGTACATAAATGTGCACATATTACGTCAAAATCGAGAAATACTGTTTTACAATATCATCTAATCAAACATTATAAATGCGAGTGTTTGTGTGTAAGTACGTTTGTGTATGTGTTTGTTCCTAGTAAGCTCGACCGAATATATTTAGATGAAATTCGGCATGGAGGTAGCTTATACATTAAAATAATACATGGGATAAAAATCCCGAAAAATACCGGTTCCTGTGGAATAGTGTCAAGCACAGGGGCCTTACCCCTAGCTCAAAAAGTTGACCCGCATAGGTGTTATTTGTCTAAACGGTACCATCAACTACTATAAGCGGTAGTTGTTTGATAGCCGCCAAGCTTTGCGATTCTCACGCACACACGCATAGTTAAACGGATTTTCTTTCATTCAATCTGTAGGACTCGGTACCCCGGGCGTGATATACACAACACACCAAGATTCCAGAGATAAAGTAAAGATTTTAAACCGCCGTGCATCCACTCAGAGACAAGTTAGACGCTTTTAAACGGTGCAGCTTAAATGAGTTGGTTGTCGCAATAATCGTAGGTACCTATCAGGTACCTACCAATAGTTGGCTCGCAAAAATAGAGCTAGGGGTAAGGCCCCTGGTTGCCGCGGTTTGTATTAAAATCTGCATCTTTAACAATGGTTTGGGAAACATTCTGCAGATTGTTTTTAAAATTTCAATGTCATTATTTGATTGTGATACATTATTAACCCTTTTTATAACCATACTAAGACTACGCTGTCCGTCCGTCTGTCTGTCTGTCTGTCGCTATAACAACAAATTAAATAAAAAATATAGAATAAAATAAATATTTAATGGCGGCTCCACATTAGTGCCGTGAAGCTCCGAGAACAAGCGTGAACGTGAATGTGGAAGGTTTTCGCGGTGTTGTGGTCCACTAATGTGGAGCCGCCATAAGGACAACAAACGTGATTTTTTTGCTCGTTTTTACTTGATATTGATAACGGCAACAGGTAGACATTTTAGACACATTTTTTTTAGATAATGGTACGGAACCCTTCGTGCGCGAGTCCGACTTGCACTTGGCCAGTTATTATATTATGTGTATTATTAACCGAGCGAAGAGAGGACTACAATTCTAATGGAAGAAATCGGCGTTTCTGTGTCGGCGTACTTCGATGATAACTTGCATATCTTTGATCAAAAAATTCATGAAATTTTGTAGCCAAGTAGTTCATTTAAAAACAATTTTTAAATTCCAATATGAGCAAGACGGTCGATGGGCGTGCGAAGACAGGGGCCGCAAGGTCTCAGTTTAGCTTGTTTTTGATACATTGTCAATAGGTTTCTAAATAATTGTTAGCTTGTTTCAGAAACATTATTTACAACTTTTCCATCGAATCTATATCAATAGTCGCAGTAATGTTACCAATGTTATAAAATGATACTATTTTAGTAGGTTTTCTTTCTTCATCGTCCTCTTTTGGTGGGTTGAGGCTTCTTCAACGGTAGTAGAATATTCTCGATCACAACTGACGAAGCGCTTACTTTGCTGCATCTGAAAGAAGTATTACATAAGCAGATTTATTACAATTATTTACCCCCCCCCCCTGTCAGCAAAAGTAAGCAAAGCTCTTACTCTCCCCTCCCATGCTTACGTAAACAAATTCTGTTTTTTTTTATTGAATCATGAGCAGCAGTGCCATGTGTAAAAAAGAAAATAATTACTGCTGACGTAATCACCATCTAGACCCCCCCACCCCTCATCAAAAATTAGCAAAGCATAGAGCCCCCCCCCCCTATAGTGTTTACGTAATACTTGAACGGTCCCGAAAAAGAAAATGAGCTTTCTAATAAAAGCGTGAATAACTTTTCATATTAGTGGAGCCTATTCAAATATTGCCTGTTATGGACAATTAATTATTCAGAATCAAATTCGAGCCTACTCTTTTCAGACGGTGGTTCGTCAGACAAGTTGACGTGTCTGATACGGCTCTTGCGGTGTGTTACGGCTTATGCAATTATCACGTGACTGTGGATCTAATCCTGGCTGCGTATTGAGGCCAGCCAGATTGAGTATTGCGCGATTAGCGCGTCATTGTGGCATCTTTGTTTAAATACCGCCGAATGCGGTTGAAACTATAATAGGAGTATCCGGCCTAATCTTACGTGAGTATTTCCCGTGTAATATAAATAAAATGTGTGAAAACCACGTCAGTTTCCATAATAAAAATCTTAGTATTTTTTGATCGATGCTTTAGACATTTTGTGGCAAGCAACTTTAGCTTGCTTGCCTCAATCACTGCTAAGGTTGGTAGAAAATAGACTGACCTTGGGAACATATCGTTGCACTGAAGCTCGCTCCATCCAGTCAGCGCTTCGTACAGCATTGTATCCAGCGCCCGGTCGGCTGACAGCTCACCCGCCAGCATTCGCAACGCCATTCTGCAAGGAGAAAACTCATTAGAATACTAGCTGCACCCCGCGGTTCCACCCGGGTGGTGATGAAAATCGGTGATGATAATGATGAAAAGTAACTTATGTGTTAATCCAGGACATAAGCAATGTATATTCCAAATTTCATTCAAATCCATCCAGCCGTTTTTGCGTGATTGAGTAACAAACTTCCGTCCATCCAAACTTTCACATATATGATACTAGCTGTACCAGCAACTTTGTCCGCGATTTCTTCAGAAAAAATAGCCTGTCTGTTCTCATGATACATACTATTACCTCGCAAATTTTTTTCGAGATCGGTTAGCTGCTTAGTCGTGATTATGTAGCAAACAGACAGACAGACAAAGTTACTTGCGCATTTATAATATTAGTGTGGATTATAGTGTGATTAGTGTGATGAACAGACATAATGGACAAACAGATTCAACATATATCTCACTAGCAGCGTTCCGCGGTTTCACCCGCTATCATAGTCACCATGCAAGGCTTGGGGTCGCAAACAATCTTCAAACATTAGGCAAATCAAGTGAACTATTTTCACTTACCCATTAATCCTGGCCATGGTACCAAATGGCGCATTCAACTTGGCAGTCGCGACCAGGTTTCTACAGTACAGCAGCCACACGCAGTCCAATTCAGTATAAAACGTGCCATTGGCGCTGGCAACACTGGAGCTGTCGTTGTATGACGTTTGTAAGTGGTTCAAAGCGTGCGTGTTACCATCTAGGTTGCGGGAAATTTGGCTCTGGATGTTGGCTGCGTCTCGGTTGGACAGTTGGTTTAACATGCTTCTGTAAAATAAAAGGTTAATTATTATTACATACTAGCGACCCGCCCCGGCTTCGTACGGGTGCAATGCTGATACTAAATGTACTACAGAATGTCATTATATACAACGCTCCCCGGCCGGTACCGCCGCAACCGCTATGTCGGTGCATTTTAAATCTGTGATATCTTCGAAAATATTCGTTTAAATTACATCCTGTAAAGGGCCACATTGATCTTTATAAATACACAATGTATTTAAAGTACTTAATTGGATAAGGATTAATACTGTATTGCTAAAAATCACTTAGTAACTATGCCATTATTTCTCGTAAAAAGTAAAGGATAAAAAAGATTATAATTGTGGGTTATCCCTAAGAGATAGAAATATACCATCGTGGACTTGTTTGTAGACCTTTTTAAGGTGTCACTCTATCTATAAAAAAAAACCGCATCAAAATCCGTTGCATAGTTTTAAAGATCTAAGCATACATATGGACAGACAAAGGGAAGGGACCTTGCTTTTATACTATGTAGTGAGTCCACATACCACGTACGTACGTATGTTAATCCATCTTGGATCCAAAAAAAAAAACGAAGTAGTCCATACATAGATTGTTTAGTATTACGTTAGAGTCATGGGCGTAGCAAGAGGGGTTGGTTGGGGGTTCAAACTCCCCTGAAATATTCAAAATATTAATATTATATTAAAATAATGACGAGGACGCATTTATGCATATTTTTGTTGTATTTTCTTAAGCCCCGAAGTATTACAGGGCAACAGAGATTTGACATCTTATATCCCGAGGTGACGAGCGCAGTGCATTGCCATCAGGGGTTTTGAACTGTTGAAGTTCAAAATTCTGAGTGGCGTTCAGCTGTTATGGGCAAGCGTGAAGAGCCATCAGGCGAGCGGCTTCGCTCATCTCGTCACCCAGTATCATAAAAAAAAACCGAGGACGCATTTAAGCATATGTCTGTTAGAGTTTCTTTAAATCCGAACTATTACGTTATTCCATACTTAGTATTCTTGTATGCTCGCCCCAGGTGTATGGCGGCCCGCGCTGCGCTCACGCCGACTTCCAGAACATTCTCGAACAGGTTCGCGCCAAGGTTAAAGTCGTCTGCTTCCTGCTGCCTGAGATTCTGGCGTTTTCTAAGACATTAGAAATATAAATTAGAAATTCTGGCATGCCACATCGCTCGAAGAACTGATGACCGATGGGGAAGAAAGGTCCTGGAGTGAAGACCACGAACCAGAAGACGCAGCGTATGGGTAGGCCTTCCACTAGATGGACCGACGACATTGTGAAGTCGCGGGCATCCAGTGGATGCAGATGGCAGGATGTCGTGCAGTGTGGAGGTTAAAAGGGGAGTCCTATGTTCTGCAGTGGACGTCTTCTGGCTGATGATGATGAAGTACTTACGAGAAGACGTTGTGTTGCACCTCGTTCTGTTTAGCTTCTACTTTGCTTGGGTCCATAAAGAGGGCATTGAAGGCGAACACGTCAGGGTCTCTCAGCATTTTGACTCGGGCCGCCTCCTAGGGATAGGAGCAAATGAAAAGAATGGTGATTGGTTCTAGTAAAATATTAAAAAACAGTGGTAAAACTATTAAAAAAATCAATGCCTATTTGAAACAGAGAAAAGAGAAGTAAATAGAACGGAAATGAGAAGGAAACTCTGTCGCTAGGTATTGTGACAGAAACTTGATCGAACATTCTTATTTATGTCAACGCGTCGAACTCCGCGTCACAGTTGTTATGGGTTCATATGGGTGCAAGTGGCTACAACAAATTTCTTACAACAGCCGTTTAAATTTAAACAAAAAAAAAACTTTTAAGTGATAAATACCATAATAAAGTCTTGTCTCTTTTTTTTCATTCTCAAACAGGTTTTACTTACAATATAAGAAACAGCAGGGCTATTATGAATCTTTGATTGGGATCGCGAGTTGTCAAAATTTTGTCAAATAAAAAAGCGTTGTCTATTTCCATTTTCGTAGTACGAAATTGGAAATAGACAACGCTTTTTTTTGCGTCATAACCCCTTTTAAGTGTAAAAATTCTGACACTCGCGATCCCGATCAAAGATCCATAATAGCCCTGCAGCTTTACAACATGAAAATGTGGCCAGCATTTTGGGAACAATTCCTACCGTTAACTTTTGATTATACTAGTTTTTTTAATAGTTAGGATTTAATTTTTGTTTCTGTACATACTTTTTTCTGTCTGTTTTTGTATCTGTAATAATAAACCTCACCTGATTTTCCCAAGCCATAAGCTGTATATTATGCAGCAACATAACATCTAAAGACAAAATACCAAACGAGAGCAAATCTGTCCCATTCGTCAGTATTACTTTTCTACTGTTGTTCAAACTTGTGTAATTATCACCAAAATACATATCTCGTAACTTATTCATTACTATTGTAGCATTTCCTTCGTGCAAACTCTCGTTTAAAGCTTTCAATAATTGTCTGAATTCGTTCTTATTCCCTACAACTTTTGAAGAATTTTTAACTTTCTCAAAATCAGGATCAGATGTGATCCAGTCGTACAATTCTTGCACCTTTTCTATAAGATAGCTAGTCATAGAATTACTTTGCATATAATCATCGTAAAGATTTTCATCATTATAATATTCTTCGTAATCATTATTCTTCAAATCGTTGATGTAGCCCTCTGGTAGTTTGATATCAGTAAGGACTTGTACGTCTATCGCTTGATCTGGCTTTCCTAAATCTACTTTAGTGATAACATCCGATCGAATAGGCTTAAATTCGGGTAAATGTTTGTTAACTTCATTAAATTCTTTTATAATCTTTTCATTCGCTTCACTTATACTGACTTTGGTTAGGTCAACGTTTCTAAGGCTATCTGGAAGCTTGGCTTTGTCTTTCTTTTCTATTTTTCTTTCATTATGATGTATCGCATCATGTACTGGGTGTAACTGGGGCTTGTTCATAAGATCTCTACTTCGGTCACGGTTGGAGACGATATTCTTGAATATGGAAAGTTTTTCTAGAATAGGTATCTGTATTTCGTTGTCTAGTTCTTCGAAGCTCGCATTGAGGTCAGTAGTTGATGCTTCTGTCTTTGAAATCATTTGCTTCGGGTAATAATTGGCGTACATTGGCTCCTGAAACAAATAATGCAAGGTTTGTTGGACTTACCAAATATAATTCTAATGTCAGATGAAATTTACAAAAACTAGTAAATAAATAAACTGAAGCGTTCGACATCGTATATAAACTTAAAGTAAAATACCCTCTTAATAAAATAATACAATAATCATGCGTATCTTAACATAAGAGGAACTTCATAATTATACACAGATCTGCTTCGGATAACTCATATTATATATTTTAAAAAGTAGCGTTTCACAAGGGTCCGAGCTTTGACCTACGCTCTTTATTCTATACATATTTAGCTCCTAGAATGTTTCTCATTTTGATTTGAGCAATTAGCTTCATTTTACAATGCAGACACTGAAGGGTCCTTAAAGAAGAATGTCTGCAGCAAGTACTTACAGGGTGCTCCGCAAAAACTTCCGTGGAGTAGGGGCCGGCGCTCCACCGCGTGATCACCACGGTGGCTAGCACCAGCGCTGCGCACACCGCGAAACACGAGGCGCTGGCTATGATCCACACCTTTAGGGGGACCTGGAAATGTTGAACGTTTTTATAGAGTTTTTTAGCCAACTCAGTAAGCTGTACCTTCTCATCTAGACAGGCCTAGGCGCATGAGAGTGTTCACAAGAGCGTATTAAATGCTTTCGTTGGATCGAGGACTCGTCAGTTTTGTATAAAAGAGAAGAGAGGTATCTCAGGGTGTCGTGAAGTTGAGGCGGCGTCTTGTGTGCAAGGGATCATGGATAAGTCAAAATTGTCTGGTTGATGAGGTACAATTTTGAACCTTGCATTTAATGAAAAGAGTTTACTTTTCCTCGGCCGCTTCTAAGACGTGACACCGACGACTCTTCAGGAGAAGGAAATTAGGACAGACAGATAGACAGACATAATGAACTTATCAGGGTTCCTTGTAGAACCCCAAAAAACCGTAGAAATGGAAGAAAATTATAGTACCTAATTACTTTTGCCTTATTGTTGCAAACTCTCGAGTTTGGTCTCCGTTTTTAACCGACTACCAAAAAGGTTCCAAGAGGTTCTCAGGAACCTCTCAGGAAGGAGGATACCTTCAATTCGACTATTTTTGTTTGTTTTGTACTTTAGAACTTTCGACTGGGTGAACCGATTTTTATGATTCTTTTTTAATTTAAAGCTGGCCTGATGGTCCCATTTTAATTCTGTCCAGTTCTGACATTTTTATAAAGTCTTTTTTTTATTATTGATAATTATATTAAAGTGTTTTTTTTTGTTTTTAACTGACGAAAAGAAGAATTACTTACTCCAGTCGATGCGATTTAAAAAAAACTAAATCTATGGAACAGTTGGGAGCTGTAGGTAGGTAAGTATTTACTATTTATCGCGATAGATTAATACCCAAAAAAGAAAAAAAATGAAGTTTTGCCAAATTAGTTTCTTAATCCCCTTTCGGCTTTGCATAGCAGTTCCGTTTTGCACTTTTACCGGTGCTTCTATCCTCTACTGCGCAGGTCTTAGTGATTACGCGACATTTCCTATATTGCGTAGCTGATTGGCACATAATGACGTGTACAGAATAAATACTAGTTGGTACGGTGGAACGACTATTACTTCCCTGTCGGTTTACATGTGTCAACGACCGTTAGATCATAACTTGGCGTCGCGTAGTAATATTATTACAAACTAGCTGATACCTGCTACTTCGCGCGCATAGAGCTCGGCCTTCGGCCTCGCTACTATGACGGGTACTCCAGAAACACAAAATTTCATGCAAATCAGTCCAGCCGTTTACTCACTGTTTCAACCCTTCCCAGTGACCTTAGTACGAGCACTTGCGAAAAAGTTACCGTTATGTAAACGATAGCAATATGTATGAAAAATCTATCGGACGTGAAAGGAAACTGAATTTTTCATACATTTGCTATCATTTCCGTAACGATAACTTTTTCGCAAGTTCTCATACTAACCCCACTGAACTTCTACAAATATTTCAAGATTAAAATTAGTCACATCGGTCCAGCCATTCTCGAGTCTTAGCGAGACTAACAACATCAATTATTTTTTATATATAAAAACGGAACCCAATTTTTTTTTAGGTCTGCGAATTCTGCGATTGTACCTACATTGTACAGAAGAACTGTTGAATACACAGATGTACAGTAGATCTGTGGTTGAATAGGAAAAAGTAATATGCAATGTCAAAACGGTAGTCTTGTTAATGTCATCACTAGCAAGCCTGGGCCCTTATTCCGCACGGGCAAACGCGCGCTATCGTGGCCACGGTAAGTTTCCCTCAAAAAGTTGGCCTCTATTGCTTAGGAAATAAAGTTCAACTTTTGGAAGTTAACTTACCGCGCCACGATAGAGCGCGTTTGGCCCGTGCAGAATAAAGGCCCTAATTTTTGTCTATCCTTTGTGTGTTTTTTTGGGTTTTTGGCGTCGCACTTTTGTGCATTTGCCAGTGTCAAGTGAAAATAAATAAATATCTATTTATTCACGGTCATCTGACCCCAAACTAATCAAAGCTTGTAATATGGTTGCCAGAGACTGATATAGGTACATACATATATAAATTTAAATACACACTTAATTAGATACTAACACCCAGGCATAGAACAAATACAAATGTATAATTTAATATTTTAAGTTTGATCTTATTATTTTAGTGACATGTCATAGTTTTTAGTTGTGTTAACCCATGCTTTAAAACAATACGTTTAAAATATTTTGTGTATTTTTTTTTTGTTTTTTTAGCGATTATATATACTTAATTGTGATTAAAAGAATATGATTTAAAAAAAACCCTTGCTCTATCTACTAATATGACATTTGTAATGCTATGACTTGGCTATGACATTGCAGTAATAATGCTGTAATAAGTTTAATTGTATTCTTGTGACATCAAATGTAAATGCATGTTCGTTTTAATGTCAATGAATAATTAGAATTTGATGAACGGAAATTAATCTTACAGTGGTTTTAGTAGGAATCCTCTCGCATAAGATCGGGCGTGGTGGTAGAGGCCGTCTCGCTCGCTCCAAGCTTGGATCCACACGACTGGCGCTCGGGTAAGATCGGCTTGCTGTCGGGTAAGATCGGCTCCAGTCTGTCGTCGCTGTCGTACGGCTCTCGCATGAGCTTGCAGATGGCGGACGCTTCTCGTATTCGTATTGAAACATTTTTGTCTGAAAAATAAAGAAAGAAACGATATATATTTTTCGTAGAAACAAAATATGTATATCTTTCAAAACTAATCACTTTTTAATGACGCCAAAATGACACCCGCCCCGTACCCCCTCACTTTTCAGCGGATGTACAAACAACACAAGTAATTAACGAACAGATGTACAAACAACATAAGTCATTGTTGAACAGAAGTACAAACAACATAAGTCATTGTTGAACAGATGTACAAACAACACAAGTAATTGTTGAACAGATGTACAAACAACATACGTCATTGTTGAACAGATGTACAAACAACACAAGCCATTATTGAACAGATGTATAAACAACATAAGTAATTGTTGAACAGATGTACAAACAACACAAGTCATTGTTGAACAGATGTACAAACAACAGAAGTCATTGTTGAACAGATGTACAAACAACATAAGCCATTGTTGAACAGATGTACAAACAACACAAGTCATTGTTGAACAGATGTACAAACAACACAAGTAATTGTTGAACAGATGTACAAACAACACAAGTCATTGTTGAACAGATGTACAAACAACATAAGTAATTGTTGAACAGATGTACAAACAACACAAGTCATTGTTGAACAGATGTACAAACAACACAAGTCATTGTTGAACAGATGTCCAAACAACATAAGTAATTGTTGAACAGATGTACAAACAACACAAGTCATTGTTGAACAGATGTACAAACAACACAAGTAATTGTTGAACAGATGTACAAACAACACAAGTCATTGTTGAACAGATGTACAAACAACACAAGTAATTGTTGAACAGATGTACAAACAACACAAGTCATTGTTGAACAGATGTACAAGCAACACAAGTAATTGTTGAACAGATGTACAAACAACACAAGTCATTGTTGAACAGATGTACAAACAACATAAGTCATTGTTGAACAGATGTACAAACAACATAAGTCATTGTTGAACAGATGTACAAACAACACAAGTTATTGTCAAAAATACATATTAACATCCATATATAGGGTCTGTTACCTATATGCTGATGTACCGATCTGTTCTTATTTATGTCAACGCGTCGAACTCCGCGTCAAAGTTGCTAACACAGTTGCTATGGCTTTATATGGGTGCAAGTGGCTACACATTTTTTTTACAAAAATGCCTTGACAGCCGTTCTAATATAAACAAATAAAAAAAATCTTTTCTATGATAGATACTCATAGAAAACTGACAATTCTGGTTCTCATGCACTTTCCTAACATAATCTATCCAATTTTCCGCAAATCCTACCTCGTTAAGAACAGTACCTACCCAGTTTTTCTTTACAATGACTGGTTTCAAATTGCACTGCGCATAATAAAGACCTAATTTTCTAGGGTAAAGACGTTAAAATTGTCTATCTTAACTGTAATAAGCTATGTAGTGGGGTTCCCACGATGTTGTTGGTCCAGATTTCACGGTAGACAGCGTCATAAGCCTATGAAACTTAAATTTAATATCTACATTCATATTATACTAACTTATTTAAAAGAATTGTGCTATATGACTCTTGTCGGTCTCGAGTGACGCGATTACGAGGATTTCAGCACTTCATTTTTAGGGTTCCGTACCCAAAGGATAAAACGGGATCCTATTACTAAGCTTCCGCTGTCCGTCTGTCACCAGGCTGTATCTCATGAACCGTGACAGTTAGACAGTTGAAATTTTCACAGATAATGTATTTCTATTGCCGCTGTAACAAATAAGCAGACAATTGCGAGTCGGACTCGCGCAGGAAAGGTTCCGTACCATTATTTATAAAAACGGCATTAAAATCACGTTTGTTGTATGGGAGCCCCCCTTATATATTGCAGCTTGCCGACTGGTTCAGCTCTAATGGATTAGCTCTGAACGTCAAAAAGACCCACTACCTCCATATCAGTTTGTCAGGTCATGAAACCAGGGGCCTTACCCCTAGCTCGAAAAGTTGACCCGCATAGGTGTTATTTGTCTAAACGGTACCATCAACTATGACAAGCGGTAGTTTTTTGATAGCCGCCAAGCTTTGCTATTTTCACGCAACCACGCATAGTAAAACGGATTTTCGTCCATTCAAGTTAGACGATTTTAAACGATGCAGCTTAAATGAGTTGGTTAATTTTAGGTACCTATCAGGTACCTACTAAAAGTTGGCTCGCAAAAGTGAAGCTAGGGGTAAGGCCCCAAGCCTCTAACAGTCTTGGTCGGAGCTACGGTCATGAAACAGGTGAACACGACCACGTTTCTCGGCTTTGAGGTCGATTCAGGCCTAACGTGGGAGAACCATGTCGACAGGTTACGAGGAAAGATCGGAAGTGCATGCTTTGCATTGTGGCGAGTAGCTCGAGTCGTATCAGTGGACGTGGCCCGCACCTGCTACTTCGCCACAGTGCACTCACTCGTACAGTACGGTGCGGAGCTGTGGGGAAGATGTGCAGAGTGGGAGAAGGTTTTCCGACTCCAAAAACGCACCGTACGAGCAATTGTGGGAGTAGACCAGGAGACCCACGCAAAACCTTATATCAAGAGCTTAGGAATTCTTACGCTGCCTTCAATAATTATATTGCAGGTGGCAACATATGTAAGAATAAACCTAGGCTCTTACGAATTGCGTGGTAAGTACCAGAACCGCCTCACACGCACAGCGGGTCATCTCGTCAGCATCAAGCGAACGCTGACCAAGTCGGCCAAACTTACTCATGGGGTTACACACAACTACGGGTAAAAAACATCTTATTTCTCCACTTTACCATATTTTAAATATATCTCTTAAAAATGGGAAGAGCCCTGACCAGTGGAAGTTATCCAGGGTGACCCCAATTCCTAAGAGTCGTAATAGAACTACGGTTGAAGAATACCGTCCAATAGCGATTCTAAGCGCGCCCGCTAAAGTTTTCGAGTACATCCTACATAAGGAAATATATAGACAGGTGAAACAACAAATAGGTGAAGAGCAGCATGGTTTCAGACCGGGTCGCTCCCTAAATACGAACTTGTTAGGCTTAGTTGATTATATATCCGATGCCATGGATCGTGGTTCTCAGGTCGACGTCATATATTTTGATTTTCAAAAAGCTTTTGATAAAATTGATAACGATATATTGTTAAAAAAGCTATGTGACCTCGGCTTTTCTCCCAGCCTCCTAAATTTCTTTGTGGACTTTATGAGAGACCGGCGGCAGTATGTTAAGCATGGTATCCACGTTTCGGGACCATATCACACCAGATCTGGTGTAAGCCAGGGTTCCATCACTGGTCCGTTATTATTTAAAATGATAGTGCACGACCTACCTAAAGTGCTGACTTCTGCCAAATGTCTTGTATGCCGACGACCTTAAGCTTTTTCTCGAAATAAAATCTCCCCGTGACTGCCTTACCTTACAAGAGGACATAGATAGAATCTGTGCATGGGGCTTGAAAAACAATATGACATTTAATGTGACCAAGTGTAATGTAATGACGTTTGACCGCAAAAGAAATCCCATCAATTATAATTATCATCTTGACAATCTATGTATAAATCGGGTAAATAGCATTAAGGATCTGGGAGTGACATTTGATCGTACCCTGAATTTCCATGACCACATCTCTGATCTCGCCAAAGAGGCCTATCGTCGTCTGGGCTTCGTATTACGAAATGCCAAAGATTTAAAAAATCCGTTAGTTATTAGAACATAGTACAACTCGTTAGTCAGAAGCAAGCTGGAGTCGAGCGCATGTGTCTGGAACCCGCATCACGTCACCTATGTGCGGATGCTTGAAAAGGTTCAAAAAGCTTTCTTAAGATCGCTGTATAAGAAGCTTCACGGTTATTACCCGTTCATGTACCCAACTAAATTCTTGCTCGGCCAGCTCGGCTACAACTCACTAGAAGTGAGAAGGATGTTGGATTAGCTTGTTACTTGCTGCAAGATGCTCAGAGGATCGGTTGACTCTTTGCATCTGCACAATTTATTGTGCACTTGGTTTGTGCCAGATAAACCCGGGGTTCCGGCTAATAGGCGTGGAAAATTGCCCAAGTTTTTTCACGTGTCTCACAGGCACACCGTGGCGCGCTCCATGTCTCCGCTGATTCGCGCCCGCCGCCACTTCAATGCACTCCTTGCTACCAACACTGATTGTGATATTATTTGTGACAGTTGGAAAAATGTAACGAAAGTTTTTTTGACTTATTGTGAAAATTTAACTGATCAATGGGACAGGGGCAAAAAAGCCGTTGACTATAATGACAATTTGTATGACATACTAATTTTATGTTGACATATTTTTACAGCAATTTGTTGTATTTATTATACTTATTAGTAATTTTATAATATTATTCCTATTTTTACTAGGAAATCTATTTTAGTTTAACAGTATGTGAGATAAATGTTAGTGGAATTTGTCCGTTTTTATTCTCAATAAATAATTTGAATTTACTCATGACATGGGCCCCGACGTGTACAACCACCTCCCAAAAATAGTCACTGCAGCTCCTAGCCTGCAATGTTTTAAATCACGCTTACAACGTTGGCTTGTTGAGCAAGCATTCTACAGTTACGATGAATTCTATAAATTTGTACGCTAATTTTACCTACTTAGTAGTATTTTTAGATTGATTTATTATTATTAATTTGACGTGTAAATTGGCTTTATGAATAAAATGACTATGACTATATTTACTTATATTTAGAATCTGGAATTATCAATATAAAAAACTGAATTTATAAAAATGACAGAACTGGACCAATTTGGGACCACACGGGAAGTACCAGCTTTCAAATAAACAAATAATCATTTTGATCCGATTTTGATGTTTATTTGTTTTATTATTACTTTCGACTTGTAGTCGAAAGTTCTGATAACAAACATTGAAAGAAAAAAAAACAGTCGAATTGAGAACTTTTTGGAAGTCGGTTAAAAAGCGGGTAAATCCGCGGCATCGGCATACACCTAAGATGAGTAGCAATCTGCTCGCTGACTCGGTCTAGTTCGCGTGCATTAGATTCAGTGATATCTGCAATTCTGCATCCGGGGTTAACGCCCCACTCATATTAAAAAAAAACACACTTCGCAGTCCGCGCAAGAATCGGAGCCAAAGATTTCATACTTAACTTCGTATGTTCTTAGATCGGAGCATTAAAAATGAATACAAAAATTTACGATAAGAAATATTATTTATATAAGTAAGTAATTTTTAATAAGTTAATAAGTAAGTAATAAGTTAGTAAGTAATTTATAGTTAATTAATTTATTTATTTATAGTTAATTTAATTTATTTATTTATAGTTAATTTATTTATAATTTTATTTAGTTTATAAGTAAGTAATTTTTAATAAGAAATATTATTTATAAAAGTAAGTAATTTTTTTAAGTTTTAGTTTTTAGTTAATATTTAAGTTTATGTTAATTTTCTGTTTTTTAAGTTACCTTTGTTTCAATAAATATGTCTTTAAATAAATAAAATAATAATAGGTAATAATGAAAATGTTTAAAATATATTTTTGAGTTATAGCAATAAAACTGTAATAAATTCAAAACGCTCATATTTTATATAAAAACTTTTCCTAATTTTTTTATTTTTTTTTATTTTACAAAAAATATCTACAAAATGTAAATCATTTATTGGCTGGTAGTTTATCTATAAGTTTAATTATTTTAAGAGCTGTGGATTTTGTTTAATAAGTAGAATAAAATAATCTATTTTCAAAATATTTTCGCCGTTTTGTAGCTATACTAATACTATACATTCTACTACCTATACTTAGACTTTATACTATAGTTCTCTTTTTGAATTTTTTCTTAAGTCGGTTTTTTTCCGAAACTATTTAGTAAAGATTTAAGTTTTAGTTTTTAGTTAAAATAGAATTTCTGTAATAAATAATGTAAATAAAAAAATATTAGTAAACAAATACTCCCTAAAAAGCCCGACTTTTTTTACATTTTTCAAAATTCCAAAAATGTTACCGATCGATTTTCATAATTCAAACGCTCACACATGTCTCGATAGATTTCTCAACTCTTGGTACTATTTTCATTTCGATCCTCCCAAAATCCTCGGAGCTATGGCCAAAAACACCTACGTCTCAAGGGATTTGCATCTGATAACCATTTTCAGAAATCTTTTCGATATATAGGTATACAGAACTCCTGGTAATCAGTTACCATGCTCTTAAGGACGACCTCAGTACATCAATACAAACCTTTTTTATACCATTCCCCCTCCAAAAAGCTTATTTTATTAACTGAAAACAGTGAAAGGCAAATACGATTATTATTTTTTCGTTTAATGCCTAAAAATCCTGCCTAAAGCTAGGTATCCTATCGAAGGTGCGTCGGTACTTCACGTCGGAACAGTTGCTTACACTGTACCAAGCACAAGTTCGGTCGTGCATGGAGTACTGCTCTTTGGGATGGATCAGCTAAATACTAGCTCGGGGCGTTGGAGTCAATTGAGAAGCGTGCCAAGAGGCTCATCAGCAACGAAGCCCTAGTTCAGACTAAGCTTCTTAGGCCCGTATTCCAAAACTACGCTCAGTCATGAATCTAGTTTTAAGTCGAGATTTTATTCTAAAACGAAACTTGAGTCAAGATTGTTTGATCGTAGTTCACCTGATTATCGTCATATTCTAAAACGTCACTCAGCTGTTAATCGCCACTCAAGTTCACAGTTGATCTGCAATCACGCAAGTGACGTCTGTATCACGCTTGAGCAGAGATTTTTCCATACTCTTTGGATTTTTCATTGTGTAGTTGGTTGTTATTTACTTTGTACCATGGATATCTTCGAAGATATCGATTATTATGATAATATTTTCCCAGAGAATAGACAGAACTTACATTATCGGTTTTTTTATTTTCAATTATATTTTTAAAACTTTTTATTATTTCTAGCAGGAGACATCTCTCCTGCAAGACGAAGTTCTTTTTTTTTCTAGTCGACATCTTCCTCAAAGGGAATACAATAGAAGAATCTTCCTTTCTGAACTGAAGAGAATATAAATAGGCAGGATAGTTTACTATAGAAAATCGTGAAAAAACAAACACAAGACATATCATGTGAAATTTCACAATGACATTGACATTATTAACGTTCCGTAATTTTTCTTAAAATTGTTTGACGAAAAATTCTTTCAAGTAGTTTCTAGGGTTTTAAGCATAAAAAACAAACAAAACTTTGTTATGAAATAGTTTTTAACCAGTAAATAGATAAATAATTCATTATTTCAAATTATAATACTGATTTTCAAATAAATGGAATGTGTGTAACTTTTTAATTATGCGTTAAACGGAACGACATTGTTACACTCAAGTTAAAATGTAAACGAAAACAGACTGATTCATAGACAAAAAGAATATCCGCTTGAGACTCGATTTAAATCTAGATTCAACAGAGTTGAGTTTTAGTGCCGTTTTGGAATAAGACTAATACTTAAGTAACGATTCTAGGCTCAAGTAAAGATCAGGTGATCAGAGATCAAACGATACTTGAGTCTTGTTTTAGAATACGGGCCTTAGTCTTGATCATCGGCGCAAAGTTGCTAATCTATCGGTTTTTTATCGGATACATTTTGGAGAGTGTGCATCAGATCTGCATGATTTAATTCCCTCCTGCCCTTTTTTCTATCGGACTGCCAGAGCGGGCACGAAAAATCGACACCGCTTTATGGTTGACATTCCGAAAACCCGTACGAAGCGCTTTGATTCCACTTTTATTGTGCGAACTGCTAGTTTGTGGAATGCACTGCCTTGAATGGGTGTTCCCCGATAGTTACAATATAGGTGTCTTCAAGTCAAGTGTGAATCGGTTTCTTCTAGGCAAGCGTGATCCACCGTAGGCCGCATCATCGCTTAACATCAGGCGAGTTGGCGGCCAAGCGCAAGCCTATTCTACAATTAAAAAAACAACTAGATACCTATCTGCTACACAGAAAAAAAACCTGAATTTCCTTTTAAGTCTTGGAAAAAGAAATCGGTTTGGAAGGCAAAATAACATTTCCTTGCTAAATTTAGGAAGGAAATCATAAATTCAGTAAGGAAAAGGTCATCTTGCCTGCCAAAACCGATTTTTTTTGCCAAGACTCAGTAGGTAAGTCAGTTTTTGTCCAGTGTCCCGAAAATTTAACGATTGCATTTTGTAATAGTGGCGGCTCAAAATACAGGGAATTCTGGAATCACTCGGTTGCAACTTGTTTGAAAACTCATTTAAAATTAAACAGGAATTAAATTAGCATGTTATATGCTTTGCTAATTAAAATACGACCTCCGGCGTGCCCCGGCGCAACTGTGGTTCCTGGAATTATGTAAACTACGCTTAAATAATAGATGCTTAATGAATGTATATACTTAACCAGCTATTTATAAAAAGAAATAATGATCAATATAAAAAACCAACTTTAAAAAAATGACAGAACTGGACCAAATTGAAATGGGACCACACGGGTAGCACCAGCTTTCAAATAAAAAAAAGAATCATCATAATCGGTTCACCCCTTTGATAATATATAGTTTGGATCTGCCTTTAAACTCGAGCTAGTACCGAAAAAAGTCTGCCAAAAACTGAAGGGGGCGAGGTAAACACGTATTGCACACACTGACATATTTTTATTAGTTCTACGAACGCACACTTCAATATTGAGCGCACACAACTGCAAACGATGTGGTCAAATGTAAGACCAAGGGGGGTGTAAATGCCAAAGGGGAAACGGTAGGTAGGTATGACGCTTCCATTAATTTATTTTTTCAGAGGTTCACAAAGTCGAAAGTTCTGGGGTAACAAACATAAAAAAATACAGTCAAATTGATAACTTCATCTTTATTGGAAATCGGTTAAAAAGAAAAACAGTACATCACAGCTGACAGCTGAGGCGTAGCCGAGGATACGAGACTCGTATAACCATCATCAGCCAGAGGACGTCCACTGCTGAACATAGGCTTCCCCCTTTAACCTCCACACTGAACGACATCCTGTCATCTGCATCCACTGGATGCCCGCAACTCTCACAATGTCGTCGGTCCATCTAGTGGGAGGCCTACCTACGCTGCGCCTTCCGGTTCGCGGTCTCCACTCAAGAACCTTTCTTCCCCATCGGTTATCAGTTCTCGAGCGATGTGGCCTGCCCATTGCCACTTCAACTTGCAAATTTTAATAGCTATGTCGGTGACTCTGGATACTGTTGGTGAGAGTTTCTCAAACTTTGCAATGAGTAGTAATAAACTATGAAATGAAATGACTATAATACTCTTTCGTCAGTGTGCCATTCTAATCGCATGTTATTATGTACTATACACCTACTTTTATTCACTGAAACAACTAAGATCGATCAGACACGCGACATGCATATTAACTTCATCTACTCAGTCCCCTCTTTCCCACTGGGCACTCTGGGAACTTGCCCAGGGCCACGCGATCGAGGGGGCCCCCTAGTTCCTGCCAGATCACCAAACGAAAACCGGTATTTATTACCGAAAAACCTTTATTTCGAAAAAATCTAAGGATAATGACTTTTATGGCATGCGCCCGGATATCAGCTTATCTATTAGCTTACTTTGTCTATTCTACAAAATAGTGCCCAATCACTCGATGCTCCCTTATCTGCAGTGCCGTAAATAGGGCTGTACCAGCGGTGCCCAAGCACAGGGCGCAGACTCTGGAGGGGCGCAGAAATGACCACAACAGGACCAAGTTTTGTTTTCAAGGGCGCAGTTATAGAAGCTCGCACCGGGCGCATAAAACACTAGTTACGGGACTGGTTATCTGTTTTTAACCAACTAATTGAAAGGAGGGAAATGTTTTTTACTTCAAAACTCCGTCATTTATGAACTGATGAGGTTTTTTATTGAAACTATTTTAGGTTGGTCCCGTAGAAATGTCACCTAAATAGGCTCAGTAGTTAGGCTTTTAAATCAAAATAACTAAAAAAAATATGTCATCCAAGTAAAAAGTAAATAAAATCCGGCCAAGTGCGAGTCAGACTCCCGCACGAAAAGTTACGTACCATTATCTATAAAAACGAAAAATAATATCATGTCTGTTGTTTGGCCCTTAAATATTTGTTTTATTTTAATTAAATTATTTATTAGTTAATATATAACTAAATATTCTGTGAATATTTCAAGCGTCTACCTGTTGCCGTTATCAAAGCCGTGAGCAAAAAAATCACGTTCGATGTATGGGAGCCACCTTAAATATTTATTTTATTCTGTTTTTAAGTATTTGTTATTATAACGGCAACAGAAATACATCATCTGTGAATATTTCAACTGTCTAACTATCACGGTTCATGAGGTACAGTGACAGACGGACAGACAGACAGACGGACAGCGGAGTCTTAGTAATAGGGTCCCGTTTTACCGTTTGGATACGGAACCTTAAAAAAGTAAACTACTGAACCGATTTTGATGAAATTTCTATTGGACCAACATGAAAGTACATAATTATATCCTTTAATATAAGTTTTTTTAAATGGGTTTATGAATGACGGATTTCTGAGGTAACATACACAAAACAGAAAAGAAAACAATACAATCGAACTGGAAACCCTTTCCTTTTTTGTAGTCGGTTAATAAGAATATTTTTGCAGGTTGTTGTACCTACCGTCGCTGAGCATTTTTGTTAATTATCTTGTTAACGGTATACCTATACAATCTAACTAATAGTAATTTATTTATTATTCAAAAACTCAGTCAAATTACAATTAAACTAATAACTATTCAAATAACCCACCCCTGACCGTTCCCGGCGCAAAGGTACCCAAAACACTCGCTGCGTTACCACGTTGGATGGCAATGGCCAACCTTTGCACCATCTTACTAATTAGTTATTATGTAGGTCAAGTTAGGGATTAGAATTTTATGTAGATACCTACCTACTTAAAGTATAAATAACTTTATTTAGTGAAACACTCACCAATCACAAAATAATTGCGTTAAATAACTAAAACGTCACTTTCTATCGATAACTTTCAAATCGCACATCACTAAATGTTTTTTCTTAAAAATAAATACTCGAAATGCAATACGGCCAGTGTTATTTGCTTTTTTTTCGGACACGCACGTCGCGGTTGTCAGATCGCGTGCGCTAAGCCCCACGCTTTTTGCCTCACTAAAGAACAAGTTACTGTTAGTTCGCAATTTAGTCTACTGTCACCGCTAAACGGCGAAAGCAATGACGCCGGGATGTGTGCACGAGCAATTCTCTGCATTAAACAACGAAAACGACCTCATTTTCACTGACCTTTAACTTGTATACGATACATAAAACCAAAAAGGTAGAGGTTGGACAGTTAAGTCGATGTTCATTTGTTTTACTTATTTGGGCGGGATTTTAAAAGTAGATCGATTTCACGCATACAAAACGCATTCGAGGGGTTTTGGCGCCAATGTTAACGTGGCGTTCTATAGGCGGAAAAGGGCCATCCATAAATTACGTCACACGAATTTTAGGGTCTGTCAATCTGGGTGTCTTCAAATCACGAGTAAATGGTCTTCTTCTAGGCAAGCGTGCTCCATCGTAGACCGCATCATCGCTTAACATCAGGCGAGTTGGCGGTCAAACGCAAGCCTGTTTATGCATAAAAAAAGGACTTTTTAACCCCTCCCCCCGTCCTTGTCACATTTTCGGAACTCCCTCCCCCTGATGTGACGTCACACATTTTTCAAATTTATGCATTTAAAAATATGTTTTTATATTTATCGGGACTTATCGCGCAATATAAAAAAAAACAATAAAGCAATATTAATATAAAAATATGTGTTCAAATCGCGAAAGTTTAAAAATTCCTATTTAAAAATAAACAAAAGAAAACATTTTTAATTATTTTTTATTTTAGTATCTCACTTGCATTACAACGCCGCTCTAGAAGTGAACTGTTGTTGCGTGACAGATAATCTCATAGCGAGAGTGCTAAATTATTAAATAAATATCTGGGACATTATTGCACAATAATTATTATTAATATATATAGATTAAGTTTGTAAATTTTTAGGTTTTTTATTCACATATGAATATCGCGTTATGGATTTTTAATTTTAACACGTGATGTCACAAAACTTTTGACCCGCCCTGGCCCTTTCACACCATGTCACATTCCGGTGATACCCTCCCCCACATTAGCGTGTGATGTAATTTATGGATGACCCCAAACTTGTAATTGGCCCAGTCACCAAATCAATTTTTTAAGTTATATACTATTAGAATGTAAGTTTCCCTAAAAATGCAAAATAAAATAAATAAACAGAATTTAATAAAAAATAAAAAAAAGAATTTTAGTATTTGTTGTTATAGCGGCAACAGAAATACATCATCTGTGAAAATTTCAACTGTCTATCACGGTTCATGAGATACAGCCTGGTGACAGACGGACAGACAGACAGACGGACGGACAGCGGAGCCTTAGTAATAGGGTCCCGTTTAACCCTTTGGGTACGGAACCCTATAAAAACACGTATTTTTCTGGAACATGTTTTTTCCCAAGTAATGAATCTCAAATTTGTAAGGCAGTTTTCATTTAATGTAAAAATGTGAGATTGAGAAAACTGCAGTAGGAACAAGTACTTGTAATTATTATTATTTATTTATTAACTAAAACGGTTATAACCAATTACATTAGTTAAATTATAGAAATTAAATTTAAAATGTCACATATTTGTCAAAATAAAAGAATTAAAATAATAAAATATACACAATGTCAAGATTAATAAGTAATAATACTTACAGACTATAACCAAAATCAATTCAAAAATAATTGTCATATTAAATAAGGTAAATTAAGGCTGTGTTAAATATTACAGCTAATATTAATATAAAAAGTCAAATTTATATAATAAAAAAAAAGTGTAATAACTCCATCACTTCGTAGGTAGTTCGTATAATCTTGTAAGTTATCTAAAAGATTCAGAAAGTAAATTAAATTTATTACGGTGATCAACTAAATAGATAAAAGCACCGTTTCTACCAAATATCTCAAACTACCTACAAGTTAATGTCATTTTTAACCGACTTCCAAAAAGGAGGATGTTATCAATTCGACTATTATTTTTTAATGTTTGTTACCTCAGAACTTTCGACTGGGTGAACCGATTTTGATAATTCTTTTTTTTTTAATTTGAAAGCTGGTAGGTACTTCTCGTGAGTACCAGTAGTCAATTTGATTCAGTTCTGTAATTTTTATGAAATCGGTTTTTTATATTGATAAATTTTGGTAACAAATAAAAATAAATTAATTATTAATTATTATAAAGTGCCTATTAATAAAACTACTTACCTGTGTTTTGCGGTTCCTGTCATGCGGTTTTTTAAATTGACAAATAGGTATTGTATTTTGTGGTGGTACGGAACCCTCAGTGCGCGAGCTCGACTCGCACTTGCCTACCTATTCACTCGTGCCTTGAAAAGGGCCAGATTATATCTCTTAGGAAACAAGGAAGCCGGCAGGTTGTTCCAATCCTTGGCCGTAAGGATTAGAAACGTAGAATCGAAACTTTTGTTACCTACCTACGAACCAGCGTTGCCAGTTTTTTTTGGGATTTTGATTTGATTTTGGATGGGATTCTTTCCTTGAAAGTGGAACACAGTAAAAAAACGTATATTATCAGAAGTTTTTAAATATTCATCTATTTATTTAAGTTCAAATTACGTTTAGATGCGTGAAAATAGACAGCAAAAATAGCCATATAAATATGATATTTTAAATCTGATTTAGGTACCCTTCATATCGCTGCACGCACGTTCGAGTTATCCCCGAAAAGCGGGACTGAGCCTGTCCCGCGCGGGACATTTAATTTTGATTAAAAAATCAGGAGTCCCGCCAAAATCAGGACGTCTTGCAACGCTGCTACGTAACTATCCAAGGAAAGTCCACAATGCATGGGTGGTAATGGGCCGTTTTCCTACTTATCCTGCAGGCCTAGCATGGGCCATGAAAAGATTGTCTTTCCACCATTTTTATCCCGCTAGAAAGAGACAAACGTATTTATATTCTTGCTCGGATAAAAAACAGCAGAATGACAATTTTTCCACGGCCCCCTGCTAGGCCTGCAGTAGTAGAAAGTGGATGTTAGGATAAGGTCATGTAGTTCCGATGCACATTCTCCGAAATGAATTCTGTAGAAGATTGACAGACTCGCTACTTCACCAGACTGAAAAGCCATTTCATCCGAAATCTAAACTAATCTACCTATAGATTCCTTCCAAATTCATATACTTAGTTATCCACAATCTTTTACAAACTCACAAAATACTAACGTCATTTTTTTTTTTTTTTTTTTATTTGTTTGCTAACACCAAAAAACCTCGCTGTGGTTTATCTTGGAATTAGGTTCTCAGCTTTTATACATAGAAGAAACACAATTTACTTAAAGTTATCTCCACAGTGAATAAAAAATTAAAGTAAACAATCTAAGTACATACTCGAATATCGGAAAGAACCGAGCGAGTGCCGAGTACCGAGTGCATGCCCGTCGGTCGCTTCGGATGGCTTCGGCTTGCTGCGTAAACTACACTCGGCCGTCACTCGTTCCGACCAGAATATACATGATGCTCCGAATCATCGCAATTTATTAAGATAAATACTTTTGCAGAACTCTGTTCTGTTCCCGTGGTCAGACATCGTTACGCTTGGTCAAAACAAAATTCGAAAGTTGCATAAGCGGAATATAAAACGTAAGTGATGAAACGTAATTTTCTTTTCATCGTTTTGTTCCGCGAGATCTAAACGACCCATTGAATGTAAACCACGGCATATGAAAAACCTTTATGACCTTTCCCTTTTCTCTAACGTAGATAGAAACTGTTTATTGTGTACACCAGAAATAAAATAAAAGGCAATTAGTAATTTATTGTAAGGAGGAAGGTACGATAAAACTAATGTTTTTGCTTAATTTTTACAACAAATAGACAGAAGGAGGACATGAATAGAGACGACCACGAAGGTAGATCACTATTTTCTAATTTACGTGTAATTACTCCCCGTCAATAAGAATGAAATACACAATTGTTTTTCTATGACACACATAAACATATACGTCTATAATTACACTACTCAACACTAAAAAAATATCTGATTTGGTTCATATTGTTTCATATCGAGGTTGACTAATAATAAATATATGTAGGCATTTTATTAATATATTACGTGTAGAAACTGAGAAATATGAATTTTAAGTTTTTGACGTCAGTTTGATTTTTATATTGCGGGTATTTTGAAAATCTAAAAAAATGAGATGTTATATAAAAATCCTATTTTCATATTTGTATTAAGGTCAATAACAAGGAATTATAATCACATAGTAGGAACTCAGATAAAATAAATAGGCCGTAGGCCGCATCATCGCTTAACATCAGGCGAGTTGGCGGCCAAGCTCAAGCCTATTCTGCAAAAAAAAATAATGAAAAAAATATATAATATATATGAGATGTTATATAAAAATTCTATTTACATATTTGTATTAAGGTCAATAATAAGGAATTATAATCACATAGTAAGAACTCAGATTAAAAAAAAAAGTTTATTTATTGAGTAGTGTTATTAATGTAAAAAACCGACTTATCAGAACTGGACCAAATTGGACTGGACGCACCAGCTTTCAAATAAAAAAATAATCATCTAAATCGGTTCACCCAGTCAAAAGATCTGGGGCCTTACCCCTAGCTTTACTTTTGCGAGCCAACTTTTAGTTGGTACCTGATAGGTACCTAAAATTAACCAACTTATTTAAGCTGCATCGTTTAAAAGCGTCTAACTTGAATGAATGATAATCAAGTACGCACACATAGCACACGCATAGTAAAACGGATTTTAGTTCATTCAAGTTAGACGCTTTTAAACGATGCAGCTTAAATAAGTTGGTTAATTTAAGGTACCTATCAGGTACCTACCAAAAGTTGGCTCGCAAAAATAGAGCTAGGGGTAAGGCCCCTGAAGTAACAAACATAAAAAAATACAGTCGGCTTGATAGCCTCCTTCTTTTTGGAAGTCGGTTAAAAAACACTTATAAATAACATCTTTACAGATAGACTAAACCAATGTTATCACAACTAAAATATAATTTTCAATATTCTAATTAAATACCAAATAATTAAATACTTATAGTTTTTTTGCGTCAACAATAGATGTCCACGCAAGTACCTAAACTATTCACTAATTTTGTGAACCGTTTGTGTGAACTCTGCCTTGACCACAAGTAAAAATATCTGTACCTTCTGAGACCAGATTGAGCAACGTCAGAGTGCGCGACACCGGGGAAAACCTGGGGCTTTACGCCCAACTCTAAACGCGGGCCCGAATAGGTGCAGTTTGAAAAATCATTGTTGCGCGTAAGGCCTCTGAGCAGGTTTGTTCTAGACGCTGGTACGCTGAAGGTAGGGAAATTGCGTTGCCTGGCCACCGCCTCATCAGGTACGCACAGCCGCAGCGTCTCCAACCCTAACCCCAAGGCCGGATTTAGGGAAGGGCAACCGGGGCTACAGCCCCAGGGTCCCCACAATAGAGATTTCGAAAAAAAAAAACAAGTACCGACTAGTAAGCATTATTAAACCAGGGGCCTCCAATTCTTTGATGCCCCGAGGCCTCCAGACCAGTGCCGTAACTAGCCTTTTATGCGCCCTGTGCGAGCTTCTATAACTGCGCCCTTGAAAACAGAACTTGGTCCTGGGGCCTTACCCCTAGCTTCACTTTTGCGAGCCAACTTTTAGTAGGTACCTGATAGGTACCTAAAATTAACCAACTCATTTAAGCTGCATCGTTTAAAAGCGTCTAACTTGAATGAACGAAAATCCGTTTTACTATGCGTGTGTGCGTGAAAATAGCAAAGCTTGGCGGCTATCAAATAACTACCTCTTATTGTAGTTGATGGTACCGTTTAGACAAATAACACCTATGCGGGTCAACTTTTCGAGCTAGGGGTAAGGCCCCTGGTGTGGTCATTTCTGCGCCCCTCCAGAATCAGCAGCAAGATACGGCACTGCTCCAGACCTCTAAATCCGGCATGGATATGACCCCTAGTCTCGTCCGAAATGCTATACCTATGTCAAGTCGGCATGGTACAGTGTTTACTGAGCGTAGCGGTACTTGAATCAAGATGGTTAGCATTGGTTCTGTGCCACATTCAGTACGGTTAGGTGCATTGCCACTTGAACTTTAAGGGTTGGCCACACGAGGCGCTGCGGCAGCCTAGATGGACCGCAAAAGACATAACAAGTGGATCACATTAAAACCCACTTCAATAACCACACTATCACACTAAAGTTTGGATAGATGTATGGCTGCTTGTTACTCAATCACGCAAAAACGGCTAGATGGATTTGAATAAAATTTGGAATATACATTGCTTATGTCCTGGATTAACACATAGGCTACTTTTCATCATCATCATCATCATCACCGATTTTCATCACCACAAGGGTCTAACTAGTAACGCAGCTAGTTATCAATTTAAAAAAACCGACTTCATAAAAATTTCAGAACTGGACCAAATTAAAATGGGACCACACGGGAAGCACCAGGTTAAAAAAAAGAATTATCAAAATCGTGTTACACAGTCGAAGTTTCTGAGGGAACGAACAAAAAAAAAAACTATATAAATAACCGGCCAAGTGCGAGTCTGTCTCGCGCACTAAGGGTTCCGTACCATTATCTATAAAACGGCAAAAAAATCACGTTTATTGTATGGGAGCCCCCTTAAATATTTATTTTATTCTGTTTTTTAGTATTTGTTGTTATAGCGGCAACAGAAATACATCATATGTGAAAATTGCAACTGTCTAACTATCACGGTTCATGAGATACAGCCTGGTGACAGACGGACGGACGGATGGACGGACAGCGGAGCCTTAGTAATAGTAGGGTCCCGTTTTACCCTTTGGGTACGGAACCCTATAAACCGCCTTCATAAAAATATCAGAACTGGACCAAATTGAAATGGGACTACACGAGAAGCACCAGCTTTCAATTTAAAAAAAAATCTTCACCCAGTTGTTCATGGTTCATCAATCCATGGTTCACCCAGTCGAAAAAACATTAAAAAAAATACAGTCGAATTGATAAACTCTTTTTTGGAAGTCGGTTAACAATACGCTATTAGGCATTAGGCAGGTGTTTGATTTTGTTAATAAAACCGGTCAAGTGCGAGTCGGGATCGCGCGTTGAGATTATTCACTTTGTTTCCCAATTATATAGATATGTGTTACTCCCGGAATGCCAGACCTTGTGTTTATGGACCATGGTCTTTGATAATATTAGTTTGGTCTGCCTTTAACGGAGTGTTATTCTAGTCGCGTGGGTAACAAAACGCTTCCTCAGCCCCCGCCAAGATAGAGCGACGATGTATTTTGCTATTCTTCCCATTGCGAACAAATAGCGGGGGGAGCGCAACGACAAAAACAAACACAGGTCCGACCTCAATGAAACCTGGCAGCGGTATTAGCGCGGTGCGCGCAAATTTTCGCGACCTTTTTACGTTTTTAATTTCAATAAAAAAAGAACGAACAAACTATCAAAAAAACTATTCAGAGAAAAAAATGTTGAATACAATTACCTTTCAGGTACATGCAATTTTCAGACTGTTACGAGCTATCATAAGAGCATAAAACGAAGAAAAAAAACTTAAATCGACTTTGTTTCGATTATTTTTTATCGAGAAAAATGTTCGCTATCGTGTTTTGAAACGAGGATTTATCTCAAACACAGATGTATCTATGACATGTATTATTTTCCGGCTCAAATATAATTGATTGAAAAACTGTCAAATTTGGTATAATCTCCCGTTAAACTCGAGCTAGTACCGAAAAAAGTCTGCCAAAAACTGAAGGGGGCGAGGTAAACACGTATTGCACACACTGACATATTCTTACTAGTTCTACAAACTCACACTTCAATATTGAGCGCACACAACTAGTCCAGTCGGGGTAGACATTTAAATAGAAAAAATTCCGAGGTGCGATTTTTTTTAAACGTCGAAGGGGGGGGGGGGTTGGAAGTATAAATCTCGATTTTCTAACTAATCCCGGTAGAGGATTCGCCGCCATCTTGTTGTTTTAAAGTTAAATTTTTTCGTTTTTCTGAAATAACTCGTTCATTTTCAACTTTAGAGCAAAAATGGCATTATCCAAAGTTGTTGAAAATTTAATTTTTCACAAGTTTGGTCGTCATCAGTTTTACGTTAGGATCAATATTTGCAGAGTTATACTATCAAGTTTATCAAAAAAATCGTAAAAAATCGTTTAAAAAAATAGCTCCCCGGATTTTTTCTATTTCAGGTTAATATTATGTCTGCCCCGACTGGACTAAACTGCAAATGATGTGATCAAATAAACTACCAAGGGGGGGGGGGGTGTAAATGCCAGAGGGGAAACAGTAGGTATAACGCTTCCATTTATTTATTTTTCTGAGACCAAGTTAGTAATAATAGATGTATGCCTTTCAATGGTTTATTTATCAAGTAATATAACTATTCATCAAGTCTTCATCGGGTTCAGATTTGACATCCGCTTAGGACTCGTCTATTCAGCCGCAGTGGTGTCTGCACCTGCTCCTTCATCAGGGGTCTCTGCATCTCCACCTTCAGGGGTGGTATCTGAACCGGCACCTTCAATGGTGGTAGATCCATCATCAGCGTCGCTTGCGTCGCTTGCAGTGGACGTGGAGTCTGTAACATCGGTGGTGATGTCACCGGTTGTATCATCGTTTGTGGTGGAGTCTTTGCCGCCGCAGCTTGTGGTGCCTGCATCTTCATCGGTCGCTTCGCCCTGGTCGTCAGGGCACCTGGAACGAGCGAAATATCACAGTTTTTTATAAGCTTTTATTCAACTTGCCCAGGAGCCTTACGCCCAACTCAGGTTCAGGTTTCAACTATAGGTTCAGGTTGCAAGATAAATTTTGCGGTCGCGTGATTTTGCAAACTGCACGTATTCGGGCCCACTTTTTTTTATGATAGTGAGTGACGAAACAAGCGAAGTCGCTCGCCTGATGTCTCTTTACGCTTGCCCATAACAGCTCAGCGCCACTCAGAATTTTGAACTTCAACAGTTCAAAACCCTGGATGGCAATGCACTACGCTCGTGACGAGCGTACTAGATATAAGATGTCAAATCTCTGTGTGCCCTGTAATTTCGCTGGAAACATTGCCCTTCAATCCGGAACACAGTAGTGTTTGCACACTACTGCTTGGCGGTTGAATAACTGGCAAAGGTGTGGTACTTCCCCAGGCGAACCCCTGCAAAAAAGTCCTACCACTACAAAACTGATTTATTGATTTACTGATTTATCGATAAATCGTAGTTATTAGTAATGTACATAGTTTGTTCCGAAAATTGTTAGCCACAGAATAAATACAATCAATCTATTTCCTTGAAACTATTTTGAATTGACGACTCATCATCATCGTCAGTCAGAAGACGTTCACTGCTGAGTATAGGCCTCCCCCTTTAACCTCCACACTGAACGACATCCTGCCATCTGCATCCACTGGATGCCCGCGACTCTCACGATGTCGTCGGTCCATCTAGTGGGAGGCCTACCCACGCTGCGTCTTCCAATTAACGACTAATTTCAATAAAACCTCTTTGGTGAAAATCATTGGCCACCTAGGTTTATGTGGTTATTTTTTCTACATCTACACTGTATAATATATCTATTCTAATATTATAAATCTTTCCTAGATTTGTATTTTTGGCATTTTGGATGTTTGTAACGAAATAACTCAAAAACTACTGAACCGATTTTAAAAATTGTTTCACTGTTGGGAAGCTACACTATCCCCCGGTGACATAGGTTATATTATATTTTGTAGCGAGGCCTAAGGCCGAGCTTACACTCGTGCGAAGCCGGGGCGGGTGGCTAGTAATATTATAGAGAGGAAAGATTTGTATTTTTAAGTATGTTGGTAACGAATTAACTCAAAAACTACTGAATTGATTTTAAAAATCGGGTCCCCATAAACTTCTTTAATTCTGTTAGGAGATTGCGAAAAGTTGCGCGACCGCAAACCATATCTCGGCGCGTTAAGGTTCGCGTTAGCATGATTTTCCGCACTGCGCTGTTTCAGAGCTGTTTTCAGCTTACGTTAAGGCCTATCCCTTTCATCTCGAATAAGAAACGACATTACATACTTGATTTCGAGCACAGTCTTGGTGACAGGCCCCGAGGCGGTGTTGAAGAGCGCCTGGTAGAATCCGCAATAGAACAACGAGAAGGACGTGATGCGGATGGTAAGTGCCGTCGGCGTGAACTGGAAACAAAGGTAATGATATAAACTACTGTTTCTTTGACCAAATACCATTCTACTTGCACGCTTCTTTTATATAGCCCTGGGCTAGCGACTTAGTCCCGTGCTAACTTCATAAATCTCGGGATTCGTCATGCATTGACACAAAAAGTATGTTTTAACATCACCTGCTCGACAATGTCCAATTACATATCATGCAACCTCAACGTAAAGTAAAGCATTATCTCTTAAGGGATATAAAGTTGTATGAAACTCCCTAGGGAATAAAGTGATTTGAATTTGGACTGTCAAATTCGTGGAAAACTCTAAGTAAAAAAAATTACCGTATGGCATTGTAAAGAGGTTTGTTTGAAAATCGAACTGGCATAAGCAGGGGCCTTACCCCTAGCTCGAAAAGTTGACCCGCATAGGTGTTATTTGTCTAAACGGTACCATCAACTACGATAAGCGGTAGTTATTTGATAGCCGCCAAGCTTTGTTATTTTCACGCACACACGCATAGTAAAACGGATTTTCGTTCATTCAAGTTAGACGCTTTTAAACGATGCAGCTTAAATGAGTTGGTTTATTTTAGGTACCTATCAGGTACCTACTAAAAGTTGGCTCGCAAAAGTGAAGCTAGGGGTAAGGCCACAGGACTCAAAACATAAATAAAGTAAAAGGTGCGTTTACAAAGAATGTGTAACAAAAGACGGTATTTGTTGCTGTGAAAGCTGGCTTTTCATTGTCTCGCAGAAGGTGTGAAAAGTAGAGTATGCTCCTCTGGAATAAAGCCTGTCTTCGTCTTGGGCAGCTTGAACCCCTCGCTTTACTCAGGACTATATATAACTCTACAAGCCCTAGTTACGCTCTGGGTTCAATATGCCGCCCGCAACGTAAGACACTGCTTTATTCCCATAGTGCACAATCTACTATTATTCTCCGTTAGAAATTTACCATGAAGAAAGCGACGCCCGGTTGCGCCGCCTGCCGCCTTGTCATCGTTTCCAGAGGCACCCCGTTCAGTGTCACCTGTCGAGAAGCATCATAAGCATTATTACCCAGCCCTTTCCAATGCAGGATTTATATTTTTTACGAGTGTAGGCCACTTTATTTCCGCCGCCCCCTTAATACCTTTCTAAAACTTGTTTGACTTTTATCCTCTGAAATTAAGTGAGGTTCCTCTAAAATCTGCCGCCCCTAGGACGCTGCCGCCCCTAGGCCGCGGCCTTTATGGCCTATTGACAAATCCAGGACTGGCCCTTTCTTATAGCCCTAACAGACGTGTCGAACTTGGCTGACCAACCACCGTCTGACCAACGGGATAGAAAGAGACAATTTTCTTTTTCTTTCCCGTTGGTTGGACGGCGGTTCGTCAGCCAAGTTGACGTGTTGAGGAATCTTTCATCAAAATCTATCATCCACGCGCTTGACGAGGCGAGGGAAGTAGGCCGAGACGTAGTGGGATGATTTAGTTAGGGCCTAAGCAGACTAGCGACTTTTAGCATCGAAACCGCGCGATTTAGCGATTGCATCGATGCAGTCGCGCGTTTTGGCGACTAGCTGCGTTTGATTCACAGCACGCAAAAAAAGTTTTTAGAATAATATTTCAATTGTTTCAATTTTTTATTTGTAGTGGTAGGACTGTTTTGCAGAGTCCGCCTGAGGAAGTACCACACCTTTGCCAGTTATTCAACCGCCAAGCAGTAGTGTACAAACACTACCGTGTTCCGGATTGAAGGGCAATGTTTCCAGCGAAATTACAGGGCACACAGAGATTTGACATCTTATATCTCGCGGTGACGAGCGCAGTGCATTGCCATCCAGGATTTTGAACTGTTGAAGTTTAAAATTCTGAGTGGCACATAAGCTATACTGTGCTGAAAGGAGTTCATTATTGAACAGGGTTGCGCACATAGGCTACACTGCGCCGGAAGGAGGTCATTATTGAACAGGGTATATGTTTTTATATAGTTTTTGTTACCTTTTGAATACTGCACTCTCCCATGCACTGGTACGGTATTTCGTACTCGAACTGCGTGCCTTCCGCTGGTAGTGCCGTCACTTGATACTTTTCAGTATTTAACACTGAGAAATACTTTACATTACACATATAACTCGATGACATTACAAGGTTAGTTGGAAAGGGCATGCTGAGTCAAAAGGATGTCTTGAACGTATCTACTCATCACTGAGAACAATTTCTGCCAAGAGAAGTTATAGTACATTGTTATCCTAGGGGTGAAAGTCTTTAACCCCGAGGTAAACACTGTGCTTTTCATTACGAATATAAGGAAACTAAAAATAAAAACATGAACTGACTAAATAAAATACGTGGCAAATGCACGAGAAGTGCGGGACCATAATTCTCTGAGGAGATAAAAAAGTTGGAACATGGTTCAATACAAATGTGAAAATAGAAGTAGTTTTTTTTTTTATTTGAGTGTCTGTCGGTTGTCAACTGTCACTGTCAGTTGAAAGTGATTCTCCCTAGGGCGGATATATATTACTTTCATCCCGCTCCTCAGGCAATTTCAGACCTACTTTCCGAGTATGAGTAATGAAAAAGTAATTTAATTTCAATGTGTAGTAATCGCAAAAACCTAAACCGATATTATTTTGGTAAGAGTTCAAGCCGGATTACCAGTTTTCTGATCAAATGTCTTTGAAACGAAATATTATACCCGAGTGAAAGAAACGCTCTAGAAACCAAAGACTGGTGATGTTTTATGATGAAAAATTATGTTTTATAAAAAAAAACGCAATGTAATGCAAATAATATATCAGCTGTCGCTAGAGGTCAACGAACGACAACGCCGCGCGCACGCTTGTACGGTTTACATTGCTTGTTTGCAAAATTCTAAACCACTAAAGCAACAAGTATTAGGTAAATTGTTGCTGGCTTCGGGAGCATTTCCTTTACACCCGCTAGGTATAGGTGTACACTTACCGGGCGCTGAAAAAATTAATTAAATAAAAATAAAAAAACCCACGACTCATTCCAAAAAGATTTAGTGTCTATTCTTCATGTGGCTTCTATCTCACTCGCGAATTTCAAATTTATAGAAGATATCATCATAATTTTAGCCATAGGACGACCACAGCTGGATATGGGCCTCCCCCATCGATCTCCAAATGAGCCGGTTGGACGAGGCCTGCATCCAGCGTTTCCCTGCGGTCTCTTTTCCAATCCATCTAGTCCAAGGTCGTCCATCTTGTAGTGATTTGAAGATATATAGCATAGATAGACTGCCCCGGTGGCACAGTTGGTAGTGAACCTATTTTCTGAGCTTGGGGGCGTGGGTTCGATTTCCACCTAGGACAAACATTTGTGTTTGTTCTATGTCTGGGAGTTAATATCGATTTATGTATGTATTTAAAAATATATATGTATGTTTATCAGTCTCTGGCAGCCATATTAAAAGCTTTGCTTAGTTTGGGGTCAGATGACCGTGTGTGCAAAAATGTCCCAGATATTTATTTTTTATTGTGTGAAGTGTAGAACTACTAGAAATTAGTGTTTTATGTACTTATTTGTGTATAAAAACTCTGTCAGTCTGCATGTGGGTAAGTAATTTTTTCCCTTAAAACAGCTGTACCAACCCTAATGAAATTTTTGATGATCAAGGATATTTTTCCCGTATCTACCTGTACTTTAAATAATGAATAAACTGCAAAACTCCGAAGATTAGTTAAATTAGGAAATAGGACTACTTACAGGCATCTGAAACATAATAAATTATAAATTGTAATGCGAAATCTCTACATCTCTTTCTCTACATAGTCTACACTAATATTATAAAGAGGAAAGATTTGTACCTATTTTTGTATGTTTGTATGTTTGTAATGAATAGGCTCCGAAACTACTGAACCGATTTGAAAAATTCTTTCACTGTTGGGAAGCTACACTATCCCCGGGTGACATAGGCTATATTATATTTTGTAGCGAGGCCGAAAGCCGAGCTTACACCCGTGCAAAGCCGGGGCGGGCGGCTAGTATAAAATAAAGTCGCTTTCCGCGTCTGTCTGTCTCTATATCCGCTAACTCCTCCTAAACCACGCAACAGATTTTGATGCGGTTTTCACCATCATGTAGATAATTTTTCTAGGAAGGTGTATGTGTATGATAAAACTTACACCCGTGCAAAACCGGGGCGGATCGCTAGTAATAAATAATAAAACACCGGCCAAGTGCGAGACGGACTCGCGCACCGCGGTTCTTTCATTTATTTCAGGAACTTTAGCGCGCGGCCAACTTGCATTTTGACCGGTGCTTATTACTTGATGTTTTTAGGGTTCCGTACCCAAAGGGTAAAACGGGACTCTATTACTAAGACTCCGTTGTCTGTCCGTCTGTCTGTTTGTCTGTCCGTCTGTCACCAGGCTGTATCTCATGAACTGTGATAGACAGTTGAAATTTTCACAGATGATGTATTTCTGTTGACGCTATAACAAGTAATACTAAAAAAACAGTATTAAATAAATAGGTATTTTAGGGGGCTCCCATACAACAAACGTGATTTTTTTGCCGCGAATTTTGATTGTATGACATATTGCATGACGTATTTAAGAAGGTGACAGACATGTCAACTTGGCTGACGAATCGCCGTCTAAATAACGGAAGAGAAAGAGAAAAAATTTGTCAGCCAAGTTGACATGTCTATTACGGCTATAACAGATTACCAGTAACCCCTGTATATAACAAGCTACGTGTGATATGCTTCGACCAAAATAAAATGAATGGACGGGCCCAGTAGAAGCGCATTTTTGAAGATTACAAAATGAGCGCCAGCTCTCATTTCGTTTCAGTCTGTCTCTAGCCGTAGGAAGTGAAACACGAGTCTATTGATACGCGATAACGAAACATCTGACAAAATTATGAATTCGTATGCTTTACCGAAGTGTAAATACACAAATAAAACCGATATCTATTTTTGTGTAACAAATATACTGTACATTTTTATAATTAGGTGTTGAAGTATATGTCCGACGATTTTGAATCGTTTTTACTGATCAAGTTCAATGGTTAGGGCCAGTCCATTCATTTTATTTTGGTCGAAGGTGATATGTGAGAAAAGACCACCTTCTCTTTTATTATGCGGTCTACGGTGGAGCACGCCTAGGCATTCAAAGTTTATAAGTTGAAATTCTGCTGTAAGTAAAATACTTACTGTCGATAATTTGCATAATTCTTCTGTAGACCTTTCCAGTTTCATCTTTGAAAATTCCGATATAAACACAAGAGTTTTCATTTTCGAAACTGAAATTAAAAGAAAACAATAGAATGAGGTCAATTTTAGAAAACTACTAATTCTGACATAATCTATAGGTGGCGGTAGGTAAATACCACAGAAAAGAGAAGAAAAAATTCTCACTTCAGTGGTAAATACCTACTATAAAAAACCTATAACCTATAAAAAAGGGGTGGTAGTGTGCAGTCCTTCTACTTTTTTTTATGGTACGAGACGAGCGAAGTCGTTCGCCTGATGGCTCTTCACGCTTGCCCATAACAGCTCAATGCCAATCAGAATTTTGAACTTCAACAGTTCAAAACCCTGGATGGCAATACACTGTGCTCGTCACCCCGAGATATAAGATGTCAAATCTCTGTGTGCCCTGTAATTTCGCTGGAAACATTGCCCTTCAATCTACTTGTCCTGTAGCAGGCCTAGCCCTGGTGCACTCCGCACTTTAGGTATGAAACTACGAGTAGTCGTCTTGTCGGACTTGCCGTGCCCGCTGCCGCGCGATAGACGGAGATAACGCGACAAGAGTTACATGATAGACAGAGAGGCAACTTCTAGGTTAATATAGCTGTAGGTAGTTAGCGCTCGCACGTCCTGAATTGCACTTTATTGTGTGGTAGCAAGAGTCGCTATTTATTTAAATGTTTTGCGAAGTGAATCTTCTGTACTTGTACTTATATGTATTCTATGCCTGTAGTAGAAGGGGGAGGGTCAGAGGGAGGGAGGGGAGGGTGTAATAAGGTCAAGAAGCTCTTGGGCACACCCACACCGGGTTCTTCTGCCTCTTCCATGTGTGTAGAGGTAGGAAATCGGCTTCTATTATATTTAATTCTTGCCGAGGCTGGGCGCTGGGGGCAACTACCCCGTGGCGAACGTCACGCCTATCGGTAACATCCGACCGGCGGCGACTCAGCCCCCTGGGCATTGGGCACACCCGCTGTAATGCTCGCTCACCTTTTCGTAATAGCCCAGAATAGGTACATATAAGTACAAGAAGAAGAAGAAGAAAGAAGATTCACTCCGCAAAAGCATATAAACAAATAGCGACTCTTGCTATTACACAATAAAGTACAATTCAGGACGTGCGAGCGCTAACTACCTATTGCTATGTTAACCTAGAAGTTGTCTCTCTGTGTATCGCGCGGCAGCGGGCACGGCAAGTCCGACAAGACGACTACTTGTAGCTTCATACCTAAAGTGCGGAGTGCGCAGGCGTGGTAATAGTTAGTACTGTGCTGACCTGGGGAAGTTGAAGTTGATGAACTTGGAGGCGGTGACGATAGAGACGCGTCCCATGGACAGCACGCTCTCTCCCTCGCACACCACATCGTCGCACACGCATCCATCGCACTCGTACTTTACTGTGTTGTCGATGTGCGTCCCCACGTCTACAGACAGGGTCTTATGGCGGCATACTATGTCTGAGAAGATAATAATATTTTGTTTAAACAACTAGATATTATACAAAATTAGAGCTACAGACAGCCCTCTGTGCCGAGGCTGTCTACAGGAAAACGATACCGTGGAGCATGTACTACTGCATTGCAAGGCCACAGAAGACATTAAGGTCGAGGCTTCTTGAAGAAACTCAACAACGTCTCCAATACCACAACCAACACCTGGCGAAATAGGGGTAGAACAGTTTAGGCAGTGACCCAAAGCCGTGCTCCGTTATCTGAAGGAGCTCGGCTGGGTTGTGTAGGCTGTCAGGGGCAAATGCACAATACACCCCAAGCGGGATATCAGTGCTACCTAATTCTAATTTAAAGTGGGGGTGAGGTCTTAGCACCCCCACTTTAAATTAGAATTAGATATTAGTATAAATTGTTTAATACAATTATCAACATAAAAAAATTACTTCATAAAAATGACAAAACTGGGCCAAATTGAAAGGGGACCAAACGGGAAGCACCAACTTTCAATAAATTATCAAAATTGTTTTACAGAGTCGAAAGTTCTGAGGTAACAAACACTTTTAAAATACCAGTCGAATTGAGAAACTACTCCTTTATAGAAGTCGGTAAAAAACGCTTGATGAGTAAAGTCAAAACGCGCTATTTATAAGTGGCATACTTACCCGATCCTAAAAGATAAAAAAATACATATTCCTTAGTAATTTCTTTAAGTTTTATTAAAGTTATTTCAATAAATTATGAAGACATAACTTAGATAATAAATGTTACCTGAGGAGTCTGAAAAATAAGTATAAATAATGTGATTATTTCGTGATAGAAGTACATTTTATTATTTTAATTCTATTTGAAGACATCATTTCAATCATTGTCAATTTAGAAAACCGACTTCAAAGTTAGTGTTCTTGCAAAAAATATTATTATAATATTTCCAAATCAACAGGCGCTCGAACAAAATTATTGATATTGCCAAATCAACAGGCGCTCGAACAAAATTATTGATATTGCCAAATCAACAGGCGCTCGAACAAAATTATTCATATTGCCAAATCAACAGGCGCTCGAACAAAATTATTAATATTTCCAAATCAACAGGCGCTCGAACAAAATTATTGATATTGCCAAATCAACAGGCACTCGAACAAAATTATTGATATTGCCAAATCAACAGGCGCTCAAACAAAATTATTGATATTGCCAAATCAACAGGCGCTCGAACAATATTATTGATATTGCCAAATCAACAGGCGATCCAACAAAATTATTGATTTTGCCAAATCAACAGGCGCTCGAACAATGTTAGTGATATTGCCAAATCGATATGAGTGTCTTTCTAAATATATAACTTTTATTGTGCACCGCGATTTGAAAAAGACTCAAAATGGCGGCTGATGTTTGGGCAAAATCTTCAAAGCTCTATTATATTTTGTTCTATTGTAACCGTCTGGTAGCACGGCGATATGAAGAGGGTGGGGATAGTAGCATAATGTAGCTATATCTCCCACCAGCTATTATGAATAGTATCTAGTAATTTTTAAACTTTCGCGATTCGAACACATGTTTTCATATTTATCGGGACTTATCGCGCACTATTAAATATAGGTAAAAATAGATACCTTTCGCTCAACGTTTCGACCATGTTACAATGGCCGTGGTCACGAGCTGACTGAAAACTGCGGGTGAGTCCGGCGAGAAGAGCGGATATTTTGTTCTCCTACCCTCACTTGATCTTGATCTTGAAAAATTGCAGGGTTGTCACTACGACACACAACACTGACTGTATCGGTAAAAGTCCTAGTACCTACACCGCGGTTTGTACATTTGCTTACTATGGGATTCCACGACGCCGCTAACTTAAATCCATCCTCCCGGTTGAAATTGCGATGTTTTCTGATTTCAACCGCTTCACGAACCATTCTTGAAAAATAATGCCGCTCAGTGGAGAGGACCTTCGGGTCGTGGAGCTCGATCCAGTGACCGGACCCCGAATCAAGCAAATGTTCTGCTATAGCCGACTTCTGTGTCTGGCGATTTTTGACGGCTGCGATATGTTCTTTGATCCTTTCTGCTATGGTACGCTTTGTTTGACCTATGTAGGAACTACCGCAGCTACAATCAACCTTGTACACACCAGTATGTTGTATTTAATAGTGCGCGATAAGTCCCGATAAATATGAAAACATGAATAGTATCTATCTAAAGTAATATGTATAATCGCTAATTAATCTCTTACCAGTAACATTTATATAAATTTAAATTATCAATGTAAAAAACCGACTTCATAAAAATGTCAGAACTGGACCAAATTGAAATGGGACCATACGGGAAGCACCAGCTCTCAAATAAAAAATAATCATCAAAATCGGTTCACCCAGTCGAAAATTCTGAGGTAACAAATATAAAATAAAATAAAAACAGTCAAATTGAGAACCTCCTCCTTTTTGGAAGTCGGTTAAAAAACAGACCACATTGAGAATCCTGTAGTCGGTTGACAAATTATAATAAATCTTAATTTAGGGATACTTAATTTAATAAAATGATATTATTTTAATTTTACTCGACCCTCGCTCCGGCTCGTACCTTGTGCAAAGGTTGGCCATAGCCATTCAGCGTGGCAATGCTGCTAGTGTTATGGGCACCTTCGCACAGGGTACAGTTAGGGGCGGGTTATTCGATTAAAAATATTTTATTTTTGTTTGTAATTTAAATTTTTGTTAGAATATTGTCAAAATAATTAGGTTTAGTTGTATTTTATAGCATTTACTTAAGTATATTGATATGTAATAAATCATTACCATTCTGTTATTAGTAAAACTTAATTTAATTAATATAAAAATCGTAGTTACCTGGGACTGGAAATTATGAACAAATATTATTATGTTTTAAACTATTACGGTTGTTCACTAGTTATAATGATTATTTAAGGGATATTTACCGTGGTAAGGTTCCGTGAACATGGTGCATGTAACTGCGCCGAAATATCAGAAGCTCAATTCTCAACCTTATCACGGTAAATAGAGATATATATTAAAAAAACTCATATAACTGTAAAAAAATTAATTGTAGTCAGAACTTTAGCTCTTTTCTTTAGAACTTTAGAATTTTATAGTAGTTTTTAAAGTTTTTTATTCACATATAAATTTCGCGTTATGGATTAACATGTGACGTCACAAAACTTTTGATCCCCCTGCCCCTTGTCACACTATGTCACATTCCGGTGTCACCCTCCCCCCCATTGACGTGTGGCGTAATATCTGGATGGCCCCAAACGGTACTTCGAATAATACATTTTATTATGTCTGGGTCATTATTGTTGTGTGTAAATATTTCTCAATTTAAAAAACCGACAGCATCAGAACTGGACCAAATTGAAATGGGACCAAATGGGAAGCACCAGCTTTCAATTAAAAAAAGAATCATCAAAATCGGTTCATCCAGTCAAAAGTTCTGCGGTAACAAACATAAAAAAAAAACAGTCGAATTGATAACCTCCTCCTTTTTGGAAATCGGTTAAAAAGTTGTAAATATCACTCACTCCGTACACTCAATGTTTTGAGCCTCTCCTCATTTCCGTCCTCAGTTTGCATCACCACGAAGTAATCGCCGAAATCAGTAAACTTGGTCTTCCCAATATCTATTTCGATGAACTTTCGCCTACAAAACATAAAGACATTGTTTTTTTATTCTTATTTTTATTTTATTTATCTCAGTGTATAAAGTACGTGCTATGTATATACAACTCTGCCAAACTGCGTAGCAGTTTGTAGGCAGATATCTACTCTCATTACAACATTGCAGTATTGAGTAGGAACATTTTTAAATTTAAATTTTTTAATTGCCCTGGTGAACCATTTGGTAGCGAACCTGCCTTTGGGGGCGTGGGCTCGATTCCGACCTAGGACAAACATTCATGTGATGAACATTTGTGTTTGTTCTATGTCTGGGTGCAGTGCCGTAAATAGGGCTGTGCCAGCGGCTAGGCACAAGGCGCAGACTCTGGAGGGGCGCAGAAATGACCACACCAGGACCAAGTTTTGTTATCAAGGGCGCAGTTACAGAAGGGGGAGGCCTATGTATGTATGTGTATGAAGTGGACGTCTTATGCCTGATCATGATGATAAGTTATAGAAGCTCGCACCGGGCGGCTAGTTAGGCACTGTCTGGGTGTTAATATCTATTTAAGTATGTATTGATAGCCCCGTTAGCTTAGTTGGTAGTGAACCTGCCTTCTGCACTTCGGGGCGTGGGTTCGATTCCGGATAAACATTCATGTGATGAACATTTGTGTTTGATATACGTCTGCGTGTTAATATCTATTTAAGTATGTATTGATAGCCCCGTTAGCTTAGTTGGTAGTGAACCTGCCTTCTGCGCTTGTGGGCATGTGTTCGATTCCCACCTAGGACAAACATTCATGTGATGAACATTTGTATTTGTTCTATGTCTGCGTGTTAATATCTATTTAAGTATGTATTGATAGCCCCGTTAGCTTAGTTGGTAGTGAACCTGCCTTCTGCACTTCGGGGCGTGGGTTCGATTCCGGATAAACATTTATGTGATGAACATTTGTATTTGTTCTATGCTGAGTGTTAATATCTATTTAACTATGTATTTAAAAATATATATATGTGTTATGTATGTATATCAGTCTCTGGCAGCCATATTACAAGCTTTGCTTAGTTTGGGGTCAGATGACCATGTGTGCAATAATGTCCAGATATTTATTTAATTACCTACTAACATGGGCGTAGCTTTCACATTACCGCATATAGCAAAAATATTAAAGGGTTTACCCAAACTTCACGCAGAGAAAGGCAGAATTCTAAGCGAATATCTCTTTTTCTCTTTATTATTCTATTTTTGTTATATTAATTCAAATAAATACTCACGAAATGATGTCTACGATATATTCATGTACATATTTCATCATAAATTATATGGAGGGAACCATAAAAGTATATTTTACGTTTTACAGCTATACAGGGTGTTTGGTAGAGGGTCCGACAAATCAAATGAGCGTGTTCGGGGGCCCATTTGGAAAATAAAAGTTGGCCAAAAAAAATCCCTGACCCTCCAATTTTTTTTAAGTTTTTTTTTTGTGAATTTTCCCATTTTCACCAAAATTGTACCTATTTACCTCCATAACATTTGTAAAATCTGTTTTAGACCGGATGTTTTTACTTGAATTTGGTCTCTAATACACCTTCAGGCCACGCAAAGCAAAATTGGGTACAAAACAAAGCTAACTAACTGATTTAGAGCTCATAGAGTGAAAAAATGAAAATAAAAATTACCTCATAGTTCAACTTTCACAGTGATCTAAAAAAAACACTAGCAATTCGGGAGGTAATATGCATTTAAAAACTTCTCTATTTATTACTTATTACAATGACATACTAAGTTGGTATAAAACTTACCAACTTGTTGAATAAATGAGGCAGAAGGGAAAATTCAAACAACAGAAATAAATACAATTATTTATTTAATTTAAATTTTGTTCGAACACAGCTCCTCTGTTATGAATACACGCCCGGCATCTACGGCGTATTTCATTTGTAGTCGTGTTCAGCGTCATTTCTACTTTCATTTTTGAAAAAGCATCCCCAATTCTCGTCACCAATTCTTCTTTTGTGTTTATTTCAACTTCGTACACCAACTCTTTAGCACGTCCCCAGACATAAAAATCGAGTGGTGTTAGGTCTGGGGAACGTGCGGGCCATTCAATTGGGCCACCTCTCCCAATCCATGAATTGGGGAAAACGTTGTCTAGGTACTCGCGTACTATGTTCCGGTAGTGAGCCGGGCAGCCGTCATGTTGAAATACAACTGCCCGGTCATCTTCAAAAATCGGCAGGTCACTCATTAATTCCGGTAGGTCATTCATTAAAAATTCTAGGTAATTTTCCCCATTCAGTGTATCTGGGAGATAATGGGGTCCTATGAGGTCTCTCCCAATGACACCTGCCTATACGTTGACCGAAAACTTATGTTGGTGTGAGGCCTCTCTAGTCGCGCGAGGATTTTGCGATTCCCATCTGTGGAGATTATGTTGGTTAAAGATGCCCTCTCTCGTGAATTTAGATTCATCCGTCCAGAGAATGGTCTTCAGGAATTCGTCATTATCTACGTCCGTATGTAAAAGAAAACGGCAAAACCGCAAACGCCGCTCTTGGTCCCCTTCTACTAAACCTGAAACCAAAACAAAACCGTTTGAGAACATGAGATGGGCAACTTGTACGGCAATTATTATTATTATTGTAGAGTTCGATACACCACCGAAGTCATAATAATAAAAAAATTACAATCCACTATTCAAGAGAATTTGAGCAAAGCCCATTGTCCAGTAAACAATTTATGTAAGGTTCGTATTTGAAATGAGCAATCAGGAGCTCTAATATTCTGACGCGTGAGATATTATCTAGGTCATTATCTCTCTCTCGTTTCAAAAGTCATAAGAGTGAGAGTGATCAAAATAATCTCAAGCGTCAGAATCTAGAACACAGTTTAGAGTTAATGTCATAAATTAAATTTACCTTGCACCGGAGTGTAGTGAAAAGGATGCCTTCCGTCTGCATTGACTACTGACCAAACTTTCCATGTCGAAACTCCCAAGTCACGGGCCACTTTTCTAATGCTGGTGGTGGGATCCACATCGAACTCTTGTAGAATACTTTCATCTACAACAACACGATGCTGTCTAGCATTGAGTCGTGGTTCCCTAAAATGTAGGGTGCCGGTTTCCCGCAGTCTCCGGAAAGTATTTGAGAATGTGGTGTGATGTGGTACATGTCTGTTGGGATACGACTCTGTACATTCTTTGGGCTGCACGTGAGTTCCCATCAGCTCGGCCATAGGCAAAAACCATGTCGGCGTATTCTTCGTTACTAAACTCCGTCATGTCGGCGCAGAAAGAATCAGCAACAACAGTCAACGTCAACAAAAACAACAGTAACAACGGTAACAGTCAACAACGGTAACAGTCAACAACGGTAACAGAACAACGGTAACAGACAACAACGGTAACAATCAACAAGGTAACAATTTAACAAATCAAAACAGAAAACAGAAACCGTTGGGTTATTCGTACACGCGTCAAACAGTGATAGCAGTCAAAGCTCGACTGATAATCAGTCACACTGATTTTATTGGTTAGACAACTGGTAGCTTAAAGCCTTAGCACGCTGCCTCTGCATTCTTGGAGAGACGGAGAAAGAAGAACTAATAACAATGGTTTTATACCTGCTCGTCGTAATTGGTCCCTTACTTTACGTAGATGACACATTTTTTTATTTCTGGAGTTGTTACTTAGAATCCTTTTTAACTCAATAAGCTGGTAAGTATTATACCAATTTAGTATGTCATTGTAATAAGTAATAAATAGAGAAGTTTTTAAATGCATATTATCTCCAGAATTGCTAGTGTTTTTTTTTAGATCACTGTGAAAGTTGAACTATGAGGTAATTTTTATTTACATTTTTTCACTCTATGAGCTCTAAATCAGTTATTTAGCTCTGTTTTGTATCCAATTTTGCTTTGCGTGGCCTGAAGGTGTATTAGAGACCAAATTCAAGTAAAAACATCCGGTCTAAAACAGATTTTACAAATGTTATGGAGGTAAATAGGTACAATTTCGGTGAAAATGGGAAAATTCACAAAAAAAAACCTTTAAAAAAATTAGGGGGGTCAGGGATTTTTTTTGGCCAACTTGTATTCTCCAAATGGGCCCCCGAACACGCTCATTTGATTTGTCGGACCCTCTACCAAACACCCTGTATAGTGAAACGCACACGTAACGTACGTGTGTGTAAGGTTTTGCTTCTCTAAATCCATTTTAATTAGCTTGGACCAAAATAAAATGAATGGACGGGCCCTAACCATTGAACTTGATCAGTAAAAACGAGTCAAAACCGTTAGACATATACTTCAACACCTAATTATAAAAATGTACAGTATATTTGTTACAAAAAATAGATATCGGTTTTATTTGTGTATTTACACATCGGTAAAGCATACGAATTCATAATTTTGTCAGATTTTTTGTTATCACGTAACAATAGACTCGTGTTTCACTTCCTACGCCTAGAGACCGACTGAAACGAAGTGAGCACTGGCGCTCATTTTGTAATCTTCAAAAGGCGCTTCTACTGGGCCCGTCCATTCATTTTATTATGGTCGAAGTTAATAGGTAAGTATAATTATAACAGGCGTTGCTTAAAAGTGGGACAACCTGGTAATAACTTATGACACGTCCACTCTAATGAACTTTCTTGGATGAGACTCGATTGATTAAATAAGCATTTTACTTACTCTCTTCCATCGCTGTAATTAAACGCAAAAAATAATGAAATTTTATTACGCATCTAATTAAACGAAAATATTTAAAACTAGCTGAATCCCGCGTTTTTCCAATTCTCCCGCTCGGGAGAACCCGGAAAGGATCGCAAGGTCGGAAAGGACCAGGGGCCTTACCCCTAGCTTCACATTTGCGAGCCAACTTTTAGTAGGTACCTGATAGGTACCTAAAATTAACCAACTCATTTAAGCTGCATCATTTAAAAGCGTCTAACTTGAATGAACGAAAATCCGTTTTACTATGCGTGTGTGCGTGAAAATAGTAAAGCTTGGCGGCTATCAAACAACTACCGCTTATCGTAGTTGATGGTACCGTTTAGACAAATAACACCTTTGCGGGTCAACTTTTTGAGCTAGGGGTAAGGCCCCAGGACCAAATTCTCTTATTTTGTTTTATTTTAATTCAAAATTTGGTATGCGGAAAGCATTATCCTATAAACAGGGAAATTCTTGCCGTTCTTGGCGCTGTTACCGTTGGTTAAAAACTTGTCACATGGTATTGTTTAAAAGTCATGGTAAAAATAATTTTCAGTTCCACCGCTAGATGGCGTTGTTATTAATTTTGTCTTGGTTATAACTAGTTCAATAATCTTTGATAATATTTTTTACCACCACCACTAGAGGGCGTTGGCGAATTCGATAAATACTGAACTAAAACATAGTAGAACTGGACCAAATTGAATTGGGACCACACGGGAAGCACCAGCTTTTAAAATAAAATAACTGGCCAAGAGCGTGTTGAGACACGTATATGGTAGGGTTCCGTAACTAAAGCCATTTAATTGTAGTCATAGTTCAGAAATTGATAGTTATAGAAAAAATCGAACGAACGAAGCTCTGTGGACTGTGGGACATCTCTGAAATTTGGCTAAAATTTCAGAGATGTACCATCCCGACACAGCATAATTATGCATTTTATGGTTTAAACCTGGAGAAAACTGATTGAGAAACATTATTTTTTAAGACCATGATTTTATTATATTATATTATTAATTTAATAACAGTTGTTACAGGTCAAGGGGTACAAAATTAAAATAATTACTAATTTAAATATTCATTACAAAAAGGGTAAAAAATTAAAATTATTAATTATTTTCTGATGATATCATTAATTTTGTCTTTGTTAAACCTGGTTTAATAATTTTTGGTAATAATTTTCACCACCACCACTAGAGGACGTTGGCGATTTCGATATACATATGCTAAACTTAATAAATAAAAAAAGAATAATCGAAATCGGTTCATCCAGTCAAAAGTTCTGAGGTAACAAACATAAAAAAGAACTCACCCTTTTTAGAAGTCGCTTAAAAACTTATGGCTACAATACCAATTGATATAAATTAACTTAACCCTACCTATCAGTTTCGCTGCGAATTTTAAACTTAGAGCGATCTAAGTTAGTGATGCCACCGTCGAATGCACGAATCATTAAACTCTGAAACAAACATCCATCAATAAAAAGTTCCATTTATATTCCGATGGATTATTCTTGTTATGTTTTAAGGCTAGTGTTTGAGCCATTTTAGAAAGATGGTGGGTGAGCCAGAACGGGGGTAACCGAGAAAAGCGATGGTACCCGGTTCGATCCTGCATCAATGACTTATCACTTCATTGTAGTGGTATTTTCTAGTGGTAGGACTCTTTGCAGGGGTCCGCCTGGGGAAGTGCCACACCTTTGCCAGTTATTCAACCGCCAAGCAGTAGTGTGCAAACACTACTGTGTTCCGGATTGAAGGGCAATGTTTCCAGCGAAATTAGAGGGCACACAGAGATTTTACATCTTATATCTCGAGGTGACGAGCGCAGTGCATTGCCATCCAGGGTTTTGATCTGTTGAAGTTCAATATTCTGAGTGGCGTTGAGCTGTTATGGGCAAGCGTGAAGAGCCATCAGGCGAGTTACTTCGCTCGTCTCGTCACCCAGTATCATAAAAAAAACAGTATAAAGCAAACTCCTCTTTCCTCTGTCTGTCCCTATATAAGCTTAGATCTTTAAAACTACACAACGAATTTTGATGCAGTTTTCACTATCAGTTAGATAATTTTTCGCGGAAGGTTTAAATATATGTATAATAAAACATTTACCCGTGCGAAGTCGGGGCGGGTCGCTAGTTTAGTACTAAAGTAAATTATGCACAGCTTCGATGCCATCGCTCCAAAACGGTTAAAGTAAATAGTGAGGTAACCGGTATTTTCAAGAACCTAGCCCCCATCTCGCTTGTTGCTAAGTAATGATGCGGTCTACGATGAAGCACGCTTGCAAGAAGAAACCGATTCACTCGCGACTTGAAGACATTCATATTGTAACTATCAGAGAACATCTATTCAGGCAGCACATTCCACAGACTAGCAGTTTCCACAATAGAAGAACAAGAAGAAAAAATGAAATCAAAACGCTTAGTAAGAGTTTTCGGAATATCAACCAAGTGGTGTCGCATTTTCGCGACCGCCCTGGCCGGGCGATAGAAAAATGGGCAGAAGGGACATAGATAGATAGATACACAGCAGGGCACGGCGCACAGTTCTAAAAGACGCTTCCGCCCAGGACAGTATGGGTAAGAGAGCTTTCCAACCTAAGAGTAAATAATTTTAAATAACTTTGCATTTGCCCCAACTGCTTTCCCCTCAAGAAAATCCTGGCGACACAGTACACATTTGCCCCTAGCGCACACTTACCTTAAGCGTGCATTTGCCACATTTCATGGGTATCCTGGTGGTGTTCATGGCTTGTCCCGGGAGTAAGTATACTTCCTGCAGCTTCGTTTGTATTGTGGCACGATCTAAGACATAAGTGGGTTTAGGTTGATTTCAAAAGTGATGGTGTAAGAGTGATGGTGTAAGAGTGATAGTGTAAGAGTGATGGTGTAAGAGTGATGGTGTAAGAGTTATGGTGTAAGAGTGATGGTGTACGAGTGATGGTGTAAGAGTGATGGCTTAAGAGTTATGGCGTAAGAGTGATGGCGTAAGAGTGATGGTGTAAGAGTGATGGTGTAAGAGTGACAGTGTAAAGCGAGAGACGGCGTAAAGTGTGCCGGTGTAAAGAGTGACGCAGTAAAGAGTGTCGGAGAGAAAAAGAATGGTGTGTAGAATGACGGAGTGAAGAGGCATGCTATGAAGAGTAACTTAGTGAATAGGAATGGTGTGTAGCTGTGTAGAGTAGAGTGACAGAGTGAATAGCAATGGTGTGCAGTGATGGGGTATAATAGAGGAATGGTATGAAGAATGACAGAGTGAAGAGGAATAGGATATAGAATGACGCACTCCGTCATTCTATATCCTATTCCTCTAAGAGAAATGGTATAAAGAGTAACGAAGTGAGAAGGAATGGAATGTAGAGTGACGAAGTGAAGTGGATTTGTATGAAGAGTGACAGAGTGAAAAGGAATGGTATGAAAAGTGACAGAGTGAAGAAGAAAGGAATAGGATATAGAGGAGGACTTATTATAGAGGACTAATAATGGAGTGAAGAGATATGGTATAAGGAGTAACGGAGTGAAGAGGAATGGAATGTAGAGTGATGGAGCGAAGAGGAGCGGTGTGTAGAGTGACGTAGTGAAGTGGATTTGTATGAAGAGTGACATAGTGAATAGGAATGGAATGTAGAGTGATGGAGCGAAGAGGAGCGGTGCGTAGAGTGACGTAGCGGAATGAAGTGGAATTGTGAAATTGACGGAGTAAAGAAGAGTGGTGACAGAGTGAAAATTAATTGTGTGAAAAGCAAATGTTAATAACGGTGGTGTAAGAAGTGATTGTTTAGCTTTAACCTCTAAAAATACCTTTAGAGGTTTTTTTTTTTATGAAATTGGGTGACGAAACGAGCGAACTTGCTTGCCTGATGGCTCTTCACGCTTGCCCATAACAGCACAACGCCACTCAGAATTTTGAACTTCAGCAGTTCAAAACTCTGGATGGCAATGCACTGCGCTCGTCACCCCGAGATATAAGATGTCAAATCTCTGTGTGCCCTGTAATTTCGCTGGGCACTACTACTTGGTGGTTGATAACTGGCAAAGGTGTGGTACTTTCCCAGGCGGACCCCTGCAAAAAGGTCTTACCACTACAAAAAAAATCATTGGTTAAAATCATTCTGCAATATTTTAAAGTACTTATAATCAACTTACGTAAAATAGCAATAGTCCTGTACTTATAGCTCCCCGGCTGAGTTTCCGACTCGAACCGTGCATAGTAATGCGTCAAATCTTCCGGATGGATAGGAGTGAAGAACAGCTGTATGGTGATGAAGGTAGATTGCACGGGGGCCTCAGCTGAGGGTTCTGCCGGGGCCTCTGTCGTGGGGTCTTCTTGCCGACGGCGTACTTCCGGCAGAGGTTCTATCTTCACTTGAATATTAGTCTGAAATAAGCAGCAAAATTATATAAAGCAACCAAACAGAGCAGATTGCGGATATAAGTAGCCAATTTGCAGATATCAAGTAGTTAAATAGCTGAACTGAGCAGCCAACTTGCAGCACTAGCTTGCACGGGAAGCATCAGCTTTCAAATGAAAAACGAATCATAAAAATTGGTTCACCCAATCGAATGTTTTGAGGTAACAAACATTAAAAAAAAAACATTTGAATTGAGAACCTCCTTCTTTTTGGAAGTCGGTTAAAAAGCAAAACCACTCATTCATTGGCTAACTATCTGATTGACCTATCACGGAATCTCAAAAACTATTTGAATTACGAAGCTAAAATCGGGCATGTAGATTTCTTATGGAGTGTGAAAGTCTGCTAAGAAAGCTAGGATGTTGCGAAAGACCTAATTAAGAGGAACAAACGAAGGTTGAAAGTTTACGTGGAAATGGCAGCCATATTATAAGCTTTGCTTAGTTTGGGGTCAGATGACCATGTGTGCAATAATGTCCCATATATTTTTTATTTTTTTGAAATCTACGCGTACGAAGTCGCTGGCTACAGCTAGTTTAATCATATAAATGAGTTGTTGAATTGCAGATATAAACTAATAGAATAATTATTATGATATCTAAATAGCAGAAATGAGTAGCTTTAAAATAATTTACAGCCAAATTGCAGAAATGAACACTGCTGCTTATTATTTTACAGATATATCTATTTAAGGTGATACGTTTCATGTTTGGCGGGAAATTCAAATTTCAAACAGTTTTTTGTCCTTGTACCTAGGCCGGGTAATTATTGTGAAATGGCACAGTGTTTGTGAAAATTGTTGGTCGTTCTTTACATTATCATGTACAGCTATTAATCAGTTACTCACCATATTACTTACATTTAGAAATAAACCGTTTGAAACAGCAAAAATTTGTTTATTGACAAATGTATGTAATAATGTGCATTGGAGATAAATAACTTTACGTGAGTTTGTAAAGAATAATAATCAATTTTCGCAAACATCATGATCGTTTACAATAATTACTCGGCCTAGCTAAAAGGACAAAAAAAAACTGTTTGAAATTTGAATTTCCCGCCAAACATGAAACGTTTCACCTTAAGTTAGCTTTATTGCAGTTTGGATTGACAAACTAAATTGCAATTAAATGGAAAAAAAAACTCAAAACTTACGTAATTTCTCTGTAACATAAAATATTTATGACAGATTTTTTTTATCATATTTTACTAGATATTCGTTTAGATCAAAGACATTCTATTACTATATTATGATACCTAATTAGCTAGCTGGTACCCATCAGCTAGTTTATAATTCTCAATAAAAAAAACCGACTTCATCAGAACTGGACCAAATTGAAATGCGAAGCACCAGCTTTCAAATAAAAAAAGAATCATCAAAATAGGTTCAAACAGTCAAAAGTTCTGCGGTAACAAATAAAAAAATACTGATCTCCTTTTTGGAAGTCGGTTAAATATAAAAAGCTTGCGTTTGACCGCCACTTCGATGATGCGGTCTACGATGGAGCACGCTTGCCTAGAAGAAATCTATTTGAATCCTACGTCAGATTCGCGACCCAATAAGCTGATAGAAGCGGTCAGTTATATCCAAGGACGTCGTCAGCTCAAGGGGCAAGTTATGGAGGATAAGAAAAATATAAATAGGCATGATGAGTAATATTTTTTTACTACCCCATAAAAAATCTGATCATCAATAGAGCCTTTCAACCAAAACAAAATTTAAATTAGTTCAAAAATAAATAAGTTATGAGTATTTTAATTTCATGCAGACAGAGAGCGCACTATACTGAGCTTTGACGTCAAGCCTCAGGCGCGGCACACAAATGCTATACTAACACACACTTTGCGAGAAAGGGACGGAGCATCCCCTCTCTATCCCCACCTAAAACTTTAAACGCTCATATTTCAAAGATTAATCAGCCAATTCAATTTATTTTTTCAGTATGTGTAAGGTATTTAGTTATATAGTTTTAGTTATATTCATCGCTAAGCCTATTATTTGTAATAAATTAAACATTAGGCCACATGCCTATTGTTATTGTGTGTATTGTATTGTAGGTACAGTCAAGAGCAGTCAAAGTTTCTTTGCAGTTGGCTATATTTTGACCCCACACACACCCACAGTTTGAAAAACACTGCCCTAAAGAATCAAAGCTTTAATATAAATTTAATATAATGTCTTCTATTCGAACATCTTACGTAAACTATACTGACAGCACAATTTCATGATACTTACAAGGACTTTGTCGAAGTGTGTGACACGAGTCTGTAAAGGACAAAAATAAAAAAACACATCAGTCATAGGACTGCACGTCAGAAGAGAAAAATTAAGTAGTTATTCATCTATTCTACAAGAGATGGCACTGTTTTAAAATACACGGTACAGCGTGACTATGACTAACCTAACCTAGTTGAGAACTCCCTCCTTTTTGAACATTGATTATATATAGTTTGATCTGCCTTTAAACTCGAGCTAGTACCGAAAAAAGTCTGCTAAAAACTGAAGGAGGCGAGGTAACACGTATTGCACACACTGACATATTCTTACTAGTTCTACAAACGCACACTTGAATATTCAGCGCACACAACTAGTCCAGTCGGGATAGACCTTTAAATAGAAAAAAATCCGGGGAGCGATTTTTTTTTAACGTCGGGGGGGTGGTTGGAAGTATAAATCTCGATTTTCTAACTAATCCCGGTAGAGGATTGCCCGCCATCTTGTTTTAAAGTTAAATTTTTTCGTTTTTCTGAAATAACTCGTTCATTTTCAACTTTAGAGCAAAAATGGCAGTAACCAAAGTTGTTGAAAATTTATTTTTTCACAAGTTTGGTCATGATCAGTTTTACGCTAGGATCAATATTTGCAGAGTTATACTATCAAGTTTATCAAAAAAATCGCTCCCCGGATTTTTTCTATTTCAGGTTAATTTTATGTCTGGCCCGACCGGACTAAACTGCAAATGATGTGATCAAATGGACGACCGAGGGGGGGTGTAAATGCCAGAGGGGAAACAGTAGCTATAACGCTTCCATTTATTGATTTTTTCTAAGTTTTTGAAGCCGGAAAAAAATCTCTAGTACCCGTATATTTTGCAGGGAGAATCGCCCGATGCCGTGGAATTTGTGTCCCTCTGGGATATCAATCTTCCTCGGACTGGTCTGGTAGTTATCCCTGGCCTCGTCCGGCACGAACTCATCCGGATTATCCTCTACAAACATTAAGATACCGCTTTAATACCGCAACTATAGGGCTCGATACATTAGAGCAGTGTTTTTCAAAACTGTGGGTCGCAACCCCCTGGGAGGTCACCATGCCTATATAAGGGGGAACGCGATCGTGCCTCTCTATCGCTTGTTCCGCGCTCTCGCTTGCACGCTCGGCTCAGGCAGAACGTGACAATGAGTCATGCTTTTTCGTACGTTCATAGATTTATAAGACATTATCACACCAAAAATAATAAAAGATTGTGAAAACAATGAAATCTTACCAGGAATGGCTGTGGATAATCAAACATTATTTATCTCATATAATAATCAATATGGAGAGAGCTATGCTCGGAGTTTCTTTACGCGATAAAATAGATATTCGCCAAAGAACCAGAGTCACCGACATAGCTATTAAAATCTGCAAATTGAAGTGGCAGCCCACATCGCTCGAAGAACCGATAACCGATGGGGAAGAAAGGTTCTTGAGTGGAGACCGCGAACCATAAGACGCAGCGTAAGTAGTCCTCCCACTAGATGGACCGACGACATTGTGAGAGTCGCGAGCATCCAGTGGATGCAGATGGCTGGATGTCGTTCAGTGTGGAGGTTAAAGGGGGAGGCCTATGTTATGCAGTGGACGTCTTCTGGCTGATGATGATTATGAATAATCATTATTACAGTCTGGCCTCTGAGAGAACGCGTTCGATAGATGTAATAAAATTATTAAAATTTGAATGAAAATATTTTATTTTAATGTTGTGGCTACAATCTTACTTTAGAAAGGCTAGTAAATAATTATCAATATTAAAGGCAGACTTCATAAAAATATGACCAGACATGACCAGAAATGGACCATACGGGAAACACCAGCTACCAAATAAAAAAATAATCATCAAAATCGGTCCACCCATTCGAAAGTTATGAGGTAACAAACATAAAAAAATACAGTCGTATTGTGAACCTCCTCCTTTTTGGAAGTCGGTTAAAAAGATCTGAATTACTATTTTTATTTCGCTTTTTGCAGTGTCATGTCAACTGTCAGTTGTATTCCTTCAGCGGCCGCACTTAATCAAGCACTTTAAAAACTGCGTAATTAGAAATTACCAATTAGCCATGCAAAAGGGTTTGAGAGAGTCAGAACTTACGTGGTACTATTTCTGAAACACAAACCAAAAATAATTTAAATATATATCCAAAAAAATAATAACACACTTTTCAGGAAATTTAATAAACGGGATTCGTTCCCTTATTTTCCACTTTTGAGAGGTAGAATATGTTTTTCAAATTTAAATGGGACCTATAATAAAATATAGCCTATTCAATAAAAAAAAACTGTTCACAGTTTGGCGAAGACATCACGTAAAACCACACAAAAAAACCAGTCATAATTTATTAGTTGATAATTTAAAAATCAACTTCCAAATTAGTAATTGCTTTTACAAAATTATCGATATTGCCAAATCAACAGGCGCTCGAACAAAATTATTGATATTGCCAAATCAACAGGCGCTCGAACAAAATTATTGATATTGCCAAATCAACAGGCGCTCGAACAAAATTATTGATATTGCCAAATCAACAGGAGCTCGAACTAAATTATTGATATTGCCAAATCAACAGACGCTCGAACAAAATTATTGATATTGCCAAATCAACAGGAGCTCGAACAAAATTATTGATAAAGCCACTCAAAAATTGCTCTTAAAAAATTTAAAAATAACTCTTATACATACCATCTCCTTCAAAAACAAAAGACAGAAAATTATTAATATAACAAAACGAGGCGTTGTTTTTTTTTTGATAAACAGTTTATGTATTTTGCTATACGTAAATGACTACAAGAAACTCACTTTCGTATTCTGTGAAAATAAAACAGATTTTAGTAAATTCTTACTCATAGAAAAAAGTTGAAATTTTTCAAAATGCCAAAGTTCCGTACCCTCGGGCTCTGAAAATATAGATTCAATAAAATTTACTGATGTTAAACATGTATTATAAAGCTTAAGTTAATAAAGTTGTCGTATAGGCTAAGTAGCTAGCCCTAATGTCATGTTTTTTTAGCCCCCTGAAGGCCTCTGCTTTGCCCGGCAATGTTAACGCTAACCGCCTATAAAAATTATAACGGTCAGACAGACAGACGGATGGATAGAACGACATTATAATGGTTCCTTGTTTCTACAGATCCCTAAAAAGTAATGTATTAAATTAAAAGAAACGAAACCCCACACTAGGAGAGCAGTAGCGAAAAAATTATTCATCCCCATTTTACATGTACGAGTGCCACCCCTAAAAGACAAAATTTTATTTTTGTTGGACTTTTAAAATTGAGATCTATACTAAAACTTTAATTGTGTAAAATTTCATGCAATTATCTTAACAACTATACCTACAAGTTAGAAGGGTCAAAAAATAGGACAAACGGACAGATGCGCGAATGAGATATGCCATAATATGGGCTTTGTCAAACTCAGATCAAATAAATGAGTTGTCAAAGTGAAATGGTCTTCAACTTACTTTCCTCTGAAATAAACAACAAAACTTTTAGCTAAAGTTATATGATTATTTACGGGATATTTACCGTGGTAAGGTTGTGGAAGGAGCTCCCGATATTCACCGAGCGTCACTACATACCAAGGCTGGTAAAGGAAACTATTGAAATCTCGAAATGCCAGAATTCAATCGAGGTGATGGTTTTCAACTCGCTAGTGCGTGGAATGCAGTATTAGGTTGCCTTAAAAATAAAAGTCCGCGTTCAAAATGTGTTCAAAATACTATACGCAGTGATACAGTGAGTGTGTTTTGTCGAGACTTAGGTTCGAGTTCGAGTTCCAGTGATAACCGTTGCAAGACTAAGAAAGAGGGTGGATCGTTTTGTCTGTACCTAACTTTGAACTTTTTCACCAACCACCCGCATTCTTCAATCTTCCCGTGAACATGGTGCATGTAACTGCGCCGAAATATCGGGAGCTCCTTCCACAACCTTACCACGGTAAATATCCCGTATATAATCATATAACTTTAGTGAACAACCGTGATAGTTTAAAACTTTTAGTTACTTTTAATCTCTCTCTCTCTCTCTCTCTTCCCGACTATGAATCCCACATGGTGGTGGGGTCAGCCTTCCTTACTTTTCTCCTCCACTTCGCTCTATTCTCTACATCGTCTTCGGAAACCTTACACTCGCTATTTTAGTTACTTTTAATAAGACTAATATTTACAACATAATTCAATACATTTTTCTTACATTGGAAAAATATTTAATATATAGTTTTTACCTACCGTAATCGCCTGAAACAATAAATTAAATATTAATTAGAATTTTTGAAAAAATAATCGGGTCTCGTTTAATTTATGTACCATCGTTTTTAGTTTATAGGTAGGTTAGGTTATTACTATCACTGTCCGTCCCTATATATGCTTAGATCTTTAAAACTACGCAACGGATTTTGATGCGGTTTTTACTATCAGTTAGATAATTTTTAACGAAAGGTTTATATGTATATACAATAAAACATATACCCGTGCGAAGCCGGGCGGGTCGCTAGTAGGTTGTAAGGATATGTGTTGAATACTGAATTGTTGTTTCAATAAAAACAGTAAGTTTTATTTAGTGGCACAATGATTTTTTTAAAATTAAACAGCCTTATGATACCTAGTTAATACAACAGTAAAGATACTCCGAAAACTCGTACGAAGCGCTTTGATTTCACTTTTATTTTACTATGGAATGCGCTGCCTGAACGGGTGTTCCCCGATAGTTACAATCTGGGTACCTCCAATCACGAGTGAATCGGTTACTTCTAGGCAAGCATGCTCCATCGTAGACCGCATCATCGCTTATCATCAGCCAAATTGGCAGTTAAAGCGAGCCTATTACTAAATATTAATAAAAAAAACACCGAGCTATTAAAATTTGCAAGTTGAAGTGGCAATGGGTAGGCCATAGCGCTCTAAGAACCGACAACCGCATGACGCCGGTCTATTCTGCAAGCTAAGTGAACGCGCAAGTGAAGTGATAAGCTAAGTGAACGTGTATTTTTCTTGTCAATTACTATAGAGAAATGTCAAAATGTCGAGTGATCACTCTTGACTGTAGTCCCTTACCCTTATAATTCGATGTTTTGATATTTATGTCCAGAAATAGGCAAGAAAAAGTCACATTCACTTAGCTTATCACTTCACTTGCGCGTTCACTTAGCTTGCAATAGACATGCTGATGGGGAAGAAAGGTTCTTGAGTGGAGACCACGAACCGGAAGACGCAGCGTAGGTAGGCCTCCCACTAGATGGACCGACGACATCGTGAGAGTCGCGGGCATCCAGTGGATGCAAATGGCAGGATGTTGTTGAGTGTGGAGGTTAAAGGGGGAGACCTATGTTCAGCAGAAGACGTCTTCTGGCTGATGATGATGAATAAAAATCACACATTCATACAATACTCTCGTTTTTGCTTGCGTCGGCGGGTTAAAAGAAGTTAGGAATATAAGGAATTGGAGAAGAGAAGAGAAGAACACTCACGCCATAGTTCGTTGGCAGGCATGGCTTGGTCCGGCGACGGAAGGCTGTAGATGTATCCAATTTGACAAGGGTTCCAGTGGTCACACACCTCGTGGTCTGGGTCCAGCTCTGTCACGAATTTGTAGGTCTGTGGACACCAAAAGTGGTTAAATCTACTTTCACAGTAAGTTCGGAGCTGACTGGTCAACCTAGAGTCAGACGATCAAGGGAGATATACTAATTTTTATTTATTTTTTTGTTTTCGAGGAGGAAATCTTCCAAAGATTCCCAGCTGCATTGAGGTTACAGACAAGTTATGTGGGATTATACCTACTAAAACTCCCCCGGTGACCAGCCTTAGTGCTTGACAAGAGGGCTCCGGGATCTCCAGAGGAACGCACCGGAGCCCTCAGCACTGCGCTACGGCTCCTCCCGAGGCAACTGCGTGTTGTCTCAGTCCCTCCACTCACGACAACGTTGGTCACACAACGTACTCTCCCTGGGCACGCTTAACTGGATGAGCAGAGCCCCAACTTTGACCATCTGGGCTTGCCCAGAGGTACCCTTTTAGTAGCCTCTTACTACAGGCAGGGGGTACCGGTGCCGTATTTTGTGGTGGTACGGAACCCTTAGTGCACGAGCCCAATTCGATGGCCGGTTTTTAATTTCACTATACTGCTTAACCACATAGCGCAATTTTTTTTAAATACGGCACACTTAAAAAAACACGCACACTAATAAACTCGCAGGGACACCAATAAACTAACGAATCGTCCACATAATACAAAAAACCAGCCAAGTTCGAGTCGGACTCGCGCACGAAAGTTCTGTACCATTATCTATAAAAACGGCAAAAAAATCACGTTTGTTGTATGGGAATAAATACTTACCCTTAATAATACCCGTTAAATATTTTTTTAATTTTAATTTATTATTTATTTTTAAAGTCAATATATAACTAAATATTCTGTGAATATTTCAAGAGTCTACATGTTGCAGTTATCAATATGGAGCAAAAACGAGCAAAAAAATCACGTTTGTTGTATGGGAAATATTTTAAATATTTATTTTATTCTATTTTTTAGTACTTGTTGTTATAGCGGCAACAGAAATACATCGTCTGTAAAAAATTCAACTGTCTAACTATCACGGTGTAGCCTAGTGTGGTGACAGACGGACAGACAGACATACGAACAGCGGAGTCTTTGTAATAGGGTCCTGTTTAACCCTAAAAAGATCGGCAAGGTCGTCTGCAGGTTGAGTTCGACTAGAGGCATTAGAGGCTAAATCAGAAATTAATGAGTATATTAACCTTGTCAGGGTAGTACCGATAATGCACTACGACGTCATCAGTGTCTTCTAGCGCGCACTTCCCGCTGGTGTAGTTGAGTGAAGTTCTCTCGAGCGGCGCGCAGCCAATCACAGTGCTCCCATTCCGGGGTAGGTCGGGGCCTTCGATCTTATGACCTAGGAATACAGCTGAAATTAGTATGTCGGTAATACTCCGTAGTCACTAGTACTGCGAGGTTGATAGTATTGCGCAGTCTCTAGTTAGTTCTTACAATTTTTCGCTGCAGGTTGGGTCATTAAACTTGTGCGCAGAACGGGCCTTATTTGGCGCTCATTCGCACTTATAGATCTAATTAAATCTTATTATTGCCACGATATTACAGTTAAATGATTATTGTGTTGATATTCACAGTTAAATTATTATTGCCGTGATAGTTACAGCTAAATGATTATTGCCGTGATGTTTACAGTTATATGATTAATGCCGTGACATTTACAGATAAATGATTAGTGCCGTTATAGTTACACTTAAATGATTATTGCCGTGATGTTTACAGTTATATGATTGATGCCGTGACATTTACAGTTAAGGTATTATTGCCGTGATAGTTACAGATAAATGATTATTGCCGTGATATTTACAGTTAAATTATTATTGCCGTGATATTACAGTTCTTATACAATTTGTCACTGCAGGCCTACCTGCAGTGACAAATTGAGGATTGTATAAGTGAAGTGCAACATTGAACTCAGCGGATAGACAGAGATAACGCGACATGAGTTACGCGATAGACAGAGAGAGAACCTCTAGGTTAATATAGCTGTAGGTAGTTAGCACTCGTACGTCCTGAATTGCACTTTATTGTGTAGCAGCAAGAGTCGCTACTTGCTTAAATTATTTTGCGGAGTGAATCTTCTGTACTTGTTTTTATATGTATTCTGTGATATTAGTACATTATACTGAGACGTCGAAACATATAAACTACTAACTGCGGGAAAATAGCACTGCGCGGTCGCAAGTAGTACGCGGTTACTCACGATTGCAGAAGAAGTATCTGGTATCAGCGACGTACAGTTCCTTGTCTTCAGCGCTGAGGCAGGAGTCGTACATGACGGGTGTAGGTTCTACGTCTGTCTCGCACATTATCACGCCGGAGCCGTCGGGTTCTTTTGGCGCACGATTTGCCGGGCACCGGTACATTAGACCTGTAAAACGCGCTTTCTATTAGACCAGGGGCCTTACGCCTAGCTCAAAAAGTTGACCCGCATAGGTGTTATTTGTCTAAACGGTACCATCAACTACGATAAGCGGTAGTTATTTGATAGCTGCCAAGCTTTGTGATTTTCACACACACACGCATAGTAAAACGGATTTTCTTTCATTCAATCTGTAGGACTCGGTACCCCGGGCGTGATATACACAACACACCAAGATACCACAGATAAAGTAAAGATTTTAAACCGCCGTTCATCCACTCAGAGACAAGTTAGACGCTTTTAAACGATGCAGCTTAAATGAGTTGGTTGTCGCAATAATTGTAGGTACCTATCAGGTACCTACCAAAAGTTGGCTCGCAAAAATAGAGCTAGGGGTAAGGCCCCAGCATTGCGATTCAGAAATATACTAACTTCTAGTGACAGCGCGGTATCAGCGCCGTAAGAAGCTGTCGTAGGAAGGATCAATTATCGTGCTATGAAATAGTGTCTTTCGTCTATCGGTATTCGATACGAAGAGTTTTCGCATTGACGACCCATAAAAAAGTTTTCGCATCGTGTGTGTGACGCAACGTTCTGAGCTACTATGCCTACGTTGGACTCTCCGCGGTTTCACCCGCGTGGTGATGAAAGTCAGTGATGATGATGAAAAGTAGCCTATGTGTTAATCCAGGAAATAAGCAATGTGTATTCCAAATTTCATCCAAATCCATCTAGCCGTTTCTGCGTTATTGAGTCACAAACATCCATCCATCCATACATTCATCCATCCAAACTTTCACATATGATATTAGTGTGATTAGTTTACGCGCTATACAAACTCTAGCGCATAACAATGAATTGAGCCAAAAAAAAATAAGCCTTACGAAGCAGTCCTCACTAGGATGACCCGTGTCGAGAACTACTGCAGTCAGCCATGATTATGTGAGTGCAATTTACCTTTCCTAATGATAAGGGGGGGTTTGTTCCGTATTTCGGCGATGGTGACCCCTTTCTCCCCGTTCTGTATGGCGGTCATGACCCGCTTGTACAGGGTGGTGCGTCGCTCCTGCTCTGCGATGATGTACGGCAGCAGCTCTTCGGAGAGCACGTCCACCTTCTTCTTGGCTTCGGCATTCATCTGACAAGAGTTTTTTTTTTAAATACTGTTAAATGCAAGCCACCACATCGTGCAAAGATGGAAATCCCACGCCGTTCGATTTTACCGCTCCTTTATTCCGCGAACCTGCGTGGAATATCCTCCCCCCAAAAGTCTTCCCGCTTGCTTCAACATGAAACGTTTCAAATAGAGTGTCTACAACTACCTCTCCGGGCTGGCAAAGCACCGTCAACACCGCTAGTGTTGCAGGTGTCTATAGGTGGTGGTTTTGCTTACCATCAGGCGGACCGCATGCTTGTTTGCTCTTTGTATTTAATTTTTTATTATTATTACCGTGATATTTATGACGGTATATTTGCCGTGATAGGGTTGTGGATGGAACTCCTGATTTTTCCATTTCGCTATTTTATTCGCATCTATTTTGGAGGTTGAAGGGGGAGTAAGGGAAGCGGTGAGCAAAAATTATCCGTATTGCACTGACAGGAAGCCAGGAACCTTTAGGGCGTATTCACGTAGGAAGCAGGTTACCAGCGCCGATCTACCAACGCTTATCGGAACTGGTACCGCTACATAAAGTAAGCGGATATAAGCAGGGCGGCGATAGGAGCAGGTCGGAACTTGTCGGCGACGTTCGGCACTTATCGGTGCTGGTTCGGCACAAAGTATAGAGACTGCCTGCGCCGACTACCTGCGCGTGACCTGCGCGGACTAGAACCGATAACCGCTGGTAACCTGGCTTTCTACGTGAAAACGCCCTTAGTCTAAACCAATTTACACATGGTCACTTCATACTTTTAAGACCTCCTTGTTTTCGAAGCCTACGAATGAGAGACAATCCAGACTGCGCGGAATTGACTCCTTGCGGAAACTCTATACTGACTGGGGTGAATCAGACCTCTAGTGTTGGAAAACTGAAAAACTTACGCGATCAGCATCTTTGTTGAATCTAATTCCTGTGCCATCCTGAAAAATAAATATTGGTAATCAGAGTTCAATTAAGAACCTAGGGCCTTACGCCCTATTCTACGCGGGCCCGAATAGGTGCAGTTTGGAGAATCATGAGAACGCGAACGCTTAACGCGCCGAGATACGGTTTGCGGTCGCGTTTTGCAAATTATTACGCAACCAAGATTCACAGATAGATTAATGAGTATATAAACGATATGAGTGTATAAACACAAGATAAATTTATACCACACCTCATTTTACCTCAGGGACTAAACTTTTCTTTTTTAACCGACTTCCAAAAATGAGAAGGTTATCAATCTAACCGAATTCCAAAATGGAGGAAGTTATTAATTCGACTGTTTTTTATTTATGTTTGTTACCTCAGAACTTTCGACAGGGTGAACCGATTTTGATGGTTCTTTTTTATTTGAAAGCTGGCGCTTCCCGTGTGGTTCCATTTCAATTTGTTCCAATTCTGTAATTTTTATGAAGTCGGTTTTTTATATAGATAATTATTATTTTAGTAAATATGTTTTTCGGTAATAAATTTCGTTTATTGTCTGGTGATCTGGCGGGAACTTTTGGGCCCCATCCATGGCAGGGCCCTAGGCAAGTGCCCAGTGGGAAAGAGGGGCCTGGATACCTACACAAGATAAATTTAAAACACCCTTCTTTTTACATCAGGGGTTAAACTTTCCTTTTTTCTTCCGTACGTACAATAAACTCAAAATATTAATTAGTTGCGTCGTCAGCAGGCCTAGCATGGGCCGTGGATAAATTGTCTTTCCAACCATTTTATACGCGCGTAGACGCGACAAACAGTGCCGTAACTAGCCTGTTATGCGCCCTGTGCGAGCTTCTATAACTGCGCCCTTGAAAACAAAACTTAGTCCTGGTGTGGTCATTTCTGCGCCCCTCCAGAGTCTGCGCCCTGTGCCTGGGCACCGCTGACACAGCCTTATTTACGGCACTGGCGACAAAGCTAGAATATGGATACGTTGGATTCTTTCTTCTTCTTCAAGTGCCTCTCCACTACTGGAGGTTGGCCGTCAGCTCAGCGAACTTCTGTCTATCCTGTGCTAAGCGGAATAATTGTTCGACGCTAGCTATGCTGGTCCTATCCTGGATGTTGCATAACCACGACTTTTTCCTTCTTCCAGCACGTCATTTGCCTTCAACTTTGCCCATCATTATTAACTGGAAAAGCTGGTATTTTTCGTGTCGCAAAACGTGGCCAAGATATGAAGATACCCAACTTTCCTTTTCTTGATGATCTGCAGTAGTTCACGGCTCTTGCCGATGCGCTGGAGTTTTTTGATTTCTTTCTAGCGGGATAAAAACAGTGGAAAGACAATCTGTCCACGGCCCGTGCTAGGCCTGCAGGTAGTAAATGTGAATTTCACTCACCACAGCCTGTCTCCGGACTATGTTGGCGAGGTACCTCCCACGTCGCGTCGCTGGCAGGAGCACGCTTCCCATCTGCACCTCATCTCCTTGCTGATGAATATTTACAGGCATAAACCCACTTAAGGCGAGGTTGCCCCACTTTTAAGCAACACTCATCACACCAATATCATATATGTGAAAGTTTGGATGGATGGATGGAGACGGCAGATAAATATGAAGGTCAGAGCGAACAGTCTCAGCCAGTCGCGGTGACACTCCCCCGCGCTTACCGACCTCTCCGCCCCCGAACGCGACAGTCCATGCAATCAGGCATTATTATCGCACTCATTCAAAATAGCACAATAGCAAATTTATGGGATTGACTTACTTAGTTTTTTATGTTGTTGTGTTCGAAGGTATTTAAATATCAAGTGTATCCTACTGTCGGCTACACGGAAAAAAAGGAATTGTTAAACTAAAGCAAATTGCTTTAATTCAAAGCAAATCCTGTTTTCCATACGAGGAACACAATATTTACTTACATATACAATATGATATTGATAAGAATATAATATTCACCCAATGAGTCCGTATTCTTAGTTCGAAAATGTTCTGTTTTGTTATTGTAATAATAATAGTTTACTTGTGCCAAGCAACCTTATTGATTTGATAATATAATTTAGTATATTTGGACAAACAAATCAAATATTTTGATTCAACACACAATATTTCCTTGTTTCATAAATACGTATATTGTCTTTATAAGAATATACATTAGATTGTTGAAACAATATGGTTTTTGTATATCAACAATGTGTTTTTTTGATTTGATACTAGTGGTTCACTTATTCTAACAATATTGGTATCGTCTTTATGATAATACAAGTTATATTAGCTTGAAAATTATGGTTTAGTTGTTTTGAGAGTAAATAGATTCTTCGTTTAAAAGATGTTTACTTGTTTTAACAATATACATATTGTAGTTATGACAATACCTGATTATTGTTTTATAACTTACGATTTATTTGGTCTAACAAAACATATTTTTATTATAATACGCATGGTTTACTAGTTTCAAGAATATCTATTCTCTTTTGAGAATACACACTAGCTTGTTTAAAAAATGTTTATTTTTAAATCTACAAAACAGATATTTCCGTTCAATACTTTTAGATTTACTTGCTACAGCAATGTTTATTGTCTGTGTAAGTATACACGACATGTTGATTGAACAATATAGTTCAATTAGACCTAAAATAATTTATTTTGTTTTGAAACTCATGGTTGTGTTAATCTAACAATATATATACTTGTATTAAAACGCCTGTTGTTTCATTTTAAGACATTTATTTATTCTTCTAAAAACTTAATTACTATTACAAAACAGTTTATATTTTCCAGTAAATAAAAGACAAATTGAAATAACAATATTGATTTGTCAGTAATCAAGAAAAGTTTTATTTGAGCCGACAATATGTATTATGTTATGCACAGTTAATAAAAAATCTCTTTGCGCAAAAAATATGCCCACGGCTAGTTGTGGGCAATGTTTTTGTGCAATGAGCGTTTTTGTTTTAAAAGCCTTAACATAATACATAATATTCTCGGTCCAAATAAAACTATTCTTAATTACTGACGATTCAATACTGTTATTACAAGCTCTTTATATAATATTATCTTTCATGTACTAGATGGTCCAGATAACTAGACACTGTACGCTCATGATATCTCGCTCGCACATTTCTACTTTTGTGGCAATATTGAAAGCGATGATTAAAATTACAACAAAATGTTGACACAAAATAAACTAGAGAATAGCTTTACAAACACCCAACAAAAATTTAGGAAAAATCAGAGACTCCTACCAATAGTGCGATCATTTACAATAGTTTTGCTTAGATGCAAGGACAAGAAAAATGTTTTAATGTATTTCGTGCCACGAGTCAAACCATCTGCTTTAACAAAAACATTACTTACATGTAATCAAGCAATGAGCAGTATGATATGTTCTACAGCACCTTTGAATAGGACATGAAAACGAATTAGAGATTTTATGAACAATTTCGATATGGAATACATATTGTTTGAATAAAAAAAAAATCTTACCACATTCAGTACAGTTTAGTTCCATCTTAACAATTTTATATTTATCTGTAGTTATAGATTTAAGTAAGATTCATCACGTCGATAATGTATGGAATCACTTTATCATGCTGTGTCTTGATTCCATAAACTGAATTTTGAATCAACAAATACAAGTGTTCCGAAGGCGCTGGGTACCTACAGTTTAACGTGTGATACAATTTGAACAAAGTGTCAAAAGCTTTGTATGTACATAGTTGTGAAAGAATATCTATGTTTATCCACAACTATAAAAGTGCTTTGTACATCTTCCAATGTTGCACCCTGTACCAGAACATATGGTTGTACTGTTTGTTTCTTCGCAAGTGCCTTTTTTTGCTGTGTGGTAATCGCGTCTTCTATTTTGCTTGGTTTCTGTGAACAAACAAAAAAAAAAAGTATTTTTAAATAAATTAATATTAATCAAGGAGTCGTAGAAAGGTCCATCAATATTTTAACCGCACATGCCAACACTGTTGTGGACATCTCTGGATATTTCTGATACTCTGCATACTGCTGTAAACCAATTTAATTCAAAACTAAGACTACATCTTCATAATATATGTTCGACAAATCTATTATTGGTTGATTTCAAAATTGAGTCGTTAAACATTATGTACACATACCTAATTCTGATTCGTTTATGTGTGTTCCCAAGCCTCGTCAAGCAACTTCCCAACGCCATCTGATAACGAGTCTTTTTTGTATGCCCGTATCTTCTCAAAAAATTGAACCCACTTTATATAGAAAGCTGTGCCTCTATCAGGATACATATGGTCAAAATCTAGATTAATCTGTAACAAAAACAACCAACAATATTATAGGTCAATGAGGTATGTATTAATAAATAATAATCTATGTATTGCACAAATACTAGACAGGTTTTCTGGAATTTTAACAGCAGTATGGGACCATATACTCGTAGTTACTTACTATGTAAAATTACTTTCAAGGATTTAAGAGACATTACACTTTTTTTTGTTCCGTCTCACTCACACAATACAAATTGTTAATTTTTATATAAAGTCATATCATATCTCAGTTATATATTAAACTAGCCGCGCCCCGCGGTTTTACCCGCATCCCACAGAAACCGTAATTTTTCGGGATAAAAAGTAGCCTATATGTTATTCCAGGGTATAATCTACCTACATAACAAATTTCATCCAAATCGGTTCAGCCGTTTGAGCGTGAAGAGGTAACAAACATACATACACACAAACTTTCGCATTTATAATATTAGTGTGATTAAAAATGTAACTTCTGATGGCATTTGCCATTTTGAAAGCAACTCGAGAGTTGCTGTCCAACATAATCTTCAACGTCAAATTCGACGGCGGCGCCGGCGTCCATAATAATGCGTGCTAGCTAGTGCTGGCACAGCCTAGGTCAGAAAAAGAAGTACAAGTATATAAAATAAACACCCCTAGCTAACATTTATCTAGATCTAGAAAATAAGGATTTATAACTCACCAATATAATGCTTGTTCACACACAGACACAAAACAACGCTAGTAGTTTGAGAACAAAACTACTTTCCACTATTTGCTAATTTTTTGCTGCCTCCTGCGCGCACGCCGCAAGCCAAAGAAAGATATATTTTTTTGAGTTTCTGGTCTGGCTACTATGGTACTATGTTTTATTGGGGTGTCTATACTATACAACATGATATTTGCCGACACGATATTGTACGGCACAAGAATGCAAAGCATGATAATTGGTGTACATGTACATTGAATATCCCGCTGTGCAATCCATGTCGTCCAATACTGGCCGTCAATTATCTGCTCGTGTCTATAAAGTACGGCAATGAAAGCACAGCCAGTATTGTACAGGCAATAATCCATGTACATGGGAAAAATGCACGTTTTATCCACGTACATGATAAAAGGTGGCATCTCCCGTATTGGCTAATAATTCTGAAATCTCTCTGCTCTGATTGGCTGTTGCGTTGAATTTTTTTTTTGTTTCAGCTGATAATGTCTCAGTAACATTATTTATGACAACGTATTGCGCCAACGCGTGATATACGCCAATTTGTCCTGGTCTCCATACAAAAAAAAAATACAAATCGTCATAACTCTGAAAATACTGCTGTAATCGAAAATATTTGTGGGATAGTTTATAGTTATATTAATGAGTAGAATCGGATCCCATAATTACATTTCCAAAAAATTGATATATTTTTTTCGAGTACCCAAGTCCACTACGAGCTGTTTTCGTTCCATAGTGCGCCCACTCACTCAGGACCTCCTTTGAGCTTCTGACTCCCGCGCTTTTTATATACACTCTAAGGGTAGGGACTACAAGACTAGGTGGAGTCGGGGTGCTCTGTGTCGGTTCTGTAAACCATTTCGAACCTAACCTACTCAAGTCGGGATGCTCTGTGTGCCAGATCTGTCACTCATTTTGAGCTAAGAAACTTCAGTTTTGATTTTTTCATGGTCTGCAATTATCATGCTGACAAAATCAGGGTGTGCATTATTGAACGGATTCAATAATGTACGGCATAATATTGGACAGCATGATAATTTGTGTACTTGTACATCAAATATCAGTCGGTACATTATCGCTTGTGTATTATTGGGCTGAGCTGACAATGTACGTCATGATATTGCACGGCACAACATTGCACAGCATGATACTCAATGTACATGTACACCAATTAACAAGCTGTGCATTATTATGCCGTACAATATCATGCCGTACATTATCTGTGTCGTACATTATTGCCTCCCTTCGAGAGGTAGGTACCTAGGTACTATTCAGTTAACAATATATTATTTTGAACGAAGAGAGGGAGTCGATTCCTAGAACAAGATTTTTGTCGATTCAATATAAATAGACCTATTCAGTTACTAACAATATATTATTTTGAACGAAGAGAGGGAGTCGATTCCTAGGACAAGATTTTTGTCGATTCAATATAAATAGACCTATTCAGTTACCTAACAATATTTTATTTTGAACGAAGAGAGGGAGTCGATTCCTAGGACAAGATTTTTGTCAATTCAATATAAATTAATTGTGAGTAGGTAGGTACCTAAGGTATTATTGTTGATTTGATAACAGTAAATATATACAGAATGGTTCTTTAAACGACTCTAGGGGTTGATTCTACCCATCAATATGACCAACTTTTACTATGGGACCAAATCTGAAATCGGGAAAAAAATATCAGCTGTTGCATAGGTAGGTACCTACATGTTGTCGGGGCTAAAGTCTATTTTAGTATGAAACAGCAGTGTTTCTTTGACTATCTATATACCTACATAGTCAAAGCAGTGTTTTTATTTCACGATTTCAGAGTTCATCAGAATTGTTCCCATAATAAAAGTTGTATACGTACCTATATTGATGGGTAGAATCAATCCTAGAGCATGTCCGTCGTTTAGAGAACCATCCTGTAAGTAGGTATAAGTAATATGCAATACCTACAGTAATACATCGGCGTAGAAACGGGCCGAATCGGTAACCTTTAAATCTCAGCACAATCGCACGCTTCTTACCTACTATATTACCTACTTATTTATACTGTGCTTAAGTTAAATTATCACACGATGTGATAATTCAATAAAATGTGTTTCGTTCCTACACAGAAATAACCCCAATTTTTCTTTCTATAGGTGGGTAGCATGGAAATACTAAGTAGGTATACTACGTAAACGTAAGTAGGTATACATATTACTTTCATGGTAGGTAGGTACTAGCTATACCTAGTCTGTGGTAGGCACCCTTAGCATGTGGGGTTGGGGTACCTACCTACAGCACAGAGCACAAATTCTCACTCTTATTCATGAACGCGGAATAGTTATACTCAGCTCGCTTGACATGATCATTATATTATGATGCTTATTTGAAACCATCAAAACATTTCGACTTAGCAATGATATTGTTCTTCTAACAAATAATCAATATTCTATCAAGATCACTTGTTATTCCAAATTATCATTTATCATTTTCTCGCCTTGAAAATGTTTCATTTTCATTCTATAATTTGCTGCGTTATTTACACAATAATCTTGTTTTGAAACAGGTGTATGTGAAAATTTAGTTGAAAGTTAACAGGATTTTGGCTGAACAATTGATATTGTTGTTCTAAGAAATAATAAATATTCTATCAAGACCTCTTTTTATTCCGAATAAAATTCTCCTATTGAAAATATTTAATTTTCCTTCAACAATTTGCTGCGTTATTTATACAATATTCTTGTTTAGAAATAAGTGTGTCTAAAAACCTTATTTAAAAATTAAAAGCATTTTGGCTGAACAATTAATATTGTTGATCTAAGAAATAATAAATCTTCTATCAAGACCACTTGTTGTTCCAAGTGACCATTTAACTGTTCTCGTCTTATAAAGGTTTCATTTTCGTTTAATAATTTGCTACATTATTAACATAATATTCTTGTTTTGAAACAAGTGTATGTGAAAAACTTATATTTGTAAATTAAAAGGATTTTGGCTGAACAACTGATATTGTTGTTCTAAGAAATAATCGATCTTCTGTCAAGATCACTTGTTTTCCAAGTAACCATTTAACGAAGTCTAGCATTAAAATGTTTAATCTTCGTCTGAGAAGATATGAGGCTTGTTGTAAAAACATACCTTGTTTTAAAATGAGAAATTGTGAAATATTGATCGAAATTTAAAGGTGTTTCAGAAGAACAACGAAATTGTTAGCTTACAAATAATTTATCTTAAAGTAACAATGTACACTATATTCTTGTTAGTACAATGTATATCGTCGATTTAACAATATAATAGTGTCCAGTTAACAAATACAGATTTATTAATACGAGATTAATCGTTATCTTAGACTGAATCTTTCGAAATGTTTACCTGACAATATTTACTTGATATGAGACAATAAACCAACAATATTATTTTGTATTTTTAAGGAAATGGAAATTGTCAAATTGACAATATATTGGTAATTTAAGTAAATATTGTCTTGGAATTGCTAACAATATTTTTTTTGTTGATGGGACAATTCCTTTTTTACCGTGTAGAAAACCATGTTACCATGGTAGGTCATGTTAGCTAGTATTTTAGAGATAGTTATTATGTTTTTATTATGTATAATTGACTTCTTTATTTTGTATATACTGATTTAAGGGGGAAAGATGTGGGGTTAATAATGTGGGTAAGCTTAATCTTTTAATAAACCAGTCAGTTGTCAACCACGGCCTTTCATTGACGTTCCAGGTATAAAGTTGCGGGCATCTAGCTACTAAACAAATAATTAATTATTAAGAAACCGACTACTCGAAAAAATTATTAATATAGCCAAACCAACAGGCGCTCAAACATAATTATTGATTTTCCAAATCGACAGGCGCTTGAACAAAATTATTAATATAGCCAAACCAACAGGCGCTCGAACATAATTATTGATTTTCCAAAACAACAGGCGCTCGAACAAAATATTTGATTTTTATTTATAATAGCAATTCTCAAAATTATGAGGATTTAATCACAAGAATGCTTTGTTATAATATTACTATACACAATTTGAGATGGTTTCGTAAAAACGGTCAAATACCCTATAATATATACCGTACGTACCCTATAGTTAGCACTACGAAAGCCAAAAAGTCTTTGCTTACCGGAGGATATGCACCCCTAACGAAAAGTAAAACATTTAAAAAATACACACAAAATTTCAATCTAGCAATCATTGTTCCTAAAACATCAGCCAACACACACTAAATGGACCTGATGCTGCTTCCGAGTTGTTAAAAATAATTGCTCATTTGTGTACAAACTATAAGAAACCTAGTAAAGGCTTGGTTAGTCAAATAATTGGTTGCAAGCAGTGTTGTAATTGGCTATCATTTGTACAATCAATATTGTTGAAGTAAAAACTTCTTTGGACGCTGTTCAGCGCGTTGAGTCGAGAGCCCGAAGACGTCGTTCGTGTACACTTAATATATATAATTATTTATTTATATATATATAATTATTATAAAAGCCGTATTCATGAGACCTTGTGGTTTACTTTCACTCGGCTAAATTCTCTCCAATAACAGACACATACCAATCTAACCTACTAGTTACCGGAGAATCTCGTCTGCGTGATGCAGGAAATGAGCCTCCGATGCAGTAGCCATCTATGATTTCTCGGGTGAACTAAGTAGGCTCGATTGATAAGGTTTGTGTTTTGAAATATGCGTGAAGCGCGCAAACAGACGCGTTGAGCATTTTTTGGGTGGACAAAAATCATGGAACTCGCGCTGTACCGGGTATTTACAACAGCGCCATCTCTTGTAGAAGGTGAATTACTACTTACGTTTTCACTTCTGACGTGCAGTCCTATGACTGATGTGTTTTTTTTACGCATATAGCTCGCCACGTCTCGCCGCTGTGAAAATGTCCATCGATTTCTCCGCCAATTATGAATTGATTTTGATGATTCCTTTTTGTTTGGTAGGCCATACTTTAGAGGTTGTCCCAAATAAAATTTATGAAAATCGGTTTCGTAGTTTGGTTTTAAATTGAAATAACTGAAAAAACTATTATCCAAGTAAACGAAATTGCGTATTTACTGATTTTGAAGTAGATTTTCTTATTGATAATTATACTAATATAGAGATCGCTTTTAGCGATAAGGCCGACGATTGTTGCACTACTTTTTAAGCTGTTTTATCATGTCTTGTGTAGGTATGTAATTGGTAGTGTGACCAATAAAGAGTTTATCTATCTAATAAAATAAAAAAGTCGGTTTTTCAAATTGATAATTATGTAGGTAGATACTTAAATCTGCTTGCCCCCTTATGATTTCTCTGCGCCCCCGGGAAGGCATGCCCCCGGGTTGGGAAATCTTGCTCAAACGGTCATATCATCAGCTCTGAAAACTATAAAAATCCATAACATTACCATTCAATTTCATTCTCAATATTTATTTGATAAGAAATGGTCAGAACATGGATTGTAAAATACATTGTACATTTATTTTGGGTAAGTCAAGGCAATTTTTAAATCCCGATATTAACAGAGGTGTGTGTGTAAGGTGGATCCGGGTATGTTCTATAATATAGCTGTCATTTAAGTCACTTGTAATAATCGGACTACTAGGGATGGACTGGGGTCTTTACCTACATACCACATTTAGACAATATACCTACCACCAAGAGGTCCAACAGTCAGTATAATATGAAAACATTCAAATAGCAGCAGAATTTTCAGTTCATGAGTTTTTATGACAGTAGAGTAAGCGATTATATCTGGCAAGGCAGGTCCAACTGAAGATTCATCATACATTAATGGTCAAATAGTACATTGAATAATTATATTTCAAATAATAATATCCAAATATACTAAAGGGACCCAGGTATGTTCTAAAACTGCGACCAGAACCACTGAAGGATGGGCAGCAGCGTCCTAATAGTACACGGTTTACGTACTGCGATCCCCAAGCCAGGCAGGCAGGCACCAAGCGTGGAAATTATGGCAACACACCTCTCTATGAGAGAGGCCTTGTCCAACAGTGGACGTTAATTGGCTGATGATGTGAAGGCCATTTTTAAATCCCGATACTAACAGAGGTGTGTGTGTATCTTTGTGTCTGTGTTTGACATCGTAGCTCCCAAACGGCTGATCCAATTTTGATTTATATTTTATCCGACTTGGAAGGAGGAGGTTCACAATTCAACTGTATATTTTTTTTTTTTTTTTGTTTGTTACCTCTGAACTTTTGGGTGAACCGATTTTGATGATTCTTTTTTATTTGAAAACTGGTGCTCCCGTGTAGTCCCATTTCCAAATTCGGTCCAGGGGCCTTACCCCTAGCGCAAAAAGTTGACAGAGATTTGACATCTTATATCTCGGGGTGACGAGTGCAGTGCATTGCCATCCAGGGTTTTGAACTGTTGAAGTCCAAAATCCTGAGGGGCGTTGAGCTGTTATGGGCAAGCGTGAAGAGCCATCAGGCGAGCTGCTTCGCTCGTCTCGTCATCCAGTAACATTTAAAAAAAATGTAGGTAGGTATAAGACAAATGGTTATTGGAATTCAATTAATTGTGTTTAGATGGCATAATTATAGCGTTTTAAGCGTTTCCCTTACACCTGGGGCCTTACGCCCAACTTTAAACGCTGGGCCCGAATAGGTGCAGTTTGCAAAATCACGCGACCGCAAACCGCAGTCCGTATCTCGGCGGGTTAAGGTTTGTGTGATTTTGCAAACAGCACCTATTCGGGCCCACGTTTAGAGTTGGGTGTAAGGCACCTGGTATACAAAAGCCGATCTGTTTTCGTACTCTGAGACCTTCGCTTCGCTCGGTAAATAAAAATAAAGTTAAATGTATGGAAATCTTTCTACATGACATAATATACGGTTCTGCCCACATTTCAGCCCAATCCGTCTAGGCCCGAAGTAATCAACCTAAATGTCTATATTTTTTTCAGCCACAGCCCCTATCATCCTTGGCTTAAAACTACAAGTGGATGGTAAAATGGACTTCGGCCCAAAATGGAACTACGAATACCGTATAAAGCCTTTGGAAACAGAAATCATCAGTCCAAGAACATTCACGGCCATGAACAGTCATGAACTGTCTTCAAATAATGAACACGAGCAACCCAGACTCATAGACATTATCATCAAAAACAATAAGTCCAATCCACGTTTAATCCAAGTGGCTGAAGCTCATGTATTCGATCGCAAAGACAAAAACAAAAGACAAAGAGACACTAGAGACGACCAGAGTGAAAGAAAGGATGACATTCAAAACACTGTCAACCTTTTTAACAAAATTTCTGATGGAAAAAATAAAAACAAATACAAAAATAAGAAACACGCTACTAAAGACAAAGGTCCTATTATATTTTCAGAAGAACACCCTCTGATATTGTCAGATGAACATACGGACCCTCCTAACCCACCTAATATGGAAAACAAACTAACGAAAACTGGGAAATACGTTCACCATTTAGTTCGAATTGCAGACGACCTAGATGCCCCTAAACATGCAAAACTTGAAGAATTTGAAGAACCTCCACCAGCAGTTTTTGATGAAGAAAACAACTACAGAGCTACTATCATGACGCCTGATCAAAAAAAGAAACACAAACGTCACCGTAAGAAAAAGAGAGCTACGAAAACAGAGTCACTAGTTATTAAACCAAATGAACCAAGTGAAAGAATTACACCTAAATTTGTGACTGTAGAAAGTTTCCCACCAGTAACTGCTGTAGAGGATTCGTTTACTGTACAAAATATTTATATAACATCACGGTTAGTAAAAGACGACCCAAAGATAAAGGAGTTCACGAGGCACATTTATGAGCAATCAATTAAAACTTTAGAGAGTATAAAAGAGAAAATGAACAACTATGAAATGAAAAAACAAGCCGATATTCTTATGAGAAGTTACGAAGAAAAGTTTGGCGAATTTGTCAGAGAAACGCAAAACCAGAAGATCAGAACTAGAACGGGCAGTCAAAAGGTGATTCTGAATACTCTCGACACGTCAAATAGAATTCTAGATAGATTGGTCAACTATATGATAGGGGACATGGATAAGAGAGGGATTTTAAGAAACGCTGGCAATGAAAACGTGGTCTTAAACGAACTCAATAAAAAGAAGGATTTAGAAAACAAACATATATGCGCTAAAATGAAAATTTGCCCGACCCAAGAGAGCTATACAAAATTTGTAGTCGACATACTGGGTACTATTTTAAACGCCCCTGACAATAAAATTATACAAATACGAGATGCATTCACTGAGGTTTTAAAAAACAAAGACTTTAGTGACGTTTTGGATCATGACACTGAGAAACACTTACATAAATCAATAGGAGATATTGAAAAATTCGACGTTGCAACAATGCGGCCATTATTCTTTATCCTGAGGAATATTGTGTCATCTAAAAACAGTCCTATAAAAGTCGTAGGTCCAGAAGACGAAAGAGTGAATAAGACTCTGGCGTTTTTGGATATGCTAGACAATTGGGAAAAAAAATTACCGCCGAATGAGCAAAACGTGTTAGAATGGAATGACATGAGAAACAGTTTTAATGAATGGAGAATTGGAAAGAGACATGATACTGTCGATTTAATACAGCATTTCACAGACCACGTAACTAAAGTTATCAGCAAGGAAGACGCGAGGTTATTTGATAGAAATATAAATACTATTATAGGGAATAAAGTTTCCTAATTTTGAAAATAGCGTAGCGAATACATTTATATATTTTATTAGCTGTACTACACCCTTCGTCCACGATTTCTTCATAAAAAAATTGCATATGTCCGTCCTCATGATACATACGTACCTCGTAAAATTTTATAGAGATCGGTTAAGCCGTGTTTAATTATGTAGTAAACAGACAGACGGACATTTACATTCGCATTTGTAATGTTAGTGTGGATTATGGAAACTGACGTGATTTTCGTAAATTTTATTTATATTACTCCTACTACAGTTTCAACCGCATACAGCGGTCTTTTTCAAGGTGAATGCGCGCGCGCGGCTGCGTCTTTCGTTGCACAAAAATCAATTGTCTTTATTTACCAAAATAATATATTTATATTTCACACTTTTGACAATGAAAAAACACCAGCGATAATGCGCCACCTAGCGAGATAAATAAGCAGTGTATATTCCCAGAACGTTTACTCCGCATTTAAATAAGTAGCGACTCTTACTACCACACAATAAAGTGCAATTCAGGACGTGCGAGCACTAACTACCTACAGCTATATTAACCTACAAGTTGCCTCTGTCTATCGCGTAACTCTTGTCGCGTTATCTCTGTCTATCGCGCGGCAGCGGGCACGGCAAGTCCGACAAGACGACTACTTGTAGCTTCATACCTAAAGTGCGGAGTGCGCCAGGCCTGTTTATGATAAGAAATGCTATTTGGAAATGCAATAAAAAACTATTTATAAGAAACATATTTGTATTTCACTTCGACTTTTATATTTACAATAAAAAAAACTGAAATAATACCTTCTAATTAATAATAGTAATAATAAATTGTAAGAAATACTTTTTAATAGCGTATTCTTTTAACCCTTTGCGTCTTTTGTGTTATGAAGTGGCCAAACCATATTATTAAATATAGTCAGTTTGTTTTACTATTATGGGCGTGAATATATATAATAGTAATAATAATAAATATATTTCTTTAAAAAAACCGACAATGTTTTTGGTGGATCAACAAAACAAAGTTTTTATTTAAGAAAACATTTTTAAAAACAAGCTTTTCATTAAATTGTGTTTTTAATTTTTAACCTACTTCAATAGAGGAGGTTGTATGTTCCACAGTTTTTTTTACATGTATTTTCACCGTTTCCTCCCGTTAAATTTTTTGTTTGGTAGGCCATACTTTATAGGTGGACTCCAAAAGGTAACGGATCAGTTAACTTTTATGCACCCAAATGATACCAAATGAGAATACGTATAACAAAAATGACGTCACACTATACCCAATATGGCGGACGCTTAAAATCTTGTTTTAAGTAAATTATTATATTTATTATTTCTATTTGCAAATAAATTCTATACTGGAATCTTAATGTACTTAGTTATTTCTACATTACAATACAAACTAAATTAATAATAACTAAAAATCTATTTTATATAGAAAACACAAACATAACATACTTTTACGTATCAAACAAATAAAAAAACAGTGGGTTTTGGAGGATTGTACAGTAGTCTCACTAATCCGACACTTCAGTACATGGGCTCGTCCAGTAGTCCGGTACTTTCCACCCGCGCCTTCCCCTTTCCTCAGCCGCACTCTTTACTCCCCATATTACCAGATAATACAAAATACACAAAAAAAGTTAACTCCGCAGAGAAATTAAAAAAATATATATCTGGGACATTATTGCACACACGGTCATCTGACCCCAAACTAAGCAAAGCTTGTAATATGGCTGCCAGAGACTGATATACATACATATATATTTTTAAATACATACTTAAATAGATATTAACACCCAGACAACAAACACAAATGTTCATCACACAAATGTTTGTCCTAGATGGGAATCGAACCCACGCCCCCAAGCTCAGAAAATAGGTTCACTACCAACTGTGCCACCGGAGCGGAGGCTGCCAGAGACTGATATACATACATTATATATTTTTAAATACATGCTTAAATAAATAAGGACTCTATTCTACGAGGCAATAGAGAAGCAATTCAACTCGCACAGCGCTGGATACCGCCTCCTATATTCACCTAGAGCCGCTCTCTTTCTATTCTCTCCTGACGCGGCACGAGTAACATTGCCCGTTGTGTGACTGAGTTTTTCCAAAAAACCAACTGTTATTAGTCTGTGGAATGCGCTGCCTGAATGGGTGTTCCCCGATAGTTACAATCTGGGTGTCTTCAAGTCACGAGTGAATCGGTTTTCTTCTAGGCAAGCGTGCTCCATCGTAGACACCATCATCGCTTAACATCAGGCGAGTTGGCGGCCAAGCGCAAGCCTTATTTCTGAATAAAAAGTAGGACCACATCTCAGTACCATATGTCATCATAATAGGACTGCCCCGGAGGCTCAGTTGGTAGTGAACCTACCTTCTGCGCTTAGGGGCGTGGGTTCGATTCCCACCTAGGGCAAACATTTATGTGATGAACGTTTGTGTTTGTTCTATGGCTGGGTGTTAATATCTATTTAAGTATGTATTTTAAAATACAGTCAAACCTGGGTAAGTGAGAACTGGATAAGTGAGAAAACTCTATAAGTGAGAGTAATAGCCAGGACCCGTCATTTTAAGCTCCCAAAACCTCTATTAGCGAGAAACTCGGGTTAGTGAGAAACCTCTATAAGCAAGAATGAGATTGTGCTCCCTTGAACTCTCGCTTATCCAGGTTTGACTGTAAATGTGTGTATATCAGTCTCTGACAGCCATATTACAAGCTTTGCTTAGTTTGGAGTCAGATGACCGTGTGTGCAAAAATGTCCCAGATATTTATTTATTTAATATAATATAAATACATACTATCAACATATTGTAGTAATGTTTTATTTTCTTTACCTTGAATTTCCCTATATAATCCAGTAATCCAAATATTCCAATAATCCGGCATCTAATATTTAATAGTGCCGGATTAGTAAGACTAACTGTATTTCGCCGCGCGTCTTTCTTTTGTATAATTTAAAAGTTGTCAATTAAATAAGTCTTTGTCTTCAAAACACAGAGAATTTGTTTCTTTTAGGCGTCAGTGCTCCATCGTTGACCGCATCATCGCTCAACATCAGGTGGTTGGCGGTCTAACGCAAGCCTATCAATAAAAAAAAAATGAAACGTTTAAGGCCTGGTAAAGTTCTATGAAAATGCAAAACCAAAACCGGCGTACTAAGAGACCGCAGGAAAACGCTGGATGCAGGCCGCTTCCAACCGGTCTTTTTGGAAATCGATGGGGGAGGCCTATGTCCAGCAGTGGACGTCCTATAGCTGAAATTATGATGATGAAAGTTCTATGGTTTCTTATTGGATGCTAGCATTTCTATTAATTAAAAAAAAACTGTATTAAGCTATATCAAAAGTGTTTAAAGTAAAAAAACTTACTTTAAATATCAAAATTGAACTCTTCATCCGATATAGTGTCAAGGTCTAAAGATTTCAAATCATTTTGCTTATTAATTAATACTTCTAAAGTATCGTTCTTTTCTTCACTAAAACCTTCATTGCTTATACCTACAGGACAATAATTTCTGCTAGGTTCACCATTTTCACCAATCACATGGCTGTTTTCAGTTTTCACGTCACTATTTTCACGAATCACGGCACTGTTTTCACCAATGACATTTCTGTTTTCACTGAACACTTCACTGTGGGGTTCGTTTGCACCAATATTGCTATCAGGTTGATTTTCGCCAATCTGCGCATCTATTTCCGCCATTAATAGCTTATCTTCGTCATCTAAGTAATTTATATTGAATTTTTCATCGTTTTGTACTCTTTCGTTTTCAAATAACTCATTCTCTGTGATCAAACTCTCTTTAGAATCAACGAAATTTGATTCGGCATCTTGATTTTTGATTTCATCACTTTTAGAAAAAGGATCATCTGTATCAGTAGGATTATTTTGTGGACAGGAGTTTTTAATATAAGAATGGTTTGTTGAATCATCTTTTTCATTTACATTATCATTTTTTGTGTAAGGTGAATCATCCTTTTCATTTGTTTCATCATTTGCCGCAGACAATGAATTGCAATTATCATTCGTTTCATCATTTGTCGCATATGTTGAATCATCCTTTTCATTTATATTATCATCTGTTTCGTGATACGATTGAGATTCTTTGTTAACGTTTACATCTTCTATTATATTACTTGTTTCAGATGATTTTGAATCAACATTAGTATCCTCTTCGTTCTTGCTATTGTTTAGAGGTTTCTTTTTTGTCTGTTCAATAATTTCAATATCACTAGAATCAACTAACTTGCTTATATTCTCACAATTAATTTCTGGTTCTTTTTGATGGAAATCTACGTTTTCTAATGCAATTTGTGCATTTTTATTTTCGGCTTTATCTTCAATTGATAGAGATTCATCTTCATTTACAATTTTGTTAATAACTATGTGACCGTTTTTTGGGCTACTTCTGTAGTTGTCGTTGTTTTGACTCCGTTCATCATCTGTTGTTGACGGATCATTATTTTTTGTAGTTTTAGAACAGTTACTAAATTTTTGAAGCAATTCTGGTTTAGTATCATCGAACTTTGTTTGACTATCATTCGTAACTTCGTTTAAGTTATCATTGACTTGTTTATCATATTCTTCATTATGACTGCCACAAGTACTTTGGTCATTATCATTATCTTGATTATTTGTTTCTAGCCTATTAAGATTAGCGTTCTCTGAATTGTCAGCATCATTTTGACTACTATTTGTGACTTCGTTTAAGTTTTCATTGACTTGTTTATCAATTTCTTCGTCCTGACTGCTAGAATTGGTTTGGTCATTGGTATCATCTTTTTTAGAATCTAATTTATCCAGATCAGCGTCTTCAGCGATTTCATTATTACATATTCGATCAATATCGTTGTCAGTTCTATTAGGTTCTTCATCGGGCTTATTAATTTCTTTTGTTTCATCTGCAGTATTTGCAATTTCAGTCAATTTTGTATTTGAGTTATCAAAAAGACCAACATTATCTTTTCTGTCTTTCTTATCCAGTATACTGTCAGAATCATAACTATCGCTGTTATTAAAATCTTTGGCTAAATTATTGATTATATTATTGATATTGGTCCTGGTATCTACCTGTGAATCGTCGTCGAGTATCGAATCTGAATCAATTTCGGATTTGAGCTTTCGTTTCTTCCTCGGCACTTTGCCTAGACATTTCGATGAAAATAACGTCTTCAATGAAATGGTGGATAGACTGTTGGCAGATTTGTTCGAACTGGATGCATCATCATCACTTTCATTGTCAGAGTCCCAGTGGACCATATTCTCGTCTTTGTCATCTTGGCTTGTTAGATATTCTTGTTTGATTTCGTCTCTTATAGATACCATGTAGTCAAAGGTAGGTTCTGATTTGACGTCGACCATAGAGAAGTACGGGTACGTACAGCTGCGATCCAAGCCGAATTTCTGTAATATAATTTTGGCAAATGAATACAGGAATTGTAATTATTATAGTTAAAATAAAACTAAAAAAAGTCTGTCGTCATCATCATCAGCCAGAAGACGTCCACTGCTGAACATAGGCCTCACCCTTTAACCTCCACACTGAACGACATCCTGCCATCTACATCCACTGGATGCCCGCGACTCTCACAATGTCGTCGGTCCATCTAGTGGGAGGCCTACCTACGCTGCGTCTTCCCATTCGTGGTCTCCACTCAAGAAACTTTCTTCGCCAACGGTCATCAGTTCTTCGAGCGATGTGGCCTGCCCATTGCCACTTTAACTTGCAAATTTTAATAGCAATGTCTGTGACTCTGGTTCTTTGGCGAATATCTACGTTCCGGATCTTATCACGTAAAGAAACTCCGAGCATAGCTCTCTCCATTGCTCGTTGTGTGACTCTGAGTTTTTCCAAAAGGCCAACAGTTAATGAACACGTCTCAGTACCATATGTTATCACTGGCAACACACACTGGTCAAAGACCCTTGTCTTTAGGCACTGTGGTATCTAGGACGGTCTGTCGTCATCATCAGCTTATTATATTACTGTAGGGACAGAGGCCTTCTTTCAGAGAGAGAGAGAGCTTGGGCCCACCGTGGTGGCCCAGTGCATGCTGGTGAATGTCACATGTCTTTGAAGTTTTGAGGTTCTTGGACATACCAGTTTCCTCATGAAGTTTGCCTTCACCGTTGTTGATTGCAAATCGAAACTGCATATAATATATTTAAGTAAAAAACTAAATACATAAGTCATTGGTGCAGGGCAGGCAGGGGCAAAAAACAGTCGAACTGAGAACCTCCTCAATTTTGGAAGTAGGTTAAAAATCAGTCAATTTTTATCACACTTCACACTAATATCATATATGTGAAAGTTTGGATGGATGGATGTATGGATGGATGTTTGTTACTCAATCACGCAGAAACGGCTGGATGGATTTGGATGAAATTTGGAATATACATTGCTTATGTCCTGGATTAACACATAGGTTACTTTTCATCATCATCATTATCACCGATTTTCATCATCACGCGGGTGAAACCGCGGGGCGCAGCTAGTATTATATATATATATATATATATATTAGTGTGATATATTTGCAATGTTTCAAATCGGATAGGACGAAGTAGGAATCGCATTAGTATACTTACGCGGGAGAGTCCCTTGATGTCATAATGTCCTCGGTGGGAGGTCAGCAGTGAGTCGCAGCGGACGATGCGGACCTGCATTGGCAGCATATCCGGGGAACTGTCCGTCTCCACTTCCGGTTCCGCTGCTCAGAAAAAATTCTTAATTACTGACTTGGTGACAATGGGACCAAAATTGGAAGTATACCCTAACGAACAAGTTTTTTTTTTTTTTACTGATTGACAAAACGAGCGAAGTCACTCGCCTGATGGCTCTTCACGCTTTCCAATAACAGCTCAACGCCACTCAGAAATTTGAACGTCAACAGTTCAAAACCCTGTACGGCAATGCACTGCGCTCGTCACCCCGAGATATAAGATGTCAGATCTCTGTGTGTCCTGTAATTTCGCTGGAAACATTGCCCTTCAATCCGGAACACAGTAGTGTTTGCTCACTGCTGCTTGGCGGTTGAATAACTGGCAAAGGTGCGGTACTTCCCCAGGCGGACCCCTGCAAAAGAATTCTACCACTAAAACTGTTAAAGCCATGTGTGCTCATTATTTTGGATCATGGGATCGAGCAAAATTCTTAACATGTGACTATATCTGTAAATGTCCTGTGACTTTTTATGAGTGCCTAATAAAAAAAGTGCTCACTTTTATCTAAATTTAATTTAAGAAAGCCATGTGTGCTCATTATTTTGGATCATGGGATCGAGCAAAATTCTTAACATATTACTATATCTGTAAATGTCCTGTGACTTTTTATGAGTGCCTAATAAAAAAAGTGCTCACTTTTATCTAAATTTAAGTCAAATCTTGTTGAAAAATTATTATTTAAAAGATCAAACAAAGGCATTGTCCTTGGCGATCAGGCCAGCGACTTCGCTCGTCTCGTCACTCAGTCAGTACCATAAAAAAAAAACAGGATACAGTTGTATTTTTTATTATTTTAGTTACTTGTTAATTAAAACTTTACATTAAAGCGTACTTACTTTTAATTTTAACGGCAACGGGGGTTCCTTTGGCAGGCAAAAAGATAAAAGCGAAGTATATTATTAAAGTTATTTTTTTTAATATCTTTTTCAAATCAAACTTTTATGAAATCAGAACGGTGTGCTTATCAAAATGAGTCCAAACACTGCCAGTCTACTATTATCTGGGATAAATAAATAAATAAATATCTGGGATATTATTGCACACACGGTCATCTGACCCCAAACTAAGTAAAGCTTGTAATATGGCTGCCAGAGACTGATATACACACATATATATTTTTAAATAAATACTTAAATAGATATTAACACCCAGACATAGAACAAACACAAATGTTCACCACACAAATGTTTGTCCTAGGTGGGAATCGAACCCACGCCCCCAAGCGCAGAAGGCAGGTTCACTACCAACTAAGCTAACGGGGATGTCAAGGTCGGGGTATCCATCGAGGATTGCCGTTGTCCACCGTCACCATCATCAAATCAGGTCGCTGTCCCATAATATTGTATTGTCATCGGAACTTGACAAGTATGACAAATTTCAGCTCAATCGAACACCGGGAAGTGTGTCAAATTTTACTTGCAAGATTTTATGACAGACATACAGACACCGGGACAGGTGAAAGTATATAAAAGCTTGTATTAGTATTAGCTGGCAAAAAGCTGGGCCGTTCTGAGTAAGGTTAGGCGGTATTTTACACCGGGGCAGTGGCTTACTCTACAAGCCCAAGTCTGATCGATTTAGGACGGTTCAGCCAATTACCAGCTCGAAGCTCTTGAATCGATAGACCGGCGTGCTGCTCGACTTATAGGCGATGAGAAGTTAGTGGCTAAGAAACTTCTCAGTCTTTCACCGCCGTAAAGTAGCGAGTCTGTCAATTTTCTATAGGATTCATTTCGGAGAATGTACATCGGAGCTGCACGACCTTATCCTACCATCCCCTTTCTACTACAGGACAAGTAGGAAAACGGCCCATTACCACCCATACATTTTGGACTTTCCTTGGGTACGTACCAAACGTTTTGATTCTACGATTCTAATCCGTACGGCCAAGGAACACCCTGCCGGCTTCCTTGTTTCCTGAGATATAATCTGGGCCTTATCCGGGACTTACTCGAGTTTTTTTTTTTTTTTTTAAGATACAAATACGAACAACGAACTCGTCTCGTCGTTGAAATGCATAAAAAACAATTCAACAAAAAAAAATCTTAATATGATTTTTATGTTAGTATGAAGAAGCCCTGATTGAAACTATCAGGGAACATCCATACAGGTTGCTGTGGGATAAACTTGACTTTTTAATATTGACAAAACTTTAAATTTTACTTTTAATTTGTTCGATTTATGTCATATAGTCCGGTCAATTTAGACATTCGAAGCTACATAAATTCCCACCAAACAGAAAATCAGTAAGATTGTTTAAAAGATAATTAAAAATAAAATTTGAAAGTTCCCCATCTTTCCCCTGCAAGTTTTTTTTATTCAAGGTCAGAAATAAAATAAAAAAGAATTTTTCGCGATTTCCTTCAAAACGGTAAGTTTTATCATAAAAATACTCCAAACAAAAATTGTAGATCATAAAATTATCTACAAAAAAAAAAAAAAAAAAATTGTAAAGATGGGGAACTTTCAAATTTTATTTTCAATCGTATTTTAAACAATCTTACTGATTTTCAGCTTGGTGGGAATTTATGTAGCTTTACTCTTATTTTTTGGTCTAATTTTTGGTTTAATTTTTGGACTACAAGGTATAATATATGTTTTCGCTCAATATTAATGCATGCTGTCTTCACTTGTAATTATTGTGACATTTAGTTATATTTTTATTTGTGTTTAACGTTTTTGATCGAATTGTTGTACACAGTGTAGGTGGACTTTAATAAATAAATAAAGGGTGAAACTGCAGGGTGCTTCGACCAAAATAAAATGAACGGACGGGCCCTAACCATTGAACTTGATCAGTAAAAACGAGTCAAAACCGTCGGACATACACTTCAACACCTAATTATAAAAATGTACGGTATATTTGTTAGAAAAAAAAGATATCGGTTTTATTTGTGTATTTACACTTTGGTAAAGCATACAAATTCCTAATTTTGTCACGTTTCGTTATCGCGTAACAATAGACTCGTGTTTCACTTCCTACGGCTAGAGACCGACTGAAACGAAATGAGAGCTGGCGCTCATTTTGTAATCTTCAAAAATGCGCTTCTACTGGGCCCGTACATTCATTTTATTTTGGTCGAAGGCAGGGTGTACATAGTAAAAAATTCTTACTTTTCTTCTTGACGGTACATCTCATCTCGTGTGTAGTCAGGGCCTTCAAAGTAGCGTACGTCCGATTGCATTTTGGACATTTACCTGCGGAGAGAACATAGTGTATTTTATTTTTTACCGACTTCCAAAAAGGAGGAGATTTTGTTATAGAAACTGACGTGGTTTTCACACATTTTATTTATATTACACGGGAATTACTCACGTAAGATTAGGCCGGATATTCCTTTAACTTTATTTAATTTTTAACTTTAACTTTATTTTACTTTATTTAATCTTACGTGAGTAATTCCCGTGTAATATAAATAAAAAGGAGGATTTCAATTCGACTGTTTTTTTAATGTTTGTAAACCCAGAACTTTTGAATGGGTGAACCGATTTAGATGATTTTTTTTTTTATTTGAAACCTGGTGCTTCCCGTTTGGTCCCATTTCAATTTGGTCCAGTTCTTACGGGAAATGGATGATGGTGGCTGCGTTCTCGATCCTGTTGTTTAAACTTGAGGTGAGCTGGTCGCGTGATGATGATGTTCGCGAACTTGGCGTGTGCACCAACTGGTTGGTAATCGCGGCAGCCGTTGAAGCGTTAGGCTGAGGGCGCGCGAGCTATCCATACGACGGTTGACAGCGGAATGAATTGGCAAAAATGGCGGGGGAAAAGGAAGTGAAGAAGCGTGTGTGTGCGTGTGAGTGTATGAGTTTCTTGGTTTCTATTACAGATTATAAATACGGCTCAGACAATAATATAACAATTAAAAAGTCATTTCCGCACAAAAAATATTATAAGACATCTGTCGGAACATCTCAGTACTAAATCAAGCATACGCTCTCTAAAACCGATAGTGCGTTATTAATGCACGCGCTATGGGATAGAGGGCGCATATTTGGTCCAGTTTTGAAATTTTTATGAAGTCGGTTTCTTTATATTGGTAATAATGTCGAGTGTGAATGACCTTTTTCTATGAAACAGCTGATTATCAGTAAAGTATATGCTATGTCGGGATGATACACCTCTGAAATTTGGCTAAGTCCACCATAGAAAAGAAAATTTATTGTTGTTTAAATTAGAACGGCTGTCGAGGCATTTTTGTAAGAAATTTGTTGTTGCCACTTGCACCCATATAACCCCATAGCAACTGTGTTAGCAACTGTGACGCGGAGTTTACATAAATAAGAATGTTCAATCATATACCTGTCACAATACCTGGCGACAGTTTCGTTCTATTTACTTCTCTTTTCTGTGAAGTTCTCAGAGCTTCGTTCGTTCGAATGTTTCTATAACCATCAATTTCTGAACTATGACTACAATTATGTGGCTTTGGTTACGGAACCCTACCATATGCGACACGCTCTTGGCCAGTTATTTAAATTTATATTTTCTCAGAAATTTCCACGTTACGTCTTTGCCAAGTTATTGCAAACAATACTTAATTAAAAGTGAGTCAAGTGTGAGTTCTTCTAGCAAGTGACATTATTCTGACTAGCATGTGATAGTTTTCTAACAAGTGTGACAATATTCTAACAAGTGTGAAAGTGTTACAACAAGTTTGAGTGTTCTAACAAGAGTGAAATTATTACAAAATTATTATTATCAGGGTCTAGGAGACCCTGAGTCACAGTCAGACTTGTAAGTGACAGTGTATTACAGTGTATTAACAAGTGTGACAGTATTATAACAAGTATGACGGTGTTCTATCAAGTGTGACAGTGTTTTAACAAGTGTTCCAGTATTCTAACTAGTGTGCCAGTATTCTAACAAGTCTGACATTGTCCTAACCAGTGTGAAAGTATTTTAACAAGTGTGACATTATTTTAACAAGTGTGACAGTATTTTAAGAAGTGTCAGTGTTCAAACAAGTGTGACAGTGTTCTAACAAGTGTGACAATCCTGACAGTGTTATAAAAAGTGAAGTGGTACATAAAAAGGCACATACCGCCCGGCCTGCCACCTTCCCCGGGACACTTGTGGTCTTCCAACAGCTTGTATGTGGGGAACATTTTCCAACACTCTTCGCATTTCACATCGGGGACTTCATACGTTGGCAGGCATTGGTTAAGGGTAAAATGCCTGCAAAGGAAAACAGTCTATTACACAGAGATGGGGTGTAACAACTCGAAGGACAGACAGCAATTTAAGGATATTATTGGCTGATGATTGATGATATTATTGACAAGGGTACAGGTAGTTTTGTAGTGGTAGGACTCTTTTGCAGGGGTTCGCCTGGGGAAGTACCACACCTTTGCCAGTTATTCAACCGCCAAGCAGCAGTGAGCAAACACTACTGTGTTCCGGATTGAAGGGCAATGTTTTAGCGAAATTACAGGGCACACAGAGATTCGACATCTTATATCTCGGGGTGACGAGTGCAGTGCATTGCCATCCAGGGATTTGAACTGTTTGAAGTTCAAAATTCTGAGTGGCGTTGAGCTGTTATGGGCAAGCGTGTAAAGCCATCAGGCAAGCGACTTCGCTTTACTCAGTATCATAAAAAAAAAACATTTTTATATAGGGTGTCTCAGTAAGTGTGCACTTTTTAAATTTAGAATCATTTTTTTGCCGTGCAAGTGGCAACTCTGAAATTTGACAGCTGTCACCCATGTTTATGCCGATTATTAAAAAAATCAGCAGGACAGCGCCTCCTGCAACACCGCGCATGAGACAGTTGACTTATTGCAGCAACGTTTTTCAGAACACATTATCCCACGAAATTCTGATGTCAACGGGCCACCAAGATCGTGCGATTTAACGCCGTGCGATTTTTTTCATTGGGGTTTTGTGAAATCTCGGGTTTATGCGAATAAACCAGAAACAATTCCTGAGCTTAAATCAGAGATCCAACGCGTCATACAGCAGTCGGTGAGATACAGCCACATCTCTTGTGTAAAAGTCATGGACAATTTCATGAAAAGAGTAATGGCCTGTCATCAGAGCCGTGGGGGCCATTTGCTGGATATTTTATTCCATACTTAATCGGAACATGTCTTCTTTACAATCCAATCACAATATCACAACTATCTCATAACATACGTGTTCAAAACTGTTTTAATGATGAATTTCTAGTGTAATTCCGCTTCTACGTCGCTTCAAGTACAATAAGGAATTTGTGATAAATATTTGTTGATAATGTTAATTTTATTGAGTTAAATTTTGCCTAACCTGATATAAAATATTAATTACATAAATTGAAAATTAACGTAACCCGTTTCCTTAGTGCACTTTGTCGACACGAGGCCAAGCGCTCGACGAGTCAACACGTCCTGAGGATGCCTCGTGAAGAGGCGCAACACGTGTCGACAAAGTGCACTAAGGAAACGGGTTACGTTAATTTTCAATTTATGTAATTAATATTTTATATCAGGTTAGGCAAAATTTAACTCAATAAAATTAACATTATCAACAAATATTTATCACAAATTCCTTATTGTACTTGAAGCGACGTAGAAGCGGAATTACACTAGAAATTCATCATTAAAACAGTTTTGAAAATGGACTTCCGCAAAGTAACGCATGATTCAATCAACTAACATACGTGTTTTATTTTAAAATGGTAAAGTGCACTGTTACTGAGACACCCTTCATTTAGCAGGCATCCTCGCGAATATTTAAAGATACTCCATCTATCGGGCAATAAGGCGAACTAATAAAAAAAAAAAAAAAAAAAACTGTGACATTATTGCACACATGGTCACCTGACCCCAAACTAAGCTAAGCTTGTAATATGGCAGCCAGAGACTGATATACCTACATATATATTTTTAAATAGATATTAACACCCAGACATAGAACAAACACAAATGTTCATCACACAAATGTGTGTCCTAGATGGGAATCGAACCCACGCCCCCAAGCACAGAAGTTAGGTTCACTACCAACTGAGCCACCGAGGCAGTCAAATGGCCAAAACTCACATCTCGTAGTCGTTGGGGGTCATGAAGTCGTCATAGCATTTGGGGCAAGTGTACGGTAGAGACATAGTGTCGTGGCGTCGGTGATGACTGTTCGCAGCCTCGAAGCTCGGGAACCAAAGCTCGCAAGCGTTGCAAGCCAACCTGGAAAATCATTTTTCATTACTCATACTCGGAAAGTAGGTCTGAAGTTGCCTAAGGAGCGGGTTGAAAGTAATACATTTCAGCCCTAGGGAGAATCACTTTCAACTGACAGTGACAGTTCACAACTGATATACACTCAAATTATAATAAAAAAACTAGTTCTATTTTCACATTTGTATTGAACCATAAAGTTAAATGATTATTTCCGGGATATTTACCGTGGTAAGGTTGTGAAAGGAGCTCCCGATATTTCGGCGCAGTTACATGCACCATGTTCACGGGAAGACCTTACCACAACCTTACCACGGTAAATATCCCGTAAATAATCATTTAACTTTAGTGAACAACCGTGATAGTCTAAAACAGTGTATTGAACCATGTTCCGACTTTTTTCTGCTCAGGGGATTATGGTCCCACACTTCTCGTGCATTTGCCAGTGTCAGTTCATGTTTTTATTTTTAGTTTCCTTGTATTCGTAATGAAAAGCACAGTGTTTACCTCAGGGTTTAACACTTATTTAGTCCCTCGAACTATCCCAAACCCCGTCCAGACCTAAATAAGTTACTTTCACCCCTAGGATAACAATTAACTATTTTTATCACATCTGTGCGAAAAGAGCTAGTATATTCTTCGTAAATGACTAAAATAGCTCTTTAATCCCTAGGGACTAAAATTGTTAGGGCTCCTATTATTTAATAAATAACAAGGTACGCACTTTGTATTACACTTTCGCACTTTTTATTTCCATCAAAAGAGAAAATTTACACGTAGTGCCGCCTGGGGGCGCTTCGTTCAATCTACACTAATATTATAAAGAGGAAAGATTTGTACCTATTTTTGTATGTTTGTATGTTTGTAATGAATAGGCTCCGAAACTACTGAACCGATTTGAAAAATTCTTTCACTGTTGGGAAGCTACACTATCCCCGGGTGACATAGGCTATATTATATTTTGTAGCGAGGCCGAAGGCCGAGCTTACACTCGTGCGAAGCCGGGGCGGACGGCTAGTATAAAATAAAGTTACTTTTGGGTACACATACTCACAAAATTATTACGTTGCATACGTGTTCGGATACTCAACAAAAATAGCTCTTTAATCCCTAGGGACTAAAATAGCTCTTTTTTTAATGCCATAGGTGGCAAACAAGCAGACGGGCCGCTTGATAAGCAATCCTCGTCGCCAATGGATACCTGCAACACCAGGGGCATCACAAATACGTTGCCGACCCTTAAAAACTATATTAACAGCCCTTTTGAAAAACCCCATATTAAAGCTACTCGGAAATGCCGTAGGAGGAAGCTCATTCCACATATTGCATGTGTAAAGCAAATTCATCCCTAGGGATGAAAGTGATTAGAATTTAAATTTGGTTATTGTTAGTAAAAGTTCCAATCACCAAAGAGATCAATTACAAACATTGTATGAACAAGTTACAGGCTGTATGTATGCGCGGCTGGTAGAAGGCAAACCGCGCGAGAGACAAATAAAAAAAGTACCATTCTTATTCATAAGTTGCACTTATTTTCTCATAGAGGGTGATAAAAAGTAATGTCCACCTCAGGAACAAACTATTGTAAGCTCGAGTAACTTAGAATCCCTCGCTGCACTCAGGATTCTACTCTGGAGTCCTTCGCTCCGCTCTGGATTCAAAGAAACACTCTCGCCTTTAAAAATAGTTGTTTGCTCCCTAGGTAAACAATCTATTTTCATGCTTTATATTAGGTACACCTGCCGGGCTAGCATGCGCACAGCGACATAAGGGCTGTGGATTTTGTTAAATAAAAACAAAATCCACAGCCCTACCTCCTCCTCCCTCCCTCCTCCCCATTTTTCTATCGGACTGCCAGAGCGGGCACGAAAAATCGACACCGCTTTATGATTGATATTCCGAAAACCCGTACGAAGCGCTTTGATTCCACTTTTATTGTGCGTACTGCTGGTCTGTGGAATGCGCTGCCTGAATGTTCCTGGGTCCATGGGTGTTCCTCGATAGTTACAATCTGGGTGCCTTCAAATCACGAGTGAATCGGTTTCTTCTAGGCAAGTGTGCTCCATCGTAGACCGCATCATCACTTAACATCAGGCGAGTTGGCGGTCAAACGCAAGCCTATCTATGCATAAAAAATATATGAAATATTTATCTCTATGAAACTCACTTGGCGGTTGTAAATGTTGGTGTATGCGTTTTTTTATGCGATAACTGCCCTTGAACTGTCTTAAACTTAGCGCCGCAAATGTTGCAACCCAGGAAAGAAGCCCTATCCTTTTCAGGAGCCTTGGGGGAAGCCTCGGGCTGCTGCTTAGACTTCGGGCCAGGTGTAGAGGCGTCGCGTTTCTGTAAGGATCAGTATATTATTAAGAAATATTAACTTATTTAGAACTAGCCGTCCGCCCCGGCTTCGCACGAGTGTAAGCTCGGCCTTCGGCCTCGCTACAAAATATAATATAGCCTATGTCACCCGGGGATAGTGTAGCTTCCCAATAGTGAAAGAATTTTTCAAATCGGTTCAGTAGTTTCGGAGCCTATTCATTACAAACATACAAAAATAGATACAAATCTTTCCTCTTTATAATTTTAGTGTAGATATACATTGCTTATGTTCTCGATTAACACATATGCTACTTTTCATAATTATCATCATCACCGATTTTCATCACCACGCGGGTGAATGAAACCGCAGGGCGCAGCTAATCTACACTAATATTATAAAGAGGAAAGATTTGTACCTATTTTTGTATGTTTGTATGTTTGTAATGAATAGACTCCGAAACTACTGAACCGATTTGAAAAAATCTTTCACTGTTGGGAAGCTACACTATCCCCGGGTGACATAGGCTATATTATATTTTGTAGCGAGGCCGAAGGCCGAGCTTACACTCGTGCGAAGCCGGGGCGGACGGCTAGTATATAATAAAACTTCACTCGTGCAAAGCCAGGCGGGTCGCTAGTAATCATATAACTAAAAGAAAAGGCATACTTTAAAACTGCCAAAAAAACCTCTTCTGTCCTTTTAAAATGATAATCAACGTTTACCTTTACCTTTGATGGAGGGATCGAAGAACTTTCCACTTTCTTGGACTTCGCAACGGGCAGAGGGGAAATCTCACGCCTGGACTTCGACTTTGACGCTTCAGGCTTAGACCTTAAAGCCGCTAATGGTACGTCACACTTCCTGGACTTCGGGGCTGATTCTTGAGACTCGGATTTCTTGGACTTTGGCGGAACTGGTGGTGGGTCATACTTTTGTGACTTAAAAGCTGGTGAAACCTCGCGTTTCTTGGACTTTGGGCCAGCTTTGGTAGGGGGTTTTGAAGGTGGGGTAGGTATGGGCACTTCTTTAGACGACTTTGGACCGGGTTTATATGTCTTTTCTAATTTGGCTGGCTCTGACGATAATCTGTAAAAGGCATTTTTTTAAAGTAAATTATTAACAAGTGGACCATATCCACCGTGGATCTTTTAAAAGTAGGTTTTTGGTCACAAATTGACTATTTTTCTTTCTTTCTTTTCTTTCACATAAAAAAAAGAACTCAATTTTTTTTATGATACTGAGTGACGAGACGAGCGAAGTCGCTCGCCTGATGGCTCTTCTCGCTTGCCCATAACAGCTCAACGTCACTCAGAATTTTGAACTTCAACAGTTCAAAACCCTGGATGGCAATGCACTGCTCTCGTCACCCCGAGATATAAGATGTAAAATCTCTATGTGCCCTGTAATTTCGCTGGAAACATTGCCCTTCAATCCGGAACACAGTAGTGTTTGCACACTACTTCTTGGCGGTTGAATAACTGGCAAAGGTGTGGTACTTCCCCAGGCGGACCCCTGCAAAAGAGTCCTACCACTACAAAACGCTTTTCCCATACACGCGGTATAAACAAGGCGAAACTTTTTATAATATATTTCACTGTACTTACCTAGTTTTCTTGAGAGGGGGTGGCGGCATTTCTACAATAACTTCACGTGGCCTCTTCTGTCTCGGTACCAGGAGGGCATTATCGTCCTGAAATAAAAATAAATAAAAAATAATAATATTAAATATCTGGGACATTATTGCACACATGGTCATCTGAACCCAAACTAAGCTAAGCTTGTAATATGGCTGCCGGAGACTGATATACATACATATATATTTTTAAATACATACTTAAATAGATATTAACACCCAGACATAGAACAAACACAAATGTTCATCACACAAATGTTTGTCCTAGATGGGAATCGAACCCACGCCCCCAAGCGCAGAAGGAAGGTTCACTACCAACTGAGCTAACGGGGCTGTCAAATATATTAATAGTTTATGCTTCGTGCATCTCCTATCTCCCTTTTACTACAGGACAAGTAGAAGGACTGCACACTACCACCTCTTCGTCGTGGAAATTACAAAAATTCGTACACAACGATTTGGGTCATCATTTATGATACGTACTGTCCAAGAATGGAACTCCCTGCCGTCCTCCTTGTTTCCTGAGAACTACAATCTAGGCATCTTCAAGGCTAGAGTGAATAGATTTCTTCTAGTTCAAAGTCAAGCGTCATCGTAAGCGACGGTGTGGCCATCAAAATCTCGGCCACACCGTCGCTTACCATCAGTCGTGTTGGTAGCTATCTATATATATAAAAATCAATTGCTGTTCGTTAGTCTCGCTAAAACTCGAGAACGGCTGGGCCGATTTATTTGATTTTGGTTTTGAAATGTTTGTCGTAGTCCAGGGAAGATTTAAACGGTGAGTAAACGGCTGGACCGATTTTGATGAAATTTTGTGTTCCAGGAACGGGTCATAGTAGCGAGGCCGAAGGCCGAGCTTACACCCGTGCGAAGCCGGGGCGCGTCGCTAGTTATATATTAAAAACATACGTGCGTATTTAATTTTTTTTGAAGGTAAATACATTTATCAATTTAAGGATAATGGGACTATCTATACAAATTATTGCATTGTGATCGGTCTTTGATAAGTGTGCAAAGTTTCAAATCAATCCGTCGTTTTGAAAGGGGTGAAAATCACGTTCAAAGATTCCGTTACATAGATACATACTAAGTTAATAAAAACGTGTTAAAAACGTTACATAGATACATACTAAGTTAATAAAAACGTGTTAAAAACGTTACATAGATACATACCAAGTTAATAAAAACGTTACATAGATACATAGATACATACCAAGTTAATAAAAACGTGTTAAAAACGTTACATAGATACATACTAAGTTAATAAAAACGTGTTAAAAACGTTACATAGATACATACCAAGTTAATAAAAACGTGTTAAAAACGTTACATAGATACATACTAAGTTAATAAAAACGTGTTAAAAATCAGATATTACCTCATCATCTGTAGACTCTTTCTGAGCCTCTTTCTGTCTCTCTCTGGCATTCAAAACCGACTTCGGACCAGGTCTTGCTCGTAGCGATGACTTAGTTATTTCAACATTCTGCAACAAAAGAATAATATTAATTATCTATACATCTATATCTATACATCTTCTATACATCATTATTATAATAATAAATAAATAAATAAATATTCGGGACATTTTTGCACACACGGTCATCTGACCCCAAACTAAGCAAAGCTTGTAATATGGCTGCCAGAGACTGATATACGTACATATATATTTTTAAATACATACTTAAATAGATATTAACACCAGACATAGAACAAACACAAATGTTCATCACACAAATGTTTGTCCTAGATGGGAATCGAACCCACGCCCCCAAGCACAGAAGTTCACAACCAACTGAGCCACCGGGGCAAATAAAAAACGTAGAGATTAAAAAAAACTGTAATTGCGAGGTATAAAAAAAAGCATCACACAGGCCTTCTTAAAATAAGCAGCTGAACACGTTAATACAGTTTTTAGAATTTTCGTATATGTTTTTATAATAATTTATTTCTTGTAAACATAAATAGGTGTATACATTATAACATTGAGTAAATTATATTACAAGCTCTGACAGCCATATTACAAGCTTTGCTTAGTTTGGGGTCAGATGACCGTGTGTGCAAAAATGTCCCGAATATTTATTTATTTATTTATTATAATAATGATGTATAGAAGATGTATAGATAAATAATATTATTCTTAGTTTGGGGTCAGATGACCATGTGTGCAAAAATGTCCCAGATTATAAGATAACTCTTTATTAAAAGACTACACAAACAAGGAAAACCATACATAACATTGAAAATATTATTTAGTTTTTTTTATAGGCGGCCTTATCGCTTAAAGCGATCTCTATATGACTTATTTATTTAGGTGAAGTGAGCACAGTAGTGGCGCCCTCGTTAAAAAAACAATAGATGTATTAATCTATACATCTATAGGTACATATATTTTACAATCTATATCTATTCTATACATATAACTAGCCGTCCGCCGCGGCTTCGCACGAGTGTAAGCTCGGCCTTCGGCCTCGCTACAAAATATGATATAGCCTATGTCACCCGGGGATAGTGTAGCTTCCCAACAGTGAAATAATTTTTCAAATCAGTTCAGTAGTTTCGGAGCCTATTCATTACAAACATACAAAAATAGGTACAAATCTTTCCTCTTTATAATATTAGTGTAGATAGATAAAAACATAGAAATAAAAAAGTCTGTAATTGAGAGATATCAAAAAAAAGATCACACAGGGCGTCTTAAAATACGCAGCTGGACACGTTAATACAGTTTATAGAATGTTTGTCTGTTTGTTTGTTTGTCCGCGCACATCTCTTAAACCACTGGACGGATTTAAATGCTGTTTTCACAAATATGCTTAGCTATGACCAGATTGAAGTATAGGCTGTGATTTTGCGCAATTTGTATTTTTGTATTTGTATTTATTCAGTTAGAACGGTTAAACACCAATTACACTAACGATAGACAATAATATTACATAATTATACAATTTAAATACCTACCAGATCAACTAATTACATGTCTAAACGTACTTAAATTTGATGTCACAATATACATATAATAACAATGCTATTGGTGATTATAATTATTAAAATGTCAAAAAATACAATAATTAAAGGCAAAATGTCAAATGATCATAATATTAAAATAAATAGTTAGGTGCCATGCAAAAAATGTCAAAATAAATGATCGTATTACAATGAATTATAAAAAAAAAAAGTCAAAATGTCTAACTAAATTATAACAATACCTACAATAAATAAATAATTATCATGCAATTAAAACTATCATACTTCAAGGCAAGGGCCGGATTAAAGGAGGAAAATAGAGTTGAAAGTTTATATGAAAATCTACGCGTACGAAGTAGCGGGCAAGAGCACTAGTGATAATATAATTGTTTTTTTTTTCATTCCCCTTTAAGAAAATCTGATCTAGCGCAACTTAAATAAAATAAAAATATATACTCAACAAAGTTTAATTGCTGCAGCATTTTTTAATTTTACTGTTGCAATGTCATTGGGGAAGAGGAGTTCTTGAGTTAACCGATGGGGAAGAAAGGTTCTTGAGTGGATACCACGAACCGGAAGACGCAGCGTAGGTAGATTTATAATATTAGAATAGATATATTATACAGTGTAGATGTAGAAAAAATAACCACATAAACCTAGGTGGCCAATGATTTTCACCAAAGAGCTTTTATTGAAATTAGTCGTCAATTGGAAGACGCATCGTAGGTAGGCCTCCCACTAGTTGGACCGACGACATTGTGAGAGTCGCGGGCATCCAGTGGATGCAGATGGCAGGATGTCGTTCAGTGTGGAGGTTAAAGGGGGAGGCCTATGTTCAGCAGTAGACGTCTTCTGGCTGATAATGATGATGTAACACTTATTATAGAAATCTCAAACGGTTTCATAGTTTTGTAAGTATAGTAATGCTAGATACAACACGATTTAGAATTAGCAAAGAGTACTGAATAGTTCTTCTGGCTGATGATGATGAGGTGGCGCTTGGCCACCGTTGTTCGTACCTCGAGTCCTGTAAGCAACATGTCCTCAGTTTTGTTCTGCCGCGTGACTCGCTTAGGGCTCGGCGGCCGTTTCCGTCTTAACTCCCGGCGCTCCACCTCCGGCGATGGCGACCGGGAATCCACCACGAAGATGGGCTGACTCTCAATCTGAAAACGATCGTTCTAATGATTAGAATCTAATCTATATAACATATAAAACTAGCTACGGCCCGCGGTTTCACCCGCGTGGATGATGATGAAAAGTAGCCTATGTGTTAATCCAGGACATAACAAATGTATATTCCAAATTTCATCCAAATCCATTCAGCCGTTTCTGCGTGATTGAGTAACAAACATCCATCCAACCATACATCCAAACTTTCACATTTATGATATTAGTGTGATAGTGTGATGTTATGTGATTAGTGTGAAGTGTGATTAACCCCTATTTCTCCTGGTCACGCTATAACTTGAGAACGGCTTCACCGTTTTTTTTTAAAATGTTTTCTAACACTTCGTAGAAGGTATTTAAAAACGGCTGGACAGGTTTGGATGAAATTTTGTGTTCCTGGAGTGGATCATAGTAGCGAGGCCGAAGGCCAAACTTACACCCGTGCGAATCCGGGGCAGGTCAAAGTCAAATCAAATATTTGTGGTAGTTCAGGTAAGGTTTAAGCAGTGAGTAAACGGCTGGACCGATTTCGATGAAATTTTGTGTTCCTGGAGTGGATCATAGTAGCGAGGCCGAAGGCCAAACTTACACCCGCGCGAATCCGGGGCAGGTCAAAGTCAAATCAAATATTTGTGGTAGTTCAGGTAAGGTTTAAGCAGTGAGTAAACGGCTGGACCGATTTCGATAAAATTTTGTGTTCCTGGAGCGGTCATAGTTCCTAGGCCAAAGGCCAAGCCCTACGCGTACAAAGTAGCGGGTATCAGCTAGTATATAATAAAACCTAATTAAGTCTTTATATAAATAGAAAATAAAGGCTGGAGCACCATATACCACATACAGACGCTCCGCCAGATAATACAGAAGACTGAGGAGTATAATCGGCCATTATGTCTAGCGTTTGTGGACTATGAAAAAGCCTTCGATTCAATCGAGACCTGAGCAGTGTTGCAGTCCCTCCAGCGTTGTCATATTGACTATAGGTATATCGAAGTGCTGAAGTGTTTGTATAGAAACGCCACCATGTCGATCCGATTACAGGACGAGAGCATGGAACCAATCCAATTGCAGAAAGGCGTGAGACAGGGAGATGTTATCTCTCCGAAACTGTTCACGAACGCATTGGAGGACGTTTTCAAGCTTTTGGACTGGAACGGATTGAGCATCACATTAATGGCGAATACATCACTCACTTATCATGGCAGAGTCGCTGGAGGACCTCAATATAATACTCGGCGACCTCAGTAGCCTTTCCCAACAGATGGGTCTTAAAATGAACATGGATAAGACAAAAATCATGTACAATGTCCATGTTGTACCCGTGCCGGTCAATGTTGGGAACGATACTCTCGAAGTTGTTGACCATTACAACTATCTTGGACAGATTGTTCAGTTAGGTAAGTCCAACTTAGGCAAAGAGGTCGCCCGAAGAATCCAACTCGGATGGGCAGCGTTCGGGAAATTGCGTGAAATCTTCTCGTCCAAGATACCACAGTGCCTAAAGACAAAGGTCTTTGACCAGTGTATGTTGCCAGTGATGACATATGGTACTGAGACGTGGTCCTTAACTGTTGGTCTTTTGGAAAAACTCAGAGTCACACAACGGGCAATGGTCTGGAGAGCTATGCTCGGAGTTTCTTTACGCGATAAAATTCGAAACATAGATATTCGCCAAAGAACCAGGGTCACCGACATAGCTATTAAAATCTGCAAGTTGAAGTGGCAATGGGCAGGCCACATCGCTCGAAGAACTGATAAGCGATGGGGAAGAAAGGTTCTTGAGTGGAGACCGCGAACCGGAAGGCGCAGCGTAGGTAGGCCTCCCACTAGATGGACCGACAACATTGTGAGAGTCGCGGGCATCCGGTGGATGCAGATGGCAGGATGTCGTTCAGTGTGGAGGTTCAAGGGGGAGGCCTATGTTCAGCAGTGGACGTCTTCTGGCTGATGATGATGATGATAAATAGAAAATAATTTTATTTAGTCACTAGAGGCCTTACTTAAAAACGTTACTCAAGTTGACAAGTTGAGACAGCATTTTAAAACATAGATCAACTTGAGTAACGTTTTTAAGTAAGGCCCTAGTTTGTAATAGATGAAGCACCAGTCAACAATCCTATTACCTACCTCAATTTTAACATCAGTTTCAGGTTCCTTCTTGGCCTTGGACTTTGGTCTGGGTTTCCTGGTCGCCTGCTTGACGAGGGGCTCTGCTTCGTCTGAGTCACTGTTCAGGGGCTCCGTGACGCCCAGGATGCAGTCCGGCTCAGCCTGCAATCAAGACATCACATAGTTACCTAACACTTCATTCGCACTTATGAAGAGACTAGCTGACCCGTGCGATGTCACATGCTAACCTACAGGGATCTTATTTTATAATTTTTTTACCGACTTCGAAAAACGAGGAGTTTACCAAATCAACTGTTTTTTAAAAACCTTTGGTACCTCAGAAGAAATGCTTGAATTGCTGAATGCTCATTACATCGGCCTCCGGCTCATATTTCAATACACATCAACGGCAACAAATCCCTGGCAGACTAAGCTCCTTAGTCTTGAGCATCGGCGCAAAGTTGCCAGTCTATCAGTTTTTTATTGGATACATTTCAGAGATTGTGCATCGGATCTGCATGATCTTATACCCTCCTGCCCATTTTTCTATCGGACTGCCAGAGCGGTCACGAAGAATCGGCACCGCTTTATGGTTGATATTCTGAAAACCCGTACGAAGCGCTTTGATTCTACTGTTATTGTCCGTACTGCTAGTCTGTGGAATGCGCTGCCTGAGTGGGTGTTCCCCGATAGTTACAATCTAGGTGTCTTCAAATCACGAGTGAATCGGCTTCTTCTAGGCAATCGTGCTCCATCGTAGACCGCATCATCGCTTATCATCAGGCGTGTTGGCAGTCAAACGCAAGCCTATTAACGGATTTTTAAAAAAACTACACACCATTACGTAGTCCTTTTGTGTCAAAATGAAGCTATTTAAGATTACAAGTCAGCTAGACAACTAGGCCGTAAAAGACTCGATGAAATTTGACAACTACGCAACAGCTAGGTACGATTAATACAATCATTTTCGAATGGTTCAAATGAGATTGACTCTAGGACGTTTTAAAATCTTATCGCCTTACAACATCCTTGGATTGACTGAAAAAACTGATTTACAATGTCACAGTTATTTCAAAATTTAAAACATACCTTCTGTCCTCAGAAACAAGAAAGCACTGCTGCTTTCACTGACTTGTTCCGTGTTTTGCAGAGTAACTTTCGACTGGGTGAACCGATTTTGATGATTGTTTTTTATTTGAAAGCTGGTGCTTCCCGTGTCAGCACACGTCAACAGTCCCATTTCAGTTTAGTCCAGTTCTGACATTTTAATGAAGTCTGATTTTTGTGTTGATAATTATCCAATAAACTTATTATATTTACTTAAATTCTTCATCATAGCTATATGTTTCAACGATATAAACAACAGTCATCTACCTTATTAAGTTTGCTACCGCAATGAAGTTCCAAACGCTCTCGTTTTGAACTGTCAAAGTAACACTAGCTTGTGTTGTGCACATTTGTCAAGAGAACATAGTGTCAGAAAACACTTTTGATTCATTAGAGGCATTTTGTATTTTGTTACAGGCTTACAGCATGTTATGTGGCATGTAGGACGCTCGGTAGCCTGCTTTTTTATGCCATTGGTCGCAAACAAACAGACAGGCCGCCTGATGGTAAGCAGTCACCGTCACCTATGGATACTTGTAACACCAGAGGCATCATAAATACGTTGCCGACTCTTAAAGAATCTATTAACTCGCCTTTTGAAGAGCCCCATGTTATAGCTTCTTGGAAACACCACTGTTGTATATAACTAGTGTGTACCTTTAGCACGCCTAGCACGGGCCGTGGACAGATTGTCTTTCCACCGTTTTTATCCCGCTAGAAAGAGACAAACGTATCCATATTCTAGCTCTGTCACGTCTACGCGCAGATAAAAACGGCAGAAAGACAATTTTTCCACGGCCCGTGCTAGGCCTGCAGTACTTATTTGTAACATTTAATATTGTGATGAGGGTACCCACATTATAGTAATAAATAGCAATAAAGTTAGTTTGTTTTCGATTCAACTTAATGGCGTTTACTTTAACCATGAAAAGTAGCTCATTCTACATTTAGCAGGTGTGAGGCAAGATCTTGTTAATCGCACAATGTACGATTTCCACTGATTTACGATATGTGGATGAAATTTCAGGCGGCGCCAGTAAGGTAATGGTCTTTCTGAACACCGGGTGGCTGAACTAGGTCCAACCGGTTCACAAAGTGGGCCAAAAATTCTAGCTACTGAACCTGCCCTCCCCCTCCAAGTAAAGCACATATAGCAGCTAATAAATAGATACATAAAATAAATAAATATCTGGGACATTATTGCACACATGGTCATCTTACCCCAAACTAAGCTAAGCTTGTAATATGGCTGCCAGAGATAGAAAAAACAATAAATAGAAACTCTTTATTGTGTACACCTGAAATAAAAATTACACTTACGAGCTAGTGCCAGAAGTGGCGGCCTTATCGCTAAAAGTGATCTCTTCCAGGCAACCATTATAGGCTAATAACTATAAAAGAACTTACAGTTTTCTGTAACATTTGTAGAGGTAAACCAAGCCTCAACCTGGTTGTTTTATTGGTTTCCAGACACATTTTCCGGAACTCGAAGAAGTCCTGGATCTTATCAACACACAGCTCGCATATTAGTGGCGGCATTCTGTCGTTTAGATTAACCTGAAAGTAAATTTGTTTACGTTAAAACTGGCCCTCAAGCTGGACTGCCGGATCTTGGAAACATGATTGGATAGGTAAAACTTGACTCGTTCTAGATTTTCACTAGTAAAAGCAGCGCTATGAAGATATTTTTATTTGAAGTTACATTATAATACCTCTATTTGTACGCATTCTCTGATTTTTTGCTTCAATTCTATTTCTTCGTCTTCTACATCCACGATGCTTTGAATAATTGGCATTTTATAACCAGCACCGACGCCGCATAAACGACAGGCGCAGTAAATCTCATAAATATCTTTGTTCATAGTTACAATTCAATTATTACAGTTTTAAACAGAAAATTATATTAGAAAAGCAGAATTGATGACAACTTTCGTCGGACTTATATTTTATTTCTTTGACAACAAAACAACGAAACATGAACGAAACGAAACGAAGTCAACCAAACCAACGAATGTCAAATCAAATTGTCAAAGACGCAAGACGGACGACAAGAACGTGGGAGCGTTCCCTTTCGCTATTAACGAAAAACACCAATCACAACTCCACAAGGAATTTCCTTGCAACTCCATAAACCAACATACGAGCCTGACCTACCTGACAGAGATTATGTCGGGGAGGAAGAGAGAGATTTTCTCGAGCTCTCCCGTTGGTTAGACGGCAGTTCGTCAGCCAAGTTGAAAGGTCTGTTACGGCTGTTACGGCTCTACGACCGACTAACAACGATCAAAACTACGTAAAAGAAGAGCTTCTGTAAAGTCTTCTGTACTTTACTGCTTTAGAGGCAATTCGCAATACATAAAGACCAGCATGGCTAGCATGCGCACCGCGACAATATCTTGTCGTCACTATGTCGAGCGAGAACGTGACAATTTGCCCACAGTTTTATATACGCCTGTCTCGCTTAGGCACGATAATAGAGACGACTAAATTTTGTCGCGGTGCGTATGCTAACCCTGCTGATAAAAACAGTGAAATACGGAAGACGAGGCGGTATAGCTTTAGCCTGCTCAGATATCGGTGAATAATACTTTTTTTTTTTTTTATATATTTGTTTGTTTGTTTGCAACAATTAACATAGACAATTCTCTCTCTAACGGTTTGTAAGTTGCACGTTATTTCGTGGTCTCCTAACTAGCTAGTTTTAGTATATCTGTGTTTGTAATATGTATGGTATAGCGTTACATTCTCTTTCTTTGTTTATATACCTATTATATATCGTCAATTTTAATTTAATTAAAACATCGTCACGGCAGACGAAACTACATTTTGTTTTTTCGTCTACCTAGTCTATGGTCACAGGAATACTACGACTACGGGACTAGCGGACTAGGGGAATATGATTATATTTATAACCTGTTTCAGATCTCGGAAACATATTCTGGGCATTATATCCAATAATTCCATAATGAGAAGTATGGTTTAAGCCCATTATAATTAGACTCTAGACACTAGACACTATCTCATTATAATTAGTTAACATTAAACCAAGTGAAGTGAATATTGAATAGGTAACAAGGAATATACTACTCTCTAACGAGAGATAGGTAATATGTCCGAGACATCCATACCGGCGTCAGACTGTGGTAAGTTGAATATAAAAATTTATATTATAATAATGATATAGCGAGATTAGCGAGCACCCTGAAAGTGTCAAAATACGCCCAAGCTATTACGGGCGTATTAAAGGGTCTCGACTGGGAATTGTTTACGAGAAAATTGACAGACAAGCTACCTTCGGCCTATGGCGGAGGCTGTGTGACATCTTTTTAACCAGCCCCTTGTTATTAATGGAGTAATGCTTCGAGCTGATATTTAGCAGAGAGCCATCCCACAGATGACTGCAGTATTCCATTCAGGATCGGAAAGATTAAGCATTTGAGCAGATGTAAAATACTGCCCAACCTTGGATAGAATACCATGCTTTTTAGCAGCAATTTTGGCTCATGAAAACTAATATAGGTAGTAATTAACATGTTTCTTTTAGTAATTAAGACAAAAATTATAACTAATCTAAAATATAATTTTGACAACATTCTAACATAGACATAATTCCTTGTTTAACTTAAACAAAAACTTACTAATAACTAATAAAAACTAACATTTGTATGCCATACCTGGCAAGGACATGAGATACTTTATATTATGTATGTGTACCTACCATGTCCTGACAAATAAATAATTTGATTTGATTTAAAGCGACCAAAGTTTAGGGAAGAAGATATTTGTAGTCCGAGGAGTTCTAGCCGATCACTAAACGGAACTGGCACTCCTTGGAGTACTGGAGTGGCCGAAATCATGGTCCGTTTAGCAGAGAATGCACAAGCTTGAATCTTTGTTGCATTAAACTCAAATTAGCAGCATCCCATTGGGACACTGCTTCAAGAGTTGAGTTTGTGCGACAAATCATCGCCTCTCTCTGAGCCTGCGTATCAGAAGCCTGTGCTCGCACGCTGGAGAGGTATCGTTCCACAACTGTGCTATCATCTGCATAACCAAAGATGCCTGCCAGTCTGTTGTTGTATTCCAATTTATTTTGCTGGTCTGTTTCTGTGTGGAGACTTACCAGATTTCCTGTTTCCTTAGTTGTAAGAGCAGGGTGACAGACAGGAATAATCCTGGATTAGTCCTGATGACAATTCATTAATATGGTAAGACAGAGCTGGTCTGATGATGGATCGAAAAGGAACGGAACCCTGTATACATTTGAAATTATTTTATTTTTTATTATTCGAAGTTGTTGAAAACTGAAGTGACAGAAATGAGTCTTATTCTGATGCTCTATGCTAATTCTAATTTATAAGATTACCCACAGAAAAGATTTTTTTTGTTTAAATTAGAATGGCTGTCAAGGCATTTTTGTAAGAAATTTGTTGTAGCCAGTTGTACGGTTCGCGCAAAATTTTATGAGCCCTCTGAAGTTAGGCCCGTGGCTGCGCAGTACGCATATAGGTATCCGAGGGACGGGACAGGGCGTGGGGAGGCCTCGGGCCTAACTTCAGAGGGCTCATAAAGTTTTCCGCGAACCGTACCCATATAAACCCATAGCAACCGTGACGCGTAGTTCGAAGCGTTGACATAAATAAGAACGGATATTTTTATTCGTGTCACAATATCTGGCGACAGATTTTCCTTCTCATTTCCGTTCTATTTACTTCTCTTTTCTGTGAGATTTCTGATGCTAGTCGTGCAATGAATTACTTATCTACAATGTATGATTTTTGCAATCTTCTGAAATCACTTATGCCACTTTGGAAACCATGTTAGAAACTAGTTCCCAATAGTAACATTCTTCTTTCGTAACTGGTTTCCAAAAAAGGATTGTTTGTTTTTCTATATATATTTTTCTAATCATATGACTAGTTTAAATTTAAATGTACCTACCTATGGACCGGCCGCATACCTCAGGGTTCGTTTGCGACGCTACAGGGAATTATGTGGATACACCAATATGTCGTCTTCAGACAGTAAAATGTTTCAGGTCCTGGTGCACAAACTGATGGTGAAGGTTCAGATTCTGTTACAAATGATGAAGAGTCTACAAATGTCCCACCAAATATTGAAACTAATACAAATGTCACAGAACTAATTTCAAAGCGTACTATTGAAAAAAAAATACATCAGGAAACAGGTAAGTTAAGCAATAATCGGCCAAGTGCGAGTCGGACTCGCGCACAAAGGGTTCCGTACCATTATCTATAAAAACGGCAAACAATTCACGTTTGTTGTATGGGAGCCCCCTTAAATATTTATTTTATCATATTTTTTTTGTATTTGTTGTTATAGCGGCATCAGAAATACATCATGTGTGAAAGTTTCAACTGTAACTATCACGGTTCATGAGATACAGTCTGGTGACAGACGGATAGGCAGACAGACAGACGGACAGACAGCGGAGTCTTAGTATTGTAATAGGGTCTTGTTTTACCCTTAGGATACGGAACCCGAATATAAATAAAATGGTGCGCTTGTTCCCAAGAAGCGAAATCCGCGCTCTTTCGCCCGTGTCAGCAGATTCCACCTAATGGACTGATAATAAGAATCAGCATCATTTTGAAACTTTAAGTCTACCATGATATATCAGATATGACCCATCTTTAGTTAGTAGCCAGTAGCAGTTTCTATATTTATTCTTATTGAATTGTTGTTATACACATAATTTTTTTCAGGTACATTAGAAGCGTTTAAATCTAGTGCCACTTTATTCGGAGTGCCTAGCATTAGTGACATTCCATCTGGTGTGCCCATACCTGGATTTTCATTCGGAGTCCCTAGCACTATTGACATTCCACCTGATGCATTCAAACCCGGCTGTTCATTTGGAGTCCCTGCCAGTAGTAACATTCCATCTGATGAGTCCCAACCTGGTTTTTCATATGGAGTCCCTAGCTCTAGTGACATTCTTCCTAATGCGTCCAAACCAGGGACTCCTAGCGCTGGTAACATTCTATCTGGTGCGTTCAAACCTGACTTTTCATATGGAGTCCCTAGCCTTAGTAACGTGCTATCTGGTGTGTTCAAACCCGGCTTTTCATTTGGAGTCCCTAGCTCTAGTAACGTGCCGTCTGGTGTGTTCAAACCTGGCTTTTCATTCGGAGTCCCTAACACCAAAGATATTCCATCTGATGCATCCAAACCTGGCTTTTCATTCGGAGTGCCTAGCACTAGTGGCATTCTTCCTAATGCGTCCAAACCTGGCTCTTCATTCGGAGTGCCTATCACTAGTTGTTTATTTGGTACGTTTAACACTAGTGGTCGCAATAAAAGCTTGAGGTTTGGCCTGAGCACCTCGGTTGAAGCAGGATTCTTTCCTAACGCCCAACAAAGTAGTACTGTTGAAAGTAATGGAAATGGACCTGACGGTAGGTGAATTATTTTATATTCACTACTTTAATACACTACCTAAGACGTTAGCTTGTTTTTTTTTGTTATTTATTAACAGTACGTCGTTTTGTTCCTGCAGATTGGGTTATTGGCACTAGTTTCGTCAAGTACCATCCTGTGATGTACATAGACATAGATGAAAATGATGGCGTCAAGCACCACACCGCCGTGCTGTGTCATTGTATTAATCTCATGAAGGTAAGTTTATGATCTAAGTCTAAGGTTGCCTGGAAGAGATCGCTTATAGCAATAAGGCTGCCAATTGTTTCACTTGTTTTTAAGTTGTATGTCGTTTTTGGTGTGAACAATAAAGAGTTATCTATCTATCTATGATCGAGAAAAACGTAAGTCTCAGTCGATTTGCTCTCTATGGGAGCAAAATAATGATAATCAATGATGAACATGTGACGTTTCATTGAATAGGTCTTTAAAATGAACGTGAGGTTTGGTACATAATTTTTTGTACAGGTGTACTGTTTTCGTAATATGATATGTCAATTACGTTGTCGGGTTTTTAAATTATACAAGCTGTAATTTGTTTTAATTTGCTTTTAATTAAATGATGCTCATAATTTTTATTTTGACGTCCATATTGAAAACATTAGGATACCAGCTGCGCCTGGATTACTCCTTATAACATAAGCTATCTGCCAGTTAAAGTCTCATCAAAATAGGTCCAGCGTTTTGATGTCCATAAGTCCATAGGGAATATACATACACACATAGTAATTTTTAAACTTTCGCGATTCGAACACATGTTTTCATATTTATCGGGACTTATCGCGCACTATTAGATATACACATAGTCTTTTATATATAAGAAGAATGGGTATTGAATATTGTCTTGTCACTAGAACTAAAGAAGTATTCAAAATTTCAGCAAAATCGATTATGAGGAACTGTTTCTAATTCAGCTTGCATGACTGGACTTAAACAAATTAACAAACATTGCAAGTTAAATAAAATCTTGTAAAAATATAAATTTGTTTGATTCATTATAGTTTCATTGCTCGTAAAATTTGTTTTCTATTACATACTTATGAACATTATACTTTCCGTGTTAGTGTATTTGGTCGTACAAATCAAATTTCGGGGAAAGGGACATTTCGGAAAAGAAACATTATGAAACCGAGGGGAAAGGGACATTTCGGAAAAGAAACATAATGGAACCGAAGGGCATTCTGGGAAAAGGAACAATTTGCATTTGAATGGTTGACAGCGGTACTATAACACAAGAATTAAATTTTAAGTACATATCTTTCTTTTAACAGAATTACGAATCTAAATCGCTCGAAGAGCTCCGCTTCGAAGACTACGAGTTGGGAAGAGGTATAACGCTGACATTTCTAATATAAATATATTATAATATATTATATATTCCCATATGCAGGGTTCTAAGGAAAGGATATCCTAAGTAAAAAATACTTTAATGTGTCCAATGTAATTCGTATATCTTCAAAGTTTCAATAGAAAATAACTGGCTTAGTACGTGTCAAGACACGCATATAGTAGTCGTGGTCGGGGACCCTCCATCTACAATAAATTGCCCGGTGACATAGTAAGCGTAGCTTCCACCGCGATATAAGGATTTAAAGATTTTTTTATTGCTTAAAAAGTAACACCTTAAAATAATATTTTACTATTGGTCCCCACACTAGGACAAAGCCTGTCTCGTGGGGGCCTTAAAACAAATTAACAAAAAATAATATACTTGAGCTATGTTACGAAAATATGACAAGAGCTCACAAATGACAAAAAATTAAAACATTACATTAAGAAATAATTTTAAGAAAGTTTTCAGTATCATCATAAGATAAGGATGGAAGCCACTTTTGAACAATGTGATATTTAAAAATAAATTGAAGATGTGTTGCGAACACCCGTTTTATACATTGGACGAATATGAAAAATATAATTAAATAACAATGTCAGTTAGTGTGGTACTAACAATGTGTTAGTTTTTCTAATGTTTAGATTAAAATTGACTATGCATGATTTAATTTAATTTATTAAAAAAATAATTTTATAATTTAATTTAAATAATAATTAATTTACAAACATTTATTATATATTTAAAACGAATTAAAAAATAAATATTAACCGACCTGTAGCTTTGCTACGAATAAATATTTAATTTCATTTCGTAGTGTTCTGTTTTCCGTATCTAAGTCATATAACTGTGGTCACAATCATACCTCAGAAATTGGTGGTTACAGAAAAATTCGAATTAAGAAAATCAAATTTCAGAGGTGCGTCATACCAACATAAAACACATACTTTTTTGTTTAGTGAAAAAGAAAACTACTTGAAAAACATAAATAAATAAATAAATATCTGGGACATTATTGCACACATGGTCATCCGACCCCAAACTAAGCAAAGCTTGTAATATGGCAGCCAGAGACTGATATACATAAATATATATTTTTAAATACATACTTAAATAGATATTAACACCCAGACATAGAACAAATGTTTTTTATATATATTATATATATATATATATATATAGAATAGATCTACGTTTGGCCACCAACTCTCCTGATGGTAAGCGACGGTGTGGCCGAGGATGGAACACGTAGATCTAGAAGAAATATATTCACTCTAGCTTTGAAGATGTCTAGATTGTAGTTCTCAGGAAACAAGGAGGACGGCAGGGAGTTCCATTCTTGGACAGTACGTATCATAAAACACGACCCAAATCGTTGTGTATGAATCTTTGTTGCAGCGCCCCTCGTTTGTGTTCGTGTGAGTTTGTCTGTGTGTGTGTGTGTGTGTGTGTGTGTCTCGACTCTAACCGCGCGTGCATGTGTGCGTGATGACTATGAGACCACTTCGACCGTCTAATTATTCTGGTTCTGAAACTACGAATCATTATTCTTGTTCTGTAACTACGAATCATTATTCTTGTTCTGAAACTACGAATCGCTCTGCAGGCCAGTCTGAACTTGGAACTTGGCTCGTGAAATACGAACCTGTGGACGACACAGAAGTGCAATACAATAGTCCAAACTCTTTGAGGACGTTACGCATGAAGATTTGCTGTATTACTGCTATGAAGGTAAAGAGCTATGATAGCCGAGCGGAAGCTTATGTTTTAAATGAAATTGAATATTACATTGTTATCCCAGGGGTGAAAGGAACTTATTTAGCCCCGAGACGGTATGCGAGGGCTGGCGCTATTAGTTCGAGGGACTAAATAAGTATTTAACCCCGAGGTAAATACTGGGCTTTTCATTACAAATACAAGGAAACTACAAATAAAAACATGAACTGACACTGGCAAATGCACGAGAAGTGCGGGACCACTGCGATATCCTCTAATATATATAATATTAATCTGATAATATATTAATAATCCTCTGAGAAAAAAAAGTTGGAACAATGGTTCAACACAAATGTAAAAATAGAACCAGTTTTTTTTTTATAATTTGACTGTCTGTCAGTTGTCAACTGTCACTGTCAGTTGAAAGTGATTCTCCCTAGGGCTGAAATGTATTACTTTCAACCCGCTCCTTAGGCAACTTCAGGCCTACTTTCCGAGTATGAGTTATTGCATTATGTCTAGGTTTTACCACTTATAAGCAATGCTAGTTAGGTACTACATATATCCATAAGGCTAAATATATACAGGGTGTTTGGTAGAGGGTCCGACAAATCAAATGAGCGTGTTCGGGGGCCCATTTGGAGAATACAAGTTGGCCAAAAAAAATCCCTGACCCCCCTAATTTTTTTAAAGGTTTTTTTTGTGAATTTTCCCATTTTCACCGAAATTGTACCTATTTACCTCCATAACATTTGTAAAATCTGTTTTAGACCGGATGTTTTTACTTGAATTTGGTCTCTAATACACCTTCAGGCCACGCAAAGCAAAATTGGATACAAAACAAAGCTAACTGATTTAGAGCTCATAGAGTGAAAAAATGAAAATAAAAATTACCTCATAGTTCAACTTTCACAGTGATCTAAAAAAAAAACACTAGCAATTCGGGAGGTAATATGCATTTAAAAACTTCTCTATTTATTACTTATTACAATGACATACTAAGTTGGTATAAAACTTACCAACTTGTTGAATAAATGAGGCAGAAGGGAAAATTCAAACATCAGAAATAAATACAATTATTTATTTAATTAAAATTTTGTTCGAACACAGCTCCTCTGTTATGAATACACGCCCGGCATCTACGGCGTATTTCTTTTGTAGTCGTGTTCAGCGTCATTTCTACTTTCATTTTTGAAAAAGCATCCCCAATTCTCGTCACCAATTCTTCTTTTGTGTTTATTTCAACTTCGTACACCAACTCTTTAGCACGTCCCCAAAAATCGAGTGGTGTTAGGTCTGGGGAACGTGCGGGCCATTCAATTGGGCCACCTCTCCCAATCCATGAATTGGGGAAAACGTTGTCTAGGTACTCGCGTACTATGTTCCGGTAGTGAGCCGGGCAGCCGTCATGTTGAAATACAACTGCCCGGTCATCTTCAAAAATCGGCAGGTCACTCATTAATTCCGGTAGGTCATTCATTAAAAATTCTAGGTAATTTTCCCCATTCAGTGTATCTGGGAGATAATGGGGTCCTATGAGGTCTCTCCCAATGACACCTGCCCATACGTTGACCGAAAACTTATGTTGGTGTGAGGCCTCTCTAGTCGCGCGAGGATTTTGCGATTCCCATCTGTGGAGATTATGTTGGTTAAAGATGCCCTCTCTCGTGAATTTAGATTCATCCGTCCAGAGAATGGTCTTCAGGAATTCGTCATTATCTACGTCCGTATGTAAAAGAAAACGGCAAAACCGCAAACGCCGCTCTTGGTCCCCTTCTACTAAACCTGAAACCAAAACAAAACCGTTTGAGAACATGAGATGGGCAACTTGTACGGCAATTATTATTATTATTGTAGAGTTCGATACACCACCGAAGTCATAATAATAAAAAAATTACAATCCACTATTCAAGAGAATTTGAGCAAAGCCCATTGTCCAGTAAACAATTTATGTAAGGTTCGTATTTTAAATGAGCAATCAGGAGCTCTAATATTTTGACGCGTGAGATATTATCTAGGTCATTATCTCTCTCTCGTTTCAAAAGTCATAAGAGTGAGAGTGATCAAAATAATCTCAAGCGTCAGAATCTAGAACACAGTTTAGAGTTAATGTCATAAATTAAATTTACCTTGCACCGGAGTGTAGTGAAAAGGATGCCTTCCGTCTGCATTGACTACTGACCAAACTTTCCATGTCGAAACTCCCAAGTCACGGGCCACTTTTCTAATGCTGGTGGTGGGATCCACATCGAACTCTTGTAGAATACTTTCATCTACAACAACACGATGCTGTCTAGCATTGAGTCGTGGTTCCCTAAAATGTAGGGTGCCGGTTTCCCGCAGTCTCCGGAAAGTATTTGAGAATGTGGTGTGATGTGGTACATGTCTGTTGGGATACGACTCTCTGTACATTCTTTGGGCTGCACGTGAGTTCCCATCAGCTCGGCCATAGGCAAAAACCATGTCGGCGTATTCTTCGTTACTAAACTCCGTCATGTCGGCGCAGAAAGAATCAGCAACAACAGTCAACGTCAACAAAAACAACAGTAACAACGGTAACAGTCAACAACGGTAACAGTCAACAACGGTAACAGTCAACAACGGTAACAGAACAACGGTAACAGACAACAACGGTAACAATCAACAAGGTAACAATTTAACAAATCAAAACAGAAAACAGAAACCGTTGGGTTATTCGTACACGCGTCAAACAGTGATAGCAGTCAAAGCTCGACTGATAATCAGTCACACTGATTTTATTGGTTAGACAACTGGTAGCTTAAAGCCTTAGCACGCTGCCTCTGCATTCTTGGAGAGACGGAGAAAGAAGAACTAATAACAATGGTTTTATACCTGCTCGTCGTAATTGGTCCCTTACTTTACGTAGATGACACATTTTTTTATTTCTAGAGTTGTTACTTAGAATCCTATTTTAACTCAATAAGCTGGTAAGTATTATACCAATTTAGTATGTCATTGTAATAAGTAATAAATAGAGAAGTTTTTAAATGCATATTACCTCCCGAATTGCTAGTGTTTTTTTTTTAGATCACTGTGAAAGTTGAACTATGAGGTAATTTTTATTTTCATTTTTTCACTCTATGAGCTCTAAATCAGTTAGTTAGCTTTGTTTTGTAACCAATTTTGCTTTGCGTGGCCTGAAGGTGTATTAGAGACCAAATTCAAGTAAAAACATCCGGTCTAAAACAGATTTTACAAATGTTATGGAGGTAAATAGGTACAATTTCGGTGAAAATGGGAAAATTCACAAAAAAAACCTTTAAAAAAATTAGGGGGGTCAGGGATTTTTTTTGGCCAACTTGTATTCTCCAAATGGGCCCCCGAACACGCTCATTTGATTTGTCGGACCCTCTACCAAACACCCTGTATAGTATTAAAGTTGCAAACCATGGCGCTTACGCAGTCGTGCGTTTCGCTACATCTATATTTTTTTTTTTAATTTGTTTTTTTTTTTTTTTTAAAGTATAGCTGTAATGTATAATGTTACTTTACGTCTGTCATATAGGCATGATGACTAATATTTTCTTATTACATCATAAAAAAGCTGATCATCAATAGAGCATATCAACGAAAACAAAATTTAAATTACATAGTTCAAAAATAAATAATTTCTAAGTATTTTAATTTCATGCTAGACAGAGAGCGCACTATACTGAGCTATGACGTCAAGCCTCAGGCGCGGCATACAAATGCTATACTAACACACACTTTGCGAGAAAGGGATGGATCATCCCCTCTCTATCCCCACCTAAAACTTTAAACGCTCATATCTCAGAGATTAATCAGCTGATTCAATTTATTTTTTCAGTATGTTAAAGTATTTAGTTATATTCATCGCTAAGCCTGTTATTTGTAATAAATTAAACATAAGGCCGCATGTCTATTACGAAATCCATATATTAATATAAAATCCATATATTATTCATTAAGATATCGTACTTTTTAACTGACTTCCAAAAAGAAGGAGTGAACTTTCGACTGGGTGAACCGATTTTGAAGATTCTTTTTTTATTTGAAAGCTGGTGCTTCCCGTGTGGTCCCATTCAAATTTGGTCCAGGGGCCTTACACCTAGCTTCACTTTTGCGAGCCAACTTTTAGTAGGTACCTGATAGGTACCTAAAATTAACCAACTCATTTAAGCTGCATCGTTTAAAAGCGTCTAACTTGAATGAACGGAAATCCGTTTTACTATGCGTTTGTGCGTGAAAATAGCAAAGCTTGGCGGCTATCAAATAACTACCGCTTATCGTAGTTGATGGTACCGTTTAGACAAATAACACTTATGCGGGTCAACTTTTCGAGCTAGGGGTAAGGCCCCTGGTCTGATATATTTATGAAGTCGGTTTTTATATTGATAATTATTGATCTTTGAAGTAAATTTTATTTATTTGTTTTAAACTATCACGGTTGTTCACTGAAGTTATATGATTACTAGCCGTCCGCCCCGGCTTCGCATGGGTGTAAGCTTGGCCTTCGGCCTCGCTACAAAATATAATATAGCCTATGTCACCCGGGGATAGTATAGCTTCCCAACAGTGAAAGAATTTTTCAAATCGGTTCAGTAGTTTCGGAGCCTATTCATTACAAACATACAAACATACAAAAATAGGTACAAATCTTTCCTCTTTATAATATTAGTGTAGATTTACGGGATATTTACCGTGGTAAGGTTGTGGAAGGAGCTCCCGATATTTCGGCGCAGTTATCTTCCCGTGAACATGGTGCATGTTAATTAGTTAAAAATTACTTTTTGTCAACAGCATTACGAATCGAAATCACTCGAGGAGTTGCGTTTAGTGGATTACAGGGTTGGACGAAAAAGACAAGGTATGACAATAGAATTATTATTATAAAACAATACTCTTTAAAAACTAGCTTTTTATTATTCTTTTCAGCGAACCCTTCCAATTGGTGGTACAAGAAAATTTTGTCCGCCTAGCAATTTTTGTCTAAGGGCATTTATTAATTACGTGAGGCGTTTAGGGGGGGAGGGGGTCAAGCCGAATCTCACTCAATCTCACGTGGGGGAGAGAGGGGGGTCTCGGCAAATATCACGTAATATTTTTTCCCGCAAGAAATACTGTAAAATTGCAAAAAACTGGGCTAAATTAGGTAAAACATGTTTATAAATATTTTCTCCACTAAAATATTGTTAAATCCTATACTTACAACTTATTACATACTAATACGTTATATACAAAATACAAGAAAATACACATTTTAAAAAATCTCACGTGAGATTAGGGAGTGCGGGAGGGGGTCGAGCCAAATCTCATGACATCTCACCAAGGGGGAAGAAGAGATCGAAAAATCACCAAAACACCTCACGTAATTTATGGACGCCCCCTCAATATAACGACAAGTGAAGACACTGGACAAGTAATTCTTGAATAACCTCTACCTAAATACAAAACAAAAATCTTCTTTTAAAAAATTACCAAAATACTAAAACGTCCGGACTTTTATCGAAAAATCCGGATTTCGGTCAGTACTTTTTTAATGTTGATATGGTAACCCTAGTTTCAGTAGCATTTGTGTTTTTTTTGCAGGAGCTGGTGCGTCCAACCCTAGCGGGAGTAGTTTCGGCACACCTGACTTTCACTTATGTGTCTTCTGCGATTCAGATTCTACCAACTGTGTTTTTGGCAGAGCTGCAAGAAACCGCACATTTGTAGGCACAAGCACAAATTTACTCGATGCGTTTAACACTGTTAATGTGTCTGACACTAGGGGCAATAGCTTTGGCACTGTTGACTCTAACAGTGTTGGAGCACCCCCAACTACTACCACGACAACCGTTGGAATATTTGGCGCAACTAACAGTATTGGAGCACCCCTAACTAATACCAATACAAGCGGTGGAATATTTGGCGCAACTAACAGTGTTGGAGCACCCCCAACTACTACCACGACAACCGTTGGAATATTTGGCGCAACTAACAGTATTGGAGCACCCCTAACTAATACCAATACAAGCGGTGGAATATTTGGCGCAACTAACAGTGTTGGAGCACTCGCAACTACTACCACTACAAGCGGTGGAATATTTGGCGCAACTAACAGTATTGGAGCACCCCCAACTACTACCACTACAAGCGGTGGAATATTTGCCGCAAATAACAGTATTGGAGCACCTCTAACTACTACCACTACAAGCGGTGGAATATTTGGCGCAACTAACAGTATTGGAGCACCCCCAACTTTTAACACTCCAAGCGGTGGAATATTTGGCGCAACTAACAGTATTGGAGCACCTCTAACTACTACCACTACAAGCGGTGGAATATTTGGCGCAACTAACAGTATTGGAGCACCCCCAACTTTTAACACTCCAAGCGGTGGAATATTTGGCGCAACTAACAGTATTGGAGCACCCCCAACTTTTAACACTACAAGCGGTGGAATATTTGGCGCAACTAACAGTGTTGGAGCACCTCTAACTACTACCACTACCATCGGTGGAATATTTGGCGCAACTAACAGTATTGGAGCACCCCCAACTTTTAACACTCCAAGCGGTGGAATATTTGGCGCAACTAACAGTATTGGAGCACCTCTAACTACTACCACTACAAGCGGTGGAATATTTGGCGCAACTTACAATTTTGGAGCCCCTCTAACTACTACCACTACCAGCGGTGGAATATTTGGCGCAACTAACAGTATTGGAGCACCTCTAACTACTACCACTACCAGCGGTGGAATATTTGGCGCAACTAACAGTATTGGAGCACCTCTAACTACTACCACTACCCGCGGTGGATTATTTGGCGTAACTAACAGTATTGGAGCACCTCTAACTACTACCACTCCAAGCGGTGGAACATTTGGCGCAACTAACAGTATTGGAGCACCTCCAACTAGTACCACTCCAAGCGGTGGAATATTTGGCGTAACTAACAGTATTGGAGCACCTCTAACTACTACCACTACCCGCGGTGGATTATTTGGCGTAACTAACAGTATTGGAGCACCTCTAACTACTACCACTCCAAGCGGTGGAATATTTGGCGCAACTAACAGTATTGGAGCACCTCCAACTAGTACCACTCCAAGCGGTGGAATATTTGGCGCAACTAACAGTATTGGAGCACCTCCAACTAGTACCACTCCAAGCGGTGGAATATTTGGCGTAACTAACAGTGTTGGAGCACCTCTAACTGCTACCACTACAAGCGGTGGAATACTTGGCGCAACTAACAGTATTGAAGCACCCCCAACTACTACCACTCCAAGCGGTGGAATATTTGGCACAACTAACAGTATTGGAGCACCTCCAACTACTACCACTCCAAGCGGTGGAATATTTGGTGCATCTAATAGTAGTGAAACACCCCTATCTGCTACTATGCAATCAAGCGATGGAGTTTTTGGCATGACTAATACTAGCGGCAGAGTATGCATTGTAAAATCTGGTAAGTTTTATGTAATTAAACTTGTAAATTGTAAAACAAACCATATTATGGTTCCGTACCCAAAAGGTGTAAACAGGACCCTATTACTAAGCCTACGCTATCTGTCCGTCTGTCTGTCCGTCCTACCTATTAACGGCTGTATCTTTCGAATTGTGATAGACAGATAGTTGAAATTTTCACAGAATAAGATATGTTACGGCGGATTAACTAAGAAATAATAATTAAGGCAAATAGTAAAAACTAAAGGGGTATTTCAACAAACGAACAAACAAAGTAATTTATTTTGACAACATTTAGTTTGGGACTGTTTGTGATTTCTCTTATATATCATAATACTTATGATATATAACAAATAATTTAAAATAACATAAAAAGTTATAAAAATTTAGAATTTAAGTAATTATTATTTACCAATATTTATAGCCTAAGATAGAAAAGAAAAAAATAAATAAAGAACCCAACTCACAAAATAATAAAAATATATGTGCTATTGTTAATAGTCGGAGTAAAAGACTTAATCTTACGTTAGTAATTCCCGTATAATATAGGTAAACAAAAATAACGTGTGTTTGTATCTGGGGCCTTACCCCTGGCTCGAAAAGTTGACCCGCATAGGTGTTATTTGTCTAAACGGTACCATCAACTACGATAAGCGGTAGTTATTTGATAGCCGCCAAACTTGGCTATTTACACGCACACACGCATAGTAAAACGGATTTTCGTTCATTCAAGTTAGACGCTTTTAAACGATGCAGCTTAAATGAGTTGGTTAATTTTAGATACCTATCAGGTACCTACTTAAAGTTGGCTCGCAAAAGTGAAGCTAGGGGTAAGGCCCCTGGTATGGACAAACGGTAATACTCTCAAACTTGGCAAACGATAGTAACAACAAATAATCTATAATCTAATAAAGGCCAAGTCTGATTTGGTGACAATTTGGTTCATTACAAAGTTGAGCTAAGTAGGGCGCGGTTGGTATTTGGATGGGTGACCGCCTGGGCGCGATGTCTTTTTGCACTTTTTTGTGGTGTTACGGAAACCTCAGTGCGTGAGGCCAACTCGCACTTGGCCGGTTCATTTTTTTATTGAACAAATTAGTATCATGTCTCGTCAGCGCCATCTATGGATGGACGCAGAATTATTTTCCTCCAGCTATCAGAAAACCTTCCATGGGCTGTAAATTTTTATCTTGACTATCACCTTGCACACGCATATAGTATCTCCATGTGCAAAGAGGTTTGATTTTATACGTTTTTCCATGAGGCTAATGCACTGAGTTAAATGTTAGAATTTAGACTTAAAACCATTTATGTTTCCAGATGGTTCGGACTCAAATTTTGCAGCAGTTTCAAACCCATCCCAAGTTACGAACTCGAACTTTAGAGCATTTCCAAGCCCGGCGCTATTTACGAACTCGAACTTTGAAGCAGTTCCAAACCCATCCCAAGTTACGAATTCGAACTTTGAAGCAGTTCCAAACCCATCCCAAGTTACGAACTCGAACTTTAGAGCATTTTCAAGTCCGGCGCTATTTACGAACTCGAACTTTGAAGCAGTTCCAAACCCATCCCAAGTTACGAACTCGAACTTAGAGCATTTCCAAGCCCGGCGCTATTTACGAACTCGAACTTTGAAGCAGGTTCAAACCCATCGCAAGTTACGAGCTCAAACTTTGAAGCAGTTCGAAGCCAGTTACATGTTTCTAACTCGAACTTTGGAGCAGTTCCAAGCCCGTTACGAGTTTCGAGCTCGAACTTTGAAGCAGTTCCAAGCCCATCGCAAGTTTTGGACTCAAACTTTGGAGCAGTTATGTGCCCGTCTTCAGTTTCTAGTCCACCAACTACGGATCAGTCAAATATAACAGAATGTACCGATTCTAATGGATACCCCAACCTGACTTCCCACTGGCAGACCCTTGTAAAAACAGGCTTGCAACAGTACGCAAAAGAAAACCTTCTTCAAGAATACTCAATACCCGAAAACAACCTGTTAAGAGGCCCCATTCTGAACGCTGGAATCGCAACAGAACTAGCAGAGGACGTGAGGGAACGCGACAGAGATATGAAAGAGCTGCAAAATCAACTGGGGCATGGTATAACTGCTATAGACAATGCTATAACTCTACTCCTTGATCAGCAAACATTGCATCATGCCATCCGAGCGCTGTACAATGCTTGTAGGATACTCCCCACACCACACCACAGCACGACACGCGACAGAATTAAATTTATCGCTCCGTCACTCGAAGATTCTGTCTCTGTTGCTCTCGAAGGTTCGGAAAGGGACGAAACGCTTTATGGGATTGATTTGCTAAAAAGGATTGATTCAACGAAAGCTGTAAAGGACAAAAGTAAAAGGAATACTAACGTACAACAAGAACCTGCCACCTCTCGTCAAGAAACTGCCAGCTCGAGTCAAGAAACTGCCAGCTCGAGTCAAGAGCCTGCTGTCTTGGGTCAAGAAACTAACTTTTTGATTCAAGAGGTTGCCGTCTTGATTTTAGAACTGCTGTCTCAGTTAGACCTGAGTCAATTAGAACTGTCGTCTTGAGTCAAGAAACTGCCGTTTTGAGTCAAGAAACGTCAAAAAATAAGCAGCGATCTTCAAAATTATGAAACTGGTATGTTTAATGTAATTATGGTTCCATTTATGATCAGCTATTTATGAGGTAATAAAAATCAATTAGGACCTTTATGGTACCTATAGTTGTAGTTAACTGTGCCTGATGACAGAAATTTATTATTAGCGCATCATCTATCCGCGCCTCAGGTTTATAATTGTCGAGTTATTAACGTTTTAAAGAAATAAACTTGTTTATTGGTCATCACAAACCGACCAAAGTGACAAACATGGTGGATTTTGTGTTTGCATTACGACAAATCTGAATATGAGCAAATAAATACAAAAATGTACAAGCCTTTAATTTTTTTTTCTATTCCAATTTTTGAGAAACTTACACTGATGATCCAAGTTTTACTTAAGGATGTGTCCTCGTTTAAAGCTGAGTTAGAAATCGTGAAAATGGAATCGGGCAGAAAGTTTAATGAACGGCTCAAGATTATAGAAAAAATACTAGGAATTAAGTGTGTGAACAATGTAAATGAAGCACAATCTGCAGAAAGCGAAAAATGTAACTGATATACAATCAGTAGAAAGTGCAGGTATGGATAACAATGTACCTGATACACAATCAGTAGAAATGGAAGAAATGGACAACATTGCAAATTGTACACAATCAGTAGAAACTGAAGGTATGGATCACAATGTTACTGATATACAATCAGTAGAAAGTGAAAGTATTGATAACATTGTTACTGGTATACAATCAGTAGAAAGTGAAAGTATTGATAACATTGTTACTGGTATACAATCAGTAGAAAGTGAAAGTATGGATAACATTGTTACTGATATACAATCAGTAGAAAGTGAAAGTATGGATAACATTGTTACTGATATACAATCAGTAGAAAACGAAGCTATGGACAGTAATGTAAATAATACACAATCATTAGAAAGCGAGAGTATTAACAACAATGTATCTAATACACGGTCTGTAGAAATGAAAGGAATGGACAACAACTTAAATAATAAGCAATAAGCAGAAAGCGAGGGTAAGAACAATAATGTAACTGATACACAATCAGTAGAATGTGATAGTAGTAAAAAAAATAGTTTTCTGATAGTTGCGAAAGGTTGATCAAAAACTGTATTATAGTAGATTATTCGCCAAAGGGATAAAGCAGAATCTTAAGTCAAAAGGCGTCATATTGTTTTAATTATATTTTTTTATGTTACTGAGTGACGAGTCGAGCGAAGTCGCTCGCCTAATGGCTCTTCACGCTTGGCCATAACAGCTCAACACCACTCAGAATTTTGAACTTCAACAGTTCGAAACCCAGAATGGCAATGCACTGCGCTCGTCACCCCGAGATATAAGATGTCAAATCACTGTGTGCCCTGTAAAATCCTGAGCGTAACAAAGGATTCGAGGGTTAACTCCCGAGCGTAGCGATGGAATTTAATCGCTAGGGAGTTCAGAATAGAATCCTTCATTACGCTAGGGATTTATGCACGCCTAAGACGAAGATACCTTTATCCCCGAGGATACTACTCTAATTTTCAAACTTTCTGCGAGACAATAAAATTATATACTACTAGAAATTAAGTACTTATCATATTTGGAGACGTAGATTAATTTTTATTAAACTAATAGTGAAAATATAATTTTGATACGTTAGACCAGTTTTGGAAAGGCAAATTAATGTTTGTTTTATTTGCAGAATTCGCGCCTTTTTTTTTCTTTATTGTGTTGTATTCGTGATTTTTGATCATAGCGACATGCACAAATAAAAAAAAAACAGAACTGGCTAGTTCGACTTTTGGCTTAGTTCTTTTTAGTGCAGCGGGGCTATTATGGATCTTAGATCGGGATCAGACAGTTTTAGAATTGACAGAATTTTGACACTAGAAAGAAGTTATGACGCAAAAAAAAACAGCGTTGTCTATTTCCAATTTCATACTACGAAATTGGAAATAGACAACTTTTTTTTTTACATAATTTTGACAAGTCGCGATCCTGATCACAGATTCATAATAGCCCTGCTGATCGCTATGATAAAAGTTAATACAAATTATAGTTGAAGTGCATTGCCAAATTCTATAATCCTTTAAATATAGCTTGATTGAAATGACAGCTGTCGGCTTTTCACGACATGTCTTTGTAATAACGTCCGGCAAATTACATTTACTTGTAACACATAGATCAATGGTTTTCTACGTGTAAAACTGCTATGAACTACAAGTGCTGTATATATAAATAGTAAAAGTATATTTAAACTTTAAAACGGAACTGCATTAAGCGTGGATTATGTCAAAACAATAATAATATTTTTCCATTCTGTCATAACATTTAACATTTTGGAGAGTGTGCATCAGATCTGCATGATTTAATTCCCTCCTGCCCTTTTTTCTATCGGACTGCCAGAGCGGGCACGAAAAATCGACACCGCTTTATGGTTGACATTCCTAAAACCCGTACGAAGCGCTTTGATTCCACTATTATTGTGCAAACTGCTAGTCTGTGGAATGCACTGCCTGAATGGATGTTCCCCGATAGTTACAATCTGGGTGTCTTCAAGTCAAGAGTGAATCGGTTTCTTCTAGGCAAGCGTGATCCATCGTAGGCCGCATCATCGCTTAACATCAGGCGAGTTGGCGGCCAAGCGCAAGCCTATTCTACAATAAAAAAATAACAAGGTTAAGTCAACTTTACCCTTAGTGCAAGATTTGATAGTTTTCGAAAACTTTCCGTTTTCGTTTTGATGCATACATTGCTGGGCTGAAAGCTATTCGAACCTATTTTTCGTATTTGAGTGAAGCAACTTATACTGTCGATTACTACCGATTTTAGTTCATTCGCGTTTCCGCTAGAGGCGCTTTACTAAAATGTATGGGACAATACGAAAACGAAAAAAGTTTTCGAAAACTGTCAAATCTTGTACTAAGGGTACTTGACTAAAATTTTAGGGATGTGGTAAATCGATAAACGTAAAATCGATTATTTTATTTTGTTGTGTGATATTAACAGTACTTATTTGTAAGATTTTTTCAATTTTTTTCTCTATCTATCGAAATACAAAACTAGTACAGATAATATACTACATTTTTGTAAACCTAGATTTATTTTTTAATAAAGTATAATAATATCTAAGTACTAGCAACTGTCTTTGTAAGTTTTACTGAACGAAACATCTTTATCCAAAGACCGACTACTAGAATAGTATCGTTCGCGCAAAACTTTATGAGCCCTCTGAAGTTAGGCGCGAGGCCTCCCCGACGCCCTGTAAAGTCCCTCGGATACCTATAATATGCGTACTGCGCAGCCACTGGGCCTAACTTCAGAGGGCTCATAAAGTTTTGCGCGAACGATATACGAGACTGATTTTATTGATTGAATCGCATTTATTATCTACAAGAATCTTAGAAATTATCTATAATCTACAAGATTGCACACACACCATTTTTTTTACATTATTGCACACATCATTGTCATCTGACCCAAAACTAAGCAAACCTTGTAATATGGCTGCCAGAGACTGATATACACACAAATATATTTTTTAAATGCATAATCTACACTAATATTATAAAGAGGAAAGATTTGTACCTATTTTTGTATGTTTGTAATGAATAGGCTCCGAAACTACTGAACCGATTTGAAAAATTCTTTCACTGTTGGGAAGCTACACTATCCCCGAGTGACATAGGCTATATTATATTTTGTAGCGAGGCCGAAGGCCGAGCTTACACTCGTGCGAAGCCGGGGCGGACGGCTAGTTAAATATATATTAACACCCAGACATAGAACAAACACATATGTTCATCACACAAATGTTTGTCTTAGATAGGAATCGAACCCACGCCACCAAGCGCAGAAGGTAGGTTCACTACCAACTGAGCCACCAGGGCAGTCATTAGATTTGTTTATATTACAAAATCTTGTACTTAATCCATAAAAACTCAAACATGTTATAAGATTGTAGTTAGTCGAGGTACTTACACGATATTTGAAAATACTATTCCTACAAAACACTTACAGTCGATAAACACACATTATTCTCGATTTGTTCCGAATTGTCCCAGCCAGAGAATAGGTATCTATAGAATATGGGATAACGTGTCCACATGAGACAGAAAACCATATATATCGCCTCGGCTTTTACAGCCGATTATACAGCAATTTATCATCACTAAACACTAAATAAACTTCTAAGGAATATCAACAAAGTCACAAATGATAGAAATCTAAGGATTTCACAGTTCTCTTTAGCAAAATGTTTTGATTTGTCTGCCACCAGTTGCAGGACTGGCCATCAAATAACCGGACATGTAGAGCAGGATGGAAATAATATAGCTTTGTTCTATTCATTCATGAGTAATTCTTCTATATAATATCTTTCTCTTGAAAGAGTGAAAGTACCGCGTCCCGATGTCTTTTGTTTTCTTTGTCTTCCCAGGGGAGCGTTTACGGACTCGGCGAATTTTTCACCGGTGAAAAATTAAACTAACGGAGGTTCGCTGAACGGCGTCATAGCTTTATGTCATATATGTCAATACTAGCTGTCAAATTCAATAATAAATAAATGTCAAGTAAAATATAGTATAACAAAATGGTATATAATAGTAAAATATCAAATATCAATCTATCATTATATAGATATAAAATTTCATTTTAAATTTAAACATCTACAACAAAAAGATTCGAACAAAATAATATCAAAAACAGCTTAACCTCCTCAACAGCTGTCAATCTGACAGCAGGCGAAAATTTAGCGACCTCAAAAGGTAGATAAAATTTAATCTAGTCAGGCGAAAACTTATACCAGCGGACGCCCGTAAACGGGCAGTTTAAATTTTCGCCGGTATAATTTTTCACCTCGTGGAGTCCCAAAACGGGTGTTTTGACGTTCATCTAGTATAAGTTTTAGTCTGGATAATTGCCGTAATCGCACCCCAGCACTATTAGAGGATTTTGACATATGTCATTTCAATCAAGCTACATTTAAAAGACTATGTAACATATTACTGACAGGTTATATTGAAATTCAGTACAAAATTATTGCTCGGCTAGACCGTAGGACATATTTTTTTACCGACTTCCAAAAAGGAGGTGGTTCTCAACTCGACTGTTTTTTTTTTTTTTTTTTTTTATGTTACCTCAGAACTTTTGACTGGGTGAACCGATTTGATGATTGTGTTTTTATTTGACAGCTGGTGCTTCCCGTGTGGTTCCATTTCAATTTGGTCCAGTTCCGACATTTTTATGAAGTCGGTTTTTTATATTCATAATTATTTTACTTTAAGTTTGGTTTGCAGGATAGGGTCTTACGGCTAACTCTTAACGCGGGCTCTAATACGCGCAGTTTGTAAAATAACGCGAACCTTACATACGGTTTGCGGTCGCGCAACTTTCTTCCATCACCTAAACAGAATCGCATAAAACAGGTAGCAGTAAAGCCCCTGGTGTGAAAAGTCACGTTCCTAAATAAAGACGTATTTCTTTATTTTTATAATAATATATAAGTTATATATAAGTCGAAATATTGGTGATACTTACCAAGTCGTGGAAAGCTCTTGTAAATTTACGTACAATATATGAATAAAAACAATTTAATTACAAATTTAAGTTTTATTGAAATCTTAAAATAAAATAAATTAATTTATTAAGATATTACACGGTCAAGCCAATTATATTATCTCACAAATTATAATTATACATAAAAATCGACACAATAAAAATGATATACAATATACACTAACCACTGGGAGTCTGGGTGTCTTCAAATCACGAGTGAATCGGTTCCTTCTAGGCAAGCGTGCTCCATCGTAGACCGCATCATCGCTTAACATCAAGCTAGCTGGTGAACGCAAGCCTATTTTTAATTGAAAAATAAAAACAAGCTTAAAAGAAAATTATATAAATAAAATAAAATCATTGCAATTATTGTCACATACAAGTAAAATAAAAAAATAAGAATAAAATAAAAATGTCAAATATTGTAAATATCAATCAAAATTAAGAAAAACATATTTATTTTGTTCGATGTTTATACAAATTACAGGGCACACAGAGATTTGACATCTTATATCTCAAGGTGACGAGCGCAGTGCATTGCTATCCAGGGTTTTGAACTGTTGAAGTTCAAAATTCTGAGTGACGTTGAGCTGTTATAGGCAAGCGTGAAGAGCCATCAGGCGAGCGACTTCGCTCGTCTCGTCACTCAGCATCATAAAAAAAAAAACATGCAACTTATACTAATGAAATTCCAGATATACCTACCTAATTAATTAATTACTTTATTTTGTAATAATTATTGACAAGATTCAATTTACTACAAATATTAACTGGGTTCAGTCATTTCGGCGCCTTAAGGGCTTAATGGAAAGTTATACCAAATTTTTTTTCACCAACCACCCGCATTCTTCAGTCTTCCCGTGAACATGGTGCATGTAACTGCGCCGAAATATCGGGAGCTCCTTCCACAACCTTACCACGGTAAATATCCCGTAAATAATCATATAACTTAAGCCTACATACGTACGGAGAAGAAACAATGGCGTATATGAATCCCACAGAAAAGAGAAGTAAATAGAACGGAAATGAGAAGGAAAATCTGTCGCCAGGTATTGTGACAGATGTGTGATTGAACATTCTTATTTATGTCAACGCGTCGAACTCGGCGTCACAGTTGCTATGGGTGCAAGTGGCTACAACAAATTTCTTACAAAAATGCCTTGACAACCGTTCTATTTTAAACAAAAAAAATATCTTTACTGTCGTGAATCCACCAACCTGCAACTGAGCCAGCGTGGTGGATATGGCCCAATCGTCCTTTCGAAGGTGGGCCTAAGTCCAGCAGTGGACAGTTAAAAGGCTGATAATGCTAAATAGCCTATATTCTAACCGCTGAGATATTAGGGGCCAACCATAAACGTCACACGAACTTTAGGACTTTTTAACCCCTCCCCCCGTCCTTGTCACAGGTTGTCACATTTTCAGGAAACCCTCCCCCCTGATGCGACGTCACACATTTTTAAAATTTATGCATGTATTTAAAAATAAAAATAAAGTGTGTGTGTGTCAGCTACGACGCACGATTGGAGTTTACTCGGCAGCAGAAGAATGAGATGGAATACATGTGTTACGCGCAGGCGCGCAGTGTATTCCATCTCATTCTTTTACACGTTCAATCCTACAGATATATATGTTTGTCTCTTTCTACGTAACGCCTCAACTTTTCATGTTACACTTGATTTTACTCCTCATAAAATTTCCGTACCGGGCCTTATAACTCAAATCGTTTCTTAAGGAGTAATCTCCAACAAGTTATTTTTTTATATTTAGTCTCACTTGCTTTACAACGCCGCTCTAGAAGTTAACTGTTGTTGCTTGAGAGATAATCTCATAGCGAGAGTGCTAAATCACTAAGTCACTTCCCTCTGTCTGTCCCTATATATATATATGCTTAGATCTTTAAAACTACGCAACGGATTTTGATGCCGTTATCACTATCAGTTGAATAATTTTTCACGGAAGGTATATATAAAATAATTAAATATATCCTACCCGTGCGAAGCCGGGGCGGGTCGCTAATCTACACTTCTACACTAATATTATAAAGAGGAAAGATTTGTACCTATTTTTGTTTGTTTGTATGTTTGTAATGAATAGGCTCCGAAACTATTGAACCGATTTGAAAAATTCTTTCACTGTTGGGAAGCTACACTATCCCCGAGTGACATAGGCTATATTATATTTTGTAGCGAGGCCGAAGGCCGAGCTTACACTCGTGCGAAGCCGGGGCGGACGGCTAGTTATTAATAAATATAGATCAAGTTTGGTTTTTTATTTACATATAAATTTCGCGTTATGGATTTTTAATTTTAACATGTGACGTCACAGCTTTTAACCTCTGCCCCTTGTCACAGTATGTCACATTCCGGTGATACCCTCCCTTAACGTGTGACGTAATTTATGAATGACCCTTATGCTTAATCCCACAGAGGTCTAGCGACTACGTAGCCCAGACTTGTAGTTACGATTATTTCCAATGGAAACAATTCAGTCAAATACCTGAGGGGCGGGGTGAGGGGTTACTAAATGCTAATTGGCCCATTCAACGTCAGTTTAAAATGTAAACAAAGCATAGTGATGACGTACCTACGGTACTGGTCGGAAATGACGTGAGGTTCAGTGGAATCAGTGGGCGTGTTTTTTATATCAGTAGTGGTCAACTGATGAAGTGTCTGAACATGTTCGCCCTGCATTCAATGTCTAGTTATAGAAAGTCTTTGCTTAATACCCTATATTCGAACCGTTGAGATATTATTATGAGAGTTTACATATTTTGCCGGAATATGGCTGTGATTTCTTCAATAGTCTTATTTTTAGTTTCAGGGACTTTAAAGTAGATGAAAATTATGAAAACCAGCTGCAGGACTCCGAACAGCATAAACACGTTGGTACCCATCCGGAGCTGAAAAATAAACATTATTAAATAAAAACCCGAAAAAATAATAGTGATAAGGTCCCGTTTTTACCCTTTGGGTACGGAGTCCTAAGCCTACGCTGTCTGTCCGTCCGTCCGTCCTACCCTACCTTGAAACGGCAGTATCTTTCGAACCCTAATGGCGGCTCCACATTAGTGCCGTGAAGCTCCGAGAACAAGCGTGAACGTGAATGTGGAGGATTTTCGCGGGGTTCACGCGCGTTCACGCCTGTTCCCCGATCAGAGTCGGTATTTTGTCCCGCGACAAAGGGTTCGCGCCCCGTTCGCGCGGCGTTCACGCGTACACATCTACATTCACGGCCCCGCGCCAGTTTACTTCTTGTTTACTCCGGTATATAAAGGCGTACGGACGTCATTTACCATCATCTTTTTTTCCAACGCTTTTTAATAACTTTCTTGTTTTGAACGTCTAAATAGTAATATGTTACCACAGCAAACAAAGTTATTGCAGCAGCAGCTTCTACGTCCATTTCGCGGCGGGTTTCACGAACGACTGTGAGCATCCCGTGAATGTGGAGGGCACGACTTGTGCCGAGAATTCACGGGTGAATTCACGGCATTAATGTGGAGCCGCCATAATAAATAGCTAGATAGATAGACAGATACTTAACTCTTTATTGTTCACATCAAAAATGACACGTACATATAAAAAAAAAACAACTTAAAAACTAGTGAAACAATTGGCGGCCTTATAAGCGATCTCTTTGAAATTTTCTCAGAATAGGACATGTTAAGGCGGATATACTAAGAAATAATAATAAAATCAGCCAAGTGCGAGTCGGACCGCGCACGAAGGGTTCCGTACCAATATTTACGAGTATAAAAACGGTAAAAAAATCATGTTTGTTGTATGGGAGCCACCCTTAATTATTTTTTTAAGTGAAAATTTAACTAAATATTCTGTGAATATTTCAAGCGTCTACCTGTTGCCGTTATCAATATCGAGCAAAAACGAGCAAAAAATCACGTTTGTTGTATGGGAGCCCCCTTAAATATTAATTTTATTCTGTTTTTTAGTATATGTTGTTATAGCGGCAACCGAAACACATCATCTGTGAACATTTCAACTGTCTATCACGGTTCATGAGATACAGCCTGGTGACAGACGGACAGACAGCGTAGGCTTAGTTATAGTGTCCCGTTAATACCCTTTGGGTACGGAAACCTAAAAACAGTCAAATTGAGAACCTCTGTTTTGGAAGTCGGTTGTAAAGTACTTACAGATAGAGGCAAAAAGCTGAGTCCGACTATGAAGTTGGCGAGCCAGTTGATGGTCACCGCCACCGCGGACGCGGCCGGTCGCGACGACTGGTTGAATAACTCTGCGGATATATTAAAGGTGATAAAAAAATCTACATCTACCCTCAATATTTTTTTGCGAAATTAAAATCATATTAAGGTGATTTTCACGTATGACGGGAAATTCAAAATCCAAATATTTTCTTTGTCCTTGTAGCTAGGCCAGGGGCCTTACCCCTAGCTTTACTTTTGCGAGCCAACTTTTAGTAGGTACCTGATAGGTACCTAAAATTAACCAACTCATTTAAGCTGCATCGTTTAAAAGCGTCTAACTTGAATGAACGAAAATCCGTTTTACTATGCGTGTGTGCGTGAAATAACAAAGCTTGGCGGCTATCAAATAACTACCGCTTATCGTAGTTGATGGTACCGTTTAGACAAATAACACCTATGCGGGTCAACTTTTCGAGCTAGGGGTAAGGCCCCAGGTAATTATTGTAAAATGACACAGAGTTTGCGCAAATCGTTGGTTGTTCTTCACATTATCATTTACAGCTATTTATCAGTAACGCGCCATATTACTTACATTTGTCAATAAACCGTTTGAAACAGCAAAAATTTAAACTGATTAATATAAACTGCTTTTTTAATTTGGTGAAACGGCGGTTCGTGGTCCGTTACGGCTATTATACGAGAGATTTATCTCCCGATATTTCGGTGCAGCTACATGCACTTCCCATGAACATGGTGCGTGTAACTACGCCGAAATATTGGGAGCTCATTCTACAACCTTACCACGATAAATATCCCGTAAAAGAAAAAAACGTAATTTCTACCTACTAAAGGTTTTTAAACTTTTTGGAGCCACGGACCACTTTCAATGTTTCAGTAACACTACGGACCCCTTGCGAAGAGAATTTTAAAATAAGAAAACAGTGTTACTTGACAATTACTTGATTTTTGGTTTTGTTTATTTAAATAACAGAACTGCATACTTCAAACGAATTCTAGTAAATAAACCTCGGGAATGTGGACCCTCCATGGACCCCACTTTTAGAAACCCTGTACTAAAGGATGACTACTTTTACCCCAAATAAAAAAAAAAAGTCGTATACAACTTAAAGGTCACTGCTAGAGTTTATGGCCAATCCAAGCTATATGATCAAATGAAAGCACCGGGGGGAATAAGAAGAGCTTTGCTTACTTTTGCCGACAAGGGGGACAAAAAATAGAGTGGAATAAAGAACCGTCCTCCTTTTTTGAAGTCGGCTAATAATATTTAAACTATGTTACAACTGCTACCATCAGTGGCGTAGCTATCGGAGGGCTAGGCGGTGCCGTGCACCGGGGCTTAAGCTCAGGGGGCCCTCGGACCCAAACCAGCAAACCTCAAACTGAACTTGCGAAAAAAATTACCTTCATACACACAAGTCATGTAGTAAGTGGCTTTGAGCACAATAAAGAGCTGATGGGAAAGTAGCTTTGTACCTATTATTTCTATTTTTACTTGATAAAACCTAACCCAGTTTAGATAGGGTCCCATTTTTTTTTGCACCAGGGCATTTGGTTACCTAGCTACGCCACTGGCTACCGTCGTAGTTGTACTCACCAGTGACAAGGAACCAGGGTATGGAGCCGGGTCCCACCGCGAACATCACCACAAACAAGATCACGAAGCCGATGCACAGATATGATACCCACTCGTGGTTCGTCTGCAAACATAACACTTACAGTAATAATTATCTTTTTTAAAAGTTAAACGATTATTTACGGGATATTTACCGTGGTAAGGTTGTGGAAGGAGCTCCCGATATTCTTCCCGTGAACATGGTGCATGTAACTGCGCCGAAATATCGGGAGCTCCTTCCACAACCTTACCACGGTAAATATCCCGTAAATAATCATTTAACTTTAGTGAACAACCGTGATAGTTTAAAACAGTGTTTAATTATCTTTGTGCGTACATTTACTAATTTTTACTCTAACTTTTCTCAGCATGTTGACTTATTCAACGAGGCACAATATTTTTAAAATTTTGATTAATAAACAATTTTTCTCATCAAGCTCTTAATATAAAGGGCAAGTCACTGCTTATTCGTTCGGCTTTGTCATCTTTTTCGATTCAATCATATTTAACGTAATCATAAAATAGCAAAATAAAATAAAAAGTAAACCTATAAATACAAGTAATCTGTGACTTTGTAAGAGGCTTTATAATCGTAATTTGGTTATTATGTATTTCTATTAATTTAACTAAATATATCTTTATGTAAATCCTACTTATCAACTATCTTACCTACTGTCCAAATTCTACCTATCCAGGCCTATGTTGGTGTTGCAACGAGGCATTTACACTATTTTAGTTTATATTAGTGAAAACTTTTTTCTGGCTTTTGTGTAACTATTCATTGTATATCTACCGTGTTTGTTAGCAGCTGTTTGTTTTCCATGTAAAATAAAATAAAAAATTAAATAAAATACGTACGAACAAGCTGGCGACGCACAGGCCCACAGTGCTCACTAGCATGCCTGAGAACCCGGCCAGTAGGAGAGTCTTCCGGCCCGCTCGCTCCACCAGCAACAGACTGAGCAGGGTCATCACCACGTTCATTGCTCCCATACCTGAAAGAAAGATGTATAAATTATATTGTAGTTTAAATAATTATAAACACATCATTTTTCGTAGGTCTCCTGCAATTTGTGGAATTAGCTCCCCTCTTGCGGCATTTCCGAGTAGCTTCAATATGTTATGGATCTTTAAGGGACGGCGACGTATCTGTTATGCCCTTGGTGTTGCAGGTATAGGCGACGGTGATTGCTTACCATCAGGCGGCCCGTTTGCTTGTTTGCCGTCCGCCGTTTTTATCGTCTAGGAGCAAAGTGCTTGGGAAGACCTTGGAGGGGAAGATAAATCCATTCATTCATTCAACAATTAAGAGCGTAGCTCTTTTCGGTGGAGTAATTTCTAGGCTTGACGGTCTTCAGCCAGCGTTTTCACCTCCTTGTACGACATGACATTTGCCTTCACTTTTACATGGTCTACAAATACTCTTCTTCGCCTTCCCGGTGGTCTCTTTCCTTCTACCTTTCACCTGTATGATGGTTTTCTTTAATTTGTCATGTCGTACAAGGTGGGCAAAAAAAGGTGGCAAATCCAACGAACCCAAATTTTGCGGGGATACGTCGTTTCGTAAAAAAAACATCAAATGCGCGAAAACACTGCATCCGGTGGTATAAGCTTACATGAATGTAAGTGCATGTTTTTTTATGCCATAGGTGGCAAACAAGTAGACGGGCCGCCTGAATGTAAGCAAACACCGTTGCCTATGGATACCTGTAACACCAGGGGCATCACAGATAACGTTGCCGACCCTTAAAGACTCTATTAACAGACCTTTTGAAGAACCCCATATTAAATCTACTCGGAAATGCCGTAGGAGGAAGCTCATTCCACATATTTGTGTAAGGCAAAAAAGAACGCGTAAAACGCGTTAGTGTGCGATTTCCACCGATCTATGATATGTGGATGAACTTTCAGACGGTGGCAGCTGGTGCGATTACAAAACCGTGATGCCGGCATCAGATCTAACAGTTCTTCAGAACATTAAATATCTGGGACATTATTGCACACATGGTCATCTGACCCCAAACTAAGCAAAGCTTGTAATATGGCTGCCAGATACTGATATACATACATATATATTTTTAAATACATACTTAAATAGATATTAACACCCAGACATAGAACAAACACAAATGTTCATCACACAAATGTTTGTCCTAGATGGGAATCGAACCCACGCCCCCAAGCACAGAAAGTAGGATCACTACCAACTGAGCCACCGAGGCAGTCCCCGTAGTAAATGCGATAAAAGACAAAGAGACCCAACGTCTGCGCATGCTGAGCGGCTCCAGGTGTTCACAGAGCTTTGGCATGTGGACGGTGATATGACCCAAGTGGTTTTGTACAAACTTACCGAGGGTAGCATATTGAGAATTGGTCTCCCCGAGGTTGACCTTCAAGAAGATGTCAGTAGAGAAGAATATGACGGCGTTGATGCCGGACAGCTGCTGGGATATCATCACCGTCGCCGCGATGATGAGAGGGGATCGCAGTGAACGGTTTGAGATCAACTCTTTTAATGTAACTTTCTTGCTCACTTTGTTTTTTTCTGCTTCCTGAAAATCGTTTTGGTATAGATAAAGTGTTACGTTTCATGTTTGGCGAGAAATTCAAATTTCAAACAGTTTTTTTGTCCTTGTAGCTAGGCCAGGTAATTATTGTGTAATGGCATAGTGTTCGCGTAAATTGTTGGTCGTTCTTTACATTATCATGTACAGCTATTAATCAGTTACTCACCATATTACTTACATTTGGCAATAAACCGTTTGAAAAAGCAAAAACTTGTTTATTGACTAATGTATGTAATAATGTGCATTGGAGATAAATAACTTTACGCGAGTTCGTAAATAATCAATTTTCGCAAACATCATGATCGTTTACAATAATTACTCGGCCTAGCTACAAGAACAAAAAAACTGTTTGAAATTTGAATTTCCCGCCAAAGTGAAACGTTTCACCTTAAAATGGTTTCTTCCAATGTCATGCGATTGTATAGTTTCTACCACAGAAAAGAGAAGTAAATGGAACGGAAATGAGAAGGAAAATCTGTCGCCAGGTATTGTGACAGATACTTGATTGAACATTCTTATTTATGCCAACGCGTCGAACTCCGCGTCACATTTGCTAACACAGTTGCTATGGGTTTATATGGGTGCAAGTGGCTACAACAAATTTCTTACAAAAATGCCTTGACAGCCGTTCTAGCTTAAACAAAAATAAAATATTTTCTGTGGTCTCTACGATGTGGGATGGATTGAAGACTCACGTGGGCTTGGTAGAGATACGGTCCCGTGAGTTTGGTAGAAACGTCGACCGCGTGACTGACAGTGACATAGTTCGCGTGACCTTGGTATAAACGTCGACCGCGTGACCTTGATAGAGACGGCGATCGCGTGAGCTCGGTATTAAAATTGATTGCGAGACCTCAATAGTGACGCCGATCACGTGACCTTGATGGAGGCTATGATCGTGTGATCTTTGTAGAGACTTCAAAACATGACCATGGTAGAAAGTCTATCACGTGACTATGGTAGAGACGATGATCGCGTGACCTTGGTATAGATGATGATCGCGTGACCTTGATAGATGTCGATCGCGTGACCTTGATAGATGTCGATCGCGTGACCTTGTTAGAGACGTCGATCGCATAACCTTGGTAGTGACATCTGTACAAGCTGTCATTTAGCCTTCGTCTCCCGGATAATGTTATTAATAAGGTTGCACGATGTGATCTTCATCATCATCAGTCAGAAGACGTCCACTGCTGAACATAGACAACACCTCCCCCTTTAACCTCCACACAGAACGACATCCTGTCATCTACATCCACTGGATGCCCGCGACTCTCACGATGTCGTCGGTCTATCTAGTGGGAGGCCTACCTACGCTGCGCGTCTTCCGTTTCGTGGTTCACTCAAGAACCTTTCTTCCCCATCGGTCATCAGTTCTTCATTAGTTCAGTATAAAGATCTTACCTGATGCATTTCTTCCATTTCTCCATGGACCGCCACATCACCACGGAGCCAGTTAAGAGCTGAAACAAAATTGCCGAATGGTTATTTATAACCATATTAAGTTTGGGCCCTTGAAGACCTCACCTCATCTAATTTTCAAAAATCTTTCAGAGCGCCTGTCGTGTTTTTGGCTCAACTTATAAGCATTGCATTCAGCGTGGTAATGCCGCCAGCATGCTGGGTACGCTGCCCTATTAAAAAAAGGTTTATTTTTTTGTAGCTTGCATGTTTTTAAGGTTCCGTACCCAAAGGGTAAAACGGGACCTTATTAGTAAGGCTCCGCTGTTCGTCTGTCCGTCTGTCACCAGGCTGTATCTCATGAACCGTGAGTTAGACGTTGCCGTTTTTATAGACAATGGTACGGAACCCTTCGTGCGCGAGTTCGACTCGCACTTGGCCGGTTATTTCTCACCTCTCTGCGCATGTAGCTCCAGCCCCTTGTTCAGCAGCAAGTACTTGGGTGACTCGGGACAGAGCGGGAGTGTTGCGCACTGAATGACGGCGGGGATGGCTGTACCCGCTAGCAAGTACGGCCAGCCGGACTCCGTGCCGAGCACACTCTGCAACCCTAGCACTTGTGACAGTAAGATCGTGATAGTTATGACCAGCTGGTACACTGTCCCTATCTGGAACACAAACAAGTACAAATGGATGAGAATCACATCACATTAATCCCACTTCCCACTAACATTATAAACTAGCTGTACCCGCGACTTTGTCTGTTCTCATGATACATACCATTGCCTCGCAAAATTTTATCGAGATCGGTCGGTTAAGCCGTTTAGCCGTGATTATGTAGCAAAGAGACAGAGTTACTTTCGCATACATAATATTAGTGTGATGTGAAAGGATGGATGGATGGTTTGTTACTCAATAACGCAGAAACGGCTGGATGGATTTGGATGAAATTTGGAATATACATTGTTTATGTCCTGGATTAACACATAGGCTACTTTTCATCATCATCTTTTCTAAGTCTGCGTGCTTCATCTTCGACCACATCGTCGCTTACCAACTGGCGAGTTGGTGGTCAAACGCGGACTTATTCGCGATAATAAAAAAACTTAACCGATTTTCATCGCCACGCGAGTGGAAACGCAGAACGCAGCTAGTATTATAAATGTGAAAGTTTGAATGGAATGGATGCGGATGTTTGTTACTCAAACACGCCAGAACGGCTGAACGGATCTGGATGGAATTTGGCACAGATTGATTGTAGTCTGGAATACCACATAGGCTTCTTTAAAAACGGCTGGACTGTTTAGGACGAAATTTTGTGTTCCTGGAGCGGGTCATAGTAGCGACGCTGTAGGCCGAGCTTACACCCGTGCGAAGCCGGGGCGGGTAATTGATAAATATTTAATGAGAATACTGGAAAAATATGAGATGAGAATACTGGAAAATATGGGATGGGAAAAGTGGAAAAATATGAGATACCAAAAGTGGAAAAATATGCGATGAGAAATTAGAATAAAAACAGTTTTTAAAAACAAGCCTCTAAACTGACTTCCAAAAAGGAGGAGGTACTCAGTTCAACTGTTTTTTTTATTGTTTGTTCCCTCAGAACTTTAGACTGAGTGAACAGATTTTGATGATTCTTTTTTATTTGAATGCTGGTACTTCCCGTGTGGGTCACATTTTGGTCGATTTCTGTCATTTTTATGAAGTCGGTTTTTCATATTGATAATTATAAAAAAGTTTGCTTTGCTTAGTTTGGGGTCAGCTGACCATGTGTGCAATAATGTCCAAGATAGTTATTTATTTTCTGAATTTTTTAATGGCCAATAAACGATTTTTTTGTGATAAAATTGGAAAGATGTGGGAAGGCAGATGATACTTACTGAGCCACGCATCGAGACTGGAGATATTTCAGAAAGATATAGCGGCGCCAGTCCTGCGTTCAGACCGCTGTTCACACCGATTAGTAGCCTGGAACATATTTTTTTATTGTCGTAAATTTTTCCTTCAACGACCCCGACACATTGAGATATTTATTGCATGAGTGAAGCAAATAAAAGCGGCCAAATGCGAGTCAGGCTCGCGTACTGAGGGTTCCGTACCACCACAATTGATAATGCTAAAAAGTAGTGCAAAAAGACGTCAAAGTAATGACCGCGCCCAACGTTGCTTCACGATCACCGAAGGGTGATCGTACGAGAACCGGCAGTAAAAATTAAATTGTCGCCGACTCACACTTGACTTGCACCAATTTATTATTTGTTGTTTTACTTTAGAGTGTGTAGCTAAGTATAATCATGCCAAGTTTAAAACGTTTGTTGCCCAACATGTAAAAACTAATATGTAAAAAACAAATATGTAAAAACTAATGAAGGCTTCTTTAGTTTTTACATATTTTTTATGTCATAGGTGGCAAACAAGCAGACGTGCCGCCTATGACATAAAAAATGGCGACGGTTATCGCTTACCATCAGGTAAGCGATCACCGTCGCCTATGGATACCTGCAACACCAAGGGCATCACAGACACGTTGCCGATCCTTAAAGACTTTATTAACAGACCTTTTGAAGAACCCCATATTAAAGCTACTCGGAAAATTCGCTGTTGCTCGTTCCGCATATTGCAGGTGTAGGCAAAAAGGAACGCGTAAAACGCACAGTGTGCGATTTCCACCGATCTATGATATGTGGATGAACTTTCAGGCGATGGTGGCTGGTGCGATGATAAAATCATTGAATTTTGATTTTCCGGTATATTCGTAAATGTTAGCGCGGGATGTCTTAAAACAAGTACTTCATAAATATATGAAAAACATAATAAGTGCCTGTAAAATTTGAGGGTTGCCCTCGATTTCCCTGAGATCACATCATCAGATCAAGACTTGGTGACAATGGGACCAAATTGGAAGTACAGCCTACCGATAAAAGTACAGTTGGCGGATAAATCGGTGAGCATATATTAAAAATAAATGTCTGTAAAGCCTGTTTACGGACGATAATTTTACGTGATAACGTATGCGTCACCAGCCGAACTCTTAGGCCGATCGTGCCTCTCTATCGCTTGTTCCGCGCTCTCGCTTGCATGCTCGGCTCAGGCGGAACGTGACTATGAGTCATGCTTTTACGTGCGTGCAGTCGGCGTTCATCGATTTATTATTTATTCATCGTTGTCACGGCAAAAAATAGCAGTAGAACATAGAACCGACCTCCTTTTTTGAAGTCGGTTAGTAAATATCTCACCTGCCCACTATGAGTATTTCGGCAGACTTGGCGGCCTTAGCACTGCCTTCGAATGCTGCTCCGACGAACACCAAGATGTTGTTGAGTAACAAGCCGCCTTTACGACCAAATCTAAAGAGAAAAACAAACATGCAGGCGTATTATGAATCTTTGATCGGGATCGCGACTTGTCAAAATTATGTCAAAAAAAAAAGCGTTGTCTATTTCCAATTTCGTAGTATGAAATTGGAAATAGACAACGCTGTTTTTTTTTGCGTCATAACCCCTTTCAAGTGTCAAAATTCTGTCAATTCTGACACTGACTGATCCCGATCAAAGATCCCCTGATGGTTACTTAGAAATTTTTACATTTGATTTTTAAATGAAACGGATGTTCTCATTGTTTTGACTATGGAAAAAATGGTGCTTATACATGATGCTACAATAACTACCCCCATTTTTGACTTCCGTATTAATAAGTAAAGGGGTAACAAGTAAGTCCATGGTTACCTATCAGCCACTACGCCTGTAAGGGTTCCCCCTATCATCCCTCCCACGCAGTAGATCGCCACCGCGACTGACCACACGGCCGCTACTTGGGGGTCATCTGCTGCAGGCAGGGAAGAGTTTGTGTCCGATAACGCTTCCTTGTGGAGCCATTCTGACATCACCTATAAAACAAACACTGTTTTAAATAAATAAATATTATCATGTTGGCCCAGGTTCTTGAGTGGAGACCACGAACCGGAAGACGCAGCGTAGGTAGGCCTCCCACTAGATGGACCGACGACATCGTGAGAGTCGCGGGCATCAAGTAGATGGCAGGATGTCGTTCAGTGTCGAGGTTAAAGGGGAAGGCCTATGTTCGGCAGTGGACGTCTTATGGCTGATGATGATGATATTGTTGGCCCAACGCCCTCTGCGTTCATCAACCAGTCCGGTCAAGCTGTAGAGGCCGCAAGGCCAACAGCAAAAGTCAGATATATATAAGTAGTTTAATAATTAAAATAACTTTTTTTAAACAAGCTTTTAGTCGTCTGTTTTTCATCTAGGACGTCGTAGGTACGTAACCCCGTCGAGTTTGGGTTCGTTGGATTTGTCTTCCGAAGCACTTTGATGCCCAGACGATAAACTGACGGCTAAAAGCTTGTTTAAAAAAGTGTCCCACATACAAACTAACATCAGGGCAAGATAAATAAAAGATTGTAAAAAAAGTCTTCATTCAATGTTAACACGACCTCTCTGAAAAATGGCGAAAATTTTAAATTGATGTTTGGATTTGGCGGCCAAAAAAATGTCTGACCCAAAACTCGGCAACCGCGATCCTACTACAACGCCGCGCGATGTCAGTGCTAAGATGCCGTATCAGAAAAGGGACGTGGAACACTATGCAAGCGACATAACGTCTTAATTGAAGTAAATGTGGCATTGTGAACTATACGAGTATTGTGGTTGTTTTTGTAGTGGTAGGACTCTTTTGCAGGGGTCCGCCTGGGGAAGTACCACATCTTTGCCAGTTATTCAACTGCCAAGCAGTAGTCTGCAAACACTACTGTGTTCCGGATTGAAGGGCAATGTTTCCAGCGAAATTACAGGAATTGACATCATATATCTCGGGGTGACGAGCGCAGTGCATTGCCATCCAGGGTTTTGAACTGTTGAAGTTCAACATTCTGAGTGCCGTTGAGCTGTTATGGGCAAGCGTGAAGAGCCATCAGGCGAGCGGCTTCGCTCGTCTCGTCAGTATGAAAAAAATATATGTACTAGTCTAGGTATGTACAACGACGCTCGGACGTTTTTTGACTGTTTTCACTTAGATATTATGACTCTTTAGGTATTGTATCTCGATGGGACCTGTACTCAGCATCGTTTGGCGAGCTATGATCAACGTGTATGCAGTGGCATAGCTAGGTAACCAAAGGCCCCGGTGCAAAAACAAATTGGGCCCTATCTTAACTGGGTTAGGTTTTATCAAGTAAAAATATAAAAACTTTAAAGTTAAAAAGCTACTTTATCATCAGCTCTTTATTGTGCTTAAAGCTACTTAGTGTATGAAGGGTTTTTTTTTGCAAGTTTAGTTTGAAGTTTGCTGGTTAGAGTTCGAGGGCCCCCTGAGCTTGAGGGCCCCGGTGCACGGCACCTCCTGGCCCTCCGATAGCTACGCCACTACGTGTATGATGTCTAGTTAGATTAGTTAAGTACTTACGGTTTGTGGCGCGTTCAGCACGCCCGTGTTGTAGCCATGTTGGAAGGCAGACCAGCAGGTAGATGAAATGATGGCGAACGCCAGGCGAATGTTCATACCCTGGGGATAAAAGAATACATTTTCACAAAGTAAACAAGTATCTTTCTTTAATAACTCTCGTAGTTTAAAAAACACGCTTTAAAATCGCATCCTGAAGATCCCGGGGACAAACTATGTAAATTATTGCATCGTCATCGGTCCTTGATAAGTGCAAAGTTTCAAATCAATCCGTCGTTTTGAAAAGGGTTAAAATCACGTTCAAACATTCTTCAGCTAATAAAAGCGTGTTAAAAATCAAATTTCGCCTACGCTATTTTTGGTGGGACCTATTTTGCAAGCGGTATCTCTACGGGTATAGCCAGGAGGGATTTGGCCCCCCAATACCTATTCAAAATATGAACATATTGAAATACGGACAGTTGCGATTGGAGACGCATTTCATGCACATTTTTGTTGTTTAATTTCTTGAAACACAAAGGAACTCTGATTGATTCAAGTCGAAATAACCGGCCAAGTGAGAGACGGACTCGCCCACGAAGGGTTCCGTACCATTATCTATAACAACGGCAAAAACACTTTTGTTGTAAGGGCGCCTCTTAAATATTTGTGTTATTTTAGTTAAATTATCTATTCTTAAAGTGAAAATAAAGTTTACGTCGACCAGTACATTCCCATTATTCCCATAGACACAAACCGTTGGACCGTTTCGGGAGCGCATAATAACGACCAAACTTCCGGTATAATAAAGTAGGTAAAGCATGAGATCTATTTTGATAACTTATACCAAACCGGTTGGGTAGGCGTGCCGGCATTTAACGATCTTACCAGACACGGAGATAGAATGGATGGATAAAGCAGATAATTCTGTGGGTACCTTTTTGTGGGAATGGCTACATTGAGGCGCACTAGGGTTACGTACCGACCCTAAAATACCGTAGAAATGGAAGAAAATCATAGTACCTAATTACTTTTGCCTTATTGTTGCAAACTCTCGAGTTTGGTCTCCTTTTTAGGGATTTTTTTTATTTTATTTTTTATTTTTATGATACTGAGTGACGAGACCAGCGAAGTCGCTCGCCTGATGGCTCTTCACGCTTGCCCATAACAGCTTAACGCCACTCAGAATTTTGAACTTCAACAGTTCAAAACCCTGGATGGCAATGCACTGCGCTCGTCACCCCGAGATATAAGATGTCAAATCTGTGTGCCCTGTAATTTCGCTGGAAACATTGCCCTTCAATCCGGGACACAGTGGTATTTGTACACTACTGCTAGCCGGTTGAATAACTGACAAAGGTGTGGTACTTCCCCAGGCGGACTTACCTTACCTATCTACAAATTGTACCAACGGACTTAATTTAATTTTAATTTACGTAGGTAGATACTTATTGACGATGGTTTTACTATCATTACATATTTATCTACACTAATATTATAAAGAGGAAAGATTTGTACCTATTTTTGTATGTTTGTAATGAATAGGCTCAGAAACTACTGAACCGATTTGAAAAATTCTTTCACTGTTGGGAAGCTACACTATCCCCGGGTGACATAGGCTATATTATATTTTGTAGCGAGGCCGAAGGCCGAGCTTACACTCGTGCGAAGCCGGGGCGGACGGCTAGTGAGTCATGAAGGTATTGTTGTAAATACTTGTAATAAATTACAATTCAGCCATTTAACTTTTTTTGCCTATTCTGCTACTTCGTGATAAATTATAGCACGATAAATATAAATGTATGTCATTTATTTTTTACGTTATTATTTGAACACCTATATACATAGATAAGTATTCAGTTTTTGCTTAGCTACATTGTGTATTATTATTTTATAACTAAAAATTAACTAACTTCTAAATTAACTAACTAAATTCTCTCGTAATGTATACGTAGGGTTTGGCTGAAGGCCAAGTCCTACGTATAGGCTACGTATAGGCGATGCCAATGGATTTAATATTCAAAAATAAATGTGTTCCGGATTGAAGGGCAATGTTTCCAGCGAAATTACAGGGCACACAGAGATTTGACATCTTATATCTCGGGGTGACGAGCGCAGTGCATTGCCATCCAGGGTTTTGAACTGTTGAAGTTCAAAATTCTGAGTGGCGTTGAGCTGTTATAGGCAAGCGTGAAGAGCCATCAGGCGAGCGACTTCGCTCGTCTCGTCACCCAGTATCATTAAAAAACGAATGTAATTAGTTTTCTAATAAGATAAGTGTTTACAGATAAACGGTATTTTTAGGGTTCCGTACCTAAAGGGTAAAAACGGGACCCTATTAATGAGCGATAATGAGAAAATTTTAAAATCGCATTAAACACAATTTTTTATTGAAATACAAGGTAGTTACAATCACATACCTAAAATTTCATCCTCTATGGTTACATTACACAAATATTTGCTTACACAACTTCATGAAAAATAAATACTAACTCAATTTTTGCAGAAATAATTATCTACGAGTGAGTTTCCAGAAACAATTTCTATGCTATTCAACATATTTTTTGCCAAATACGAGTAAATTGTTTTTTTTTTAATAGTACATGTGTAAGGACATCGTTAAAAAATTGCCAACAGTATCACACCTATCAATGATATTATAACTGGCCAAGAGTGTGTAAAAAAATAACCGGCCAAGTGCGAGTCGGACTCGCGCACGAAGGGTTCCGTACCATTATATATAATAAACAAAATAGTACCTATTTATTAAATTTTTGTATTGCCCCGACATCTATGAGTGAGTAGCAGCAATAATACAATGTCTCCTAATGCCTTGAACGCATTAGGAGACATCTAGTGTTGAGAAGCAAAATCAAGGTACTCGAATGTTAGAAATCACGTTTTTTTTTTGTATGGGAGCCCCCTTAAATATTTATATTATTCTGTTTTTTAGTATTTGTTGTTATAGCGGCATCGACGACGATCCCCAAGCCGCCTGCCAAGCGTGGGGATTATGGCGACACCTCATGAGGGAGGCCTTTGTCCAACAGTGGACGTTAATTGGCTGATGATGTTATAGCGGCAACAGACTTACATCATCTGTGAACATTTCAACTGTCTTACTATCATGGTTCATGAGACAGCCTGGTGACAGACGGACGGACAGACGGACAGCGGAGCCTTAGTAATAGGGTCTCGTTTTACCCTTTAAGTACGGACCCCTAAAAAGTGATGTATCAAACCTTACGTTCATTTTAAAAGACCTTTTAAACGATACCCCACACGAGCATGTGGAGTGAAAAAAATATTATCATCCCCTTTTCACATGTACCTACCAGAGCCACCCCTTAAATGTAATATTATATATTTTTATACTTTTATAATTGAGATCTATGTAACAACTGTCATTATGCAAAGTTTCCTGCATAATTATAGAAGTTAGAAGGTTCTAAAATATTCGGACGGACGGACAGACAGACAGACAGACGGACGGACAGAACGAACTTATAAGAGTTTCTTGTCGGGCTTCGGACAGTGGCGTATTTTAAGATTCAGCACCCTGGGCCTGTAAGGTTCGCTCCCCCATAAATTAACGGAAAAAGTCTAAACTAATATTATCATATTCATCATCAGCCAGAAGACGTCCACTGCTGAACATAGGCTTCCACCATCATCCATGCCTGCCACCCCGGGCCATGGCCCTTTTGGCCCTAGCGTAAATACGCCCCTGGCTACGGAACCCAAAAAAAGCCCGTAGTATTTTGCCACATGCGTGTTTGAGAGAAATCCCTAAATAAATAAAACTGCGAAGGCAAATAAAGAAACATGTGTTTTTGATGCTTACATCCGCGACAAGTAACCCAAATATGTCTGTCTGTTTACATTACCTAAAATGGCTACCATGTTTAAATTGTTTACAGGGTTCCCATATCGTAAAATGATTATAAAACAACGCTTCAAATAAAAATACAAATTAGGTACATATTGTAATGCAGTAGAGCAATGGTTCTTAAACTTTTTGTACCCACGGACCACTTTCAATGTTTCAGTAACACTACGGACCCCTTGCCAAGAGAATTTTAAAATAAGAAAGTAGTGTTACTTGACAAATACTTGATTTTTGATTTTGTTTATTTAAATAACAGAACTGCATACTTCAAACCACAGAAAAGAGAAGGGTATAGAACGGAAGAGAGATGGAACATTTGTTACGAGGCATACGAGTGAACATTAGTATGCACGTCAACGCGTCAAACTCCGCATCGCAGTTGCTAACTGAATTCGAATTCGTATGCTGCTCCATCGGATTTATCCACAATGCCGTCTTGCGCTGTAATTACGTGTGGTAGAGCTAGAATGGATTTTAATTTTTAAAAAAGGAGGAATTTCCTATCACTGGTAAAGTCTAAATTGTTGATAATTTTGTGATTTCACCGTGTTTTAATTATAAGCCCTTGACAAGCCCAAGACAAGCCGTTGACAATAATAGTGGTTACCATAATTTTATCGATATCGACAATTTTTGATTATTCTTACAACATTTCCTACAATACCTACTTTAGGAGTATTTTTTGAAGAAACTTTATTGTGTTATTATTCATTTGTCTTATTATGTAGATGTAGACAACAACATTATCACACTATTATTATAAATAAGAAAGTCTGCGTATTAATATGTTTGTTTTCACTGAATTCTGTAATAAGTGAATGGATTAAAATAAAATTTGGTATGGAGGTAGCTTATATTCTGGATTGACTCATAGTTTTTACCCTGAACAAATAGCAGTTCCTATAGGATAGCGGGTGAAACCACGGGGCGCTGCAAGTCGTCAGTAAATCTATGAATTATTAGACAGACAATAAATATTGTTTTGGACCAGGGTATGCCCTAAAACTGCGACCAGAACCACCGGAGGATGGGCAGCAGCGTCCTAATAGTACACGTTGAACGTACTGCGATCCCCAAGCTGCCTGCCAAGCGTGGGGATTATGGCAACACCCTCTCTATGAGGGAGGCCTTGTCCAACAGTGGACGTTAATTGGCTGATGATGTGATGTGAAATATTGTTTTTGTCTTTTTGGTCTAATAGTCCTTATCAAAATGAATTCAACGAGTCCAAACACGACGGAGTAATAAGTAAAAGTATGTAGTAGAGAGGTTACTATGGCCTACCTTTCTGGCTCCATCATCAGGCCAGTTAAGTACTTACCACCATATTATTTTACAAACATCAAATTTACTTAGTGCAACTGAAACGTGCTTAGAAAAATGGATTACAAATTTTGAATCGGGAAGCTGACAAACATACCAACGATGCAAGTTAAATAAGAGTTTGTAATTTTTTTTAAACGACTAGGGCAAGTTTTACCATAAAATATTTTATAAGGTATACAATAACAGGTTATCGATAAAATCAAAACTGCACACAAAACTGTCCCATCACTAGCTGTGATACCACATTCTAAATTTTATAATATCATTTTATTTTCAATGGCTTCGCATGGATATTGCATTTAACCTTATCAAATAATATTTATTTTTCTACCTATTTAAAGTCACATAAAACGAGCTCTAAACATAGCCTAAATCGATATCATGGTCAAAGCATGACCTATTAAGGTCATGGAAACTTATATAGCTAAGTTTGTGCAGAGTTTTAGGGCAAAACCGAAAATATTTTTTTTACTTCCTATTGTTTGCCCACACTCATGCAAACCTACGAACTTACGTTAATAGTATTTAAAGGATAATAATTCACTAGTATAACACAATTACATGCGTTAATACACAACTTTTGTTAATTAAAATAAACAAAATTGTTGAAAAACTCTTTAACTCAAAATTTTTACCAACCACTTTTCGTGCAGTTTAAGGTAGAACTGTTTTAATAATGACGTACGTTTATTTACGATACGGTCTATATTTCTCTACTAGTATTATAAACCGCACAATAATCGTGCAGTTTTTTTGCACTAGCAACATTTACCAAAATAATTGCACAAAATTCAAGGGGAACTGAACCGTATTGCACCACGAGAAGGTCAATTTTAAACTTTATCAAAATGGCGTTCATAACCTTTTGAAATAATACTAATCTTGACGAATTACTGCATTCCTTCCTATGTAGTTATATTTTGACGTATCGTTTGCATGTGTTCAACTGGCTACAACGGAATTCTTACAAAAATGCCTTGACAGCCCTTCTAATCTAAACGAAAAAAATTCTCACTTCAGTGCTTCAAACGAATTCTAGTAAATAAACCTCGGGAATGTGGACCCTAACACTCGCGTCATGGACCCCATTGGAGTCCATGAACCCCACTTTAAGAAACCCTGCAGTAGAGATACGTTATAGGCGAACAACACTGCTTTAAAAACTAAAAGTGGCAACCGGCTCGCCGAAGTCGTGGTGATCGGCTGAATTCGGCTTTGTTCGTCGATTATGCTGCGATCTCTATCACTCTCTCACACAAGACGATATACACATCTCGCTCATACACTTCGTAGTGACAACAGCCGCGTAAGATAACATAATTTATATTATTTTTCTGTTTTAATAAAAAAATACAGTAATTACGCGTGAAATGAAAAACAAATATTGTCTCTCACAGAGCGTGTGCAGTTTATAAAGACACAGGAAGGCATTCTACAATTATTTTTCCTAAAACACTTAATTAGCTGCGATGTGTTGCCGGACACACGGAGTGCGTGACTGAGAGACGGCTGTAACGAGTATGACACAGTGCCTTGCATTCGTCTAGTCAATATGGTGGCGGGCACAACCTATCAACAGGTAAAAATATCTTAGATATAAATAATGTAATCAAATCTTGGAATGTTTTTACCAAGTGTATCTTTTGCGAAATATGGCTCGCCAAAGTGCCAACAGTTGGTGTTTGTCTACATTAATTAAAGACAGAAGCTTGTAACTTGCCATGTTGTTAGGTAATATTGATAAAAAACAGGCCAAGTGCGAGTCGGACTCGCGCACGAAGGGTTCCGACTTCCGTACCATTATCTATAAAAAACCGGCCAAGTGCGAGTCGGACTCGCGCACGAAGGGTTCCGTACCATTATCTATAAAAACAGAAAAAAACACGTTTTTTGTATCGGAGCCCCCCTTAAATATTAATTTTATTTTAATTTAATCATTTATTTTTAAAGTGAATATATAACTAAATATTCTGTGAATATTTCAAGCGTCTATCTCTTGCCGTTATCAATATCGAGCGAAAAAATCACGTTTGTTGTATGGGAGCCCCCTTAAATATTTATTTCATTCATTTTTTTTTGTATTTGTTGTTATAGCGGCAACGGAAATACATCATTTGTGAAAATTTCAACTGTCTAACTATCACGGTTCATGAGATACAGCTTGGTGACAGACGGACGGACCGACAGACGAACGGACGGACAGCGGAGCCTTGGTAATAGGGTCCCGTTTTACCCTTTGGGTACGGAACCCTAAAAACGGCAAAAAAAACACGTTTGTTGTATGGGAGCCCCCTTAAATATTTATTTTATTCAATTTTTTTGTATTTGTTGTTATAGCGGCAACAGAAATACATCATCTGTGAAAATTTCAACTGTCTAACTATCACGCTACGATACAGCCTGGTGTCAGACGGACAGACAGACAGACAGACAGATAGACAGACGGATGGACAGCGCAGTCTTAGTAATAGAGTCCTGCTTTACCCTCTGGGTACGGAACCCTAAAAAGTATATTATGTTTATTTCTGGATGATAATATCTCAGAAATTTGACTAAGTCCACTTACCTTAGTTTTTTCGAATTCTAGTAGGTAGGTATAACTGTCATAAACAAGTCACAAATTTTATTTCTGAACTACAAACGTGAGCAAAATTATACATGATTATAGCTTTGGTTACGGAACCCTACCATATGCGGGTATCGTCATGGTTTTGGCTATTAATGTACCTAATCATTTTGAGCAATGGATCGCTACGACACTAAAAATATAAAATCGCAGGTAAAACCGCCGGGTGTAGCAAGTTATAGTCATCATCATCAGCCAGAAGACGTCCATTGCTGAACATAGGCCTCCCCCTTTAACCTCCACACTGAACGACATCCTGCCATCTGCATCCACTGGATGCCCGCGACTCTCACAATGTCGTCGGTCCATCTAGTGGGAGGACTACCTACGCTGCGTCTTCCGGTTCGTGGTCTCCACTCAAGAACCTTTCTTCCCCATCGGTTATCAGTTCTTCGAGCGATGTGTCCTGCCCATTGCCACTTCAACTTGCAGATTTTAATAACTATGTTGGTGACTCTGGTTCTTTGGCGAATATCTACGTTCCGAATTTTATTTCGCAAAGAAACTCCGAGCATAGCTCGAGCAAGTTATAGTATGAAAGCTGATTTTGCTATAATAAGAAGCGGTAAGTTAAGGTCAACCTCTTATAAAAAAAGTATTTTCGTAAATGACTTAATATGTATAAGCTGAACTGAATCATTGTACCTACGTAAGTATTCTGTGACTGAATGTCGTTAATAATTAGGGTTCCGTGAACTATTGGTTACGGGTCGTAATAGGATACTACGTCTGTGTCATCTGTAAAGGTTTTGATTTGTTGAAAATATCAGGATTATCAACAAGATGGACAGACGACCTAAAAGGGACCGCAGGGAAACGCTGGATGCAAGTCGCTTCCAACCGGTCCTTTTGGAGATCGATGGGGGAGGCCTATGTCCAGCATTGGACGTCCTATGGCTGAAATGATGATGAGTAAAATGACCGCCTTTCGGCTTAGCACAGGGTTTATGCGTATACCCTTTACACATCACATACACATCATCAGCCAATTAACGTCCACTGTTGGACAAGGCCTCCCTCATAGAGAGGGGTGTTGCCATAATCATCACTCTAGGCGGCTTGGGGATCGCAGTACGTTCACCGTGTACTATTAGGACGCTGCTGCCCACCCTCCGGTGGTTCTGGTCGCAGTTTTAGGACATACCCGGGTCCGCTTATACCCTTCACATTATTAAATTTTTACTGTCTTATAATAGTAAAAAAATATATCAGTCAAAGCACGTCAGAAGTAAAAACTTAAGTAGTAATTCACCTATTCTACAAGAGATGGCGCTGTTTTAAAATACACGGTACAGCGTGACGCGAGTTCCATAATTTTTGAAAAGTGGTCAACGCGCCTAAAATTTTCACTACAATTATCAGTCCTAGCCTATTCAGGATAGGACACAATAAGGTTAATACCTATAATATCGGTGTCAATGTCAAGATTTACATACAATACGTCAGTCAACGATAATAATGACTACACTTAGCAATAATATTATATTTTTATTAACTGACTTCAAATAATTATCAATTCAAAAAAACCGACTTCATAAAAATGTCAGAACTGGACCAAATTGCAATGGGACCACACGGGAAGCACCAACTTTCAAATAAAAAAAGAATCATGAAAATCGGTTCACACTGGTTCGAAAGTTCTGAGGTAACAAACATTAAAAAAATACAGTCGATTTCAGAACCTCCTCCTTTTTCGTCGGTTAAAAATATGGAGGAATGGCTTGTGATATTTAGTGCCCACATTGTTGTTTTGGTCTTGGCCCACTGACCTTCGGGTATACGCCAGATGTATCAGGCCTAACAACAAACTGCCGGCCTTTTTTTATAGAGGAGTTTTGACGATATTCGACCATGCCACTCCCATGAATCTAGGGCCTTACTTAAAAACGTTACTCAAGTTGTTCTATGCTTAAAATTGTTCTGTCACGTTTTCGCGTGGACGATTGCCGTCAGCGAGAAGTTGAGAGAGCATTTTTTAGCATAGATCAACTTGACTAACGTTTTTAAGTAATACCCCTAATTACTAATTTAAATCTAATTAATTGGGGATCGCTTGAAGTATCCATAGGGCACGACGGCCCATAGGTACCCCAAACGCTTTATCCATACAATATTTTATACTAATCTATGGACTTTTCCCTCCGAAGAGAAATAGGTATAGTCTAATAAGACTATTGGCCTCCTCCGATGATGGATTTCTACGGTATTTGTTTTCATTATCATCATTATTTCAGCCATAGGACGTCCACTGCTGGACATAGGCCCCCATCGATCTCCAAAAGGGCCACCTTTGAAAGCAGCCTGCATCTAGCGTTTCCCTGCGTTCTCTTTTAGGTCGTCTGTCCATCTTGTGGGTGGACGTCCTACGCTGCGCTTATCGGTCCGAGGTCTCCATTCGAGAACCTTTCGACCTCATCGGCCATCTGTTTTGCGTGATACGCGCTGTGCCCACTGCCACTTCAACTTGCTAATCCTCATTTGTATTGGAGAGCAGTATTAAATACCTGACCCTGTCCCTACCATACATAGGTATATATATAATAATTATCGATGTAAAAAACCGACTTCATAAAAATTTCAAAACTAAAGGGAACACGGGAAGTACCAGCTTTCAAATAAAAAAAAGATCATGAAAATCGGTTCACCCAGTCGAAAGTTACGAGGTAACAAACAAAAAAACGGACTGCGATCCCCAAGCCGCCTTCCAAGCGTGGGGATTATGGCTATACCCCTCTCTATGAGGCCTTTCTTCAGCAGTGGACATTGATGGCTGATAATGTATGTGAAACAAAAAAAAACCAGTCGTATTCTGAACCTCCTCCTTTTTGGAAGTCTGTTAAAAACATTGCCAGCCTTCTAAAGCAGTCGGATAAAATCCCAAACACCGGTAAAGAGTACAAGTAAAGAGCGGTAGTAAATTATGTCACGGGCTGTACGTGATGTCCTTGGTGTTCGAGTGGGCACAAAGTGGTCCAGACAACATTCCTGCTCCCTCGGGCGACTGAATCGTTGCAGAGCCGGGCGCGGTCTTAAGAGAAATGTCACTTTTCTTCTAGTTGATTGAATCAGGCGTTACTTTGCGGAAGTCCACTTTCAAAAGTGTTTTTCTGATGAATTTCTAGTGTAATTCCGCTTCTACGTCGCTTCAAGTACAATAAGGAATTTGTGATAAATTTCCCGGTAGATATATGTTGATGAAGTGAATTTAATCGAGTTTAATTTAGCCTAACCTGAAATAAAATATTAATTACATACATAAAAAGAAATTTAAACTAACCTGAAACAAAAATTTATTAATACTGAAATATTTTTTTATTTAAATTTAAAAAATAATAATGAACAAAAATTTTATTGATGAAAGAGTAAATTAAATTAACCTGAAACAAAAATTAATTAATTCTGACACATGAACTTGGTTTGATGATGACTTTTCTTCTATCCTAGTCAATGTTTGTAATGTTTCATTACAATAATTATCGCCATCGTATTCAACCGCCAAGCAATAGTGTGCAAACACTACTGTGCCCCGGATTGAAGGGCAATGTTTCCAGCAAAATTACAGGGCACTCAGAGATTTGACATCTTATATCTCGGGGTAACGAGCGCAGTGCATTACCATCCAGGGTTTTGAACTGTTGAAGTTCAAAATTCTGAGTGGCGTTGAGCTGTTATGGGCAAGCGTGAAGAGCCATCAGGCGAGCGACTTCGCTAGTCTCGTCACTCAGTATCATTAAAAAAAAACCAGTCGAAAGTTCTGAGGTTTTTTTGTAAAAAAATAATAATTTAAGTTAAGTATATATATTTTACTCAGATGAGTTTGAATACATGTAGGTATTATATAATTGTCAGAAAACTATAAGTACATATTTGGAATCCTAATAAACTTACCTAAATTAAAATAAAGAATCAGACTTAACTATTATAAATTAAAATAAATACATTAGGTGAAACGTTTCACGTATGGCGGGAAATTCAAATTTCAAACAGTTTTTTTGTTCTTGTAGCTAGGCCGGGTAAATTGTAAACGATCATGATGTTTGCGAAAATTGATTATTATTCTTTACAAACTCACGTAAAGCTATTTATCTCTAATGCACATTATTACATACATTTGTTGATAAACAAATTTATGCTGTTTCAAACAGTTTATTGCCAAATGTAAGTAATATGGTGAGTAACTGATTAATAGCTGTACATGATAATGTAAAGAACGACCAACAATTTTGGCAAACACTGTGTCATTTCACAATAATTACTCGGCCTAGCTACAAGGACCAAAAAACTGTTTGAAATTTGATTTTCCCGCCAAAGTGAAACGTTTCACCTTAAACTGCACTAATCTAAAAAACTGCTAGGCCGGTAGGCAATGTTCCCAAAATGCTGGCCGCATTGCTGTGTTGCATTGCAATGCTAACACATTACGAAAGATACCGACCAGCATTTTGGTTTCAATACATTGTTTTCTACTGAACCCTACTGAATAAACTATCACGAAACGCTTGACAGATTTATTAAATTAACGTCTTGTCCAAAACCAGCAGCGGCCTTGGAACAAGATGTGTCATTTGCTCATAAATAGGTATTCATTCGAAACTTTATCTTAAAGCTAATATTGTTGGTTAATCAATCAAGAGTGGAAAACGAGAGCCAAGGGGACAAAAACGAAAAAGAGAAAGGCCAAATACACGCTGGGAAGATATTTTTACTCAAATACTTGGAATTAAGGGAATGGATGTGAATAGCAAGAGACAGGAAACTATGGACAAAACTGGGGGAGGCCTACGCTAATGAGGCGACATCTACACAGGACCAAAATGACAAAACTAATATAGCAAGACAAAAATAATTATAATATTTAAAACTAATCGACCAAGAAATAGTATCTGACATAAAAAACTTATATTAGTAAATACTTTGAGATGACAATGATAATAATTATGTGATACGATATGAATTATGATGGACAATGGACATGTAAATTAAATAAATTATGTAAATAAAATTTAAAAATAATTAATAACAATAATATGTTATTAATGAAAATAGTGCTTTCATTAATAACTTTCTGTGCTTGGGGGCGTGGTTTCGATTCCCATCTAGGACAAACATTTGTGTGATGAACATTTGTGTTTGTTCTATGTCTGGGTGTTAATATCTATTTAAGTATGTATTTAAAAATATATATGTATATCAGTCTCTGGCAGCCATATTACAAGCTTTGCTTAGTTTGGGGTCAGATGACCGTGTGTGCAATAATGTCCCACATATTTATTATTATTTTATTAGTGTGTAGTTGAAATAAAGGCTTTTTTACTTTTACTTTTAATCAATCAACATTATCGCAAAATAGGTACAGTTTAACTTATCTGAGTTATTAATTTTATACTATATAAAACAGTTTTTAACCGACGTGAAAGGAAGACGGTTCTATGTTTCCCTGTATAAATTTTTGAAGTGAAAACTTTTAGGAGGGTTGAGCACTTTACGGGTGAACAAAAATCATGGAACTCGCGTCATCTTCACGCTGTACATTGTATTTTAAAACAACGCCATCTCTTGTAGAATAGGTGACTACTTAAGTTTTCACTTCTGACGTGCAGTCTTATGACTGATGTGTTTTTTAATATAGGTATGTTCACCGATTTCTCCGCCAATGGTGTCTATTTAAAAAAATAACTTTGGTTCTGTACCTATACTTCCAATTTGTTCCCATTGTCACCAAGTCAGGATCTGATGATGGGATCCCAGGGAAATCAAGGGCAACTCTCTAATTTTATAGACACTTATTACGTTTTATCATATATTTATTTATTTATTATTTATTATTATTTTGAAGTCGGTTTTTAATATTATCTAGTACTTAAAACAAGCAGTTCGTGTATATGTTGTTAACCGTTAATGAAAGCAGTAGCCATGACAGTTTGAATGCGTGATTTTCCTAACTGCACCTATTCGGGCCCGCGCTTAGAGTTGGGCGTAAGGCCCCTGGGGCCTTACCCCTAGCTCAAAAAGTTGACCCGCATAGGTGTTATTTGTCTAAACGGTACCATCAACTACTATAAGCGGTAGTTGTTTGATAGCCGCCAAGCTTTGCGATTCTCACGTACACACGCATAGTAAAACGGATTTTTATTTCATTCAATCTGTAGGACTCGGTACCCCGGGCGTGATATACACAACACACCAAGATTCCGCAGATAAAGTAAAGATTTTAAACCGCCGTGCATCCAGTCAGAGACAAGTTAGACGCTTTTAAACGGTGCAGCTTCAATGAGTTGGTTGTCGCAATAATCGTAGGTACCTATCAGGTACCTACCAAAAGTTGGCTCGCAAAAATAGAGCTAGGGGTAAGGCCCCTGGTCTAAAATTCAAGATATGTCCAACACATACATACTGACAGGACAAGTTTTAAATAAAAACTTGTAAGTACACAGAAAGCACCAGCTTTCAAATAAAAAAAGAATCATCAAAATCGGTTCACCTAGTCGACAGTTCTGAGGTAAAAAAAATAACCGGCCAAGTGCGAGTCGAACTCGCGCACGAAGGGTTCCGTACCATTATCTATAAAAACAGCAAAAAATCAAGTTTTTTGTATGGGAGCCCCCCTTAAATATTAATTTAATAATGTATTTTTAAAGTGAATATATATCTAAATATTCTGTGAATATTTCAAGCGTCTACGTCTTGCCGTTATCAATATCGAGCGAAAACGAGCAAAAAAATCACGTTTGTTGTATGGTAGCCCCCTTAAATATTTATTTTATTATATTTTTTAGTATTTGTTGTTATAGCGGCAACGGAAATACATCATCTGTGAAAATTTCAACTGTCTAACTGTCACGGGTCATGAGATACAGCCTGGTGACAGACAGACAGCGGAGCCTTAGTAATAGGGTCCCGTTTTACCATTTGGGTACGGAACCCTAAAAACAGTCGAATTGAGCACCTCTTTTTTGGAAGTCTGTTAAAAAGGCCGTCTGCAGGGTATGTTTGACTAAGCATCAAGCCTGATGCATTCACACACCACACCGCCTTACCATATCTCACATGTTTGTCTGATCTGCAGTTACGATTGTTTTCTTGTGTCGGTTGGAATACTCTAGTGACATTGAACTCTACGCACTGCGCGGGCGCCGTAACGGGACTGTAACGCTATCTTATAGACGGTTATATTGAGCGTGTAGTACTCGAAGCACAGAATATATATAGTACAAGGTACCTACTACCTTGTACTATATGTATTACTACTACTCATTCCAGTAAAATGTGAATAAAAGCTTATACCTACCGTCTTTGCTGTAATCAATTTAAAAACCGACTTCTCAAAATTAGTATAATATGGGCAAATTGCGCTTGCTTGGATGATCATACACTGTTTTAAACTATCACGGTTGTTCACTATAGTTATATGATTATTTAGGGGATATTTACCGTGGTAAGGTTGTGGAAGGAGCTCCCGATATTTCGGCGCAGTTACATGCGCCATGTTCACGGGAAAACCCATGTTTACGGGAAAACTAATCTTCCTTTCAAATAAAATAATTACGCCTTACAACGCCTTTTAATAAACCTTATTCAAATCGGCCACAGATTGGTGTAAAATTTTTACGACAATTTCCTCCTTTATATCCTCAAATATCCTCTACTCTAGAAAATAAAGGAGTTTTACCTAGGTATAGGTACCTACTACCGTAGATAGCGAATCTATAATTAGATTGTTTTGCTTGGAACTTTTTTCTGAGTGAGCTTTCACACGATTATGCATTTATAATCGACTAGCCGTCCGCCCCGGCTTCGCACGAGTGTAAGCTCAGCCTTCGGCCTCGCTACAAAATATAATATAGCCTATGTCACCCGGGGATAGTGTAGCTTCCCAACAGTGAAAGAATTTTTCAAATCGGTTCAGTAGTTTCGGAGCCTATTCATTACAAACATACAAAAATAGGTACAAATCTTTCCTCTTTATAATATTAGTGTAGATGAAAGCATCGATCGATTGATTGATGATTTTTTTTTCCAGTATCTATTCTCGGAAATGTAAGCGATTGACTTTATCGATGAAATGCGTTTATACATATTGCTACCTCGTTCAAAAACTATGTTCTGTTTATAAATGAATGCAGCACAATAAAGACAGAAAAACAATAACGTACCGCCATCCTTTTCTTCCGCCTTTCACGTTAATCCAAAAACTTCACTGCACTTAATACACTGTAAATAATATCTTTGTACACTTCTGTCACTTATTTCATCACTTGAATAAACAATTTGTATTGCCGCCTATTTTTCACGTTAACATTTTCTTTTATTTATTTTTAAAAGCGAGCCGGATGCCGATGTTTTAGGCCAGTGGCACAAGCGCATACAATGCGATTCGAATTTCAAATAGAGTGCGACGCGCACCACCGCATCGTAACTTTTGTCTCGGTCATCGGAACTTTTTAGTTACTGCGAGTTTTTATTGGATTTTTACGATCATTCGTAACTTCTTTTTTCGAGATGGATCGGTAGCAAAAAAAAAAAAATAGGTCTGTGGATTGAACGGAGGTTTGGGTAATGTGGTCGTGTTATTGGGTAGGTAATGTTTGTTATAATTTTTCTACAAAATGCTTTGAATTAATGCATTTTTTATATACTTAAATACAATATGAAATAATTCATTGTGGTCATTCTTAGGTATGTTTGAACAAAATTTGTTCAGAGCTTTAAAAGATATGAGAAGTTTTAGAATTGATCGTGTTTTTTTATAAAAAAAAAAGCTGATTTTTTCTTGATAGTAAAACTATGTAGCATCAAGGTTTAAACTTCAGTTCGGTCGCTGAGGCAATGCGTTTGACAGCTGCAGTAAAATTTTAAAAATTGAATGAAAACAGAATAACAGGCGAGTGGTGGTGTTTTTTTAAATAAGTTTTTTTTAAATTAATTTACTGTTTTAAGTATACTTACCTATTAATAGCTACACTATTACGTTCAAAAAGCTATTAAAGTGATCAGAATTGACTACTGTTTGAGTTCACCGTTTTGAAAAGATTTTTTTTTTAAATATTTTACTGTTTTAAGTATACTTATACCTATTATTTGCTACCAATCGTACGTTCATAAATTGGTTGTCTGTAAAGTCGGTTTACGGACAATAATTTTACGTGATAACGTATACGTCACAAGCCGAACGCTTAGGCCGATCGTGCCTCTCTATCGCTTGTTCCGCACTCACGGCTCAGGAGGAACGTGACAATGAGTCATGTTAGTGCGTGCAGCCGGCGTTCATCGATTTATAAGAAGTTATCACGTCAAAAAGCTTTTAGAAATGATCGGAATTAACTGTTTTCGTTCATCTTTTTACAATGATAAGGCAAGTCAGGCTCATTATTTCGGCGGTCGCAGTTTAGCTACGGCATGCCGATTTACCACATCCAAAACTGAAATAGGTTGAATTATTTAATATTACGGAGCGTTACATTTGTAATCTTGCATGTGGCAGCACCGGCGGCGTTCCCGCTCACTGTATGGTGAACCATTCACAGAAAAAATGACGTCACAGAACTGGTCGGTCGAGTTACGTTCCGATTACTCGTAAGTATTGTAACTATAGCAAGGAGGTATTATACCTAGCTTAGAAGAGATCGGATACCTAGGGCTAGTCCTAGGCCAAGTAGGCTGCAGCCTAGGACGGCAGATTTTAGCAGCGGCAATTTTTTTATGTATTACAGAAATTTAAAGATTTATGTTTATACTTAAACCTAAATGTTATTAATTTCATACAAACAATACATCTAATATGTTTCACCACTTAGGATATTTTTTTCGACAATTTGCGTAGTCGATTGTGAACTAGGGTATTATATTGTAGAGGGCGGTAGGGGCGGCAAAAATTTAATAGCCTACTGGCGGCAAATGTTCAGAATTCTGAGTGGCGTTGTGCTGTTACGGGCAAGCGTGAAGACCCATCAGGCGAGCGACTTCGCTCGTCTCGTCACCCAGTACCATAAAAAAGTGTCAATTCGCCACTGCTAGGTAGGTATATCTATCGTACTATAGTAGGTACGTTTCGGGATTTTATCAGCAGTATTACTATTTTTAGCTTGCTCTGAATCTTTTAAATTAAATTTTAATATACTGTAAATAATAACTTAATGCTGTTGGTTAGTATAAAATATATATCTGAGACATTATTGCACACATGTTCATCTGACCCCAAGCTAAGCAAAGCTTGTAATATGGCTGCCAGAGACTGATATACATACATATATATTTTTAAATACATATTAACACCCAGACATAGAACAAACACCAATGTTCACCACACAAATGTTTGTCCTAGGTGGGAATCGAACCCACGCCCCCAAGCACAGAAGGCAGGATCACTACCAACTAAGCGAACGGGGCTTTTAGTGAGTGCGTCACTTTAGGACAGCGGACAGATTCGGATTTTTTTTTAAATGTTAGTAACAGTCCGAATAAAGCAAACAAAATTATGAAAAGTTACCCGGAAAAATCAGCGATAAATGATTGTAGGTACCTTTTTTATGGAAAATAAGTAAGAGCTCCAACAAATTTATTGATATTGCCAAATCAACAGGCGCTCGAACAAATTTATTGATATTGCCAAATCAACAGGCGTTCGAACAAATTTATGGATAATGCCAAATCAACAGGCGCTCGAACAAATTTATTGATATTGCCAAATCAACAGGCGCTCGAACAAATTTATTGATATTTCCAAATCAACAGGCGCTCGAACAAATTTATTGATATTGCCAAATCAACAGGCGCTCGAATAAAATTACTGATATTGCCAAATCAACAGGCACTTGAACAAAATTATTGATATTGCCAAATCAACAGGCGCTCGAACAAAATTACTGACATTGCCAAAAACTCGTGAAAATTTCGTGACACCCGTGGCACAACTGCGTGACTCAGTGATCCCGTACACAAAGAAGTAAATAAAACTACATATTTTTAACAAACAATATTTTATTTTAACTTTTAAATGAAAAACTACTATATAACCAAGTTCATCCTACTAAATACTAATTAATTGTAACAAAATTTAGTTCAAGATAATTATGAATCCTTTTATATACTAAACGCTAAACTGGTTTTGGTAGTTTTAAAACGGGTTACCATAACTCAATGTTAACATTGTTTTGGTAGTTTTAAAACAGGTTAACATTATGTTTTGGTAATTTGAAAACGGGTTACCATAACTCAATGTTAACATTATGTTTTGGTAGTTTTAAAACAGGTTAACATAATATTTTGGGTAGTTTTAAAACGGGTTACCATAACTCAATGTTAACATTGTTTTGGTAGTTTAAAAACAGGTTACCATCATGTTTTGGGTAGTTTTAAAACGGGTTACCATGACTCAATGTTAACATTATGTTTTGGTAGTTTTAAAACAGGTTAACATAATATTTTGGGTAGTTTTAAAACGGGTTACCATAACTCAATGTTAACATTGTTTTGGTAGTTTTAAAACAGGTTAACATAATATTTTGGGTAGTTTTAAAAAGGGTTACCATAACTCAATGTTAACATTATGTTTTGGTAGTTTTAAAACGGGTTACCATAACTCAATGTTAATATTATGTTTTGGTAGTTTTAAAACGGTTTACCATAACTCAATGTTAACATTATGTTTTGGTAGTTTTAAAACGGGTTACCATAACTCAATGTTAACATTGTTTTGGTAGTTTTAAAACAGGCTACCATCATGTTTTGGTAGTTTTAAAACGGGTTACCATGACTCAATGTTAACATTATGTTTTGGTAGTTTTAAAACGGGTTACCATAACTCAATGTTATCATTTTGTTTCGGTAGTTTTAAAACAGGTTAACATAACTTGTCCATTTGACACTTTTGGTATAGATAAAGGGCCTTACTTAAAAACGTTACTCAAGTTGATCTATGTTTTAAAATGCTCTGTCAACTTCTCGCTGACGGCAATCGTCACACGCGAAAACAAGACGGAGCATATTTAAGCGTATGTCAACTTGAGTAACGTTTTTCAGTAAGGCCCAAAGTGTCAAAAGAAAAATAAAATGATGCAATTCATTAACAATTGATTTAGTAGAATCGGGCGCAGATAATCTTCAACCAATCAATCTCAACAGATTGGCTTGAATCTAGCGAGGAACACAAAGTTACCTTTTAAACAAAAAAAACACATCAGTCATAGGACTGCACGTCAGAAGTGAAAACTTAAGTGGTAGTAATTCACCCATTCTACAAGAGATGGCGCTGTAAATACACGGTACTCTAAACGCTAATCATCTATATATATAAAAGAAAGTCGTGTTAGTTACACTATTTATAACTCAAGAACGGCTGAACCGATTTAGCTGAAAATTGGTGGGGAGGTAGCTTAGAACCAGGAGACGGACATAGGATACTCTAAAAACGGCTGGATCGATTTGGATGAAAATTTGTGTGCCTGGAGCGGGTCATAACACCCGTGCGAAGCCGGGGCGGGTCGCTAGTTTAGTTATAAAACTCATTACAGCCACAAACGGCCGTTTTTATCTAATCTGCGTTTTATAATGTATGATGGAAAGTGATGATGCGGTCTCAGATGGCGCACGCTTGCCCATGGGGTGCCTACTAATGGGGTCTTGAAGAAGACCTAGGTTGTATTGTTTATGCTATTAATGGCAAAACAAACAAGCAAACCAGTCTCCTGATGGTAAGCATTCACCTTCAACTATGGATACCTGGGGCGTTACTGCTATATGTTTTAAACGATTCTGTTAAGGTGATTTGTAAATGTTGCGCGACCGCAAACCGTATCTCGGCACGTTAAGGTTCACATTAGTGTGATTTTCTGCACTGACCTGTATTCGTACGCAAGCGTTGGTGGCAAACAAGCAGACGGGCCACCTGATGGTAAGCGGTCACCGTCGCCTATGGATACCTGCAACACCAGGGGCATCACAGGCACTTAAGGTGATACGTTTCATGTTTGGCTGGAAATTAGAATTTCAAACAGTTTTTTTGTCCTTGTAGCTAGGCCGGGTAATTATTGTGAAATGACACGGTGTTCGCAAAAATTGTTGGTCGTTCTTTACATTATCATGTACAGCTATTAATCAGTTACTCACCATATTACTTACATTTGTCAATAAACCGTTTGAAATAGCAAAAATTTGTTTATTGACAAATGTATGTAATAATGTGCATTAAAGATAAATAGCTTTACGTGAGTTTGTAAAGAATAATAATCAAATTTCGCAAACATCATGATCGTTTTCATTAATTACCCGGCCTAGCTACAAGAACAAAAAACTGTTTGAAATTTGAATTTCCTGCCATACATGAAACGTTCCACCTTAAAGACTCTATTAACAGCCCTTTTGAAGAACCCCATATTACAGCTACTCGGAAATTCCACAAATTGCACGTGAAGCAAAAAGGAACGCGTAAAACGCAGTGTGCGATTTCCACCGATCTATGATATGTGGATGAACTTTCAGTGGGTTATTGCAGGTGTCAGAGCAAATAAATGCTTAGACCAAGTTTAAATATGGCTTTTTCATTACTCATACTCGGAAAGTAGGTCTGAAGTTGCCTGAGGAGCGGGTTGAAAGTAATACATTTCAGCCCTAGGGAGAATCACTTTCAACTGACAGTGACGGTTGACAACTGACAGCCATTCAAATTATTAAAAAGAAATGTTCTATTTTCACATTTGTATTAACAACTTTTTTTTGTCCTAAGAGGTTTATGGTCCCGCACTTCTCGTGCATTTGCCAGTGTCAGTTCATGTTTTTATTTTTAGTTTCCTTGTATTCGTAATGAATGAATGAAAACCACAGTGTTTACCTCGGGGTTAAAGACTTATTTAGTCCCTGGAACTATTAGCCGAACCGCGTTTAGGGCCTAAATAAGTTACTTTCACCCCTAGGATAACAATGTACTATTAAATTTTTCTCTCAACAACTTTTTCTTCTTTTCTCTTTCTAAGTATTGTTTCTTGCTAATCATTATAGTCCTTTTATACAATGGCTTCTTACCTAATAGACCACTTTGCTGACCCATTTTCGATGATGTTTTACCTATTTTAGTTACTCTTTTCTGGATCGATTTAGCAATTTCTTTGTGTTGCCATTTAATAGGGTATTTTGTTTTTATTTTGCTACATTGCTGAGACGTTTTTGATGTTTTTTTAGCTTCTGTCTTGTTGTCAGTTTTGTCGGAAGTTTTTGGAGTTTCATCGGCCCGTGGGTTGTTATTTCCATGTTGGTGCATACCAAAATCGGTTCGGCTTTCCAAATCAGTGAAGTCCTGTATGTTTTCGCGATCCATTCTATTGTATATTTTCAAAAATTGCCAGAATTCGATGTCGGCGCCACGTATGTGAGTTTCGTAGAATTTCATCAATTTTTTGTCGCATTTATGCTTGTTTTTGATTGGCTGCGGCTTGGCTAGACGGTTTTCGGTATTTTTTACCTGAAATATAAATACATTTTATATTAATAATAATATATCTTAGACATTATTGCACACACGGTCATCTGACCCCAAACTAAGCAAAGCTTGTAATATGGCTGCCAGAGACTGATATACGTACATATTTTTTTTTATACATACTTAAATAGACTAATTTTCATCATCATCATCACTGATTTGCATCACCACGCGGGTGAAACCGCAGGGCGCAGCTAGTTTTGTATACATTTAAAATTGAGATCTATTATCAACTGTCATTTTGCAAAGTTTCATGCACTTTAAATTTCAGACCTTCTGTGTCTCCGGGGCCGGCTTGGGGTTTCGTTTGGACTGCCTAGGCGTAAAAGGTTTCTTGTTGGGGTCATGGCGGCGACCGTGCAGCTTCAGAGCGCTGAAATTCTGAAACAAAGTACATAGATAGATAGAAACTCTTCTTTCTAAACTCTTTTTTGGATCTTTTTGTTTTATCCTTATTAATTTAATATATTTTTTTATCTTTTTTCCCCTTTTTAGGGTTCCGTACCCAAAGGGTAAAACAGGACCCTATTACAAAGGCTCCGCTGTCCGCCTGTCAGTCTGTCACAAAAACTATCCCGTATCTCATGAACCGTGATAGTTAGACAGTTGAAATTTTCACAGATGATGTATTTCTGTTGCCGCTATAATAACAAATACTGAAAACAGAATAAAATAAATATTTAAGGGTAATTTAAAAATAAATAGAAATGAGAAGAAAGGAAATAAAACCGGCCAAGTGCGAGTCGGATTCGCGCTCGAAAGGTTCCGTACCATTATCTATAAAAACGGCAAAAAAATCACGTTTGTTGCGCGCTACCTGTTGCCGTTATCAATATCGAGCAAAAACGAGCTAAAAAATAATAATCACGATTGTTGTATGGGAGCCCCCTTAAATAAAATAAATAAATAAATATCTGGGACATTATTACACACACGGTCATCTGACCCCAAACTAAGCAAAGCTTGTAATATGGCTGCCAGAGACTGATATACATACATATATATTTTGAAATACATACTTAAATAGATATTAACACCCAGACATAGTTGACAACGATTTGACAAAATGGACAATGTTTGTCATAGATGGGAATCGAACCCACGCACCCAAGCGCAGAAAGTAGGTTCACTACCAACTGAGCCACCGGGGCAGTCAAAATATTTATTTTATTCTGTTTTTTAGTATTTGTTGTCGTTTTACCCTTTGGGTACGGAACCCTAAAACACATAACCGAATTGGAAACCCCCTCCTTTTTAAAGTCGGTTATATCATATGGAGCTTGTGATTGGAGAAAACATAAGTAATTACCGACCTAGATGGACCGACGACATTGTGAGAGTCGCGGGCATCCAGTGGATGCAGATGGCAGGATGTCGTTCAGTGTGGAGGTTAAAGGGTGAGGCCTATGTTCAGCAGTGGACGTCTTCTGGCTGATGATGAAACCAGAGAACCAGAGTCACCGACATAGCTATCAAAATTTGCAAGTTTAAGTGACAATGGGCAGGCCACATCGCTCGAAGAACTGATAACCGATGGGGAAGAAAGGTTCTTGAGTGGAGACCGCGAACAGGAAGACGTAGCGTAGGTAGGCCTCCCACTAGATGGACCGACGACATCGTGAGAGTCGCAGCCATCCAGTGGATGCAGATGGTAGGCTGTCGTTCAGCAGTGGACGTCTTCTGGCTGATGATGATGTATTGTGTATATACCTGACATATCTTGTCGCAGACTTGGCAAGGGAACAGTATCTTGACTCCTTTGGTCCGTGCCAAGCGTCCCAGTTCTCCCAGCCTGTCTATGTAGTTGCCACTAACGGGTAGTTTGCTCAACTCTTGCTCAGTAAATTCGGGCATCTCTCGATAACTGAAACATTGATAAAGTTATATGATTATTTACGGGATATTTACCGTGGTAAGGTTGTGGAAGGATCTCCCGATATTTCGGCGCAGTTACATGCACCATGTTCACGGGAAGACCCTTCTTCCCGTCTTCCTGTGAACATGGTGCATGTAACTGCGCCGAAATATAGGGAGCTCCTTCCATAACCTTACCACGGTAAATATCCCGTAAATAATCATATAACTTTAGTGAACAACCGTGATAGGTAGTTTAAAACAGTGTGAAACATTGATTTTGAATTTTGAAACAGTTTTTACTCGATATTGATAACGGCGCTGTTGCCGTTATCAATATCGAGCAAAAAAAACATGTTTGTTATATGGAGCCTAATTAAATTAAATATTTATTTTATTCAGTTTTATTTTAAGCTATTGCATAGCTTCTATCGCGGGCCTTTAGCGTGGAGACCGAATCCAGAAATTCCGTAACGAAAATAACCTAACACCCCCCACTCCGACCTCTCACCGCTAGATGGCGTTGTAAAATATGTTTGATAAAAGAACGACATACATAGAGTTGTAAAACCTACATAATTTTATTTGTTACAAGTAAATAAATAATTATAATTGCATAAGTTGATAAAAAATGCTATGCAATAGCTTTACCGCGGCAGTCCCCGAGTGACACACGTCTTTTTTTGCATGTTGTTATAGCGGCAACGGAAATACATCATCTGTGAAAATTTCAACTGTCTAACTGTCACGGTTCATGAGATACAGCCTGGTGACAGACGGACAGCGGAGTCTTAGTAATAGGGTCCCGTTTTACCCTTTGGGTACGGAACCCTAAAAAACGTCACTCGCCAGCGTTTTTATCCTTTCTGGAAGATAGATAGAAACTCTTTATTGTGTACATCAGAAAAAAAAATTACAAACAGAGAGAAAACACTTACGAGCTAGTGCCACAAGTGGCGGCCTTATCGCTAAAAGCTATCTCTTCCAGGTAAATATCTGGGACATTATTGCACACACGGTCATCTGACCCCAAACTAAGCAAAGCTTGTAATATGGCAGCCAGAGACTGATATACATACATATATATTTTTTAAATACATACTTAAATAGATATTAACACCCAGACATAGAACAAACACAAATGTTCATCACACAAATGTTTGTCCTAGATGGGAATCGAACCCACACCCCCAAGCGCAGGAAGTAGGTTCACTACCAACTGAGCCACCGGGGCAGTCAAACCAAGGTAACCATTACCATTGGTAGCTTGTTGCATAGTTCCCGGCCTATGATCGGGATTCTTTTGGACATACCCAGCGTGTAATGTATTTACTCTAAATATATTATTTTTTACAAGGTCTTATTTTAGTTTCATAACGTTAGTACTCATTTATATTTTGTCATGCATACTTTAGAATAAAAAAATAATATATCCAAGCTATACCTGACATTGACAGCGTAATTCTCGACAATCCACTCGGTACCCTTCTTGATGAGCCTAGTTTTAGCCACTGTCTTGTCCCGCCGCTCCCGGTTGCGCTTGTCTATCGCCACGGCGGCCGAGTGGTTCAGCATTTTCACTGACGGAATTATTTCCATCACCGTGTCCGCCATTTTGTAACAATATTTTGAACCTAAGTTTAAAATAAACATATATTCTTTTATTGTGTATCTGGCAACTTTTGTGACAGAATTAGGTACTTTTTAGCTACTTTTATCATGACAAAGGCCACTTTAGTCATAAAATTTGGTACTTTCTTCATTTTCGTCAGCGAATTAGCTACTTTTGTCATGAAACTAGCTACAATTGTAGTTAATATTATTCAGATAACTTTTTAAACTAGGTACCTACTTTCATTCTGAAACTAGCGATTTTGGGCAAAAATTTGGCCACTTTTGTCATAAAGTTAGCTATTTTCGTCATCGAATTAGCTACTTTTGTCATGAAACCAGCCACAAATGTCATGTTAATACTATTCAGATAACTATTTAAACTAGCAATTTTGAGCAAGAATTTGGACACTTTTGTCATAAAGTTCGCTACTTTCGTCATTTTCGTCAGCGAACTACTCGTAGTTACAAATGTCATGTTAATGCTATACAGATAGTTATTTTAACTGGCTCATTATGCTGAAACTAGCAAATTTTGGCATGAAATTAGCTACTTTAGTCATTTTCGTCAGCGAATTAGCTACTTTTGTCATGAAACTAGCTACAAATATCATGTTAATGCTATACAGATATTTCAACTGGCTACTTACTAATGCTGAAACTAGCAAATTTTGTCATGAGTTTGGCTACCTTTGTCATGAAACTAGCTACAAATATCATGTTCGTGCAATACAGATAGTTATTTCAACTGGCACAAAGAAACATCATAAAACTAGCAAGTATAGTTAAGAATTTAGCTACCTTTGTCATGAAGTTAGCTATTTTCATCAGCGAACTAGCTAACTTTTATCATGAAACTAGCTGCAAATGTCGTTTTGATACTTCTATCAGATAGTTAAATAAAATATATAAATATTTGGGACATTATTGCACACACAGTCATCTGACCCCAAACTAAGCAAAGCTTGTAATATGGCTGTCAGAGACTGCTATACGTACATATATACATATATATTTTTTATATACATACTTAAATAGATATCAACACCCAGACATGTTCATCACATGAAACAACTAGCTAGTACTTATCCAGAAACTAGTAAATTTTGTCATGAGTTTAGCTACATTTGTCATGAACTTGGCTACTATCGTCATTTTCGTCAGCGAACTAGCTACTTTTGTCATGAAACTAGCTAAAAATATCATGTTAATGCTAAACAGATAGTTTTTTTTGGCTATTTATTTGGCTATTTCAATTGGCTACTTATCCTGAAGCCAGCAAATTTTGAAGAATTTAGCTACTTTCGTCATTTTCGTCAGCAAACCAGCAACTTTTATCATGAAACTAGCTACAAATGTCGTATTGATACTTTTATCAGACAGTTAAATAAACTAGCTAGTACTTATTCTAAACCTAGCTAAATTTGTCATGACTTTTGTCATTTTAATTCTGTTATACAAAGCATGTTTCACTAGTAGTTCAATATTAGGCTAAACCATTTTTTTTAATGTCGTGATGATAAAAACTGTTTTACTGATGAATTTCTAGTGTAATTCCGCTTCTACGTCGCTTCAAGTACAATAAGGAATTAGTGATAAATTTACCTTTTTTTGTTTTAGGTTACGTTAATTTTAAATTTATGTAATTAATTGTTACACAAATATCACCACAGACTCGTAATAGGTATAGATTCCATAGGCTATTATGGCAATACCTTACTAAATTAAAAACATCTACTGTCACAATCATTTGTACTTTACGTCAAAGTCAAGTTTATTAAATGTCAATGTGACCAGAGTGAAAATCGTGCAATCACGATGAACGATTTTCACTCTGGTGAGCCATCTTGAAAAGCTTCACTTCTTGGAGGAGCGCGGTCGTGAATAGAGCTAAGGTTAGTAATGTAATTTGATTTTTGATTTTTTTGTGTCCTCAAGCAATAATAAATGTGTATCGTGATATATGAATCGTTTTATTGATCCCTTCTGAGGTGCGGGTCACATAATATTTTATATTAGGTTAGGCAAAATTAAACTCAATAAAATAACATTATCAACAAATATTTACCAGGTAAATTTATCACAAATTCCTTATTGTACTTGAAGCGACGTAGAAGCGGAATTACACTAGAAATTCATCAGTAAAACAGTTTTGAAAATGGACTTCCGCAAAGTAACGCCTGATTCAATCAACTATCCCTGAAAATTAGTTCGAACTTCTGTAATTACCTTGTCCGTCGTCTCTCCTGGTTATATTAGTGTGCGGTATAGTAATGTGTATGTCATGTTTGATCCGCATATGTTTGGCTATGTTACGGTTCACCACGTGACCGCACGCGGGACATTTCGACAATGTTGTGCTGTTGCAAATATCGAAATGGGACTCGCAGTGCGATATCAGCTCTTCCTTCGTTGGATATAGCTGTAAAAAGAAATGTCTATTTATAATGATTTCTTAAGCACCGTTATCATTAGGGGAGATATGATCTGGGCCTTCAAGACAAGAGTGAATAGGTATTTACTAAGTCTGCGTGCTTCATCTTCGACCACATCGTCGCTTACCAACAGGCGAGTTAACGCTTATTGTACTAGTCCGGGTATGTCCTAAAACTGCGACCAGAACCACCGAAGGATGGGCAGCAGCGTCCTAATAGTAAACGGGGAACGTACTGCGATCCCCAAGCCGCCTGCCAAGCGTTGGGATTATGGCAACATCCCTCTCTATGAGGGAGGCTTCTGTCCAACAGTGGACGTTAATTGGCTGATGAATACGAATAATACAAAGCAAAGGTTAAAATTACAATTACAAACCTTGAAGCAAATATAACATTGGTATGTCTGAAAGTTCATCTTTTTGTTTGGCGTAGATTCATTCTCCGAATGAGGTTCATAATTAATATCAGAATCTGATTTGTCATCGTCAGAATCATCATTAGTATCATCGTCATCTTTATCATTTAATTTTGTTTCTTTCTCGTTTACATTTGCACAGTTTTGGTCATTTGTACTATTATCTTTTTCAGATGTACTGTTATATTTATCACAAGGCTGCATGACATCTGATTGTGTATTATTAAGTTTATCTTTATTACTGTTATTATTTATGACTTTGTCTTTGTAATTTGTGACATTGCCGTTATCCTTTGTGCCGTGTTCTTTATCAATTGTGACACTATCATCATGATTCGTATAATTCTGTTTATCAATTGTACCTTTGTCTTTATCATATGTGCCGTTGTCTTCGTCGTTTAGTCCGTTGTCTTTGTAATTTGTGCCATTGCCGTTATCCTTATCCTTTGTGCCGTGTTCTTTATCAATTGTGACACTATCATCATGATTCGTATAATTCTGTTTAACAATTGAACCGTTGTCCTTGTCATATGTGCCGTTTTCTGTAACATTTGTATATATATTTTTATCGTTTATAGAGTTGCAGTTGGAATAGTTCATTGGCTCGTTTTCAGCATTTCCGACATTATCATTTTCACAAACTGCAGTATTCCCTGATGATTTATTATTGTTAGTCGAGATATCTAAATTTTTTGTTACATTAATGTCTTTTTCAGTGTTTTTGTCATTTGGTGTATCGCTTATATCATTGGTAGATATAGATGTAAGATTTTCAGAATTATGTTCGTTTGAATCTAAGTTTTTATGACCATTTGGATAATCGTTACAATCAATAGACTTGTCTTTGTGATTACTATCCTGAGTTTTGTCAGTTCCTTTGTCCATAGTTGCATCTTCGGGCATTTTCTGTTGAAAGTATTTAATTTTCTTTGCAGGTTCTGAAAACGTATAAATAAATAAATATCTGGGACATTTATTGCACACACGGTCATCTGACCCCAAACTAAGCAAAGCTTGTAATATAGCTGCCAGAGACTGATATACGTACATAATAATTGTAAATTCATACATACTTAAACATATATTAACACGCAGACATAGAACAAACACAAATGTTCATCACATGAATGTCCTAGATGGGAATCGAACGCACACCCCCAAGCGCAGAAGGTAGAATCACTACCAACTAAGCCACAGGGACAGTCATAATAAAATTAAAAAATAATACGAGAGGCAATTTACTACTAATAATTAATTATCTAAAACTATATAGGCTTATGAAGCGGAAATTTTGGTAGACAGATTCTTTATGGGGTGTGAATATCGAAATAATGGCTAGTTTATGCTATCAAGTGCGCTTAAACTTCCCGTTGGCGGGAAGTTTCACGCGTAAAAACGAGACATCAGATTTTAACTAAATCAAACTATCGGAAGTTTTTGAATAAGACCTGGGGCCTTACCCCTAGCTCGAAAAGTTGACTCGCATAGGTGTTATTTGTCTAAACGGTACCATCAACTACGATAAGCGGTAGTTATTTGATAGCCGCCAAGCTTTGCTATTTTCACGCACACACGCATAGTAAAACGGATTTTCGTCCATTCAAGTTAGACGCTTATAAACGATACAGCTTAAATGAGATGGTTAATTTTAGGTACCTATCAGGTACCTACTAAAAGTTGGCTCGCAAAAGTTAAGCTAGGGGTAAGGCCCCTGTAGTCACTACTTGCATAGTTCCTTGTTTTATATTAAGCTAGCTGCGCCCCACGGTTTCACACGGTCCCTGGATTTGTAATTTTTCTGGAATAAAATATCCTATGACACCTACCGGAACTCCCGACTATCTCTATGCAAAAATCATGTCTATCCATTGCTTTGTTACTGCTTAAAAAAGAAACAATCAAATTTTTAATTTTTGTATGATATGATTCAAACCTTTCTTCAATGCCTCAGCTGCCGCCTTCTTCATCCTCTCATTATATATCTGTCTCACTCTCTCCAACTCAAATCTCTCACGCCGTCTCTTTCTCCGCATCATCTTTGCTTCCCTTTTCAATTTCTTTTCCAACACCTTCGCTTTCCTCGCCCTTTTCTTTTCAAGTAACTTCTTTGCTTCATCCTTTTTTGCCTTTTTTATTACTTCTTTTATCTTTTGCGCTACGAACGCTGCTTGTAGCTCGTCGGTTTCCTCTATTTTCGGTTCCGGTTCTAAAAACGGCATATAATTGTAAGTTAATAAAAAAACAGTACAGGTATAAAATATATGCTGGTTATAATGTGACTTTCATGCGATCATTCGTAAGAAAGTTGCATCCTTACGACAGCGGGTGCGAGGCAGCTGCAACGGCATCCTGAAGATGATTGTTGCACGCATGGACTGTCCCATACAAAATAAATGGATGCGTGTAATGGTGGGCGAGAAACTTTGACCATATTAGTAGTAGGTATTTAATTTAGCATGTATTAATTTTAATAATATTAATTTTAGTTTTTTATTTTATGGAATTTTTTCTATGCGTGACTTTAATTGTAATTTGTATTAATTTTTGTATTTAACTTGTGTTTATGGGTATTATGAGCCTGAAATAAATGAATTTGAATTTGAATAATGCTGATGAATAGTACATTGCTATCCTAGGGGTGAAAGTAACTTTAACCCTGTAAACACTGTGCTTTTCATCACGAATACAAGGAAACTAAAAATAAAAACATGAACTGACTACAGATAATATGAGTGAAGCTTACCTTCATCCTTCAGTTGTTTGTGGAACACATGTTTGAGTAGAAACTCGTCGAAGCTGGACTCCGGCTTGTTCTGACTCGGGTCGTCGTTCAGAAGGTACTTTTGAAGGTCCTCGGAGAGAACATGGTTGGAGTAGGAGATGAGGTCGTTTTCCATGTTACCTTCCTCTTCTGCGAGTTCAAACAGATGGATATGTATCGTTCGCGCAAAACTTTATGAGCCCTCTGAAGTTAGGCGCGAGGCCTCCCCGACGCCCTGTAAAGTCCCTCGGATACCTATAATATGCGTACTGCGCAGCCACTGGGCCTAACTTCAGAGGGCTCATAAAGTTTTGCGCGAACGATACTTTATTAGTTGATTTTAATGTCGGAAGGTCGTAAAATCTTCCGTTCTATAGATTAATTATCAATATAGATTAAGAGCGGTCTCTCCTAACACAGGTTGTCAAAACTTAACAGGAGAGGCCAAACACTTGTAAATTAAGATAAATCAGACAAATAATAAAATTTGAATTTTTTGATATAAATAACCGGCCATTCTATAAAAACGGCAAAAAAACAACACGTTTGTTGTTCGGAAGCCCTTAAAATATTAATTTAAATATTTATTTTTAAAGTGAATAATTTAACTCAATATTCTGTGAATATTTCAAGCGTGTACATGTTGCCGTTATCAATAACGAGCATAAACGAGCAAAAAAATCACGTTTGTTGTATGGGAGCCTCCTTAAATATTTATTTTATTCTGTTTTTTAGTATTTGTTGTTATAGCGGCAAGAGAAATACATCATCTGTGAAAATTTTAACTGTCTAACTATCACGGTTCATGAGATACAGCCTGGTGACAGAACGACAGACAGACGGACAGCGGAGTCTTTGTAATAGGGTACCGTTTTACCCTTTGGGTACGGAACCCTAAAAACTGACTTCATAATAATGTCAGAACTGGACCAAATATGCGCCCTCTATCCCATAGCGCGTGCATTAATTAGGCACTATCGGTTTTAGGGAGCGCATGCCTGTTTTAGTACTGAGGTGTTCCGACAGATGTCTTTTATAATATTTTTTGTGTGGAAATGACTTTTTAACTGTTACATTGTAAAATAATAAAACAGTAGAACTGGACCAAATTGACATGGGACCACACGGGAAGCACCAGCTTTCAAATAAAAAATAATCATCAAAATCGGTTCACCCAGTCGAAAGTTCTGAGGTAACAAATATTAAAAAAAAAATGATATGACAGAGATATGCAATATGAATGTTTTGTCCTAGATGGGAATCGAACGCACGCCGCCAAGCGCAGAAAGCAGGTTCACTATCGACTGAGCCACCGGGGTAGTTCTATGACTGATGTGTTTTTTATGAATGAACGAGCACGTACCGGCATCGATCTCTTCCTTATTTACTTCCAGTAGAGAGAGCTGAACTTCCTCATATGGGTCTCCCATTGGCTCCACTTTAATTTCTATCAAAGGTTTCTTTTCCTTCCTGCAAACAATAGTTGACAGATAAGAATAGAGTCGGTCATCTACCGACCCAAAAGAGACCGCAGGGAAACGCTGGATGCAGGCCGCTTCCAACTGGACCTTTTGGAAATCGATCAGGCCTTAGCGAAAGCTTGTATTATTCACTGAAAACGGTGAATAAAAAGCACTATTTTGGTGTTTGAATTGAGAACAAACGTATATATCATCAGCCAGAAGACGTCTACTGCTGAACATAGGCCTCCCCCTTTAACCTTCACACTGAACGACATCCTGCCATCTGCATCCACTGGATGCCCGCGACTCTCACAATGTCCTCGGTTCATGTAGTGGGAGGCCTACCTACGGTGCGTCTTCTGGTTCGCGGTCTCCACTCAAGAACCTTTCTTCCCCATCGGTTATCAGTACCTATATATATTCGACCCCCATTTCAAAGCTATACAACCTCCTGGCACAAAAACTAACTCCTTGTTCAAAGAATACTCGACATACAAACTCTTTGTGCAAATAACTCCTCGAGATTTGATTGGTCGACATTTTCTACAAGTTAGGTACGCTTAATTTTAATAAATGTTCAATTTAATAAGTTTAACCTTCATCTTTTCTTCTTTAAATGTCTATTTTCGCTTAAATCTTTCTTTTCCTCGTAGTCATGGTATAATGTATAGTATGTGTCATGGTTTAAAGTGTAGTAAGGTTGCCTGGAAGAAATCGCTCTAGGCGATAAGGGCGCCAATTATACTGCCGTTTATTTATTTTTGATGTTAGTTTAAGTTTCTTTTGTGTTTTTTTTTGGTGTGTAATAAAGAGATATTGTATTGAATGCAACTTTTGAATAAAACAGATTTATATCGAGAGCCATGAATCACTCGCGTCACTCAGGATTCTAACACTTGAATCAGTCGCGTCGCTCAGGATTCTTACACTTTCATGAATCACTCCTCACGGTCGTGATTCAGCCGTTAGAATCCTTCACTTGCTCGTGATTCATCTATGGCCCTCAATATAAATCCGTCCTTTATTCGCTAATCCCACTAATCACACTAATATTATAAATGCGAAAGTTTGCGAGTGTGTGTGTGAGTGTGTATGTTTGTTACTCCTTCACGTTAAAACGGCTGGACGGATTTGGATGAAATTTAGAATAGAGATAGCTTATGACCTGGATTAAAACATAGGCTACTTTTCATCATCATCATCATCACCAATTTTCATCACCACGCGGGTGAAACCGCGGGGCGCAGCTAGTATTATATATGTGAATGTTTGGATGGATGGATGTTTGTTACTCAATCACGCCAGAATGGCTGAACGGATCTGGATGAAATTTGACACAGAGATAGATTATAGTCTGGAATAGCACATAGGCTACTTTAAAAACGGCTGGACCGATTTGGATGACATTTTGTGGCCCTGGAGCGAGTCATAGTTACTCCTTCACGCAGAAACGGCTGGATGAATTTGGACGACATTTGGAATATACATTGCTTATGTCCTGTATTGACACATAGGCTACTTTTCATCATCACCATCACTACGCGGGTGAAACCGCGGGGCGCAGCTATTTCCATAATATTTTATCCGAATTTGCAATACCTTCAATATAAAGTGTACCGAACAGGTGCACTTGTTCACTGCTAAAAGAAATTACTTAAAACAGGGTCAATTCTGCTATTTGTCAAACGTTACAAATGAGTGTCGGTAGTGTCTCGTCGGAATTATTTTCGACATTTGGTATTCTGCTAGTTATTTAAGACCAGTTGCTTTCCAATGGCTTGCCATCGAACTGTCTGACAGTTCTTATTGACATATTTGGTATTCTGTACGGTAATGGCGTGCCAGTGGAATACTTTTTTTGCTCATCGGGCAGGCTAAAGCCTTTTAGGCCATACCGCCTCATCATCCGTATTTTTACTGTTTTTTCCTTAAATTACATTTTAAAATTATGTTTGGTGTATTAAATTGACGAGGAAGATATGTACAATCAATACAATCTATAATATAATCATTTAAGTGACAAAAAAAACAATGATAGTTTGGTATAAAATAATACAACTCGTGGTAGATTTTTACAACTGACACACAACTGAAACGAAATTGTAGATTTAGCAGAATACCCTTTTTGCCACAATCGTAATTGAGAGTCGTGGGAGTGGCAAAACAATGTGATTTTACGTTAATTAGCAGAATTGACACCCTGTATGCATGTACCACATTCTTCTCAACCAGTTCTTAAAACATTTGTATTGTTAAACAATTTTTTTTATTAACTGTTATAAACCTTGTTGGGCTGATAAGGCTTCTCTTGATATAATTTTTTTTAGTTGTTTTTTTTAAAGATAGATACTACTTTTAGTTATTACTAATTCATTATACTTCTGGTCTAGGATCTGTAATGTAAACATCTTGTTTTTGTAAGTGAAAACTCAATATGGCTCGATTCTACCACCCACCTACCATAATTTGTACCTCTCAGCTGTTACTGGGTGACGAGACGAGCGAAGTTGCTCGCCTGATGGCTCTTCACGCTTGCCCATAACAGCACAACGGAACTCAGAATTTTGAACTTCAACAGTTCAAAACCCTGGATGGCAATGCACTGCGCTCGTCACCCCGAGATGTCAAATCTCTGTGTGCCCTGTAATTTCGCTGGAAACATTGCCCTTCAATCCGGAACACAATAGTGTTGGCGTTTGAATAACTGGCAAAGGTGTGGTATCGTTCGCGCAAAACTTTATGAGCCCTCTGACGTTAGGCGCGAGGCCTCCCCGACGCCCTGTAAAGTCCCTCGGATACCTATAATATGCGTACTGCGCAGCCACTGGGCCTAACTTCAGAGGGCTCATAAAGTTTTGCGCGAACGATACTTCCCCAGGCGGACCCCTGCAAAAGAGTCCTACCACTACAAATGATGTTTGTTTTCCGAATAGAGTAAAATAAAATAAAATATATGTACTATTAAACTTACTTCTCTCGATGTTTCATAGGCTTGTACCGCATTTTGTGAGTTTTGAGGTAGTGCGACCTGAGGTATGCGAAATGCTTATATGTAGTCTTACAAATTTTGCAGCGTAGATCCTGAAACAAGACTCTATGGTAAATAAAGTACAAAAGCACAGAATACATAGAAGTACAAGTACAGAAGATTCACTCCGCAATAGTACATTGTTATCCTAGGGGTGAAAGTTACTTATTTAGTCCCGAGAAAGAAAGAAAAATATTTATTAATGACAGAAACACACACAGGTACATATGCTTTATTATATAATTCTTAGTGTAGAATTATCAACACTCACATTGTTGCGACACTGTCCGTACTTGATGTGCATTACTACGCTGGGCTTGTTAAACGTGACAAGGTCCCAATGATTGTTCCTCCTATGTTTCTGTTACATATGCTTTATTAAATAATTCTTAGTGTAGAATTATCAACACTTACATTGTTGCGACACTGTCCGTACTTGATGTGCATTACTACGCTGGGCTTGTTGAACGTGACAAGGTCCCAATGATTGTTCCTCCTATGTTTCTACTACATATGCTTTATTAAATAATTCTTAGTGTAGAATTATCAACACTCACATTGTTGCGGCACTGTCCGTACTTGATGTGCATTACTACGCTGGGCTTGTTAAACGTGACAAGGTCCCGATGATTGTTCCTCCAATGTTTCTGCTACATATGCTTTATTAAATAATTCTTAGTGTAGAATTATCAACACTCACATTGTTGCGACACTGTCCGTACTTGATGTGCATCACAATGCTGGGCTTGTTGAACGTGACAAGGTCCCAATTATTGTTCCTCCAATGTTTCTGCTACATATGCTTTATTAAATAATTCTTAGTGTAGAATTATCAACACTCACATTGTTGCGACACTGTCCGTACTTGATGCGCATCACAACGCTGGGCTCGCATATATACCGCTGCTTGTCCCAGCTGTGTTTCTGCTTTATACCCTTTTTAAAAATGAGTCTTAATGTACAATTATCAACACTCACATTGTTGCGACACTGTCCGTACTTGATGCGCATCACAACGCTGGGCTCGCATATATACCGCTGCTTGTCCCAGCTGTGTTTCTGCTTTATACCCTTTTTAAAAATGAGTCTTAATGTACAATTATCAACACTCACATTGTTGCGACACTGTCCGTACTTGATGTGCATCACAATGCTGGGCTTGTTGAACGTGACGAGGCCGCAGTAGTCGCAGATGTACCGCTGCTTGTCCTCGCTGTGTTTCTGCTGTATATGCTTTATCAAATAGTTCTTGGTGTAGAAACTGAAACAAAATAGTGAGATTTTACTTAAAATATTTTTGGTAGACAGTTCAGTTTTTGTTTCTGGTGGAGGTTTGGTTGTTTTTAGGGTTCCGTACCTAAAGGGTAAAACGGGACCCTATTACTAAGACTCCGCTGTCTGTCCGTCTGTCACCAGGCTGTATCTCGTGAACCATAATAGACAGTTGAAATTTTCACAGATGATGTGTTTCTGTTGCCGCTATAACAACATATATTAAAAAACATAATATTTTTTATAGATCTACGTTTGGCCACCAACTCGCCTGATGGGTAGCGACGGTGTGGTCAAAGATGGAACACGTTGATCTAAAATATATTCAGTCTAGCCTTGAAGATCTGGGACATCTGGGACATTATTGCACACATAGTTATCTGACTGGCGAGACATAATCGCCGTCTCGGTTGCTCAACGACGAATCACGGGTTTTGACGATGTTGTGCAAATCGAACAGACATTAGAGAACTGAGCCGTAAATGTACAAGTATACGGTTGGTTTTGGTAAAATAAATAAATAAATATCTGGGACATTATTGCATACATGGTCATCTGACCCCAAACTAAGCAAAGCTTGTAATATGGCTGCCAGAGATTGATATACATACATTTATATTTTTTAATACATACTTAAATAGATATGAACACCCAGACTTAGAACAAACACAGATGTTCATCACACAAAATGTTTGACCCAGGTGGGAATCGAACCCACGCCCCCAAGCGCAGAAGGCAGGTACACTACCAACTGAGCTAACGGGGCTGTATGTGGTAGATATTTAGATGTTTTTAGGGTTCCGTACCTGAAGGGTAAAACGGGACCCTATTACTAATACTCCGCTGTCCGTCCGTCTATCTGTCTGTCCGTCTGTCACCAGGCTGTATCTCATGAACCGTGATAGACAGTTGAAATTTTCACAGATAATGCATTTCTGTTGCCGCTATAACAACAAATACTAAAAATTAGAATAAAATAAATATTTAAGGGGGCTCCCATACAACAAACGTGATTATTTTGCTCGATATTGATAACGGCAACAGGTAGACGCTTGAAATATTCACTATTTAATTATATATTCATATTAAAAATAAAATTGAATTAAAATAAAACTAATATTATTAGTAATTAGTTATTTATTGACTGCCCCGGTGGCTCAGTTGGTAGTGAACCTACTTTCTGCGCTTGGGGGCGTGGGTTCGATTCCCATCTAGGACAAACATTTGTGTGATGAACATTTGTGTTTGTTCTATGTCTGGGTGTTAATATCTATTTAAGTATGTATTTAAAAAATATATATATGTATGTATATCAGTCTCTGGCTGCCATATTACAAGCTTTGCTTAGTTTGCCGGTCAGATGACTATGTGTGCAATAATGTCCCAGATATTTATTTATTTAATATTAAAGCGGGGCTCCCATACAACAGCCACGAAATTTTGCAGGAAGATAGTGTGCGTAATGAGGACTGACATTGGATACTTTTCCCCCAGAAATGCGGAAAACTGGAAAATCACGGGTAACACCGCGGCATTCAGCTAGTATAAAATAATGTACAGCTATACTGCTATCATTGTGCACTCCAGTGGTTGTTTCATATTGAATTTATCAAGTTTTATACTATAAATAAAATATTTCCACATTTAAATTGCTGTTCGGATAGAAAGCACTTAAAAAAGTAAAATTGAAATATATATTAAAATTGTATTCCATTAAGAATAGAATATGTATTTTCCTGTAATAATTCATTTATGCTCGATTATTATTGAGACGGGTAAGTTGTCAGTTGAATAATTATTAAAGTTATATGATTGTTTACGGGATATTTACCGTGGTAAGGTTGTGGAAGGAGCTCCCGATATTTCGGCGCAGTTACATGCACCATGTTCACGGGAAGACGGGGTGCATGTAACTGCGCACAAATATCGGGAGCTCCTTCCACAACCTTACCACGGTAAATATCCCGTAAATAATCATATAACTTTAGTGAACAACCGTGATAGTTTAAAACAGTGTTGAATAATTATTATCAATACAAAAAAAACGACTTCATAAAAATGTTAGAACTATACCAAATTCCTTTAATTTATTTTAAATTAAAATTTGGCATTTTGAAAGTACCTAATCTATACTATACTAGCTAATGCCCGCGACTTCGTACGCGTAGCGCAAAGTAATTAGTGGGTGGACGATTAGACTGACATATCCAAATATAAATGTTACACTAACGAACACGAACGGAACTTTAAATAGGCACAAATCCATCGAATTATTTATACTGAATATTTTATAGATAATACCTACACATATGACATGATTGTAGATTTATTGCTCTCCATTTTAATGCGGATTGTCATACTATCGTCATAGTATGATTTTAGTCTAGTTTTAATCTGACTCGATACAGGTATCCCGACATGTCCATAGTTTCAAATATATTTCAAGCAAATAATATATTACTTTCACTGGTTAAATACGTTGTAAGTGTGGAGCCATGGAGCCAATAAGGAAAAAAAATTGGTATAAGTCAAGCGAAATGTCATGCATGACAAACGTTATTATTGAATTATTAGTAAATAGTAAGTAGGAAGCATGGAGCGGTATCTATAATTAATCGCTGTTATTTAACATTACTCCGCGTAAAGACTGCCAATCAATGATGTCTAAATAATTTTTGCCCGCCTTCTGCGCCTCGACCCTTCCAACAACTAAACCGCTTTCGTTCACCACCATAACATCCAAAATAGCTGCTAATCATAGATCAGTATCAGATTAGATGCCGCGAGTTCACCTACTTTGCGTGTCTGTTATTGGTGTTAAGTTTGATCCTGGCAAAAAAATGTATTCATTTTAATCTCCGTCGACTTGGTATATTAGCACGTCAGAAGTCAATACAAAAATAAACGTACTTTAAATTACGCCATAATAAACTGTAAAACCTCTTCAAAAGCAGTTGGCTGTCCTGAAAATAACAAACACAAAAAAAACTATTTGGTGCAGTCTATCGGAAGTTATGCGGGTACATACATTTCGGCTATTCGTTTTTATTTCATCATCATCATCAGCCAGAAGACGTCCACTGCTGAACATAGGCCTCCCCCTTTAACCTCCACACTGAACGACATCCTGCCATCTGCATCCACTGGATGCCCGCGACTCTCACAATGTCGTCGGTCCATCTAGTGGGAGGCCTACCTACGCTGCGTCTTCCGGTTCGCGGTCTCCACTCAAGAACCTTACCTACTTCCCCATCGGTTAACAGTTCTTCGAGCGATGTGGCCTGCCCATTGATAATGATAATGATAATGATGATATGATAATGATAACTTTATTCATAATAATAATTACATGTCAACAGTTAAAAAAAATCATAAGAAATATTAATATTCAAAAAAATAATAATATTCAAAATCAATAATATAAAAATGTCATTCTAATAATCGTAATAGGCATTAGTTATTTACTCCAGTTTTGGAATGAATTCCTCTACGCTATACGGTGCCATATCGGTCAGAAATAATTTAAGGTTATTTTTAAATAAATAAAGCGACTTGGCATCCCTTATGGGTTTCGGCAAGGCGTTAAATAATTTTATGCCAAATATTTGGGTACATTTGTGAGATTTGGTTAGCCTTTGTATGGGCATAATCAAGGTATCCTTATTCCTAGTTATTTTTCCTTGGACATCGCCGAGTCTCACAAAGGACGCCAAGTTTTTATATATGTATATACCGGTATGGTATAAGTATAATGCTGGCAGAGTCATGAACTTTAAATCTTTAAAAATTTGTACTTTGTACTTGTACATTGCCACTTCAACTTGCAGATTTTAATAGCTATGTCGGTGACTCTGGTTCTTTGGCGAATATCTATATTTTTATTTACATATAGATTATATGGCAACAGCCGCTTCAGTCTTCCTACCTACCATGTCTGCGAGTAGAAGTCTGTCATTACGACAACATTACTATAAAATAAGCTAGATGGCGTTACAAATAATTACAAAAAAAATTTTTTTTTACTATTTATTATCATAAATTAATATAGCCTATGTTTCAATCAGGTATTTTATAAGCATATTCATGGAAACTGCTTTGAAATCCTTCTAGTAGTTTAAAAGATGTGCGCGGACAAACAAACAAACTGACAGCCGTCAGATTTGTAGTTCCATAGTTTGAAAATAGATTGCGTACTAAAACGATGTTTTGCGAAAAAATTGTAAATTTGCTTAAACTTTACGAATAATATTATTAAAAACGTAATAAGGTATTCAATAATTCCTAAAATAATGAGTGTAAATGGATCGTAGTTTCACAAATATGAAAAGTGCGTCTATTATAGGTAAATACGACACTTTACCTGAATCACGCAAACGGCATTATTTTTGCAAGTTAAACCGATATCAGATGTTGCTTCTACTTAGTTAGAAGTCATGTGTGAAGGTATTTGATCTACACATTTATAATATGGTAGGGATAATATTATAAAGAGGAAAGATTTGATTGTTTGTTTGTTTGCATTGAATAGGCTCCGAAAAACCGATTTGAAAATTATTTCACTGTTGGGAAGCTAATCTATCCCCGGGTGACATAGGCTATATTATATTTTGTAGCGATGCCGAAGGCTGAGCTTACACCCGTGCGAAGCCGGGGCGGACGGCTAGTAAGTATATGACCGCCCCGGTGGCTCAGTTGGTAGTGAACCTACTTTCTGTGCTTGGGGGCGTGGGTTCGATTCCCATCTAGGACAAACATTTGTGTGATGAACATTTGTGTTTGTTCTATGTCTGGGTGTTAATATCTATTTAAGTATGTATTTAAAAATATATATGTATGTATATCAGTCTCTGGCTGCTACATTACAAGCTGTGCTTAGTTTGTGGTCAGATGACCATGTGTGCAATAATGTCCCAGATATTTATTATTATTATTATATTCTATAAAATATAGAATATAATAATAAATCTTCGATCATTACCACAGGCAGAGGGCGCTGTTACCGTAGGTTAAAACATGGTATTGTTTAATAGTCATGGTAGATGGCGTTGCTATTAATTTTGTCTTTGTTAAAACTGGTTCAATAATCTTTGGTAATAATTTTCACCACCACCACTAGAGGGCGTTGGCGATTTCCATAAATACTAAGCTTATTGTAAAAAATAAAACAGTAGAACTGAACCAAATTGAAATGGGACCAAACGGGAAGCAACAGCTTTCAAATAAAAAATAATCATCAAAATTGGTTCACCCAGTCGAAAGTTCTGAGGTAACAAATAAATAAAAAAACGAATTGATAACCTCCTCCTTTTTTGGAAGTCGGTTAAAACACATCAGTCATAGGACTGCACGTCAGATGTGAAAACTTAAATATCACCATCATCACCGATTTTCATCACCACGCGGCTGAAACCGCGGGGTGCAGCTAGTTGTAAATATTTTGCAGGCACATGGGTGGTGGTCAGGTCATCACCAACGGACCAGTTTCTGTCGGTGCGAAGCAAGAAATGCGCTCTCATTGGTCAAAGCACGGGATCAGCCCATCATACTCGAAGACAGTTAACAAGCTCAAAGTCTATGCTTGCAAAGGGTCTGTGAGTACTTCTACATGTTTTTTTTTTAAATCCAAAATTAATTTATTTGACACATCAAATCGTCCATGCCTTTGTTTCATCGATATACAATATCTACAGTCACAATCGTGACAAAAACATGTCCGAACCAAAACTCAGCGCACGCTACGAATTGCGCAGACTTTGGTTAGTTGTAACGGCTTAAACAGACGCACGAACAGGTGGGAAAGAGAAATTTTTTTCTTTCCCTCTTGTTGGTCAGACGGCGCCGGAGGTTCGTGCATTTGTTACGGCTTTAAGGCAGCCGCGATCCAATTACAACGCCGCGCGATGCCAGTGCTATGCAAACGACACATGTGGCATTGTGAACTATATAATTGATATCTAGGTATGTACGACGCTCCGACGTTTTTTTTACTGTTTTCACTTAGAGTTTGTGACTCTATAGGACTCGTATCTCGATGCTTTGTTTGCTCATTTTAATATATATATATATTTTGACGTAAGATTAACAACATTTTTACGAGACTTAAATTAAGTTACGTTTCACCTATGTATCCCGTAATATTTCCAATAATATAATGGTCGTAAGAGAACTGTTAATATTACCTTTAGGTTTGAATCTGGTCCAGTATATATTGGTCCTAAGAGAACTGTTAATATTTTCTTTAGGTTTGAATCTGGTCCAGTATAAATTGGTCCTAAGAGAACTGTTAATATTACCTTTAGGTTTGAATCTGGTCCAGTATATATTGGTCCTAAGAGAACTGTTAATATTACCTTTAGGTTTGAATCTGGTCCAGTATATATTGGTCCTAAGAGAACTGTTAATATTTCCCTTAAGTTTGAAGCTGGTATAGTATATATTGGTCCTAAGAGAACTGTTAATGTTACCTTTAGGTTTGAATCTGGTCCAGTATACATTGGTCCTAAGAGAACTGTTAATATTTTCTTTAGGTTTGAATCTGGTCCAGTATATATTGGTCCTAAGAGAACTGTTAATATTTCCCTTAGGTTTGAAGCTGGTATAGTATATATTGGTCCTAAGAGAACTGTTAATATTACCTTTAGGTTTGAATCTGGTCCAGTATATATTGGTCCTAAGAGAACTGTTAATATTTTCTTAGGTTTGAAGCTGGTATAGTATATATTGGTCCTAAGAGAACTGTTAATATTACCTTTAGGTTTGAATCTGGTCCAGTATAAATTGGTTCTAAGAGAACTGTTAATATTACCTTTAGGTTTGAATCTGGTCCAGTATAAATTGGTTCTAAGAGAACTGTTAATATTACCTTTAGGTTTGAATCTGGTCCAAAATAAATTGGTTCTAAGAGAACTGTTAATATTACCTTTAGGTTTGAATCTGGTCCAGTATAAATTGGTTCTAAGAGAACTGTTAATATTACCTTTAGGATTGAATCTGGTCCAGTATAAATTGGTTCTAAGAGAACTGTTAATATTTTCTTTAGGTTTGAATCTGGTCCAGTATAAATTGGTCCTAAGAGAACTGTTAATGTTTCCTTTAGGTTTGAAGCTGGTCCAGTAGGTGTTGGTCCTCCGAAAACCGCGGCATATGATCCGACCGAGGGGTACGAGCCTTACTGGAAAGGTGGCGACTGGACTCTAAATAAGGAATGGAAGGATGTGAACGCCACCACAAAAGCACCGGTTGTGGAAGACGGCACCACGGCGGTCGATGACACCCACTGCGGATTTGACTGTAGCCTTATTTATAGGGCGTGAGTTTTTTTCTTCTTTTTTAGGGTTCCGTACCCAATGGGTAAAACGGTACCCTATTACTAAGGCTCCGCTGTCCGTCTGTCTGTCTGTCCATCCGTCTGTCACCAGGCTGTATCTCATGAACCGTGATGGCTAAGACAGTTGAAATTTTCACAGATGATGTATTTCTGTTGCCACTATAACAACATAAATATACTAAAAAACAGAATATAACTAATATTTAAGGGGGCTCCCATACAACAAACGTGATATTTTTTTGCTGGTTTTTGCTCGATATTGATAACGGCAACAGGTAGACGCTTGAAATATTCACAGAATATAGAGTTATATTATTCACTTTAAAAATTAATAATTAAAATAAAATTAATATTTAAGCGGTCCCATACAGCAAACGTGTTTTTTTTTTGCCCTTTTTAATGATAACTAGCCGCTCCCCCCGGCTTCGCACGGTTGTAAGCTCGGCCTTCGGCCTCGCTACAAAGTAGTGTCCTATGTCCGTTTCCTGGTTCTAAGCTATCTCCCCACCAATTTTCAGTCAAATCGATCGAATCGAGTCGAATCAATTTTGATGATTCTTTTTTTATTTGAAAGCTGGTGTTTCCCCTGTGGTCCCATTTCAATTTGGTCCAGTTCTGTCATTTTAATGAAGTCGGTTTTTTAAATGGATAATTATGTGGTCGTTATGTAAATTCACAGTCAGTAGTTTTATATCGTTAATAATGTCAGACAGACCAGAGCGACCAGATGTCTGCCAGAGCGGGCACGAAAAATTGACACCGCTTCATGGTTGATATTCCGAAAACCCGTACGAAGCGCTTTGATTCCACTTTTATTGTGCGAACTGCTAGTCTGCGGAATGCGCCGTTCCCCGATGGTTACAATCTGGGTGTCTTCAAATCTCGAGTGAATCGGTTTCTTCTGGGCAAGCGTGCTCCATCGTAGACCGCATCGCGCTTAACATCAGGCGAGTTGGCGGTAAACGCAAGCCTAGGCGTGCGAGCGACAGAGCTGCAGACGGGAAGAGCCCCCTTAAGATGAAATTGTACATTTCAGTTATGGCAAAGTTTGCGGAAGAAATATAAACGGAACATACAAGACGTACCATAACTATTGTCTTTTGCTTAACGAGGACTGCGGTCAGAGGGATGGTAAATATATAGATTAATAAACGTTTTGAGTAACAAGGATTTGCCTTAAAAAAAATACTAAGAAGGTCAACTCAGAGAAATTCTGGAACTCTGGAAACTCAGAGTCACACAACGGGCAATGGAGAGAGCTATGCTCGGAGTTTCTTTGCGCGATATAATCAGAAACGTGGATATTCGACAAAGAACAGAGGATGCAGATGGCAGGATGTCGTTCAGTGTGGAGGATAAAGGGGGAGGCCTATGTTCAGCAGTGGACGTCTTCTGGCTGATGATAAAACCAGAGAAACAGAGTCACCGACATAGCTATCAAAATTTGCAAGATGAAGTGGCAATGGGCAGGCCACATCGCTCGAAGAACTGATAACCGATGGGGAAGAAAGGTTCTTGAGTGGAGACCACGAACCGGAAGACGCAGCGTAGGTAGGCCTCCCACTAGAGGGACCGACGACATTGTGAGTCGCGGGCATCCAGTGGATGCAGATGGCAGGATGTCGTTCAGTGTGGAGGTTAAAGAGCGAGGCCTATGTTCAGCAGCGGACGTCTTCTGGCTGATGATAAAACCAGAGAAACAGAGTCACCGACATAGCTATCAAAATTTGCAAGATGAAGTGGCAATGGGCAGGCCACATCGCTCGAAGAACTGATAACCGATGGGGTAGAAAGGTTCTTGAGTGGAGACCACGAACCGGAAGACGCAGCGTAGGTAGGCCTCCCACTAGACGGACCGACGACATTGTGAGTCGCGGGCATCCAGTGGATGCAGATGGCAGGATGTCGTTCAATGTGGAGGTTAAAGGGCGAGGCCTATGTTCAACAGTGGACGTGATGAAAAATTAACTTTATTACTATTGGTGGCATTTTTACCCCCCCCAGGGTGGCTGATTTCCCACCGCGGCCCATGTGATACCACGCTGCGTACATACATGTGGAAAGTAAGGGAGCAGCACAATGTTCACATGTCTCTCGCGGAACGGTTCTACAGTAGATTCAGTCGACCCATCGGAAGCGCCCTCAATTTCACGAAGAAATGGACATACCTATACACATATGACGACAACAGAAGGAAAAAATAACAAGTTACTATGTTCATTATTATAAACGAGTAGATTAAATAAATAAATAAATAAAATAAATAAATATCTGGGACATTATTGCACACATGGTCATCTGACCCCAAACTAAGCAAAGCTTGTAATATGGCTGCCAGAGACTGATATACATACATATATATTTTTAAATACATACTTAAATAGATATTAACACCCAGACAGAAAACAAACACAAATGTTCATCACACAAATGTTTGTCCTAGATGGGAATCGAACCCACGCCCCCAAGCACAGAAAGTAGGATCACTACCAACTGAGCCACCGAGGCACCGAGATTATTGATATAATGTGTTTTTTTACCGACTTACAAAAAGGAGGAGGTTCTCAATTTGACTGTATAATTTTATATATATACAGATTATCTATCTACCTTACTATAAAAAAAAAAAAAACTATATACAGCGATACCAGCAGAAATAGGGGTTCATTTTTAACAGGATGTTATTAATTCAATTGTTTTTTTGTTTGTTACCTCACAACTTTCGACTGGGTGAACCTATTTTGATGATTTTTTTTTATTTAAAAGCTGGTGCTTCCCGTTTGGTCCATTTCAATTTGATCCAGTTCTACTAGGTTTTTTTTTTTTTACACTGTAACAATTAAAAAGTAATTTCCACACAAAACTATTATAAGAGACATCTGTCGGAACACCTCAGTATTAAATCAGGCATGCGCTCTCTAAAACCGATAGTGCCTAATTAATGCACGCGCTATGGGATAGAGGGCGCATATTTGGTCCAGTTTTGACATTTTTAAGAAGTCGGTTTTTATTATATTGATTATTATATTGGATCATGGGATAGAGTATAGTTCAAGGAAGACTCACTTGACGTCACAATAGTCACAGGTGACGCTCTTCTCTCTTGGCTCGTGAGTTCGCATGTGTGCGACGAGTCGGTGTGCGCGTGAGAAGGTCGCGCCGCACTGCGCGCACGCAGCGTGCAGGTGCGGCGTGTGGATTTTCGAGTGCTTCTTTAAATCACTCTGCGGAAGGATTAATACAGACAAAAAAATTAGTTTCTTTTAAAAAAAAATGTGCCTTATTAATTGTTATTATCTATACATAAATAATAAAAACGTAGAGATAAAAAAAATCTGTAATTGAGAGATATAAATAAAAACACAGGGCGTCATATAATAAGCAGCTGAACACGTTAAGACATTGTTTGTTTGTTTGTTTGTCCACGCACATCTCCTAAACCACTAGACGGATTTAAATGCGATTTTCACGAATATGCTAAGCTATGAGCAGATTGAAGTATAGGCTATGTTATTTTGAGCAAGGGTTAGATTAAGGGAGGAAATAAGGGTTGGAAGTTTATATAAAAATCTACGCGTACGAATTCGCAGGCAACAGCACTAATTTAACAATAAATAAATAGTATTAATAAATGAGAACCCGTCTGCTTATTTTTACCGTTTTTTTATATCTCGCAATTACAGATTTATTTATCGCTACGTTTTTTTAGGGTTCCATACCCAAAGGGTAAAACGGGACCCTATTACTAAGACTCCGCTGTCCGTCCTTCTGTCACCAGGCTGTATCTCATGAACCGTGGTAGTTAGACAGATGTAATTTTCACAGATGATGTATTTCTGTTGCCGCTATAACAACAAATACTAAAAAATAGAATAAAATAAATCATTAAGGGGGCTCCCATACAAAAAAACGTGATTTATAACATTCGAGTACCTTGATTTTGCTACTCAACACTAGATGTCTCCTAATACTTTCGAGGCAAATTGTATTATTGCCGCTACTCACTCATAGATGTCGTGGTAATACAAAAATTTAATAAATAGGTTCTATTTTGCTTATCTTTACATAAATTATAGTCGTAAGTCGTAATCGTATTTTTTATTGATTATTTATTATTGTATTTTGTGGTGGTACGGAACCCTTAGTGCGCGAGCCGGACTCGCACTTGACCAGTTTTATTTAAATCTCTACGTTTTATTATTTGTAGATAGATATAAATAACAAAATCAAAAGGTTCTGGAAAGGAGACCACGGAACGGTATGCGCAGCGTAGGACGTCCACCCACAAGATGGACAGACGACCTAAAAGAGACCGCAGGAAAACGCTTCCAACCGACCCTTTTGGATATCGATGGGGGACGCCTATGTCCAGCAGTGGACGTCCTATGGCTGAAATGATGATGAGATATAGATAACTGTATTAAACAATTGTTTAAAACAGTGTTAATATTACCTTATCCTTGAAGGCCTTCTTGCAGCCCGGGTATACGCAGACGTGCGGCCTCTGCGGGAAGTGAGTGCGCAGGTGTCGCGGCAGGTACACCTCGTGCTTCACACGTCGTCCGCACAACGGACAGGGGCATGGAGCGCTCTTGTTGTGGACCACTTGCTGCAGACAAACATCATTTGTAGTGGTAGGGCTCTTTTGCAGGGGTCCGCCTGGGGAAGTACCACACCTTTACCAGTTATTCAACCAGCAAGCAGTAGTGCGCAAACACTACTGTGTTCCGGATTGAAGGGCAATGTTTCCAGCGAAATTACAGGGCACACAGAGATTTGACATCTTATATCTCGGGGTGACGAGCGCAGTGCATTGCCATACAGGGTTTTGAATTGTTGAAGTTCGAAATTCTGAGTGGCGTTGAGCTGTTATGGGCAAGCGTGAAGAGCTATCAGGCGAGCAACTTCGCTCGTCTCGTCACCCAGTATCATAAAAAAACATCATCATCAGCCAGGAGACGGCCACTGCTGAACATAGGCCTTCTTTAACTTCCACAATGAATGAGACAGCCTACCATCTGCATCCACTAGATGCCCGCGACTCTCACGATGTCGTCGGTCCATCTAGTGGGAGGCCTATCTACGCTGCGTCTACCGGTTCGTGGTCTCCACTCAAGAACCTTTCTTCCCCACCGGTCATCAGTTCTTTGAGCGATGTGGCCTATCCATTGCCACTTCAACTTGCAAATTTTAATAGCAATGTCAGTGACTATGGTTCTTTGGCAAATAGCCACGTTCCGAATTATATCGCGCAAAGAAACTCCGAGCATATATAGCTGTCTCCATTGCTCGTTGGGCGACTCTGAGTATTTCCAAAAGGCCAACAGTTAAGGACCACGTCTCAGTACCATATTTCATCACTGAATTTCTTTCACCGAATCGAAATTGCAATTTTATTAATTTTGAAGTCGGTGTTTAAAACTGATGATTATTGTATTTTGTGGTGGTGCCTCAGTGCGCGAGCCCGACTCGCACATGCTATCGCGCGGCAGCGGGCACGGCAACTCCGACCTGTCGACTACTTGTAGCTTCATACCCAAAGTGCGGAGTTCGCCAGGCCTGCTAGAAGTTGCCTCTCTATCTATCACGTAACTCTTGTCGCGTTATCTCTGTCTATCGCGCGGCAGCGGGCACGGCAAGTCCGACCTGTCGACTACTTGTAGCTTCATACCCAAAGTGCGGAGTTCGCCAGGCCTGGTGATACTTACAACGTGCTTCACCATGTTTGCTTTCAGTTTGAACGTCTTCCCGCACTCCTCGCAGCGGTGTCTCTTCAGATCCAGTTCCAGGTAGTCCAGGTGGATCTCTGATATGTGATACTTCAGCTTAGGCTTGCTGTCAAACCTGGAAACGTCATTTTCAATCAAAAATCTGGGTGCCTTCAACTCGCGCGTAAATCTAGTTCAGTAGTGGACATATGTCCGTCTTATGGCTGAAATGATAATGATGACGATGACTGCCCCGGTGGCTCAGTTGGTAGTGAACCTACCTTCTGCGCTTGAGGGCGTGAGTTCAATTCCCACCTAGGGCAAACATTTTTGTTTGTTCTATGTCTGGGTGTTAATATCTATTTAAGTATGTATTTAAAAATATGTATGTATGTATATCAGTCTATGGCAGCCATATTACAAGCTTTGCTTAGTTTGGGGTCACGTGACCGTGTGTGCAATAATGTCCTAGTTTTTTTTTTTAATGATACTCACGTCTTATGGCATATCTTGCATGGAAACGTTTTGATGATGCCCATATGTCTGTGTTCGTGTTTCCTCAGCGTGGAGTTGTCTCGACATGCGTATGCGCAGAATGAACATTTGAACGGCTTCTCATCTAGAACGATGACGTCATATTGTTAGTGATATTTGAAAAGTTCACCCTCATTGGCCGAAATTGACAGAGTAGTGTTGCGTGGAAATATAAGGGCCTCTACAAGGTAAGTGAACGCGCAAGTGAGGTGATAAGCTAAGTGACAAAAGAGAAATGTCAAAATGTCGAGGGGTCGCCCTTGGCTGTAGTCTCTTAACCTTATAATTCGATATTTTGACATTTATCTGCAGAAATAGGCAATAAATAAAATAGTAAAAAATAGTTCATGTCCATCCAAAGGTTGCCTGGAAGAAATCGCTTAAGGCGATAAAGCCGCCTATTATACAGCCGGTTCTTGTATTAATTTTAAGTTACTTAGTTTTTTATACATATATGGTGTATCATCATCATCATCAGCCTGAAGACGTCCACCGCTGAACATAGGCCTCCCCTTAACCTCCACACTGAACGACATCCTGCTACCTGCATCCACTGGGTGCCCGCGACTCTCACGATGTCATCGGTTCATCTAGTGGGAGGCCTACCTACGCTGCGTCTTCCGGTTCGTGGTCTCCACTCAAGAACCTTTCTTCCACATCGGTTGTCGGCGGGCGGGTAGCTAGTCACTTCATAGTATAAAACAAAGTCGCTTTCCTCTGTCTGTCCCTATATATGCTTAGATCTTTAAAACTACGCCACGGATTTTGATGCGGTTTTCACTATTTTATTTCATTTGGAAAACATACAGTGATAAATAACTAAATTACTTATATATTAAATAATTAAACACCATTTAGCAGTTTCCGCATATTGAAATAAATTGTGCATGGAGACGGAGAAAATATATTAATATATTGCATGTATGTCGTTATGCAATTTTAACACTTAAAAATAAACCAAGAAAACAACAAATAAAGATATACTTTTTAACATTACGGGACACAAGACAGTTGGGGAGACACACCAAACCACCTTTTACTAATATTTTGTCTGATTGAATTCGAGATTCTATCAGTTAGATAATCGATTCTATCAGTTAGATATTTTTTCACGGAGGGTTTATATATATCATAAAACATATACCCGTGCGAAGCCGGGGCGGGTCGCTAGTACTAATTAAATGATTACGAAAAACATGAATATTACCTACTTCCTCCACGTTTTCGAGTTAAATCTAAATTGACCATATCAGCGACCTAATCTCTAAAACAAATTGCTAAATCGATTCGCGTAATTTCTTTTAATAATTGCCATTGCTAAGTACTCGTATACCTATTATTGTTTGCGACTTTCCCTGCAATAGCAGTTTAAATTAATATTGAAGAAACGAAAACGTCCCCTTTTTAACCTACTTCCAAAGAGGAAGAGGTTCTCAATTCGACTGTTATTTTTTATATTTGTTACCTCTGGGGCCTTACCCCTAGCTCGAAAAGTTGACCCGCATAGGTGTTATTTGTCTAAACGGTACCATCAACTACGAAAAGCGGTAGTTATTTGATAGCCGCCAAGCTTTGTTATTTTCACGCACACACGCATAGTAAAACGGATTTTCGTTCATTCAAGTTAGACGCTTTTAAACGATGCAGCTTAAATGAGTTGGTTAATTTTAGGTACCTATCAGGTACCTACTAAAAGTTGACTCGCAAAAGTGAAGCTAGGGGTAAGGCCTCTGATATTTCGACTGGGTGAACCGATTTTGATGATTCTTTTTTAATTTGAAAGCTGGTGCTTCCCGTGTGGTCCTATTTAAATTTGGTCCAGGGGGGTCTAGACAAGAACCACTTTCTGTTAGTGTTAACGCCTGCACAAAGATAAAATTGTATGAAAATGACATTAGCAGTCACGTGACATCTCTCAAGCTAATGTCATGTTCATACAATTTTTTCTTTCTGCATGCGTTAACACTAACAGAAAGTGGTTCTTGTCCAGACCCCCCAGTTCTGATGAAGTCGGTTTTTTAAATTGATAATTATTGCTCAGGCTGTCCCGTCTCGTCCCACTACTGTTCATAGGTCTTTATTTGGTCCAGTTCAGAAATTTTTATGAAGTCTGTTTTTTATATTGATTATTATACTAGAATGCGCAAGGATCAAAGATAATATAAATCGTCATTGTGGATTATGTATTTGTTATGTTGTGAATGTATGTATGATGGTTTCTTTGGCACAGCCTAAACAGCTTAATGGATTTCTATATGTGAGGTGTCATTTGCAACAACAAAAAAGCAAAAAAAAAATAAGAAAAGCAGAAGGAAGGTTCACTAGCAACTGAGCCACTGGGGCAGTCTAATAATTGCTCGTTTTAATTAAGTATTAAGAAATTAAGCATTTAATTAATTTAATAAATAATTAATTTAATTTAATTAATTAATTTAATTATTTAATTTAATTAATTAATTTAATTAATTAATTTATTTAATTAAGTTTTAATAAATTAAGCATTTAGTTTGTGTACGTGCCGTGTGGTACATTCGTGCGTGAGGTCACCTGCCGGCCCAACGGAAGACCAGCGTCGGTTGTTTACGACCGGCATCATGCTGAGTTGGAGCCGGATTGTGACAAAAAAAATGTATGATAAGTTTAATTTTAAATTTTTATCGTTTTAATTTTCTATTGTACCTACATTGTTTTTTTTTGCCACAAATAAATTATGTCTATGTCTATTTGAATTGTTTTAATAGTGGGAGTGATATAATGGTACAAGAATTCAAGATGGCGTCTGCGGAAAAAATAGAGAGTAAAATTATGTCAATATTACTATCATTATTATCCGGAACGTAGATATTCGCCAAAGAACCAGAGTCACCGACATAGCTATGAAAATCTGCAAGTTGAAGTGGCAATGGGCAGGCCGCATCGCTCGAAGAACTGATAACCGAAGGGGAAGAAAGGTTCTTGAGTGGAGACCGCGAATAGGAAGACGCAGCGTAGGTAGGCCTCCCACTAGATGGACCGACGACATTGTGAGAGTCGCGGGCATTCAGTGGATGCAGATGGCAGGATGTCGTTCAGTGTGGAGGTTAAAGGGGGAGGCCCATGTTCAGCAGTGGACGTCTTCTGGCTGATAATGATGACCATCGTTATGGAGAGCTCACTCAGCAGATTTCAAAAATACATAACACTACTAAGATATATTCAGTAGTTTACGAGATAAAGCGGTATCAAAGACCTCTGCATGTACTACGAGTAGGGTATAGATGGGTTTCAACTGGCGATAGCCAATTGGTGGGGCAAAAATTGGTCTGTCTGTCTGTCTGTCTGTCCTACTTTTAACGGCTGTATCTTTTGAACCGTAAACAGATATATTGTGATAGTTATTTAAGTATTAGAATGTGTTATTATTAGAATGTAAGAATCGTATTTTTCACTATTTCACGCCCCCCCCCCCCCGCCTTCTACCTCCTGTATGAATCCTCTCCATCCTAAGGTTGCCTGGAAGAGATCGCTCTTAGCGATAAGGCCGCCGATTGTTACGCTAGTTTTTTTAAAGCTATTTTATCGTGTTATATGTAATTTTTGGTGTGAAAAATAATGAGATAGATAGATAGATAACTCTTTATTGTTCACACCAAAAATTACATACGTACATAGTTGATAACATAAAAAAACAACTTAAAAACTAGTGAAACAATTGGCGGCCTTATCGCTATAAGCGATCTCTTCCAGGCAACCTTAAAGAAAGAGTTAAGAGTTGTTTTAAGAGTTTATCTATCTATCTACGGTAACGGCAAGGTATTACGGTTCAAAAGATACAGCCGTTAAAAGTAGCACAGACAGACAAACAGAGACAGAGACAGACAGACAGACGGACTTAGTAATAGGATTTTCCGTTTAAACCCTTTGGGTACGGAACCCTAAAATGTAAGCTCTTGCGTTAGTGACAAACAGTCCTAGTTTCAGCTTTGCATGTTTAATTTAGGTGTTAAGTACTGATTGATGTACAGTAGGCAATTTCTGATTGAACGTAAATAGCTACCGTGGTTTCAAGTGATATGTTACCTGGGATTTATGTTTTGATATTGGGGATGAAAATGGGTACGTACTTATTAAAAAAAAACTATATTAATTTAAACAATACTAAGCTTTATCGTATTTTTCTCAGCAAACCGTTTCATTTGATACCCATACCGTGATGGTAGATAAGAACATTTTTTCCGCCATATTGAATTTATCATCTAGGACCAAAGTGCTGGGGAAGACTAATCCAAAGAACCCAAACTCGACTGGATCACTTCTTTTCGTTAAGGAGTTCCTATGGCCACCTCTGTCTCCATCATCAGACCAGCTTGATGGTACCATAACATTGCATTATCACCGAACTTAAAATATGCCCAGCTCAATCGGTAGAGGATAACTGGTCAAAATTCAGTTGCAAGATTTGTCCCATACATACATATATGTACATACTTACTAACTATAAATACATATATGAACATACTTACTAACTATAAATAAAAGCTTGTAAAATAAACTAGAAACAACTACGAACACTAGAACAGAAGAGTCTAACTATAATCATAAATTAATCATACCAATCTCTAAATTAGTAATAAATAGCTCCGGCCCAAATCCAATGGCCATCAAAATATATAATAAACTAATACAAGTGCAGATAAAATACGTAAATTTTTAATACATGGGATTCATCCCCTAATTTTCCACCCTTAGAGGAAGGACACGGGATATTTTTTCATCTTAATAAAATGCAGACAATGTGGAAAATTGGCGGTAAAACCACGAGGCGCTGCAGTAGTTCTCTACACGGGGCATCCTAATGAGGACTGCTTCGCAAGGCTTACTATTTTTGGCTCGATTCTCTGTTATGCACTAGTTAAGGGGAAACCATTTAAGTTTATATATTGTATCTTCTGTTTGAATAGCGTGTAAATTAATAAATAAATAAAAAATAAGTTACGAATATGATGAAAAGTGCTGGCGATATGATACTTCCCTGAGTAACACCAACACATTTCTCAGGAATGTGTGTAGCGCGCGTGTTTTGTCAAGATGCGCACGCGACCGACTGGTCACCACTCGGCTACTCGTGCCCCATCAACTGCGCAGCTATCATCGCGGCCGTAAAAAGGTTATCAGTAACAATATTATAAGCTTTACTTTAAACTAAAAAAAAATGCCAGACTGCCCCTATAAGATGCAATGTTTAATATTTAGGTTTCTCATCCTATTTATAAGTGACTTTCTGTAGCCTAAACGGCTTGTGTGATTTTGGAGTGCAAAATGCTGTTAGATTCTTCTATCCAGGGCCCCGATTCTACTAAACCAATTGTTTTTAAATTGTTAATGAATTTCTTCAAAAAATGCCCTTTTGAGACTTTTTGTATAGATAAATAATAATAATATAATATTTATTTCAAATAAATTAACTCATAGTTCACAATTTAAATACTAACACTACTTTTAATTCATTAAAATATCAAAATAATAATCATTATAAATAAAAACTAATAAATTTTAAAATATATTTACATAAAATGTCAAACATGTACTTAATTTAGTAATTAAAATGGCACCCTATAAGATCTATGTGTAACGTGCAATCCGCAGCAGTGAGCAATGTAAGGGCAGTCAAGCCTGCCCGCGAGCGCGGCCAGCATGCTGTTAGTACTCTCCCGCACCCACCGCACCAGCGAGCCGCATCTTTTTCGCATTGTTGCGTAGAAGCAATCAACGAAAACCAATTGGTTTAGTAGAATCGGGGCCCAGGGTGTCATATTCTACAATTTGAGCTTGGATGTATTGTCTTTCTTTAATAATATAGTTATTATTATCTTAACTTCCTAAAGCAGATGCACCCTGCTATGGTTACTCCTCGACGTGTCCCTACTTCCTCTTTAAAATGTTGGTTGGTTACATTTTAATCACACTATATAATATCATATATGTGAGAGTTTGGATGGATGGATGGATGTTTGTTAAGGTACGGACAGACGTGCTCATTACTAGCACGAAAGCATGCTTTTATTGAGCAAGTGCTCATTAGTAGCACGTGTGTAATGAGCATGCTTATTTAGAGCGTGCTCAAAAATCAAACGACGTTTGATTTTCGAGCATGCTACCTGAGGTGCGGGTAGGGGGGGGGGGGGGGGGGCGTGATCCGAGCATGTCTGAAGTTACGAATGTCTATGGAACACACATTCTCCTTTATATAAAAATAATATTGCACGTAATAATGCTTATGAGGCTTTATTAAAGGACATGAATGATACAAGTTTATCAATAAAAATAATTAAAACTAAAATTAAAAACCTAAGATCTGTGTATCATGCCGAAGTAAGAAAAATCAACAATTCGAAGCGGTCCGGAGCTGGTGCAGCAGACGTTTAAAACAAGCAGACTTTAAAACAAGCATGCTTATTTCTGGCAAATGTGAACAGTTTGCAGAGCATGCTAATTTTAAGCAAGCTTATTAGCATGCTTTTTTTGAGCACGTCTGTCAGTACCTTTACTCAATCACGCAGAAACGGCTGGATGGATTTGGAATATACATTGCTTTATGTCCTGGATTCACACATAGGCTACTTTTCATCATCATCATCACCGATTTTCATCACCACGCAGGTGAAACCGCGGGGCGCGGCTTGTGTTAAATATAGGCTAATGATGAATTACTGGCTAGGTATAGGTACTACGTAGCCCAGACTTGTAGTTACGATTATTTTCAATGGAAACAATTCAGTCAAATACGTGAGGAGCGGGGTGAGGGGTTACTAAATGCTAATTGGCCCATTCAACGTCAGTTCAAAATGTAAACGAAGCATAGTGATGGCGTACCTACGGTATTGGTCGGAAATGACGTGAGGTTCAGTGGAATCAGTGGGAGTGTTTTTTACATCAGTAGTGGTCAACTGATGAAATGTCTGAACATGTTCGCCCTGCATTAAACGTCTAGTTATAGAAAGTATTTGGATGAATTACAGGCTGCAGGAAATGGACTACGAAGACTTGATGACAGCGCAACAATCGCCATATCCGCCCAAAGTGCAGAACAAAACGTATGATTTTAAAGCTGTTTCAGAGGAAAGACTGCAAGAAGAACCAGAACCCGGAACGGACAGAGAAGAAGACAATTTGATTTCGCGTAATTTCAACAACCTTACTGTAATGTATAAATGGGGGTAGTTGTCAAATTGACACCTACCTACATTTCTTATAATATAATACAGTCTTAAGTTCACTGCAATGGTGGTCAAATACGTTTTATTGTACTGTATTATATTATAAGAAATGTAGGTAGGTGTCAATTTGACAACTACCCCCATTTATAAATGTATAAATGGGGGTAGTTGTCAAATTGACACCTACCTACATTACTTATAATATAATACAGTCTTAAGTTCACTGCAATGGTGGTTAAATACGTTTTATTGTACTGTATTATATTATAAGAAATGGAGGTAGGTGTCAATTTGACAACTACCCCCATTTATACATTACACTTATTAATGAATAATTAACAATACAAATAGCCGACTTCATAAAAATTTCAGAACTGAACCAAATTGAAATGGAAAAAAATAATCATCAGAATCGGTTCTTCCGGAAAGTTCTGATGTAACAAACATAAAAATGTCTGGGTGTTAATATCTATTTAAGTATGTATTTAAAAATATATATGTAAGTACGTACTCGTATCGTGGCTCGGAGGACACATAAAATTGTGGGGGCCCGGTTGCTCGCCTTAATATCAATAACACATGATATTGAGGCGAGCACTCGTTAAACCTCCCAACCACCTTTCCTTAAACCCTCCCTACCCTATACTCATCCACTCCATACAACCCATCCTCTCAACACACACATCTCACTCCCCCATCACCTATACTCCTCCTCCACTCAATTAATGGGAGTTTGCTGGAGTATCCCATTAGCACCGGCAAGCTCCCTTCCCCCAATCCAATCCAAAATATTTAAAAAAAGTACGTACTCGTATATCAGTCTCTGGCAGCAATATTACAAGCTTTGCTTAGTTTGGGGTCAGATGACCGTGTGTGCAAAAATGTCCCAGATATTTATTTATAAAAAAAAAAACGAATTGATAACCTCCTCCTTTTTGGAAGTCGGATTTAAGGTGAGCTTGTGTGCAAGAAATATCATAGTAATAGAAATGTAACAACATTAACATTTTTGGTGTGAACAATAAAGAGTTTTCTATTCTATTCTATTTACAAAGAAACTCTGAAATTCTGATTTTAATAATTAAAGGTTGGAAATCATGTTCCCAGTGCTGGGATACAGACCTCTCAGAGAGAGAGAAATGATGGGCCAGTGGCGTAGAATGCCATAGACGGGCCCTGTATCAAAATTTGTTGGGTGCCCAAATAAAGGGTAATTTTTTTTTACGAATTTCTGCTTACACACGTTCAGCGCCCCTGTAGCCCGGGGGCCCAGTATTTTTGATACGACTGCTACGCCTCTGGGATGGCCCCTAATCCACCATGCTGGTCCAGTGCATGTTGGTGAATGTCATAAGTCTTTGAAATGTAATTAAGTAAGTACCTCAATAAATATCAATAACAAAACCGACCTCATAAAAATGTCAGAATGCGCCCTCTATCATATAGCGCGTGCATTAATGAGGCTCTATCGGTTTTAGAGAACGCATGCCTGATTTAGTACTGAGGTGTTCCGACAGATGGCTCTAATAATATTTTTTGTGTATGACTTTAATTGTTATAATGTGAAAAAAAAACAGTAGAACTAGACCAATTGTATGAGACCAAACGGAAAGCACTAGCTTTGAAATAAAAAAAGAATCGTCACAATCAGTTCACCCAGTCGAAAGTTCTGAGGTAACAAACATAAAAAAATAACTGTCGAAATGATAACCTCCTTTTTGGAAGTCGGTTAAAAATTATTGCAGATAATGCAATGAGGAGAAAAAACGAAATAGAGACGAAACAGCCGTCGCCGTTGCATTATACTGAACTGTACAAGCGAACGCTGGACAAACTCAGTAGCAGAGAACTTCAAGTGGCGTTCGAGTACGCAGCCAGTCAGTTTGGGAACGACTCTTGTGGAATGTTCCAGAAAGGCAGGTATGTAAGCCCACAGCTAGTTAGATTAGAAACGACTCTTGTGGAATGTTCCAGAAAGACGGGTATATCAGCACGCAGCTAGTTAGTTTAGGAACGACTCTTGTGGAGTGTTCCAGAAAGGCAGGTATATAAGCCCGCAGCGAGTCGGTTTAGGAACGAGTCTTGTGGAATGTTCCAGAAAGGCGGGTATATCAGCACGCAGCTAGTCAGTTTAGGAACGACTCTTGTGGAATGTTCCAGAAAGACGGGTATGTAAGACCACAGCGAGTCGGTTTAGGAACGAGTCTTGTGGAATGTTCCAGAAAGGCGGGTATGTACGCCCGCAGTGAGTCAGTTCAAATCAAAATTCGAAATCAATTTTTGTTTTTTGATTTGATTTGAATGTAAAAACGGTAATACGTACAAGCGTCAAACTTGGCATGAATATAGTACATTCAAACGTAAAACACCAACAAATAATGGCCAAGTGCGAGTCGGTTCAAATTTATGTTCACCAAGTTAAGCAGCGTCCCGGAACTTAGAGGAATTTATCGACACCTCATTTATCAAACCTAACTTTACATGTCGCCATCTTGTATGTATGATGACGTCACCTACCCAGTGACCATCCCTGAACTTAGAGGAATCTATCGACACCTCATTTATCAAACTTAACTTTACATGTCGCCATCTTGTATGTATGATGACGTCACCTACCCAGTGACCATCCCTGAACTTAGAGGAATCTATCGACACCTCATTTATCAAACCTAACTTTACATGTCGCCATCTTGTATGTATGATGACGTCACCTACCCAGTGACCATCCCTGAACTTAGAGGAATCTATCGACACCTCATTTATCAAACCTAACTTTACATGTCGCCATCTTGTATGTATGATGACGTCACCTACCCAATGACCATCCCTGAACTTAGAGGAATCTATCGACACCTCATTTATCAAACCTAACTTTACATGTCGCCATCTTGTATGTATGATGACGTCACCTACCCAGTGACCATCCCTGAACTTAGAGGAATCTATCGACACCTCATTTATCAAACCTAACTTTACATGTCGCCATCTTGTATGTATGATGACGTCACCTACCCAGTGACCATCCCTGAACTTAGAGGAATCTATCGACACCTCATTTATCAAACCTAACTTTACATGTCGCCATCTTGTATGTATGATGACGTCACCTACCCAGTGACCATCCCTGAACTTAGAGGAATCTATCGACACCTCATTTATCAAACCTAACTTTACATGTCGCCATCTTGTATGTATGATGACGTCACCTACCCAGTGACCATCCCTGAACTTAGAGGAATCTATCGACACCTCATTTATCAAACCTAACTTTACATGTCGCCATCTTGTATGTATGATGACGTCACCTACCCAGTGACCATCCCTGAACTTAGAGGAATCTATCGACACCTCATTTATCAAACCTAACTTTACATGTCGCCATCTTGTATGTATGATGACGTCACCTACCCAGTGATCATCCCTGAACTTAGAGGAATCTATCGACACCTCATTTATCAAACCTAACTTTACATGTCGCCATCTTGTCTGTATGATGACGTCACCTACCCAGTGACCATCCCTGAACTTAGAGGAATCTATCGACACCTCATTTATCAAACCTAACTTTACATGTCGCCATCTTGTCTGTATGATGACGTCACCTACCCAGTGACCATCCCTGAACTTAGAGGAATCTATCAACACCTCATTAATAAAACTTTGTTGTGAAAACTTAACTTATTTCAGGAATAAGAATAACAAATTAAACATGAAATGCGTGAGACGTTCAGCCATACATAAAGAGTTCCTGAAGAAATTTGCAGAGATTTTAAACAAGAGTACTAGTTCAGACTTATTTACTAAGGAGTTGACTGTGGTATGTCTTCACAAACATTTATTTTCATCATCATAATTTCAGCCATAAGACGTCTACTGCTGGACATAGGCCTCCCCCATCGATTTCCAAAGGGACCGGTTGGAAGCGGCCTGCAACCAGCGTTTTCCTGCGGTCTCTTTTAGGTCGTCTGTCCATCTTGTGGGTGGACGTCCTACGCTGCACTTACCGGTCCGTGGTCTCCACTCTAGAACCTTTCGGCCCCATCGGCCATCTATTCTGCGTGCTATGTGCCCTGCCCACTGCAACTTCAACTTGCTAATCCGGTGGGCTATGTCGGTGACTTTAGTTCGTCTACGGATCTCCTCATTTCTGATTCGATCTCGTAGAGAAACCCCGAGCATAGCCCTCTCCATAGCTCGTTGTGAGACTTTGAGCTTGCTAATGAGGCCCATAGTGAGAGACCACGTTTCATTATTTTACCTCTAAGATATTTTTACCTGTAGATAGGTTGTGCCCGCCACCATATTGACTAGACGAATGCAAGGTACATTACCGTACTCGTTACAGCCGTCTCTCAGTCACGCACCCCGAGTGTCCGGCAACACATCTCATCTAATTAAATGTTTTAGTAAAAATTATTGTAATAATTGCCTTAACCGGCCGTCCAGGGGTGGAAACCGCAAGAGCTAAGAACCTAAGCTCCAGGGTGGAAGTGTTAAAGGGCATAACGCCGCGAGTAGCTCTTAGTGAAAGTGCAGCACACCTCTCTACACCCTATGCCACCCACGCCGATGTTGCCCTTCCGGTGCCAAGATACGGCAGCCTTTATGGGGGGCCCATTCAGTAGGTGGCAAGTTATCACCTGCCTAAATATATTTTGAGATGAGACAGGATAAGGCAGGTGCCGTTTCGCATTCTATAGATCTGTTATTCCATCCACAAGTTGTTCACCTCAATAGCCCAGACTTTTTTAATCCTATACTGTACAATAGTTTCATATTCCTTTTTATACATATTTAATAGTTGCATGTATTTTATATTCAAAAGGGCCTCTTGGTGTTGGCTTCGGCTCCAACAATGCCCACCAAATGTCCGGGCTAGACCCGAGAATATATTTAAATAATTGTAATAATATGCCTTCCTAAGTCTTTGTAAACTGCACAAACTATGTTACACACGCTCTGTGAGAGACAAGAAAAATGTTTCATTTCAAGCGTAATTACTGTATTTTTTATTAAAACAGAAAAATAATGTAAATTGTTTTATCTTACGCGGCTGTTGTCACTACGAAGTGTATGAGCGGGATGTGTAGATCGTCTTGTGTGAGAGAGTGATAGAGATCGCAGCATAATCGACGAATAAAGCCGAATTCAGTCGATCACCACGGCTGCAACGAGCCGGTTGCCACTTTTAGTTAGTTTTTAAAGCAGTGTTGTTTGCCTATAACCTCTCTATTATATTACATTTCACTGTTTTACCTGCACTCATTATTGACTGGCCAAAGGGAGATCTCAGATTCTAATGGGACAAATCGACGTATGTATGTATGTTTGTCGATAAATTGAGCATCGTTGATCCGATATTTCCGAAATTTATAAGCAATGTGGTTCATAAGTCCCACCGTTTGCGCCGAGTCCGGCACGCACTGTGGCGCGCCAGCACTCTCCGGTGTTCCGTGCACAACGACACCTCAACCACCTTCTCTCAGTATTTCCCGACACAGATATGTTTGCGGATAGATGGACGATACTGGATAGGAAGTGCAACCAGTATTGTGAAGGTATTATATAATGTCGTTACTGTAAATATTTTTAATTGTAGTTTTTTTAAATTTTGTCTAACTTTTTATGTTACCTTACTATTTATTTATTGAGTTTTATAGTTGGTAGTTTAATTTTAATAATATTATGTAGTAAGTAAATAAGGTATTACGCCATGGTTTTTAACTGTTATGTAATATTTTATGTAAATAAACTGAATTTGAATAATGTTGTTGTAACAAGATCGTAACGCAAATTTTTGAAGTGAAAACTTCATTAGACGCGCTGAGCACTTTTCGGGTGAACGAAAATCATGGAACTCGCGTCATCGTCACGCTGTACCGGGTATTTTAAAAAAGCGCCATCTCTTGTTGAATAGGTGTATTACTACTTAAGTTTTCACTTCTGACGTGCAGTCCTATGACTGATGTGTTTTTTTCTTCAATTTGGTCCACTTTTAACATTTTTATGAAATCGGTTTTTTATAGTGAAAAAAAATCCAAAAATTAAGTAAAAAATGCTTTTTTTTTTTAAATCGCTAATCCTAAGGATCCTGGTAAGGATAATGGGAAAAAGGTAAGGTTCATAAGACCTCTTCGCTTCAATAAATTTTTTTCTTCAGATAACGTTAGAAAACATCTTAGGGGCCAACGCAGACATTCGCCTCGGTGTACTGGACATGCAGCAAGTACTAAAACAGCTCGAACGTTTGATCTCGTTAAACAAACAGCAAGCACGGGCCGCCAGTCGCGTCATTACGCTCAAATCTAACTACTGCCTCAACGTGTATGTGCCTGGCTGCTTTTGTATACCAAGGTATGTTTAAATACTGCCACAACGTGTATGTGCCTGGCTGCTTTTGTATACCAAGGTATGTTTAAATACTGCCACAACGTGTATGTGCCTGGCTGCTTTTGTATACCAAGGTATGTTTAAATACTGCCACAACGTGTATGTGCCTGGCTGCTTTTGTATACCAAGGTATGTTTAAATACTGCCACAACGTGTATGTGCCTGGCTGCTTTTGTATACCAAGGTATGTTTAAATACTGCCACAACGTGTATGTGCCTGGCTGCTTTTGTATACCAAGGTATGTTTAAATACTGCCTCGATTTGTATACCAAGATATGTTTATATACTGCCTCAACGTGTATGTGCCTGGCTGCTTTTGTATACCAAGGTATGTTTAAATACTGCCTCGATTTGTATACCAAGATATGTTTATATACTGCCTCAACGTGTATGTGCCTGGCTGCTTTTGTATACCAAGGTATGTTTAAATACTGCCACAACGTGTATGTGCCTGGCTGCTTTTGTATACCAAGGTATGTTTAAATACTGCCTCGATTTGTATACCAAGATATGTTTATATACTGCCTCAACGTGTATGTGCCTGGCTGCTTTTGTATACCAAGGTATGTTTAAATACTGCCTCGATTTGTATACCAAGATATGTTTATATACTGCCTCAACGTGTATGTGCCTGGCTGCTTTTGTATACCAAGGTATGTTTAAATACTGCCTCGATTTGTTGTATACCATGATATATTTAAATACTGCCTCGATGTGAACGTGCCTGGCTGCTTTTGTATACCAAGATATGTTTACATACTGCCTCGATGTACGTGTCTGTCTGTTGGTAAACTAAGGTATATTTAAATACTGCCTCAATGTGTACGTGTCTGCATGGCTGCTTGTGTACTAAGGCATGTTTAAATACTGCCTCGATGTGTACGTGTCTGTCTGTTTGTTTGCAAACTAAGATATATTTAAATACTGCCTCGATGTGTACGTGTCTGGGTTCTTGTATACCAAGGTATATTTAAATACTGCCTCGAATTGTATACCAAGATATGTTTAAATACGGCCTCACTACGGTCAAATACGGTTTCACTGATATACAATGATAATGTGTATTGTTTCAGCTATGTGGAGCGCAACGGACAATGTGTTCGGCCCACAGACTGTTTCTCAGATCCCATTTCTGTCGAAGAGTACCTATCGAGGATTCACGTCCAATAAATTCTGTCGTAACAAATGCTAGTTTTATTTGACCTCGTGAGCAGGAGGATCTTGGTTAGTATTACTTTTGAACTTATTTGAACACACATTATAAAATGTTAACGAACGACTTCCGCACTCACACAGTCAGCGTCGCACGCACGCTCGCGCGTTTTGTACTTACGCGGTGCATTCAACACCCCCCTCTCTGAGAGGAGGCCTGTTTCCCAGCAGTGGGGACAAGATAGGATAATGATTTGTTTACAATGTTTTTTTAAGATCGTTTAACACAATACATCGAACAAAATCGTCATTCATCCGTAGAATCTACAGACCTTTATGTCGCTCAGTGAACTATGTACTTACTTTTGTGTATCAGCATGTGTGTGTTGAGTGAGTAGCTCACTCTAAACGTCTTTTCACACACTTTGCACTTAAGCGGTTTCTCACCTGGAACGTAAAGAATATAATTTTCAGTATAAAAATTGACTTGATAAAAAAGTCAGAACTGGACCAAATATGCGCCCTCTATCCCATAGCGCGTGCATTAATTAGGCACTATCGGTTTTAGAGAGCGCATGCCAGATTTAGTACTGAGGTGTTCCGACAGATGTCTCTAAATAAAACATAGTAAAACTGGATGAAGTGGGACCAAACGGGAAGCACCAGCTTTCAAATAAAAAAAGAACCATCAAAATCGGTTCACCCAGTCGAAAGTTCTGAGGTAACAAACATAAATTAAAAAAAAAACTAAACAGTCGAATTGAGATCCTCCTCCTTTCCTCTTCCTCTTTGTAGTGTGAACAATATAAAGAGTTTATCTATCTATCTATCTCTTTGGATCTTCCTTATTGGAAGTCGGTTAACAATAATTGTTGTTTACCCCAAACTGACACCACCTGTCTCTTATTTACAGTACTTACATATTGTAACGTACTTACAAATGCTACTAGGTACTGGTATGTATCATCGCTTAACATCAGCCGAGGTGGCGGTCAAGTACTAGCCAAACAATAAAAAAGTCTTTAAATACTTGTGATTCTAATTCTAATTTAAAGTGGGGGTGATAAGACCTGCACTCCACACATCCCGCTTGGGGTGTATTGTGCATTTGCCCCTGACAGCCTACACAAACCAGCCGAGCTCCTTCAGATAACAGAGCATGGCTCTGGGTCGCTGGCTAAACTGTTCTACCCCTATTTCACTGTGTTGTGGTATTGGAGACTTGTTAAGTTTCTTCAAGGAGTCTCGACTATCGCTATATATCTATTTAAGCCGGTATACCATGGCCAAGAAATTTGATGAATAGGTATTTAGCAACTCTATTGCTGTCTCGCTGCGCCCTGACGAGCGAGCTATATACGTGTGCGTGACGAACAGACTGTGCGTGTGTGCGTGCCCGCCCGTGCTCCCGCACTGAATGCCTAGTTGCCTACAAATTCATTTCGCCTCGCAGTCTACTCGGCTAGTTGATATCGGCGTTTGCCGAATGTCGAGTGATTTTTTTTATTTTGCGATCTGCTCATATTTTACTAACCGACTACGCCAAATAGACCAGGGTCGATAATTTTTGAAACCAAAAAAAATCACAGTAGTATGAAACCCATTATTATGATAAAAATGAAAGGAAAAATAAATTACGGGCGATCTGAGTTCGGGAAGTTGGTGGGTTTTAAGGGTAAAAAATGGTTCAACTCGATTTCCAGCAAAACTATAAATCCTATGGATTTATAGTTTTGCAATATAGTTTTTGAAAAGTTTAATGGCAAAGTTGTAGGTAATAAAAATATCTACAACTTTGGTCCCAATATTTTTTTCACATAACCTCAAAATTTATGTGAAAAATTCAAATAACCAAGTTTTTAGTTAAAATAATAAACATACATAAATAAAAATATTAAATTCATACATACTTATAAACTTAAAGCGAGATAATAACGATACAGTAGCTACTCCAAGATATAGTACAGTTTCACACGACGCTTGAAAACTTCCTGTGAGGGTGCTGGTCTATAATGTGATGATAGTTACGGAAAGGATTACCATGTACAATTCCTGTGATAACTTTAACTATAATCTAATAATCTAAAGTAGAGGTGTTGTATGAGGACTTGAGGAGATATCCGAGACCCGAAATAGATACCTCCGTAACATACTTCACCGTTGTTATGGGTGACTTCAACGCAAAGATGGAACGCGGAATGTTGATGAGTTAAGAGTCGGGTCATATGGGTATGGACAGCGGAATTCGAGGGGCCAGTGGCTGGTTGACTTCATGGAGAAGGAGGAACTCTATTTGATGAACTCCTTCTTTCAGAAGTGACCATGCAGGAAGTAGACGTGGATGAGCCCCGATGGTTCGACCAAAAATGAGATCAACTTCATCATGACGACCAAGAAGCGAATATTCAATGTCTCCGTGATTAGCAAGGTGAAAACCGGTAGCGATCACCGTTTTGTCAGAGGCACATTGAATATCAACAAGCTTGAGAGGTCGAGTCTGGTGAAGTCCACGCTCCATTCTGGTCATACTCAAATCCAAAACTCCAAAGACTTCCAACTCGAATTGCATAATCGCTTCCAGAGCCGAAAGCGGAACTGTTCGTACTAAACAATGGGCTGGTGGAAACTGTCCAAGCAGTGTGGTCCAAGTTCTTTAAGACCCCACGCCGGAAAAGACCTCAGAAGCTCTCAGATGAAACCATTAAGCTAATGAAAGACCTGACTGAGATGAGACTGCAAACATCAGCTGATATGTCGCAATATGGCCAACTTAACAGACGAATCTCAAAATCGGTGCGACACGATCTGCGTTCCTATAATAAAATATGTATTAGGGACGCAATCGAGTGGAACCAGGGCTGGATAGTGTTCGCAAAGAATTCGTCTATTGGGAAGAGCCAAGTGATGAAGCTGAAGATCGAGGATGATAGTATCATTTCATCAAAGCCGAAGATTCTGAGAGAACTCGAGAGGTTTTACGGACAGTTGTACACATTGACGTGACAGCCTAATTATCGGTACAGCTCTGGACAAGAGAGCTAAACTGACCCAACACTACACTGAGGACATCCTAGACATCAGCTTGTACGAGATAAGAATGGCTCTGAAAAGCTTAAGAACAACAAGATCGCCGGGTGATGACAGAATAACGACAGAACTACTGAGAGCGGATGGAAAACCGGTACTTTTAGTCCTCCAGAAGTTATTTAATTCCGTCATACTCGAAGGTACTACGCATGAAGCATGGACTAGTAGGGTGGTAGTGCTCTCCTTCAAAAAAGGTGATAACACCTTATTGAATAATTATAAACCCATCTCACTCCTGAGCCATGTCTACAAGTTGTTCTCCAGAGTCATTACGAACCATCTCGAAAGCAGGTTTGATTACTTCCAGCCTCCCGAACAAGCCAGTTTCTGTAAAGGCAGGAGCACCACAGACCACATACACACGCTCCACCAGATTATACAGAAGACTGCGGAGTATAATCGGCCATTATGTCTAGCGTTTGTAGACTATGAAAAAGCCTTGGATTCAATCGAGACCTGGGCAGTATTGCAGTCCCTCCAGCGTTGTCATATCGACTATAAGTATATCGAAGTGCTGAAGTGTTTGTATAGAAACGCCAACATGTCGATCTGATTACAGGACGAAAGCACGGAACCAATCCTATTGCAGAAAGCCGTGAGACAGAGAGATGTTATTTCTCCGAAACTGTTCACGACCGCAGTGAAGGACGTTTTCAAGCTCTTGGACTGGAACGGATTCGGCATCAACATCAATGGTGAATAAATCACTCATTTTCGTTTTGCCGATGATATAGTCATCATGGCAGAGTCGCTGGAGGACCACAATGCGATGCTCAGCGATCTCAGTAGCCTTTCTCAACAGGTGGGTCTTAAAATAAACATAGACAAGACAAAAATCATGTCCAATGTCCATGTTGTACCCGTGCCGGTAATCGTTGGGAACGATACTCTTGAAGTTGTTGACCATTACACCTCTCTTGGACAGATTGTTCATTTAGGTCAGTCCAACCAAAAACGATCAGTACCATCATTCTTGGTCCAACTTGGGCAAAGAGGTCGCCCGAAGAATCCAACTCGGATGGGCAGCGTTTGGGAAATTGCGTGACATCTCGTCCAAGATACTACAGTGCTTAAAGACAAGGGTCTTTGACCAGTGTGTTTTGCCAGTGATAACATATGGTACTGAGACGTGGTCCTTAACTGTTGGCCTTTTGGAAATACTCAGAGTCACACAATGGGCAATGGAGAGAGCTATGCTCGGAGTTTCTTTGCGCGATAAAATCCGAAACGTGAATATCCGCCAAAGAGCCAGAGTCATCGACATAGATATTCAAATTTGCAAGTTGAAGTGGCAATTGGGCAGGCCACATCGCTCGAAGTACCGATAACCGATGGGGAAGAAAGGTCCTTGAGTGGAGACCACGAACCGGAAGACGCAGCGTAGGTAGGCCTCCCACTAGATGGACCGACGACATTGTGAGAGTCGCGGGCATCCAGTGGATGCAGATGACAGGATGTCGATCACTATCAGTATAGAGGTTAAAGGGGGAGGCCCATGTTCAGCAGTGCACGTCTTCTGGCTGATGATGATAAGCTATAATCTAATCACTTAGCAACGTAATAACCTAATGTATTTGAATAAAATTTTGAAAAAATAGTTCAGCAAAATTAACTAATATTAAGAGAATTATTTATTTATAATTTTTTCCACTTGTTACGATCCTGATATTCCTGATACACAAGTTACAATATTTTTTTAAATTCTTTCTTTTCGTACTTAAATGTGTTATGTGCGAAAACCACGTCAGTTTCCATAGTAAAAATAAATCATGTTGTGCGTCAACAATTTTGTCCAAATCCTAACTTGCCGACCGTTGCAGTAATGTGCTAAATTCACTTCACGCACAAAACACTAACTAAAGACGAGAACCGTTACATATCGATATCGATGGACAGCACTAATGTGTCGATACAATTATCGACTACATGTCTCTTCTCTAACTGTATACGTATTAGACCGACCCTCCCCTGACCTCGAGCCTCTGCCCGCAGAGCGCAATAAGGACAACTGCAGCTCGGATCGATTTATACCTACGAAAAGTAGACAAAATTATCGTCTCGGATTCTTCTGTTTCCTCATTCAAAAATAGGCCGATTTCATTATTTTTTTCAATTAATTGTTTAAAAAAGTTTGCTCTCGGCTTCTGTCATTTATTTTTGTTTTACAAACTCATAAATTTTGTTTGAGAGACGTCTGAACACGGAGGTAAAAATTTAATATTTTTTGGGATTTTTAAAGGCTCATATTTCTTATAGTACTTAACTTACGAGAAAAAATAAATGACACAAGCCTGGCCATAAAGGAGATAAATTTTATAAAAAAAAAATATGGCTCTAGCGGTATTATCCAGGGAGGAAACAGGAGAATAAGTTTGTATGGACTAAACGCTGCCCAAATTGAGCCTTAAGTATGTATTTCAAAATATATATGTACGTATATCAGTCTCTGGCAGCCACATTACAAGCTTTGCTTAGTTTGGGGTCAGATGACCGTGTGTGCAATAATGTCCCAGATATTAATTTTATTTTAAAAGACCTCTTTAACTATACCCCACAGGAGCAGGTGCAGTAAAATAATATATTTTCATCCCCATTACACATGTACCAGAGCCACCACTAAAATGCAATATTATATATTTTTTATACTTTTAAAATTGAGATCTATATTACAACTGTCATTTTGCAAAGTTTCATGCACTTATTTTAATAATTATAAAAGGTTCTAAAAAATTCGGACAGACAGACAGAACGAATTTATAAGGGTTCCTTGTCGGGTTACGGAACCCTAAAACGCGAAACATCGAACCGAAATAAGAATGCTTCCTTTACAATACTTTTTTTATGATACTGAGTGACGAGACGAGCGAAGTCGCTCGCCTGATGACTCTTCACGCTTGCCCATAACAGCTCAACGACACTCAGAATGAAGAAATTCATCAGTTCAAAACCTTGGATGGCAATGCACTGCGCTCGTCACCCCGAGATATAAGATGTCAAATCTCTGTGTGCCCTGTAATTTCGCTGGAAACATTGCCCTTCAATCCGGAACACAGTAGTGTTAGCACAGACAATACATACCAGTATGCACCATGGCGTGTTCTTTGAGGCCACTCGGGTGGTGAAACGCCCTTCCGCATACTCCACACTCATAACGCGGAGTACCGTGTTTGGAACTCATATGTCGCCCCAGGTACTTCTTAGTCTTGCCCACGTACGAGCACTTGGTACAAGGAAACTCTTCATTCAGGTGCAGCTTTTCATGGGCGGCGCGGTTGTATTTATCGGAGAATTTCTGCAATTCGTTAAAATTTGTTTTATATATTATTCATATTCAAATTTTTTTGCAAGTTAAACCGATATCAGGTATTGATTCTATTTAGTTAGAAGTCACTTGTGATGGTATTTGATCTACACACCACACAAATGCACACACACCACCCTTACTACACACTTATTGTATGTATATTGTATAGATTACATGATGTATTTTAAGGTGGTAGAAAAAGTATTTTAGTTACAATTCTGCCGTCATAAGCCCAAAAGCGGTATCTCAGCCTAGGTGTATTTCGAGATAATAGAGTTTTCGTGAAAGTTGATTTTTCGTTACTGTGATGACATATAATTTAATTTATTTTCATTTATTATTATGTTAGGACCAATATATTTCTTAAATATATGTTTAAAAACCCAATATTATTGTTTTTGTGTTTTTTTATGAGATACCGTCATTTCGTTTAGAATTAATAGTTTTTAAACATGATTTTAAATAAAAAAAACTTTTTTAGTGTTTTATTTCAATGTTCCAATGTAGATACGGTTATTTTGCTAAGTCCATCAGTGCAAATTTTTTTAAGGTATCAGATGTGCGAAAAAACAGAAATCTCGTTTTTTTTTATTTACCGCTCTTGGGATTATGAGGGCAGAATTGTGGAAACCAAAAAAAAAAAATGATTATCTTGTTTGTTCATATTGTCAAGTTAAAATTATTTAACATTAAAGATTGTTTTCCGATTTATTACAATAATGATTTATTGAAAAGAAACTATGGTGTAGAGTTTCTTTACTTTGAAGGAGAGCATTCGATGGATTTGCCATTGGCCTCAAGTATGTAGTATTTTTTTAATGCTATAGGTGGCAAACAAGCAGACGGGCCGCCTGATGGTAAGGGATCACCGTCGCCTATGGATACCTGCAACACCAGGGGCATCACTGATACGTTACCGACCCTTTAAGACTCTATTACCAGCCCTTTCGAAGAACCCTATATTATAGCCACTGGGTATGCACATAGCTTATACTCCTAGTCTATTAATAGACTAGCCGTCCGCCCCGGCTTCGCACGAGTGTAAGCTCGGCCTTCGGCCTCGCTACAAAATATATTATAGCCTATGTCACCCGGGGATAGTGTAGCTTCCCAACAGTGAAAGAATTTTTCAAATCGGTTCAGTAGTTTCGGAGCCTATTCATTACAAACATACAAACATACAAAAATAGGTACAAATCTTTCCTCTTTATAATATTAGTGTAGATAAGTATAGTAGGGGAGCCCACGATGCTAAATGGGGATTTACTCGAGCGTCATAGAGACCTATTGGGTTGCAAAGCTTAGATGATAAGATTTTTTTTTAAATATAATGTTACTTTTTCATCAGAGGGGGGAGGCGCTATAGATTTTCAAATATGTGATAAAATACTGTTGCATGGGCATACTCGAACGCGTCAGATATTGATAGCATCAATGTCCTACGTATTTTTAATAATGTACGTATGTTAGTCTGATTGTTTGCATGATGCGGGTGGTCGTACGTTAGAGTTGAAAATGAAAAAAAAAAAATATATTATGTGGAGCTACTCCCTCACTAGTAAATTCATGCTCAGTATCTTACCTTATTACAAACACTGCATTGGTAGGCTGTGAATTGCTTCAAGATTTTCTTCTTAACCTTCCCGTCCTTGGTAATAATTTTATTGGACCTCTTTAAATTCTGTCGGAGGATTTCGTGAGGATGTACATCATCAACTGGTGCTTTCTTCTTCTGTAATAATTATGTTATGAGCTATTAATATTATGTCATCTCTGATGCTATTGACACAATCAACGTATTAGCACAGAATACATATAAGTATGGAGGAACAGATGGCCGATAGGGCCGAAAGATTCTCGAGTGGAGACCGTGGACGTGTAAGCGCAGCGTAGGACGTCCACCTACAAGATGGACAGACGACCTAATGGAGAACGCAGGAAAACGCTGGATGCAGGCCGCTTCCAACTGGTCCCTTTGGAAATCGATGGGGGAGGCCTATGTCCAGCAGTGGACATCCTATGGCTGAAATGATGATGATGACATATAAGTACAAGTACAGAAGATTCACTCTGCAAAATCATTTAAATAAGAAGCGACTCTTGCGACTACACAATAAAGTGCAATTTCCAAGTTCGAGCGCTATTTACCTATAGCTATATTAACCTAGAAGTTGCCTCTCTGTCCATCTCGTAACTCTTATAACGTTATATCTATCTATCGCGTCCAACAAGACGACTACTTGTAGCTTCATACCTAAAGTGTGGAGTGTGCCAGACCTGGTATTAGTGAACGCAAGTGGCAGTGGACTGGACATATCTGTTACGAAATGGATTACCGTTGGAGTTGAAGTATACTAGAGTGGAGACCACAGGTCGGATAACGTAGAATAGAAAACCCTAATACTAGATGGAGTGACAGATACCTAAGGCAGCTGGCAGTGGCTGAGAGCAAAAAGCCAAAGATGGTATAGTGGCGTGCCTTAGAAGAGGCCTATGCCCAGCTGTGGGCTAGGCTGTTTATGATGATATTTCCTTCATATATGTATTTCTAGTGATTCTCATTGACACAAGGACAAAAAAATTGTTATAACTATTATACCAGTGTTTTAATGAAGAGTATTTCTACATTTTCAGTCTCTGGAGACAAATTTTTTATCTTTCGACATTGATGGAATAGAATGAACGAATTTGGGGCAAAGTCACATCCTAGGCGTACCCCTTTAGATTTTTCGAAAAATATCATGGAAAACCTTCCGAAAGTAGCTTTTGTGAACTTTCAAGCACAAAACTAGGTGAATGCAACCCTTGCAACACGTCGATTAATGTGGAATTTGGTACAAAATCGAAATATTGTAAGCGCATACAATCCAAGGCGTATGCGTGTTCAAGTTGTGTTAGAAATAACTTACCTTTCCCATGGCGATGTTTTTATTTAGTCATCTGTAAAATTTCGTCTGTAAATATTTGTTTTACCATTCTAATCAATGGAAATTCAGTAGAAGGTAGCTTTTAATTATAACAATTCCAAATTGCTTTACTTTTTCGAAGAATGGCGGTCGGTGAACAATAATTGAACGAATGAATATCAGAGAAGAAAATCACAGCATAGACAAAAAAATACATTCGAAGTTTTTTTTTTGTTTTTGATCTGGCTACATAGGCTTTTGGACCATGTCTTTATTTTGAACAATGAGTTTTGGAAGACATATCGCCATTGATTTTGAATCACGGCATTAAATATGGTCTAACAAGTCAAAGTCAACCAAAAAAGGCAATGAAATGTTAGTCATGCCGGTCATGCCCACTGAAGTGAGTTTTTTTTCGTTTAGGTTATGCCAAACTCATGCGTAAAGTAGTGATAAAACGGATTTACGAGAGGCTTCTATGGAGTTTTGGAAACAACACGAAAATACATGTTTTGCCTCTTGAAATCACTTTCCTACACTCAAGCACGTTCACGAGCACTTAATAAATAATAATCCACCATTATTTCACATTAACACTCGAAGAAGACACGTTTTTTTCACGTTGGCGCCAAAATATATTCGAAGATTAAAGTACTTGCTAAAAACTGTATAGTTACCGGTCTATATTTTCAATCAAACCTTCGCGACAACCGAAGGGTTGAAAAAACCCGAAGTAGGATTGAATTAAAAATTACCTATAAACTTAATAAAACCATAACCTTAAAACTAGACGCTAGTGTCCGTATTAGAGTGGGAAATCGGAATATCCTCTGATGTCCTCAGCGGGGCTCCACGAGTCATCTATTGGGGTCACGCTGCGTTGGCGATTCTGCATTAATGTTTGATTCAATCATCAAAATTAAATTGATTGAACTGCTGCAACGTCAGCAATCTTCGTCGAGGAGCGTTACGTAATTAGTCAAATTACAAATACTTATAATTGGTAATAATGGCTGTTGACTCAGATTAAACCGGCCAACTGCAAGTCTGGCTCGCGCACTGAGGGTTTGGTACCACTACAAAATATAAAAAGTAGTAAAAAATTACAACATCACGCCCAGGCGATCACCCAAATAATCCAAGTAACGATCGCGCCCGATTGCTTATCGTGTGTGTACTATGGAACCCTAAAAAAGAATCGTGAAATCCAAGGTGATCATCGGATCATAATCGTCGATTATGATCTATATCGCGTATAAAAAGTTCTACTCAAAAAATCCAAACCTCCAGCCAGTGCTTATTATGTCTACGGAACCCGGGGAACATTTTGGGGAACCTAATTTTGGACTTGGTTGGTTTTCTTGCTTGGGAAATGAAACAGTCTGTGAAAAGTTTTTAGAGATTGACGTTTAGTTTGATATTGACAGTTTAAACTATGATGACAATTGACATTATGAATGAATAGTCAGTTGACAAAGGACAGGCGCGCGCAGCGGCATATTCGATTTAGTCGTAAATAAAATAATTTTATATCATAAAATCAGTTTATAAAATTGATTTTTGATGTAACTCTAACAATAAGTGTACACGTAATTGTTACCATGTTTCATAGGCGATTGAACTCATTTAGTTACATCGAATAGGTTTTCATTCCTATTGAATTCTAACCTTGAACTTCGCAATCGCTGTAATTACCGTGTTTTTTATTTATCAATGTTAAGTGACTGTAATACTGTGTTTTTGTGACTGTTTCGCGTAACTTCAATCCTTAAAACCAAGGTAAGCATGTTTTTATAGCCAATTCTGTATACTGGTAGGTTAGGATTATGTCATGTTATTGAATTATTTTCCTGTAGGAAACTAATACGTACTCCTTCGAAACACCATTATAATGTAATTCAGTAGGTACTCCCTATTCATGCTGAGTTCACTGTTAACTGGTAATGGGTTTGAGCATTAGTATTATCTTTAGACCTCTATAGGGTATTGAGGGATTTGGATCAATAATCTTTAGATCCAGATGCCCCAATAATACTCTACTGACCTCCTGACTATGATACGAGCTGTTTATTCAGTGTTACATGATTGTGGTACAGAGATGAAAGGTCATAAAATCAGCTGTTACATAGAAAAATTAAATTCACACGGATCCAGGCCTCACACACTCCGCACTTTAGATATGAAGCTACAAGTAGTCGTCTTGTCGGACTTGCCGTGCCCACTGCCGCGTGATAGACAGAAAAAATACATTTGTTGTATGGGGACCCGGGTGTGCTCAAAATCCCCTTTTCATATTTATTTTTAGACTTTTTTTATTTCTTAATGAAAATTTCAACTGGTTGTCTATTACGGTTCAAAAGATGTTTAAAGGTAGGATGGACGGACAGATGGACAGTCAGACAGCGTAGGCTCAGTAATAGGGTCCCATTTTTTCCCTTTGTGTATGGAACTCAAAAAATCACCATCTTTAAAACGACCACCATATTTTTATTTTTTTTAACGCGAATAAGTCTGCATTTGACCACTATGTTGGGAAGCGACGATGTGGTCGAAGATGAAGCACACAGACTTAGAAGATACCTATTCACTCTCGCCTTGAAAATGTCCAGATTATTTGTATTTATTTATTGTCATTAGTATGGCTAGGGTAAAACCAATTACACTAATTACACATTATTAAGGCTAAATAAAGGATACTTATAATTAATTAAAATTAAATAACGGATACAATTAATTAAAATTATATTAAAAATTACTAATACAAACAATTAATTAAATGTCAAAAAAAAAAGAATATAATAAGTAAATAAATAATAATAATGTCAACCTAATTCAAAAGTCAAATTTGATAGTGTCATTCATGCATTCATCTCACAAAACTTCAAACATTCAGACAATATCACCTTCCATTCATCGGCAAACACATCACAGTTCGGGTTGGCGTTCAGAAGGGCATTGAGTGCGCTGAGGGCACGCGGAATGGGGTATCTCGAGCGACCAACGGTTCGATTAACTGAGGTTGCAAACAGCTTGTGATGTCTACATCAGTTGTAGTTATCGGGAACATACAGACGACACAGTACTGTACTTAAATCAGGTGCAACAATATTGCCTCGCAAGATCTTGAACATTGTCACTAGCTGGTCGTATGATCTTCTAACCTCTAATGAGTTATACCCCAGGCTCCCTAAAAGAAAATTGGTCGGGTACTTAATTGGATAATATCCATATATGCGCTTATATAAGTACCTAAGGAAAGCTTTCTGGACCTTTTCTAGAAGAAGCGTATATGTGCTTTCATGCGGGTGCCACACACATGCACTGGCCTCTAACTTAGTGCGGACAAGGGTACTGTAAATTAGCTTAATAACTCCAATACTTTGAAAGTCACGAGAGTTGCGAAGACCAAAACCCAATCGTCGGAAGGACTCCTTAGCCAATGCCAATTATATCTCTCAGGAAACAAGGAAGCCGGCAGGTTGTTCCAATCCTTGGCCGTACGAATTAGAAACGTGGAATCGAAATGTTTGGTATGTATTCAAGGAAAATCCACAATGTATGGGTGGTAATGGGCCGTTTTCCTACTTGTCCTGTAGTAGAAAGTAGTGTGTTCAATTTATACTATTGTTTAGTTTTGTTTTAAATTATATTTATTATTTTCAGATAAACCAGACCTGCGAAAATCCCACCTCAATGATGCTGAACCAAACCTTCAAGTCATACAGATTGTTCTACCCATCACTACTACAAATAAAGCATTTACGCACACAAACACACACAAAATTACACTCATGCCTGTGCGGCCAAGTATTTTTAAGAATAAACCAAAGACCTGATAGTTCCTATATCAATTTGCGGGTACACTCCACCCAGAGTGACCAGCATAGACAAAAAGTAGTCATAGATACTAGTACTCCTGCCATAGACAAGTTTAGACTTGGGAAAGTGTTACCATTAGATAAAGAAGCAGACCATAAAAAATATTGGAAAGACAATATATATCCTTATGTTCAGTTAGCAAGATGGGACAAACCTATTGGTAAGGGATTATTGAATTTATTTTGGACTGTATTACACTAGTGTTAAGATTTGCAACTTGAAGAGGCAATGGGCAGGCCATATCGCTCAACGAACCGATAACTGATGGGGAAGAAAGGTTCTTGAGTAGAGACCACAAACCGGAAGACGCGGCGTAGGTAGGCCTCCCGTTAGATGGACCGACAACATTGTGAGAGTCGCGGGCATCCAGTGGATGCAGATGGCAGGATGTCGTTCAGTGTGGAGGTTAAAGGGAGAGGCCTGTGTTTTGCAGTGGACGTCTCTGGTTGATGATGGTGATGATGATCACTTTAGAATGATTATCGAATCAAATCAATACTCAATAATAATTGAATTAATTATCGGATTTTTTTTTAAATTATTGGATAATTATTTCACAATTATCGGATAATTATTACATAATTATCAGATAATTATTACATAATTATCGTGCGGTCAGTGCCTGGATGGGTGACCGTCCGGGCGTGATGTTGTCTTTTTGTTTGTTGGTGGTACGGAACCCTCAATGACGGCGAGCCGGACTCGTGAAATGCCGGGTAATGCCGCAGGAGGGAGCTCATTCCACAAATTGCAGGTGTGAGGCGACTTCATAAAAATGGTCCAAATTGAAGTGGGACCACACGGGAAGCACATCAAGTAAAAAAAGAATTATCAAAATCGGTTCACCCAGTGGAATGTTATGAGGTAACAAACATAAAAATTAATTTAAAGCACAGTCGAATTGACCTCCTCCTTTTTGGAAGTCGGTAAAACAATCTTAAACCGTTTTTTTTTATTAATACATTTACACCATGGACAAAATCGACCATGCCTTCTTATTTAACAATATTTTAATATCTATATGTGTTAATATCTATTTAAGTATGTATTTTAAAATATATATGTATGTATATCAGTCTCTGGCAGCCATATTACAAGCTCTGCTTAGTTTGGGGTCAGATGACCATGTGTGCAATAATGTCCCAGATATTTATTTATTTATGTATTTATTTATTTATATTTCTCTTGGACATAATAAAAAAAACATTTGACTTAAATTAAACTTAAAAACTTGAGAGTCCATTTTTTTTTTGCGTTAATTGAAATAATAAAAATATGCATGTTTAATAATCAATACTCAATTTATTTATTGCGACATATGTATGCATGCAGACCTTAAATAACATGTTTTTATCTTAAAATACATGTAGTACATATGACCCTGTTAGGGTATGGCAACAGAAAAAACAGAATGGTCTTTGTATATCATCAAAATTATCCTTGAAAAATTCGTCTAGGGTATAGTAACATTTTGATTCTAGAAAAGTTTTGAGAACATTAGTGAAGTTGTTTTCTTTTCTGTCTTTTATTATATTTGGTAGCTTATTGTATATTTTTACGGCCATAGTTGTAAGGCACGGGCCTTACCCCTAGCTCGAAAAGTTGACCCGCATAGGTGTTATTTGTCTAAACGGTACCATCAACTACGATAAGCGGTAGTTATTTGATAGCCGCCAAGCTTCGCTATTTTCACGCACACACGCATAGTAAAACGGATTTTCGTTCATTCAAGTTAGACGCTTTTAAACGATGCAGCTTAAATGAGTTGGTTAATTTTAGGTACCTATCAGGTACCTACTAAAAGTTGGCTCGCAAAAGTGAAGCTAGGGGTAAGGCCCCTGAGCTATTAATTACTAGATTAGATTTCGGTTCGTTAAGTTTATGTCTATACTATAATTATACATAGTAGTTATAAACCGTATTGTTTTCAGGTGTCTACCTCCTTTATTGGCCTTGCACATGGTCGATATCGCTTGCCGCTATAACATCAGGCGTGCCTCCCTCGACCGTCCTGCACACGGCCGGACTTTTCCTAGTGGGCGCGGGTTTGATGCGCGGCGCGGGATGCACCATCAATGATATGTGGGACAGGGATATTGATAAACAGGTCGGTTTGATGGTGGCTTGATGGTAGATTATAATCCCACTAATGACTGCCTCGGTGGCTCAGTTGGTAGTGATCCTACTTTCTGTGCTTGGGGGCGTGGGTTCGATTCCCATCTAGGACAAACATTTGTGTGATGAACATTTGTGTTTGTTCTATGTCTGGGTGTTAATATCTATTTAAGTATGTATTTAAAAATATATATGTATGTATATCAGTCTCTGGCAGCCATATTACAAGCTCTGCTTAGTTTGGGGTCAGATGACCATGTGTGCAATAATGTCCCACATATTTATTTATTTATTTATAATATTATTAACTAGCCGCCCGCCCCGGCTTCGCACGGATGTAAGCTCGGCCTTCGGCCTCGCTCCGAAATATAATATAACAGCCTATGTCACCCGGGGATAGTGTAGCTTCCCAACAGTGAAAGAACTTTAATAATCGGTTCAGTAGTTTTTGAGTTATTTCGTAACATCCAAAAATCCAAATCTTTCGTCTTTAAAATCACACTAATATTATAAATGCGAAAGTAACTCTGCCCGTCTGTCTGTTTGCTACATAATCACGGCTAAACAGGTTAGGTTCAGAGACCCAGAGCCGTGCTCCGTTATCTTTAGGAGCATGGCTCAGGGCTCGGCTTTCTTTTGGGTGGTCTCATAAGCCCAAGAGCGGTATCTCAGCCTAGGTGTAATTCGAGATAATCGAGTTTTTGTGAAAGTTGATTTTTCGTTACATTAATGTCATATAATTTATTTTATTTTCACTTATGTGCCTATGCTAGGACTTATTTTTTAAATACAGAAATTTTTTTATTACAAAAATCCATTGAAAATTATTGTTTTTCTGTTTTTTATGAGATACCGTCATTTCGTTTAGAATTAATAGTTTTTAAACATGAGTTTTAAAAGTTTTTTTCTTTCTTTTATTTCAGTGTTCCAATGTAGATACGGTTATTTTGCTTACTCCATCTGGTGCGAAATTTTGTAAGCTATCAGATGCGCGAAAAAACAGAAATCTATATTTTTTTTGAGTTACCGCTCTTGGGCTTATGAGGGCAGAAATGCACAATACACCCCAAGCGGGATATCAGTGCAGGTCTTATCACCCCCACTTTAAATTAGAATACCCTTTTGTTGGTTTACAGGTGGAACGAACAGGTGGGCGACCTCTAGTGACGGGTGCTATAAACACACGGCAAGCCACGCTGTTCCTAGCAGCTCAGCTGACCGCCGCACTCGCCGTGCTGCTGCAACTCAACTGTTACAGCATTGCAATTGGCGCAGCCAGCTGTAGTGAGTTTCATAGCCTTATCAAACTCGGTCCGAGCATTTATTTGTAACTAGCTGCGTGGTGATGAAAATCGGTGATGATGATGATGATGAAAATTAGCCTATGTATTAATCCAGGACATAAGCAATGTATATTCCAAATTTCATTCAAATCCATCCAGCCGTTTCTGCTTGATTGAGTAACAAACATCCATCCAAACTTTCACATATATGATACTAAGCTGTACCCCGCGGTTTCACCCGCGTGCTGATGAAAATCGGTGATGATGATGATGATGAAAAGTAGCCTATGTGTTAATCCAGGACATAAGCAATATATGTTCCAAATTTAACTCAAATCCATCCAGCCGTTTCTGTGTGATTGAGTTACAAACATCCATCCATCCATACTTTCACATATATGATACTAGCTGCGCCCCGCGGTTTCACCCGCGTGCTGATGAAAATCGGTGATGATGATGATGATGATGAAAAGTAGCCTATGTGTTAATCCAGGACAAAAGCAATCTATATACCAAATGTTATTTGAATCCATCCAGCCGTTTCTGCGTGATTGAGTAACAAACATCCATCCATCCATACATCCATCCAAACTTTCACATATTATGATATTAGTGTGACTAGTGCTGTTGCCCGCGATAGACGCGTAGATTTTCATATAAACTTTCATCCCTTTTTTCCTCGTTGCGCAAAATAACATAGCCTATACTTCAATCTGGTCATAGCTAAGCATATTCGTGACAACCACATTTAAATCCGTCCAGTGGTTTAGGAGATGTGCGTGGACAAACAAACAAACAAAAAATGTATTCTAAAAACTGTCTTAACGTGTTCAGCTGCTTATTTTAAGGCGCCCTGCGTTTTTTATAGATTTTTTTATTTCTACGTTTTTAGGGTTCCGTACCCAAATTGTAAAACGGGACCCTATTACTAAGGCTCCGTCTGTCACCAGGCTGTATCTCATGAACCGTGATAGTTAGACAGATGAAATTTTCACAGATGATGTATTTCTGTTGCCGCTATAACAACAAATACTAAAAAATAGAATAAAATAAATATTTAAGGGGGCTCCCATACAAAAAAACGTGATTTATAACATTCGAGTACCTTGATTTTGCTACTCAACACTAGATGTCTCCTAATGCTTTCGAGGCAAATTTTATTATTGCCGCTACTCACTCATAGATGTCGTGACAATACAAAAATTAAACTATTTTGCTTATCTTTACATAAATTTTAGTCGTTAGTCGTTTTTTTTTTATTATTACTGTATTTTGTGGTGGTACGAACCCTCAGTGCGCAAGCCGGACTCACACTTGGCCAGTTATTATTATATGTATAGATAAAATGTTTCTCTTCAGTTCTAGTGGTCACCTACCCACTAGCGAAGCGTTTCACGAACTACCCTCAAGTGTTTCTCGGCGCCACGTTCAACTGGGGAGCACTTCTCGGCTACAGTGCTATCACCGGGTTTATCGACCCGTATATATGCGTCCCTCTCTACCTGGGCGCTCTCGCTTGGACCGTTGTCTATGACACCATTTATGCACATCAGGTGAGTTTTTTAACCGACTTCCAAAAAGGAGGAGGTTCTCAATTTGACTATTTTTTTTATTTTTATTTTTGTTACCTGAGAACTTTCCACTGGGTGTACCGATTTTGATGATTATTTTTTTATTAACCGACTTCCAAAAAGGAGGAGGTTAACAATTCGACTGTATTTTTTTATGTTTGTTACCTCAGAACTTTCGACTGGGTGAACCTATTTCGATGATTCTTTTTTTATTCGAAAGCTAGTGTTTAGCGTGTGGTCCCATTTCATCTTGGTCCAGTTCTGTCATTTTTATGAAGTCGGTTTTCGTGACATCGTGAGGACACCGGTTTTTTGTATGCAATAGGTGGCAAACAAGCAGGCCGTCGCTTACCATCAGGCAAGTTGGTGGCCAAACATAAATCTACACTACAAAAAAAACCACATCAGTCATAGGACAGCGGGCTTACCCTTGACACTCGATTTCAATCGTAATTTGGGATTGGGATCGAAATTGTGTCATTTGGTACTCTTGAATTCTAAACTAGCGCACGATTGGAACCGATAATGGTGGAATTTTATGGAACTAAATAAAATCGACTCAACTCGATGCTGTCATAATTTTCAGTACTCTTGACACGATTTTGACGTTACAAGATTGAATTGGAATAGAGTTTGCGATAGAAGCTACACAGTTTTCATAGGTTGACTTTTTTGCGTTCGAGTTTGTTGTTTATGGGGATTATCAAAGAAAAAATGGCACGTTTGGCTCTAATGTTTCGTATTTTGGACAATGCTCATAGAGTAGACCTAAGGCAAAGGCGAAACAGAAGAATGGCGCGCTATAGTGACGAAGCTTTTGCCATGGAAGACGATGAGTTCAAAAAATGTTACAGAGTCAGTAAAGATCTTTTTGAGGTCATTTATGGAGAATTGGATCCTTTAATGCCGAAACATACTCGTTGTAGCGATATATCCACGAAATACAAGGTTTGTACCTAAATTATTCAGGGTTTTTCATACGTGGTATTTTGACGTGCCTCACAACTCCGCCAATGTCACGTAGATAGACCGCCGAACGCAATTTTTATTGTACGGTTTTGTACAGTTGGTGGGTGTAAGTATATTATACAAAGCATCCGTGAAAAATCAAAGAGAATATAAGTAAGATGAAAAATTATCTAACTGAAGATAAACTTTAAACTCCTAAGCATTTTTTTTTGTTTTTCGCCAGTTGCTGAGCAGGCTAAAGCCATTAAGACCATACTGTCTCGTCTTCTGTATTTTACTAACGCTTTTAATTACCTTTAATGACTAAAAATCATAACACATGATAGAAATATGGAAAACAATAATCATTAGTTAAAAATGTTGAAAAGATAAGGACATTTAGGGTAATTTCAAATTATTATTTTTTGTTGCGTTGTGTATGGCCACACCTACATAGTGTTGTTCTTCTTTGAGTCATAATGCTAAGTCGATCGCGTTCTCGATTTCAATTTCAATCTCGATTTTGTTCAAGAGTGCCAAATAACTGTCAATTGGGATTGAAAATGATTCGGATTGAAAATTGGATTGAGATTGGAACTGGATTCGAGAGTAAGCCCACTGATCGTCAGAAATGAAAACTTAAGTAATTCACCTATTCTACAAGAGATGGTGATGTTTTTAAATACACGGTACAGAGTGAAAACGCCAGTTCCATGATTTTTGTTCACAAAAAAAATGCACAACGCGTCTAAAATAGTTTTCACGTTAAAAAAAAAGAAAGTTATTTTCATAGCTATTTAATTTCAGGATAAACTAGACGACGCCCGTATTGGCATGAAGTCCACAGCGCTCACATTTGGCTCCCACACGAAGCCAGCGTTGACTGGCGCGTTGCTAGCCAGCACTGGCTTACTGGCCACCAGCGGCTTAATGGCTGAACTGGCGGCGCCGTATTATGTCGCGTTGGCGGCTTACGGTGCGCATGTTGGGAGACAGGTGAGTAATTCAATCTAGGTGTCTTCAAATCACGAGTGAATCGGCTTCTTCTAGGCAAGCGTGCTCCATCGTAGACCGCATCATCGCTTAACATCAGGCGTGTTGGCAGTCAAACGCAAGCCTATTTACGCATTAAAAAAAAAAGATCAGCACTGACTTACTTTGGATGGGCAGCGTTCGGGAAATCACGTGACATCTTCTCGTTCAAGATACCACAGTGCCTGAAGACAAGGGTCTTTGACCAGTGTGTGTTGTCTGTGATGACATATGCTACTGAGACGTGGTCCTTAACTGTTGGCCTTTTGGAAAAACTCAGAGTCACACAACGGGCAATGGAGAGAGCTATGCTTGGAGTTTCTTTGCGCGATAGAATCCGAAACGTGGACATTGGCCAATGAACCAGAGTCACCGACATAGCTATTAAAATCTGCAAGTTGAAGTGGCAATGAGCAGGCCACATCGCTCGAAAAACTGTTAACCGATGGGGAAGAAAGGTTCTTGAGTGGAGACCGCGAACCGGAAGACGCAGCGTAGGTAGTCCTTCCACTAGATGGACCGACGACATTGTGAGAGTCGCGGGCATCCAGTGGATGCAGATGGCAGGATGTCGTTCAGTGTGGAGGTTAAAGGGGAAGGCCTATGTTCAGCAGTAGACGTCTTCTGGCTGATGATATTTAAACTTGATTTCTCTTCTTTTCAGATCTACACCCTAGATGTGGACAACCCACAGGACTGCTCGAATAAGTTTAAATCTAATTCTTTAGTTGGCCTCATAATATTACTGGGAGTTTTAGGGGGAGGCTATAGCAAATATATTGAAAATAGGAAAAAGGGGAACTTGGGGGAGAACGCTAAGGGATGTCTCTTTAGATAGATCAGTATAAACTAACGGACGTACAAATGAACATTGATATATGAAAAACTAGTAACCCGCCCCGGCTTCACATGGGTGCAATGTTGACTGCCCCGGTGGCTCAGTTGGTAGTGAACCTACTTTCTGCGCTTGGGGGCGTGCGTTCGATTCCCATCTAGAACAAACATTTGTGTGATGAACATTTGTGTTTGTTCTATGTCTGGGTGTTAATATCTATTTAAGTATGTATTTCAAAATATATATGTACGTATATCAGTCTCTGGCAGCCATATTACAAGCTTTGCTTAGTTTGGGGTCAGATGACCATGTGTGCAATAATGTCCCAGATATTTATTTATTTTAATACTGATACTAAATATAGTACAGAATAATGTCTTGTAATATTTTTATATACAACGCCCCCCGGCCGGTACCGCCGCAACCGCTATGTCCCTGCATTTTAAATCAGTAATATCTTCGAAAATATTAATTTAAATTAGATGCTGTAAAGGGCCATATTGATCTATATTAAATGCACAATATATTTAAAGTACTTAATTGGATAAGGATTAATGCTGTATTGCTTAAAATCGCTTCGTAAATAAGCCATTATTTCGCGTAAAAAGTCAAGGATAAAAAATGGTTATTGTGGGTTATCCCTAAGAGATAGATATATACCATCAGGGACTTTTTTGTAGACCTTTTTAAGATGTACAATAATGTGCTACATCATTTTGATGTATCTCGTAGGGTTCAGCCAGCGTTTGCAATGTAAGCGTATAAAAAAGCGTAAATAAAATGAGTTTATTTACGTCATCACATTAGAAACCTCTAAAATTATCTGTGTTTCTCAACTATATTATGCATGTTTTATACATATAAACCTTCCTCTTGAATCACTCTATCTATTAAAACAAACCACATCAAAATCCGTTGCGTAGTTTTAAAGATGTTAGCATACATAGCGACAGACAGAGGGAAGCGACTTTGATATCTACACTAATATTATAAAGAGGAAAGATTTGTACCTATTTTTGTATGTTTGTAATGAATAGGCTCCGAAACTACTGAACCGATTTGAAAAATTCTTTCACTGTTGGGAAGCTACACTATCCCCGGGTGACATAGGCTATATTATATTTTGTAGCGAGGCCGAAGGCCGAGCTTACACTCGTGCGAAGCCGGGGCGGACGGCTAGTGTACTATGTAGTGATAATTCGCAGTGACGTTGGGTCTCTCTGTGTCTTTTATCGCATTTACAACGGGGAGTGTTCTGAAGAACTGTTCGATCTGATGCCGGCATCGCGGTTTTATCATCGCACCAGCCGCCACCGCCTGAAAGTTCATCCACATATCGTAGATCGGTGGAAATCGCATACTGTGCGATTTACACGTTCTTTCTTACCTCACACCTGCAAAATGTGGAATGAGCTACCTTCCGCGGTGTTTCCGAGAAGCTACAACATGGGGTTCTTCAAAAGGAGAGTTAATAGAGTCTTAAAGGGTCGGTAACGTATTTGTGATGCCTCTGCTGTTAAAAGTATCCATAGGCGACGGTGGCTGTTAACCATCAAGCAGCCCGTCTGATTGTTTGCCACCTATGGCATAAAAACAGGGTTGCACAGAAAGGTGTTACAAAGCCGAAAAGAGGCCATTTTGCTCATATTTTTTATGTGTTAATATGCTTGCGTTTTATAAATAAATAAATAAATATCTGGGACATTTTTGCATACACGGTCTCTGACCCCAAACTAAGCAAAGCTTGTAATATGGTAGCCAGAGACTGATATACATACATATATATTTTTAAATACATACTTAAATAGATATTAACACCCAGACATAGAACAAACACAAATGTTCATCACACAAATGTTTGTCCTAGATGGGAATCGAACCCACGCCCCCAAGCGCAGAAAGTAGGTTCACTACCAACTGAGCCAACGGGGCAGTTTAACCGCGAACTCGCCTGATTTGGTTCCATAATAAAAGTTCATTTTTTTAACGTCAATAAGTCCTCTTTTTACAACCAACGAATGAATAAATTTTTTTTTTTTTTTATATGATGAGTAAAATAACCTCCTTTCAACTTAGTAAACCCTGTATAGGGCTGCAAAAAAAAACCGTTATGTAAACGGAACCATGAAATATAATCACGTATTTTTCGTAGATACTGAACTACAATTTGTAAGTCAGTTATTGTTTCAAATGGCAAATGCGTAACCCTGAATTGTTTTTGAAAAAAACAAAAAAAAAAAACATGCCAAATTTTTTTTCATGTTTTTTTTTTCTTCTTCAAAAGGTAATTTTTTTTTAATTTGCAACACTAGATATAAATAGTATTAAGGTGCTGTGACTAGTCTTTTATTAATTTATATAAATAAATACCTATAGATAACCTAGGGTTGAACTCGACCCTAATTTCTATACAATTTTGATCGCCAAATCTTGAGAAGTATACCATTTTAAATGGTCTTATTTAAGGTGATACGTTACACGTATGGCGTGAAATTCAAATTTCAAACAGTTTTTTTGTTCTTGTAGCTAGGCTGGGTAATTATTGTAACGAAAGTACCAGTTATAACTTGGTAATAAACAGAAATGTGTCACCGACTCACACTTGGCCATTTTTTATATTTGTTGTTATACTTTAGAGTGTGTACTATAATCATGTCAAGTTTGACGCTTGTACGTATTACCGTTCTTACATTACAGAAATTACAAAAATACGTAATTAATATGTTTGTTGTATGGGGATTACCTTTTTGTTTTTACTTTTTGACTTTTTTATTATTTCTTAGTTAATCCGCCGTAACATCTTCGACCAAAATAAAAGAATGGACGGGCCCTAACCATTGAACTTGATCAGTAAAAACGAGTCAAAACCGTCGGACATATACTTCAACACCTAATTATAAAAATGTACAGTATATTTGTTACAAAAAATAGATATCGGTTTTATTTGTGTATTTACACTTCGGTAAAGCATACGAATTCATAATTTTGTCAGATGTTTCGTTATCGCGTAACAATAGACTCGTGTTTCACTTCCTACGGCTAGAGACCGACTGAAACGAAATGAGAGCTGGCGCTCATTTTGTAATCTTCAAAAATGCTCTTCTACTGGGCCCGTCCATTCATTTTATTTTGGTCGAAGCGTAACATTACATATTCTGTGAAAGTTTCAACTGGCTATCTATTACGGTTCCAAAGATACGACCGTTTAAAGGTAAGACGGACAGACAGACAGACAGCGTAGGCTCAGTAATATAGGGTCCCGTTTTTACCCTATGGGTACGGAACCCTAAAAACATCAAATGCGCTAGCTAATATATTCTAGCCGTTAAGTTAGTACTTCGCAAGTGTTTGTTCGTGGTGTGCAACTAGCCTTAATTAAGAGGCCTCAATTCGTCTGCAGCTTTCTCGCTCGCACATTTTTACATTATTGACGATATAAAATTACTGAGTGTGAATTTACAAAAAGTGACACACTCAAGCTACTATCATAACATTATAAACAAAAAATGTTTCGTTTCGATATCTTTTAATTTGACGGAGTAACATCAGGGCTATTATGAAACTTTGATCGGGATCAGCGAGTGTCAGAATTGACAGAATTTTGACACTTGAAAGGGGTTATGACGCAAAAAAAAGGCGTCTATTTCCAATTTCATACTACGAAATTAGAAATAGACAACACTTTTTTTTTTGACATAATTTTGACAAGTCGCGATCCCGATCAAAGATTCATAATACCCCTGCTGGTAACAAGAAAAAAATCACTTGTTACCATGTCACTCCGTCAAATTAAAAGATATCGAAATGAAACATTTTTTGTTTATAATGTTATGATAGTCAGCAAAGCTTGAGCGTGTCACTTTTTGTAAATTCACACTCAGTAATTTTATATCGTCAATAATGTACAAATGTACGAGCGGGTAAGCTGCAGACGAATAGAGGCCTCTTAAAGTTTGTTAATAAATGACCAAAAATACGAAAATGTAATATTTTTATGTACAAATTGTGATTGTAAATAATGGTTAATAAAGTTAATCTTGCCATAATTTGTATATTTATTTTTTAGCTTTTTAACCGACTTTCAAAAAAAAGGAGCTTCACAATTCGTTTTTTTAAATGTTTGTTACCTCAGAACTTGCGACTGAGTGAACCGATTTTGATGTTTTTTTTTAATGCTGGTGCTTCCCGTGTGATCCCATTTCAATTTGGTCCAGTTTAATATGTCTATGCTATCTTCCCCGTCAAATGTCATCACTTCTGTTCTGATGAGCTTTGGTGGCAGAGTGGTATCATGTGCGCTTTACAATCTGACGGTACCCGGTTCGATCCTCGGCCCTGCACCAATCACTTATACTTAAATAAATTATGTACAGATTCAATGTCATCGCTCAACAACTGTAAAGGATTACATCTTGAAACCAGTATGTTCAAGAGCGGTTCTTGTACATACTGTGGCCTTAGTACGAGAACTTGCGAAAAAGTTATCGTTACGTAAACGATAGCAAAGTGTATGAAAAATTCGGTTCCTTTCACGTCCGATAGAGGCACTGTTCAATTTTTCATACATTTTTCATACATTTTGCTATCGTTTACGTAACGATAACTTTTACGTAAGTGCTCGTACTAAGGACACTGGTTTGATCACACGATCTTGGAGCGGCGGCCATATTTAATTTAGTGTGATGACACTTTATCGTTTCCTACCCTTCAAGCTCTTTCATTTAATACCCATATTAATACCTAGGATAACCGATGGGGAAGAAAGGTTCTTGAGTGGAGACCGCGAACAGGAAGACGTAGCGTAGGTAGGCCTCCCACTAGATGGACCGACGACATTGTGAGAGTCGCGGGCATCCAGTGGATGCAGATGGCAGGATGTCGTTCAGTGAAAATTATAATTGTTTAGATATAACAAGAATTAAAATAACAAGAATAGAATGGTTTTTCATATTTTTATTAATTATTAGCAGAAATTAAAAAATGGAGCATTATATTTAATAAAAGGTACTTCGCTCCTATTGGTGAACGAGAACTTGCTGATCGCCGGACCCACACAGTTTGTTTCTTGTAGCACCTTGTGCGACATCCGCATCCAACTCCGCATCGATTATTGCGGATGCGGAAGTGGTCGCGGATGTCTAGAGAATAGATGCGGAAGTTCCGCATTTGCAGATGCAGATGCGAATATTCGCAACATCCCTGATCTATACGTAGTAATAGTAGCTCAATTGGTGTGTCAGCAAAGTTGACATGTCTGTTACGGCTAGGCTTTGATTATAAACTTTTTTTTATTATACTGGGTGACGAGACGAGCGAAGTCGCTCGCCTGATGGCTCTTCACGCTTGCACATAACAGCACAACGTCACTCAGAATTTTGAACTTCAACAGTTCAAAACCCTGGATGGCAATGCACTGCGCTCGTCACCCCGAGATATAAGATGTCAAATCTCTGTGTGCCCTGTAATTTCGCTGGAAACATTGCCCTTCAATCCGAAATACAGTAGTGTTTGCACACTACTGCTTAGCGGTTGAATAACTGGCAAAGGTGTGGTACTTCCCCAGGCAGACCCCTGCAAAAGAGTCCTACAACTACTACTTGGCAACACTGTTTTAAACTATCACGGTTGTTCACTAAAGATATATGATTATTTACGGGATACTTACCGTGGTAAGGTTGTGGAAGGAGCTCCCGATATTTCGGCACAGTTACATGCACCATGTTCACGGGAAGACTGAAGAATGCGGGTGGTTGGTGAAAAAGTTCAAAGTTAGGTACAGACAAAACGATCTACCCTCTTTCTTAGTCTTTTGCTACGGTTATCACTGGAACTCGAACTCGAACCTAAGTCTCGAGACTAACACTTTATTAACTTTATTTTTACCAACCACCCGCATTCTTCAGTCTTCCCGTGAACATGGTGCATGTAACTGCGCCGAAATATCGGGAGCTCCTTCCACAACCTTACCACGGTAAATATCCAGTAAATAATCATATAACTTTACTACTTGGCAGTTGCTTTGAGTATCATGCCGTCTGGCTGGCATTGGTGGATTCGCAGGCAGTTTACTTCCACTCCGTTACAAAGGATTAAAAAAAACACATTTTCCATTTAGATATGCATTTATTACCTTTAAAATATAAAACTAATTCAATAGTCCATAGAAATAGCAGAAAGCCCGTTTTAAAAGGTATATGCGTCATCGTAAATCTAAATTTAAGTATATTATACAATAGGAAATTAACGAATCTATACCTATACCAGCCTATATTAATTCACTAGGAAACGGCGGGAAAATCAAGAATTCTCTAGATAGAACAAAATCAACTGTCAAAATTATTTTACTGATTGTGTTCCGAAACTTAATAGCTTTTTGTCGAGTGAAATTCATGGCATAGGTACATTTTGGTACAAGTTGTTACACGCGATTACTTTTGTTTAAAATTTTGAATGTTTCTTTCTAAGCTTGTTTCTGTCAAACTATAGGCTTAGGTCACAGTACAAGCTGTTTACTGTCAATCATTTCAATACTGACAGCTAAGTGATATTCAATCCCGATTTTGCAGAATGATTTATTTCACCTACCGGTTGAAATTTTACTCTCTCGGAGGCGTTCCAAAACACCAGATGTAATGAGGAGTTTTAGAACCAGCATCGAGTGAAAGTCGCTGGTTTTGGAACGCAGCCTAGCTGTATCAAGGGCCCTTATTCCGCACGGGCAAACGCGCGCTATCGTAGCCACGGTAAGTTTCCCTCAAAAAGTTGGCATCTATTGCTTAGGAAATAAAGTTCAACTTTTGGAAGTTAACTTACCGCGCCACGATAAAGCGCGTTTGGCCCGTGCAGAATAAAGGCCAAGGACGCTCTATGGAGTAGACGCGCCGCAACATAGCATAATCTAGGATTTCCTTGCGTCGCATCGGCCATGTTTGTATGCCAATGGTACAAGTACATTAGCTGTCAAATACAATAAACATCCCTAGTGAAAGTCGCCATTTTAAGCATCCAACGGGACCTTGTTTACACTACCGTATCTAGAGAATCCTTGATTCCCAGCCAATAAAACAATTTTGACGGCGTTAGGCTTCTAAAACGTCTTTATGAAAAATGTGAACAGCTACCCTGAAATCACACGTCTAAGATTGTGTAGAAATAATCTGACTGCTATCGCTGGATGACGAAGAACTTAAGTGCGATGAAGAACTACTACTTGCACTCTGCTCTTCAACTTGTACAGTTGTTATTATAACCGCTTTAGAATCTTGCTGACTTTGTTGCTCTGACTTTGAAGACTCGTGTTGTGTAGAAGTACTGCTATCATTAACCAGCACTGTAGAAATTTGTGATGACTCACTTTGAGATGACGAGCTTTCAGATGCAGAATTGTTTATAGTCTGTTCTGATTGCCTGGATTCTTCATTTTCTCTACCACCATTCGAACTTCCTTCATTGTTTCCTCTACCTTTTTTCCCTCCGTTTTGGCTATTTTGACTTGAGTCTGACTTTGTTTCACTATTAGTGTTACTTCCTCTGCTGCCTATTTTATTTCCTCCACCTTGGCTTCTGCCTCCTCTATTTTTATTCCCTGATTTACCTTTACTATCCTTGTCAGATTTCTCGTCGCTTTCTCTGGATTCAGTTGATCTTTCACTGCGTTCTTGGTTGTATTCACTATGTCCTCCTTTACCCCCACCATTGCCTCCTTTCTCTTCTTTCCGTGATCTACTATTATTGCCACTGCTCTCGTCGCTTTCTCTAGACTCAGTTTCTGAGGTTAATTTATGATTCCGTTCTTGGTTGTGATCTCTATCTCCTCCTCTACCACCCCCATTGCCTCCTTTACCACCGACGTTGCCTCCTCTACCACCCCCATTACCTCTTTTATCACTTGCGCTGCCTCCTTTACCACCTCCGCTGCTTCTTTTCCCACCTCCTCTGTCCCGTTTATCTCCCTTAGCTCTTCCATTCCCGTTTGAATTACTATATAATTCAGATTGGTTTGTCTGCGAATTGTCATCACTATCGTCGCCATTTGATTTGTCATCATTGTCGTCTTGACTGATACCCGAACTACTAAACCTGGTGCAGGTTGAAATGGTATCTATGATTGTACTTTTATATTTACTAAAATCGCTATGATATGTATTTAACACTTTTTGGAAGTGTTCGTACAATTCTGAAAATGAAATTATTTACTTAGATTTTTGTCTTAGGTTAATTTTTATTTTTATCTATTTACAGTACACAAAATATATCTAAAACTAACAAATATACATACATTTTATGTTTTAGTGCCATGGTAAAAATATGTCGCCTAATTGTACAATTTCACATCTACACTAATATTATAAAGAGGAAAGATTTGTACCTATTTTTGTATGTTTGTAATGTATAGGCTCCGAAACTACTGAACCGATTTGAAAAATTCTTTCACTGTTGGGAAGCTACACTATCCCCGGGTGACATAGGCTATATTATATTTTGTAGCGAGGCCGAAGGCCGAGCTTATACTCGTGCGAAGCCGGGGCGGACGGCTAGTATAAAATAACTTAAAAAATTCTAATCATAACTTACGATTCACAACTTGTCTGCCCACTGAAAAAAAAAGTTTCATTAGTTAGGAAAACATTAGTGTAGGTTCAAGGATGGTCACTGCATGGGTAGGTGACGTCATCATACATACAAGATGGCGACATGTAAAGTTAGGTTTGATAAATGAGGTGTCGATAGATTCCTCTAAGTTCAGGGATGGTCACTGGGTAGGTGACGTCATCATACATACAAGATGGCGACATGTAAAGTTAGGTTTGATAAATGAGGTGTCGATAGATTCCTCTAAGTTCAGGGATGGTCACTGGGTAGGTGACGTCATCATACATACAAGATGGCGACATGTAAAGTTAGGTTTGATAAATGAGGTGTCGATAGATTCCTCTAAGTTCAGGGATGGTCACTGGGTAGGTGACGTCATCATACATACAAGATGGCGACATGTAAAGTTAGGTTTGATAAATGAGGTGTCGATAGATTCCTCTAAGTTCAGGGATGGTCACTGGGTAGGTGACGTCATCATACATACAAGATGGCGACATGTAAAGTTAGGTTTGATAAATGAGGTGTCGATAGATTCCTCTAAGTTCAGGGATGGTCTTTGAGTGCAATTATGATGAGTACAATAATGACCTCCTTTCGGCTTAGTACAGGGTATATGCGGAACCCTGTATAGAAAATTAAATTTCTGTGAAAAATAGATGTGTATTTTTTATTGAAAATAACAGCTTAAAATTTCGGAAAAACTCAACATATCAACTTATTAGGTACTAAATACATTGCAGGTATTTGTTTAATAACATTAGTTCAGTGTAGAGGTCTAAGGGGGAGGCCTATGTTCAGCAGTGGATGTCTTTTGGCTGATGTTAATGATTTGCGTAAGGGAGCGTTCAAGTATTACGTAACACAATTTTTAGAGATTTTGGAGTCCCCCTCCCTCCATGTAAAGCGCTGTAACGGTTTTCTTTTCCCCCCTGCCCCTAGTAAAACGTTACGTAACCACCAAGTGACCCTTTTTACCTAAAAGTCACAATTAAATTGCGTCAAGTACCGAAAACTCGCTAAAATACTTTTGTTATATAAGAAATGCGCAAGAGAATCTCTTTACGCGACCGTTCTGAAGGGTAAAAAAATACAATGTAACGCGTACTTCAAACACCCCTTTCCGCCCCTGTAATGTATCGTAACGTTTTACAAGACCCCCCCCCCCCCTCAAATTCGTTACATAATACTTGAACGCTCCCTAATAATGCCATACTGGTTAACACCCAAAGAGTTTTTGTCTTTGTTATAACGCCCTCTACTGAAACATTAAAAATAACCCTGTATGGATAGCTACTAGAAATATATAATTATAGTATTTACTTACTCTTAGAATCATGTCCATTGGCCATGGCTGCTATGACTTTTATACCTGTAATATTAAATAAATTAATATCAAAAAATATAACTACATAGTTTGTATTTTTTATAGTTGTAATTAAACTTAGTGCACACGAGTTAATTAAGTAGTCCTAAATGAAAATTAATTTCAGGTAGAGTGCCCAAAATGCTGGCCGCGTTGCCTCGCTGGATAGCGAGGCTAACTTTCTGACCCAAATATAGGCCAGCATTTTGGTCACGCAAAGAAACTTTTAGTCTCCCCGACAAATCCTTGAAAATTTCGAAAGCACTTGGCCCCCACGGTCCAAGTGTTTCTACCCCAAACGGCACAAATAAGTAACCTCTGTCAAGGCTGGAATATTTGCGCCGCTTGAGGCATTCAGCCGCGATAGCCGCGCCACCTGCCTGCTTTGAAGTCTCTGGAAGGTGAGACGGTGCCAGTGTATCAACACATGTAGCGTCCCACACTAAAGGCCGTCCCATCTTCCAGGGAATGAGAGTCATTCCGTCGGGTCTCTTACCGTCGTCGCGAAGTAGGCCATTCGGTTCCAGAACGGCTGCAACACCGGCGCTTCCAAAAGCCCGACGGATGACATCATTCAAGTTGCTGTGGCGCGCTATCCGACCGGCACTCCTATTGCAAGATAAACCGTGGTGACCGAGGCTATCAACTTTGTCACCGCATGCACATCGGTGAGGAACGACACAAGGTGCACCGATGCGCAACGAAATGGCTACCCGGAAAGTGTTATTATCGAGTAAATTTCCCAAATTATACGAAGGAAGTACCTGCAGCCAAAGACCCGATTCCCAGCGACAAACAGCTAGGAGACGTGCTCGCTCTGAAGGAGTGCTGGACGTTTGAAGTAAAGAATTCCGTTCCAACTCACAGAGCGGCATATCCCACTGCTTTTGGGAGGACGGGTTCCTGGGCAGGGTTGTATTTGGGCAGGCTATTTTCCAAGCATTCATAGCCTCAGTCAAAAAGGAAATTTCCACAGTTCCTAAACTGGATGATAGAATCAAATTTACTAATTTTTCCGTACTTTTGACTGAGGACAAGAATGCGGGTAATGATACACTCGAAATTTTTCTGACACCTATGCCTCCATACCGAATTGGTAGCGACGCCTGGCACCAGCTGCGATCTTCCAAAGACATGTTTAAAATGGTAGTGAGCGTACCCTTAATAATGTTGTCCAGTTTTTGTAAAAGCTCAGAGTGATAAGAAAAAATTAAATTAAAACATGCTTTTAGCAGCTAACCTTTCGAATGTTCTTTACATTTTTTTTATTATCATGAATCGAAACATGAATTTTAAGGTGAAACGTTTCACTTTGGCGGGAAATTCAAATTTCAAACAGTTTTTTTGTCCTTGTAGCTAGGCCGGTTAATTATTGTGAAATGGCATAGTGTTCGCGAAAATTGTTGGTCGTTCTTTACATTATCATGTACAGCTATTAATAAGTTACTCATCATATTACTTACATTTGGCAATAAACCGTTTGAAACAGCATAAATTTGTTTAATGACAAATGTGTGTAATAATGTGCATTGGAGATAAATAACTTTACGCGAGTTTGTAAAGAATAATATCCAATTTTCGCGAACATCATTCCATTATCGTTTACAATTATTACCCGGCCTAGCTACAAGAACAAAAAAAACTGTTTGAAATTTGAATTTCCCGCTAAAGTGAAACGTTTCACCTTAATAGGTGATGTGTGTTTGTAGGTTAGGTATGTTCCATATGGACCCCGTAACGGCTGGACTTAATAAAATTTTCAGACAATGTTCAGATTACCAGCAAGTGATTATGTGAATTTTAGTAACGGTTGGGTCAACAGTTTTTTTTGGTGTTTTACCATTTGCCCTACAAAAAAACGAAGTCTATGTGTCTATACCTCAGAATAAATAAATGGAAGCGTAACACCTACAGTTTCCCGTTTAGCATTTACACCCCCCTCTCGGTCGTCCATTCGTATACATTTTGAGCACATCGTTTGCAGTTGTGTGCGCACAATATTGTTTTTTTTTTTTTTCTAATGTGACTTATTGCTGTTGGCCTTGCGGCCTCTACAGCTTGACCGGACTAGTTGGTGAACGCAGAGGGCGTTGGGCCAACATGATTTAGATTTTGGGCGACAAGCGCAAGGGCACCTCGGAGGTACGAGCCTCGGCTTGGACCGTCGCCGGGAATGGGGGATTAGACTTGCCCTGGCACCCCAGAAGGGGTGTGCCCTGGGGCCCTAGTAGGTTGTTGAACTGAATGATTATTTGGAGAGAATCTAACCGATCTTCTAACAGATCCTGGGGGTCTCCGATCCCGCCGGCGGGATCGTTGTGTGTGTGTGTGCCTGTGGTAACCGACGCCTATACCAAAAACTGAATATCGTCACATCGTTTGCAGTTGTGTGCGCACAATATTGAAGTGTGCGTTTGTAGAAGTAGTAAGAATGTGTCAGTGTGTGCCTCGCCCCCTTCAATTTTTTGGCAGACTTTTCGGTACTAGCTCGAGTTTAAAGGCAGATTCAAACTATATATTTATCAAAGGTCTATACATTGACGTATGAAATATAAAAAAAGAAGAAACTGTGATCTAAGTCAAAGGAGGTTGCTACTGTCGCTACCAAGAGTACCAAGGAGTTTGCATTGTTTCCATCTTTCACTGGCAGATAGCTGATGTTATAAGGAGTAATTAGGCTAATTTTATCCTAGATATAACGCGGGTGAAACCGCGGGGGCACAGCTAGTATTTAAATGAAATTGATACTTACATTCAGTTATAACGATAATCACATCATCTTTGGTCCAATCATTGATATCCTCTGAAACAAAAATTCAAATTAATAATTGTTGTACAATGCTAATCTTATTAAGGTGAAACGTTTCACTTTGGCGGGATATTCAAATTTCAAACAGTTTTTTGTTCTTGTAGCTAGGCCGGGTAATTATTGTAAACGATCACGATGTTTGCGAACATTGATATTATTCTTTACAAACTCGCGTAAAGTTATTTATCTCCAATGCACATTATTACATACATTTGTCAATAAACAAATTTATGCTGTTTCAAACGGTTTATTGCCAAATGTAAGTAATATGGTGAGTAACTGATTAATAGCTGTACATGATAATGTAAAGAACAACCGACAATTTTCGCAAACACTGTGTCATTTCACAATAATTACCCGGCCTAGCTACGAGGACAAAAAAACTGTTTGAAATTTGAATTTCCCGCCAAACATGAAACGTATCATCTTAACTAGCAAAATTGATGTGTATGCCTACTTCTGTCATTGAGGCCTGGCAACACGTTCCACCCTATGCCACAGAACAAAGTACAAGGACAGAAGGTTCATTCCGCAAAAGCATTTAAATAAGTAGCGACTCTTACTACCACACAATAAAGTCCAATTCAGGACGTGCGAGCGCTAACTACCTACAGCTATATTAACCTATAAGTTGCCTCTCTGTCTATCGTGTAACTCTTGTCGCGTTATCTCTGTCTATCGCGCGGCAGCGGGCACGGCAAGTCCGACAAGACGACTACTTGTAGCTTCATACCTAAAGTGCGGAGTGCGCCAGGCCTGCTAGAAGTTGCCTCTCTGTCTATCGCGTAACTCTTGTCGCGTTATCTCTGTCTATCGCGCGGCAGCGGGCACGGCAAGTCCGACAAGCCGACTACTTGTAGCTTCATACCTAAAGTGCGGAGTGCGCCAGGCCTGCTACCACGGAAACGGTACAGTACATCCTAAAGTCAGTTATAACGGTATTACAGAATTGACATCTTCATCTACTTACTGTCCATGTAGTTCGCAATCGTGTGCATCGCTTTCAGGATCACCGTTTCAGTAACTAAAAAAAAAAACTTAATTAAAAAACATAATTTTTCCATACAAAAATTTTTGCATAAAACATTGGTCAATTGCGAGTCGGGCGTGCGCTAAAGATCCAAAACTGAAAGAAAGAAAACATATTTTTTTGGTTCGACTCGCACTTGGCTGGTGTTAAATAATTTTTGAAGTGAAAACTTCTTTAGGTGCGTTAAGCACTATTTGGGTGAACAAAAATCATGGAACTCGCGTCATCGTCACGCTGTACCGTGTATTTTAAAACAGCGCCATCTCTTGTAGATAAGGTAAATTACTACTTAAGTTTTCACTTCTGACGTGCAGTCCTATGACTGACGTGTTTTTTTATTTACGGGATAAGGGCCTTTATGCTGCCCATCTGAGTTGGATTCTTCGTGCGACCTCTTTGCCTAAGTTGGACTTACCTAACTGAACAATCTGTCCAAGATAGGGTCAACAACTTCGAGAGTATCGTTCCCAACGATTACCGGCACGGGTACAACATGGACATTGGACATGACTTTTGGCTTATCCATGTTTATTTTCAAATTTAAAGCTAAGCAAGGAGGGAAAGAGAAAAAAATTATCTTTCCCTCCTGTTGGTCAGACGGCAGTCCGTGGTTCGTGGTACGTACGTCTGATTGAATACCAAGTGGTACGATCTCCACGGACAATGTAGGGGACTTCAATGCTAGCTTACCTTGGTTGCTTTGCAAGGTCCCTAGAGCTTCATCTATCGTGCACCTTATTTCCTCTGTTAAGTAGTACTTCTTGATCTCCTCCACTGAGTAGCTACTGCTCTCATATTTCTTGAGACCCCATTTACCACCGTAGTTCTTGTTACATAAATTAGGAGTGCCCCATCCTGAAAAAAATGTGGTATTTAATGTGTAAAAAAAGTGACATAATTTCTTATTAACCAAAAATTTCTTAACGTTATTCTTTCCTAACCAAGAATACCGTCACAGTATTTTTTGTACGTAGTAATTTTTTATACATCTAGGGCCTTACTTAAAAACGATACTCAAGTTGATCTATGTTTTAAAATGCTCCCTCAACTTCTCGCTGACGGCAATCGTCACTCGCGAAAACGAGACGGAGCATATTTAAGCGTATTTCAACTTGAGTAACGTTTTTAAGTAAGGCCCCTACACGGTAAGTTCAATCTTAATCTACACTAATATTACTAATATTATAAAGAGGAAAGATTTGTATTTTTGTATGTTTGTAACGAAATAACTCAAAAACTACTGGACCGATTTCAAAAATTATTTCACCATCAGAATGCTACATTATCTGTGAGTAACATAGGCTATTTTTTATAAATATTTTTTATGACGGAAAATCGAAAAATAGGAAGATCGTTTGGAAATTTGTCGAAATCGAGGGCTTCGGTGGAATATCTAATGGAAATTTACCATCGTATGTTATGCGCCACAAACCACGAACCGGAAGACAGCGTAGGTAGGCCTCCCACTAGATGGACCGACGACATTGTGAAAGTCGCGGGCATCCAGTGGATGCAGATGGCAGGATGTCGTTCAGTGTGGAGGTTAAAGGGGGAGGCCTATGTTCAGCAGTGGACGTCTTCTGGCTGATGATGCTGATGATATACGCTGATGTTTTCAATTGTGTAACGTTTTAATATTCTTGAATGAATAAAGATGCAATTTCTTACTTATCTGGCGATATTTGGGCAGAAAAACAAGATAGAGGTTGTCCTTACCGTTTGATTTGTATGTCTGCGCAAGTGGAGCATCCTCTGTACAACTTATCAATCTCAAGACCGCAACAACCACTGCAAGGATAATTATAATTTTTTTACAACAATAAGTACATTTTATTTTTAATTTTTTTTATGATACGACTTCGCTCGCCTGATGGCTCTTCACGCTTGCCCATAACAGCTCAACGCCACTCAGAATTTTGAACTTCAACAGTTCAAAACCCTGGATGGCAATGCACTGCGCTCGTCATCCCGAGATATAAGATGTCAAATCTCTGTGTGCCCTGGCATTTCGCTGGAAACATTGCCCTTCAATCCGGAACACAGTAGTACTTGCACACTACTGCTTGGCGGTTGAATAACCGGCAAAGGTGTGTGTGGCATATTACACGGGAATTACTCACGTCAGATTATAGCCCAGTCATATTGGGGGTTTCACCTCGGAATGAAAGATAATAAGCTGAAAATTGGTATAAACCTTTGTTTTGTCGTTCTAATTATTCTCTCAAAAGTCACCATTGCTATCGTGTCCGCGTCTTAAGATATTCAAGGTCAAAGGTCATCAAAATCGTTTTTTTGCGAATATCTCGGTTCCTATTGCTCAAATGAGATTTGTATTTCTTATAAAAGTTGTAGAGTATAAAATTCTGTACAACTTTTGTTTAAACTTTTTTTCCATACAACCAACCATTTTTGAGGTAGAGCGCGAAGAGTGCGCAGCATATAGTCATATATGGGCTTATGCAAGGTCAAGCGTGAGTTGGTGAGAGATATTCGCAAAAAACCGATTTTGATGACCTTTGACCTTGAATATCTTAAGACACGGACACGATAGCAATGGTGACTTTTGAGACAATAATTAGAACAACAAAACAAAGGTTTATACCAAATTTCAGCTTATTATCTTTCATTCCGAGGTTGACCCCTTTATGACTGGGCTAATTAGGCCGGTTACTCCAACTGGTTGTGTCCAAAGCGAGACGCAGCCGCGCGCGCGCATTCACCTTGATAAAGACCACCGTATGCGGTTGAAACCATAGTCGGAGTAACCGGCCTAATCTTACGTGAGTAATTCCCGTGTAATATAAATAAAATGTGTGAAAACCACGCCAGTTTCCATAATATAATACAAATCGACTTCACTGAAAGTTAAGTGTTAAATATTCTTGGCTATCTTGAATAACATTAATTTAAAATAAAAAGGCATGTGGCTTAATGTTTAATTTATTACAAATATTAGCTTGGCGATGAAAATAGCTAAATACATTACACATGCTGAAAAAATAAATTGAATCGGCTGATTAATCTCTGAGATATGAGCGTTTAAAGTTTTAGGTGGGGATAGAGAGGGGATGCTTCATCACTTTCTCGCAAAGCGTGTGTTAGTATAGCATTTGTATGTCGCGCCTGAGGCGTGACGTCATAGCTCAGTATAGTGCGCTCTCTGTCTAGCATGAAATAAAAATACTTATAACTAATTTATTTCAGAACTAATTTAAATTTAGTTTTCGTTGATAGGCTCTATTGATGATCAGCTTTTTAATGAGGTAATAAAAAATATTAGTCATCGTGCCTATTATTACATTGTCATCAGTCCTTGATAAGTAGGCAAAATTTCAATTTAATTCGACGTTTTGAAGTAAGTAGTTGAAAATCAAATACGCTAATTAATACACAATTTACAAGGTCACGTTCTTGAGTTTTGATGTGAATTGATCCTACTTTAGTTATAATAATAAATAATAATTTTAAAAAACGCAGGGGCGGCTTTATGGCGAGCCGTCGGTGAGTGGCGACACCGCGTACCCCGATTCCAAGGGGCTAAATGAGACCCCTGACCCCTGGCTTACCTTTACCGGCCGTCCAGGTGTGGAAGCCGCAAGAGCTATGAACCTAAGCTCCTGGGTGGAAGTGTTAAAGGGCATAACGCCGCGAGTAGCTCTTAGTGAAAGTGCAGCACACCTCTCTACACCCTAAGCCACCCACGGCGATGTTGCCCCTCCGGTGCCAAGATACGGCAGCCTTTATGGGGGGCCCATTCAGTGGGTGGCAAGTCATCACCTGCCTAAATATATTTTGAGATGAGACAGGATAAGGCAGGTGCCGTTTCTCATTCTATAGATCTGTTATTCCATCCACAAGTTGTTCACCTCAATAGCCCAGTCTTTTTTAATCCTATACTGTACAATAGTTTCATATTCCTTTTTATACATATTTCATAGTTGCATGTATTTTATATTCAAAAGGGCCTCTTGGTGTTGTCTTCGGCTCCACCAATGCCCACCAAATGTCCGGGCTAGACCTGAGAATTTAGTGAAATAAAGATAAATAATAATAATAAGTTAACGTAATTTGTGTTAATACTCACAATTGGTGTAGTCATTTCCCACTGCAACAATAAAATCAGAATTAATCATTAGTGTTTCCTGCTTATATACTTATTCTCGAACTGTAGTACATTATTTTGATCTATCTGCATATCCATTCTGCAAAATAAGTGAACGCGCAAGTGAGGTGATAAGCTAAGTGAACGTGTATTTTTCTTGGCGCTTACTATAGAGAAATGTCAAAATGTCGAGTGATCATCCTTGACTGGAGTCCCTTACCATTATAATTCGATGTTTTGACATTTATCTGCAGAAATAGCAAGAAAAAATTACATCACTTAGCTTATCACTTCACTTGCGCGTTCACTTAACTTGCAGAATAGACCGGCTGGTAGGGTTCAGCCAGCGTTTGCAATGTAAGCGCAAAAAATGTGTTTATTTACGACATCACATTAGAAACCTCTAAAATTATCAGTGTTTCTCTACTTATGCATGTATTATACATAATATAAACGTTAAAAAACCCGCATCAAAATCAAAATCCGTTGCGTAGTTTTAAAGATCTAAGCATATATAGGGACAGACAGAGGGAAGCGACTTTGTTTTATACTACCTATGTAGTTTAAAAAACCGCATCAAAATCCGTTGCGTAGTTTTAAAGATCTAAGCATATATAGGGACAGACAGAGGGAAGCGACTTTGTTTTATACTACCTATGTAGTTTAAAAAACCGCATCAAAATCCGTTGCGTAGTTTTAAAGATCTAAGCATATATAGGGACAGACAGAGGGAAGCGACTTTGTTTTATACTACCTATGTAGTTTAAAAAACCGCATCAAAATCCGTTGCGTAGTTTTAAAGATCTAAGCATATATAGGGACAGACAGAGGGAAGCGAATTTGTTTTATACTACCTATGTAGTTTAAAAAACTGCATCAAAATCCGTTGCGTAGTTTTAAAGATCTAAGTATATATAGGGACAGACAGAGGGAAGCGACTTTGTTTTATACTATGTAGTGATGAAAAACTGTTCACAAATTTGGTATTTGAACTTACAGTTATGATATCCATTCACCATCTGGTTGAATTCGTCTGTGGCACCCCTGGGTACTGAAGAAAAGTCAAACGTTAACACATTTCACATGCAGCGTCATCATCATCAGCCCGAAGACTCCATTGCTGAACTTAGGCCTCCCCTTAGATTTCCAAATTGAACGACAGCCTGCCATCTGCATCGACTAAGCCATCACGCCTTCTAATGCTCATCTATACCATCTTTTTTCTAAGCAAAGGGGTATGCTGAAAACCAGCCCTGCATGACCCTTCTGGACCTCGTAGCACGGCGCTGAGCATACCCCAATTGCAAAACATTGTTTTTACCGAATGTGGTCATCGATGTGGCCTGCCCATTTCCACTTCAACTTGCAAATTTTAATAGCTATGTCGATGACTCTGGTTCTTTGGCGAATATCCACGTTTCGGATTCTATCACGCAAAGAAACTCTGTACCCTTAGTACAAGATTTGATAGTTTTCGAAAACTTTTTTCGTTTTCGTTTTGATGCATACATTGCTGGGCTGAAAGCTATTCGAAACTATTTTTCGTATTTGAGTGAAGCAACCTATACTGCCGATTACTACCGATTTTAGTTCATCCGCGTTTCCGCTAGAGGCGCTTTACTAAAATGTATGGGACAATACGGAAACGAAAAAAGTTTTCGAAAACTGTCAAATCTTGTACTAAGGGTACTGAGCATAGCTCTCCCCATTGCCCGTTGTGTGACTCTGAGTTTCTGTTTTTGGCAATAAATAAATCTTATTCTTATACATCTGCATCGACTAATCTATCCATCTGCCATTTGTATCTATTTAACTTACCCTGTTAGTATGTATGGGACAAATCTTATAACTGAATTATAGATCATTCCACGGGCCGTGGAAAAATTGTTTTTCCACTGTTTTTATCCACGTGTAGAGGCGTGGATAAAAACATACGCGTGATATACTGTTTGTTGGTCCTTAAATAAATTGAAAAAAAAAAAGTCTTTCTAGCGGGATAAAAACTGTGGAAAGACAATCTGTCCACGGCCCGTGCTAGGCCTGCAGGGGCCTCACGCCCAACTCTAAACGCGGGCCCGAATAGGTGCGGTTTGTAAAATCACGCGAAACAAACCGCATCTCGGGTTCGCGTTCGCGAAATTTTGCTAACTGTACCTATTCGGGCCCGCATTTGGAGTAGTGCGTAAGGCCCCGGTCTTCAACCGATCGAGCTGAAATTTGGCATACTTATGTAAGTTCGGTGACAATGCAATGTTATAGTACCATCGAGCTGGTCTGATGATGGAGACAGAAGGTGGCCATTGGAACTTCTAAACGAAACGACTTAAACCCGTCGAGTTTGAATTCGTCGGATTTGTCTTCCCAACTACTTTGGTCCTAGATGATAAATTCAATATGGCGGACGCCCCCTAGTTGGCCGACAAAATGTGCTTATCTACTATCATGATTGGGTATCAAATGAGAGGGTTTGACAAGAAAGCGAAAACCCTTGTTTTTAAAAAGTATTTTTTAAATTAATAAACTTTTATAACAACTATTACAGTTCTGTGGGACCAACTTACGTTTCGTCAGAATATCAAAGACGTCATCAAAAGAGTTAGCAGTTGATGATTCTGAAATAAAAAAATAAATTATCAACATTGAATAAATAAAATAGCTTTTTCATTACTCATATTCTGAAAGTAGGTCTGAAGTTGCCTGGGGAGAGGGTTGAAAGTAATACATTTCAGCCCTAGGGAGAATCACTTTCAACTGACAGTGACAGTTGACAACTGACAGACACTCAATAATTAAAAAAACTAGTTCTATTTTTACATTTACTTGAAAAAGAAATCATCGAAATCGGTTCATTGGGTGAACCGATTTCGATGATTCTTTTTTTTTATTACATGCAATAGTTCTGCGGTAACAAACATAAAAAAAAAACTGTCGAATTGATAACCTCCTCTTTTTTGGAAGTCGGTTAAAATGTCTCAAAATTCACAACATAAGATGCCAAAAAGTTATTAATCTTTCGGCTTCAATTTCAGGCTCATACGTATCGAGTAGCATTTTCAGAAGCGCTGCTACTCCTTCCAAACAGTTTTGCTAGATTCTAAACTCATTTAAAATTTCTTTTCCGATGTTAAAACGCATCACGCGTGGTGCTCGTGTTTTGGTTGCTCGTTGTAGAATGATGCATTTTGTAAAGTCACAGTCAGGGTTGCCATCTCTAAAATTTGGCAACCAGGGCAAGACGCGCGAAAACCCCGGATTTTAGAGCCCAGGACCCGGACGACATGTGAATAGGTTTTTTAAACATAGTAAAAATCGCGGCTTGCGGGCACAGTGCGTGCCGCAGGTGGCCCAAAACTTAAATTTTTAAACCCGGACTACAAATGAAAATGCCCAGACGCTCCCCGGATGCCCTCTAAACTAGGACAAATCCGGGGAAACACGGACAGGTGGCAACGCTCGTCACAGTCATTGCCAGGGGCCTTACCCCTAGCTTCATTTTTGCGAGCCAACTTTTAGTAGGTACCTGATAGATACCTAAAATTAACCAACTCATATAAGCTGCATCGTTTAAAAGCGTCTAACTTGAATGAACGAAAATCTGTTTTACTATGCGTGTGTGCGTGAAAATAGCAAAGCTTGGTGGCTATCAAACAACTACCGCTTATCGTAGTTGATGGTACCGTTTAGACAAATAACACCTATGCGGGTCAACTTTTCGAGCTAGGGGTAAGGGCCCTGGTAGGTGTCATATTGTCCATCTTGGTTATGGACAATGAATTTAGATACGATATTGTCTAAAATACTTACTCTTCGATAAATTTATGAAAATGTTTTTTTGTTTCTCTGACGACTTCATTTTGCGGGCAAGGGATTCTGAAAAATGACACTAAATTATATGGCTGAGTTGTCTGGAAGTGATCTCTTTAAGCAATAAGAGCATTGACTTGGCCATTGGTGAATACATGATTTTTTAACCATCTTTGGTTTTCGTAAAATTAAGAGCTATCCTACAGGAACCTATAATTTTCCTGGCCAAAAAGTATACAGAATGCGCGCGCGCATTCACCCTGAAAACTTCCGAATGCGGTTGAAACTATAGTTTGAATCACAGAAAAGAGAAGTAAATAGAACGGAAATAAGAAGGAAACTCTGTTGCCAGATATTGTGACAGATACTTGATTGAACATTCTTATTTATGTCAACGTGTCGAACTCCGCGTCACAGTTGCTAACACAGTTGCTAGATGTCTTCAGGTATTATGACAGATATTTGATTGAACATTCTTATTTATGTCAACGTGTCGAACTCCGCGTCACAGTTGCTAACACAGTTGCTGTGGGTTTAAAGTGGCTACAACAAATTTCATACAAAAATGCCTAGACAGCCGTTCTAATTTAAACGAAAACAATTTATTTTTCTTTTCTGTGGTTGGAATAACCAGCTTAATCATAATATGCGAGTAATTCCCATGTCATATAAATAAAACATATACCAATAAAACATATACTAACCATGTCAAAGAAAAGAAATACTTACCAAAAATGGTTAGAGATCCACCCTGTAACAACAAATTATCGCTTAAAATAACTAAATTATAGATATGAAATGTGTGAGTCAAAGATCGCAAAATTAAGGATACTCCACGTCCATTGGCGTAGAAAAACATAAATATATTCTGTTCTATTATTTCTCTATCTATTCTAATGTCCCAGATATTTATTTATTTATTATTATTGTATGTTTAGTTCGTTAAATGCTTGGTAACTCCGCGTCATATCCTGTTCAAAAATCTTTTAACTACGTCGAATCACTCTCTCTCGACAAACTAAAGTACCAAGTACTTTATCGTGATACGTTTCATGTTTGGTGGGAAATTAAAATTTCAAAAAGTTTTTTAGGTCCTTGTAGCTAGGCCAGGTAATTATTGTGAAATGACACAGTGTTTGCGAAAATTGTTGGTTGTACTTTACATTATCATGTACAGCTATTAATCAGTAACTCACCATATTACTTACATTTGTCAATAAACCGTTTGAAACAGGAAAAAATTGTTAATTGACAAATGTATGAAATAATGAGCATTGGAGATAAATTAACTTAACGTGAGTTTGTAAAGAATAATAATCAATTTTCGCAAACATCATGATCGTTTACAATAATTACCTGGCCTAGCTACAAGTACAAAAAAACTGTTTGAAATTTGAATTTCCCGTCATACATGAAACGTATCACCTTAAATGTTTATCGGGACTTATCGCGCATTACTTTATTTTGGTGGTAGTTGATTTCAAGATCAAGTGAGGGTAGAATAAGAAAACACCCGGTCTTCTCGCCGATATCAACAGCAGCATCAGCTCGTGACCACGGCCATTGTAACATGGTCGAAACGTCGTGAGAAAAGTTGGAAAGGTTATTTTTACCTAAATATTATAATGCGCGATAAGTAAATATTAAAATATTGTGTCAAATAGCTAAAGTTTGAGAGTTACTATTTTATGATACTGTGTGACGAGACGAACGAAGTCGCTCTCCTGATGGCTCTTCACGCTTGCCCATAACAGCTCAACGCCACTCAGAATTTTGAACTTCAACAGTTAAAACCCTGGATGGCAATGCACTGCGCTCGCCACCCGATATAAGATGTCAAATCTCTGTGTGCCCTGTAATTTCGCTGGAAACATTGCCCTTCAATCCGGAACACAGTAGTGTTTGTACACTACTGCTTGGCGGTTGAATAACTGGCAAAGGTGTGGTACTTCCCCAGGCGGACCCCTGCAAAAGAGTCCTACCACTACACTACTACTCAAAGTAAACTACTGCCCCTAAAAGAATGCGTCTGACCGTTGCCATAACAATATAAAAAGCTTAACAAAAACAATGGGTACATTCTAATCACATTTACTAACTTTTTGATCGTAAGATTCTCATTGGGCAAAATCAGTAGAAGTGATATGTTTATTATTTTAAAACCTCAGCGTAGCTTTCAGCCAGAATGAAATTGACAGCTGAGTATTATAATAATAATGGCTTATCACTTTCACCGATTTTGCCCAATGAGAATAATTGGGTATTGAAAACCGAGGGTTAAATTATATTTCCCGTTTATACACATTCCATAATTATATTTTATATTCAACAGCGCCTCTTGGTGTTGACTTCGGTCCCACCATTGCCTCTCAAAAGCTCTAGCTAGACCCGAGAGTAAAAATGAATAAAGATAACATAGATTAAACACAAATGCGATAAGAACTTCAAGAAAGCAGAGATGATCAAGCTTTTAATTATGGTGAACTGACCTGACTATTTCGGTTATTTTTCCTGCCTTGATTCGTTTTATCACAGTTTTGACGGTTGCCATGGCCGTTCTGGTTTTGATTATTTGTACTGCTACTATAATCATCACTCTCAGAATAGGAACTAATATTTTCTTCATTTTCGCTACTTTCTTTATTTCTAGAGGTGCTACGTTCTTTATAACTCCTTCCTTTATTGCTGGTTTGAGCATTTTGTTGCTTTTTATATCTGTTGCTATTTTTAGCGCCTCTATTCTGCTCGCTACTTTCAGAAGTATTTTCATCGTTATCGTTGGTGGTATAATCATTATCTTCAGCCTCTTCATCCTCGTCATTATCTTCTTCCTCATCAGAGTATTCGGTATATTCCTCAGAACTACTACTATCTTGCTCTATGCTACTATTCTCAGTGTTACTCTTGCCATCGTTACTGGCTCCATTGTTATCCTGATTTTCACTATTGTCACCCTGTGTGGTACCTTTCTTATTCTCATCATCATTAGCATTTTCTGTACTATGGTTCAAATCATCATCATAATAATCATCCTCATCATCATCTCTACCATCTTGATTACTGCTTACATCGCTTTGGGAATTATCGTTATTGTTACTATTGTCATTATTACTTGTATTATCGGAAACATCAGTAGTTTTACCCTGTGTTTGTTTTCTATTTTCATTTGTTTGGCTCTTTTGATCAGTTCCACTGGTTTGGTCAGTTTCACTAGTTTCGCTAGTTTGACTTCTTTGTTCAGTGTAGGTAGTTGAAGTCGTTTTCCTTTGATTTGTTTGATTAATAGTTGTGTCGGATTTATCATTTGCGTTGGTCTGTTGTTTTTCAATGTTGTTATTTTGGTTGTCATAGCTATCGTTTACTATATTGATGTTATCGTTAGATGTTGATGCAGTTCCACCAAAATCGAATTGTGTTGTACTAGATAGTACTGTATTTGCGTCAGTTGCATACGAATCCCATGATATGTCGTATTGATCGCCTATATTTATCAAGTAGCTGAACCATGCTGGAAATGAAACAGAGTAAATATTATATTATGGAAACTGACCTGGTTTTCACACATTTTATTTATATTACACGAAATAAATAAAAAAAAAAAAACAAAAAAAAACAAGGAGAAATTATTAAATATAAATAAATAAAATAAAAAAAGAGAAAAAATAGAATAAATAAAAAAGAAAATAGAAGAGAGGAAAAAAAACGAAATAGAAAGGAATACGAATAGAGTAAATATTTTTTATACGGGATTCCACGCAAAGGATGCACTAAGTCGAAAGGGATCCGCTATACTCATAATTATGAACTACTTTCGCTATGGGACCAACCCTAAAATTGCGTTAAAATATCTCTCCATTATAATATATTTCTACCATTGTGTACGATCGTTTTCTATGGAATGGAAATAACCTGATATATTTTTTTCGCGATTTGTGGGTTGGTCCAAATCCAAACTAATAGTTGTTCTTATTTAAGGTGGAATGTTTCACGTATGGCGGGAAATTCAAATTTCAAACACTTTTTTTGTTCTTGTAGCTAGGCCGGGTAATTGTTGTAAACGATCATGATGTTCGCGAAAATTGATTATTATTCTTTACAAACTCACGTAAAGCTATTTATCTCTAATGCACATTATTAAATACATTTGTCAATAAATTTTTTTTTGCTATTTCAAATGATTTATTGACAAATGTAAGTAATATGGTGAGTTACTGATTAATAACTGTACATGATAATTTAAAGAACAACCAACGTTTTCGCAAACACTGTGTCGTTTCCCAATAATTACCCGGCCTAGCTACAAGGACAAAAAAAGGGTTTGAAATTTGAATTTCCCGCCAAACATGAAAAGTATCACCTTAAGGGTATTATTATGGTATTATTGACTCTTTTCGGCTTACCCTCATCTGGAAATATCAACTAGTTTTGACGGATAATTGTAACATAATCCTTGGACGAAAATTAGGCAAAAGGCCGAGACCTTTTTTTCCAACCATTTTTCTTAGCTCAGATATTTCTGCGCGCCATAATAATTAATTTATAAAAATGTATGTTATATGTTTCTGGGATAAAAAGTACCAGGCGAGCAGAAACATCTAAGGTCTATTCTTTTTTTTTATAATAATAAATTTCTAATGGCTGCTAAGGAATATTGAAATCGTTTTTATTAAAGGTATGGCGCGTGCGTTGCAATGTAAACCACCACCATGGACAAAATCGTCCATGCCTTTGTTTGATCGTGTAAAAATAATATTTTTGAAGTGAAAACTTCTTTAGGCGTGTTGAGCACTTTTCGGGTGAGTCATGGAACTCACGTCATCGTCACGCTGTACCGTGTATTTTAAAACAGCGTCATCTCTTGTAGAACAGGTGATTTACTTCTTAAGTTTTCACTTCTGACGTGCAGTCGTATGACTGATCTGTTTTTTTTCCCTTAGACGTAACATGTACAAATTTTTTACGACTTGCTTAAATTAAACTTAAATACTACTGAATCCATGTTAATTTTTTTTGCAATGTGAAGGTTAGTCGATCACGAGTGTGAACATGTAAATATCTAAAAAGCTCAGTTGTCCGACCATCGGACTAACTAACCGGTCTACTGATAGTAGGCCTAATTTCAGCAAAGTATTGTTCAATAATATGCACATTACATACCATGTTTTAAAACAGTTCATATTGTATGTTTTGGTAAGCTAACAAAATAACTTACCTTGTATTAACGGAGCACCAACTGAAACAAAAGCATCAATTTTTGATTAAACATGTACTGTTTTTGCTATGAGATACAATAACATTGTCAAAAGATAAATGAAAGCACGACTATGCACCCCAACACAACCGTGCAAGTATAAAAAAATTCTATGACCAAAAAAAGGAATATAATTATATTCTAGCAGTTAAAAAAACTAAAAAAAACTATTTTGACACCATTGATTTTAATTTATTATTTAGGTAAATTCGTTATGATTCCAAATTTTTATAAGTTACTTGTGTTGATCAATATATATAATTGTTAATAATGTGTAAGTTGTCCATAGAACTTACGGTTTTTATTGTAGCCGTTAGCGAAAATAGCCACGATCAGTGCCGCTGAAAAATAATAAAAAGCAACATTAAGTTAGATTGTCGTGCAGGTAAGTAATAGTACATTGTTATCCTAGGGGTGAAAGTAACTTATCTAATCCCGAGACGGGGTTTGGCGCCCGAGCGTAACGAGGGCGCTAATAGTTCGAGTTAAAAATAAAAACTGGATACTGGCAAATGCACGAGAAGTGCGGTACTATAAACCTCTTAAGAGAAAAAAAATGTTTGAACATGGTTTAATACAAACGTAAAAAAAGAACTATTTTTTTTTATAATTTGAGTGTCTGTCAGTTGTCAAATAATGTCACTGTCAGTTGAAAATGATTTTCCCTAGGGCTGAAATGTATAACTTTCAACCCGCTCTTCAGGCAACTTCAGACCTACTTTCTAAGTATGAGTAATAAAAAATGTGTTTTCAACACCTATTCGAAAAACGACAATTGGTTTTAGAGATAATAATGATACGCACTATTTTTTATCGCTACATACCAGAAAAAAAGCTACTTACTGTCCATAGAGAATTAGAGACATAGGCCTAAAATATATTTTTATTTGCCTTTCAGGCAGGCTAAAGCTTTAGTGCCATACCGCCTTTTCTTATTTTCTTTTTATACAAAGTGTTATTTATTACAATAATTAATATCTGGCCTGAAATGAAAGTAGGTAAAACACAAACAAATAAGAAAAAAAAAATATCTGGGACATTATTGCACACATGGTCATCTGACCCCAAACTAAGCAAAGCTTGTAATATGGCAGCTAGAGACTGATATACATACATATATATTTTTAAATACATACTTAAATAGATATTAACACCCAGACATAGAACAAACACAAATGTTCATCACACAAATGTTTGTCCTAGATGGGAATCGAACCCACGCCCCAAGCACAGAAAGTAGGTTCACTTTCAACTGAGCCACCGGGGCAGTCAAAAAAATCATTTACATTTATATATCATGGAGAGTTAGTATTATAAAACTCCTTGCAATTCAAACACAAAAAATAGTTTAGCACCATACAGAATTTAATGTCATTTTGTGTTTTTTTTTACATTCAACCTTCATGCGAGTTGCTCTAACTTCATTACGCAAACTATCAGAAGCACAAACGCGACCAATTAGAAGAGAAAACGCTCAGACTCCCATAGGAAGAAACTTGAATTTGGTTCCCGCTATCCTCTAAAGCCAATTCTCGTTTTCTCGTCGCCAATTTTCGTCGTTCTCGTAATTAAAATTATTTTTCTATTTTTATGCTCGTAAGTTCTTGTTTATGCCCCGTGTATTACGACTAATACTGCTTTATACGCTCTAGTGCAAAAAAAGGTTGTTTTTATGCACTAATGCATAAACATAAACGGAACCTGTCAGAAACTGTGCAGACGTTGTTTATAATAAGTAATAAGTTTGCCTGGGTCCTTAATAACACCCATACATCAGAGTATTATTAAGGACCCAGACATAACTTTTGTCGATAAATAGAAAATTGTTTTTTTTTTAATTTTTTTTTTATTTTGATTATTTTAATTGAAAAGCCGAGTGTATGTCTCGTGTCATAACGCTCATTTTATCCTCAACTTAAATATCCGCTAATAAATAACTAGGCTATAATATATTTTTTTTTAATTGAAAACTTCTTTAGGCGCGTCGATCACTTTTTGGGTGAACAAAAATCATGGAACTCGCGTCATCAGTCAGTGTATTTTAAAACAGCGCCATCTCTTGTATAATAGGCGAATTACTACTTAAGTTTTCACTTCTGACGTGCAGTCTTATGACTGATGTGTTTTTTATGATGTAATGAGCTAGCGTTCGACCACAACTCTGCTGATGGTAAGTGACGATGCGTTTTTATGCACTCGTTGTACACTCTACTATATTATTGTAACAATGATTTTTGGTTAAGTACTAAGCACTTACGATTATATGTGGCAGTAACGCAGTCTTTGTCGTCCCACTCGTTTAAATCCTCTGAAAATAGAATAAAGAGTTAAGGCCTTATACCGAAATAATAAAAAGTGTGAAAATGATTTCAATAAGTATTAAGTTTATTCAGTAAACATTAGTACATAAAAGTTTAAAGCGATCAGGGATTCCTTTTAGGCAAAAAAATGCCTGTATTAGGAGTCTCTACTCTTCCTTAATATAGGACATCTTTGACTTATGTGTGTGTGTGTGTTTGAGTGTATGATTGTGAGAGTGTGTGTGTGTGTGTGAGGGTTATGTGCATGTGTCGAGTGTAGTAGTGTGATTATGAGTGTATGAAAGGGTGTAGATACATGTACATATGTGCAATGGTGTACATGTTAATGTGTAGGGCGATTGTGTACATAGTGGAATAAGTATGTAAGTATCTGTGTACACAGTGGAATAAGTATGTAAGTAAGTGTACATAGTGGAATAAGTATGTAAGTAATTGTGTACATAGTGGAATAAGTATGTAAGTATCTGTGTACATAGTGGAATAAGTATGTAAGTATCTGTGTACACAGTGGAATAAGTATGTAAGTAAGTGTACATAGTGGAATAAGTATGTAAGTAATTGTGTACATAGTGGAATAAGTATGTAAGTAATTGTGTACACAGTGGAATAAGTATGTAAGTAATTGTGTACATAGTGGAATAAGTATGTAAGTAATTGTGTACATAGTGGAATAAGTATGTAAGTAATTGTACATAGTGGAATAAGTATGTAAGTAATTGTGTACACAGTGGAATAAGTATGTAAGTATCTGTGTACATAGTGGAATAAGTATGTAAGTATCTGTGTACACAGTGGAATAAGTATGTAAGTAAGTGTACATAGTGGATTAAGTATGTAAGTAATTGTGTACACAGTGGAATAAGTATGTAAGTATCTGTGTACATAGTGGAATAAGTATGTAAGTATCTGTGTACACAGTGGAATAAGTATGTAAGTAAGTGTACATAGTGGAATAAGTATGTAAGTAATTGTGTACATAGTGGAATAAGTATGTAAGTAATTGTGTACACAGTGGAATAAGTATGTAAGTAATTGTGTACATAGTGGAATAAGTATGTAAGTAATTGTATACATAGTGGAATAAGTATGTAAGTAATTGTGTACATAATGGAATAAGTATGTAAGTAATTGTGTACACAGTGGAATAAGTATGTAAGTAATTGTGTACATAGTGGAATAAGTATGTAAGTAATTGTATACATAGTGGAATAAGTATGTAAGTAATTGTGTACATAATGGAATAAGTATGTAAGTAATTGTGTACACAGTGGAATAAGTATGTAAGTAATTGTGTACATAGTGGAAAAAGTATGTAAGTAATTGTGTACATAGTGGAATAAGTATGTAAGTTTAAACAATATTGTTAATACTCACTTGAGAGCAATATTTCATAAAGGGATTTAATAGCTTCGTACACAGCCTTTTCATTTGCTGAAACAAATTGATAATTATGCGTTAACTGACATCTATCGACAGGACAGGGTCTTTATTCTTTAAGTTTACCTACATTAAATTCCGTATGATCAATATACGGCCGAAAAGATCCGTTAAACTGTTTTTTTTGTGTAATGAATACGAAAACCTAGGAAATATGAGGCTCCATTGCATAATGTCACTTTCTCAAAAATTCTCTTTCGCATAATGTCCCTTTCTTAAAATGTCTCTTTCGCAAAATGTCCTTTTCCCAAAATGTCTTTCGCATAACGTCCCTTTCTCAAAATGAGTCTTTTTCTTTACGTCCCTTTCTCGAAATTACCCTTTCTCAATATGTCTCTTTCACATGTCATTATGTCCCTCTCGCACAATGTCCCTTTCACTTTTTCATTCTCATTGCCCCATTAAGATCTAAGTGATCCAGGCACCAATCTCCTCATGATGGTGGAAACATGGAAGACATTTCATATTCAGTCGTAGAAACCATAGAAAACCTGCAGTCCAGTATTTGTCGACTTATAGACCACGGAGAGCTTGGCATCAATGACCTTAGTACGAGCACTTGCGAAAAAGTTATCATTACGTAAACGATAGCAAAATGTATGAAAAATTTAACAGCGCCTCTATCGGACGTGAAAGGAAACTGAATTTTTCATACATTTTGCTATCGTTTACGTAACGAAAACTATTTCGCAAGTGCTCGTACTAAAAATCTGGGACATTATTATACACACGGTCATCTGACCCCAAACTGAGCAAAGCTTGTAATATGGCTGCCAGAGACTGATATACATACATATATATTTTTAAATATATACTTAAATAGATATTAACACCCAGACATAGAACAAACACAAATGTTCATCACACAAATGTTTGTCCTAGGTGGGGTCGAACCCACGCCCCCAAGCGCAGAAGGCAGGTATACTACCAACTGAGCGAACGGGGCTGTCACTAAGGCCAATAAGCCTGGTCTCTAAGAGAGTCATAAGATACATCATCATCATTTCAGCCATAGGACGTCCACTGCTGGTCATAGGCCTCCCCCATCGATCTGCAAAAGGTCCGATTGGAAGCGCCTGCATCCAGCATTTTCCTGCGGTCTCTTCTAGGTCATCTGTCCATCTTGTGGGACGCTGCCACGCTGCGCTTACCGGTCCGTGGTCTCCATTCGAGAACCTGTCGGCTTCATCGGCCATCTGTTCTGCGTACTATGTGTAAGATACTTACGGTGTGTAAACCCTTGTCCTCCGGTCTGATCTTGCACTATCGCCTCAATCTTCTCGTTATAATTCGACACTTTGTAGTATTTGATGACATCTTCTGCGCTGGAGAAATTATGCTTCTTGCATACTTTAGGGGTTGACAAGCCTGAAATAATTCAATTTACTTTTTATCCGACTTCCGAATACCACACCTTTGCCAATAATTCAACCGCCAAGCAGTAGTGTGCAAACACTACTGTGTTCCGGATTGAAGTTCCAGTTTCCAGCGAAATTACAGGGCACACAGAGATTTCACATCTTATATCTCGGGGTGACGAGCGCAGTGCATTGCCATCCAGGGTTTTGAACTGTTGAAGTTCAAAATTCTGAGTGGCGTTGAGCTGTTATGGGCAAGCGTGAAGAGCCATCAGGCGAGCGACTTCGCACGATACTCAATGTCATAAAAAAAAAACTTCCAAAAAAGAGGAGGTTATCAAACAGTATTTTTTGTATGTTACCGCAGAACTTTTGACTGGGTGAACCGATTTTGATGATTCTTTTTTTATTTGAATGCCTGTGTATCCCGTTTGGTCCCATTTTGGTTCAGTTCTGATGAAGTCGGTTTTTTATATTGATAATTATCACTTATCGTTAATGTTCGCGGTCACGTGATATTGCAAACTGCACATATTTGGGCCCGCGTTTAGAGTTGGGCGTAAGGCCCATGTGCTCACTTTTAGAAATGCACTAAAATTTTTAATTATAGTTGAACATTTTGATACCAAAATTGTGTTAATACATGATATAAAAAAAACACACTTCGATATAAATAGATACTATTTTACGGTCAGAAAGCGTTGGTGCGCGGGGCCCCCAAATGTGCGGGGCCCGTAAAATTTGCTACTCTTGCTACGTGGCTAATCCGCCACTGCGTTTACTATGCAGCTCAATCCTAAAATCACGAGAAAATAAACAGCTAATCCATAAATTTTGTCAAGTGTCGTGACCGTTTTCTATAAAACAGCAATTTTTTTCTCCCAATTTCAGGTTTAAAGTTGTTCATAATGATTCCCGATATATATTCTGATCTATGGAGACAACCACAGAAAAGATAAAAAAAAATTTTTAAATTAGAACGGCTGTCAAGGCATTTTTGTAAGAAATTTGTTGTAGCCACTTGCACCCATATAAACACACAGCAACTGTGTTAGCAACTGTGACGCGGAGTTCGACGCGTTGACATAAATAACAATGTTCAATCACATATCTGTCACAAAGAGTGACAACTCACCTTTCTCTTGTGAAATCTTGTAAAAATGACCAGTAGGTGTACACGCAGCTATGACAGTGAAGACTTTGACAACTGCAAAAAAAAAACAATAGATTTAGTTTGTAAAGAAGCCGAATCACCGTCTCCGAAATATATTCCTATCTTAACTTCATTTTACAGAGTAAAAAGTTTCAGACATGGTCAAAGAAAAGAAAAAGTAAGCTTAATGGTATTTTTTGACATGGGACTAGTTCATATTTTTAATTACTTTACTTCCTTAGGGAAGCAATGGTACATTGCTAACCTAGGGGTAAAAGTAACTTATTTCGTCCCGAGAAGGTAGCAAGGGCGCTAATATTTCGAGGGACTAAATAAGTTTTTAACCCCGAGGTAAACACTGTGCTTTTCATTGAGAATACAAGGACAAGGACAAGGACAAGGAAACTAATAAAAAAAATCATGAACAGACTAAAGAAAATATGAGTGAAGAAACATCCTGACACTGGCAAATGCACGAGAAGTGCGGGACCATAATCCACTGAGAAGAAAAAAAAGTTGGAACATGGTTCAATTCAATACAAATGTGGAAATAGAACTAGTATTTTTTATAATTTGAGTGTCTGTCAGTTGTCAACTGTCACTGTCAGTTGAAAGTGGTTCTCCCTAGGGCTGAAATGTATTACTTTCAACCCGCTCCTCAGGCAACTTCAGACTTACTTTCCGACTATGAGTAATTAAATGGTATTTTAAAATAATACTCGGGACATCGACGATTAAAATAGGCAAGATGACTGTTTTTATAAACTATCCTACTAAAATGTAGCCCATAAATATAGCTGATTAATTAAAAACAATGAAAATGTGATCAAAAATAAGCAACTTATGAATATTTTTATATCATGCTAGACATAGAGCGTGAAACAGCATACTATGACGTAATTTCTCTGTACGCCATATAAATTATATTCTGACAAGTATGGCGCACAGAGGCCATTTTCATAACATGACGTCATTTTTTGTTTTGTAGGAAAGGGACAGAGTTTTCTCTACCAAATCATTAAGCGCCATTATGGAAACTGACGTGGTTTTCACACATTTTATTTATATTACACGGGAATTACTCACGTAAGATTAGGCCTGCGGCGCGGCGGCGTCTCGTTTTGCACTGACGCAGCCGCGTGCGCGCATTCACCTTGATAAAGACCGCCGTATGCGGTTGAAACTATAGTCGGAGTATCCGGCCTAATCTTACGTGAGTAATTCCCGTGTAATATAAATAAAACTTTAAACGCTTATAATATATCAGAACATAAATAAATATCTGGGACATTATTGCACACATGCTCATCTGACTCCAAACTAAGCAAAGCTTGTAATATGGCAGCCAGAGACTGATATACGAGTACATACATATATATTTTTAAATACATACTTAAATAGATATTAACACCCAGACATAGAACAAACACAAATGTTCATCACACAAATGTTTGTCCTAGATGGGAATCGAACCCACGCCCCCAAGCACAGAAAATAGGTTCACTACCAACTGAGCCACCGGGACAGTCATTATTAACCGATTTAAATTATTTTTTCAACAAACATTATATTTACTTAAATTCTTTATCAAAGCTATTGGTTTCAACGACATAATTATCAGTTATCTACCCTATTGACTAGATCATCGCGGGTCGATCCTCGATTCGATTAGCACAAGAGCTCGACAGATTACATGGAAAAGAGATGACAGTAGTCGAACCAGTGTTGTCGATTGCATGGTCTACACCTACGAGTATGTGGCTGACATGCAACCGACAATACTGTGTTAGGGACTATTTAATTTAATTTAATATGATTGAATGGTAGAATATGTTAGATCTATTTTAATAATATAATTTAAATTTAATGTGACTTTCAATAATTTTTAATTTTTTATGTGTAATAATAACAATATGAGTCGTGTTACTTGAAATAAATAAATAAAGTAGGGAGATATGGAAGGCTGTAGATAATTATAAAAATAATACTCACGTTGATAATAGTAACTTCCAACTGAAAAAAATGAAAAAAATTCGTGATCAACATAATAATAAAATTGTGAGTAAATAATTATAAGTTTTGTAACGAGGGTTTTGCTGGTCAGAGGCCGTACAACTAAACTGAACCGCTTAAAACAAGGTGACATTACGCCCCTGCTATGCAACTTCTTGGCATGCGCGGGTGACGCTACAGGAGCGGATCTCCGCACCCGCACTCCCTTGGGCTGACAAAGACAAGTCCACACCGCTCGCATAGAACTCCTTAGTTATTTAGCAAACTGATCTTTCTGTCTTCCCGTGAACATGGTAACTGCGCCGAAATATCGGGAGCTCCTTCCACAACCTTACTACAGTAAATATCACGTAAATAATCATATAACTTTAGTAAACTGATCTTTGTTGTATTTGTGCCTCTGTAAGTCTGTGTTACCTTTACATGTAGTTCTTGAATAAGTATGAGGATTTTTTTATTACCTCATAAAAAAAGCTGATCATCAATAGAGTATCAACGAAAAGAAAATTTAAATTAATTCAAAAATAAATAATTTATAAGTAAAATAATTTCAGGCTAGACAGAGAGCGCACTATACTGAGCTATGACGTCAAACCTCAGGCGCGGCATACAAATGCTTTACTAACACACGCTTTGCGAGAAAGGGATAGAGCATTACTTCTCATTCCCCACCTAAAACTTTAAACGCTCTTATCTCAGAGATTTATTAGCCAAATCAATATTTATTTAAGTATTATGTATGTGTAATGTCGTCATCATCATCATCATTATCATCAGCCAGAAGACGTTCACTACTGAACATAGGCCTCCCCCTTTAACCTACACATTGAACGACATCCTGCCATCTGCATCCACTGGATGCCCGCGACTCTCATGATATCGTCGGTCCATCTCGTGAGAGGCCTACCTACGCTGCGTCTTCCAGTTCGCGGTCTCCACTCAAGAACCGTAATAATGTAATGTCGTATTTGTAATAAATTAAACATTAGAACCCTTGAATCACTCTATCTATTTTAAAAAAACCGCATCAAAATCCGTTGCGTAGTTTTAAAGATCTAAGCATATATAAGGACAGACAGCGGGAAGCGACTTTGTTTTATACTAGTAGTGATAGTGATAGTTCGTGAATTATCAAGCTACGAACTTTTTTTTTTACCCTAAGAAAATGTCACCTATTATTTGAACTTGAATTTTTCACGTATTTTATAACTAAGTAAATGCGAATGCGATTGTAACTATAATCAGAATAACCGGCTTAATTTTTCACGAGTAAAGTATAGTAAAAACCAAAAAAATTACTTACGTTTTTGTCCCCCACTCCATTTGTTGAGAAGGCTTTTGCCCAATTTGGCCACTAAAAATAAACGTAGTATTCGTATTATTTTGAACGTATATTAGTACGTATATTAGTTTGGTTCTAGAATAAAAGTATCAAGTAAAAAAACTTTACTCAAAATAAGTTTTGCATATAAAGAAAATTTGTAAAGCAAAAATGAAAACAGACTTCAAGAATGTTAAAATCTAATAAACTGAATTCATCCTATTTAAAGTATCTTATGTTTGTCGAAGTGATGGACTATTTCCCTATAAGTATCTCATGTCTGACATTATGATAGACTATTTCTTTAAAAGCATCTTGTCTGAGGTCATGCATGATGCACTATTTCCTAAAGAGATGCACTATTTATGTCAACTTTATGAACTATTTTCTAAAAATTCTCATCATATATGTCTGACATCATGATGAACTATTTCCAAAATAGGATCTTGCGTTTGTCACCATGATGTCACCCTAAAAGTATTCTGTGTGACATCATGATGAAATATTTCGCAAAAACTATCTTATATAATGTCTGACGCCATGATAACCTATTACATCAAAAATTGTGTCTGACGTCATGATGAACTATTTCGTAAATAGGATCATGTGTTTGTGATAGTATCATGTGTTTATTGTCGTGATGAACTATTTCCTACAAAATAATCCTTTGTCTGGCTACATGATGAACTATTGCTAAATGGCCGAAACAACCTTCATGAAATTTGCCAGGGAAGTAGTCCATCGTGAGGATAAACGTGACATACTGTTCATTCCGATAAAAATTTGAAAACTGGAAAATTGGGGATAGACTTCGAAAAATTATACATAGAAGTCACAACGCGTAGAAAATTATAGTCAATAAACGTCCGCAATTTCATATATAAACATAGCTGTATACAAATAAACATACAATTTATATCAAAACAAAACTATTTACCAAAACCAACCGTATATAATTATACATTTACGACTCAGTTCTCTAATGCCTGTTCGATTTGCACAACATCGTCGATACTCTTGAAACGTCGTTGAGCAAGCGAGACGGCGATTATGTCTGAATCGCAAGTGGGAACTTCTCTCCCGAGAGAAAGAGACAATTTTCTCTTTCTCTCCCGTTGGTCAGACGGTGGTTCATCAGCCAAGTTGACGTGTCTGTTACGGCTCTTACGGTGTGTTACGGCTTGTGCAACTATCGCGTGACTGTGGATCCAATCTGGCTGCATATTGAGTATTGCCGCGATTAGCGCGTCATTGTGGCATATATGTGTATTTTTTTGATTGAAGGGGATAAAGCTACGAGACCGATAACGTTACTTATACATATATACTTACTTCGTTTTATTGCGATTAAGGCGTCATCCAAATCATTTGCTCTTTTTCCTGTAAATAAAATTCAGTTAGTTTTCAGTTCACAAATTAAGAGTTAATAGATCTGTGGTCTTAGTACGAGCACTTGCTAAAAAGTTATCGTTACGTAAACGATAGCAAAATGTATAAAAATTGAACAGCACGTCTATCGGACGTGAAAAGAAATTGGAACATGGTTCAATACAGATGTGAAAATAGAACTAGAGATAATCTGTCAGTTGTCAATTGGCACTGTCAGTTGAAAGTGATTCTCCCTAGGGCTGAAATGTATTACTTTCAACCCGCTCCTCAAGTTGCCTAACTTCAGTCCTACTTTCAGAGTATGAGTAATGAAAACGTTACTTACCGCACTGGGCTACTTGCTTAGCGGTTTCTCTGTGCTCTTTGATGAAAATGTGGTTGGCGTCACCTAAAAAATATATCACCATAAATAAATAATATGGCGCAAATATGCTAACCTCAGCAGTGATTACATATTTGTGGCGTTTGGGGTCAAGACATTCTAATTATGTAGAAAAAGAAGTCTGCTGTTCCATAGAAAACGGCCATTGACACTCGACAAAATGTATGGAACAGCAGATTTTTTTTTCGCAATTTCTGAGTTGTTCCCATAGTACAAGTTGTTCATAATGATGAATACAATGACCTCCTTTCGGTTTAGTACGTAAAGGGTATATGCGTAACCCTATATAACCATATTCATATACGTTTCAATCATTATTAAATTTTTTCGTACATTGTTATCCTAGGGGTATAAGTAACTTATTTATTCCCGAGACGAGGTTTGGCACCCAAGCGTAGCGAGGGCGCTAATAGTTCGAGGGACTAAATAAGTCTTTAACCCCGAGGTAAACACTGCTTTTCATTACGAATATAAGGACACAAAAAATTAAAACATGAACTGACACTGGCAAATGCACGAGAAGTGCGGGACTATTCTTCTGAGGAGAAAAAAAAAAAGAGTTGGAACATGGTTCAATAGAAATGTGAAAATAGAACTAGTATTTTTTCAATAATTTGAGTGTCTTTCAGTTGTCAACTGTCACTGTCAGTTGAAAGTGATTCTCCCTAGGGCTGAAATAACTGTAGAAAACCGTACAATAAAAATTGCATTTGGCGGTCTATCTACGTAACATTGGCGGAGTTGTGAGGCATCTTTACTTCACAATAGCCATAAATTAAGAGTTGAAGTATTACTTTCAACCCGTTCCTCAGGCAACTTCAGACCTATTTTCCGAGTATGAGTAATGAAAAAATTATTTTGCTCTAATGTTTTAATATATAAGGTCGGGGAAAAAGTTTCTTCGTATTTTATAAACAAATTCAAGACATATTTTTTTCAAGTTTAATTACATTTAATTATAATATATATGTGCCATTTTGTTCGATAACTTGTTGCCATCTTGTAGGTAGTGACATGATCCCGTTGCTGTAGAAATTTTGGGCCTTCTGATAAAAAAAATGCAACAAGTAGTTTTGACAGTCCTCTCTGGATGTTAATATAACACTACCCAAAGAATTCTGAAGAGATCGAAACAGGTGGAAATCTGAGGGTGCAAGGTCAGGGCTATATGGTGGATGCATTAACACTTCCCAACCAAGCTCTCTCAATTGTTGCTGAGTGGCCAAAGATGTGTGCGGTCTGGCGTTATCATGATGAAAGACCACGCCCTTTCTGTTGATCAATTCCGGCCGTTTTTCTCAATTTCTTGTTTGAGTCTCATCTGCTGTTGGCAGTAGAGATCCGAATCGATGGTTTTGCCTGGCGGTAAAAGCTCATAATGAACGATGCCCTTCCAATCCCACCATACACACAGCATCACCTTATTACGTGTTAATCCGGGTTTCGCTACAGTCTGTGGTGCTTCACTGCCCTTTGACCATGATCGTTTGCGCACATTCATGTCGTAGGTGATCCATTTTTCATCACCAGTGATCAATCTTTTCAAAAACGGTTCGGTTTCGTTACGTTTTAACAGAGAATCGCAAATGAGCACACGATTCATTTGGTTTCTTTCAGTGAGCTCGTGTGGCACCCAAATATCGAGTTTTTTTTTATACCCAGACTTTTTCAAATGGGTCAAAACTGTTTTGTAGTCGATCCCCAGTTCTTCAGCTACGTCGTAACTACTAATATGCCGATCTTGCTCCACTTTTTCAGAAATGGCATCGACTTTATCCGTAACAGGGCGACCAGAGCGAGTTGATCTTTGTCATCAAAATTCCCGGACTGAAAACGCTTGAACCAACATTGTGCTACTCTTGATGACACTGCATTAGGTCCATAAACGTCACATATTTTATTCGCGGCTTGTGTCACATTTTTTCCTTTTTTGTAATAAAACTTCAAAATATATCGAATTTCTTCGTTAGATTCACTCATTTTATCGAACAAAAAAACAATTGAAAAATGGCGGGAAATTGCTTTTTACTTTTTGTATTCCTTTTTTAAAATGTCATATTTTTAATGATATCAAAACCAGCCAGATACAAACAGTACAACCGATGAGATTTTACTACAACTTTATACATACAAAATACGAAAAGACTTTTTCCCCGACCTATTATGTTTTCTCGTTGGAATGAACAACTTCCCTCCAACCTTTCATTAGGATTGAATTAAGGGTATGCATGTTATCTTCAAAGAAACATACTAACACACAAACATACGTTTAAACGCCTATTAGTTCTCGAAGATTATAAAACATTCGATGTCACGGTAAATTATTTCTAAAATTAAAAAGTTGTGTATCATATACTTACTGAAAAACAGCATCCCCCGTTCCTGAAAAATAATAAGTTTGCATAATTATGTAAATAATAGAAATTAGGGACAGAAACACGGTGTTTAATTTATTTGTGACAAAAAATAGGCTTGTCACACCAATTCGGATGAAATGTCTTCCGGGATGTATCTACTTAAATATCAATCTTTGTCACAATTTAAACGTTTGCTCCTTGTTATAAATCAAAACCAACCATGTCAAGTCAGAATTAATGTCAGATTAAAAGTTAAGATCTGGGCTTTTCGTCAGACCCAACTTGTCACGTAGTTTTGCCGTCCCGGCCATAAGTAAAGACCAACCTTATCAAGTCATATCGAAGTCTGTGTCAATAGCTGGATCCAATTTGTCACGCAGTTTTGTCGTCTAGGCCATAAGTAAAGAGCAACTTTGTCAAGTCTGAACGTCATCCAGGTAAAAGTCAGACCCAACTTGTCTCGTGTTTTTGTCGTCTAGGCCATAAGTAAAGACCAACTATGTCATGTCAGAACGTCGTCTGGATTTTTCGTCAGACCCAACTTGTCACATTTTTATGTCGTCCAGGCCATAAGTAAAGACCAACCTTGTCAAGTCGTAACAACGTCTGTGTCAAAAGCTGGACCCAACTTGTCACGTAGTTTTGTCGTCCTGCCATAATAAAGACCAACCTTGTCAAATCATAACTACGTCTGTGCCAAAGGCTGGACCCAACTTGTCACGTAGTTTTGTCATCCAGGCCACAAGTAAAGACCAACTTTGTCATGTCAGAACGTCGTCTGGATTTTTCATCAGACCCAACTTGTCACATTGTTATGTCGTCGAGGCCATAAGTAAAGACCAACCTTATTAATTCGGAACGTCTTCCGATCGTTGGTTAGAGCGCCATTGAAACTGTATCTGCTGCAGCCAGCGAGGACCTGGGTGACTTCTTTGTACTGCACGTTGGTGTCTACTTGGACCTGCTCTGCTAAGTTCCTAGAGATGCTGTAGAATCCTGTGTTACAGTGAGATATAATTATAATAGAGACGTTATAGGCGAACAACACTGCTTTAAAAAATAACTAAAAGTGGCAACCGGCTCGCCGCTGTTGTGGTGATCTTGGCTTTGTTCGTCGATTAACACGTTCAGCGCCATGTGTATTATGTCATTATACACTCTATTGCAAATCTCACAGACCAGTGTATATCTGGTTATACACCTGGAGTAGTCAACTTCAAAAGCCGGTGTATCCATGAATATACACCGCTCAATTTCGCATAGCATTTTAGGACCTGGAGATATCATTTATGAGGAGATAAAATTTCGATTCCCACAAAATTTGCTTCTGAGGTGCCTTGGCGTTTAACATGTTAAGCTGCGATCTCTATCACTCTCTCAGACAAGACGATTACACATCTCGCTCATACACTTCGTAGTGACAACAGCCGCGTCAGATAAAATAATTTATATTATTTTTCTGTTATAAAAATACAGAACTTACGCGTGAAATTAAACATTTTTCTTGTCTCTCACAGAGCGTGTGTAGTTTGTGCAGTTTATAAAGGCACAGGAAGGCATTTTATTATAATAATTTTTGCTATAACACTATATTAGCTGCGATGTGTTGCCGGACACTCGGAGTGCGTGACTGAGAGACGGCTGTAACGAGTATGGTAATGTACCTTGCATTCGTCTAGTCAATATGGTGGCGGGCGCAACCTATCTACAGGTTAAAATATCTTAGGCGATATATAACAAACTCGTACCTACTTATTCATTAATGACGATGCTAGCTTCGGTAGTGGTTACCATATCAAAAATATGAAAAGATCCTGACCTAAAGCCGGATATTTAAATAAAAGTCCAGACATTTTAGTCACAAAATTCAAACACTCTACATGAAGTTACAGTGGTAACAGATCGCCCAAGCTAAAAAAGGCCGGACAAAGGTCTAAAAGTCCGGACATGTCCGGGCAAATCCTGTTGGATGGTAACCCTTGTGGCAGGACAATGTATACCTACCGGGTTCGCTAGTTATGTTTTTTGTTTTAATTGTAAAATAGGCTTGCGCTTGGCCGCCAACTCGCCTGATGTTAAGCGATGATGCGGCCTACGATGGATCACGCTTGCCTAGAAGAAACCGATTCACTTTTAACTTGAAAACACCCAGATTGTAACTATCGGGGAACACCCATTCAGGCAGCGCATTCTACATACTAGCAGTTTGCACAATGAAAGTGGAATCAAAGCGCTTCGTACGGGTTTTCGGAATGATTTAAAGTATCTCTTACCGTTTACCGCTATCTGTCCCCCTGCAAAAAAATAATAATATAAATACAATGTTCGCAAAGTTTTACCATTATCATCAACCTAGGACCTACGCGGGAAAGCACACGTCAAAAAAATTACCGGCCAAGTGCTAGTCGGACTCGTGCACGAAGGGTTCCGTACCATTATCAATAAAAATAAATAAATCACGTTTGTTGTATGGGAGTTTTAATTTAATTATACCTTTTTAAAGTAAATAATAAATATCTGGGACATTTTTGCACACACGGTCATCTGACCCCAAACTAAGCAAAGCTTGTAATATGGCTGCCAGAGACTGATATACGTACATATATATTTTTAAATACATACTTAAATAGATATTAACACCCAGACATAGAACAAACACAAATGTTCATCACACAAATGTTTGTCCTAGATGGGAATCGAACCCACGCCCCCAAGCACAGAAGTTAGGTTCACTACCAACTGAGCCACCGGGCAGTCAAGTGAATAATATAACTCAATATTCTACGCTGCGTCTTCCGGTTCGTGGTCTACGACATATATACAGACAGACAGATATATGGCCGTCAAATAAAAACAAGAAACTAATACTCACATCGTTGATTGAAGCTGCCAATAGTCACTCCCCACATCTGTGCCACTGTAATACATAGTTCATTATTACAAAAAATATATACGAGTACAAATTATACACGCATTTCAACATTATAAACAAAAAAAAAAATTGGGCAACAGACCTTAGCAACGACTTAGAAAAAAACTTTACGAAAAATCATCAAAGTGTTATTTCAAAAATTAACAATACAAAAAACCGTCTTCATAAAACTTTCAGAACTGAACCAAATTAAAATGGAACCACACGGGAAGCACCAGCTTTCAAATAAAAAAGAATTATCAAAATCGGTTCACCTAGTCGAAAGTTCTGAAGTAACAAATATAAAAAAAATATTAAAAAATACAGTCGAATTGATAACCTCCTCCTTTTTGGAAGTCGGTTAAAAATGGACACATTAAATACCATGTTTTAGAAAATATCGACGCAAGAAATCAAAAAGGTCGTAACTGACACATTTTGCTAAAATGCTTTTTTACACTTTTGAAATCAGCAAAGTTTTCTGCGTCGAAAGGTGTAACTCCCATAGCTCTACGATGAATATTAACGATTTTAGGAATTTCACAAGTAACGTTGAGTGACATATTTTGTGACTACAAAGCGCTGTAACTAACAAAAAAACGGTGTTTTTTGAAGAAGTGAAATCAGTTACAACGTTTTTACATTCATGAGAAAAGATAGTTTTAGAACTCGTCATACATTTTGACCCGTAGTAACAACATTCTTACTGCCTCTAAAAATACATCAAATGATGTAACTGACATAAAGTGTCTTATAAAACAACTTTGGATAGTGGTGAGGAAGAAAAGCCACTGACCTGTGAGGATCCGAAGGTGGCACTCGGGGTGTGCGGTTACGCTCGCTTTACAGTTTTTCTTTTGTAATTGATGCAGAAGATGGGGTGGCGTTAGACGCGCTCGCGCACCTCGTATGGTCCGAGGTTGCGCACTCGTGAGGTGGAGACGTATATCACGCACGACGGTTTATCTCCAACTGCTCGAGGTCGGGTCCCGAAGGTTCCCGAAGGTCGGAGTACCAACACAACGAAAACGCACGGCTCGTAGCCATTCTACCATCACCATAATACTTGGAAACTAATGTTACTCTATGCGTGGTCACGTGATAGTAGATGTTCATTACGCGCGAATCTCAAAATTTGAAATGAAATATAGAAAAGTGGTTCTGTACGAACCATACCGCTCACCTTGAAAGAACGTAATTTCTTTCAACGTAATTACTCATACTCATCTATATGAAACTATTCTATGATCACTAAGTCTACTCTAACTCTAATCACTAAGCTAAGTGGTAGGTACTTCTGAAGGAAAGGTACCTAACCCTCCTCGTTTAATTACTCTATAGGAAGCTTGCAAACCTTTGCAACTGCTCGCTTGTAAAAGCTACGGCCACTCTGCAAAGTTACAACTCGAATCTTATTATCAGTACCAGGATGAAGGGCATGTACACGAGCCAACTTCCACTTGAGTGGAGGCAAATTGTCATCGCACATAACAACAATGTCACCTTCACAGATGGGGGATCCAATATCCGTATACCATTTGCTACGTTGTTGTATCTCATGTAAGTACTCTCGGCTCCATCGCTTCCAAAAATGTTGAACACATTGTTGTACCCAACGCCACCTAGGTAGGCGATCGGGGTTTGACTCGGTCAGGGAAACATCCGGAAGGGCCGTCAGAGGGCCGCCGATGAGGAAATGGGCCGGAGTAAGGGGTAGCGGATCAGCTGCGTCAGAACTCAGAACACAAAGCGGCCGCGAGTTGATCACGGCTTCAACTTGACACAATAAGGTATGCATTTCATCGTAGGTCTGTACTCGCGTACCTACAACTCGACAGAGATGTCTCTTGGCTCCCTTCACCCACGTCTCGTGTAAAGCTCCTAGGTGAGGAGAATTCGGTGGCTGGAAATGCCAGGTAATTCCCTGTTGCAAGGTATGAGAATTCAAAACAGCTTGAACTGAATCGTTTCTCAAAAACTCGTACAATTCTCTTAAATAATTGTCACACCCTACAAAATTTCTCCCGCAATCAGAATATAGATCGGTTATCATGCCTCTGCGGGACGTAAATCGCCGCAATGCTGCCAAAAAACCCTCTGTCGAACAATCGCTCACTAATTCAAAATGGCAACATTTCACACTTAAATCTACGAAAATTGCCATCCATGATTTAATGACCTTTGCATTTCTCACTTTATTAGCCCGGACATAGAATGGGCCTGCATAATCTACAGAAGATCGACTAAAGATACGTTGCGGCTGTACTCGAGCGGCAGGCAGTGGCGCCATAGCTGGTCGCGACGGTACCGGCCGCGCACGAAAGCAGCGCACACACAGGAAAATATGTTTACGTATTGCGTCTCGACTCGATAAAATCCAATACTTACGTAAAAGTAGGTATTGAACAGTTTGAGTGCCCGCATGCAGATGCGAAATATGGGCATCGTCAATAATCAAACTCGTAAGCCGATGTTTTTTAGGCAAAATCAATTGATGTTTTGATTCGTAGGGAAGCAACGACTTGTGCAAGCGTCCCCCGACACGTAAGAACTGTGACTCATCAATGAACGGATCAAGCCGTCTCAGCTGATTCGAAGGTCGTTGACCTTTTGAAATGTTTTTAAAATCCTCGTCGAAGACTTGATGTTGCACTAAATAGATCAATCTATTTAGGGAAAAATTATACTCATGGACTGTAATGAAATTTGGATGGGAAATTTTCTCCTTTTTAACTCTCGACTTTAAAATGTTGTAAAAACGAAACACATAAGATGTGACTCGAACTAATTTACCTAAAGTCGAGTATTTGTCTACAATCTCAATCTCCTCAATCTGAATGGAAGGTAGTGCCGCAACTGGTACGTTGCGTTTCTCCTCGCTCGTACTCGGGATGTGCTTCGACCTTGGCCAAGCAGCGGGTTCCTCATGAAGCCACTTCGGGCCGTGAAACCACATATCATTTTGTAAGAATGTCGAAGGTAATTGACCTCTAGAAGGTGCATCACTCGGATTCTGGGCTGACGGAACGTGCTGGAAGCGACATTTTGGTAGTCTAGTGAGAATCTCACTTGTGCGATTCGAAACGAAAGTTTTCCACTCATACGGCGGTGATCGGAGCCACGCAAGCACTACGGACGAATCCGACCACGCGTATGTCTCAGTAATGTTGACGCGATCGCGGTAGGTATTTTGCACCTTCTCGATTAGTTTAGATAACATCACGACTGCCATAAGCTCGAGGCGAGGTATGGACAGGCACGATGATATCGGGGCGACACGCGTTTTCGCGAGAATAAGAAACGTCCGAACCTGTTTCGTGTCGTCGTCAGTAAGACGGACGTACACGCACGCTGCCATGGCACGCTCACTAGCGTCACAGAAACCATGGAGCTGAACACTGCTCGATGGAAAAAATACCTGACGCGGTATTGACACTCGCGATAAAAGAGGTAACTCTTGGACGAAAGCTGTCCACGCATTTATAATGTCAATTGGAGGTCGGTCGTCCCACTGGACGCCTCGGACCCACAAAAGCTGTATCAGGTGCTTTGCAAAAATTGTGACTGGTGAAATCCAACCCATCGGATCATAGATCTTCGCAATCTGCGACAGAATGGCCCTCTTCGTAGCGACATTCGAGGTACATTGCACACTGAATGTAAAATGGTCACTCTGAGGTTTCCATTGAAGACCTAAGACCTTAGTTTGGTTGTCTTTCTCCATGGAAGCGAAGGACACCTCATCCTGCCGCTCACCATGAACAACTGGCGCCTGAACTGCAGCAAGTAATGCTGGCGAGTTGCTATGCCACTTGTGAAACTCGAAACCAGCTGATTTGCAAATACCTATCAACTCCTGTTGCAATAAAAGTGCGTTTTCCTCATCACTCACAGTACAACACACATCATCGACAAACATTTGGTCCAATAAAACCTTGGACGCACGTGGGAATGACTCTGCTTCGTCTTGGGCCAACTGCCGCATAGTACGAAGCGCCAAGTACGGTGACGAAGCAACTCCAAATGTCACCGTACTCAAACGATAATCGCGTATAGGCTCGCTCGGCGAAGTACGCCACAAGATCCTTTGAAGGTCACGATCTGATTCACAAACCTTTATTTTCAAATACATTTGCCGAATATCAGCTAAAATCGCGACACTATGCATTCGAAATTTCAAAAGGATGTCTACAATATCCTGGTGAAGTTTTGGACCAGTCAAAAGTATGTCATTCAGAGAAGTCCCGTTAGAACTGGGACAACTCGCATCAAAAACTACACGAACTCGAGTAGTCGTAGATGACTCTTTAATCACGCAATGATGAGGAATGTAGTATGTACTACCTGCTGATGGAGGGTCTGAAACCGGCTCCATGTAACTCAACTCCAAATACTCTTGTAAACACGAATGATAGTCAACCTTGAGACTCGGGTTCCGCTCCAAACGATGCTCCAGTTTGTGGAACCGAGCAAGGGCAATGTCACGTGACTCGCCAAGAGGTGAGGCATCAGGTTTACGGGGTAAAGCAACTGAGTACCTACCTGTGGAGTCACGAGACTGTGAACTCTCGAAAATGGACTCGCATAGACGTTCCTCGGGGGTGAGTACCTTCACTTCAGGTACTGACTCGAGCTCCCAGAATTTTTTCAAGTCGCCGTCATCGGAAAATGAGCTAAAACAAGCTTGAACTGGAAGTAAAGTCGGAGAATCGAACGCTAGCTTTCCTAACAACACATAGCCAAACACGCTGTTCATGGCTATAGGTAAACCGGGACCTCCAGATATCACTTCACCTAAAAATACCTGAGGTAAAATATCCGCTCCTAATATCATCTCGATCGGTTGTGGTAAGTGATACGAAGGATCCGCAAGTTTTAAATTATTTATATGTGGCCAACCGGAAGTAGGTAATTTGACACTTGGCATGCACGCATGCGTAAGTTTCGGCAGAACCAGCGCATCAATCGGTATTGACGGCTGTGACTCATTTCTCGGGGTGATGTTAAATGATACTACTCCTTTCGAACGAATAGGCGCGCTATCTCCTATGCCATATATGGGAGTTTTCGAATAACGACGCTTGAGACCCAATTTGTTTGCACACGCTTCTGAAAGAAAAGAAATCTGTGCGCCAGTGTCGACCATACCACGAACGGTCGAGCATTTCTCACCACCAACATATACATCTACTAGTACGGTCGCAAGCAGCACTGTCGGAACAGAACAAGTACTTGATGACGCGCAATCTACTTGTGTCGCCGCACTCGATGTAACTGCATTAGATGGCGGTGATGTCTCAAACTCAATGCATTTCTCAGAAAAAGATAAGGACGCATTCTTATCAGTACTCGGAAGTTCGCCTTTATTTTTGAAACAAATCGAACTGTGGTGATTTTTCGAACACGATCGGCATAGATACTTCGACGTACACTGTGATACGGTGTGAGACCTGCCTAGACAATTGAAGCATACATCTCGCTGTTTAATAAACTCGTAACGCACCTGCGGTGACCAACTCATAAATTTGCTACATCTAGTCAACGAATGTTGACCGTCACAACAAACGCACTTGCCATCTTTATTCTCAGACCATGAAGGTCGAGACTCGCTTGAACTCGACTTTTTATTTGTATTCGAGGCATTTGCACTCAACGCTCGGAAAGATTGGCGTTTAGCAGATGGCGAGTTGCCTCTGCCACTCGACTGAGGAATTTTTGGACTACCCACATTTTGAGATTTTTTATCGCCGGAATCAACAATTTCGCTTGCAATTAAATCTTTTTCTAGGAAATGAATCAATGACTCAACACTTGGTATCTCGGAAGGTTTTTTCAACGACAATTCAAAACGTTTGCGTATCGAAGTAGGTATTTTACGTAATAAAATATGTAACAACAAGAAACTCCATTCAGTAATGGGAAACCTCATTACTTCCAACGCTTTTATATTCTCCTGATAGATGTTCAAAACATTACGCAGACCTGCAGTAACGTTCCTCTCAGAACACGATTCAACATCAAAAATGCAATCAAGATGTTTGGAAGCAATAGCTCTTTTGTTCGAATATCTCGATTTAAGAATCTCTAATGCAATTGAATAATTCTCATCCGTGATAGGTATTGATTTGATCAGATTAAATGGCTCATTTTTTAACGTAAGAAGTAAGTACCTAAACTTCTCCGCATCTGTGTAGTTGTCATTGTTGTGTACAACTGATCGAAATAAATCGTGATACGACGTCCACTCCGTGGACACGCCGGAAAAGGATGGCAACGGTAAAACAGGCAACTTATTAATATGACAATGTCCGTGATTAGATTGCATGGAATTATTTAGTAATAATGCTTTGCTCATTCGCCTGCCCTCATCATCCCTTCGCTTCAGCTCGTCTACATGACCCTGTATCGCGTAGTAATAATCGTTAAATTCATTTCTGATTTGCAGTTGCTCTTCTCGATTTAAAGTTTGCAATTTCAACAATGACCTCTCAATTTTAGTTTGCAATTTAATGAAATTTCTTTGAGTTTGTAAAATATCTCTAGCTCGAATTCGAAATTGTTGTTCGTCTTTCTCGTGATACTCTAATACACGTTTGACTTCGTCAAGTATAATATCTCGCTCGTAAATATCTTGTTCCGCCATTTTGCAGGTCGAAGTTCGGCGCAATACAAAATAAAGCAAATAACAAGGTGTAAACTCAACTTTAACTCAATAATATTATCGGGATTAGTAACATCGCAACGATAATACACGAAATATGCACAATTACATTGAAAGTACGCAGTATCAAAACCAAACACTTGGATATAGCGGTATGGCGACTCGAAATATATGACTCAATATGATAAAATGGACGTAAAAATGTAACCACAACACAGAAAACAAGATATCCGGCTCGAACGGATCAAAATATGGTGAGGAAGAAAAGCCACTGACCTGTGAGGATCCGAAGGTGGCACTCGGGGTGTGCGGTTACGCTCGCTTTACAGTTTTTCTTTTGTAATTGATGCAGAAGATGGGGTGGCGTTAGACGCGCTCGCGCACCTCGTATGGTCCGAGGTTGCGCACTCGTGAGGTGGAGACGTATATCACGCACGACGGTTTATCTCCAACTGCTCGAGGTCGGGTCCCGAAGGTTCCCGAAGGTCGGAGTACCAACACAACGAAAACGCACGGCTCGTAGCCATTCTACCATCACCATAATACTTGGAAACTAATGTTACTCTATGCGTGGTCACGTGATAGTAGATGTTCATTACGCGCGAATCTCAAAATTTGAAATGAAATATAGAAAAGTGGTTCTGTACGAACCAGATAGAATTGATGCACATTCATAGATTCTTTCATTTACTGTCCAAATATCACTTTCCTAGGACCTATAAATCCCGAGATAATGTTTTTTTTTTTTGAAAATCAGAAAAGTTTTTTGGCTCTGGTGAACAATTTCATTTTTGTTAGTTACTACCTTTCCGTTTTCTTGCGTCGATATTATAAACGCACGAAAGCTCATATTCCAATTCTCATCTCTTCGAGTTGAGAGAGTGCAGAGATTATAATGTGAACCTTGTCAGCTGGCAATTGTAGTAAAATATTAAAAAAAACTCACATGAAACCCCAACTCTGTTTAAATCATCCATTGTCCATTGACTGTCATCCTCTGAAAAGCATAAGCCACAAATAAAATAATTGACACATTATTGCCCTTGATGAATAATGTATTAAGGTGATACGTTTCATGTTTGGCGGGATATTCAAATTTCAAATAGTTTTTTTGTCCTTGTAGCTAGGCCGGGTAATTATTGTGAAATGGCACAGTGTTTGCGCAAATTTTGTACTTTACATTATCATGTACAGTTATTAATCAGTTACTCACCATATTACTCACATTTGTCAATAAAACGTTTGAAACAGCATAAATTTGTTTATTGACAAATGTATGTAATAATGTCCATTGGAGATAAATAACTTTACGCGAATTTGTAAAGAATAATAATCAATTTGCGCGAACATCATTATCTTTTACAATAATTACTCGACCTAGCTACAAGAACAAAAAAACTGTTTGAAATTTGAATTTCCCGCCAAACGTGAAACGTATCACCTTAATGAAACGGAACTGCAATATTGCAAAACGTGACGTGTTAAATAAAAAAATGGAATTAAGTTAACTTACTGCTTATGAGCCTCGAAATTTCATAATAAGCTTCGTACATAAGCTTGGGAGAGCCTGAAAAAAGAACGTGAATTAAACAGACATAAATTTTTTCGAGACATTTTGTGGACTCAACGCCCACTGAAGAATTCGCATGTTTGAACGTAGCTTACCGTGACCAAAATCCTGGCTGGCTGGATGTATTGCAATCCAACGCGGCAATGCCAGCATTAGAGATATCACACTAATATCATATATGTGAAAGTTTGGATAGATGTATGGATGGATGGATGTTTGTTACTCAATCACGCAGAAACGGCTGGATGGCTTTAGATGAAATTTGGAATATATATTGCTTATGTCCTATATTAACACATAGGCTACTTTTCATCATCATCATCATCACCAATTTTCATCACCACAGAGGTGAAACCGCGGGGTGCAGCTAGTATCATATATGTGAAAGTTTGGATGGATGGATGTTTGTTACTCAATCACGAAGGAACGGCTGGATGGATTTGGATGAAATTAAGAACATACATCGCTTATCTCCTGGATTAACACATAGGCTACTTTTCATCAACATCATCATCACCGATTTTCATCACCACACGGGTGAAACCGCGGGGCGCAGCTACTGGTCTATACAGGGTGTTTGGTAGAGGGTCCGACAAATCAAATGAGCGTGTTCGGGGGCCCATTTGGAGAATACAAGTTGGCCAAAAAAAATCCCTGACCCCCCTAATTTTTTTAAAGGTTTTTTTTGTGAATTTTCCCATTTTCACCGAAATTGTACCTATTTACCTCCATAACATTTGTAAAATCTGTTTTAGACCGGATGTTTTTACTTGAATTTGGTCTCTAATACACCTTCAGGCCACGCAAAGCAAAATTGGATACAAAACAGAGCTAAATAACTGATTTAGAGCTCATAGAGTGAAAAAATGTAAATAAAAATTACCTCATAGTTCAACTTTCACAGTGATCTAAAAAAAAAACACTAGCAATTCTGGAGATAATATGCATTTAAAAACTTCTCTATTTATTACTTATTACAATGACATACTAAATTGGTATAATACTTACCAGCTTATTGAGTTAAAATAGGATTCTAAGTAACAACTCTAGAAATAAAAAAATGTGTCATCTACGTAAAGTAAGGGACCAATTACGACGAGCAGGTATAAAACCATTGTTATTAGTTCTTCTTTCTCCGTCTCTCCAAGAATGCAGAGGCAGCGTGCTAAGGCTTTAAGCTACCAGTTGTCTAACCAATAAAATCAGTGTGACTGATTATCAGTCGAGCTTTGACTGCTATCACTGTTTGACGCGTGTACGAATAACCCAACGGTTTCTGTTTTCTGTTTTGATTTGTTAAATTGTTACCTTGTTGATTGTTACCTTTGTTGTCTGTTACCGTTGTTCTGTTACCGTTGTTGACTGTTACCGTTGTTGACTGTTACCGTTGTTGACTGTTACCGTTGTTACTGTTGTTTTTGTTGACGTTGACTGTTGTTGCTGATTCTTTCTGCGCCGACATGACGGAGTTTAGTAACGAAGAATACACCGACATGGTTTTTGCCTATGGCCGAGCTGATGGGAACTCACGTGCAGCCCAAAGAATGTACAGAGAGTCGTATCCCAACAGACATGTACCACATCACACCACATTCTCAAATACTTTCCGGAGACTGCGGGAAACCGGCACCCTACATTTTAGGGAACCACGACTCAATGCTAGACAGCATCGTGTTGTTGTAGATGAAAGTATTCTACAAGAGTTCGATGTGGATCCCACCACCAGCATTAGAAAAGTGGCCCGTGACTTGGGAGTTTCGACATGGAAAGTTTGGTCAGTAGTCAATGCAGACGGAAGGCATCCTTTTCACTACACTCCGGTGCAAGGTAAATTTAATTTATGACATTAACTCTAAACTGTGTTCTAGATTCTGACGCTTGAGATTATTTTGATCACTCTCACTCTTATGACTTTTGAAACGAGAGAGAGATAATGACCTAGATAATATCTCACGCGTCAGAATATTAGAGCTCCTGATTGCTCATTTAAAATACGAACCTTACATAAATTGTTTACTGGACAATGGGCTTTGCTCAAATTCTCTTGAATAGTGGATTGTAATTTTTTAATTATTATGACTTCGGTGGTGTATCGAACTCTACAATAATAATAATAATTGCCGTACAAGTTGCCCATCTCATGTTCTCAAACGGTTTTGGTTTCAGGTTTAGTAGAAGGGGACCAAGAGCGGCGTTTGCGGTTTTGCCGTTTTCTTTTACATACGGACGTAGATAATGACGAATTCCTGAAGACCATTCTCTGGACGGATGAATCTAAATTCACGAGAGAGGGCATCTTTAACCAACATAATCTCCACAGATGGGAATCGCAAAATCCTCGCGCGACTAGAGAGGCCTCACACCAACATAAGTTTTCGGTCAACGTATGGGCAGGTGTCATTGGGAGAGACCTCATAGGACCCCATTATCTCCCAGATACACTGAATGGGGAAAATTACCTAGAATTTTTAATGAATGACCTACCGGAATTAATGAGTGACCTGCCGATTTTTGAAGATGACCGGGCAGTTGTATTTCAACATGACGGCTGCCCGGCTCACTACCGGAACATAGTACGCGAGTACCTAGACAACGTTTTCCCCAATTCATGGATAGGGAGAGGTGGCCCAATTGAATGGCCCGCACGTTCCCCAGACCTAACACCACTCGATTTTTATGTCTGGGGACGTGCTAAAGAGTGGGTGTACGAAGTTGAAATAAACACAAAAGAAGAATTGGTGACGAGAATTGGGGATGCTTTTTCAAAAATGAAAGTAGAAATGACGCTGAACACGACTACAAAAGAAATACGCCGTAGATGCCGGGCGTGTATTCATAACAGAGGAGCTGTGTTCGAACAAAATTTAAATTAAATAAATAATTGTATTTATTTCTGTTGTTTGAATTTTCCCTTCTGCCTCATTTATTCAACAAGTTGGTAAGTTTTATACCAAGTTAGTATGTCATTGTAATAAGTGATAAATAGAGAAGTTTTTAAATGCATATTACCTCCCGAATTGCTAGTGTTTTTTTTTAGATCACTGTGAAAGTTGAACTATGAGGTAATTTTTATTTTCATTTTTTCACTCTATGAGCTCTAAATCAGTTAGTTAGCTTTGTTTTGTACCCAATTTTGCTTTGCGTGGCCTGAAGGTGTATTAGAGACCAAATTCAAGTAAAAACATCCGGTCTAAAACAGATTTTACAAATGTTATGGAGGTAAATAGGTACAATTTTGGTGAAAATGGGAAAATTCACAAAAAAAAAACTTAAAAAAAATTGGAGGGTCAGGGATTTTTTTTGGCCAACTTGTATTTTCCAAATGGGCCCCCGAACACGCTCATTTGATTTGTCGGACCCTCTACCAAACACCCTGTATATTAGATTAGTGTAGCTTTTGGGCTCTGCTACAGATTTGACCGGCGCACTGCCACTTCAGCTAATAGGCTGAACTATGTCGGTGACTTTAGTTCTCTGGCAATTAATTTCGCTTTATAGAAACGCCGAGCATAGCTCTTTCAATAGCTCGCAGAGTGACCTTGAATTTGGAGACCGCTCCAACTGAAAGTTTCCAAGATTCAGCAAAAGTCATGGCAGCTAGAACATTCTTACCTGAGTTATATGATTATTTACGGGATATTTACCGTGGTAAGGCAAGTCTTCCCGTAAACATGGTGCATGTAACTGCGCCGAAATATCGGGAGCTCCTTCCACAACCTTACCACGGTAAATATCCCGTAAATAATCATATAACTGTAGTTAACAACCCTGATACTTTAAAACAGTGATTCTTACCCGAGTTAAATTTGCTGTCATCGCCGAAGCAGGTTGTGAATTGGTCTTCAAACGAGGTTTCGAAGTAGAAACTCTTCAAATCTTCTAAGGTGAAGGAGGCACCCGCGTATGCTTTCCAGTTCCCCTCAGCATCGTAATCCGACGAGCACAACTGAGGACGCGGCCAACCTATTAACACAGTATAGCAATTAAAAACTAGCAATTTGTTCCAAACTGTGACATCGTGATCCTAGTGGCGTAGCTGTCGGAGGGCTAGGCGGTGCTGTGCACCGGGGCTCTCAACCTCTGGAAGTCCTTGGACCCTGACCAGTCCGTCTATTCTGCAAGCTAAGTGAACGCGCATGTGAGGTGATAAGCTACGTGAACGTGTATTTTTCTTGACCATAGGGAAATGTCAAAATGACGAGTGATCACCCTTGACTTTAGTCCCTTACCCTTATAATTCGATATTTTGACATTTATCTCTAGAAATAGGCAAGAAGAAACCACATTCACTTAGCTTATCACTTCACCTGGCGCGTTCACTTAGCTTGCAGAATAGACTGGCAGTGACCATCAAACTCAATTGGGTAAAAATCTCACCTTCAGAATACCCCAAGAATAATAATTATCTATATAAAAAACCAACTTCATAAAAATGACAAAACTGGACCAAATTAAAATGAGACCACACGGGAAGCACCAGCTTTCAAATAAAAAAAGAATCATCAACATCGATTCACCCAGTCAAAAGTTATGAGGTAACACACAAAAAAAACTGTCGAATTGAGAACCTCCTCCATTTTGGAAGTCGGTTAAAAACATCTAATGCGTGAGCGTTGATTATGCATCTATTATTCTGGCCTCAGACAAAATATATAAATGAAGGTGTTATACCTACCGTTTCCCCTTAAGCATTTACACCTCCCCTCGGTCGTCCATTCGTATACATTTTGATCACATCATTTGCAGGTGTGTGCACTCAATTGAAGTGTGCGTTTGTAGAACTAGTAAGAATATGTCAGTATGTGCAATACGTGTTACCTCGCCCCCTTCAGTTTTTGGCAGACTTTTTTCGGTACTAGCTAGTTAAAAGCGAGTTTAAAGGCAGATCCAAACTGTATATTGTCAAAGATTCAGGCCCATGAAAAATCATGATGTTGTACTTGCCTGCTTCTTGGAAAGACGTTGCCACAGAATTAGTCCCACAAAGTGCAGTCTTCCATATGACGATAGTTACTGAAAAATAAGTTCGATTTCAATATTGTTAGTCATTTTTAAACTTTCGCGATTCGAACACATGTTTTCATATTTATCGGGACTTCTTTCTTTTTTCAAGATCAAGTGAGGGTAGGAGAACAAAATATCCGCTCTTCTCGCCGGACTCACCCGCAGTTTTCAGTCAGCTCGTGACCACGGCCATTGTAACATGGTCGAAACGTCGAGCGAAAGGTATCTATTTTTACCTATATTTAATAGTGCGCGATAAGTCCCGATAAATATGAAAACATGTCTTCAATATTGTTGTATAGAACCACTAAATAAATAGGTACAGAAGGCCGGCTCCATAGAACGAGCGTTAACAGGCGCATGCATACAAAGACGCGTGCTAGGGTTTGGGTATTCCCGAAAACTCCGGGGACACGAGACAGACTACAATCCATCCTTAAACTCAATATGGGCATTACTATTAAACCTTCTTGGTTTTAAAATGTCATTATATCCTTTTAATTTTCTTATTAAATGATAAATAAATGAAAAAAAAAACAAAGTCTCGGGAATTTTTGAAACTTTTTCTAAGAGGGTAGTTAAGCGTTTTTTGAAGAATTTTTATTCAGTTAATTTCTGGTGAAACGTATTTAAAAGGGCATTTTTTTAATCAATATTTATTAAACCAAAAATTTAATCTTAATAACTTTAACATTAATTTAATTAAATAATTAGTTTGTTTATTTCTTTTAATCACACACTGATTCACTTTTAAGCAGTTAAGGTGAAAGGTATCACTTAGGTGGGAAAATCAAATTTAAAACAGTTTTTTTGTCCTTGTAGCTAGGCCGGATGAATTGGCATTATTGTAAAATGGCATAGTGTTCGCGAAAATTGTTGGTCGTTCTTTACATTATCATGTACAGCTATTAATCAGTTACTCACCATATTACTTACATTTGGCAATAAACCGTTTGAAACAGCATACATTTGTTTATTGACAAATGTATGTAATAATGTGCATTGGAGATAAATAACTTTACGCGAGTTTGTAAAGAATAATAATAAATTTTCGCGAACATCATGATCGTTTACAATAATTACTCGGCTTAGTTACAACATGGATGTAACGTAACTATAATTTGTCGATGGTTACAAGAACAAAAAAATATATTTGAAATTTGAATTTCCCGCCAAAGTGAAACCTTTTACCTTAACTGCTTAAAAGTGAATCTGTGTGTGATAAAAAGAAATAAACAAACCAATTATTTAATGATATTAACTTTAAAGTTATTAAGATAAAAATATTTGTTTAATAAATGATGATTAAAAAAATAGCCTTTTTTAAACGTTTCACCAGAAATTAACTCAATTAAAATTCTTCAAAAAAAGGCTTACGTACCCACCCTCTTAAAAAAAACTCTTGTTCGTTCTATGGAGCCGGCCTTCTGTACCTATTTATTATTTGGTAAAATTTTATAGTTTATTGTGTTGTGTACTCAGTACTTCCGTAGTAGACTAGTAAATATATAATAAAAAAAAAAAAAACGACTGCCTCGGTGGCTCAGTTGGTAGTGATCCTACTTTCTGTGCTTGGGGGCGTGGGTTCGATTCCCATCTAGGACAAACATTTGTGTGATGAACATTTGTGTTTGTTCTATGTCTGGGTGTTAATATCTATTTAAGTATGTATTTAAAAATATATATGTATGTATATCAGTCTCTGGCAGCCATATTACAAGCTTTGCTTAGTTTGGGGTCAGATGACCATGTGTGAAAAAAAAAAAATTATATATATATAATTAAACTAACAGATGGCGCTAGGCTCCTTCAATTATCACTATCACTACATAGTATATCCCTATATATGCTTAGATCTTTAAAACTACGCAACGGATTTTGATGCGGTTTTCACTATCAGTTAGATAATTTTTCACGGAAGGTTTATATGTATAATAAAACATATACCCGTGCGAAGCCGGGGCGGGTCGCTAGTTTGAAAATAAAAATGATTACACAACAATTTCAACAGACTTGTCTCGTCTCGAGTCTCGACCCGAAAGTCCCGGGACTCGAGAAAACTAAAACTATGGTAAATATAAAAAAAATACAGTCGAATTGATAACCGCCACCTTTTTGGAAGTCGGTAAAAAAACAGTTTATGCATTTTATATTGTTCGCTTGCTTATATTTTGTTTAATTATTAAAGGCACAGGCTAGAAATAAAAGGAATATTATAACAAATATTAAAATAAAAATATGAAGCTAATAAAAAAACATCATCATCATCATCCATTTGTCATCCACCGCTGCAATCATCATCATCATTATCCATATACGACGCTGATCGCTTACCATCAGGCGGCCCGGTCGTTAGTTTGGTTACCACGTATGGCATAAAAAAATGTGCCAAACTTCATTTCTAATTTTATTTTACTATGTTTATTAATAAGACTCACGATTTTCGAATAAGTCTCCAGCTGCAAAAAAATAAAACAATTAATTCACTTGCCAATAAAAAAAAAAAAAACTATTTAAAAAACCGACTTCAGAACCAAACTGAAATGAGACTTTGAAATAAAAAAAAACATCAAAATCGGTTCACCCAGTCAAAAGTTCTGCGGTAACAAACATAAAAAAAAAACAGTCCTCCTCCTTTTTGGAAGTCGGTTAAAAATATTCGCATTAACATTGTTTGAGGAAAGTAGTTAACTGATGTTGATAATTATAACATAATATCATCATCAGCCAGGAGACGTTCACTGCTGAACATAGGCCTCCCCCTTTAACCTCCACACTGAACGACATCCTGCCATCTGCATCCACTGGATGCCCGCGACTCTCACAATGTCGTCGGTCCATCTAGTGGGAGGCCTACCTACGCTGCGTCTTCCGGTCATATTATGTACCTACATTGTATGAACTGTACTTACATCCTTCGATCCATGAGTTGCAAACATATTTGATTACATGAACAACTGAAAAGAAAAAAAAACATTATGATCAACAGCCGTTAAATATAAAATCCTAACCGTCGCGTCAATTTACACCTTTATATTTGCAATTTTGTAAAAAAAATACCCCCAATATTTCAAAAAACTTTCAGAAATACCACGTAAACATCCGCTCAGGGCCCCGATTCTATTAAAACATTTGTTTTTCAATTGTTAATGAATTGCCTATTTTTTTTTACTTTTGACACTTTATCTATACAAAAAGTGTAAAAAATTACATTTTGAGGCAATTCATTAACAATTTTGTTTTTCACTTTTGACACTGTATCTATACCAAAACTGGCAAAAGGGAAATTTTTGAGAAAATTCATTTAGTAGAATCGGGCCCCAGGTTTAAGCATATATTAGCAATCCCAAAATCAAGACTACAAATGCATAGTAGTGGTCCTCATGCAATGACTATAAAAATATTTAATAAATTACCCGACGACTTAAAGAGTGACGAAAATGAACGAAATTTTGTAAAGAATTTGAAAAACTTATTAATTGAGAAGTGTGGAGATTTAGTAAAAAATTATCTTAACGACAATAATTATCAATATAATTACTGTCGGGTTTCATAAAAATGGCAGAACCAGACCATATTGAAATGGGGCCACAGGGAAGCACCAGCTTACAAATAAAAAAAGAATCATCAAAATCGGTTCACCCAGTCGAATGTTCGGAGGTGACAATTTTTTTTTTGATACAGTCGAAAGTCGAAAAGAAACTTCTTTTTTTTGGAAGTCTGTTAAAAATACAGTGGAACATAGAACAACCTCCTTTTTTAAACTCAGTTAACAATATACGTAAATACATCATCATAGTCAAACTAGACACGGGCACAAAGTTGTTTTTTTTTACTTACTTTGACGATAAATTTCAATGGCTGAATCAATATCGGAAACAGGTTCTCCTGAAATGACAAAAAAAAGTTTAGGTCAAGAAAATGTTCCTTCGTCCGTTTACGATACCAAAGCTTCGCAACCAGTTGCGATCGAAGACTTTTTCGTTCTTGAACAAAACCAGTTGCGATCAAAGAGTTTTTTGGCGATGTACGATATTAGTTTCGACCGTTTTTTTTACAACAATTATCAATACAAAAAACGGTGTTCATAAAAATGTCGGAACTGGACGAAATTGAAATAGGGCCCGCACGGGAAGCACCAGCTTTCAAATAAAAAAATAATCATCAAAATCGGTTCACCCAGTCGAAAGTTATGAAATAACAAACAACAAAAAAAAATACAGTCGAATTATAACCTCCTTTTCTCCTTCCTTTCCTCCTTTTTAGAAGTCTGTTAAAAACCTTATTGTGATCCTCTTTTTCATTGTATTTTTTATGATACCAAAAGTCGAATTGCGCGAGCGAAGCGAGCGCTAATTTAAAATTATCGAATTTAATTTTTACTCAATGTAGATCAGATTTAACTTAATAAGGGGTGAAAGGGGAGGATCAAAGGATCAAAGGAGGGCGGGGGGGTCACTTGAAAATGCCACGGGACCCTACCCTACTACTGTACGAACTGTAATACTTACGGTATTGGGAAAGCTGTCTCATAATATTTCCACACTCCTTGTTACTAAAAGCTACTGCGAAAGAACCTGAAAAAAGCAAAAAAAAAATACTTAAGATTGCACAAAAACTGGTAACACATTATGGGTAAAAAAATATCTAAAAAAAGTAACGAAAGCTGGATTTTTGGCGCTCTAATTCTAAAGTATATAGATAATTCAATTTCTGTATAAAAAAATGGACAAAATCTTGTCGTTACTTTGTCGAGCGAGAACGAGACAATGTGCCTACTGTTTCATATATAGCACGATAAAAAGAGTCGATAAAATTTTGTCACGGTGTGCATGCTAACCCCGTTGGTAATGTCGCAGTGTACATACGAAAAGCGTCTTCAAATTAGTACTTACTATATTTTCTCATTCCTTGAGTAATTTCATTGACCGTTGACTGGAAATAAAAGAAAATAACTTATGAGATAAAATAAACTAATAAAGATAGGTCATACGACCTATCTTCTTATACATAAAAGGCGATGTCTGTATATGTATATGTTCCCTGTGGATTTCAAAACGGTTGGATTGATTTTGACAGGACTTTCACTGGCAGATAGCTGATGATAATAAAGAGCAATCCACGCGGGTGAAACCGGGGCGTGCAACTAGTATCATATAAGTTTATATAAACAACAAGTATTAGTTTTACTAAAGTTATATGATTATTTACGGGATATTTATCGTGGTAAGGTTGTTGAAGGAGCTCCCGATATTTCGGCGCAATTACATGCACCATGTTCACGGGAAGACTGAAGAATGCGGGTGGTTCCTCCTAACTGTAACGGTGGTAACTCCTATGCCATGCTTCAGGCGTAGTACCTTCGAGTATGACGGAATTAAACAACTTCTGGAGGACTAAAAGTACCGGTTTTCCACCCGCTCTCAGTAGTACTGTCGTGATTCCGTCATCACCCGGCGCCTTGTTGTTCTTAAGCTGTTTCAGAGCCATTCTAATCTCGTACAAGCTGATGTCTGGGATGTCCTCAGTGTAGTATCGGGTCAGTTTAGCTCTCTTGTCCTGAGCTGTACTGACGAATTAATGACAATGGGCTATTATGTCGAGGCGTACAACTGTCTGTAAAACCTCTCGAGCTCTCTCAGAATCTCCGGCTTTGACGAAATGGTACTGCCATTCTCGATCTTCAGCTTCGTCATTTGGCTTTTCCCAATAAACGAATTCTTTTCGAACACTTTCGAGCCTTGGTTCCGCTCAATTGCGTCCCTAATACATCTTGTATTATAGGAACGCAGATCGTATCACACCGATTTCGAGATCTGTCTATTAAGTTTGCCATATTCCGACATATCAGCTGAAGATTGCAGTCTCATCTCAGTCCGGTCCTCCATTAACTTAATGGTTTCGTCTGAGAGCTTTTGAGGTCTTTTCCGGCGTGGGGTCTTAAAGAACTTGGACCCCACTGCTTGGACAGTATTCACCAGCCCATTGTTTAGTTCGTCCACAGTTCCGCTTTCAGTTAGGCCCTGGAAGCGATTGTGCAGTTCGAGTTGGAAGTCTTCGGGGTTTTGGATTTGGGCATGATAGACCAGGACGGAGCGTGGACTTCACTAGACGCGACCTCTCGAGCTTGATGTTGATATTTAATGTGCCTCTGACAATACGGTGATCGCTACCGGTTTTCACCTTGCTGATCACGGAGACATAATTAAATATTCGCTTCTTCATCGTCATGATGAAGTCGATCTCATTTTTGGTCGAACCATCGGGGCTCATCACGCTGGATGGTCGCTTCTGAAAGATGGAGTTCATCAAATAGAGTTCCTCCTTCTCCATGAAGTCGACCAGCCGCTGGCCCCTCGGATTCCGCTGTCCATACCCATATGACCCCACTCTTAACTCATCGACATTCCGTGTGCCCACCTTAGCATTAAAGTAAACCCATAACAACGGAGAAGTATGTTTCAGAGGTATGTATGGCTTCAGATATCTCCTCATACAATGCCTCTACTTCATCGTCAGGGTATGTCGAGGTTGACGTATATACCTCCTTCAGCGAATAACGATCGGTTATTCTGAGTATAAGGTATGCTACCCTGCTCGACACACTATCGACCTTAACCACGTTGTTGATGACTGACCTGCGGACGAGAAAACCTACACCACCCTGGGACTTTCGTTCTCCTTCCCGGAAGAAGAGTATGTTACCGGAATCCAGAACTATCGTATCCTGTCCCTCACGTCGGATTTCAAATAGTCCTATGATATCCCATCGTATTTTGCTCAATTCTTCCTCCAGCTCAACAATCTTCTCGTCAGTCCTCAGTGTTCTAATATTATGTGTTGCCAGGGCCGAATTACGTTGGGGGTGGTAGCGGGGCAACTTCCGGAGATTCTTAGCACCCCTTGCTCCACCGTTACCTGGCCCGCTACCTTGGCCAGGGATAGTGGAGCTTATAAAAGTGTGTTAGTAAAAAAGTCTGGATCCCAAGCAGGTGGTACTATCCAACCATTATGTTCATCAAAATTTTGATATTAAAAACAAATAAAAAATTGTCTCGCGTAGTGCGCTACAATAGAATCACCTTTGATTAGGTACATGAGAATATATGCGGCAAAATCTCTTAAACAGTTTTGTTTTAATCAGACTTTAATTATCTCAAATATTATTACTCACCACAACGCTGTAAATCTGACTATGGCCTTTTGATCTTCCACGGTGTTGCCAGAAGCCGCCTTCACCACGATGTTTTATATGGCTTTTTCTTATGTGTTTGCCGAGACTACCGCGTCTACCAAGTCCTCCTCCCCCGCTTTGTTCACCTCCTCCTCCGTTGCCGTCACTAGCACCTCCTCCGCTTCCAAAGCCATCCCTGCCGCCTCCTCCTCCACTTTGTCTATCGCCTCCGCCCCCGTTAAGTACACCACCACTTTTACTGCCTAATACACTGCCTCTTCTATATCCTACTCCCCCACCTCCCCCACTTCTTCTACGTCCCCTACCGCTGCCTCCTTCGCTGCCACTTCCACTGCCTCCTCCGCTGCCACTTCCACTGCCTCCTCCGCTGCCACTTCCACTGCCTCTTCCGCTGCCTCTTCCACCGCCTCCTCCGCTGCCACTTCCACCGCCTCCTCCGCTGCCATTTCCACCGCCTCCTCCGCTGCCACTTCCACTGCCTCCTCCGCTGCCACTTCCACTACCTCCACCGCTGCCACTTCCATTGCCTCTTCCACTGCCACTTCCACCGCCTCCTCCACTGCCACTTCCACCGCCTCCTCCGCTGCCACTTCCACTGCCTCCTCCGCTGCCTGTTCCACCGCCTACTCCGCTGCCACTTCCACCACCTCCTCCGTTGCCACTTCCACCGCCTCCTCCGCTGCCACTTCCACTGCCTCCTCCGCTGCCATTTCCACCGCCTCCTCCGCTGCCACTTCCACTGCCTCCTCCGCTGCCACTTCCACTACCTCCACCGCTGCCACTTCCATTGCCTCTTCCACTGCCACTTCCACCGCCTCCTCCGCTGCCACTTCCTCCGCCTCCTCCGCTGCCACTTCCTCCGCCTCCTCCGCTGCCACTTCCACCGCCTCCTCCGCTGCCTGTTCCACCGCCTCCTCCGCTGCCAGTTCCACCACCTCCTCCGCTGCCACTTCCACCGCCTCCTCCGCTGCCACTTCCACTGCCTCCTCCGCTGCCACTTCCACCGCCTCCTCCGCTGCCACTTCCACCGCCTCCTCCGCTGCCATTTCCACCGCCTCCTCCGCTGCCACTTCCACTGCCTCCTCCGCTGCCACTTCCACCGCCTCCACCGCTGCCACTTCCACCGCTTCCACCGCTGCCACTTCCACCGCCTCCTCCGCTGCCACTTCCACCGCCTCCTCCGCTGCCACTTCCACCACCTCCTCCGCTGCCACTTCCACCGCCTCCTCCGCTGCCACTTCCACCGCCTCCTCCGCTGCCACTTCCACCGCCTCCTCCGCTACCACTTCCACCGCCTCCTCCGCTGCCACTTCCACCGCCTCCTCCGCTGCCACTTCCACCGCCTCCTCCGCTGCCACTTCCACCGCCTCCTCCGCTGCCACTTCCACCGCCTTCTCCGTTGCCACTTCCACTGCCTCCTCCGCTGCCACTTCCACCGCCTCCTCCGCTGCCACTTCCACCGCCTCCTCCGCTGCCACTTCCACCGCCTCCTCCGCTGCCACTTCCACCGCCTCCTCCGCTGCCACTTCCACTGCCTCCTCCGCTGCCACTTCCACCGCCTCCACCGCTGCCACTTCCACTGCCTCTTCCGCTGCCACTTCCACCGCCTCCTCCGCTGCCACTTCCACTACCTCCACCGCTGCCACTTCCACTGCCTCTTCCGCTGCCAATTCCACCGTCTACTCCGCTGCCACTTCCACCGCCTCCTCCGCTGCCACTTCCACCACCTCCTCCGCTGCCACTTCCACCGCCTTCTCCGCTGCCACTTCCATCGCCTCCTCCGCTGCCATTTTCACTGCCTCCTCCGCGGCCACTTCCACTGCCTCCTCCGCTGCCACTTCCACCGCCTCCGCCTCCTCCGCTGCCACTTCCACTGCCTTCTCCGCTGCCACTTCCACCGCCTTCACCGCTGCCACTTCCACTGCCTCCTCCGCTGCCACTTCCACCACCTCCTCCGCTGCCACTTGCACTGCCTCCTCCGATGCCACTTCCGACGCCTCCTCCGTTGCCACTTCCACCGCCTCCTCCACTGCCATTTCCACCGCCTCCTCCGCTGCCACTTCCACTACCTCCACCGCTGCCACTTCCACCGCCTCCTCCGCTGCCACTTCCTCCGCCTCCTCCGCTGCCACTTCCACCGCCTCCTCCGCTGCCACTTCCACCGCCTCCTCCGCTGCCACGTCCACTGCCTCCTCCGCTGCCACTTCCACTGCCTCCTCCGCTGCCACTTCCACCGCCTCCTCCGTTGCCACTTCCACTGCCTCCTCCGCTGCCACTTCCACTGCCTCTTCCGCTGCCATTTCCACCGCCTCCTCCGCTGCCACTTCCACCGCCTCCTCCGCTGCCACTTCCACCGCCTCCTCCACTGCCACTTCCACCGCCTCCTCCGCTGCCAATTCCACCACCTCCTCCACGCCCGCTTCCACCGCCTCCTCCGCTGCCACTTCCACCGCCTCCTCCGCTGCCATTTCCACCGCCTCCTCCTCTGCCACTTCCACCACCTCCTCCACGCCCGCTTCCACTGCCTCCTCCGCTGCCACTTCCTACTCCTAAGTTGTGTACGACTCCAAGATTTGGGTGAGGCAGCGCTGATACAGCCAGAATCTGTAAAAGAAACCAGACCTTGAGATGACTAAAATAAAATAATATAAGCCTTTATTACTGCATTTACAATTAATAAGTTTTATTAATTTCTCTTTTTAAGGTTCTTTCTGTCAGTCCGTCTGTTCGTCCGTACTATTTCTTGTGAATCTTTAACTTCTATATATCGAGCTAAGTGCAAGAAACTTTGCATAATTAATAGTTTTGGTATCGAGCTGAAGTTTGAAAAGTACCTACAGTTTTTTTTTGCGTTTGGAGTGGCTTGGATACTGTAGTTCTCACATGTGAAATGTAGATGAAATTATTTTTGTCGCTTAATACTCCCGTGTGCAGTTTAGTTGAAAAGGTCTTTTGAAATGAGGGTAAGGTTTTATACTTCTTTTTATTATCAACTAGCTACCCGCACCGGCTACACACGGGTATATGTTTTATTATAATATAATAAACGTTCCGTGAAAAATTATCTAACTGATAGTGAAATCTGTATCAAAATCCGTTGCGTAGTTTTAAAGATCTAAGCATATATAGGGACAGACAGGGAAGCGACTTTGTTTTATACTATGTAGTGATAGTGAAGAAAATGTTTTTTTCTTTGAAAGGATATAATTTCAGATAGGTTTCATAGTAATGTTATCAAAATAGCTTTAGTAGTTTGGTTTTTAAATAGCTGGAAAAAATATGTCAACCAAGTACCTAAACTAAATTAATAATAATAATATTAAAAACGCAGGGGCGGCTTTATGGCGAGCCGTCGGTGGGTGGCGACACCACGTACCCCGATTCCATGGACCTAAATGAGACCCCGACCCCTGGCTTGCCTTAACCGGGAGTCCAGGGGTGGATACCGCAAGAGCTCAGAACCTAAGCTCCAGGGTGGAAGTGTTAAAGGGCATAACGCCGCGAGTAGCTCTTAGTGAAAGTGCAGCACACCTCTCTACACCCTAAGCCATACGCCGATGTTGCCCCTCCGGTGCCAAGATACGGCAGCCTTTTTGGGGGGCCCATTCAGTGGGTGGCAAGTCATCACCTCAATATATTTTGAGATGAGACAGGATAAGGCAGGTGACGTTTCTCATTCTATAGATCTGTTATTCCATCCACAAGTTGTTCACCTCAATAGCCCAGATTTTTTTAATCCTATACTGTAAAATAGTTTCATATTCAATTTTATACACAATCCATAATTATTGTATTTTTTTATATTCAAAAGGGCCTCTTGGTGTTGGCTTCGGCTCCACCAATGCCCACCAAATGTCCGGGCTAGACCCGAGAATTTAGTGAAATAAAGAGAAATAATAATAAAAAAAATATTTGCCACTAATAATATTAAGTACAATATTTAGTTTAAAATTAATAAAATTAGGGTTACAAAAGTAATTGCAATACGATTAAAATTAACATGCCAATAATATAATTTACAGTCGCTAATTATCGCTGTAGGATTCCCTGTGTCGCGATAACTAAAGCACAAAATTGTGTAAATACATATATTTTTTACAGGCAAGTGCCTTTATTAACTAAACCTAATTATCAATTTTCAATTCAATTTTCAATCGATTCTGAAAAAAAAAAAAAACTTTTCAAAGAAAATAAATAAGCTTCACAAGAATAAGGGACAGGTTTCAAGATAGATTAAACACTAAAATAAATGAAGCTATGAATATCCTCAAAGAATGGTTCAATGTCAATGGAATAACTCTTAACGCGGACAAAAGCATAATTATGCAGTACCTTTCACGGAAGAACAGTAAATACCTTATGGGTGTTAAAGAAAATGTCTTTCTTGGTTACACTATGGATTATACATTAAGCCATATTGGTCATATTAAAAAACTGTGCAGGCAATTGGCTAGTGCTAACTATGCACTACTTAAACTTAAGCCACTGCTTGATAAGGCTGCCATTCTCTCCGTATATTACGCTCATATACAATCACGCATTAGGTGTGCTGTTACTGTTTGGGGCAACGGAGCTGACATGGTGAAAGTTTTAAGGGCGCAGAAAAGAGCAATTAGAATTATGCTTGGTTTGAGGAAGCGCACGTCAGTAAGATCGCATTTCAAAGACTACAAAATTATGACTGCCACCTCTTTATATATCTATTAGAAATTTATGGCGAAAAAGAAAAACTAATTAAACCCAAAAATAAGTACTTACGTAAGTGTCGAAATGATAATGAAATGAAATGAAATAATTTTATTGTCCAGATTTGCATCCATAGCGTAAAAAATTAAATTAAATACGAAAATTATACTACACATTAAAATAAAATTAAGATTAAATAACACAATAATGACTTGATTACATACATTAAAAATTGAAAATTAAGATTAGTGAAAATTAAGATTAGATTTTAATAGATTAGATAATGAACTGTATAAACCTTTTAATAGACTAACTAGGGTGCCAAAGCAAGGGATATACAATGCATGTTTAACAAATTGCCGCAAGAGATAACCAAACTACATGCCAATGATTTCAAAAGCAATTAAAAAAGATTTTGCAGTTTAATTAAAAATAAATAAAAATAAATGTTAATGTATTAAGTTATATTTATATTATTTGTTAATTAATAGATTACATGTTAGTATAAGTTTAAAATTTATTGGTTCAACATTTAATTAATTATTTACCCACAATGATTTTATTATAATGCACCTAGGCATACATAGTTTTAGAATGTGATACAGATCATTAATAAATCAACTTCAATATTATTATTTTTTAATTATTGCATTCTGTTTTGTATGTTTATTGAATAAATAAAAAAAGAAAAATAAAGCACTTCTTTGAACGGTACCCTTTCTACTCACTAAATGAATTTATGAAATTAAGTATAAATGAATTCTTATTCTTATTTGATTAGCATGTTATATATAGTTGACATTATTGCAATAGTTATAGTTATTATTATGTTTTTTTTATGACATTATTATTAGAATTTAAAATAAATAAGTCTATATTATAATATGTAATGCTGTGTAATGTTAAATGACTTGCCTAATGTGACAATTTAGTCATAAGGCCAATAAATAATTATATTCTATTCACAATATAAAAAACCGACTTCATAAAAATGTCAGGACTGGACCAAACTGAAATGGTCCCACACGGGAAGCACCAGCTTTCAAATAAAAAAGAATCATGAAAATCGGTTCACCCAGTCGAAAGTTCTAAGGTAAAAAACATTTTAAAAACCTCAATATAAAAAACAGACTTCACCAGAACTGGACCAAATTGAAATAGGACCAAATGGGAAGCACCAGCTTTCAAATAAAAAATATATCAAAATCGGTTCACCTAGTCACAAGCCATGAAATAACAAACATAAAAAAAATACAGTCGTATTGATAACCTCCTCTTTTTTTGAAGTCGGTTAATAATAGTTTAGAATAAACTAGAAAATAAAGACACTGGCCAGTAAGAAAAAAGATAAATTCAAGACTGTTAATCATTTAATTTCCCACATTTCCTAAACGCGAGTTTTATAGTTAATTGGGTACGTAATTATAGAAAAATTCGCGAAACTTCTCAAATATTATTGATATTTAATCAACTGGCGCGTTTACGCCATCGCGATGGAATTTTTTTCTTTTCTTATCCATCTACGGCAACACAAAAAAAAGGTGTTATATTATTTATTATAGGCTTGCGTTTGACCGCCACGTCATGATATTGTCTACGATGGATCACCTTGTTATTGAGATCTTTTCCCCAGTTGCATCGTAGATGTCATTTAATAAGTAGGCATTTGAATGACAACAAATAACTTAGTTGACGCAGCCGCGCCCGCGCATTCACCTTGACAAAGATCGCAGAATGCGATTGAAATTATAGTCGGAGTAACCGGCCTAATCTTACGTGAGTAATTCCCGTGTAATATAAATAAAATGTGTGAAAACCACGTCAGTTTCCATAATAAAACTTAGTAACTTTTTTTTACCGACTTCCAAAAAGGAGGAGGTTTATCAATTCGACTGTTTTTAGGGTTCCGTACCTAAAGGGTAAAACGGGACCCTATTATTACTAAGGCTCCGCTGTCCGTCCGTCCGTCCGTCCGTCTGTCACCAGGCTGTATCTCATGAATCGTGACAGACAGTTGAAATTTTCACAGATGATGTATTTCCGTTGCCGCTATAACAACATATACTAAAAAATATAATAAAATAAATATTTAAGGGGGCTACCATACAACAAACGTGATTTTTTTGCTCGTTTTCGCTCGATATTGATAACGGCAAGAGGTAGACGTTTGAAATATTCACAGAATATTTAATTATATATTCACTTTAAAAATACATAAATAAATTTAAATAAAATTAATATTTAAGGGGGATGTATGGTAGCCCCCTTAAATATTTATTTCATTCTATTTTTTAGTATTTGTTGTTATAGCGGCAACGGAAATACATCATCTGTGAAAATTTTAACTGTCTAACTATCACGGTTCATGAGATACAGCCTGGTGACAGACGGACGGACGGACAGCGGAGCCTTAGTAATAGACCCTAAAAAAACCTAATTAAATTTGTATGTAAGTAGAAAAAATAATATTTTGCATCAAAGTTGGCGAGAATAAATTTACATGGCTTAAATTCACATTTTTACATAAAAAAATATTTACTCATCTTTTTTTTACTAACTTACACCCGTGCGAAGCCGAAACGGATCGCTAGTATTGTATAATCTACTAGCAGTGAAACCCGGCGTTGCTCGGGTAAAAATACATCGCATTTTTAATGGTATAAAAAAACTTTCATATATTTCACGTATAAAAGAACTTTCTCGAACATTGTAAATTGATAATAACAATTTACGCTCATTTTAGATCATTCCAGATATTTTTAGATCTTTCTAGTACATTCCAGATTGATAATAACAGTTTTACACATTTTGGAACTTTCTAGATCATTCCAGAAATTTTGAGATCTTTCCAGAAGTTCTCAATATATTTTTTCACATTCTCGCCACCCACTTACACCCACCGCGACCAAACTCCCTTACTCCATCCTGGAGACCAATGGGTATTTACCACAGAAAAGAGAAGCAGATAGGACGGAATTGAGAAGGAAACTCTGTCGCCAGATATTGTGACAGATATGTGATTGAACATTCTTATTTATGTCAACGTGTCGAACTCCGCATCACAGTTGCTAACACAGTTGCTGTGGGTTTATATGGGTTGCAAGTGGCTACAACAAATTTCTTACAAAAATGCCTGGACAGCCATTCTAATTTAAACACTTTTTTTATGTTCTGTGGTATTTACCATCCCAACGGGAAGTTGATTGGAGTGATACAGAAAACCCTGTTTTCACGTACTAATATTAGCATTATATATATATATTTAGATTAGATTATTATGGCTTTGCGTCATCTTGTAAAATTGTGGGACTTACCAGCGCTGTTGCCAGGGTCACAATTGTTAGGGCTCCCATAGTTGTGGTTGCCACCTCCAACTATGAGGTTACCTTCCAAAAACTCAACTTATATATACCGTAGACACACTTTTAAATAACCGATCTTATTTGCCGACTTGTCCAGATGTTCACATAATTAATATACATTTAATTATGTACAAATTTAAATTAAATTAATACTGCTCATGCATGACTACTCATATGATATTTTCGATCCAGTTTGTACTCGTATGTACTAATTAATGTACAGACACTGAGAAAATGCGTCTTACAGTTGAAATAGCAAAAATCAATTGTTAGGTACAATATAATCATTTGGTAATATTTATGGTCATCATCATCAGCCAGAAGACGTCCACTGCTGAACATAGGCCTCCCCCTTTAACCTCCACACTGAACGACATCCTGCCATCTGCATCTACTGGATGCCCGCGACTTTCACAATGTCGTCGGTTCATCTAGTTAACTAGACCTACTTACGCTGCGTCTTCCGGTTCGCGGTCTCCACTCAAGAACCTTTCTTCCCCATCGGTTATCAGTTCTCGAGCGATTTGGCCTGCCCATTGCCACTTCAACTTGCAGATTTTAATAGCTATGTCGGTGACTCTAGTTCTTTGGCGAAATATATATACATATATCATTATATTTATAGTACCTATCATTAATAGTAGATTATGCACTAAGGGAATTAAGCAGTGTCTTACGTCGCGGGCGGCATATTGAACCCTGAGCGTAACGAGGGACTGTAGAGTTATATAGAGTCCTGAGTGAAGCGAGGGGTTCAAGCTGCCCAAGACGGAGACAGGCTTTATTCCAGAGGAGCATACTCTACTTTTCACACCTTCTGCGAGACAATAAAAAGCCAGAGCTCTTTTCGTTTTTTTTTTTATTATACTGGATGACGAGACGAGCGCATCCGCTCGCCTAATTGCTCTTCACGCTTGGCCATAACAGCTTAACGACACTCAGAATTTTGAACTTCAACAGTTCAAAACCCTGGATGGCAATGCACTGCGCTCGTCACCCCAAGATATAAGATGTCAAATCTCTGTGTATCTCGTATACGTGTTTTGATTCTTCCGGTAGTAGATTATTAATAATCTCTAAGCGTCTCGTTTTGATAAACTCTGGAGTAGAATCACTATCGCTCGAAATTTTTTATCAATTTGAATATTGCAATAAAATTTATTAAAATCACAACACCAATACCGTCTTATGTTTCACATTCTTTGTAAACGCACCTTCTTTAGGGTTCCGTACCCAAAGGGTAAAACGGGACCCTATTACTAAGGCTCCGCTGTCCGTCTAACCGTCTGTCACCAGGCTGTATCTCATGAACCGTGACAGTTAGACAGTTGTTATTTTCACAGATGATTCACCGTTGCCGCTATACAACAAATACTAAAAAATTGAATAAAATAAATATTTAAATGGACTCCCATACAACAAACGTGATTTTTTTACCCTTTTTCTGCTCGATATTGATAACGGCAACAGGTAGACGCTTGAAATATTCACAGAATATTTAGTTATATATATTCACTTTAAAAATAAATAATTAAATTAAAATAAAACAAATATTTAAAATATCTCATACAACATAAGTGTTTTTTTTTGCCATTATTGTAGATAAATGGTACGGAATTTATATGATTATTTACGGGATATTTACCATGGTAAGGTTGCGCCAAAATATCGGGAGCTCCTTCCACAACCTTACCACGGTAAATATCCCGTAAATAATCATATAACTTTAGTGAACAACCGTGATAGTTTAAAACAGTGTTTAAATGGTACGGAACCCTTCGTGCGCGAGTCTGACTCGCACTTGGTCGGTTTTGTAACTTCTTGATTTTCTTATTATTTCTTAGATAATTCGCCGTAATACCGCCTTACCGTACCGTATCCGTTTCTTATTTATTTTATTTTTCTACACTTATATAATACTAGCCGTCCGCCCCAGCTTCGCACGGGTGTAAGCTCAGCCTTCGGCCTCACTACAAAATATAATATAGCCTATGTCACCCGGGGATAATGTAGCTTCACAACAGTGAAAGAATTTTTAAAATCGGTTCAGTAGTTTTTGATTTATTTTGTTACAAACATCCAAAAATCCAAATCTTTCCTCTTTATAATATTATACTAGCCGACCGTCCCGGCTTCGCACGGGTGTAAGCTCGGCCTTCAGCGTCGCTACAAAATATAATATAGCCTATGTCACCCGGGGATAGAGTAGCTTCACAACAGTGAAAGAATTTTTAAAATCAGTTCAGTAGTTTTTGATTTATTTCGTTACAAACATCCAAAAATCCAAATCTTTCCTCTTTATAATATTATACTAGCCGACCGTCCCGGCTTCACACGGGTGTAAGCTCTGCCTTCAGCGTCGCTACAAAATATAATATAACCTATGTCACCCGGGGATAGAGTAGCTTCCCAACAGTGAAACAATTTTTAAAATCGGTCCAAGTTTTTCGTTACAACTTGTTTTTACATAATGGCTTGTGTGTCATATTACCTACATTCATCCACCACAATTGAACAAGAGTTCCTCTTCTCCTTTGCAAGAATAAGAAGGACAAAAAGAAGAATAGACCATTTCGACCTCCACACCACTTTATTCCGAGACAGCATTTGCATCGCAACCTCTGTTGTTAAGGCCTCACGTTATTCAAAGCAAATCAGCTAACAAGTGTCTTCATAATAACATATTAATTAAACGTCGATCGATCGCTTTATCTTATACTTCAATTCCAGACATCTGTATAAACACTGGAATAGGATATTAAGTATATGACCGTACCTTATATTTATTGACTATGGTTTATTCTATAGCACAAAGCTCTACCAATACTAAATAGGACTTGCTCTATGGCGCAGGCGCAGTTTAGGAAGACCTATTTTGGTATTTCTTCGCCATTGGGCGCAGGGCGCTGTAAATGACAGGAACAGAAGAAAAAAATAACCGGCCAAGTGCGAGTTGGACTCGCGCACGAAGGGTTCCGCACCATTATCTATAAAAACGGAAAAAACATGTTTTTTGTATGAGAGGCCCCCTTAAATATTAATTTAATTTTATTACATATTTTTAGAGTCAATATATAACTAAATATTCTCTGAATATTTCAAGCAACTACCTGTTGCCGCTATCAATATCGAGCAAAAACGAGCAAAAAATCACGTTTGTTGTATGGGAGCCCCCTTAAATTTATTCTGTATTTTAGTATTTGTGGTTATAGCGGCAACAGAAATACATCATCTGTGAATTTGAACTGTCTACTTATCACGGTTCATGAGATGCCTGGTGACAGACGGACGGACGGACAGACAGACAGCGGAGCTTTAGTAATAGGGTCTCGTTTTACCCTTTGGGAACGGAACCCTGAAAAGGTTACAATATTTTTTTTTCATTGTATGTCATTTCAGCTGTCAGAATTATTTTCTCGGCGTACAATTGTGTACAATGACCTCTTTCCAGCTTAGTAAGTATAGTATATTTGTATTACCCCTGTATACACCATTTCCTTTCTTAGATACCTATGTTTGGTCACATTTTGCACATCAAAAAAGTGTGCTTATGGTAATGACACACCTGTCTTCATTTGCAAGAATGCGTCATTAGGCGTTTACACGAAAATTCGAGACACTAACATTTTCATTGTTTATCTTACGATTCGATATGACTACGTGACGAATTGTATTGTCATGCTGGGTACCAGTCCAAACCATGTACCAAATAATTATCACATCGTAAATACGACACACATCGTAAATACAAATATAACCTTATCACACGCTTATCATAATTTTAAGTAATTTAAGTGCCTTTATTAACTAAACCCGGATGTAACCCTGGTCGCAGTTTTAGGACATACCCGGGGGTATGTCCTAAAACTGCGACCAGGGGCCTTACCCTTAGCTTCACTTTTGCGAGCCAACTTTTAGTAGGTACCTGATTAATTAACCAACTCATTTAAGCTGCTTCGTTTAAAAGCGTCTAACTTGAATGAACGTAAATCCGTTTTAATGTGCGTGTGTGCGCGAAAATAGCAAAGCTTGACGGCTATCAAATAACTACCGCTTTTCGTAGTTGATGGTACCGTTTAGACAAATAACACCTATGCGGGTCAACTTTTCGAGCTAGGGGTAAGACCCCAGAACCACCGGAGGATGGGCAGCAGCGTCCTATTAGTACACGGTGAACGTACTGCGATCCCCAAGCCGCCTGCCAAGCGTGAGGATTATGACAACACCCCTTTGAGAGGGAGGCCTTTGTTCAGCAGTGGACATTGATGGCTGATAATGTGATTAATTAAACAAAATACAAGCTAACTTACACTAAAAAAACAAAACCAGTTAGACTGTCCATAGATCGTTGAAGGTCTAAAGACTGTCTTTGGATTGTCTTTAGATCTTCAACGGTCTATGGACAGTCTAACTGTTTATTTAGTGTTAGTTTTAGCTATTATTTTGTTTATTTAATAAAGGCACTTGCCAGTAAAAAAATATTAAAAAATCATTTCCACACAAACTATACAAGAGTGCAAAGTTGCTTTTCAACCGCGTGCTGATGACCGAGCAAGCGAAGGATTCTAAAATTCAAAATGGCACCAATAGAATTCTGATCGTTAGCGAGGAAAACAAAATAGCACGAGGTGAAAAATCTTTGCAATCGAGTGCAACACGTAACTCATATCATCCCACCTCAGCGACCCCAACAAATAATAAAAGTTGTATGATAAATTTGGCACCATGGAGGTAGAAGTAAATAGGTTTAATGATGGTTTGAATTCACAAACTTGCACACGATGTTCTAAATTCAATTTACCTTATCTTCTAGCGGATAAAAACGGCTTTTGCACTAAGATATCGAAGAGCAAAAATACTCTTTCCGAGATGGGGGGATAAAAAATATATTATAAGAGACGTTTTTCGGAACTCCTCAGTACTAAATCAGGCATGCGCTCCCTAAAACCGATAGTGCCTAATTAATGCACGCGCTATAGGATAGAGGGCGCATATTTAGACCAGGGGCCTTACCCCTAGCTCGAAAAGTTGACCCGCATAGGTGTTACTTGTTTAAACGGTACCATCAACTATGATAAGCGGTAGTTGTTTGATAGCCGCCAAGCTTTGCTATTTTCACGCACACACGCATAGTAAAGCGGATTTTCGTCCATTCAAGTTAGACGCTTTTAAACGATGCAGCTTAAATGAGTTGGTTCATTTTAGGTACCTATCAGGTACCTACTAAAAGTTGGCTCGCGAAAGTGAAGCTAGGGGTAAGGCCCCAGTTCTTTCATTTTTATGAAGCCTTTTTTTATATTGATAACACAAGGGAACATAATTTCTGTTGCATGAAATATTACGACTAATATTGTATATTTTCGGGGTGCTGGTTTCAGGTCAGATATGATACAAAAGAATTTGAAGTCAGATTCTTTTGTATCACTTGTAGTTTTTGAGATATAAAGAAAAAGTGATTTTCAAGAAACAAATAATTTAATTAACAAAAAACAAGAAATAAAGACAATAATTATTATCTTTATTTCACATAAGACTCGATCAATACGTCGGCGGCTAAATTCCAAGTTTTGCCCGCGTTACACCTGTTTCACCTCACGCTTCAGTCACGGTTAGCGCTACACAATACATTGCGTGCGCGCAGAATGCGCGCGCTGGCGTCGTGCTAGGCAACAGCCATTTTAGTACGAAAACAAGAGTACGTTATCTACTATAATCTCATCAAAAACATAAATGTGAAATGAGAGCCAAGTCAATATTATGATATATGCCTTGGTTGTAGCCTTCAACGACAAAAGAAGTGAGATCTAACTTAGGATAATATGTTGAAGCCTAAGGTCTGACTTGGCTAGTTTTCATATATGAATTATATTATAGCCTTCGCAAGTTCCAAAGCTGAAAGTTAGAAAGAAAGAAAAGAAGAGAAAAGAAAGCTTAATTATTCATCCAAAAATTTGGCTTGCTGGTAGAAACTAGCCATCGAACATAGGGCTCTTCCATGACTGTTTTAGTAGGTAGGCACTTATAAATTCTTATATTCGAACTAGCGTCTAGATGTATAATTTGTGAGATAATAATGTAATTGGCTTGACCGTGTTTTAACTCAATAAATACGATTTAATTAATTTCACTTTATTTTAGTTTCATCTGTCCCGGTCCAAGTTAAATTTGACCTACTTTCCGGTTTCCGAATGAGATGAAATTTTGCATGCATAGTAATATGTACATCGGATGATAATGCGATGTTATTATATTATACTATGTTATTCAACCGCCAAGCAGTAGAGTGCAAACACTACTGTGTTCCAGATTGAAGGGCAATGTTTCCAGCGAAATTACAGGGAACACAGAGATTTGACATCTTATATCTCGGGGTGACGAGCGCAGTGCATTGCCATCCAGGGTTTTGAACTGTTGAAGTTCAAAATTCTGAGTGGCGTTGTGCTGTTATGGGCAAGTGTGAAGAGCCATCAGGCGAGCGACTTCGCTCGTCTCGTCACTCAGTATCATAACAAAAAAAAACGTTATCACATTAGTTTTGGAAACCGCTTGACTGTGAAATCAGATTTTTCTTCTTTTCTGAGGTGGAATCCGCTGCCTGAATGGGTAAGGGGAACCCCTTACCATATTTCCCTTGTTTGTCTGATCTACGGCCGTAGATCAGACAAACAAGGGAAATATGATAAGGTGGTGTGGCTGGTGCGACAGCAGCTGTCATCATGCTTGGTGCCTTCAGTTGAATTCGCCTAGCAGACGATTTTGTCACCCGTGTAAAAATAAAAAATGAAATCTGGGTGTCTTCAAGTAAATTACTGAATCGAGGTAGGGTGATCCATTGTAGTTTTCAAAGTGCAAACTTCTTAATACACGTCGAGCACTTGTTGGGTGAACAAAAATCATGGAAGTCGCGTCATCGTCACTGTACCGTGTATTTTTAAAACAGCGCCATCTCTTGTAGAATAGGTGAATTAATACTAAAGTTTTTACTTCTGACGTGCAGTCCTATGACTGATGTGTTTTTTTACTTTTATAAGACAATAAAAAATTAAATAATGTAAAAGGTATAAGCATAAACACTGTGCTAAGCCGAAAGGCGGTCATTTTACTCATCATCATTTCAGCCATAGGACGTCCAATGCTGGACATAGGCCTGCCCCATCGATCTCCAAAAGGACCGGTTGGAAGCGACTTGCATCCAGCGTTTCCCTGCGGTCCTTTTTAGGTCGTCTGTCCATCTTGTTGATAATTCTGTTATTTTCAACAAATCAAAACCTTTACAGATGACACAGACGTAGTAGCCTATTACGACCCGTAACCAATAGTTCACTTAAGTTTTTACTTCTGACGTGCAGTCCTATGACTGCTGTTTTTTTAATATTGTAATACGCTTGCCTTCTGCCGCCAACTCGCCTGATATTATGCAGTGACCTCTCCGAGAGACCGGATTTGTGGTCCGCTGGTTCGTGCATTTGATGTATAGTTCTCTACTACGGTGCTGTCGTCTGCGTACCCAGAGGTACTGGGCTTTAACAGATCGTGGATGTACAGGAGGAAGAGCGTTGACAAGCACCGACCCCTGGGGGACATCGGCATTAATTGCCATTCGATCGGAGGAGCAGCCATCAATGACAACTCAAATCGATCTATCCCTCAGGAAGTCCGATATCCACGCAACGAAAACTCTGGACAAGTCGAAAGAGGAAAGCGGTGTTCTCCTTTCCTCTTTCGGCTTGTATAGTTATGTTCTATCATCGCTTAATATCTTTCATAGTTTTTTTCACCTGCGGCATTTCCGAGTAGCTATAATATGGGGTTCTCCAAAAGAGCTAAGTAAGTTAAGATTTTAAGGGTCGGCAACGTATTTGTGATGCCCCTGGTGTTGCAGGTATCCATAGGCGACGGTGATTGCTTACCATCAGGCGGCCCGTCAGCCACCGTACGTCAGCCGTTGGTTTGCCACCTTATGGCATAAAAAGATAAATAAAAAAAACAGGCGAGGTAGCAGTCAAACGGAAGCCTATTTGTAGTGTCCGTGGTCACAGACTAATTTAACACTACCTACATTTATAGGTATAAAAACTTGCTGGATAAAAATAAAACATACATGAAAATATGCTCTTTATTATCTAAAATATCAGTATTCCATAGACAAAATCGAGTAGTTGCGGTAAACAGTCCATTTAGATTAAAAACTAAATTAATCACACTAATATCATATAATAATATGTGAAAGTTTGGATGGATGGATGTTTGTTACACATTCATGCAGAAACGGCTGGATGGATTTCGTTGAAATTTGGAACATACGTTGCTTATATACTGGATTAACACATAGGCTACTTTTCATCATCAACGCCGATTTTCAGCACCACGCGGGGCGGGTGAAACCGCGGGGCGCAGCTAGTACATAATATTTCTCTTAGAGAGAGAGAGGATGTGCTCTAATTGACCATACTGGCTGAGTGCATGTTGGTGAATGTATATGTCTTTGAAATTTTGAGGTTCTTGGACACCGGTTTCAAGATCAGTGGTGTAACTTGCCGTAGACGGGCTCTGTATAATTATTGGAGGCCCAAAAAAAGGGTTAAGATTTTTTTTACGAATTTTCGTGTACTGCTGAGTAGTCCAGGAGCCCCGTAGTTTTCCTTCACCGTTGTTGAGCGATGGCTTCAAAACTGTATAAATTTTATAAGTACTTAATAAGTCAATAAATTCCAGCAGCCAATATCATGTTCCCAGCAGTGGACGATGTAAATTTCGAACAATTAATACTTTTTTTATGACAATGGAACGATGCGTAGGAACGTCAATAATAAAAAATAGACACACAGCCAATAACACAGGTCATCACGGATATAAAATATAGTAAATATTCAATCGAAGACAACACACAATGAAAAGGAAACAGAACTAAATATAAAAAATCCGACTAAATTAGCCAAAGAGTTCACTGCTCAACAACCGCTTAGCCAATGCAACGTTCGTACAGAATAATCGGATATAAATATAGTAGCACACAATCGAAAACAATACACAGTTAAAAGGAAACATAAATGAAAACAGAAATGTGCCTAAATTAGTCAAAGAATTCACAACCGTCTGGTTGTTGAGCAGTGAATTCTGGTTTGAGCAGTGAATTCACTGCTCAACAACCAGACGGTTGTTGAGCAGTGAATTCTTTGACTAATTTAGCCAATGCAATGCTCGTACAGAATATACGGATATAAATATAATAAGTACACAATCGAAGACAACAATCATAATTAAAATGAAACAGAATTGAAAACAAAATTTGAACCGGTCGCTAGGGGTTTGGTAAAATAGTTATTCAGGCACCTCGTAGAGGCGATGTGACCACCGATGAGCTGGCACTTACCTTGGCCAATGAATACGTTGGGCCATTCATCTTGGTCATGTCGCTAGCTTTATCGGCACCTCACCCGAAGACAGGGACTTGAATGCAGTTTTTATATTTATAGTTTTAGATGTACGATTAAATTTGCATTTAATTTAGGTACATACTTAAGTGTATAGGTTGTTTTGAAAAATGATTTATAAAAGATGAATGTCATGTTTACAAATTATCCCCTCTTATAAAAAGGTAGTAAAACACGTGGTTTAAAGCCAAAGGATTGATTTTAATGTCAGTAAAACCCACTATATTCATTTTCAACTTGGCTGGCTGTATCCAATGACCACTAAGGATAGGAATTGGCGATGTTGGTCTTTTCCGGGCTTTCAAATTGACGACGCGCTAATGCGCGGAGCACATAGACAAGATGGGGCGGGTGTCTGCGATATTGCAGTACCACATGGTCCGATAATGCTATTTTGCCTCCATGCACTCGATACTTCAGTACGGAATTGAGCTTTGGGGACGCGCAGCTGACTGGGAGCGTGTTTTCAAAATGACAAAACGATCCGTACGAGCCATGATTCGAGTGTCACAGGACCTCTGCGCTGCCGTATTTCCGGGCCATAGGCATACTCACAGTTCCGAGCCTTGTTTGCCTTCAGGCAGCCCTATACGCCAGGGTCCATCCCGAAGAGTATACACGCTTCTTGGATTTGAACCCGCGAACGCGCCACCCGCACCGGTTGCGCCTTGTAACCAATCGACTCGCAAACGTCGAAACTGGTTCACGCGACAGCGCCGGAGGTTTACAGTTTACACCACGGAGCACTATTACTCCTAGCAGAGGTTTACACTTTCAGGCCCGGTCAACTGTTCTCTCACTGGTTGGCGTAGTAGGTGGGTTTTCTATAGAGATACCAGTACCAACTTTTTTTTTAATGCGGCAGCACTGAAGTTATTGATGTCAAAGTCGATGAAAGAATTAAAAAAAAAAAAAAACATTTTTTAAAATATGGTAGCACTGAAATTATTGATGTCAAAATCGATGAAAAAAATTAATGTTTAAACTAGAAAAAAAAAGGTGAGAGCTGAGACAGAAATTAATTCCATCGAATACGAAACATTGCTGTTTCTATTGTAAAAATTAATGATAATAATCGCAATTGTGTGAAATGCAAAGCAACAACAACGGAACATCCGCATCTGGCCTTGCACCGATTCCCAAAACCAACATCTTCCAACGTGACTTACTTACTTCTTTGTGTGACTTTCTTTGTTATAAATAAATAACAACTCCGTGCACTATTGGAATTTAATAATGGTTACAAAATAAATCAGCAATGTTTACATTTTAGTACAGCCTACCTATAAATACCAGGGCTGCGTTCAGAAAGAATACACTCGGTTTGATTTTCGTCGGACGAATGTTAACCGGTTTTCTATGATTTTCATCCGACGGTACTGAACGGCACAGAACGACTCCGGTTATTTTTACTACCTCACAGCTCAGAAAAAATAAATAAACTATTATATGATCAATAGAAGTCATTATTAATGTATAATTAATTATAGTAAAAGCCAAAGTAAAATATTAGTTTGGATTTTGTGCATTACAACCTTTGAAAAAAATATTGATATATTCTTAGCTTTTTCCAATTGAAACTTTTACTGCGCCATCAACCGCAATCCAATCATAGTTGTCAAACTGACAGCGGTGTGATTTTCACCCAACAATTTTACGGTGCGATGAGTGCGATCGCCCGGCGACGTTCGACGATCTTTTTGAACGACGCGGTGTGAAACACACTGGATTATTGAACGGGTGAGTCGTCATAGAGTTATTTCCAAAGGGGTCCCACAAGCGGCGCTTAGTAGCTTTATTTCGATACCGCCTTTTTTAGATGAAGTTGGCTTTCTTTTCCGCTAGGCTAGGAGCAATAGTGTTCCGTGGTTTACAACCGACTGCCGCAAGACGTTAGAGAAGCGCCCTCGAGGGGATCGTTTACGCGTAACGCGTAAGCTTATGAACTGGCTCGTCGAACGGGCATTCTATAAATTTGACGAACTTGTTTAAATAAAAGTAACAACTTAAGTAGTTAGTTTTATAATTTATTAATATTTTACGTGTATAAAATTGTAATGTTTTATTGTAATTTTTTTACATGAGATAATTTGTATTATAAATTTTATGATATTGACGTGTACATTGACATATTTTATGAATAAATGACTTATGACTTAAACGAAATTGTTTGCAGAGTATTTAATTTTAGGACTGATATTCCTATTAAAACAATAATATTTTGGGGACTACGAAAATCAGTTATATTTTCTAAACAAAAACTCTACAAACAATAAACTCATGCAGTTTTTCCTTTAAATAATACACGCGGTCGCGAAGGTTGCATTAATAAAAAAAAGAGTTCCGCCACAGAATAATAGTTGTAATTGTAAGGAATTTTAATCGGAAACATAGATGCTTATAATTATCAAACCCTTTTTCAATATGTTTAACATGGTGAAATACGTTCTATGGTATCTACCATAGAACACCTACGTCGATCTTTGGATGACGGCGTCTATGTCTAGATCCTATACGGTATCCTCCTCCTATTCCGACACCTCCACTGCCATATCCTCTACCGCCGATCCCTGCTCGTATACTGTCTACAACGCCAGCTTTACTGCCATATCCGTCACCTCCATCGAATCCACTATCATATCCCCCAACGCCGCCCCCTGCCGTTAATGCACTGTCTATTCCGACACCTCCAGTGCCATATTCATTGTGTTCATATCTATCGGATCCACTGCCATATCCTCTACCGCCAATCCCTGCTCCTAATATACCGTATACGCCAGCTTTACTGCCATATCCGTCACCTCCATCGAATCCACTATCATATCCCCCAACGCCTCCCCCTGCCGTTAATGCACTTTCTGTTCTGACACCGCCATTGCCAGATCCATCGTGTCTATCGGATCCTCTAACATATCCTCCTCTGCCGCCTCTTGCCCTTAATGCATTGTGTTTACTGACACCTCCACTGCCATTTCCATCGTGTCTATCGGATCCTCTAACATATCCTCCTATGCCGCCTCTTGCCCTTAATGCATTGTGTTTACTGACACCTCCACTGCCATTTCCATCGTGTCCATCGTATCTTCTACCATATCCTCCACCGCCGTCCTCTGCCCTTGATGTACTGCCTACTCTGCCATCTTTACTGACATCATCATCGTTGTAGCCTCCTGCGTCGTTTCTTACCGCTAATTCTTGTTTTCCACCGTCACCTCTACTGATTCTATTATTATATTCTCTTGAGCTATTTTCTGAATTGTTATATTCTCTGTCATTTTCCCTGCTCCTCTCTGATTTACCACTTTTTACATAGACACTTCTATTGCCAGTTTCCACGCTTTCTTCACTGCCATATCCAGCTTTATTTTCCATATTGCTGTATTCATCGCCATTTTCACTACTACCACTAATATATCCAAAGCCACCTCGACTGTTATATCCACTGCCATCGCTACCGCCATCTTTATCGTCGAATTTATTGTAATTTCTTTTTTCGTCATATCCATCGTTTTCATTGCTTTCTTTTACGCTTCCTCCATTGTGATAGCCATACTTGTACCCTTTTCTCTGTTGAAAATTGTTTTCGATTGCCTCCTCATATATGGTGGTTTCAGATTCATTACTGCCCGAATGTGGGTCCCGAGGTAGCGCAGACACCGTTAGAATCTATGATAGAAATAATTTTATTATAATATTTTTTTAATATAACACGCCGACCTACAAACGACCTCTGCTGCTAAAAATCTTGACATGGCAAGATTTTTACTTTTGAGGATGATACAGCATTTGTGTAGGGTAATAACGATCAAGTACGTGGATTGACAGCCCCATTAGCACAGTTGGTAGTGTACCTGCCTTCTGCGCTTGGGGGCGTGGGTTCGATTCCCACCTAGGACAAACATTTGTGTGATGAACATTTGTGTTTGTTCTATGTCTGGGTGTTATATCTATTTAAGTATGTATTTAAAAATATATATGTATGTATATCAGTCTCTGGCAGCCATATTACTAGCTTTGCTTAGTTTGAGGTCAGATGACTATGTGTGCAATAATGTCCCAGATATTTATTTATTTGCAGAATTAATGTCGTATAACATATTCAAAACATAAAACTCTGTTAAAGACACTTCTTATTTTCAGGCACATACTTTAACAACCTTGCCAAATAATATTAACTAACACGCCATGATTATGCCCTGCTTTTTTTACAGACTTCCAAAAAGGAGGAGGCGCTATGTTCGTCTGTATGTTTTTTTGTTGTTCATCGACATTTTCGCCAATTGTGAACCGATTACAAAAAATATTTGTCAAGTCAAGTCAGGATCTGATGATAGAATCTCAAGGAAATCTATGAAAAACTAACTAACTAACAATGTCTGACCACTTCCCGGTTTCCGATTGAGCTGAAGTTTTGCATTCTTATGTTAAGTTCAGTAACAATGCAATAATTTGGTACTATTGAACTGATCTGATGATGGAGCCAGAAGGTGGATAGTGGAACTCCTCAACGGCGAACAGCAAAGTCACGAAATTTTGTAAATGGATTTAACTTTAATATAGTCTATTCTAAACTCCATCATGACATGGCTCATGCACCCAGGGTTGACTTCCGGCGAGGGAACTCCTCAACAGTGAATAGGACAGACATAATATTTTTTGTACATGGATTTAATTGTGATAGCCCGTTTTGGATTTCATCATGACATGCCTGCTAGATCATAAAAGCTTGTCTTTAAAAACGTTTCTAAATTAAAACTTGTTTTGCACTAAAATGGGTAAAATAAATTATTTTTAAATTTAAAAAAATACCGGGACATTTTGCACACACGGTCATCTGACCCCAAACTAAGCAAAGCTTGTAATATGGCTGCCAGAAACTGATATACATACATATATATTTTTAAATACATACTTAAATAGATATAACACTCAGACATAGAACAAACATAAATGTTCATCACACAAATGTTTGTCCTAGATAGGAATCAAACCCACGCCCCCAAGCACAGAAGTTAGGTTCACTACCAACAGCCACCTAGGCAGTCACCAACCGAAAAAAAACCGACTGCAAAACCACAAATAGGCACTCAAAAACGATAAATAATTATTATAAGCGCTAGCCACTCATATATATTTGAAGTCGGTGCCAGCCAAGTTTAATAGGTAGTAGATATATACTATCAAGGATGTTTTGTCGATGATACCATGTATGTAGTAAGTAGGTAAATACTTGTTTTAGGGTTTTTTTGTGTTAAATATAATTTATGATTGTGTAAGTTGCTTTGTAAAACGGGGCTGGCATAATCGCATAACAACTATAGCGCCAAACAAAAAATTTGAAAGAAAAAAATACTGGCCAAGTGTTAGTCTGACTCCCGCACGAAGGGTTCTGTACCATTGTCTATAAAAACGGCAAAAACACGTTTGTTGTATGGGAGCCCTTAAATATTAATTTTATTTTTATTATTAATTTTTAAAGTGAATATTATATCTAAATATTATGTGAATATCTCAAGCGTCTACTTGTTGCCGTTATCAATATTGTAATTTATATTTATATATATATATATATATATAATATTAATATACATAATTGTAATTTTTTAGTATATACTATAAAATTACAATACAAAATTATTATTTTTATGTTTGTTACCTCGCAACTTTTGACTGGGTGAACCGATTTTGATGATAATTTTTTTATTTGAATGCTGTACTTTCAAAATGCCAAAATTTAAATTATAATTATCAATATAAAAAACCGACTACATCAGAACTGGACCAAATCGAAATGGGAAGCACCAGCATTCAAATAAAAAAAAGAATCATCAAAATCAGTTCACCCAGTCGAAAGTTCTGAGGTAACAAACATTAAAAAAAAAACAGTCGAATTGTGAACCTCCTCTTTTTGGAAGCACATAGGGTCAAGCTTTTTAGTATTATTCTCCGCAAACCCTTTCATTTTTACTGCCATATTGGGGCGTCCACCATATTGAATTTCTCATTTAGGACCACAGAAAAGAGAAGTAAATAGTATAATAGAAATTAATAGTAATAGTAAATAACGGAAATAAGAAGGAAACTTTGTCGTCAGATATTGTGACAGATACGTGATTGAACATTCTTATTAATGACAACGCGTCGAACTCCGCGTCACAGTTGCTAACACAGTTGCTATGGGTTTATATGGGAGCAAGTGGCTACAACAATTTCATACAAAAATGCCTTGACAGCCGTTCTAATTTAAACAAAAAATAATATTTTCTGTGTCTAGAACCATAATGCTTGTGAAGACAAATCCAACGAACCCAAACTCAACGCGGTTAAGTCGTTTCATTTAAATTTCCTATGGCCACCTTCTGTCTCCATCATCAGACTAGCTGTATAGTACCATAACATGCATTGCCACCGACCTTTTACATAAGTATGCCAAATGTCAGCTCAATCGGTTGAGAATAATAATTGGTCTAAAAATGCAGTTCCACGATTTGTCCCACACATATAAACATAGGTATATAAGCTAACAGGGCAATATTAAAAACTTGTAGAAATACGAACAGTGGCCTTAGTACGAGCACTTGTGATAAAGTTATCGTTACGAAAACGATAGCAAAATGTATGAAAAATTGAACACCGCCTCTATTGGACGTGAAGGAAACTGAATATTTCATATATTTTGCTATCGTTTACGTAACGATCACTTTTCGCAAGTGCTCGTATTAAGGCCACCGTGTACGTAAAATTGAAGGAAAAATCTTACCAGCACCGCAGCAAGGGTGGCAACCGTTAAGAAACCCATCGCTGCTACCTCTTCGATGCCTCCAACTATGATTTTATGCCCCAAAAGTTGCATTATATACTCTGCATTTTATTTAATATTTACCGACCGTCTATGTTTGCGAATTTGACCAGATGTTTCCAAAATTAATTATTAATCTATAAATTATCTTACTACCGCCCGCAGCTTAGGCCGTATCTCAGGGTACAACATTGAAATTATCGGTTACTTGTAAATCTATAGGAAAGATTAGTAATGGATTTTTGGATATTTGTAACGAAATAATTCAAAAACTACAGAACTGATTTTAAAAATTCTTTCACTGTTGGGAAGCTACACTATCCCCGGGTGACATAGGCTATATTATATTTTGTAGCGAGGCCGAAGGCCGAGCTTACACTAGTGCAAAGCCGGGGCACCGGGCGGGCGGCCAGTTCTATATAAACCTACTCGAAACTGGCTAAATAGGCAAGATGTCTGAAGCCAAAACTTTAGTAACATTATTAATTTTAAAAAAAGTAAACTGGTTCGTCATCTTTGGGAATCCGCCCACCATATTGTATTTAGAATGACGTCTTTAGCTTACCATGCACTGTCATCCAAACTAAACCAGAACGTTTTTTTATTATTATTTAAAATGCAACTCCACGGACACTACTGTGATTTTTGTTATTAGGATTCCGTACTCAAAGGGTAAAACGGGACCCTATTACTAAGGCTCCGCTGTCCGTCCGTCTTGGTGCCTCCCGTGTGATCATTTCAATTTGGTCCAGTTCTGATTTTTTTATGAAGTCGGTTTTTTATATTGATAAAATTATATAATATAGCTATCGGGGACAAACACACAAACCAACGAATTTATGCGCAGTGCGATACAGTGCACGACTATACTGGTCTGGAACCGCGACAAATTAAATGGCCTTCGAATTTGTTAAAATAAGTTTTGGTATATAATTTATGTATATTCAAGTGTATTTGCGAAAAATGATACGCACGAAAAATGAAGACTTCAAAAAAGAAAGAGGTTCTATGACCTCCTTCTTTTTTGAAGTCGGTTAAAAATACTCAGAAAATAAAAGTAACTTGTAAGATATCTTGAAATAATTATCAATTTCAAAAACCAAATTTAATGTGAGTAATTTCGTTTACTTGGACGACATCTTTTCAGTTATTTTGATGTATAATTAATATCAATATTAAAAACCGACTCAATGAAAATGTCAGAACTGGACCAAATTCAAATGGGATCACACGGAAAGGACCAGCTTTCAAATAAAATAACCGGCCAAGTACGAGTCGTACTCGCGTACGAAGGGTTATAACTTTATTATTTTTATAATTAAAATAAAACACACACTGAGTTTTATTGGCGTATAATTATTATTTTAACCACTTTCTCCCTTTTCAGGTGGAATTTCGCAAAATCCTTTCTTATTATTCACCTGAGTTATTTCATTGTTGTGTCCTTTTCATAATAGGGTTTGTCTGTGCGTCGATTCCTAAAAGCCTGTTCTTTTTATATACTGAGCCATTAGATAACCTTTTACTGGGGGGTTGTAAAAGTCTCACGGTTTTCGAGTTAGTGATAAAACATTATATTCTTGAGTGGAGACCATGAACCGGAAGACGTAGCGTAGGTAGGCCTCCCACTAGATGGACCGACGACATTGTGAGAGTCGCGGGCATCCAGTGGATGCCCGCGTTAGATAGCAGGGGCCTTACCCCTAGCTTCACTTTTGCGAGCCAACTTTTAGTAGGTACCTGATAGGTACCTAAAATTAACCAACTCATTTAAGCTGCATCATTTAAAAGCGTCTAACTTGAATGAACGTAAATCCGTTTTACTATGCGTGTGTGCGCGAAAATAGCAAAGCTTGACGGCTATCAAATAACTACCGCTTTTCGTAGTTGATGGTACCGTTTAGACAAATAACACCTATGCGGGACAACTTTTCGAGCTAGGGGTAAGGCCCCTAGTCGTTTAGTGTAGAGGTTAAAGGGCGAGGCCTAAGTTCAGCAGTGGACGTCTTCTGGCTGATGATGAGACAAACACACAGGTAGACATGATAAACTTATAATGCCTCTATGTTTGCGTCAGGGGTTAAGATTGACGAAAACTTGAAAAATTGTAAGCTTTTTATAGCACACTAGCCGCCCGTCCTGGCTTCGCACGGGTGGAGATTTCTTTATAAAAAATCTACTATTAAATATAGGCTGTAATTACTCAGGGATAATGTAGCATTCTAATGGTGAAAGAATTTTTAAAATAGATCGAGTAGTTTTTGAGTTAATTCGTTACAAACACACAAAAATCCATAAAATACAAATCTTTCCTCTTTATAATAGAACTAGCCGCCCGCCCCGGCTTCGCACGGGTGTAAGCTCGGCCTTCGGCCTCTCTACAAAATATGATAAATCTTATATCCCCCGGAGATAGTGTAGCTTCCCAACAGTGAAAGAATTTTTTAAATCGGTTCCGTAGTTTTTGAGTTATTTTGTTACAAACATCCAATAATCCAAATCTTTCCTCTTTATAATATTACTAGCCGCCCGCCCCGGCTTCGCACAGGTGTAAGCTCGGCCTACGGCTTCGCTACAAAATATAATATAATCTATTTCACCCGGAGATAGTGTAGCTTCCCAACATAAAAAAAATAAAATAGGTTCAGTAGTTTTTGAGTTATTTCGTTACAAATATCGAAAAATCCAAATCTTTCCTCTTTATAATACCTATTACTAGCCGCCCGCCCGGCTTCGCACGGGTGTTAGCTCGGCCTTCGGCCTCGCTACAAAATATAAAATAGCTTATGTCACCAGGGGATAGTGTAGCTTCCCAACAATGAAAGAATTTTTTAAATCGGTTCAGTAGTTTTTGCGTTATTTCGTTACAAACATCCAAAAATACAATTTTTTCCTCTTTATAATATAAGTATAGATTAGTGTAGAAGTGTAAATATATTTAAATTTTCTGAAGAATCGCAGTGTCCGGCAGATAACCTGCAGGGCTATTATGAATCTTTGATCAGGATCGCGACTTGTCAAAATTAGGTCAAAAAAAAGGGTTGTCTATTTCCAATTTCGTAGTATGAAATTAGAAATAGACAACGCTGTTTTTTTTTGCGTCATAACCCCTTTCAAGTGTCAAAATTCTGTCAATTCTGACACTGACTGATCCCGATCAAAGATCCATAATAGCCCCGCGGGTATATAGATTCTGTTTAGCCAAGATAATTATCTTGGTAACCCTTCTCCCCACATTGGTCGAGAACACGGCTGGTTATGCGGGCAGCCATCAGATTATCTTCCACTGAACACGTTCTTAATTTTGAGAAATCGAGTTATAATCTTCCTGTCGTTTTCACCAACACCACCTGCAAAAAATCAACCTATTAGTAAACAATGTAGTAAATTTTTTAATCAATTTATTAAATTTACTTTGCATTACTCATACTCGGAAAGTAGGTCTGAAGTTGCCTGAGGAGCGGGTTGAAAGTAATACATTTCAGCCCTAGGGAGAATCATTTTCAACTGGCAGACACTCAAATAAAAAAATACAAGTTCTACTTTCACATTTGTATTGAACCATGTTCCAACTTTTTTTTTCTCTTCAGCGTATTATGGTCCCGCACTTCTCGTGCATTTGCCAGTGTCAGTTCATGTTTTTATTTTTAGTTTCATTGTATTTGTAATGAAAAGCACAGTGTTTACCTCGGGGTTAAAGATTTATTTAGTCCCTCGAACTATTAGCGAGGATGCCAAACCCTGTCTCGGGACTAAATAAGTTACTTTCACCCCTAGTATAACAATGTATAATAGTGATAATAAGTATCGAAAAACTAGAACTGACTTATATTCATTCAGACTTATATCGAACAGGCATCTTCAAGTACTCTGACATAACCAAAATCAGAGTGATTTAATTATTTTTAGGATTCCGTACCCAAAGGGTAATACAGTGGACCCTATGACTAAGGCTCCACTGTTCGTCTGTCACCAGGCTGTATCTCATGAACCGTGATAGTTAGTTTGTTGAAATTTTCACGGATGATATATTTCTGTTGCCACTATAACAACAAATACTAGAAAACAGAATAAAATAAATATTTAAAGGGGCTCCCATACAACTGACGTGATTTTTTGCTCGTTTTTGCTTGATATCGCTAACGGCAACAGGTAGACACTTGAAATATTCACAGAATATTTAGTTATATATTCACTTTAAAAATAAATAATTAAATTAAAATAAAAGAAATATTGAAGGGGGACTCTCATACCAGAAAGGTTTTTTTTTATGATACTGAGTGGCGAGACGAGCGAAGTAGTCGCTCGCCTGATTGCTCTTCACGCTTGCCCATGACAGCTCAATGCAACTCAGAATTTTGAATGTGGTTTTTTCCCGTTTTTTTAATAATGGTACGGAACCCTTCGTGTGCGATTCCGACTCGCACTTGGCCAGTTATTCAGCTCCTTTCTCCCGCGGACCTGCAAGGTTTGGAATATCCTTCCCCCAAAGGTGTACCGTCGAGCTTCAACATGAAGCATTTCAAAAGAGTGTCTACAACTACCTCTCCGGGCTGGCAAAGCACCGTCAACATCTCTAGTGTTGCAGGTGTCCATAGGCGGCGGTTTTTGCTTTCGTGCTTACCATCAGGCGGACCGCAGGGTTGAATGCCGCTCTGTTTCCGTATAATGAAAGACCTTCACACTTTACTTCTGATATACTATATACCTCGTGCTCGGAGACTGATTGGCTAGGGGTGGTTTGCTTCGAATCCGTCTCAGTGGTAGATATCTTCGGATCCATCATCATCAGAGTTGATTTTGATTTCGAGTCATCTGGCACTAAGCCCATGCCGTTTATAAACGCGTGGATAGCTAGTCTGAGGACATAATCTTTGTTACCGAAAATGTATCATCATCATAAGCCAGAAAACGTCCACCGCTGAACATAGGCCTCCCCCTTTAACCCCCACACGGAACGACAGCCTGCCATCTGCATCCACTGGATACCCGTGACTCTCACGATGTCATCGGTCCATTTTTTTATCTAGTGGGAGGCCTACTTACGCTGTGTATGTACCCTTACCTAGGCTTACATAATTATGCTGTCTGAAATTTGACTATGTCCACAGAGCTTCGTTCGCTCGAATTTTTCTATTTCTGAACTATGACTACAATTATATGGCTCTGGTTACGGGACCTTACCACATGCGTGACTTGACACGCTCTTGTTCAGTTTAAATTGATAATTATAGTGATGACAAATAAAACAAAGCGAGACGCAGCCGCGCGCGCGCATTCACCTTGATAAAGACCGCCGTATGCGGTTGAAACTATAGTCGGAGTATCCGGCCTAATCTTACGTGAGTAATTCCCGTGTAATATAAATAAAAAATATCCAATTACCCAGGCTCAACGTATAAGCATTGCCATTCAACGTGGTAATGCCGCCAGCATGCTGGGTACGCTGCCAACTGATAGTGGGCTTGAGCATTTGTATTGTCTTTAGACCTTTAACGGTCTATGGACAGTCTAACTGGTTTTTTTTAGTGTTAGTTAGCCTGTATTTTGTTCAGTTAATAAAGGCACTTGCCCAGTAAAAAAATACCTAGCAACTGTATATCCATTAAGTTTAAAGGAGTTTCTCTCCGAAACAGAAAATTCAGAATGCAGGGGTCCGTGGGCGTCTAGCTTTTCCACTGGGCTCGGAGTCGTGGTTGTATTATCACCGTCAGAACCCTGGCGGCGGGACAGATCATTTCCACTGAAAGTTCGGAAACCAGATTATCAAGAGATCAACAAGTCAATACAGAAAATACAAAAAAAGACGTGTGGCACTCGGGGACTGCCGCGGTAAAGCTATTGCACAGCATTTTTTATCAACTTATGCAATTATAATTATTTATTTACTTGTAACAAATAAAATTATGTAGGTTTTACAACTCTATGTATGTCGTTCTTTTATCAAACATATTTTACAACGCCATCTAGCGGTGAGAGGTCGGAGTGGGGGTTTCAGGTTATTTTCGTTACGGAATTTCTGGATTCGGTCTCCACGCTCAAGACCCGCGATAGAAGCTATGCAATAGCTTAAAAATATTTTGCGATAATGACGTTAAAAATCATCAAAAATATTATAAACTAGCCGTCCGCCCCGGCTTCGCACGAGTGTAAGCTCGGCCTTCGGCCTCGCTACAAAATATAATATAGCCTATGTCACTCGGGGATAGTGTAGCTTCCCAACAGTGAAAGATTTTTTCAAATCGGTTCAGTAGTTTCGGAGCCTATTCATTACAAACATACAAAAATAGGTACAAATCTTTCCTCTTTATAATATTACTAGCCGTCCGCCCCGGCTTCGCACGAGTGTAAGCTCGGCCTTCGGCCTCGCTACAAAATATAATATAGCCTATGTCACCCGGGGATAGTGTAGCTTCCCAACAGTGAAAGAATTTTTCAAATCGGTTCAGTACTTTCGGAGCCTATTCATTACAAACATATAAAAATAGGTACAAATCTTTCCTCTTTATAATATTATTATATTATATTATAAATATAAGTAGATATATTATCTCAAAATCCGGCCCCAACTCAGCATATTGCTGGTTGTACACAACCAGCGCTGGTATTCTGCTGGGCCCGGCAAGTGACGTTACACAATACGAGGGCCCCGATTCTACAAAACCAATTGTTTTTGAATTGTCAATGAATTTACTCAAAAATTGCCCTTATGACAGTTTTGGTATAGATAAAGTGTCAAAAGTGAAAAACACAATTGTGTTTCAATTGTTAATGAATTGCTTCAAAAATTACACTGTTGACACTTTTTGTATAGATAAAGTGTCAAAAGTAAAAAAATTGAGGCAATTCTCGTAGTAATTCAGTAGACTCGGGCCCCAGGGCCCCGATTCTACAAAACCAATTGTTTTTCAATTGTTAATGAATTGCCTCATTTTTTTTGACTTTTGGCACTTTATTTATACCAAAAGTGTCAAAAAAGTTATTATTGAGGCAATTCATTAACAATTTAAAAACAATTGTTTTTCATTTTTGACACTTTATCTATACCAAAAGTGTCAAGAGGGCAATTTTTGAGGCAATTTAAAAACAATTGGTTTAGTAGAATAATGACCCTGTGCATGCGCGTATAAATACATATAATAATTATACAAATGTAATAACAACAACTACAATAACAATTTTATACAAAACAACACATACAGAACGACAATCAGAGACAGAGACATCATCATCAAACATAAGACGTCCACTGCTGAACATAGGCCCTCTTTAACTGCCTCGGTGGCTCAGTTGGTAGTGAACCTAACTTCTGTGCTTGGGGGCGTGGGTTCGATTCCCATCTAGGACAAACATTTGTGTGATGAACATTTGTGTTTGTTCTATGTCTGGGTGTTAATATCTATTTAAGTATGTATTTAAAAATATATATGTACGTATATCAGTCTCTGGCAGCCATATTACAAGCTTTGCTTAGTTTGGGGTCAGATGACCATGTGTGCAATAATGTCCCAGATATTTATTTATTTATTTATTTAACCTCCACACTGAACGACAACCTGCCATCTGCATCCACTTGATGCCCTCGACTCTCACGATGTCTTCGGTCCGTCTAGTGGGAGGCCTACCTACGCTGCGTCTTCCAGACATAGCGTCCGTGACAGACCGTCAGACTGTCCGTGGCAGAGACATACATTGCATAAACTAACATTTAAATAAATATTTCATCATAGACATTTGATAAACGTAGCCTAAAACTAAAAGTTGAATGACTTGTGGGCCAACCTCACAGGGAATCCAAGGGCGAAGCTATTATGTTCCAGGTAGGGAAGAAAGAATAGGGAGGAAAATGTAACGTTGCTCAATAGTAGATAGCAAACAACTATTGTAATGCGAGAGTGTTTCTTTGAATTCAGAGAGGACCGAAGGATTCTAGAGTAGAATCCTGAGTGCAGCGAGGGTTTCAAAGTTACTCGAGCTTAAAATAGTTGTTTGTACCTGAGGTGAACACTCTACTTTATATCACCCTCTATGAGAAAATAAGTGCAACTTATGAATAAGAACGGTAGATTTGAGCATAGAATATATACTCCCAAAGAGTTGTAGGTTGTTTAGAATTGGATAAATCTTGAAAATAGGTCAAAAACACATTTTCAAATAAAAATTTCGCTGTTCTTGCTTTCTTCCAAAGAATGAAATTATTATATGCTCTCACGGATTATTTTAGGTTAAAGATTGTGTATCACATTTTTAGCGTCCGATTGTGTTTTCTGGAGTTAATATAATACTTTCATTCTCAGTATTGAAAGACACACTCATTTTTTTTTTAAACTAAGTAAACTTCGAATGTGATGTGATTCTGAGTGTGTTACGAACGAAGGTGGTCTGTCTACTGTCGAGTGATTGTCAAATGATTGTCGATAGACTGGCGATAGATTGTCGAGTGACTGTCGAGTGATTGTCGATTGATTGTCGATTGGCTGTTGAGTGATTGTCGATTGGCTTTCGATAGATTGTCGAGTGACTGACGAGTGATTGTCGATTGGCTGTAGAGTGATTGTCGACTGATTGTCGATTGATTGTTGATAGACTGGCGATAGATTATCGATAGACTGTCAAGTGACTGTCGAGTGATTGTCGATTGATTGTCGATTGGCTGTTGAGTGATTGTCGATTGGCTTTCAATAGATTGTCGAGTGACTGACAAGTGATTGTCGATTGGCTGTAGAGTGATTGTCGACTGATTGTCGATTGATTGTCAATTGGCTGTCGATTGATTGTCGATTGGCTGTCGATATACTGTAGATATACTGTCGATATACTGTCGATAGACTGTCGATAGACTGTCGATAGACTGTCGATAGACTGTCGATAGACTGTCGATAGACTGTCGATAGACTGTCGATAGACTGTCGATAGACTGTCGATAGACTGTCGATAGACTGTCGATAGACTGTCGATAGACTGTCGATAGACTGTCGATAGACTGTCGATAGACTGTCGATAGACTGTCGATATACTGTCGATAGACTGTCGATAGACTGTCGATAGACTGTCGATAGACTGTCGATAGACTGTCGATAGACTGTCGATAGACTGTCGATATACTGTCGATAGACTGTCGATATACTGTCGATAGACTGTCGATAGACTGTCGATAGACTGTCGATAGACTGTCGATAGACTGTCGATAGACTGTCGATAGACTGTCGATAGACTGTCGATAGACTGTCGATAGACTGTCGATAGACTGTCGATATACTGTCGATAGACTGTCGATATACTGTCGATAGACTGTCGATAGACTGTCGATAGACTGTCGATAGACTGTCGATAGACTGTCGATAGACTGTCGATAGACTGTCGATAGACTGTCGATAGACTGTCGATAGACTGTCGATAGACTGTCGATAGACTGTCGATAGACTGTCGATAGACTGTCGATAGACTGTCGATAGACTGTCGATAGACTGTCGATAGACTGTCGATAGACTGTCGATATACTGTCGATAGACTGTCGATAGACTGTCGATAGACTGTCGATAGACTGTCGATAGACTGTCGATATACTGTCGATAGACTGTCGATATACTGTCGATAGACTGTCGATAGACTGTCGATAGACTGTCGATAGACTGTCGATAGACTGTCGATAGACTGTCGATAGACTGTCGATAGACTGTCGATATACTGTCGATAGACTGTCGATATACTGTCGATAGACTGTCGATAGACTGTCGATAGACTGTCGATAGACTGTCGATAGACTGTCGATAGACTGTCGATAGACTGTCGATAGACTGTCGATAGACTGTCGATAGACTGTCGATATACTGTCGATAGACTGTCGATAGACTGTCGATAGACTGTCGATAGACTGTCGATAGACTGTCGATAGACTGTCGATAGACTGTCGATAGACTGTCGATAGACTGTCGATAGACTGTCGATATACTGTCGATAGACTGTCGATATACTGTCGATAGACTGTCGATAGACTGTCGATAGACTGTCGATAGACTGTCGATAGACTGTCGATAGACTGTCGATAGACTGTCGATAGACTGTCGATAGACTGTCGATAGACTGTCGATAGACTGTCGATAGACTGTCGATATACTGTCGATATACTGTCGATAGACTGTCGAGCGACTGTCAATTGATAGATGACTCACGTAGTTTTAGGAGACTCGCCTTCCTTATTAAGGGTTTCGTTGATATGTTTAGCTAGTACTTTTTCTTGATAAGTAAACATGACCTGTATGATAATGTCTTCCATTTTATCATTAATCTGCTCTACCTGGATAGGGGAATGAGTAACATGACAAATTGTTAATTGAGCGAAGGACAGGGCCCCGATTCTATTAAACCAATTGTTTTTCAATTGTTAATGAAATGCCTATTTTTTTTTACTTTTGACACTTTATCTATACCAAAACTGTCTAAAGGATTATTATTGAGGCAATTCATTAACAATTTAAAAACTATTGGTTTTTTCACTTTTTGTAGTGGTAGGACTTTTTTGCAGGGGTCCGCCTGGGGAAGTACCACACCTTTGCCAGTTATTCAACCGCCAAGCAGTAGTGTGCAAACACTACTGTGTTCCGAATTGAAGGGCAATGTTTCCAGCGAAATTACTGGGCACACAGAGATTTGACATCTTATATCTCGGGGTGACGAGCGCAGTGCTTTGAACTTGAATCCAGGGTTTTGAACTGTTGAAGTTCAAAATTCTGAGTAGCGTTGTGCTGTTATGGGCAAGCGTGAAGAAGTGAATCAGGCGAGTGACTTTGCACGTCTCGACACTCAGTATCATAAAAAAGATGCTTGCACTTTTACGCACCTGTTTGCTGAGGATGGTTAAATATTCCGGGGTCCTCCGAAATCTCTGCAGAACCATTGTGAGATTTTGCCCGTAAAGCCTAATCGCTTCGTCTTCTACGTCGTATAGACGACGCCCGCGCACCGCCTTTAAATCTAAAAAATTCTCGCAATTTAAACACTAAAAAACACACTTTAAAATCGCTAATCCTGAAGATCCTGGTAAAGATTATAAAACAAGCTATACATGTTATTGCATTGTCATCGGTCCTTGATAAGTGTGCAAAGTTTCAAATCAATCCGTCGTTTTGAAAGGGGTGAAAATCACGTTCCAAGATTCCGTTACATAGATACATACCAAGCTAATAAAAGCGTGTTAAAAACCGTCTTCAATACTAATGTACAAACTTAAACGAAATAGTAGATTGGCTAATGTATCAGTGATGACAGTTAAAACACAGATTGAAAAGTCTTCAGCAAAACTATTGCATTGTCTGTCCGTCTGTCACCAGGCTGCAACTCATGAACCGTGACAGTTAGACAGTTGAAATTTTCACAGATGATGTATTTCTGTTATCGTTATCACTGAAGTGAGATTTTTTTTCGTTTAGATTAGAAGGGCTGTCAAGGCATTTTTGTAAGAATTCCGTTGTAGCCAGTTGAACACATGCAAACGATACGTCAAAATATAACTACGTAGGAAGGACTGCAGTAATTCGTCAAGATTAGTATTATTTCAAAAGGTTATGAACGCCATTTTAATAAAGTTTAAAATTGACCTTCTCGTGGTGCAATACGGTTCAGTTCCCCTTGAATTTTGTGCAATTATTTTGGTAAATGTTGCTAGTGCAAAAAAACTGCACGATTATTGTGCGGTTTATAATACTAGTAGAGAAATATAGACCGTATCGTAAATTAACGTACCTCATTATTAAAACAGTTCTACCTTAAACTGCACGAAAAGTGGTTGGTAAAAAATTTGAGTTAAAGAGTTTTTCAACAATTTTGTTTATTTTAATTAACAAAAGTTGTGTATTAACGCATGTAATTGTGTTATACTAGTGAATTTTTATCCTTTAAATACTATTAAGGTAAGTTCGTAGGTTTGCATGAGTGTGGGCAAACAATAGGAAGTAAAAAAAAATATTTTCGGTTTTGCCCCAAAACTCCGCACAAACTTAGCTAGATAAGTTTCCATGACCTTAATAGGTCATGCTTTGACCATGATATCGATTTAGGCTATGTTTAGAGCTCGTTTTATGTGACTTTAAATAGGTAGAAAAATAAATATTATTTGATAAGGTTAAATGCAATATCCATGCGAAGCCATTGAAAATAAAATGATATTATAAAATTTAGAATGTGGTATCACAGCTAGTGATGGGACAGTTTTGTGTGCAGTTTTGATTTTATCGATAACCTGTTATTGTATACCTTATAAAATATTTTATGGTAAAACTTGCCCTAGTCGTTTAAATAAAAACTCTTATTTAACTTGCATCGTTGGTATGTCTGTCAGCTTCCTGATTCAAAATTTGTAATCCATTTTTCTAAGCACGTTTCAGTTGCACTAAGTAAATTTGATGTTTGTAAAATAATATGGTGGTACTTAACTGGCCTGATGATGGAGCCAGAAAAGTAGGCCATTTTTTTTTTATATGTGGGACATAACCAGTCACCTCTCTACTACATACTTTTACTTATTACTCCGTCGTGTTTGGACTCGTTCAATTCATTTTGATAAGGACTATTAGACCAAAAAGACAAAAACAATATTTCACATCACATCATCAGCTAATTAACGTCCACTGTTGGACAAGGCCTCCCTCATAGAGAGGGGTGTTGCCATAATCCCCACGCTTGGCAGGCGGCTTGGGGATCGCAGTACGTTCACCGTGTACTATTAGGACGCTGTTGCCCATCCTCCGGTGGTTCTGGTCGCAGTTTTAGGACATACCCGGGTCCAAAACAATATTTATTGTCTGTCTAATAATTCATAGATTTACTGACGACTTGCAGCGCCCCGTGGTTTCACCCGCTATCCTATAGGAACTGCTATTTTTTCAGGGTAAAAACTATGAGTCAATCCAGAATATAACCTACCTCCATACCAAATTTTATTTTAATCCATTCACTTATTACAGAATTCAGGGAAAACAAACATATTAATTCGCAGACTTTCTTATTTATAATAATAGTGTGATAATGTTGTTGTCTACATCTACATAATAAGACAAATGAATAATAACACAATAAAGTTTAATCTTCAAAAAATACTCCTAAAGTAGGTATTGTAGGAAATGTTGTAAGAAAAATAAAAAATTATCGATATCGATAAAATTATGGTAACCACTATTATTGTCAACGGCTTGTCAAGGGCTTATAATTAAAACACGGTGAAATCACAAAATTATCAACAATTTAGACTTTACCGGAGATAGGAAATTCCTCCTTTTTAAAAAATTAAAATCCATTCTAGCTCTACCACACGTAATTACAGCGCAAGATGGCATTGTGGATAAATCCGATGGAGCAGCATACGAATTCGAATTCAGTTAGCAACTGCGATGCGGAGTTTGACGCGTTGACGTGCATACTAATGTTCACTCGTATGCCTCGTAACAAATGTTCCATCTCTCTTCCGTTCTATACCCTTCTCTTTTCTGTGATCGTTATAACAACAAATACTAAAAAACAGAATAAAAAAATATTTAGGAAGGCTGCCATTCAACAAACGTGATTTTTTTGCTCCTTTTTGCTCGGTATCGATGATGGCTTTATTAATAAATAAGACAAGAACTACTGATTTGTACACGGTAAAAAATTGGACAAGGAGAATTACCTACGCAACAAAAGCGTTCTTTTCGTGCTGGAGAGGAGAAAAACTAAGTTGTTTTATGATTGAAATGGTGTTTTGACCATATGAATCAGGCACAGATGAATCAGGATTTTCTCTTCACATATGCATAACTCATCATACATACTGACGTCAGTATTGTCATTTTTGTACTTGAATCTATAACCCATTACACGAAATACAGATTGAAGTTGTAAAACAATAAAATAAATTTTATAAGATAGACATTGTAATCAAAATGCCACCTGAACAAAGCTCAGATGAATTAGATATTTAGCTTTGGAACTCCGGGATCCAAGCGAACCAGCTACACGTCCACCTTCTGGCTCGTCCGTTACACGACTGGCCGCGCGGCCGCGCTTCCCCCCGCGCGGGAAGTCAGACTCTCATTGTTATTAAGGTACTGACAGACGTGCTCAAAAAAAGCATGCTAATAAGCTTGCTTAAAATTAGCATGCTCTGCAAACTGTTCACATTTGCCAGAAATAAGCATGCTTGTTTTAAAGTCTGCTTGTTTTAAACGTCTGCTGCACCAGCTCCGGACCGCTTCGAATTGTTGATTTTTCTTACTTCGGCATGATACACAGATCTTAGGTTTTTAATTTTAGTTTTAATTATTTTTATTGATAAACTTGTATCATTCATGTCCTTTAATAAAGCCTCATAAGCATTATTACGTGCAATATTATTTTTATATAAAGGAGAATGTGTGTTCCATAGACATTCGTAACTTCAGACATGCTCGGATCACGCCCCCCCCCCCCCCTACCCGCGCCTCAGGTAGCATGATCGAAAATCAAACGTCGTTTGATTTTTGAGCACGCTCTAAATAAGCATGCTCATTACATTACACACGTGCTACTAATGAGCACTTGCTCAATAAAAGCATGCTTTCGTGCTAGTAATGAGCACGTCTGTCCGTACCTTTACCCGACCAAGCACGGTCAAGCGCAGCTTAAGCCACATTAATCAGAATTATATGCTGGACACTTCTTATTTGCCTATTTATAAATAAACTAAGGTAGGTATAACTAATAGGTTTTTTTTAATAAGAGGGCAATTAATTTCCTGTTGATATAAGTAATTATAATTCGTAATGATTTATCAAAGGGAAAATGCGATATCGACTATTTTCTTCTGCAAAATGGCAAGCGGACGCGTTATATGAATCAGAAGAACAAACTTCAAAGATTTTTAATTTATACTTAGACTGCAATTAATTGAAAATTATCACTTGTGTTAAAGCTAAACTATATAAAAAAATATTACACGCCGTTTTGTTAGTTAGTTTCAGACGCTGTAACGCAGTAACGCTGGATGCAGGCCGCTTCCAACAGGCCCAGAGGAAATCAATAGGGGGAGGCCTATGTCCAGCAGTGGACGTCCTATGGTTGAAATGGTTATATTTATACTTCCCTTGTTCATTTGTCCTCATAAGCCCAAGAGCGGTTAGAACTTGGTGTATTTCGAAACAACGAGTTTTTGAGAAAATTGATTTTAATGACATATAATTTTATTTATTTTCAGTTATGTGCCTGTTAAGACCAATTTATTTCAATAAATATTATGTTTAAAAACCCAATACTATTGTTTTTATGAGATAACGTCATTTCGTTTGGAATTAATAGTTTTTAAAATTTAGTAAAAAAAATAATATTTTTTAGTGTTTTTTTTTAATGTTACAATTAAGATACGGTTTTTTTGCTTAGTCCATCTGGTGCGAAATTTTGTAAGCTATCAGATGCGCGAAAAAACAGAAATCTCATTTTTTTGAGTTACCGCTCTTGGGCTTATTATTATGAGGGCAGAATAGATACACCCGGCATAAAGTGGCCCGATGTTTTGCTTCTTACCGGTGAAGACAGCAATTATAATTAGTACTATTTCCGTAAGAGGATTCCACCACATTTCAGTTCTATTCTAGAACAACTGTTTTGTTTATACAAGCGATTATTGTGAGAGAAATAAAACATTTTATTTCCTTTGATAAGAAACTGTTTCAATACGTAAAAGTTTATTTTAGTTTGGACTAGCTTCGTATGCGGTTTTACCTAGCCTATTTTTCAGGAACCGTAATTTTTTCTAAGATAAATATTACTATCCAATGTCGCTCTACGGTTTTGTTTTCGGTTCAAACTATATCGATATTGTTTTAAACTATCACGGATTACAACTTTCACAACTTTTTGAATCGTTATATCTCAAAAACGGTGGCTCGTACAAAAAAGTATTGAAACATTTTTTGTAGATAATTTTATGATCTACTATTTTTGTCTGAAGTATTTTTATGTTAAAACTTACCGTTTTGGTGAAAATCATGAAAAACTATTTTTTTGACCTTTGACCTTGAATAAAAAAAACCATACAGGGGAAACATGGGGAACTTTAAAATTTGATTTTTAATCATATTTTAAACAATCTTACTGATTTTCAGCTTGGTGGGAATTTATGTAACTTCGAATGTCTAAATTGACCGGACTAGTTGTTCACTACAGTTATATGATTATTTACGGGAACATGGTGCATGTAACTGCGTTAAAATATCGGGAGCTCCTTCCACAACCTTACCACGGTAAATATCCCGTAAATAATCGTATAACTATATCGATATTAATTAATTATCTATTTTATTATTAATTATATTTTTAATTATCTTCAACTTCAAAAATAGTAAATACGCAATTATTTTACTTGGATGACACACATCTTCTAAACCACTGGACGGATTTAAATGCGATTTTCACGAATATGCTTAGCTATGACCAGATTGAAGTAAATGCTATCATGCTATGTTATTTTTTCATCTTCGACCACATCGTCGCTTACCAACAGGCGAGTTGGTGGTTAAACGCGCCGGACATATTCGCGAAAAAAATAAAATAATATAAAAATAAATCCCTTGCGTTTTTTTTGGGTCGTCTGTCCATCTTGTAGGTGGACGTCCTACGCTGCGCTTACCGGTCTGTGGTCTCCATTCGAGAACATATAGGTAGGTATTTTTAGACAAAATAAAGTTTAGTTACTCTTATAAATGTTTATTTTTCTTCGTAAATACCCTTTTTCCCTACAAACGGTATAGACGTTCGTCCAAAAGACTTAAAGCCTAGTACGCCCTGGTTTTCGTGAATTCTCGGCCTAGGGTTGTAATAATCAGATATTTTTGGCTTGAATGGTTTCTTGTTTGCAACCCCACTACCACCGCCACTGTTAGCGACAGCTCTGTCCCATTCGATGGTAGTCCTCTTTGTCTCTTCTCTTTTAAACTCTGCCTTTTCCCTGTAGTCATTTTTAAGATCTCTTTCAAAACTTGAAATCCCTTTAGTTGCTTTTTTTGGTCGGTTCCAGCTATCATCATTATTAGGTTTATCCCAGTCATTGCTTTTCTTAGGCTTGTCCCATTCTTCATTTTTCTTAGACTTATCCCATTCGTCATTCTTCTTAGGTTTATCCCATTCGTCATTCTTCTTAGGTGTGTCCCATTCCTCGTTTTTCTTAGCCCTGTCCCATTCATCGTTTTTCTTAGGCTTATCCCAGTCGTTATTTTTCTTAGATCTGTTCCAGTCGTCAGTTTTTTTAGGTTCATCCCAGCTGTTTTTGACGCGTTTGTGTGAATCAGCTTGCTCCATTGATTTCGATTTCCAGTTGTCCCAGCTATTTTCTTTTTTTGGTTTGTCCCAGTCCATTTTTTTGTCCCGATCATTCGATTTCTCATTTTTTTGTTTAGACGCTTTGCTGTTCCAACTACCGTAATCATCGTTTTTTTCTTGCTTGTGATTGTCATAACCGTCTTTTTTTTCATCGTTATTTTTGTAATTATCATTTTTGTATTCATCATTGTACGTGTGTTTTTTATATGTGTCACTGTTTTTATCTTCTTTATTGTTCCATTTGTAGGCGTTTTTAGTGATATCATCCCAAACATCTTTCTTTGCGGGTTCATCGTTATAGTTATTCTTATTTCTGTTTTGTTTGTTTGTGTCACTGTGTCGTGGTTTATTGTTGTAATCATCATGTTTGTTTTCTTTGAAGGAAACGATTATTTTTTCTGCGCCCTTTTCTTCTTCTCTGGCATGTTTCTTGTATCTTTCCTCACCCATATCGTCGCCGTTTCGTAGCGCGAATTTCGGATTCTCGTGGAAGAATGCTTGGTCCGATGGTTCTGTATTAACAGTACACTTATTAATCATACTCTGATCTTGGTGGGAGATCGTTTGAACTACCAATGGGCCGGCGTGACCACAGAAAAGAAACCAAACCAAAGAACAACAAATTTCTTGCAAAAATGCCTTGACAGTCGTTCTAATTTAAACAAAAAAAACGTTTCTGTGGTCGTGACCAATGGATACTTAAAGCGATCTCCAATTAATCACTTAGTTTTAAGTAACAGAGGTTTTAGATTTTAATTGGACAAGTTGGTTTTTCTAAGTACCTATGTCGATAATTTGCGTGTCACCAATCCGATCTTCATGAAATTTTGTAACGTACCTAGTAGTTAATTTCAATTTTAACATTCAAATATGTGTAAAATGAGTCGAGGGGTTCGAAATTTATAAATAAATATCTGGGACATTATTGCACACTCGGTCATCTGACCCTAAACTAAGCAAAGCTTGTAATATGGCTGCCAGAGACTGATATACGTACATATATATTTTTAAATACATGCATAAATAGATATTAACACCCAGACATAGAACAAACACAAATGTTCATCACACAAATGTTTGTCCTAGATGGGAACCGAACCCACGCCCCCAAGCACAGAAGTTAGGTTCACTACCAACTGAGCCACCGGGGCTGTCAAATAGATATATAGATAAACTCTTTAATTGTTCACACCACAAGTTACATATCACACGATAAAAAGTTTCTGAATGCGCTGAGGGGGACTTTAGGGAAAGGGTATCCTTTGACCTAAGAGGTTGAATATGATAGGAGTGCCAGAAAGTAAAGCGTTCTTTCAAGTAGTTCGGGGTGGAGGTATAGTGATGTTGGCACTATTTATATAGAAGGAGAGGTTTAAGCTACCGACAATGGAAGAAAATAGCTGAGTCCGAAAGAAATTATAAATTTAATGCAAAGGCAAACCTTAGACAAATCTTAGAAAAAAACGAATGACAATTCTATTTGAAAATCGGTGTTCTTTTATTTTTTTCTTTTCGCGCCCTAGCGCCACACGGCCTGGAAAATTGGAATGAAATTCACGAAGGTTGGCGCAAGGAGTACGAGTACGCCACAGAGGGATTGAAAAGGATATTATAGAGATGAGATAGTAAGTGAATAAAATAATGAGTAGTGATAGTAAATAGTGGTGTAACTAAAGTTACTTACTGCCCAGTCGAAATACAGCGTTGCGTCTGATAAAGCTCTCAGCATTTCGATCGTACTCCAAAGAATCGTCGTCACTTGAACTTGACGATGTAGACATGCTGAAACAATGTTTTTTTTTTTTATTTTTTTTATTTATCTCAGTGTATAAAATACTAGCCGTCCGCCCCGGCTTCGCACGAGTGTAAGCTCGGCCTTCGGCCTCGCTACAAAATATAATATAGCCTATGTCACCCGGGGATAGTGTAGCTTCCCAACAGTGAAAGAATTTTTCAAATCGGTTCAGTTGTTTCGGAGCCTATTCATTACAAACATACAAAAATAGGTACAAATCTTTCCTCTTTATAATATTAGTGTAGACATGCTATGTACATACAACTCTGCCAAACTGCGTACCAGTTTGTAGGCAGATATCTACTCTCATTACAACATTGCAGTATTGAGTAGTTTTTTTTTTAAATATTATTTTTAAGGCAAGTGCCTTTACTAATTGAACAAAATACATGCTAACACTAACACTACAGAAACAGGTCATCATTGGAACACTAGGAATGGACAGTGCCAAGAGCCCGCAACAAAAGAAAGAATCCGAGCAACAATTCAACACCAAAATTGAATTCAGAAAAATCGAATTACAAAAGTCACTGTTGGACAGAACAAATATCAACTACTAAAATTTCTCTGCTAAGTCATTCTATCCAACAGCAACTTCCTCAATGCAACCTTATATCCAATTCTGGCCCTAAACTGTCCCTCGAACTCCGCTGGCAGATCATTGCACAGTCTTGGCACTATCCACCTTCTAGTACGCGTCTCATAATAATTCCTGTTTCCATAGTGCACTTTCAGTTTTTTTTCGGTTTCATTAAATACTTAAGTTAAATACTTACAAGGGCCCTGGAATCAATAAATTATTATACGAGTACGGTCTCTCCAAAAAATGCGTAATGTTTATGCAAGTTTTAGGAAAATTTGTGGCAATAGCCAATTATTCATGGCAGTTTAGTTTTTTGAAGGTTTGTTCAACTGTCACCCATCCAAGTAGATACCGCTCGCATCAGACGTTGCAGCATGAACAAATATATGTCATAAAATACTCTTATACTTTAGAGTGCGTACTATAATCATACCAAGTTTGACGCTTGTACGTATTACCGTTTTTACATTAGAGCAAAAACAAAAATACGGTTTAAAAAAACGTTTGTTCTATGTTAACCACCACCCCCCTTTGTTTTAACCTTTTTGACTTTGTTAATATTTCTTAGTTATTCCTCTGTAACATTATATATTCTGTGAAAATTTCAACTAGCTATCTATTACGGTTCAAAAGATACAGTCGGTAAAAGGTTGGTTTAGTAGTGGTAGGACTCTTTTGTAGGGGTCCGCCTGGGGAAGTACCACACCTTTGCCAGTTATTCAACCAAGTAGTAGTGTGCAAACACTGCTGTGTTCCGGATTGAAGGGCAATGTTTCCAGCGAAATTACAGGGCACACAGGGATTTGACATCTTATATCTCGGGTTGACGAGTGCAGTGCATTGCCATCCAGGGTTTTGAACTGTTGAAGTTCAAAATTCTGAGTGGGGTTGAGCTGTTATGGGCAAGCGTGAAGAGCTATCAGGCGATGACTTTGCTCGTCTCGTCACAACAACAACAGTTACATAAAAAAATATAATTGTAACAATACGTAATAGGTACTTGAGCGGGGCCCAAACTCAAAAATACTGACTGTCGTTTCCTGAGGTTCTTTCGATACTGCTCGAGGACTTCTGGATTCTTGATGAGATGGACTCTGACTTCGTAGTCTCTGTTGGTCGGGGTGGCTATTTGTGCTTCGTTGGCGATGAAATTCTTCTTCAGCAGGCTCATTATTTCTTTGCTGCTTGATTTCAGAACGCCATTATATCTTAAGTCGAAGTAGCTCAAGTCTAGAGCTGAAATAGGCATGATGACTAATATTTTTTATTAAATCTTAAAAAAGCTTGATGATCAATCAATAGCCTATCAACGAAAACAAAATTTAAATTAGTTCAAAAATAAATAAGTTACAAGTATCTTAATTTCATGCTAGATAGAGAGCGCACTATACTGAGCTATGACGTCACGCCTCAGACGCGGCATACAAATGCTATACTAACACACGCTTCGTGAGAAAGGGATGGAGCATCCCCTCTCTATCCCCATCTAAAACTTTAAACGCTCATATCTCAGAGATTAATCAGCCAATTCAATTTATTTTTTCAGTATGTGTAATGTATTTAGTTATATTCATCGCTAAGCCTGATATTTGTAATAGATTAAACAGGCCACATGCCTATTAAGCACTTGATTCTCTTAACACATTACAACACAGACTATTTATAACTAGTGCTGTCGGCCGCGACTTCGTACGCGTAGATTTTCATATACAATTTCAACCCTTTTTTCCTCCGTTAATCCAGCCCTTGCGCAAAATAACATAGCCTATACTTCAATCTGGTCATAGCTAAGCATTTTCGTAATAACCGCATTTAAATCCGTCCAGTGGTTTAGGAGATGTGCGTGGATAAACAAACAGACACAAATTCTAAAAAGTGTCTTAACTTGTTCAGCTGCTTTTTTAAAGACGTCTTGTCTGTTTTATTTTTGATATTTCGCAATTACAGATTTTTTAATCTCTACTTTTTTATTATAATACTAGATTTTTTGCCCGCGACTTCGTACGCGTAGATTTTCATAAAAACCTTCAATCCTTTTTTCTTTTCTTAATCCGGCCCTTGCGCAAAATAACATAGCATATACTTCAATCTGGTCGTAGTTAAGCATATTCGTGAAAACAGCATTTAAATCCGTCTGCATATTCTTCCAGGGGTTTAGGAGATGTGCGTAAACAAACAAACAAAAATTCTAAAAACTGCTTTAACATGTTCAGCTGCTTATTTTATGTCGCCCTGTGTGAAGTATTGATAGAAGCATAAAAGTAAAAACACCGTCAACAGTTTTCAAATCAAAAAGATAATGGGACCACAGTGCAGAGCATGTTTTGAAGTATTCTTTTTGTCTAAACCATAAAAAGTATATAATGTCATGTCGGGATGATACATCTCTGAAATTTGACTGTCCAGCTTCGCTCGTTCGAATTTTTCTATGACCATCCAATTTCTGAACTATGAATACGACCACAAGTATATGTCTTTGGCCACGGAACCCTGACATATGCTTGTGTTGACACGCTCTTGGCTAGTTATTTCTTATTTCGCGTGCATTTGTATGTATACCTTGATTAAAAAGCCATGAAATGGAACTACTCTATTTATCTGTTAAAATATCACAGAAAAATTCATTCTTTATTCTTATTGCAAATATACACTTTCTTCTTCTAGAAGCTCAGTTTATATACCCTGCATAAAGGGTGCAATCCCCAAACCGCCTGCCAAGCGTGGGGATTATGGCAACACCCCTCTCTATGAGGGAGGCCTTGTCTAACAGTGGACGTTAATTGGCTGATGATGTGAAAGGGTGCAGCAATGACTTATGTAGTGGCTGGTAACAAAACCACACCACAGACAGAAGTAATTATACCAAAAAAAACATACTTAGTGTGATAGGTTACTTAATTATATATGAGATCATACAAAACTTAGGTATGGCGCTACTTTCTTAACTATAGATATAAATAGATAGATAGATGTATAGTATAGATAGAAAAAAGCATAATAAATTGTATGAAAACCCATTGTGCCGCATTTCTTGTAATTCTTTTATCATCTGCCAGTGCAAATTCCTAGCAAAATAGGTCCAGCTGTTTTGGAGTCTATAGGGAACATACATTGTTAAATACCCATCGCCCTTAAAATATATAAAAACTAACAACAAACTGTTGCTCGCGACTTCGTGCTCGTAAATTTTCATAAAAACTTTTGATCCCCCTTTTGCACTTCGTTCCTTTCGCAAAAGAATTTCTTAGTAGAGTACACACAGAAAAGAGAAGTAAATACACTGAAAAAAATCAAACGAGACTTTTTACTGTTTTTGCCCAGTAAAATTTTATTCGGTTAAAGAAACTGATTTTTATGTAAAAGTAATTGATTACTGACAGTTCGTCGAAATGGGCAAAAACAGTAAGAAGCTAATGAGTTGTTTCAATTGTTTGTACATTAATGTTTACTGAAACAAACAGTTTTTTTTAAGTATTGCCGTTTTTAGAGCTTTACTGATATTGTAGCAGTTATTTTTACTTCTTCAAAACAGTTTTTTTAGCAAACAATTAGGAGCTAATCAGTTATTTCAATTGTTTGAACATTAAAGTTTATTGAAACAAGCAGTTTATTTTAAGTTTTGCCATGTTCAGAATTTTACTGATATCGTAGCAGTTATTTTTACTGCTTCAAAACAGTTTTTTTAGAATATAGTCAGGAGCTAAACAGCTATTTTAATTGTTTGAAAATTTAAGGTTTACTGAAACAAACAGTTATTATTAAGTATTGCCATATTCAGAGCTTTACTGATATTGTAGCAGTTATTTTTACTGCTTCATAACAGTGTTTTTTGTCGTAAAGTTAAGAGCTAAACAGTTATTTCAATTGTTTGAACATTAATGTTTATTGAAACAAGCAGTTTCTTTTAGGTATTGCCGTTTTCAGAGCTTTACTGAAATTGTAGCAGTTATTTTTATTGCTACAGAAAAGTCTTTTTAGCGTACAGTTAGGAGCTAAACAGTTATTTCAATTGTTTGAACATTAAAGATTATTGAAACAAATGGTTCTTTTTCAGTTTTGCCGTTTTCAGAGCTTTACTGATATTGTAAAAGTTATTTTTACTGCTTCAGAACAGTATTTTTAGCGTACAGTTGAGCTAAACAGTTATTTTAATTGTTGAACATGTACATTTATTAAAACTAGCAGTTTCTTTTAAGTTTTGCCAAGTTCAGAACTTTACTGATATTGTGGCAGTTATTTTTACTGGTTCAGAACAGTTTTATTGGCGTACAGCTAGGAGCTAAACAGTTATTTCAATTGTTTGAACATTAAAGTTTACTGAAAATATAAGTATCTTGCCATGTTCAAAGCTTGACTGATATTTTCAGTTATTTTTACTGCTTCAGAATAGTTTTTTTAGTGTACAGTTAGGATCTAAACAGTTATTTCAATTGTTAGAACATCAATGTTTATTGAAACAAGCGGTTTCTTTTAAGTTTTGTCATGTTCAGAACTTTACTGTTACTTTCAGTTATTTTTACTACTTCAGAATAGTTTTTTTAGTGTACAGTTAGGATCTAAACAGTTAACTGAACTGAAATATCTTACAAAACTACAGGAATGGAACTATCCTTCGGAGCACTTGGCCGTTTTTTTAGACAAGCCCGGGTCGAAGTTACAAAGACACTTTCACTACTTACTCTACTTACCTATTCAATTTTTTACAAAGGTTTTCATCGAATAAACTGATGGAATAAAAAAATATACTTAGTACCTACCTACATAATAATTGGGCCAAGACCAAAGTTACCAAGATTTAGGCATTCTATAAGGGATGCCATCTTTAAAATTCGACAACCAGGACAAGACGGGACCCCGGATTTTAGAGCACAGAACCCGGACATGTTTTTTAACTTGACAGGTTTTTAAAACTTTTTACTTTAACCTTTTTATCCATTTTTGGACCTTAAAATTAAATTTAGTCATCTTTTATCATCATTGTTAATTTAGGTACCTAACAAAACAAATTTTTAAACCCGTACTACAAATGAAGCTCTGGTATTTCGAATCACTGAAGGCCATCTTATTGGCGTAGGCCAACGATCGATTGGGTTGGGCAAGGGTACAAATTGAATGTTTGTTTAAAAATAAAACCGACGCTTTTCGCGTTTAGATTTTCCTATTATAAGCAAACTACTAAGAAACGTCCGACAACTAACGGTGTTCGGCAAACTGGAATGTTCACCCTATGTTATGCATGTTTATGAGAGTATCTACTTACTAGTAGATACACTCAGGGTTCCTTGTTTTGCTAAACGTAATCCTAAAAAATCAAAGTAGGTACCTATGTTATCATACATTTCAAAAGTATCATGACCAATATATTATTATTCGTATTTATAAAAAACAAACAAAAACATAAACACAAGAACATAATAACACATATAAACATAAAAACATTTGTACCCGTGTGAAGCCGGGGCGGGTCACTAGTTGAATATAAATTGAATAAGTGATCTGCATGACAAGTTGGGTCTTTGGGGACCGGGAACTCATCTTATTTTCCAAAACTTATCAGAGCGCCTGGTTGACGCGACGCGTGACCAAAATGCTGGTGTTTATTTGGCGCAACGCATAAGCATTGCCATTCAGCGTGGTAATGCCGCCAGCATGATGGGTACCAACTGCAAACTGCCAACTGGTAGTGGGCTTGAAAATTTAGATTATCTTTAGACCTTTAATGGTCTTTAGGTAGTCCCACTGTTCTTTTTGTGTACTAGGCTAAATAGTTTAGGTAGTTGTAGTTTGTGCGTATTTTATTTAGTTAATAAAGGCACTAGCCCGTAAAAAAAATGCCAAGTTTCATCAAGATTGGTTGAAAAATATGACTTCTACGCGAGTACCAACATACCTACCTACCTACCTGCGCGATAATGTCGCTGGCGGCAGTGTAAATGAATGATCATAGCTCGGCATCCAGAGATGCTATTGGTTCGTAGGTTTGAGTATTTAATAATTAAATCTTTTAAATACTGCCGTTAACGTGTAAATAAATTGTATCACTATTTATAAGGAAATAATGTCTGTAAAGGCTGAGTACTGGTTCAGGGCTGACCACTGGGTGTTTTACCCTACCTTGGTAGTACAAATACAGACAAATGGAAGAAAATTTTGCTAATTATTGATGCAGGCAGAAACGCTTCGCTCATTATGAGTAGGTACATAAACAAACCTAGGTAAGTATTTATTTGTCCCTAAGTACCTATAATTATTATATGACTGTGTTGAGTTTACACAAGTAGGTACCTGTCTTGGTTATTTAAATGTCTAAAATATTTTGATTTAATTACGAATCATTTAAAATAACTGTCTAACTAGTGTAAGAGGTGAAGGCGGTGGAGAGCGGGGTGGCGGCGGCACCCCGCGGTGCAAGCAAGCAAGCAAGATCAATCGGGTGCGGTCCGGCGCATGAGTCAGTTGTTTAGTTTTTCATCTTCTTCACGTTTCATTCGCTCGCATAGGACGCGGACGGCCCTATGCGATACCCTGTGGTGTGTTCCCTACCCTGTGTTACTAGTAAAATAAAATTTAAATCTATGGACAACTTAATAAAAGAATGGGAGTTTGATAAATACCTCGATAAATTTATTGGTAAGTAACTAGTACCTATCTACCTACAATTCTATTATTCTACAGTACGTATTAAACCTTAGTGGTGTTAGCAGCGTAGGTACTTACCTACGTGTCAAATTGAAATTTTATGTTTCAGAGATGACTTGTCAGAGTCCATTCAAGTCTAGAGTCTAATTAATGGTAATAACCTCACTTTATTGAATGCTGTGTGTTACCTTTTTCGTGCTTTTTGTTTTCTTTTTGGTTACATTGTGTATTGTCTATGCCACATCGACACCAATGTGTCGATGTATTTCGATGAAGCATCGAAAATGAAAGGAAAAATTTACCAAACATGAATCGTCTAAATCCGCCTTTATGCCTAGGTTAGAATGGGCTGGATAGTTCACACTTGTACAAACCTACATGCACTCGAAAATTATAACCTCTGACGCAGCTGTTTCACAACTAGATCTTAACTAATACCCCGTTTACAAGGTGCGAGCTACTGTCTAAACAGTTGATTTGTATATTAATATATAATTATAGCTATCATGATAGTTAATAGCTTGACTGGCATGAGATGTTTATAATGGTGACAGGACAGTAGATTGTCGAGTGCATGTGAAAGATGCGAGTAATGTGCTGTGTTGTCTAGACTAGACAGTCGCAGAGCTCGCACCTCGTAAACAGAGCATAAGTACAAACCTACCTAAATAGTCTGGGTACATTGCAAAAGTTTTTAGTTATTCAATTTCAATTTCTTTATTTTCGGTTAGTTCTCAGAATTTCTTCATTTCGTAAAGCCAGCCAATAACAACCTTATAAGTACTTACCTATTACGTGTGCAAAATAATAATAAATGTAGTTAGCTAATTGAAATATAAATTCATTAGCTGGTCTTTTTTATTTCTGTAAGAAATTAACATCTAGGTATACACAGTATACACCCATAAAATGACGTGAAACGAATATCATATCTTTTTAAGATCGCCGTTCTTGTTGCATGACTGGTAAAATCTAAATGGCATAATAATAAATTTTACAAATGAAAATCTGTGTTGAGATTGCTGTCTGTAAGCAAGACTATAATTTAATTATAAATCTTTATTATTTCAGAACATGAAATTGACTTAGAATCGCTGCCTTTGCTTGATGATGAGCAAATCCGGTTGCTGATTCCAGCCATTGGCCCACAAGCCAAATTTAAAAAAGCGCTTGAGCGGTGGAAGGTTCCATACGAAATCCTCAAGTAAGTGACTAAGTTTATTGAACACACAATTTATGTAAACACAGAGACCCTTGATTGCACGCCTTGGAATCGAAATTATGTGAACATATGATTTTTTACAGGTTAGTGACGGCCTTGATAACCTTGTGGAATTGTACGGAGGGAGTATTGGTGGACTTACGAATTCACCAATAAATTCGACTTTATCGTCACCGAGCACCACATATTCGTGCCAATCTAGTTCCCTGTGTCACGATGTAAGTTATCTATCAGTTAAAATGATTAAACTCAAACATCCTCCCATACATCCAATACTAACAATCTTCCCTTTTTCAGAATCTCATCAAGCTGCTCGAAAAAACTCCCGATGGCCTGCAGCTTCTTAAAGAAAGGTTGCAGCCGTTGGGAGAACAAAATCGCAAGATTTTAGTACGGGAAATAGCGACAAACATACTGCGGGAAAATCCTAAAGCCCCCGTAACATCTGAAACATATATGTTTTGGGTAGAAGAAATAAGTAAGTTTAAATTACTTAATTAACAAGCACACAATATGTGAAATATTATGAATATCCAGCGGATCTACACTCAGAGTGTTTTTAACAGCCCGAAACACAATAATGTCTCCTTCTAAAAAAATATTAGTTACATTGCGTTCCCCCATATAATCACCAAAAATAGCTTTGGATTTTAGGATTTTTCATTTTTCTACTGGTAAAACTCGTTTAAAATACGTAATAATTATACTGGGTTATTCAGTAAGGGTGTTCTAAGCCGAAAAAGGGTCATTGTACTCATCAATATGCACAACTTTTACTATGGGACCAAGCCTGAAAACGAGAAAAAATAATCTGCTATTTCATAATCACATTTAGTCGGAGGTCGACGAACTTTTTATATGGAACAGCAGATTTTTTTTCTTGATTTCAGGGTTGGTCCTATTCGGCTTAGAACACCCTTCCTGAATAACTCAGTATAAACGTCGTCGTTTGCACTATCGCTTACAATAATTAAGTAGTACTTAATACGTAGATATTTTAATTGTCTTGCAGCGTATAGTATAATAACTTATGTAAGTTTAGTTTTTAATGGTTTAATTTATATTAGAATATATTATCCAATCGGGTTTTGCTATTACTAAAGCTTTTTTTTTTTTTTTATTGATGATGATTATTTGATTCATGTTAAATTTTATTTTATCACGTCTTACTCACAATCGTGACTTAAGCCACGCTTATGTTAAGTCGTGTTTTTGAGTGAGACGGTACTAGTTTAGCTTTTACTTGAGTTCTCTCACAATTTAGATCTGTTACAATGAGTATAGTCCCTGGTCAAAGTCATAGAAGTATCACTATCGCGAAGTCACTGAAATTAGTACCTACCTTTACTGATGTAAGTAGGTAGTAAGTTTATGTGCATGCATGTGTAACCAACTTTTTGGTCAGAAGGCATTTTATATTTTAAGCACACTTGTGAGCATAGTTATTATATGGTCATAATTTACGTTTAAATAAATGCTATATGTAATTTAATAAATTGAAATGTACCTTAATATATAGGTAGTAAATGTGTATAATTTTTGTTAGAAGGCATTATGTCTTTTAAGCAGTTAATGGTCATTATTTACTTTCAAATTTGTATTGTAATAGGTTGAAGTGTACCTACCTTATAAGCGAAGTGTAAGCGAATCGATCTCGAAGCTGAAAGGGGGTTATTGTACTAATCATTATTTATAAACAACATTTACTATGGGACCATACCTGAAGTCGAGAAAAAAAATCTGCTTTTCCAAAAGTTCGTCGACTCCCAACAAAATGTATGAAATAGCATATTTTTTTCTCGATTTCAGGCTTGGTTCAATTTGAATTTCCCGCCAATGTTAGGCTTTAAGCAGTTATTTTCAATAAAAATAAGTGATAATAATTCTTTGAAGTTTTTCATTTATTACCGAAATTCAATACTTCTTCTGAACCTACTTTTACTTTTTTTTAAAAATTCCTTAGGTATTTTGAATGACGATGTAAATTTTATTAGGAACTTTTCTTTTATTGTTTGTCAATACAATAAATACCATACATAAGTACAATTATAACAGTTAATGTGTTTACTCCATAGCGCCCGTTCTGTGATTTATTAACGCCGTGCAAGCTAGTATCAGCTGCCGCCATATCACGCTGGGAAGTCCGCGGTCGCCGACGCTGCGCGACCGCGGACTTCACGGTGCGCTATGGATATCGCTGCACGTAACTTGCTTGGCGTGAAGTAATCACATTATGTACGACAGCAGGTACGGCTGTTATCTTATGGGACCAGTATATTGTAATGTTAACCATTACGATATACGGTAATTACTACTGTATAATCGTAATGTTACAATATTACGATATACAGTAGTAGTTACTGTATATCGTAATGTTACAACATTAAGATATACAGTAGTAGTTACTGTGTAGTAGTAATTACTGTTTGCATTACTGTGATGTAACAGTACCTGTCACTGTAAATGAACAGTTCCGAATAAATTTCGCTTACAGTACTTACAACTTAGCTTCTACAGTACCCGTACCTGTGACAATACGTTATAGAAACTGAGACTCACAGTACTTGGTAATGCGCTGTCACTGTATGTTACTGTGGAAATATGTACCTAAACCTAATAGGCACAGTTTTTATGAATGGTTCCACAGTTGCTAGAACTGGTAAACACGATATATCCTAGTGTGCCCACATTTCCTAGTACCGAACCTCACAGTATCTTTTAAAGTATTCTCATAGTATCTGATATCTTACTTTCAGTATTTGTTACTGTTTTCTCACGGTAACCTGCATTGTACCTCCACTGTATCTATAACTGAGATTTAACAGTTGCTGTTAATGTGTACTGACAATTATAATAACTAATATCCCAAGGTACTGCCAGCTGAATCTCACAGTAACTTATATCGTCTACACACAGTTGCTATAAAACATTTTCACAGTTAAGATAACTGGACAGCAAGGTATATATTAATGAGCACTCAAAGTTTATCTTACTGTGAATTTACATACCTGTTACTGTGAGGAAACTGTTACTATTAATGTGTTTTTACAATGGCCAGAACTGGTGAATAACAGTACGTTCTACTGAACCACACAATAACTGCTAATGTGCTACAAACATTACCCGCTACTGTTGCTTACAATACTCTAAACTGTTCTCCCATAGTTATTATTATTTTGATCCCACAGTACCTATTAATGTTGTCCCATGTAGTACGTACTGTGTAGACACGGTAAAATCAACTGCATTCTTAAAGTTTTCACACTGTAACAGGTACTATCATAATTCAGTTAAACTTACTAATTAAAAACTTACTGTCCCCTTAACTGACTTTTTTAACTGTCTACCCTTACTGTTTTCCCATACTGTCTTACTCACTGTTTTCCTTTACTGTCTATCTTAACTGTTTTCCTTTACCGTCTTACTTACTGTTTTTTTTACTGTCTATGCTAACTGTTTTTTTTTACTGTCTTACTTACTGTTTTCCTTTACTGTCTATCCAAACTGTTTTCCCTTACTGTCTCACAAACAGTAAGAATAGTCAACCTGAAAACAGTTGCAGGTACACGGTAAAATCTACTGTTATAACTCAACTGTTTTTTTTCGGTTACTTGAACCTGTTTGGACAATAGGCTCCATTTTTACTGACCAAAGCAATGTGTATTACCGAAAAAGCAATTAGCTTTACTTATTTTTTTTTTCAGTGTAGAATGAAATTGAGAAGGAAACTCTGTGGCAAGGTATTGTGACAGATACTTGATTGAACATTCTTATTTATGTCAACGCGTCGAACTCCGCGTCACAGTTGCTATGGGTTTATATGGGTACAAGCAAGAATGATGGTGGTACAAGTCATCGGCTACAACAAATTTCTTACAAAAATGCCTTGACTGCCGTTCTAATTTGAACAAACAAAAATATTTTCGGTGGACGTACACATCCCAATACCTGCCAAATTTCAGCTTCGTAATATTGCTCGCAACTTCGCTCGATTTTTATTTTCAACCCCCTTTTCTCCCTTAATTCAGTCGTTTCGTAGAAGCTTGTTAAAATAGAATAGTTATTCAACTTACGATCTGCAGCAGCTCCGTATGATTTTGTGACTTTTCTTTCGCCATTTCCGTTGTCAACATTTTCTCCAGCATCATTATCAGCCTCGATAACGTGGTGTATTAGTCTTGCTAACTCTCCTTTGTCGAACGCAGCGCGCTCTAGCTTCGGACTGACAGCTGTGGTCGCAGAATTACTCGTTTCAGCCGCATTTTTGTTTAGTAATAACACTGTAAAAATTGAGTCATGCTTTTTCGTGCGCGCAGCCGGCGTTCACCGGCGCGCAGACTATCACTATCATCATCATCACTACATAGTATAAAACAAAGTCGCTTCCCTCTGCCTGTCCCTATATATGCTTAGATCTTTAAAACTACGCAACGGATTTTGATGCGGTTTTTTTTAATAGATAGAATGATTCAAGAGAATGGTTTATATGTATAACAAATGCATAATATAGTAGAGAAACACTGATAATTTTAGAGGTTTCTAATGTGATGTCGCAAATAAACTAATTTTTTGCGCTTACATTGCAAACGCTGGCTGAACCCTACGAGATACATCAAAATAATGTAGCACATTATTGTACATCTTAAAAAGGTCTATAAAAAAATTCACAATCGTATATATCTATCTGTTAGGTATAACCCACAATAACCATTTTTTATCCTTGACTTTTTACTAGAAATAATGGCTTATTTTGAAGTGATTTTAAGCAATACAGCATAAATCTTTATCCAAATTAGTACCTTAAATATATTGTGCATTTAATATAGATCAATGTGGCCCTTTACAGCATCTAATTTAAATGAATATTTTCGAAGATATTACAGATTTAAAATGCAGGGACATAGGTTGCGGTGGTACCGGCCGGGGGCGTTGTATATTAAGACATTCTGTAGTATATGATAGTATCAGCATTGCACCCGTGCCAAGGCAGATCGCTAGTTGATTTAAAAGACGTTATCACGTCAAAATATATACGTAAAAATTGTTATTAGAACAAGTAACGTACCTAGCACTGCGGCGCCATATAAAAACATTATATTACAATGGTTAAATATTGTTCTTTATAATCAGAGAGCGTGCCGGTACCACGGAATTGGATTGCAATCCGTGTCTAAACAAAACTAATCAGGATTCAGTAAGCAGGTATGATTTTGTTCAAAGAACTTGTTTTTGATAAAATTTCACTAGATGGGCGAGGCGGTTTCAAACGTTTTTAACCAACTTCCAAAAAGGAGGCTTAAACTGCGAGAATTATTACCCTAGTTACAGTTTTTCACCCCATTTACTAAAGTGACAAATAATAAGTTGCCGTTGGCGACATGTCACGTGCCATCTTTTATTTTAGCCGATATCCAAAATATAGAGGACAATTCAACTGTTTTTTAAAAATTAATTTTTGTTACCTCAGAACTTTCGACTGGGTGAACCGATTTTGATGATTCTTGTTTTATTTGAGGCGCGTTTAGCACTTTTTGGGTGAACAAAAAAACATGGAACTCTGGTCATCGTCACGCTGTACTACAGAATACATAATACACAATGCTGTGCCATATGCATAAATAAATTATGTCTATGTCTATGTCTATGTCTGTCTATGTCTATGTCTATGTCTATGTCTATGTCTATGTCTATGTCTATGTCTATGTCTATGTCTATGTCTATGTCTATGTCTATGTCTATGTCTATGTCTATGTATATGCCTGTGCCTGTGCCTGTGCCTGTGCCTGTGCCTGTGTCTGTGTCTGTGTCAGTGTCAGTGTCTGTGTCTGTGTCTGTGTCTGTGTCTGTGTCTGTGTCTGTGTCTGTGTCTGTGTCTGTGTCTGTGTCTGTGTCTGTGTCTGTGTCTGTGTCTGTGTCTGTGTCTGTGTCTGTGTCTGTGTCTGTGTCTGTGTCTGTGTCTGTGTCTGTGTCTGTGTCTGTGTCTGTGTCTGTGTCTGTGTCTGTGTCTGTGTCTGTGTCTGTGTCTGTGTCTGTGTCTGTGTCTGTGTCTGTGTCTGTGTCTGTGTCTGTGTCTGTGTCTGTGTCTGTGTCTGTGTCTGTGTCTGTGTCTGTGTCTGTGTCTGTGTCTGTGTCTGTGTCTGTGTCTGTGTCTGTGTCTGTGTCTGTGTCTGTGTCTGTGTCTGTGTCTGTGTCTGTGTCTGTGTCTGTGTCTGTGTCTGTGTCTGTGTCTGTGTCTGTGTCTGTGTCTGTGTCTGTGTCTGTGTCTGTGTCTGTGTCTGTGTCTGTGTCTGTGTCTGTGTCTGTGTCTGTGTCTGTGTCTGTGTCTATGTCTACGTCTACGTCTATGTCTATTTCTACGTCTACGTCTATGTCTATGTTTACGCCTACGTCTCCGCCTACACCTACGCCTCCGCCTCCGCCTACGCCTACGCCTACGCCTACGTCTACGTCTACGTCTACGTCTACGTCTACGTCTACGTCTACGTCTACGTCTACGTCTACGTCTATGTCTATGTCTATGTCTATGTCTATGTCTATGTCTATGTCTATGTATATGTCTATGTCTATGTCTATGTCTGTCTATGTCTATGTCTATGTCTATGTCTATGTCTATGTCTATGTCTATGTCTATGTCTATGTCTATGTCTATGTCTATGTCTATGTCTATGTCTATGTCTATGTCTATGTCTATGTCTATGTCTATGTCTATGTCTATGTCTATGTCTATGTCTATGTCTATGTCTATGTCTATGTCTATGTCTATGTCTATGTCTATGTCTATGTCTATGTCTATGTCTATGTCTATGTCTATGTCTATGTCTATGTCTATGTCTATGTCTATGTCTATGTCTATGTCTATGTCTATGTCTATGTCTATGTCTACGTCTATGTCTACGTCTACGTCTACGTCTACGTCTATGTATATGTCTATGTCTATGCCTATGCCTATGTATATGTCTATGTCTATGTCTATGTCTATGTCTATGTCTATGTCTATGTCTATGTCTATGTCTATGTCTATGTCTATGTCTATGTCTATGTCTATGTCTATGTCTATGTCTATGTCTATGTCTATCTGTGTCTGTCTGTGTCTGTGTCTGTGTCTGTGTCTGTGTCTGTGTCTGTGTCTGTGTCTGTGTCTGTGTCTGTGTCTGTGTCTGTGTCTGTGTCTGTGTCTGTGTCTGTGTCTGTGTCTGTGTCTGTGTCTGTGTCTGTGTCTGTGTCTGTGTCTGTGTCTGTGTCTGTGTCTGTGTCTGTGTCTGTGTCTGTGTCTGTGTCTGTGTCTGTGTCTGTGTCTGTGTCTGTGTCTGTGTCAGTGTCTGTGTCTGTGTCTGTGTCTGTGTCTGTGTCTGTGTCTGTGTCTGTGTCTGTGTCTGTGTCTGTGTCTGTGTCTGTGTCTGTGTCTGTGTCTGTGTCTGTGTCTGTGTCTGTGTCTGTGTCTGTGTCTGTGTCTGTGTCTGTGTCTGTGTCTGTGTCTGTGTCTGTGTCTATGTCTATGTCTATGTCTATTTCTACGTCTACGTCTATGTCTATGTCTATGTTTACGTCTACGTCTACGTCCACGCCTACGCCTACGTCTCCGCCTACACCTACGCCTCCGCCTCCGCCTACGCCTACGCCTCCGCCTACGCCTACGCCTACGTCTACGTCTACGTCTACGTCTACGTCTACGTCTACGTCTACGTCCACGCCTACGCCTACGTCTCCGCCTACACCTACGCCTCCGTCTCCGCCTACGCCTACGCCTCCGCCTACGCCTACGCCTACGTCTACGTCTACGTCTACGTCTACGTCTACGTCTACGTCTACGTCTATGTCTATGTCTATGTCTATGTCTATGTCTATGTCTATGTCTATGTCTATGTCTATGTCTATTTCTATGTCTATGTCTATGTCTATGTCTATGTCTTTGTCTATGTCTATGTCTATGTCTTTGTCTTTGTCTATGTCTATGTCTATGTCTACGTCTATTTCTATGTCTACGTCTATTTCTACGTCTACGTCTACGTCTATGTCTATGTTTACGTCTACGTCTACGTCTACGTCTACGTCTACGTCTACGCCTACGTCTCCGCCTACACCTACGCCTCCGCCTACGTATACGTCTAAGTCTACGTCTACGTCTACGTCTACGTCTACGTCTACGTCTACGTCTACGTCTACGTCTACGTCTACGTCTACGTCTATGTCTATGTCTATGTCTATATGTGTAATAAACACATATGGCTGTACCGTGTATTTTAAAACAATGCCATCTCTCGTAGAATAGGTAAATTAGGTACTACTTAAGTTTAGCAGTCCAAACTGATGTGTTTTTTTAAATGTATTTAGCAGACCTGTTTTGGATCCAAATATCAAATTAAAATCTCAAGCCCAGAAAATATAGGGCGCAGAAATACTTAGAATAAAGCAAGAATTCTGGACACTGAGCGTCGAGTATAAGTACATAGGAAATGATTGATTAATAACTAGCCAAGTACGAGACGGACTCGCGCACGAAGGGTTCCGTACAATTTTCTATAAAAACAGCAAAAAAATCACGTTTTTTGTATGGGATCCCCCCTTAAATATTAATTTTATTTTAATTTAATAATTTATTTTTAAAGTGAATATACAACTAAATATTCTGTGAATATTTCAAACGTCAACCTGTTGCCGTTATCAATATCGAGCAAAAACGAGCAAAAAAATCACGTTTGTTGTATGGTAGCCCCCCATAAATATTTATTTCATTATTTTTTTTTGTATTTGTTGTTATAGCGGCAACGGAAATATATCATCTGTGAAAATTTCAACTGTCTAACTGTCACGGTTCATGAGATACAGCCTGGTGACAGACGGACGGACAGCACGCCTTAGTAATAGGGTCCCGTTTTACCCTTTGGGTACGGAACCCTAAAAAACATGCGGCGGTAGGTACTTGTAAATAATTTCATGACATATTTGAAATTTCGAAACATTACAAATTAAAATACCTAACGTAAAATATACGCAATAAAATCCATTAAAAGTGTTTAATTGCATAATTATCATATAGTTTCAGGAAATGTAGAACGGAGTCAACGTCTGTCGTGAGATATTTTAGTTGTACGACATCAATTAGCCTTGAGAAAATGGTGGTCCTGCATTGGTTTCCAAATAGAAGATCCCAGAAGATCTGAAACAAAATTGACATGGTTTATTTTATAAATATTTGCAGCTTCTACCACAGAATACATAAAGTACAAATACAGAAGGTTCATTCCGCAAAAGCATTTAAATAAGTAGCGACTCTTGCTACTACAAAATAAAGTGCAATTCAGGACGTGCAAGCGCTAACTACCTACTGCTATATTAACCTACAAGTTACCTCTCTGTCTTTCGCATAACTCTTGTCTCGTTATCTCTGTCTATCGCGCGGCAGCGGGCACGGCAAGTCCGACAAGACGACTACTTGTAGCTTCATACCTAAAGTGCGGAGTGCGCCAGGCCTGCCTCTACTGACTCTCATGGTACAATTTGCGAAGAGAAAACCACCACAAACTTGTACATTAAAACCATTATATCCTCCACCTAAATATATGCTCTCGCCCTCAGCTTGGGCTGATAAATGTCTCGACAAATGTTTATTATTTATTGCTAAATAATATTTATTTATTTAGCAATAGCTTTCGTTTGACCACCAACTCGCCTGATGTGCGGTATACGATGGAGCACGCTTGTAAAGAAGAAACCGATTTAATTTGAAAACACCCAGATTATAAAAATAAAATTTGCAAGTTGAAGTGGCAATGGGCAGGCACATCGCTCGAAGAACTGATAACCGATCGGGAAGAAAGGTTTTTGAGTGGAGACCACGAACCGAAAGACGCAGCGTAGGTAGGACTCCCACTATATGGACCGACGACATCGTGAGAGTCGCGGGCATCCAGTGGATGCAGATGGCAGGATGTCGTTCAGTGTGGAGGTTAAAGAGGGAGGCCTAAGTTCAGCAGTGGACATCTTCTGACTGATGATGATGAGATTGTAACTATCAGGGAACATCTATTCAGGCAGCGCATTCCACAAACTAGCAGTTCATATATAGTATGTATGTATATCAGTCTCTGGCTGCCATATTACAAGCTTTGCTCAGTTTGGGGTCAGATGACTATTAGTGTGCAATAATGTCCCAGATATTTATTTATTTAAAGTGCTTCGTTTGGGTTTTTAGAATATCAACCATAAAGTTATAATATGATTATTTACGGGATATTTACCGTGGTAAGGTTGTAGAAAGAGCTCCCGATATCCTGCTACGACAACCACAACCACAAAATGACCACGGTAAATATCCCGTAAATAATCATATAACTATAGTGAACAACCGTGATAGTTTAAAACAGTGTTATCAACCATAAAGTGGTAGATTTTTCGTGCCCGCCGTTCGTAATATGGATTGTTTTATGCACGAGCTGTCTATTCTACTATTTTCCATGGGAATGATGATGGCTTTTAGTTTGTGCTAGTTACCCAGTCTTAGGCACTAGGCCGCCCATGCGGAGGTTGCCCCATAGGACGCAGTTTCCGGTCATAGCTGTAACGTAGGTAGCACATCGGCGGCCCGTGAACCCACCCGATGTCAACGACTCGGCCAGGTAGAAGTAGCACCTGTGGAATAATAGAGAAGATAAGATCATTTTATTCACATCGCACCAGCCGCCACCGCCTGACCGCCATCCACATGTCGTAGAAATCGCACACTGTGGGAGTCATATGATCTGTCTTGCCTCACACCTGCAAAATATGGAATGAGCTACCTTCCGCGGTGTTTCTTAGAAGCTACAACATGGGGTTCTTCAAAAGTCGAGTTAATAGAGTCTTAAAGGGTCAACAACGTATTTGTACATCTGGCACTGGTGTTACAAGTATCCATAGGCGACGGTGACTGTGACGGTGAACAGTGACGTAGGCATGTGTCTGTCCTGGAATGTCATATCTTGTATTATTGAATCATGATCGAATCCTACCTGGCATGGTCGCACTCCTGGCTGTTACATCCTGGCATGTCTATACCACCGTTGGGGTAAAAATCAGCATCTCCCAGCGTGGCGATATATCCCAGCAGTCCAGAGTTGGTGTGGATCACCTCGGTGTATGCTCCATCATCAGAACGGAACTTGTCGCCGTGTGTGATCCATCCGGGGAATGCAGGGTCCAGTGCTGAGAATGGGAAAAGGATTCTGAAAAATCTGTGTGTATTCAAATCACGAGTGAATCGGTTTCTTCTAGGCCAGCGTGCTCCATTGTAGACAGCACCATTACTTAATAACAGGTGAAGTGGCGATCAAACGCAAGCCTAATATTCATTATCATCATCATCAGCCAGAAGATGATTTAATATGCCTGTGATAAAACAATAATTATATAATAGGTCGGGGAAAAAGTCTTTTCGTATTTTGTATGTATAACTGCCTCGGTGGCTCAGTTGGTAGTGATCCTACTTTCTGTGCTTGGGGGCGTGGGTTCGATTCCCATCTAGGACAAACATTTGTGTGATGAACATTTGTGTTTGTTCTATGTCTGGGTGTTAATATCTATTTAAGTATGTATTTAAAAATATATATGTATGTATATCAGTCTCTGGCAGCCATATTACAAGCTTTGCTTAGTTTGGGGTCAGATGACCATGTGTGCAATAATGTCCCAGATATTTATTTATTATTTATTTATTTATAAAGTTGTAGTAAAAATCTTATCCGTTGTACTGTTTGTATCTGGCTGGTTTTGATACCATTAAAAATATGACATTTTAAAAAAGGAATACAAAACGTAAAAAGCAATTTCCCGCCATTTTTCAATTGTTTTTTTGTTCGATAAAATGAGTGAATCTAACGAACAAATTCGATATATTGTGAAATTTTATAACAAAAAAGGGAAAAATGCGACACAAGCCGCGAATAAAATTTGTGACGTTTATGGACCTAATGCAGTGTCATCAAGAGTAGCACAATGTTGGTTCAAGCGTTTTCAGTCCGGGAATTTTGATGTCAAAGATGCAGCTCGCTCTGGTCGCCCTGTTACGGATGAAGTCGATGCCATTTCTGAAAAAGTGGACCAAGATCGGCATATTAGTAGTTACGACGTAGCTGAAGAACTGGGGATTGACCACAAAACAGTTTTGACCCATTTGAAAAAAACTGGGTATACAAAAAACTCGATATTTGGGTGCCACACGAGCTCACTGAAAGAAACCAAATGAATCGTGTACTCATTTGCGATTCTCTATTGAAACGTAACGAAACCGAACCGTTTTTGAAAAGATTGATCACTGGTGATGAAAAATGGATCACCTACGACAAGAATGTGCGCAAAAGATCATGGTCAAAGGGCAGTGAAGCACCACAGACTGTAGCGAAACCCGGATTAACACGTAATAAGGTGATGTTGTGTGTATGGTGGGATTGGCAGGGCATCGTTCATTATGAGCTTTTACCGCCGGGCAAAACCATCGATTCGGATCTCTACTGCCAACAGCAGATGAGACTCAAACAAGAAATTGAGAAAAAACGGCCGGAATTGATCAACAGAAAGAGTGTGGTCTTTCATCATGATAACGCCAGACCGCACACATCTTTGGCCACTCAGCAAAAATTTAGAGAGCTTGGTTGGGAAGTGTTAATGCATCCACCATATAGCCCAGACCTTGCACCCTCAGATTTCCACCTGTTTCGATCTCTTCAGAATTCTTTGGGTAGTGTTAGATTAACATCAAGAGAGGACTGTCAAAACTACTTGTTGCATTTTTTTGATCAGAAGTCCCAAAAATTCTACAGCAACGGGATCATGTCACTACCTACAAGATGGCAACAAGTTATCGAACAAAATGGCACATATATATTATAATTAAATGTAATTAAACTTGAAAAAAATATGTCTTGAATTTGTTTAAAAAATACGAAGAAACTTTTTCCCCGACCTTATATTTCAGTAACCTAAATAACATTCCATCTTCTTAATATGAAATAATAATAGTAATCAAAACAAAACAAATTAATACCTAACTATTAAACTAATCTATTAAACCGCTACCAGTGGGAATTGTCCCCAAAATGCTGGCCCTATTACCACGTTGTATGGCAATGCTCACTCTTTGAACAAAGTAGAGGCAGGCCGATTCTTGTCACAAGTTAGTCCTCAAGAGGCGCAAATATAGTACCCTGGACAGTAAGTGAGCTATTGGGGTCAAAACCATGATTTGACCCTAAAAGGGTTAAAAAATGTACCCATGTATAATTGTGCCCGTGGTAATCAGGAGGCAATAAAAAATTCAAAGTTTTTGTCATCAGGTCTGGTCGATGCAACTCGTGGCCGGCATTCTGAGCCTCCACTCTATTTGCTCAAAGAGTGAGCATTGCCATACAACGTGGTAATATGCCTGTTATGTTTTTTAAATGATGGCGCCTTACATATACCCACATTTAGTTCGCCTCTTTGAAAAACACATGGCGCCACTCACCGGTGATATAAGCAACGTCTCCTGCAATGTTTCTGCCGATGATACCAGCCATGTGGCCTCCGAGGCTGTGCCCCACGATGTGATACATGGTGGGGGTCGCGCCGGTCACTGAGTTCAACCAGTTCACGAATCGAGCCACGCTTTGACCTGAAAACGATTAAGCTACTGTTTTATCACGGAAACTGACGTGGTTTCCCCACATTTTTAACCCTGATGCAAAAAGAGGGTTCATAAGGTTCATCAGCAGCTAGAAGATGTCCCCTGTTGAACATAGACCACCTCTTTTAACCTCCACATTGAACGACAGCCTGCCATCTGCATCCACTGAATGCCCGTGACTCTCACAATGTCGTCGGTCCACTTAGAGGCCTACCTATGCTGAGTCTTCCGGTTCATGGTCTCCATTCAAGAACCTTTCTACCCCATCGCTTATTGGTTCTTCGAGTGACGTGGCCTGCCCATTACCACATCAAATTGCAAATGTTACTATCTATGTCGGTGACTCTGGTTCTTTGGCGAATATCATCGTTCCGGATTCTATAGGGCAAAGAAACTCCGAGCATAGCTCTTTCTCTCCATGCCTGCTGTGCGACTTGTGATTAAGTGGTATTTCGCTTAATTGTGTTGATAGATTGTATTATAATTACGTACCTCCAGTGACAGTGTTGGCAACTGCAGCGACATAGTTGATGGTGCCAGCTCCCGCACTCCAGTCCACCACTATCACATTCACATCTTCAGCAGCCAGGAATGCTGTGCACAGAGAAATTATGTTTCATTCTGTGGCGTTCGGAAACCGAACGTCACTTTCGTGATCTGGGGGTGGCAACACTAATAACACACACTCTTTTGCAGGGGTCCGCCTGGGGAAGTACCACGCCTTTGCCAGTTATTCAACCGCCACCCGCCACACTACTGTGCAAACACTACTGTGTTCCGGATTGAAGGGCAATGTTTCCAGCGAAATTACAGGGCACACAGAGATTTGACATCTTATCTCGGGGTGACGAGCGCAGTGCATTGCCATCCAGGGTTTTGAACTGTTGAAGTTCAAAATTCTGAGTGGCATTGAGCTGTTATAGGCAAGCGTGAAGAGCCATCAGGCGAGCGACTTCGCTCGTCTCGTCACCATCATAAAAAACTTGAGAGGTGTCAAGGGACACCCGGATGGAACGAAGTTCTGAAGTCTGTCTCTCTCTCTCTCTCTCTCTTATAGATAAGAGAGAGAGAGACAGACAGAGAAACATGCGACGCCGCACAGCTTACAATACTATAGCAAAAAGTGTCGTGACAACTTTTCGTAAGAATTTTCTCCCCCTTTCACAACGCGCGATAAGGAACTTCGTTCCAAAAAGAGACAAGTTTTCTGCTTACATGTGTTTACCGTGTTTTGATGCCTAGTTAATTGTAATGAGAGTTTTATTTGACCTTCCTCGTTAATTGTATATGGAAGGGACCAAGGGGACGCATCTCGATACCTGGACCATGACTCCAAAATTATATTCTGATTCAGAACATATTATATAATTAAACAGGATTACACATAACTATCTGTGGTTGGCCAGCTGAAACGAAAGAGCAGTGATACGGATCCCGCTACCCTCCAAAACTAGTCGCCAGGCGCGGTGTCAGTCCGTACTGCCCAAGAATGGAACTCCCTGCTTGTTTCCTGATCAACTCGACTGTATTTTGTTTGTTAACTCTGAACTTTCGACTGGGTGAACCGATTTTGATGATTTTTTATTTTTATTTGAAAGCTGGTGTTTCCCGTGTGGTTTGGTCCAGTTCAGACATTTTGATGAAATCTGATTTTTTTATATTGATTATTATGTGATGGTGCAACTGCTCAGACCAGATTCCCACTACGGTTACACGGGACTACATCTCCAAACACGACTAGGTCGGTTCACGGCATGGCATAGTCCGGGAGCCTCCCAGTTTGTTTGTTGCCTATTTAGCACAACCCAGAGGCCACGTGTAGGAATTCCCATTAAGGGTGCTTTCCTACGGACGTGGGCTACTCAGCCCCCAGCCATGCGCATGGTATGAATATATATAAGACTAATACAGAATAATCTGGCACGTGCACGGTATTGTAAAAAGACTGGACTAACTTGGCAAGAGCATGAAGCTGACGCAAGACTAGCAGTTAGCACGGCCTGACCAAAGCCGCACACGCAGAATATGGCACACGCATGGTATTGAAGCAAAACTAGTACAGACAGACTGACCTGGCACAAGCACAGTGTTGAAGTCAGCTGACACGGAGTCCAGCCACCCGTGCAGGAGGATCACTGTGCGCCGCAGAGGGTTATAGTTGGTAAGGCCCAGAAGGCCTTCTACTCCAACTAACATCGGCTGGCTCACCGTCGGATTTTGTCTAAAACAAGTTAAAGATTTACATTTTTTTATTGCTTAAAAAGTAACACTTTAAAATAATATTTTACTATTGGTCGACACTAGGAAAAAGCCTGTCTCGTGGGGGCCTTAAAACAAATTAACAAAAAATAATATACTTGACTATGTTACGAAAATACGACAAGAGCTCAGAAATAACAAAAAATAAAAAAGATTACATTAAGAAATAATTTTAAGAAAGTTTTCAGTATCATCATAAGATAAGAATAGAAGCCACTTTTGAACAATGCGCTTGGCCTGGTTAACCGAAAAGTATTTAACATTTAGCGTTTTAACAGTTTTGTTGTAAAAATATGGGATCAGGAAGTCGGGAAGTTTTTGAAAGAATTTGGTACGAACAAAGGCGCGGGGAGTTCTGAAAGTGCGATTTCTTAGTTTTTCGAGGTAGTCCGGAGAGTTTAGGACTTTTAGAGTGGTGCTTAGTAAAAACACGGAGGATAAATAGTTGACGGACATTCATTAGATTTTCGATAGACTCAAACATAATTTGTTCCGGTACACTCGAAGACTTCTCTTTGCTTGACCAATTACAGAGTTTACTTCTATAGTTTACCTGGTAAACAGATGGTACACATTCTGCCTGTCAGGGTCGAAGCGAGCCGCCTCACGCAGGTCGTCGGCGGAGGCCCACAGGTCCACCAGATGTGGTGCTCCGCCCGGTCCCCGCACGTACTGGTACCGCTCGGAGTCTAGCTTGCGGAGTACCGGCGAAGACGCTGGCGAACCTGCAAACAGAAAAACACAAGAAGGTTAGGTTAGATAAGTATCATTAACAAAGTTCATTAAATTATTTTTTCAAGATATGTATATTTATATATTTTTGTGTATTATTTTCTATTCTACTCTACTCTACACCCTACCCTACCCTACCCCACCCTACTAACATAATTAGAAAACACCACAAAAACCGCATTCAAATCGGTCCACCCTTTTTCGAAAATAGTATTCAATAAAAAAACGAATACTAATTAATAGTAGTATAAGCGAACTAACAAATTCCGTACAAGATTTTGGTAATGAACAGAAATTTGTTACCGACTCGCACTTGGCCGTTATTTATTATTATAAAACACTGTTTTATGGCGGCTCCACATTAGTGCCGTGAATTCACGCGCGGCACAACACAAGTCGTGCCCTCCACATTCACGGGATGCTCACAGTCGTTCGTGAAACCCGCCGCGAAATGGACGTAGAAGCTGCTGCTGCAATAACTTTGTTTGCTGTGGCAACATATTACTATTTAGACGTCCAAAACAAGAAAGTTATTAAAAAGCGTTGGAAAAAAAGAAGATGGTAGATGACGTCCGTACGCCTTTATAGACCGGAGTAAACAAGAAGTAAACTGGCGCGGGGCCGTGAATGTGGATGTGTACGCGTGAACGCCGCGCGAAGGGGGCGCGAACCCTTTGTCGCGGGACAAAATACCGACTCTGATCGGAGAACAGGCGTGAACGCGCGTGAACCCCGCGAAAACCCTCCACATTCACGTTCACGCTTGTTCTCGGAGCTTCACGGCACTAATGTGGAGCCGCCATTAAACTATTACGGTAGTTCAATAAGTTATATGATAATATTATTTACGAGATATTTACCGTGATAAGGTTGTAGAAGGAGCTCCCGATAATTCGGCGCAGTTACATGTACCATTTTTAACCTACTTCCAAAAAGGAGGAGGTTCTCAATTCGACAGTTTTTTTTTGTTACCTCAGAACTTTTGACTGGGTGAACCGATTTTAATGATTATTTTTTATTTGAAAGCTGGTGCTTCCCTTGTGGTTAATTTGGTTCAGTTCTGACCGATTTACGAAGTTGCATTTTAGGGTTTCGTACCTAAAGAGTAAACGGGACCCTTAACGGTAATTTGGTCCAGTTCTGACATTTTTATAGCCTTAGTAGCCCTTTGGGTAGGAATCGCTAAAAAACGTTAGTTTAGACAGCAAATGTCGTTGATTCAATAATGAACTTACCCGAAGCTGCCGCAACTATCAGAACCAGAAATATCGCGCAACTAGCCATAACTACTGATGTACTATGCCATCATAAATAAAAAAACAACATTATTTATTAATTACATTTATCTTGGGCATCTAATCAGTTCAATTATCGTACTTCGCAGGTGTTTTGCGATGATTGATAAGATTTGACAAATGTTAGGGCCCGTTGACGGTGGAAAAATACTTTGCATAAAACAACAAATATTTTTACCTGTAGATAGGTTGTGCCCGCCACCATATTGACTAGACGAATGCAAGGTACATTACCGTACTCGTTACAGCCGTCTCTCAGTCACGCACCCCGAGTGTCCGGCAACACATCGCAGCTAATTGTTTTAGCAAAAATAATTGTAATAAAATGCCTTCCTGTGTCTTTTATAAACTGCACAAACTACACACGCACTTTGAGAGACAAGAAAAATGTTTCATTTCCCGTATTTTATATTGAAACAGAAAAATGTGTTAATTGTTTTATCTTAGGCGGCTGTTGTCACTATGAAGGGGATGAGCGACAAATCCGGGTAAACCCGGACGGATGGCAACCCTAGCCCTACGCCCGCGGGCGTACTCGTCCTATAAGGAAATCCGCCCCTGCTTCGGTAATCTGAATGACGATTCTAATTTTCCAAGGTTTTAACCGACTCCCAAAAAGGAGGAGGTTATCAATTCGACTGTTTTTTTATGTTTGTTACCTCAGAACTTTCGACTGGGTGAACCGATTTTGATGAATCTTTTTTTATTTGAAGGCTGTTGCTTCTCGTGTGGTCCAATAATTTGGTCCAGTTCTGTAATTCTTATGAAGTCGGTTTTTTTATTGATAATTATAGTAAAATAACTCTAGTTTGGGTCCAAACTATTGTTTCGTATTGATAACAAATCAACACTATCAATAGATACACCTAATTAATGAACCTAATCTTACCTCTGCTAGTGGCTATCTCCAAATCCTTAGCAATTTGTTCAAAAGGTATTAATTTATTAGATGTTAAAAGAATTTAATTGTCAATTGAACTAATTGACTGAATAAAGGTTTTAGAAAGAAAGAAAGAAATATTTATTTTGTAACACAAAAACATGAATATAATGAAAGTGAAATTATGTCACAATAAATTATTTAATTTAAAAATATTAAACCGGCTTCAAAACATCAATTAGGCATTCAAAAGCGAAAATTAAATTATTATAAGTGCTACCCACTCATCTATTTGAAGTCGGTGCCAGCCAAGCCAAGTAGGTAGGTAGTAGCATCGACAAATTATAGTTAATCCATGGTAGTAGATAGATACTATGTCATATCTACACTAATATTATAAAGAGGAAAGATTTGTACCTATTTTTGTATGTTTGTATGTTTGTAATGAATAGGCTCCGAAACTACTGAACCGATTTGAAAAATTCTTTCACTGTTGGGAAGCTACACTATCCCCGGGTGACATAGGCTATATTATATTTTGTAGCGAGGCCGAAGGCCGAGCTTACACTCGTGCGAAGCTGCGGCGGACGGCTAGTAATATATATTTTATTCCTGGCAGCAAATTGGCGCTGGGTACACTGCTCTAACAGAGAGGCTAGGAACCATTTTAAGATGGTAGAATGTCATTATTTTCAGATTATAAACAAAACAATGTACTTAGATTTACATTCAGGAATTTATATTGGAATTGTAAACAAATATTAAAATAATTTAGAATTAATCAAATATCTAAATACAATATAATATTTGTTATCTGTTGAACGCGGCATCGCCATATGCGCTGACTCGTTCGCACTCAAAGAATGCTTCCGTAAACAAGAAAGAGAAAGGAGATGCAGGACACCATTTTGGTATGGAATTATTCACACGGAGACCGCGCGACGGGCAGGTTTCGTGGGAATCACATTTTTTTATTTCCATCCAATTTTAACAAGATGACTTGAAGAAAAATACTGCAGTTTCCTTGTGGAAATGTTGGAATCAGATTTCCGGCTCGAAAGCAACATGAGTACATCATTGGATTGATTTTTGAACAACAAGTTCGGGCACGCCACGCGCTCGAACAAATTTTCTTATTTCCTGGAAATTAACGCAGAACTCCAAGAATGTTCCAGTTTCAAGTGGGGATGATCCTGTGAAGCCACCGCGCACGCAGGATTTCAACAGATAACCACTTTTTATTTTCACTTTCATTTTCACTTAGTATTTTCCCAAATTTTGATGCTGAGGCACAGTAGTGTGCCAGCTTTCCCTTAACTAACCGCTCTCTGGATTTTAGTAACTTTATAACAATTTGTATAGGCAATTTAAGAGAGTAAATGCATTGTAACCTCAAATATTTGCATTAGTTTATTTTCCACATTCCCTTAGCACAAGATAGGTTCAGTAGACTCATTTAGCTTCCACAAGAGGACCCTTTTACTCCAGGAGTCCGATGGTTCTGGACTGATTCATATCCAGGCAACGTTTTAATCAACATAACTTCTTTGTCATGATTTTATAGGGATCTTTCCACCACAAACACTTTACATTGCAAATGTACCGTTTGCAACTCCTTTCTATTTAAACATTAAAATAAATATTTTTTTATTCCACATGACAACTACCTACAAGTATCTACCTACTTACTACATACATAGTATCTATCTACTACCTACTTGGCTTGGCTGGCACCGAGTAGTAGGTATAGTAATTCCTGCCTACTTCCTACAAGTATCTACCTACTTACTACATACTACCTATTTTTTTTTCTATTATTATCTATTTACTACCTTTTTTTTCTACCAAAATTTTTGCTATGGATCTGACTTTTTTCGCGTCATGTTGAACTCTGTATTAAAAATGGTTTATCGTCGTCTAGAGATATACCTCGTGTTTTTTCCAGAACCAGAGTCACCGACATAGCTATTAAAATCTTCAAGTTGAAGTGGCAATAGGCAGGCCACATCGCTCGAAGAACTGATGACCGATGGGGAAGAAAGGTTCTTGAGTGGAGACCATGAACCGGAAGACGAAGCGTAGGTAGGCCTCCCACTAGATGGACCGACGACATCGTGAGAGTCGCGGGCATCCAGTGGATGCAGATGGCAGGATGTCGTTCAGTGTGGAGGTTAATGAAGGCCTATGTTCAGCACTGGACGTCTTCTGGCTGATGATGAAGTTATCCTCGATAAAATAAATATACAAACTCACAAACATAACATACAAACGCCGGTCTAGTTACTGCAGACTTTGAAACATACGATTCGCCCATACGATTCGCCCGCAATTTATCCTCTTCTCCAAAATCTAATCAATTGAAAACACTTTACTACTGATATAGCGTTTAAAATTATAAATCCGATAATTTGGCAGATAATCGTATTATTTAATTATTATCTGGAAAATATATGTAAAATAGATTTGTGAGTGACAGACGGTCTGTCTGCAAGCTCTGCAAAAAGTATTTACTACACCTTCAGATGAGTTGCTCATATTCAACAAAAAAAATGGGCTAGCATTTTGGAAACGTTGCTTACAGGTAGCGGTTTTTTAGATTGGTGTAGTTTAATATATTTATTTAATTTAATTTATTTTAATTTTGGTAAGTTTGTTATGTTTACAGTTTCCGACAAATAAATCATATCATTACTAAACATTTAATTTACTTTTTAGGGTTCCGTACCCAAAGGGTAAAACGGAACCCTATTACTAAGGCTCCGCTGTCCGTCCGTTCGTCTGTCTGTCACCAGGCTGTATCTAATGAACCGTGACAGTTAGACAGTTGAAATTTTCACCTATGATGTATTTCCGTTGGCGCTATAACAACAAATACTAGAAATTAGAATAAAATAAATATTTAAGGGGCAACCATACAACAAACGTGATTTTTATGCTCGTTTTTGCTCGATGTTGATAACGGCAACAGGTAGACGCTTGAAATATTCACAGAATATTTAGTTATATAATGACTTTGAAAATAAATAATTGAATTAAAATAAATTTAATATTTAAGGGGGCTCCCATACAACAAACGTGATATTTTTGCTCGTTTTTGCTCTATATTGATAACGGCAAGAGAAAGACGCTTGAAATATTCACAGAATATTTAGTTGTATTATATACACTTTCAGCTTTTGGGTTTTTTTTTTCTGCTGCAAAAGTTAACCAATCGTGTAAAACCAATTTACAATTTGAAGTAAAAATCATGAAGATTTTAAAATATAAAATATCAGTTCCATATGTTTTGTAATTGCTGAGAAAACATAAAAATACTGACGTCAAAATCGTCAATTCGTCCTCTTAAAAGTAAACAATTAAATTAAAATAAAACAAATATTTAAAGTATGGGATACAACAAACGTGATTTTTTTGCCGTTTTTATAGATAATGGTACGGGACCCTTCGTGCGCGACTCCGGCTCGCACTTGGCCAGTTTTTTAATCAATACGACTGCTGCTGGTATGTGCTCTGTGGTGTATCATTCTCGAGCAGGTTTAAGACACACTTTGGCAGAAAAAGTATAATTACTTGGTGTCTACCTAAATGTAAAGTTTTTGTGATATGCGGGCGACGCTGCGGGGCAAAATAGTATCTATTAAGTATGTGATCGTTTAAAACGGATGTCGGCCGGTGCATTTTTTTATTGGGTTCACAGAAATGGTTAAATTCGTTGTGGTGCTAAGTGCTGTTCTGGTGGTGGCAGCTGGTGAGATACTTCTTACTTCTTCATTCTTTTCTGGTACGCTTTCAAAGCTTGAGATGTGAAGGAAACATTATGGGGGAACCGTAGCTAGGTATAGTTGCCTATCCCTGGAGCCGGGGTCCTAGAATACTGCTTCGGTATCCCCTGCCCGTTGTAAGAGCCGACTAAATGGGGGCCCTTGGGCTTGTGGGTGGTCAGATTTGGGGATCTGACCTCCCATTCAGCAAGACAACGGCTTGGTGTGGCCCACGCCGTTGTAAAGGAAAGGAACGGAAATGAAAAACCATTTTCCAGTGTTGCTTCAAGCAAAGTGCTAGGAAGGTACCGGTGCGTTCCTATGGAGATCCCGGTGCCCTCCGTCTAGCACAGAAGTCGGCCACCGAGGGGGTTTTAGTGGGTGCAATCTCACATAGCCCGGCTGCACCCCAATGCAGTATATTTTGAAGATTTCGCCCCCGTCAACAACAAAAAAAAAAGGTATAGGGTTGCCACCCGTCCGGGTTTCCCCGGAATTGTCCTAGTTTAGAGGGCATCCGGGGAGCGTCTGGGCGGGGCTTCATTTGTAGTCCGGGTTTAAAAATTTCAAGTCTTGGGCCGCCCGCGACACACGCACTGTGCGGGAAGCCGCTATTTTTACACTATTTAAAAAATACCTGTTGACATCTCCGGGTTCAGCAGGCCTAGCACGGGCCGTGAACAGATTGCCTTTCCACCGTTTTTATCCCGCTAGAAGGAGACAAACGTATCCATATTCTAGCTCTGTCGCGTCTACGTGCGGATAAAAACGGTGGAAAGACAATTTTTTCACAGCCCATGCTAGGCCTACATACTGGGCTCTAAAATCCGGGGTTTTCACGCGTCTTGTCCTGGTTACCAAATTTTAGAGATGGCAACCCTAGCTAGGTACTATACCATCCTCAAATCAAAACTCTGACCCATTTCCTATTGTGGTCCCGCTCATTTAAAAGCCAGTTCCCAATCCAGGTTATGCGTGTTACAATCTGCGATCACACTGTTACTTGAGATCAAGTTTAGGGAGCTACGCCTAGCCTACCCTACCATAAAAAACCAGCTAAGTTCGAGTCGGACTCGCGGACTGAAAGTTCGACCACAAAATACAATAACTAATTATCAATTAAAAACCGGACTTCAAAATTAGTTAAATGTGGCATTTCGATTCGCTGAAAGATATATAAGGGGCCTTACGCCCACTTCTAAACACGGGCCCGAATAGGTGCAAAATCACGTGAACGCGAACCTTGATGCGCTGAGATACGGTTTGCGGTATTTTTGCAAACTGCGCCTATTCGGGCCCATTATTTATTATTTGTTGTTATACTTTAATTTAGAGTATATAAGTAATTAAGTATGTACTATAATTTAACAAGTTTGACGCTTGTACGTATTACCGTTTTTACATTAAAGCAATTACAAAAATACGTAAAAAAAATATTTATGTTGTATATGGACCCACCTTTTGTTTTTATTTTTAACTTTTTTATTATTTCTAAGTTAATCCGCCGTAACATTACATATTCTGTGAAAATTTCAACTGACTATCTATTACGGTTCCAAAGATACAGCCGTTTAGAGGTATCGTTCGCGCAAAACTTTATGAGCCCTCTGAAGTAAGGCGCGAGGCCTCCCCGACGCCCTGTAAAGTCCCTCGGATACCTATAATATGCGTACTGCGCAGCCACTGGGCCTAACTTCAGAGGGCTCATAAAGTTTTGCGCGAACGATAGGACGGACGGACAGACAGCGTAGGGTCTGTAATAGGGTCCCGTTTTTACCCTTTGGGTACGGAACCCTAAAAACTTTCAGGGTTAGGCCTGATCTTTAGTTGATCGAGGGAAACGAAAGTCTCAGTCTACGATAGCACATCAAATGCCGATAATATACTATCGGAGAACTTCGTTGTGCGTATGTATTCATCGATAAATTTTATACAATTAATCCGATCATCATGAAATTCAACAAATATTTATAAAACACTGTTTTAAACTAAAACGGTTGTTCCAATACAGTTCTATGATTATTGACGGGATATTTACCGTGGTAAATTTGTAGAAGGAGCACCCGATATTTCGGCGCTGTTACATGCAAGGAAGGGAAGGCAGTCAGTCTTCCCGTGAACATGGTGCATGTAACTCCTCCTTCCTTACCACGGTAAATATCCCGTCAATTATCATATAGTCACGAACCGGAAGACGCAGCGTAGGTAGGCCTCCAACCAGATGAACCGACGACATTGTGAGAGTTACGGGCATCCAGTGGATGCAGATGGCAGGATGTCGTTCAGTGTGGAGGTTAAAGGGAGATGCCTATGTTCAGCAGTGGACGTCTTCTGGCTGATGCAGTGCCGTAACTAGCCTTTTCTGCGCCCGGTGTGACCTTCTATAACTGTGCCCTTGAAAACAAAGACTTGGTCCTGGTGTGGTCATTTCTGTTCCCCTCCAGAGTCTGCGCCCTGTGTGCCTGCACAGAAAGAAAAAAAGTCTCGAATCAAGAGTATATCTATTGGTCAAGAATAATATGGTTTCATATATGGGGAAAACAATATTTTCTTGAATAAAGCATTTTCTTGTTTTAGTTGATAACCTCAAATCAACCTTTTAATGTCTCATATAAAGAGGATATATTATCGATAGAAGAATTTTGCAATGTCTTCATGCAAGAAGAAACGGTTTCTTGTTCTTCAAGACTCACAATTTTCTTGAACAAAGACAGTTAAAGATTTTGATGCATACCTATTTTATTTTTGGAGTAAAACAAAGCTATTTTAATAGAAAACATAATAATCTTCTAATAAAACAATCAATGTTGACGCTCAGAACGCAAAAGTCTTAAATGAACAAAATCTTAGTATTAGTTAAAGATAATAGTATTTTTCAATTGAGACAATAAGTTTTATTTTAAGTACAGTTTTATTTTTAAGTCAAGATTATGATAATTATGTTGAAGACGGTTTCATCTTGTTGAGACCGTACATCATTTTAACTTGAGAATCGCGTTGTTTAAATTCAAGAAACACTTCATTGAATTAAGATTCGGTCACATCTTAAACCCAAAGAACTGAATGTTAGTACAAGGCAACAGCTTTTTGAAGGAAATAATATTTTATTTTGAGACAAAATATGTAACAGCTTCTACTGAGAATCCTGATTTTTGAACTAATTTCAATATTTCTTAATTTAAGAAACATAATTTTATACGTAATAAAAATTTCTCTCGTTTCAATACTTTACACATTTTATTTGAATAATGTCATTTACTTTTCTTAAGTATTTTAAATCTTAAGCAGAGACTACTACTACTTCTGAACTGAGAATATAGATTTTCAAAGTGAGATTATCAATGTTCTTCATTTGAATAGCTAGGGATTTCATACTAAAACTAAATTGATCTCTGTTTAAATAATTACCTTTTCTAGTCCTAAAATTTTAAAATGTCAAGTCAAGGGTGAAATAATTTTTGAATTGAAAATGCATACCCTTAAGTAAAGTATTTCTTTGTCTTAACCTTAAATAACTTAGAATCTTCTCCAAAGACAAAAGTTCTTTGTTCGAATAATGCCTTTTACTTGCCTAAAGAATGTTTGGTTTTAAGTAAAGACTGTTGACGTTTTGAAATTAAGAATGTATTTTCTTAGGGAGAGTATGGTAATATTCTTAGTTTGAATAATCGGGGGTTTCAGATTAAAACCAGATTGATCTTAAGTGAACGATTTCTGTGCGTTATTTGAAGAATATATTTACTTATATCAAGATGTTTTGTTGCTTCAAGTAAGTAATTTCGAGATTTGAATTAATAATTCTACTTCTCAGATGAAACAAATAATTTTCTTAATTGGAAAGTAGAAAGTCTCAAAGCAAGACCAGAATGAAACACAGGGTTACGCGAAAAGGGTGCACTAGCCCGAAAGGGACTCTTAGTACTCATCCATTATGAACAACTTTTACTCCGTGGGCTACCCTGAAATCACGAAAAAAACTCAGCTGTTCCATACATTTCGTCGAGTTTCACCAACAGTTTTATATGGAACAACTGATTTTACTATTGCGATTTCGAGGTTGGCCACACAGTAAAAGTTGTCAATAATGATGAGTACCTACTAAGAGTCCCTTTTCAGGATAATATATTCCTTTCGCGTAATCTTGTGTTTCATTCTGGTCTTGCTTTGAGACTTTCTGTCATCTATGTATATTGACAAAAGCTGAAATGCAGTGCTTATAGAGTAATGCATTCTGGTATTGCTCCATAAGCACTTGACACATTCAAAAATCAATACATCCAACATAGCAGAATTATCAATACAATCGATTTTAGCTCGAGTAGTTACGCCATGAATCAATCTCATTTTAACCCTGATTTTAAATTAAATTAAGTTGTCATTTATCAAAATATTTATTATTCTAATACAATATTTTACAAGATTGATATTCGCCATACACACAATCATAATTATATTCTAAACTTAGGTACAGCTCGCGCGATAAGAGTTTGGCTTTGACCGTTATTGCGCAGAAATCAGAAATTGGGTATCAACGGGCAATTAGCGGGGTGCGGGGCGGGTGTGTAGGCGCACGCGGTGCTCTGATTGGCGCTCGTGACAGTACCCATGCGCAGTAATCCCCTCCACCCGAAGGTCAAAGCCAAACTCTTATCGCGCGAGCTGTACCTTCAATAACATAATTTAAAAAAAAAAACAAGATCAAAAACATAGTATAAATATCAATATGAAAATTGCTTTAAAGCACTTGCAACGTTTTTTTAATACGTGCGAAAGAGGCTGCAAATAGGGCGAGCAGCTCGCCCTATTTGCTGTCTCTTTCGCACGTATTTAAAAAACGTTGCAAGTGCTTGACAGCAATTTTCATATTGATATTTCAGATTTTCAAAGGGCTTCAAAGATGTTAAATGGGACTGCAGCCTTAACATATACGAATATAATTATACGAATTAAATTATATTTACTCTATTGCACACTTTGAATTTATTTTTCAGTTAGAACATTATAAAAGGTTTGAAACTCGTCATACACACAATTATAATTCTTAACTTAGGTACAAGACAGATACAATAAAATTATTCAAAACAATAAGATCAAAAACATAGTAGACTTCTTAAAAAGATGCAGTTCTTAAGGGCGTGCTCGCCTGCTATAAGCTATCTATTTCGCACGATTTGAACTATTTATAAAAATTATTTCTGATTTTGGCAAAAAAAAAAAAACTAAAAAATCTAGTTTTTTCCGATATCTTCGCCAAAATCTGAAATATCAGTTTGAAAATTAATTGCTTATAACATTTGAAATGTTTTCTGAAAAAAAAAACTATTTACTGTTTTTATATAGGTATACATTTTCATTATTTATCTTGAAAAAACGTTTAAAATGTGCAAAGGGGACAGCAAAGGGGGCCTTAAAGCTATGAAACTAGACTGCAGCCTTAACATATTAATATTGTGGGAGACTGATTATAATCACTAAGAATATTTTCGAGTTTACATCTTTAATCAACACATGCATTATGAATAAAAAGTTTATCAATACCATTATCAGTTTGAAATTTGATAATGAAACAAAGAAAGATGATTCGTTGGCTAGTTTATACGAAGGTATAATACATGAAACCGATGATGGTGAGTTACATACTTTTTTCGGTACCAATCTACCACACCACAGCATGGTAGCCAGCGACTAGCCACATAAGTACCTATGTTAACTTTTTTGCATTTATTTTTCAGACAGGAAGGTGCCAGATCAAATAAAACTCCTATGTCACCTCATTCCACCAAAAGGGAGACTCGATAGAAAAAATAAATTTTCAACACTGGAGTGCATCGAGAATTTCATTGTTGATGTTGATGTAAGTTTATTTATTTATACAGGGAGTTAGGTAGATATAAAATGCTTTTTTATATCACTTTTAGAATGATACAGCCGTGTACAGTTTTCTTCAGGACATGAAAAATAATTCGTTATATTATTAGCGTAGCGCAAATGTACGAAATAAGGTTGAAAGTTTTCGTATACATTACCACACTTGTTACATTTCAACATATTGCAGAATACCGTAGCTTATAAATGTTTAGAAGTTTAGGTTTACGTGCATAGGAATAATGTCAGTCAAAGATGTTTGAGTTAATCTCATATCAATATGTTGCAATGTTTACCTTAGTATTTAACTCTTTGTATGTTATACCCAAATTTGACCTTTGTTGTCCCGAAATAAAACATTTTAAAATTAACTTACATTTTAGCTAAGGTCAACATATCGGAGATGTATGGCACTACCTTATCATAACTCGTTTCAAATCCGTAAACGCATCTCTGTATCAGTAAATACAAATGCGCAGCAGCTTTTGGGTAGCTAGCGTGGAGAGCATGGTAGCTCTTGAATGCCTTTGTTGCACTTTCAAACCTATATTTCACCTTGTCGATGACCAGATAGTAATATATTATATTATCTTCTCCTATAGTCCCAGAGCGTATCAAAAATGGTTGCAATGTTTGCTTCTGGCTTCGTGATTTTGTTTCTAAATCGGCAATTTTGGTCTCGATATCTCCGAAGTTCTGAAACAAGAAAATTATAATTTAAATAACTAACATAATATATTAATCTGGAAAGTAACATAATTAACATAAAATATAAAAAAATATCCGGTCTAAAATAGACTTTACAAAAGTTATGGTGATAAAATTTAAAAATATAATGGTTTTTTTTATCAAACAATTTAAATAATATTAATAATATTTTTTTTATTTTATATTTTTTTATTATATTAAATTAAAAGTTTATATTTAAAATTGATAAAATTTCGATGAAAACCGGGAAAAAAAAAACTGGTCAGGAATTGTATCATGGAAACTGACGTGGTTTTCACAGATTATTGATATTATCTGAACGGGTGTTACTCACGATCCGGTCTAATATAACGTGAGTAATAATAAGGTCGTTCAGATATTAATAAGGTCAGGTTTTTTTGTTTGGCTAACTGTATTCTCCAAATGGGTCCCCGGACACACCCGTTCGGTTCATCTAACCCTCTACCTAACTCCCTGTATAAATAAATAAACTTACATCAACATCAACAATGAAATTCTCGATGCACTCCAGTGTTGAAAATTTATTTTTTCTATCGAGTCTCCCTTTTGGTGGAATGAGGTGACACTATGTCACATAGTTTTATTTGATCTAGCACCTTCCTGTCTGAAAATTAAATGCAAAAAAGTTAACATAGGTACTTATGTGGCTAGTCGCTGGCTACCATGCTGTGGTGTGGTAGATTGGTACCGAAAAAAGTATGTAACTCACCATCATCGGTTTCATGTATTATACCTTCGTATAAACTAGCCAACGAATCATCTTTCTTTGTTTCATTATCAAATTTCAAACTGATAATGGTATTGATAAACTTTTGCCACTTTATGTAAAAATTCAAAGAATTTTCTTTGTATTTTTCTTTGAAATCCAGATTAATCTGAAATCACATCACACTGATAATATTATAAATGCAAAAGTTTGCTGTAAGTTTGTTATCCCTGTAAATGTCTGAACGGATTTAGTTGGAATTTAATTAGGTGTCACTTCGCTGGCTCACTATTACAAGGTTCTATGTTATTTTCTTACACGTTCTGTAATTTCAATTTAAAAATTTTTGGTTTCATAAATATTGACTTAGCAGGGTTTATGCTTGAGTAAAAGTATCTCTCTCAAGCATAAACTCTACTAAGTCAATATTTATGTTTTTTTTTTTTTTTTAATTGAAATTACAGAACGTGTAAGAAAATAACATAGAACCTTGTAATAGTGAGCCAGCGACTTGTCACTTGCTGGTTACAAAATTCCACAACAGTCTGTTCTAAGTAACTCTAGGCAAAGTAAGTATACTTACTAGTTGTCAATTGTAGTAAATATATGCCTGACAATGATGTCGACCAACTGGTTTCGGTGTTTATTTGTGAGCGTGCTATGTGATGCGTAGTATGCTATAATACTGTTTCCATGTGGTGATGTGCTTAACAGCGTCTTTAAGTCAATTTCTGGGAAAAGTGGTCTCGTAGGTGAAAATAAATTTTCAATTGGAATGTCATCCAACGTACGTCCTAGAACTCCTAGGTCATCTTCAGCATGAGAGTTTGTAAATGTGGTAGCAGTATCCATCTGAAATGAGTATAAAAAACCGTATTGAATAAGGAAACGACCAAAAAAATTTTCAAAAAAATGTGTTTGGGTTTTACTCTATGTGAGAAATAAAAATCTAAAAATTTGTACTGATTTACTTTCTGATTATAAAAATAATAAACTATTTAAAGAAAGGCAAAAAAAATAATTAAAAAAATATATATAATGTATTGTAATGTTAACAAGTTAGAAGTTTTAGTTTAGATAGTGTCACAGGTCTTGAATCGAAGATTTACAGTTCTTGGTCATAGACATATTAATCTCTCATATGAATAGGTACATAAGATTTTAAAAATAACTTACATGTGCAGTGAAATTTTCTTCTATTTTTGATTTAACCAGAAGTCTGTGGCCAATTAAAGGGCATAGCTCTTTGAGAAAATCGTCACTAAGATGTTTTAATTGGTATTGCTGAATTTCATTTTCTGGAAAAATATAAAAATAAAATTAATTATCATCATCATCTCAGCCGTAGGACGTCCAATGCTGGACATACGTCTCCCCCATTGACTTTCTAGAGTGGTTTGAAGCGGCTCGCATTCAGCACGTTCCTGAACTCTATTAGGTCGTCTGCCCACCTTATGGGTGGGCGTCCTAAGCTGCGCTTGCCGGTAAGTGGTCTCTATTCGAAAACATAAACGATGCTCTAAGTATTAAAACTTACCTTTAAATCTGTCTATAACAGACTCCGGAATTCCCCATTTTCGCAATATACCTTCTGTTGAAGTTTCATCGTCAGCCATCTGCATTAATATCACCACAAACTAATAAGAAGGTTAATATCACAAAGTAAGCTGAACACTGAGCTGTAACACTAGAAAATGAAACAAAACACGATCACAAATGATAATTTCAAACTTTTCTGCAAAGAGAACTTACGATATCTTTTTTGGTTTAATTCAATTCTTGGTCAAATGTGAATACGTATCACAACAGCTCAGCTTAATAAATTGGATTTTATATTAAAACGTATTCGATTCGCAACCTCACTTGACGCGACAAGACAATCCGTGTATCAGTGAATTGGCGAGTAGTGCGAGTACAGACTTACAGAGTTGCCAGCCCCGAAATGATTTTCCCTTATAAATAGTCAAAATTCTCTAAATTCATTCAAAAATAATTTAAAACAACGCCTAGACACTTGTTTAGCTAGACAGTGTCTAAAAGTTAAATACCGATGTTAAACAGATGTTATAAAACCATTTATAACATCTGTTTGCTTACACAGCCTAACTTGATGCATACGTTTACTAATATGGTAACAATAAGAAAAGTATCATTTCATGCAGAACCGATTACGAGAAATCAATTCATTTTGATATCTAATTTATTTTTATCATTTGTAGGTTCATAATAAGCCGAAAAAAAAGTGGAGAGACCACTTTTTTTTCGGCTTATTTTGGACGATTGCTATTTCAATGAGCCGAGAGCATCAAGTAAAAACATGTAGGTGGCGCTGTGTCAATATGATTAAACTATAGGATGAAACGGAACATTATTGGCATAGAAAGTTTCACACATGAAAGTTCTGTTATTTTACTTTGGATGTTGATAAACAGGGTTTTTAGTGTACAACATGATTTTTGCCGACACGATAATGTACGGGAAGGAAAGCACGACTAATAATTATTCATGTACGATTCCAAACATTATGCTGTACAATCCATGTCGTACAATGCTGGCCGTCAACTATCGGCTCGTGTCTATAAAGTACGGCAAGGAAAGCACAGTCAGGATTGTACAGCCAATAATCCATGTACGTGAGTAAAGTTCACGTTTTATCGGTCTGTACATTATTATGCCGTAGTTTGTCATGTTGTACAATATGGGCCGTGTTTTCTCGAAACAGGCCGAAAATTTACGACTGATAATGTACAACACGATAAAAGGTGACTTCTTCCGTATTCGCTAATAATGCTGAAATGTCACTGCTCATAATGGCTGTTGAGTCCATGAACTCTGTCAATTCCATGCTTTGTTTGAACGAGTGAGATAGTCGAAGATTAAATATGAGAACCATTAAAACATTTATGGTGGTGAGGCGGGGAGAAGAACTGCGTTGGATCTGTCACTCATTTCGAACCTAGCCAACTCAAGTCTGACTCTAACTGGGCTCCAGTCTAAACAGAAGCTTTTGCGGGTGACCGCAAAATCAGGGACAGATTGATTGATTGACAGTTTGCATTGATTGACAAGGGTGACCCTGTCAATCAATGGAATAAAAAGCCATTGTTTTAGTAGATAAATTTGTCCAAGTAACCGAATTATCAGTTATTATAACGCCTTCCAAAATTATTGGAGTAATTTGCTACGCAGTTTGCTACAGACGCTCTACATCTACACTTCTACACAAGTTTTATAAAGAGGTAAAGTTTGTGAGTTTGTGTGTAGGCAATCTCCGGCACTACTGATCCCAGTATAAAAAATATTTCACGAATAGAAAGTTCCACTATCCGATATCCATAATTATGTGACATGTTTGGCTATGTTTTGTTTACAACGCGGGTGAAGCTACGGTAGAAATCTACTGAAATAATGGCTGATACATTGTGTGGAATATTATCGGTAAGTGTCAATAAATCGCGGCCAGTATTATCCAACATGGATGAATTTGTACGACCTGATATTTGTACCTGTATTATTGGTTGTGCTTACCCAGTCGTGATTCAAAAAAACACGAACACGTATACAAGGATACACTCTCCTCGAGTGACACAGGTTAATTATGTTTTATTGACGACGGAGGTGAAGCTGGAGGGCTATAATCTCAAGAATGGTCCAATATAAATTTGTAGCATATATTCCACCTCTAAGGGTAGAAAGCAAAGAAATATTTTATGTTAAACAATAGTCGGTTTTTGAGAATTTTTTACCTGGATATTATTTTAAACTGTTCTGTTTTTCACTTAGTTTGCGAAGAAATAATTTTTAATATACTTTCAGGTAATAATGCACATTCTCTCCTGAAACTCGCACTCTTCTTAAAACTAGGGAATTTATTTTAGATAATGGCAACACTCATTCGTCCTCCCATCTTTCCGTTGCCGGTTATAGTCAATTACTACCTACTCTATTAGTCAAGACATCCGATTTACATCTGAGAATCGATTATTCTTGGCTGAAGAAACGCAACTTTCAACTTCTACTAGCGATAGGTTAATAGGTAAGTACCTACCTACTAAGTAGTAGTTATTTTTGCAATTACGGCTTATAACGTCTAACAAGTAGGTAGGTAGACAGGTACAATTTATGAGTTGGTAGACTATCACTCGTTATATTAGGTCCTGCTTAGCCGTGATAGAGAGCCCTATGAGAATTAAGTTACTAAAACTAACTATGGAACCCTAAAAATAAAGTCCTTATCGAATGGTGCTAAGGTTCAATTTTGCAATAGAATCTACGGCTGCCTAGGTACTGATAAATCGATCTTTCAGATTGGGTACCTATACCTACCTATAAGGCCGCCTGTTAAAAGCCTAGATAATATTTTTATTGTAATGTTAATGGTATCCTTGTTTTGTGGTATTTTAATAAAGAGTCATTGTTGTTGTTAGGTATATATAACTAACTAGCTGTAGGTACCCGCGACTTCGTCCGCGATTGCCATCCCCTCGGGCACAGTTCTGTTTGTCTCATAGGTAGGTACCTATTAAGCGACACTGTGGTCTGCGGTGAAGCATTCTTATCAAGAAAGGAGCTTTTTACTTTGGATTTTTAAACATTCAGGTTAGGTACATTCTCAGAAGACTAACTCAGGTAGGGAGTTCCTTCGTGTTCGACCAATAAATGTCGAAGCGAACTGCTGTGCGAGTCTTTGGAATTTCCGAGGCTCTCCTTGTTTGTTGGTGGAAGGAAGGTTGGGATATTAGATTGTGCAGTTGCATTGTACACTTTGTACAGTCTCCGAAATGTATCCGGTGAAAGACATAGGAATAGGTAGGTATAGTTTAGACAAATAGGTACAGACTGAATGCGGCGATGATCTAGGTTATAAATTTTTGTCTTAGCAAGGCAAGCTTTGCCCTCTTGAGCCTCTTGCCTCGTTGCCTCTCAGTGGAATCCATAGCCTTTCACTGGTATTTAGCGAATAAATACCAAAGTACCTACCTACCTACTCCATAATGTTTTTTGATAGATGCCCGTGAATAAAATCTATACCTAAGTAGGTAGGACTGCAACAAAATGTCAATAGAGTTGGATAGGTATCAGACGAACAGACAGACAGATAAACATCGCAGGCTTAGTAATACCTAGGGTCCCATTTTTACCCTTTGTTTACGGAACCATAAAATCTACAAAAATGATGGCATTGAAAACTTGTTTATTTTACGTGATAGTCCATAGAGTAGGTATTTCCTTTCTAAAGGATGTCTTACCAACGTGTTACCGACTTTGACAATAGGGCTACCTAAGTACCTACTCAACGTAAACTACAAAGTGCGTTGTAAATCAACCGCCAGCTTAAGATGAGCCGTACGTTCAAAGGTTCCTGTACATTCCGGAGGTCAAGTTATTTGGACCTGACCTTTGGATCTGACGGTTTTGATATCTGTAATTTCTGAACTACGAAATCGATGACCTTGAAATTTTTACGGGACGCTTTTTAATGTACCGCCTATCTAACAAAAAAAGAATTATTAAAATCGGACTACGCGGTAATGAATTACAAATAAGCACACATTTTGACTTTCATCCCCTCTCCCAAGGGAACCATGCAAAATTTCGGGATAAAAAGTACCTATTATACCTATAACCTACCTCGTAGTATGAACTTAAATTATGCTAAGTTTCATTTGAATCCATTCAATAGTTTAGGCGTGATGCGCAGCCCAAATACAGACAGACAGACAAAAATGAAAAAAAAATACAGTTTTGACTTCAGTATCGATTATAGAGTGCCGTCCAATTATTTTTTTCAAAATATCTTTAATTTACCAAGAGAATTGGACCTGTTACAGTTTTATTATAAGTATAGATATCTAGTAGTCAGCCATAAAATTACTAATGATGCCTTGAAATGAAAACCCAATAGGTAAGTAGGTAAGTTACCTAGAAGATAAGCCACCAAAGTTAAAGCGTAGGTACCTATTTAGCGAATAAAATTGCTTTTCAAGTTTAGATACCTAAAAAAAAAAAAAACAATGAAAAATCATGGCGACAGTGCAAATAGGTGATCATAGATTATAGGCATCCTGAGACGCTGTTAGTTAGTAGGTTTGATAAGTAGGTACCTATTTAACTATCAGAGATCAAGGTTTCTGTTCAATGGTAAATTCTACCACTATTTAGGTACATGGAAATAAAGTCTGTAAAGGCTGAGCACTGGTGCAGTGCTGATTATCGGGTTTTTTAGGATTCCGTACCCAAAGGGTAAAAACGGGACCCTATTACTAAGTCTACGATGTCTGTCTGTCTGTCTATCCTACCTATTAACGGCTGTATCTTTCGAACCGTAATAGATAGCCAGTTGAAATTTTCACAGAATATGTAATGTTACGGCGGATTAACTAAGGAATAATAAAAAAATCTAAAAGTAAAAACGGAAGGGGGGCTCCCATACAACAAACGTATTTTCGAGTTTTTGGTTCATCTGGGTGTTATGTACCTACACCGCGAGTTGAGCAACCACAAACATGAATGTTGGTTAAAAACATACTTATCACAAATTCTAGAGGTAGGTATACCTTATTAATATGCAAAAACATATTATGTTTGTCACTTATTCAGATAAAAGACGAAAACTTTCTGCACTTTCTTAGTATAAAAACGTTTGTCTAAAATACTTAGATAGGATTTGATTCGTAGTTATACACCCAACTACTTATTTCCACAAAATCCTTGGTTATAAATCTACACCTACCTTTTTTAAATTATTATCTTTCTAGAATTAATGCTACTATAGTTACTTAATTCAATATATTATATTCTAAAACTAATAATTTGCATCTAAGAATTCTTAGTTGAACAATCCAATACTTGTTCCCAAAACACAGATAAATCTTGGCTAAAAACATAAGATTATCTTGTTTAAAATTATTTTGTTTCTTAGTATGACGCTAGTAGTTACTTAATACAATAAAAATTGTTTCAAACTAAACAAGCATTTTATTAGAATAAAATGTTTGCCGATTTTATTTTTTATCATAGGGATTCTTAGTTGAACTATCTAATACTTATTCCCTCAAAACAGATAAATCTTGGCTAAAAACATTAAACTACTTTGCTTAAAATTATTCTGTTTCTTAGTTTGACTTTATTAGTAACTTAATCCAATAAAAATGTTCTCAAACTAAACATATTTTTTTTTTAGAATAAAATGTTGTCTATCTTATTTTGTATCATATAGGGATTCTTAGTTGAAATATCCAATACTTATTCCCTCAAAACAGACAAATCTTGGCTAAAAACATAAGACTGCCTTGCTTAAAATTACTTTGTTCCTTAGTTTAACGCTAGTAATTACTTAATCCAATATAGTCTATTGTCTCAAACTAAACATGTTTTTTCTTAGAATAAAACGTTTGTCTATCTTATTTCGCATCATAGGATTTCTTAGTTGAACAATCCACTACATATTCCCACAAAACAGACGAATCTTGGTCTAAAACATTCAGTTACCTTGATATAAATTAAATCGATTCTTACATCAATGCCACAATACTTACTTAACCCGATTTTTTTTATCTTGGACCAAACAAGTGTTTTTCTTAATATAAAAAATAACTCTGTCTTAGTTTGAATCATTGTACATTATTAATTCAATACTTAAATTGACATTAAAATAATAATATTTTTCTTCAAACGAAATTTATTTTTCTTTTAATAAGACGTTCCTACTTTCCGATTTATGAGAATAATACATTATTTAAAGTAAGACAATATTTTTTTGAATAAAACATATATTCTTTAGTTAACAAGTTAGAAGTTTCAGTTTAAATAAAGTGTCACAGGTTCTGAATCAAAGTTTTACAGTTCTTGGTCCTAGACATTATTTTCTCGCATTAAGATACAAAAACATCTTAATGTAAAAAAAAGTACAAATTGTTTACCCAACACCCAGATATTCTTGAAGGAATAATAATTGTTTTGTTTGTAGTAAATATAATGAGAATAATATTGTTTTTCACGAAGAGTATCAGTTTTGTTGTTCTAAGACATTATTATTAATTGAAGCATTTATTTACTTGATATTAAACAATATTCCTGAGAATAAAAATATTCTTGGCCGGAAACAAATTTCGCCAGCATTTTTTTCCGTGTGGGCACCACTGGCACAGCCCTAATTACGGCACTGGGCTGATGATGGTGATGGTGAATCATATAACTTTAACATATAACTGAAGTATGTAATATATGTCAAGAACAAGTCAATTATGCAAATGAATTTTTTTAGTAATAATTTTCAATACAAGAAACCGATTTCATCAGAACTGGACCAAATTGAAATGGGAAGCACCAGCTTTCAAATAAAAAAAAAAGAATCATCAATATCGCTTCACCCAATCAAAAGTTCTGAGGTGGAAAAAAACAGTCGAATTGCATCATCATCAGCCAAAAGACGTCCACTGCTGAACTTCCACAAAATTTTAGTTATTACAAGATAAATTTACGCTAATTTTAAAATATTACAAATCACGTGGTCATTAGGGTGGTGTTAATGTATATTGATTAACAGAATGGAAAAACTAAAGAGGATCACGAAGATAAAATTCGATTAAATATCTCCCTATATATTCTTTGCCAATGAATATACATCAAACTCCGGATTAGAAACTTCTAAATTCGTTTTAATTAACTCAGTAGGTATTAGCGCTAAGTGGTAATGGCAATCATAATGTATTCATTGATTTTCAATTTACGTTAATAATAGTAAATAGGTAGGTGATTGTTACAAATTACTTTAACAATGTAACTCATCATCATCATCAGCCAGAAGACGTCGACTGCTGAACATAGGCCTCCCCCATTAACCTCCACACTGAACGACATCCTGCCATCTGCATCCACTGGATGTCCGCGACTCTCACAATGTCGTCGGTCCATCTAGTGGGAGGCCTGCGCTGCGTCTTCCGATTCGCGGTCTCCACTCAAGAACCTTTCTTCCCCAACGGTTATCAGTTCTTCGAGCAATGTGGCCTGCCCATTGCCACGAATTGATAACCTCCTCCTTTTTGGAAGTGGGTTAAAAATACATATGAGCAAATTCGGGCAAAGGGCTGGAAACATATATATGGGGCGCGAGGTCACAGTACGGGACCAATTCAGGGATTTCCTATTTGCAGGTGTGCCGGCTCCTTCGCCGGTGCTCCGCAAGCTGGAGGCCGAGAGGTACCAGTACGTGCGGGGCCCGGGCGGAGCGCCGCACCTGGTGGACCTGTGGGCCTCCGCCGACGACCTGCGTGAGGCGGCTCGCTTCGACGCTGACAGGCAGAATGTCTACCATCTGTTTACCAGGTAATGAGCCTTTGTGTAATCACACTAATATCATATATGTGAATGTTGGGATGGATGGATGGATTAATGGATGGATGGATGGATGGATGGATGTATGGATGGATGGATGGATGGATGTTTGTTACTCATTCACGCAGAAACGGCTGGATGGATTTGGATGAAATTTGGATTATACATTGCTTATGTCCTGGATTAACACATAGGCTAATTTTCATCATCATTACCGATTTTCATCACCACGCGGGTGAAACCGCTGGGCGCTGCTTAGTATCATATATGTGAAAGTTTGGATGGATGGATGGATGTTTGTTACTCTATCACGCAGAAACGGCTTTTTTTGGCTTTTGGCATTTCGGCGCCCTTTGCTATATGGCACCTAGAACGACCGCTCCTCTCTCTCTCTATCCCAGGGCCGTTGCTGCCGTTCACACTGTCGTTTATTCATTAAATTCTTCGTTCCAGACAGAACCCTTCAGTTAGCCAGCCACTCCTGATCGGAAGTGAAGGCCTCCTCGGTTTGACGAACTACAACCCTCAGCGCCGCACCGTGGTCCTCATCCACGGCTGGTTGGACAACGCGGCTGCTGACTTCAACACCGTCCTCGTTCCTGGTTAGTCACGCACGCTATGATGCAATGATGGTATATTAAATCTCATTGCATATCGGGGGATCCCAGAGCTGGTGCTGGTGGTGTTATTAGGAATACGCATTTTTTTTAATTTTTGAGCCTTTTGGGGTGGAAACCATGGGCCCGTGGAGATAAGGAGCCAAAAAAAACATTCAAAGATTTGTCATCACGTCTGGTCGATGCAACTCGTGACCAGAATGCTGGCCTCTACTTTTCTCATAGAGTGAGCATTGCCATACAACGTGGTAATGGGGCCAGCATTTTGGGGATAATTCCCACTGGTAGCGGTTTAATAGATTAGTTTAGTGGTTAGGTATTAATTTGTCGATTTTTTTTAATATTAAGAACATGGAATGTTGATTATGTTATAAGATATAATAGTATCATGAGTAGAAAGTAGTCTACGAGTATGTCTATGTATTTTATTTATTTACTAGTTCTGTTGCTGGCGACTTCGTACGCGTAGACTTTCGTATAAACTTTTAACCCCTTTACCTCCTTTAATCTGGCCCTTGCGCAAAATAACATAGCCTATACCTTTTCTTTTGTCGGTAAGGAGTACTTCAATTTGGTCCCATTGTTACCAAGTCAGGATCTGATTATGAGATCCACGGGAAATCGAGGGCTACCCTCAATTACGTTTTTCAAATTTTATAGGCACTTATTGCGCCCTACCTCAGAAGGACGCTTGTCTAAAGCGGGACTGGACCCAAATTGCCCAAAACAGAGACGAGGACGATACAGGCTAATCGTTTATTTTCCACAGTCATAAAATGTTATTTTACATGGTAATCTATCTTCTATATCTATACATTTAATAAAAACGTAGTGATAAAAAATCTGTTATTGCGAGTTATAAAAAAAAACACACAGGGCGTCTTAAAATAAACAGCTGAACACGTTTAGACAGTTTTTGTCATATTGTCTGTTTGTTTGTCCACGCACTCCTAAACCACAGGACTGATTTAAATGCGGTTTTCAGAATATGCTTATCTATGACCAGATTGAAGTATAGGCTGTTATTTTGGGAAAGGGCCGGATTAAGGGAGGAAAAAAGGGTTGAAAGTTTATACGAAAATCTACGCGTACGAAGTCGCGATCAACAGCACTAGTATAATATAAAAATTAAGTTTTTCATATATTTTTGAAGTTGGTTATTAATGTCACCCACTTGTTTATTTCATGGAAATATTGGTTATGGAGTTTTGAAGATATAGCTGTTACAAGGTCATAGTTCTCAATGTGTTCCAGCATTCCTGCAGGCTGAAGATATGAACGTGATCGTGGTGGATTGGAGCGCTGGTGGAGGCACCATCAACTACGCAGCCGCTGTCGTCAACACTGTCACCTCTGGTAAGAGAACACCTGCTATCATCATCAGCCAGAAGACGTCCACTGCTGAAAATAGGCCTCCCCCTTTAACCTCCACGCATCCAATAGATGCCCGCGACTCTCACAATGTCGTCGGTCCATCTAGAAGGAGGCCTACCTACGCTGCGTCTTCCGTTTCGCGGTCTCCACTCAAGAACCTTTCTCCCTCATCAGTTATCAGTTCTTCGAGCGTGGTCCTTAACTGTTGGCCTTTTGGAAAAACTCAGTCACACAACAGGCAATGGAGAGAGCTATGCTCGGAGTTTCTTTGCGCGATAAAATCCAGAACGTAGATAAGAACTAGAGTCACCGACATAGCTATTTACATCTGCAAGTTGAAGTGGCAATGGGCAGGCCACATCGCTCAAAAACACCTGCTATAGCGTAGATAAAAATTCGATAAAATGCCATTGTGTCGATCACAGAAAAGAAAAGTAAATATAACGGAAATCAAAAGGAAACTCTGACCTTTTGATTTGATTGAACAGTCTTATTTATGTCAACGAGTCGAATTCCGCATCACGGTTGCTGATTTCGAATGACTGACGTTTCGTTTATATGGGTGCAACTGGCTACAACAAATTCCTTATAAAAATGCCATGACAGCCGTTCTAATTCAAACAAACAAAAAAATCTTTTCTGTAGTATAGATCATAGAGAGTACGGATCAAATGGAATTTTATCGAAATTGTTGATGTCAATTGTCAAATTTATCGATCGATAAAAACGGTACTGGAACTGCTGGTCGGCAAGATGTTCAGATGATAAATTGAAATATCTGCTGTAGGGCTTAAAGAGGCTTTGTAGGCATTACCGTGCTCTCATTGGCCCGTTCTTAAATCTGCTGATATGAGTAGGGCGAACATCGGTCCCGTCATGTTCCACTCATATCAGCTAGACTGCTTTTCATCGTCATTATGGACAATTCCATCTAAGCCACTGGAGCAACTGTGCCAGCGTCCCAGAGCCTCACTCCGATACTTCTAGGAGTTAGGTTGGCTCTGGTAACTGCTGGTAGAGGGAAATGCACAATACACTCCAAGCGGGACGTCAGTGCAGGACTTATCGCCTCAAACTCGAATAAGAATGTTCCACTCAACATATTCCAACATTTGATAAGTAAATCTGACTCACCAAACTGCACCGAATATGGGGTCTGGGTCTTTGTATATTTTCAATGATGCAACCCACAGGAAAACCTAGGAGAGGGGGGTGGTGGTTGCATGCTCGAAGAAGCGATAACCGATGAGGAAGAAAGGTTCTTGACCACGAACCAGAAGACGCAGCGTAGGCAGGCCTCTCACGTGATGGAGCGATATCGTGACAGTTGCGAGCGTCCAGTGGATGCAGATGGAAGGCTGTAGTTTAATGTAGTGTGCTATCGGGGAGGCCTATGTTCAGCAGCTGATGTCTTATGGCTGACTATGATGATAAATGAGGTTGAACCTACAAGTATCAGGCCATTATCGCTACATATAGTGAGTACGTATATTATAATTTAAGGTGAAGGCGTTGCCCGCTTCATCAGCTGGTTAAATGCTGCGACTGGTGCTAACATCGGGTCTTACCACCTCGTGGGGCACAGCCTGGGCGGGCACCAGGTCGGGATCGTGGGCAGGAATCTCGGAGGAGCCGTGCCTTACATTACAGGTGAGTAGAGCTCTGTTTCGCTAAGGACGTGAAGTCTTTGAATCCTTGTTTTCACGCAGTTAACCTTGTAAGTCGCGCCATCACCCTGTGGTGATATAAATTCACTCTCACCCAATCATCCTGGTGTAAGGCAAAAAAAATCCTCATCAACTTGTTAGCTTTCACTTATAGCTAACACGCTGTAAGTAAACACAACTTGAAAGTCGATTTTAACCTACATGGCTACTAATAAATCCCTCGAGGTAGAAGTTCATTTGGTTTGTTTTGCGAGTCTCATACATTATGTTTGGTTATGTTATGGATTTGATGATTGAGCCAGGAGATGGATAATGGAACTCTTCGATAGCTACCAGTTTCCTTACAGTTGGAGCTCATTAGTTTTTTTTATATCGCGAATATGTCCGTCAACTCGCCTGTTGGTATGCGACGATGTGGTCAAAGATGAATCACGCAGACTAAGAAGATACTTATTCACTCTTGCCTTGACTATTTGCTCTTGCTTTGCTTTTCCTTTGTTTTAACGAGTCCTAAACATTAAAATTGACGAACGTCTGATGCTAGAAAAGGAAGATGGATGGTGGTGCGGATGGATCTCTTTTATAGATACCAGTAAACTCCTCGAATTAGGATCCTTTGTTTTTTACGAGTGTTTTTGGTTACATTTATATTTGCATCCTTCAAGCACTAGACCCTGCTTTCCCCGGATGGATCACCAACGACGACAAGTTCCGTGACACAGATGGTGTGTACACCGAGGTGATCCACACCAATGCTGGGCTCCTGGGCTACGTGGCTGACTTGGGAGACGCAGACTTCTATCCCAACGCTGGGCTGAATATGCCGGGATGCAACAGTCAAGAGTGTGACCATGCCAGGTAATCATAGCTGTAAACGATCTTGAACTTTGCTATTTTCACTGACTTTACTCGACTAACCAGGAGGATGATAATGTTTTTCGAGTGTAGTATGTGTGTTTGTATGTCTCATCTAAATTACCTCCTGGGCCAAAATGAGTTGACGGATTTTGAAGTGCCTAATTATCGTTAGATTGTTTGAGATGCGTGTGTGTGGTGTACATAGTTTTTGTAAGTGTGTGTGTGTGTATATACCAAGTCAATATTTCCCAACGTATGAGCATTGTCATTTAGCGTGGTAATGCCGCTAGCATGCTGGATACACTGCCAAGTGATAGAGGACTTGAGCATTTGGTATGTTTCAGAGATATTATGTGAAGTTCAACGGTTTTTTGTATAAGCTAGGGGTTTAGGTATTTAATATTAATTAGCTTGCATTTTGTTAAAACACAGTTTTAAACTATCACGGTTGTTCACTACAGTTATATGATTATTTACGGGATATTTACCGTGGTAAGGTTGTGGAAGCTCTCGATATTTCGGCGCAGTTACATGCACCATGTTCACGGGAAGACCTTTGACCAAAATAAAATGAATGGACGGGCCCAGTAGAAGCGCATTTTTGAAGATTACAAAATGAGCGCCAGCGCTCACTTCGTTTCGGTCGGTCTCTAGCCGTAGGAAGTGAAACACGAATCTATTGTTACGCGATAACGAAACATCTGACATAATCATGAATTCGTATGCTTTACCGAAATGTAAATACACAAATAAAACCGATATCTATTTTTCGTAACAAATATACTGTACACTTTTATAATTAGGTGTTGAAGTATATGTCCGACGGTTTTGACTCGTTTTTACTGATCAAGTTCAATGGTTAGGGCCCGTCCATTCATTTTATTTTGGTCGAAGGGGAAGACTGATGAATGCGGGTGGTTGGTCGAACAGTTCAATGATAGGTACAGACAACAAGGAAGGGAACGACACCAGCGCAATTTAAACTTTAAACTTTTAATTAATTTTTAATATTTTAAAGTTCTAATTCCATCCTGCATCTAGTTTATTTATCTACACTAGTATGTTAGTATTTATGTAATATGTTTAGTTTTAAATATTCAAAGATAATTTTCTTCTTTTATGTTTAGCTATTATTATATCACTACCATATTAGTATTAGAGTCTTGAGCACACCTGCTGTTTCACGACGTGCGTGACGTCAGCTGTCGATTCCAACGGAAGACCAGCGCTGGTTGTATACGACCAGCACTATGCTGAGTTGGGACCGATTTGTGACAGAAACCATAATTTTATTTTCCTGTTTTTATAATAATATTTTATATAGTATTTTTTCTTTCATTAATAAATATTTTTCTTTCTTTCAAAACTGTCTACCCTCTTTCTTGGTTCTTTGTTCCGCCCGCGGGCTTCGCCGACAACAGACGTGTGCCACCTTGCGCAGTGAATTTGTGGTAGCTATAACAGAATAAACACTTACAATAGTGAACACAAAAGTCATATTCCTGTCAACATAATAAACGTGAGTTAAAAACACATCACTTCACTTCACACCGCAGTTCCCGACAAGTAGCTTTACCTCATAGCCTGGTGTCGTGGTCGTGGTGTCGTTACAAAGTATATGCAAAAAAATACCATCAATCAATATGATGCGATCTCCAACTGGGGATAAAAAGGCATCGTCCTTGACTGACCTTTCTAATGCAGAGGCTCTTGTATCTGGCCGAAAGCGCAAAAAGAACCCTGGCTCACAGGAAATGGAGGATTTTTTTGCGATCATAGCAAAAATGAAGGAGGACCAAGATAAAAAATTTGATGCTATCTCGGGAGGTATAGAAGAAGTTAGATCCCAGAATAAAATGATTCTTAGTACCCAAGATAAACTAGAAAATCTTTGTGAAAACTCCATGGCAGAACACGCTATAACAAAAATAAAAATTGATAAATTGTCCAATGAACATAATGAAGCCCTAATTAAGATAAGTGCTCTTGAAGAACAATTTGAAGAAGTGCAAAGAACTCAAAGAGCGAAATGTATAGAAATCATAAATCTTCCAGAAAACGAGACAGAAGAATTAAAAATGATAATTGATAAGCTTCATTGCTCACTCGGAGTTAAACACGAACATGGAATTGTGAGCAGTGGGCATAGGAATAGAAAAGCCAAAGGGAAACCAGTGATTGTGGAGTACCGAACTCAACACACCCGGAATGAAGTTCTAAAAGTCAATAAGTCTTATGGCGGCTCCACATTAGTGCCATGAATTCACGCGCGAATTCTCGGCGTAAATTCTCGGCACAAGTCGTGCCCTCCACATTCACGGGATGTTCACAGTCGTTCGTGAAACCCACCGCGAAATGGACGTAGAATCTGCTGCTGCAATAACTTTGTTTGCTGTGGCAACATATTACTATTTAGACGTCCAAAACAAGAAAGTTATTAAAAAGCGTTGGATAAAAGAAGATGGTGGTAGGATGGCGGATGACGTCCGTACGCCTTTATAGTCCGGAGTAAACTGGCGCGGGGCCGTGAATGTGGATGTGTACGCGTGAACGCCGCGCGAACGGGGCGCGAACCCTTTGTCGCGGGACAAAATACCGACTCTGATCGGGGAACAGGTGCGAACGCGCGTGAACACCGCGAAAACCCTCCACATTCACGTTCACGCTTGTTCTCGGAGCTTCACGGCACTAATGTGGAGCCGCCATTACAATAAAGCTAATACAACAAATAAGCTCAATAGTACCTTGGGATTCACGGACAGAATGCAATTTTGTAAGTCGTAGATAAGGATATACAACACAATCGTAAACTGCCTACCTACTTAGTTAAATTAAAATTACAAAAATCAATGCGTACAAAAAGTGTAACAAGTGTAACCTACCTACCAGTAAGGATTTAAATATGTAACTAGGTAATAATAGGATAAGTTTTTAAAAATAAATATATTATTATTATTATATTATTAGTCTTTTGCTACGGTTATCACTGGAGCTCGAACTCGAACCTAAGTCCCGACAAAACACACTCACTGTATCACAGCGAATAGTATTTTGAACAATTTTTTTTTATTGCACACTCGGTCATCTGACCCCAAACTAAGCAAAGCTTGTAATATGGCTGCCAGAGACTGATATACATAGATATATATTTTGAAATACATACATAAATAGATATTAACACCCAGACATAGAACAAACACAAATGTTCATCACACAAATGTTTGTCCTAGATGGGAATCGAACCCACGCCCCCAAGCGCAGAAAGTAGGTTCACTACCAACTGAGCCACCGGGGCAGTCACTGAGCCACCGGGGCAGTCATTGAGCCACCGGGGCAGTCTTGTCTTTACTGATTTTGAACACGGTCTTTTATTTTTAAGGCCGCTATTGAATTCTACGCACTGGCGAGTGATGACCATCGACAACATGGTGGTCAACATGGTGCCTGTAACTGCGCCGAATTATCGGGAACTCCTTCCCTTCCACGACCTTGCATTTTATTGCTAAAATTTCCATGCCATTTCAGATGCTACTTCTACATGGCAGAATCCGTCACATCGAGTGGGTTCCTTGGCTCTCGCTGCGCCTCCTACCTCACCGCGATGACGGGGAACTGCTTCTTGTGGGGAGGTCTCCGCATGGGCGGTCTTGTTCCTAAGACTGGGTAATCACTTTCATCATCGTGCCATCAGCCTAGCTATTATGTGCCCACTGCTGGAACATAGATTTTTTTATGATGAAATGGGCTAGCGTTTGACCACAATTCACCTATTGGTAAGCAACGATGCGGTCTAGGATGGGGCACGCTTGAATATCAGGTGCCTATCCACTCTTGAAGAGACTCAGTTTGTCATTTAGAGATTTCTCAGAGAGAGAGAGGATGGGCTCTAATCTACCATGCTGGTTCAGTGCAGTATGTCTTTGAGCTTTTGAAGTTCTTGGACATACCGATTTCCTTACGATGTTTTCCTTCGGAGTTTGCTATGCTCGGAGTTTCTATACGGGATAAAATTAGAAACGAAGTGATTCGACATAGAACCTAAGTTACCGACATAGCTCAAAGGATTAGTAAGCTGAAGTGGCAGTGGGCCGGCCACATTGCCCGAAGAACCGATAACGAGTTCTGGAAAGGAGACCACGTATAGGTAAACGTAATGTAGGATACCTGGCGGCCAGGTGGAAAGACGACCTGCGTAAAAGTGCGGGTAAAAACTGGATGCAAAAAACTGCCGACCGAGTTCAGTGGCGTACATTAGGAGAGGCATGTAGGCATGTCCAGCAGTGGACGGATGCAGGATTCAGTACTAAAAAAGTCATTGGTCGAGGATCGAACCGGGTACCGTCAGATTGTAAAGCTCGCATACCAAAGCTACCACACGATACCCCCCTGGGACCGACGTAGCTTACAATTGGTTATATTATCTTTGCCTTACTAGGAGGGTCACTAGTTACTAGGTTTAGGTTTCTAGGTTTTAGTTACTAGGGTTTGGTCTGTACAGCACTTCGACCAAAATAAAATGAATGGACGGGCCCAGTAGAAGCGCATTTTGAAGATTACAAAATGTGCACCAGCGCTCACTTCGTTTCAGTCGGTACTCGGTCTCTAGCCGTAGGAAGTGAAACACGAGTCTATTGTTACGCGATAACGAAACATCTGACAAAATTATGAATTCGTATGCTTTACCGAAGTGTAAATACACAAACAAAACCGATATCTATTTTTTGTAACAAATATACTGTACATTTTTATAATTAGGTATTGAAGTGTATGTCCGACGGTTTTGACTCGTTTTTACTGATCAAGTTCAATGGTTAGGGCCCGTCCATTCATTTTCTTTTGGTCGAAGGTACAGCACGCATATTTCATCTACTCCACTCCATCACTCCATCAGCCATCATAATCTGCATTTAGGTACATATAGTGCGTTTCACCAAAGAGTTTTCTCGTCGTAATGTTGGCTCCCCTGCACTTTCCCTGTAATGTGTATGGGAAGTGCAGAGGAGCCAACATTACGGCGAGGGAACTCTTTGGTGAAACGGTGAAACCAAAGAAAAGAAAATTTGGTTTTTGTTTAAATTAGAACGGCTGTCAAGGCATTTTTGTAAGAAATTTGTTGTAGCCACTTACGCCCATAGCAACTGTGTAAGTAACTGTGACGCGGAGTTTGACGCGTTGACATAAATAACAATGTTCAATCATATGTATCTGTCACAATACCTGGCGACAGACTTTCCTTCTCATTTCCGTCCTATTTACTTCTCTTTTCTGTGGGTGAAACTCACAGAAAAGGGGAGTAATCTAGTAATCTCACTCCGCCCTTGGGGACCGGGAGCTCACCTCATTTTCAAAAATCTTTCAGAGCGTCTGATTAACGCGACGCGTGACCAAAATGCTGGCGTGTATCTGGCTCAACGTATAAGCATTGCCATTCTACGTGGTAATGCCGCCAGCATGCTGGGTACGCTGCCAACTGATAGTGGGTTTGAGCATTTGGATTTTCTTTAGATCTTCAACGGTCTATGGACAGTCTAACTGTTTATTTAGTGTTAGTTTTAGCTAGTATTTTGTTTATTTAATAAAGGCACTTGCCATTAAAAAAAAGAAAACATTCATTAAAAAAAAAAATGAAACTCACTATACCTTCTGAAAAGCATTTTATGTTTTAACGCCATCTATTACCTATAACTAAGAACTAAATCTTGTTTCAGGTCCTCTGGCGTGTTCTACTTGGAAACTAACGCCGCTCCGCCATTCTCAAGGGATTAGCTAATATAATGTTTCTAACTGCAAGTCTACTCTGCAAGCTAAGTGAACGCGCAGTGAAGTGATAAGCTAAGTGAATGTGATTTTTTCTTGCCTAGGTATTTCTGCAGATAAATTTCAAAATGTCAAGTAATTACCCTTGACTGTAGTCCCTTACCCTTGTAATTCGATGTTTTGACATTTATCTGCAGAAATAGACAAGAAAAAATCACATTCACTAAGCTTATCACTTCACATGCGCGTCCACCTAGCTTGCAGAATAGACCTGCTGTACCTCTAACATAGTCATATATAAATTAAATTATTGTTTCAAAATGAAGAGTCTTTAATTTAATTAGCCAAAATCCAAGATACCTGTGGAAACTTGCCTTGTTGATTGTTGGGAGAGGTTATCCTTGCGAAGATGATGGCGCGCGCGAGGCGCATCGATGAACCAACTCCGGTTCCAAGGCGCAAAGCTGGGATGGAAGCTAAAATAAAGTCTAAATTACCTGGCAAACAGCTGGGCGTTCTGAGCAAGTTTAGGCGGTATTTCACACCGGGGCAGTTGCTTACTCTATGTCAAGCTCAAGTCTGATCGTGTATGGAATACTGCTGTCATCTTTAAGATGGTTCAGGATAATACCAGCTCGAAGCTCTTGAATCGGTAGACCAGCGTGGTGCTCGACTTATAGGCGATGAGAAATTAGTGGGTATAAAAAACTTCTCAGCTGTAACACCGCCGTAAAGTAGCGAGTCTGTGAATTTTCTACAGAATTCATTTTGGAGAATATCGGAGCTACACGACCATCCGAACATCCCCTTTCTACTACATACCAAGTAGGAAGTTGGCTCACTGCCAACCATAAATTGTGTATTTTCCTTGGATAGGTATTAGGTACCTACCAAACATTTTAGTTCTGCGTTTCTAATCCGCACCGCAAAGGATTGGAACAGCCGGCTTCCTTGTTTCCTGAGAGATAACCTGGGCCTATTCAAGGCCAGAATGAATAGGTATCGTCTGTCTGCGTGCTTCATCTTCGACCACATCGTCGCTTACCAACAGACGAGTTAATGGTCAAACGCGGACTTATTCGCGATTTAAAAAACCTTAGTCCCTACATGCTCCGTGGGTCAAGTGACACTAATATTTCGATTCCACTAGTCTCTAGATGTTCCATGGGTCAAGTGACACCAATATTTTGTTTCCACTAGTCCCTAGATGTTCTACGGTTCAAGTGACACTAATATTTCCATTCTACTAGTCCCTATATTTGTTCCGTGGGTCAAGTGACATTAATATTTCGATTCCGGTAGTCCCTACATGTTCCATGGGTCAAGTGATACCAATATTTTGTTTCCACTAGTCCCTAGATGTTCTACGGTTCAAGTGACACTAATATTTCCATTCTACTAGTCCCTGTATGTTCCGTGGGTCAAGTGACATAATTTTTCGATTCCTCTAGTCTTTACGGCCCCGTTAGCTTAGTTGGTAGTGAACCTGCCTTCTACGCTTGGGGGCGTGAGTTCGGTTCCCACCTAGGACAAACATTTGTGTGATGAACATTTGTGTTTGTTCTATGTCTGGGTGTTAATATATATGTAAAAAAAAAATATGTATGTATATCAGTCTCTGGCAGCCATATTACAAGCTTTGCTTAGTTTGGGGTTAGATGACCATGTGTGCAATAATGTCCCAGATATTATTTATTTTTTACGACTGCCTCGGTGGCTCAGTTGGTAGTGATCCTACTTTCTGTGCTTGGGGGCGTGGGTTCGATTCCCATCTAGGACAAACATTTGTGTGATGAACATTTGTGTTTGTTCTATGTCTGGGTGTTAATATCTATTTAAGTATGTATTAAAAAAAAATGTACAGTATATATGTATACATATAAAATATATATGTATGTATATCAGTCTCTGGCAGCCATATTACAAGCTTTGCTTAGTTTGGGGTTAGATGACCATGTGTGCAATAATGTCCATGTCTAGGTAATGTCTAGGCTAATGTCTAGGTAGGTAATATGTAACTATCAAAGATTTTTAATCATTATCATCTCAGCTCACTTCAACACACTATTGTCATAATGCTACTAGATTTGATTTTATACCTGATTAAAAGTTTTTACTCTTTTCCATTAATTTATGAGGCGGCGAAACTTACAGGCCCATGGCACGCAATCTTAAAATACGCCACTAAGTGATATAAAATAATTAACAATGCACGACTGAGGCGCTGAGGATGCGGAGGAGTGTCGGTGGTGGAGCCGTGATCAAGCCCCAAGCGCCCGCTGGTCCCCTAAGGCACCTGCAAGTGTTGGTACTCCAAGTTGGAGTGCCGTAACTAGCCATTTATGCGCTCGGTGCGAGCTTTAATTGCGCCCTTGAAAACAAAACTTGGTCCTGGTGTGGTCATTTCTGCCCCCCACCAGAGTCTGCGCCCTGTGCCTGGGCATCGCTGGCACAGCCCTATTTACGGCACTGGATCCAACAATTATTTTTTTATGGATTTGCCTGGTTGCCTACCAAACAAACAACACTAAATTAATCTGCTGTTTTCCAAATCTTATCAAACGCACCTAGGTTTACGTTTCAAAATGATAATTAACGCTAATTACTTAGATAGTCTATATTATCGTAACACTAAAAATGCAAATGCAAAATTTGTGGGTATGTTTGCGTTTATTGACCAAACTTAATAATAAATGGTCTACGGAAAGAAGTTATTCGTAATAATTATGAAATCTGTATAGGTACCTACATTACTAGGTACATATTAAGATATCTTAGACATAAAGTTAAATGATTATTTACGGGATATTTACCGTCATAAGGTTGTGGAAGGAGCTCCCGATATTTCGGTGCAGTTACATGCACCATGTTCACGGGAAGACCACCCTTACCACGGTAAATATCCCGTAAATAATCATATAACTTTAGTGAACAACCGTGATAGTTTAAAACAGTGTTTATCTTAGACATTTTAGTAAATTGGTCTCAGAAAAATAATAAAACCGTCAAAGTGCAAGTCGGACTCGCGCACGAGGGGTTCCATACCAAATGTCAAAAAAACACGTTTGTTGTATGGATAAATATTAATTTTATTTTAATTTAATTATTTATTTTTAAAGTAATAATATAACTCAATATTCAGTGAATATTTTAAGCGTCTACCTGTTGCAATTATCAATATCGAGCAATACCGAGCATAAAAATCACGTTAGTTGAATTGCCCCCTTAAATAATTTTTTTATTCTGTTTTTTAGTATTTGTTGTTATAGCGGCAACATAAATACATCATCTGTGAAAATTTCAACTGTCTAACTATCACGGTTCACGAGATACAGCCTGGTGACAGACGGACAGGCAGACGGACAGCGGAGTCTTTGTAATAGGGTCCCGTTTTATCCTTTGAAGTTTTCACAGATGATGTACATCTGTGAAAATTTCAACTGTCTAACTATCACGGTTCACGAGATACAGCCTGGAGACAGACGGACAGGCAGACGGACAGCGGAGTCTTTGTAATAGGGTCCCGTTTTATCCTTTGAAGTTTTCACAGATGATGTACATCTGTGAAAATTTCAACTGTCTAACTATCTCGGTTCACGAGATACAGCCTGGTGACAGACGGACAGGCAGACGGACAGTGGAGTCTTTGTAATAGGGTCCCGTTTTATCCTTTGAAGTTTTCACAGATGATGTACATCTGTGAAAATTTCAACTGTCTAACTATCACGGTTCACTAGATACAGCCTGGAGACAGACGGACAGGCAGACGGACAGCGGAGTCTTTGTAATAGGGTCCCGTTTTATCCTTTGAAGTTTTCACAGATGTATTACATCTGTGAAAATTTCAACTGTCTAACTATCACGGTTCACGAGATACAGCCTGGAGACAGACGGACAGGCAGACGGACAGCGGAGTCTTTGTAATAGGGTCCCGTTTTATCCTTTGAAGTTTTCACAGATGATGTACATCTGTGAAAATTTCAACTGTCTAACTATCACGGTTCACGAGATACAGCCTGGAGACAGACGGACAGGCAGACGGACAGCGGAGTCTTTGTAATAGGGTCCCGTTTTATCCTTTGAAGTTTTCACAGATGATGTACATCTGTGAAAATTTCAACTGTCTAACTATCACGGTTCACTAGATACAGCCTGGAGACAGACGGACAGGCAGACGGACAGCGGAGTCTTTGTAATAGGGTCCCGTTTTATCCTTTGAAGTTTTCACAGATGTTTTACATCTGTGAAAATTTCAACTGTCTAACTATCACGGTTCACGAGATACAGCCTGGAGACAGACGGACAGGCAGACGGACAGCGGAGTCTTTGTAATAGGGTCCCGTTTTATCCTTTGAAGTTTTCACAGATGATGCACATCTGTGAAAATTTCAACTGTCTAACTATCACGGTTGCCTGGAGACAGACGGACAGGCAGACGGACAGCGGAGTCTTTGTAATAGGGTCCCGTTTTATCCTTTGGGTTCGGAACCCTAAAAAAGAATTTAAAAAAACTATTTGCTTACTTAATTTCATGGAAATATAATTTATAATACGAACAAATATACGGGGCTAGGTGGAAAGGGTTGTACTAAGCTATATCCTTGCATTATTATATAATATACTAGCCGTCCGCCCCGGCTTCGCACGAGTGTAAGCTCGGCCTTCGGCCTCGCTACAAAATATAATATAGCCTATGTCACCCGGGGATAGTGTAGCTTCCCAACAGTGAAAGAATTTTTCAAATCGGTTCAGTAGTTTCGGAGCCTATTCATTACAAACATACAAAAATAGGTACAAATCTTTCCTCTTTATAATATTAGTGTAGATGTAGATATTGCATCATTATGTATATTTTTTTTTTACTTTGGGACCAAAAAAAATATCAGCTGGGCCATACATTATGTCGAGTATCAACGACCGTTTGTTATGAAACAGCCTAGCTGATTTTTTTTTTTTTTTTTGTGATTTTAGGGTTGGTCCAATTGTAAAATTCATCATCATCTTCATAAGCCAGAAGACGTCCACTGCTGAACATAGGCCTCCCCCTTTAACTCCACACTGAACGACATCCTGCCATGTGCATCCACTGCATGCCCGCGACTCCCACAATGTCGTCGGTCCATCTAGTGGGAGGCCTACCTACGCTGCGTCTTCCGGTTCGCGGACTCCACTCAAGAACCTCTCTTCCCCCTTATTGTAAAATTGGTTCAGTTTAATTACACCCTTCGCGTATTCCTGTAGATACAAATGCCGATTTTTTTCCCGTAACCACCTTTCCCTCGCCCGGTAATAATTTACCGGGTAATTTACACTACTCAAAACTAAAAAAATATCTGATTTGGTTCATATTGTTTGACTACCCCGGTGGCTCAGTTGGTAGTGAACCTACTTTCTGCGCTTGGGGGCGTGGGTTCGATTCCCATCTAGGACAAACATTTGTGTGATGAACATTTGTGTTTGTTCTATGTCTGGGTGTTAATATCTATTTAAGTATGTATTCAAAATATATATGTATGTATATCAGTCTCTGGCAGCCATATTACAAGCTTTGCTTAGTTTGGGGTCAGATGACCGTGTGTGCAATAATGTCCCAGATATTCTATTCTATATCGAGGTAGACTAATAATAAATATATGTAGGCATTTTTCGTTTAGTAACTGATAAATATGAATTTTAAGTTTTGACGTTAGTTTGATTTTTATATTGCGGGTATTTTGAAAATCGAAAAAAAATGAGATGTTATATAAAAATCCTATTTTCATATTTGTATTAAGGTCAATAACAAGGAATTATAATCACATAGTAGGAATTCAGATAAAATAAATAGGCCGTAGGCCGCATCATCGCTTAACATCAGGCGAGTTGGCGGACAAACTCAAGCCTATACTGCAATAAAAAAAATGATGTTACATAAAAATTCTATTTACATATTTGTATATTAGGTCAATAATAAGGAAATATAATCACATAGTAGGAACTCAGATAAAATAAAAAGTTTGTTATATTTATGTACGCGGACAAAGCCGCAGGGCGAGCTACGAGCTATTCGTTAGTTTAAAACGGATCTCGGTGGGTGCTTTTTCATATTGGATCCGGAAAAATGGTGCGACTCGTTGTGGTGATAAGTGCGCTTCTGGTAGTGGCTGCTGGTAAGAACTTTCTACAGGCATTCATTCCTTTCAGGCGCGTCCACCGTTGTGGGCACGATGGGCATGCCCACAACCCTAATACGCGACTTGTGACTCCCCACGCTTTACCCGCGTGAAACTACGATACACTGAACCAAAGCTTGGTCAGGCCGTCATATAATTTTTCATAAACATTTCCTTGGTAGTCACTATATCGATCATTCACGAGCAAGGTTCATACGCTGACTCGCAGTTGCCCGATTTTCGGGTGGCTGTGACCACAACCTTTTTTGAGGGCTGGATCCGCGCCTGATTCCTTTCCCGTTGAGCTTCAACAAGTGTGTCAGCGAGTACGAGAACGAAGTGAAGCGGTCGCTCTACGCGCTAGATAGCAACATGGATGTAACGTACTTACTATCTTTTGTCGATGATAGCAAGGAGCGCCATAATGCTAAAAGCGAAATAAAAATCCAGTGATTTTTGAAGTGAAAACTTCTTTAGGCGCGTTGAGATTTTTTTGGGTGAACAAAAATCATGAAACTCGCGATGTCGTGACGCTGTCGCAGAATAAATACTCGAAATCTACACTAATATTATAAAGAGGAAAGATTTGTACCTATTTTTGTATGTTTGTATGTTTGTAATGAATAGGCTCCGAAACTACTGAACCGATTTGAAAAATTCTTTCACTGTTGGGAAGCTACACTATCCCCGGGTGACATAGGCTATATTAAATTTTGTAGCGAGGCCGAAGGCCGAGCTTACACTCGTGCGAAGCCGGGGCGGACGGCTAGTAATATATAATCAAATAATACACAGCACCGTATTGAGCGCCAGCTCACCTGATGTTTAGCGATGATGTGGTCTACGAAGGAGCACGCTTGCCTAGAAGAAACAGATTCACTCGTGATTTGAAGACACTTCAACTTGCAAATTTTAATAGCTATCTCGGTGACTCGCGTTCTTTGGCGAATATCCACGTTCCGGATTCTATCGCGCAAAGAAACTCCGAGCTAAGCTCCGAGTATAATTCTCTTCATTGCCCGTTGTGGGACTAAGTTTTTCCAAAAGGCCAACAGTTAAGAACCACGTCTCAGTACCATATGCCATCACTACACACTGGTCAAAGACCCTTGTCTTTAGGCACTGTGATATCTTGGACGAGAAGATGTCACGCAATTAAAGGTGTAGTTTTATAATAAAGGATGATATATGTTCGTGATTTCAGGAGTGCCAGCACCTTCGCCGGTGCTCCGCAAGCTCGATGCAGAGCGGTACCAGTACGTACGTGGGCCAGACGGTATCCCACACCTGGCCGATCTATGGGCCACCGCCGATGACCTGCGAGTATCAGCTCGCTATAACCCTGATTTGCAGAATATCTACCACTTGTTTACCAGGTAAGCGAGAAGACCAGCTTCTACCTGGTGCGTACTGGTTGTCCCATTCCTGCAGCTTATCACTTCACTTGCGCGTTTACTCAGCTTGCAGAATAGACATGCTGCTATTAGTCATTCATAGCGTAGCGTCAAATACGTCACTTAAAACTCATGACGCGTCAAAATCTAGAGATCTTCCATACCCTCTCATAGCATTTACGGACAATAAACTATTACTCCTAGCGATTTACAGACAATTTTTTTCTTATTCTTTTCTGTGTTTACAGTTTACAGACCCCAATTCAATCTAAACTTTCTATTTAAACCCTTTACAATGACTGTGTCTTTAGTTCTGTCCATTGTCCTTTCTGTCATTATTTCTTTAATCCCTTCATTCGTTCTGTTGTTGTTTTTTGATCGACTTCCAAAAAAGAGGAGGCTATCAATTCGACTGTTTTTTTTTAATGTAGGGTTCCGTACCCAAAGGGTAAAACGGGACCCTATTACTAAGGCTCCGCTGTCCGTCCGTCCATCTGTCACCAGGCTGTATTTCATGAACCGTGACAGTTAGACAGTTGAAATTTTCACAGATGATATATTTCTGATGCCGCTATAACAACAAATACTAAAAAAATAGAATAAAATAAATATTTAAGAGGGGCTTCCATACAAAAAAAACGTGTTTTTTTTTGTCGTTGTGATAGATAATGGTACGGAACCCTTCCTGCGCGAGTCCGACTCGTACTTTGCCGATTTTATTTATTTATTTGAAAGCTGGTGCTTCTCGTTTGGTCCTATTTCAATTTGGTTCTGTTCTACTGTTTTTTTTTTACAATGTAACAATTAAAAAGTCATTTCCACAAAAAAATATAATAAGAGACATCTGTCGGAACACCTCAGTACTAAATCAGGCATGCTCTCTCTAAAACTGATAGTGCCTAATTAATGCACGCGCATAGGATAGAGAGTGCATATTTGGTCCAGTTCTGTCATTTTTATGAAGTCGGTATTTTACATTGATAATTATTTAATTCTTCGTTCCAGACAGAACCCCTCTGTGAGTCAGCCACTCCTGATCAATAACGGCGTTCTCCTCGGCATAACGAACTTCAACCCTCAGCGCCGCACCGTGGTCCTCATCCATGGGTGGCTGGACAACGCAGCTGCTGATTTCAACGCAGTCCTCGTGCCTGGTAAGCTTCTTCAGGATCTTGGCTTCAGGAAGTATCTCGATATCTTTATTCAAGTAGAGTAGAAAAAAGAAAGAAAGAAAAAAGAAGAAGTTTCTTAATTCTTTGTTTTGAGGAAGGAAGGAAGGATCTTGATATCTTTATTCAAGTTGAGTAGAAAGAAGAAAGAAAAAAACTGGCCAAGTGTGAGGCGGACTCGCGCACGAAGGGTCCGTACCATTATCTATAAAAACGGCAAAAAAATTACGTTTGTTGTATGGGAGCCCCCTTAAATATTTATTTAACCCCTTGCAACAAACGTGATTGTTTGCCGTTTTTATAGATAATGGTACGAAACCCTTCGTGCGCGAGTCCGACTCGCACTTGGCCGGTTATTTTTTTATTTGTTACTTCTTTCTAATTAAATTAAAATAATGAAAATGACATGTTCCAGCATTCTTGGAGGCGGAAGATGTGAACGTGATCGTGGTGGACTGGAGTGCCGGAGCAGCCACCATCAACTACGTGACCGCTGTCACCAACACTGTTCCTGCTGGTAAGCTGAACACCTACTCCATCAGCCGAACCCCTCACACCAAAGATAATTTAACCACTTGATCGCACATGAGTCATATTTTTTTATGATACTGGGTGACGAGACGAGCGAAGTCGCTCGCCTTATGGCTCTTCACGCTTGCCCATAACAGCTCGACGCCACCCAGAATTTTGAACTTCAACAGTTCAAAACCCTGGATGGCAATGCACTGCGCTCGTCACCCCGAGATATATGATGTCAAATCTCTGCGTGCCCTGTAATTTCGCTGGAAACATTGCCCTTCAATCCGGAGCACAGCAGTGTTTCACTACTGCTTGGCAGTTGAATAACTGGCAAATCCCGTTATCATTATTTATATGAGGACGGACATCGCGGACGAAGTCGCGGTCACAGCTAGTTTATATATAATGGGAAAATTTGGTTATACTTGGATCGGATTCGGTTCACCGTTTTTAAGCAATGACATCGAAATTGCACATAATAAGATCTAGGTACCAAATAAGTCATTGGTACATGGCCGAGGTGTGTATTATGTATATACGTATTCTGTGGCCGAGGAACGAACCGGGTGCCGATAGATTGAAGCGCACATACCAGCCACCATTTTTCATTAAAAGTAATAACAGACATTATTTATTTACATGTATTAGGTGAAAGTATTGCCCGATTCATCAGTGCATTGAATGCTGCAACTGGTGCCGACATCAGGTCTTACCACCTCGTGGGACACAGCTTGGGCGGGCATGGAGCTGGCATCGTAGGCAGGAACCTTGGTGGTGCCGTGCCCTACATCACTGGTGAGTTCTATCAGCCTGAGTTTCCAGGTCCACGAGAACGACGGCTCCAGATGTAAAGAATCCATCATATAGTTGCTCAAAAATAAGTTCACATTTTTTTATGAGCGGGAAATCTTCTAAATATACCCGACTGCATTGAGGTGCAGCCAGGTTATGTGGGATTTTACACACTAAACCCCCCGGTGACCAGCCTTAGTGCTTGACAAGAGGGCTCCGGAATCTGTAGAGGAAAGCACCGGAGCCCTCAGCACTGCGCTACGGCTCTTCCCGAGACAACTACGTGTAGTGTCAGCCCCTCTACTCTACGTTGTGTGACCAACATTGTCGTTCTCTCCCTGGGCACGCCCAACTGGATGGTCAGAGCCCCAACTTTGACCATCCCGAGCCCGGAGATCCCCTTTTAGTAGCCTCTTACTACAGGCAGTTGTATTCCATACATTTTGTCGAGTGTCAATGTCGACCGTTTTCTTCGCGATTTCAGGGTTGGTCCTATAGTAAAATTTATTCATATTCATCAGAAGAACGACCTCCTTTTAGCTTAGTACAAGGTATATGCGTAATCCTGTATATTATTAACTAATGTTTTTTAACGCGACAGAATCCAAAACGTGGATATTCGCGAAGGAACCAGAGTCACCGACATAGCTATTAAAGTGTGCAAGTTGAAGTGGCAATGGATAGGCCACATCACTCGAAGAACCAATTGCTGATGGGGAGAAAGGATCTTGAGTGGAGACCATGACCGTAGGTAGGCCTCTCACTAGATGGAACGACGACATCGTGAGAGTCGCGGGCATTCAGTGGATGCAGATGGCAGGCTGTCGTTCAGTGTGGAAGTTAAAGAGGCATTTGTTCAGCAGTGGACGTCTTCTTGCTGATGATGATGATAATAAAATAAGATTTAATTTTATATCAGGACTGGAGCCAATGTTTACTGGATGGAACACCAACGACAACAAGTTCCGTGACACAGATGGGGTGTACACCGAGGTGATCCATACCAACGTTGGGTATTTGGGCTACTTGGCGACACTGGGAGACGCTGACTTCTACCCCAACGGTGGAACGGGCATGCCGGGATGCACCACCAATGACTGCGACCATGCCAGGTGGGAGAAGGTTTAGCCAATTTTTTTACCGATTTCAAAAGAGAAGGCGCTTCTCAATTCGGTATTTAAAAACAATTTTTAATCGACTCAACTTCCAAAAAGGGGGTATTAATTCAACAGTTTTTTTTAAATGTTTTTTACCCTAGAACTTTCCACTGGGTGAACCAATTTTGATGATATTTTTTTATTTGAAAGCTGGTGCTTCCCCTTTGGACCCATTTTAATTTGGTCCAGTTCTACTATGTGTTTTTTTACAATGTAAAGAAAAAAAGTCATTTCCATACAAAAATTATTATAAGAGACATCTGTCGGAACACCTCAGTACTAAATCAGGAATGCGCTCTCTAAAACCGATAGTGCTTAATTAATGCACGCGCTATGGGATAGAGGGCGCATATTTGTTTCAGATCTGAAATTTTAATGAAGTCGGTTTTTAATATTGATAATAATTATTACCTCAGAACTCCGTCATTTATGAACCGATTTGGGAAATTATTAATTGAAAGGATATTTCATCAAAATCGGATAAGTAGTTTGGCTTTTAATTCAAAGTAACTGACAATTATGATCATCCAAGTAACCGAATTTGCCCATTTGATATAATTTTGTCGGTTTTTTAAATTGATAATTATTTAACATGCTTTTCTTAGCATCCCTTATATCCCCAATATTTCCTTGTCTGTTGATTTGGCAACATCAATAGTTTTGTTCGAGCGCCTGCTGATTTGGCAACATCAATAGTTTTGTTTGAGCGCCTGTTGATTTGGCAACATCAATAATTTTGTTCGAGCGCCTGTTGATTTGGCAACATCAATAATTTTGTTGAGTGCAGTTGATTTGGCAACATCAATAATTTTGTTCGAGCGCCTGTTGATTTGGCAACATCTATAATTTTGTTCGAGCGCCTGTTGATTTGGCAACATCAATAATTTTGTTGAGTTTATTTGGCAATATATTAATATAAAATGTTGGTCAAGTGCCTACTAATTTAATGTAGGCTTTTTTAAGAAAACTATTTATTTTTTTAAACTGTAATTATTATTTGTGTGTGTGTGTATTTGTTTCAGATCGTACTTCTTTATGGCAGAGTCGGTAGTATCAAGTGGGTTCCTCGGAACTCGATGCGCTTCGTATGTTAGCGCAATGACCGGTAACTGTTTCCTGTGGGGTGGTCTTCGTATGGGCGGGCTGGTGCCTAAGACTGGGTAATATGTTGAGTCTTCTATTATACATAGGAGGACGTGTCAGGCAGGGATCGTCGTATAAATAAAACTGTTCTTGTGTTCAGAGCAATCGCCTGTGTAATATTCACTATTCTTCAGTGCGATATTATTTAATTAAATTGGAGATGCTTATAGATAGGACAATAACAACAATGACTCAATCGTATTACAATGTACGGGACAAACACACAGGCACGGCCATTGAAGAATCCAAAGAGAATACAAAGATCAGGAAGCGACCATAAACAAGCATTTGTTTATCATAGACTAATCAATACTTTGGCTTAACACATCTATCATTTAGCCATAAGAATATAATACAATTTATTTCTCTACATAATATACTATTTACTATTGACCGAGCGAAGTGAAGTCTCAGAGTTTACGGTAAACCATAAAGTGTGTTCTACACTTTAGATTTTGCTATTTAAATGTTATATATTGGGTTAAACGGAAAGGGTACACTAGGGGCTAAAGTTTCCATCATTATGAACAATTTATTAATAACTAGAATAATGCTAAGTTTCATTTGAATTCATTCAGTACCAAGTTAGCGGCCAAGTTACAGACATATAAAAAAACGGTTGTGACGTCAGTGTCGATTATAGAGAACACATCAGTCATGGTACTGCACTAAAAAACCTAAGAAGTATTTCACCTATTCTACAAGAGATGGCGCTGTTTTAAAATACATGGTACAGCGTGACGATGCCGCGAGTTCCATGATTTTTGTTCACGTTAAAAGTGATCAACGCGCCTAAAGAAGTCTTCACTTCAATTATCTTCATTGTACAGAACAGGCATGATGACTGATATTTTTTATTACCTCATAAAAAAGCTGATCATCAATAGAGCCTCTCAACGAAAACAAAATTTAAATTAGTTAATAAGTTAAATATAAGCATTTTAATTTCATGCTAGACAGAGAGCGCACTATACTGAGCTATGACGTCACGCCTCAGGCGCGGCATACAATTAATGCTATACTAACACACTCTTAGCGAGAAAGGGATAGAGAATCCCCTCTCTATCCCCACCTAAAACTTTAAACGCTCGCCTCTAAGAAATTAATCAGCTGATTCAATATATTTTTTCAGTATGTGTAATGTATTTAGTTATATTCATCGCTAAGCTTGTTATATAATAAATTAAACATTAGGCCACATGCCTATTGTACCTGTTGCAGATTTATTAAAAGTACCTATAGATAATCAACTTGCATCTTGTTTCAGATCCTCTGGAGTGTACTACTTGGAAACGAACGCTGCCCCGCCATTCTCGCAAGGCTAAGATGTTTTATCTGACTCCATGATGAAAAAAACTTTGATACAACAAATAAAATTGTTTTAAGATGAACAGATTTTAAATTCCTGTTATTTTCCCATTATATGCCCAGCTACCAGCGCCGGCAGCCCCGGATCTAGGGGGGGGGGGGGAAGCCGGGAAGCGACCTAATTCATACTTTACAGAAAAATGGACAACTCATCATATACTTAACTTTGACCACAGAATAAATGTAGTAGTAGGACTCTTTTGCAAGGGTCCGCCTGGGGAAGTACCACACCTTTGGCAGTTATTCAACCGCCAATCAGTAGTGTGCAAACACTACTGTGTTCCGGATTGAAGGGCAATGTTTCCTGCGAAATTACAGGGTAGACAGAGATCTGACATCTCATATCTCGGGGTGACGAGCGCAGTGTATTGCCATCCAGAGTTTTGAAATGTTGAAGTTCAAAATTCTGAGTGGCGTTGAGAATCATAAAGATGATAAAGGTAAAGTGGCGGGCGGCATTTTTCAGCTTTTGCCTCGCTTAAAAAGTTTGAAGATCCGGGGCTGAGTGCCGGCCCTGGAGTAGAGTGAGACTCTTCTCTCTCGCTCTAGGCACAGAAAAGAGAAGGGAAAAAAACTCCCTTCTGTGGCTCTACGCCCCAGATAGCAAGGGGCACCAAAATGCGTAAAGCTATGCGAAAATGACATTTCGTGAAAATAACGTACATACGAAAATGATGTTTTGCGTAACTAAAAAAAACACGATGACATTTAGCGAGAGCGACGTTCTGCGTCACGATTATAATATTCAGCAGAAAATTTTCTATTAAGTGATAACATATTATAAAAATTGATCGGTTCAAAATTGGGGCACCTATTTTGCATAACATAATAATATGCCAAAAGCGATTTTACTTTGAATTTGACCATTTTACACTAGAGCGAAGACTAAAATAAGTACGTTAAAAAATTGTTTGTTGTCTGAGAACCCCTTTTCTTCTCTTTTACATCATGATTTTATTATTGCTTTAAATAACATTACATATTCTGTTAAAATTTCAACTGCCTATCTATTACCATTTATAATATTATCTATAAGTTGCAAATATCACAAGTTTCATCGAAACACATCGTCAAATTTTTTAAGATAATCAATCATTTATACCAAACCTAAGCTAAGTATTTGATAACGGCTGTATTAAATAGGTAAACAGATTATTGATAATATTAGTCACATTCAGATCGCTGACCATGGCAGGATGTATACTATTCTTGGTTTCGCTCCTCGCCGTGGTTTCAGGTACCAAACAAATTTAATTCGAAGATAAATCACATAAATATATTACTAGCTAGACTTTCATTTAAACTTTCAACAGTCTTTTGGCCCCTTAATCCAGCCCTTTCACAAAATAATTTCTTAACGGACCTATACACCTGATAAATAATCCACCTGTCTAATTTCAGCTTCGTAAGTCAAGTTGTTTTCGAGAAACAACTTTTATTATAGGATTAATCCTAAAATTGAATAAAAAAAATATGTCATTAACACTCAACGAAATCTTCTATATAATACACTAGCCGTCCGCCCCGGCTTCGCACGAGTGTAAGCTCGGCCTTCGGCCTCGCTACAAAATATAATATAGCCTATGTCACCCGGGGATAGTGTAGCTTCCCAACAGTGAAAGAATTTTTCAAATCGGTTCAGTAGTTTCGGAGCCTATTCATTACAAACATACAAAAATAGGTATTGTTCGCGCAAAACTTTATGAGCCCTCTGAAGTTAGGCGCGAGGCCTCCCCGACGCCCTGTAAAGTCCCTCGGATACCTATAATATGCGTACTGCGCAGCCACTGGGCCTAACTTCAGAGGGCTCATAAAGTTTTGCGCGAACGATACAAATCTTTCCTCTTTATAATATTAGTGTAGATTTCGTTGAATGTAATGACATTTTGTAAACAAAAAGACATTAAAAACAAACTGTGAAAATCACGTCAGTTTACATAGTAAAATAATTGTCAAACTAAACTAGTTTATTCATTAATTATTAATACAAACAACTGATTTCAAAATTAGTAAGCGCTTGAACAAAACTATTGATATTGCCAAATCAACAGGCTCTCAAACAAAATTATTCATATTGCCAAATCAACAGGCGTTTCAACAAAATTATTCATATTGCCAAATCAACAGGCGTTCGAACAAAATTATTCATATTGCCAAATCAGCAGGCATTCGAACAAAATTATTATTATAATTTTTTTAAATTATTATAGCCCTACCCGTGGAGGATCCAGTGGTGATAAAGCTAGATCCAGTCCGCTACCAGTACGTACGCGATGGGAATGGTGAACCCCACCTCGTTGACCTGTGGATGAAGGTGGGTATTCTGGGTAGACGTGCTGTAGGTACCTACAGGATAAACCACATTTTATTCCCCCTACACTGCATCTGTCGTGCATGAAAACAAGTGCAAGAATAATTGTGTGAAATAAATAATTTTCAATATAAATTACCGGCCAAGTGCGAGTTGGACTCGCGCATGAAGAGTTCCGTACCATTATCTATAAAAACGGCAAAAAAACACGTTTTTTGTATGGGAGCCCGACCTTAAATATTAATTTTATTTTAATTTATTTTTAAAGTCAATATATAAATAAATATTCTGTGAATATTTCAAGCGTCTACCTGTTGCTGTTATCAATATCGAGCAAAAACGAGCAAAAAAATCACGTTTATTGTATGGTAGCCCCCTTAAATATTTATATTATTATATTTTTTAGTATTTGTTGTTAAAGCGGTAACGGAAATACATTATCTGTGAAAATTTCAACTGTCTAACTGTCACGGTTCATGAGATACAGCCTGGTGACAGACGGACGGACAGAGGAGTGACACCCTTAGTAATAGGGTCTCGTTTTACCCTTTGGGTACGGAACCCTAAAAACCGACTTAATTAAAATCTCAGAACTAGACTTAACATAAAGAGAACCACACGGGAAGCACCAGCTTTCAAATAAAAAAAGAATCATCAAAATCGGTTCACCCAGTGTAAAGTTCTGAGGTAACAAACTTTTTTTTTTAAACAGTCGAATTGAGAACCGCCTCTTTTTTGGAAGGAGGTTCCATATGACCATCTCGTATTTATGATGACGTCACCTACCCAGTGATCATCTCGTATTTATGATGTCACCTACCCAGTGATCATCTCGTATTTATGATGTCGTCACCTACCCAGTGATCATCTCGTATTTATGATAACGTCACCTACCCAGTGATCATCTCGTATTTATGATGTCGTCACCTACCCAGTGATCATCTCGTATTTATGATAACGTCACCTACCCAGTGATCATCTCGTATTTGTGATAACGTTACCTTCCCAGTGATCATCTCGTATTTATGATGTCGTCACCTACCCAGTGATCATCTCGTATTTATGATGTCATCGCCTACCCAGTGAGCATCTCGTATATATCATGTCGTCACCTACCCAGTGATCATCTCGTATTTATGATAACGTCACTTACCCAGTGATCATCTCGTATTTGTAATAACGTCACCTTCCCAGTGATCATCTCGTATTTATGATGTCTTCACCTACCCAGTGATCATCTCGTATTTATGATGTCGTCACCTACCCAGTGATCATCTCGTATTTATGATAACGTCACCTACCCAGTGATCATCTCGTATTTATGATGTCGTCACCTACCCAGTGATCATCTCGTATTTATGATAACGTCACCTACCCAGTGATCATCTCGTATTTATGATAACGTCACCTTTCCAGTGATCATCTCGTATTTATGATGTCGTCACCTACCCAGTGATCATCTCGTATTTATGATCACGTCACCTACCCAGTGATCATCTCGTATTTATGATGTCATCGCCTACCCAGTGACCATCTCGTCACCTACCCAGTGATCATCTCGTATTTATTATAATCCCACCCAGTGACCACATTGTATACAAAATGACGTCATTGGGTAGGCAATGACCATCTTGAATTTATGATGACGTCGCATTAGTGACCGGCGGGGCTATTATGAAACTTTGATCGGGATCAGTCAATGTCAGAATTGACAGAATTTTGACACTTCAACGGGGTTATGACGCAAAAAAAAAGCGTTGTCTATTTACATATTTATATTGCCCGCATATTTTACTTATGATGATGCCACCTACCCTAACTATCTGTATTTACCTATTTGTAATGACGTCCCCTATCCAGTGATTATCACTATCACTACATAGTATAAAACAAAGTCGCTTCCCGCTGTCTGTCCCTATATATGCGTAGATCTTTAAAACTTCACAACGGATTTTGATGCGTTTAGAGCAATTCAAGAGAAAGGTTTATATGTACGTATAATACATACATAATATAGTTGACAATCACTGATAAAAAAACAATCATTATATATATCAAACCACCGGGATGGGACTCGTTACCAAAATGCTGCTTTTGGTGAAATAAAATACTTCGTTTTGTTTTTAGGCTAGCGATCTACGTGAATCAGCTAGGTTCAGCCCGGACACACAAAATGAGTACCATCTCTTCACCAGGTCAGTATTTCACCACAGGCGTGAGACTCAAAGCAACAAATACAAAAACAAGTAAATAATCCTATAACTTCATAAATAAAGTATTTTTGATACTTTTTTTAAAAGTATAAATGTAGTCGAAGATGAAGCACGCAGACTTACAACACTGACCTTGAAAAGACCTAGATTACATCTCTCAGGGAACAAGGAAGCCGTCAGATTGTTACTCGGTATGGCTTTACAAAGTTTATGGCACAGATTTTTCTTGACAGGTGAAAGCGTAGCGCGGTTCCTGAACTGGTTGACTTCGGCGACTGGTGTGAGACCTACATCCTTCCACATCGCTGGTCACAGCCTCGGTGGGCATCAGGCGGGCATCGTCGGCAGAAATATCGCCTCACGCGCCGCATACGTCACCTGTGAGTCAACTAGGCCTACTGAGCGACGCGAAAAGCACTAAACTGAAAGGGGTACCATCATTATGAACAAATTTTACTATGGAAATTATCAGCTGTTCCATATAATAATTATCAATTTAAAATTCAGTTTCCATCCTCGTCCGATAGACGCGCTATTCAATTTTTCATACATTTTGCTATCGTTTACATAACGATAACTTTTTCGCAAGTGCTTGTACTAAGGTCAAAGATCTGTATAATAGCAAAGAGAACATGATGACGATGATGACATTGCTTTGAATTTAGAAAGAAAAAGATCTTATTTTGGATGGAAAAAGTCATATTTTTGGAAGAGTCGGTATTGGAAGGTAAGATTCAAAAGGAAAGTCAGTTTTTTTCCAGTCTGGACATTATCAAGAAATTTAAGAGAAATGAACAATATATTATGTGTATCTCCCTTCTATCAGCTCTCGACCCTGCGTCACCCGGTTGGAACACAAATGGCAACCGTTTCCACGAGAACGATGGCTTGTACACAGAAGTTATCCACACCAACTCCGGCGTGTCGGGGTTCCTCAACCCCCTGGGACACGTCGACTTCTACCCTAACGGCGGAGTAACCATGCCTGGCTGTGCTTCTATCAATTGCGACCACAATCGGTAAGCTGCAACCACAGATCCCTAACAGGCATTATAGCCACCGAGAGCTCATCAACTTTACCTGCTGTTGCCAGGCTTAAGTTGTTCAATGACCAAACTACTCATCATCGTCAGCCAGAAGACATCCTCTGCTGAAAATAGGCCGCCCCGTTTAACGTCCACACTGAAGGACATGCGGCCATATGCATCCACTGGACGCTGAAGGATGTCCGCGACTGTCACAATGTCGTCGGTCCATCTGGTGGCAGGCCTACCTACGCTGCGTCTTTCGGTTCGTGGTCTCCATTCAAGAACCTTTCTTTCCCATCAGTTATCGGCTGTGGCCTGCCCATTGCCACTTCAATTTGCAAATTTTAATAGCTATGTCGGTGACTCTGGTTCTTTGGCGAATATCCACGTTCCGGATTCTATCGCGCAAAGAAACTCCAAGCATAGCTCTTTCCATTGCCCGTTGTGTGACTCTGAGTTTTTCCAAAAGGCAAACAGGTAAGGACCACGTCTCAGTACACAGTACCACTGGAAACACACACTGGTCAAAGACCCTTGTGTTCCAACTAGTACAGCGCATAAAATTTGTTCGATCTCCGTCGTCTTTGTACAAAGTGAATCATTGCAAGTTAAATAATACCTTCTATTTACGAGATCTATTTATTCTAGTGCGTACTTCTACTTCGCGGAGTCGGTGAGGAGCGGCGGGTTCACGGGAACAAGGTGTGCATCCTACCAGACCGCGTTGACTGGCAGCTGTGGGCTCCCTGGCACCTTGCGGATGGGAGGACTCCTGCCCAAGACTGGGTGAGACTCAACCCTCTTACAAGTGGGTCGTCCACCGCCGAGCTTTGGTCTGCTGGGATCGTACGGCTACCTGTTTTAAGCAATTCTATTTAGGTGATCGCGAAAAGTTGCGACTGCAAACCGTATCGCGCGTTAAGGTTCGCGTTCGCGTGATTTTGCAAACTGCGCTAATTCGAGCCCGTGGTTAGAGTTAGCTGTAAGGCCCCTGGTTCTAGAAGTGAAAAATGTATATAAATAATATGTTTTATTTATACATTTAAATAAATAAATAAATAAAATTCTGGGAGGATTTAGTCAGAACCCTCTTGAGCTAACGACTAAAGGACTTTGTATTCATGATCATGAAAAATATTAACAAAAAAACCCTCTTGGGACAATTTTATAAGAAAGTTTTGATGTTAGGATGTAAATCTACACTAATATTATAAAGAGGAAAGATTTGTACCTATTTTTGTATGTTTGTATGTTTGTAATGAATAGGCTCCGAAACTACTGAACCGATTTGAAAAATTCTTTCACTGTTGGGAAGCTACACTATCCCCGGGTGACATAGGCTATATTATATTTTGTAGCGAGGCCGAAGGCCGAGCTTACACTCGTGCGAAGCCGGGGCGGACGGCTAGTGTTTTATAATTATAATTATTATTTAACTAAAGACATTTTCAGCACTACTCTAGATTATTATTTAGTGCCTCACCCTAAATTAATACCTGGCTACGCATAGCGCTAGCTACTAGCGCTAGCTAAGCTACCTACTACTTCAAAGAGATCACGCTAGATTAACTTTTTTTGTTTGTTTTGGTTTTTAACCGACTTCCAAAAAGGAGGAGGTTATCAATTCGACTGTTTTTTTTAATGTTTGTTACCTCAGAATTTTCGACTGGGTGAACCAATTTTGATGATTCTTTGTTTATTTGAAATCTGATGCTTCTCGCTTGGTCCCATTTCATTTTTTTGCAATGTAACAATTAAAAAGTATTTTTCATTATAAGAGACATCTGTCGGAACACCTCAGTACTAAATCAGGCATGCGCTCTCTAAAACCGATAGTGCCTAATTAATGCACGCGCTATGGGATAGAGGGCGCCCTATATCCCATAGCGCGTATATTTGGTCCAGTTCTGTCATTTTTATGAAGTCGGTATTTTTAAATTGATAATTGTTTCTTATTCTTTTCCGAAAATACATGAAAGAATACTTTTCAAAAAATATGTTTATTTTATTTGACAGACAATCTGGCGTGTTCCACTTGACCACCAACGCTGCCCAGCCATTCTCGAGAGGCTAGTCAACGCAGATCAACAAGTCATCATCATCAGTCTCTGAAATGAAAATAAAATGTTCTGGAGCGTTACTTATATTATTTTATTATAAAATACCATTAGATACTTATAATTTTGTATTATTTGTTGGGGTTAAGGGGCCTCTATTCGTCTGCAGCTTTCTCGCTCGCACATTTGTACATTATTGACGATATAAAATTACTGAGTGTGAATTTACAAAAAGTGACACACCCAAGTTTTGCTGACTATCATAACATTATAAACAAAAAATGTTTCGTTTCGATATCTTTTAATTTGACGGAGTGAAATGGTAACAAGTGATTTTTTTTCTTGTTACCATCTTACTCAGCGTATCAGCATGTCAGGTCATGTCATGTGACGTCATCGTCACGCTGTACCGTGTATTTTAAAACAGCGCCATCTCTCGTAGAATAGGTGAATTATTACTTAAGTTTTCACTTCTGACGTGCAGTCCTATGACTGATGTGTTTTTTGTTTATTTATTTATCTTGTTAAGAGGTTTTTGGCGTTGCACGTCTTGTACATTTACCAATGTTAAGTATTGAAATATTTGCAAGTTTTATTTTTAAGTCATAGCATGTCATAATCATAGTCAAAGTCAATCAAAGTAGGTCGTCGTCAAGTCAAAGTTAAATTCTCTAGTAATATGGTGGAATCTTTATCATAGGCTTCACTGCACAGAGAATTCTATAGGCTTCTATGCCAAGATATTTTAACCTACCTACCGTGAAAAATTAAATATCTAAATATCTGGGACATTATTGCACACATGGTTATCTGACCCCAAACTAAGCAAAGCTTGTAATATGGCAGCCACAGACTGATACATACATATATATTTTTAAATACATACTTAAATAGATATTAACACCCAGACATAGAACAAACACAAATGTTCATCACATGAATGTTTGCTCTCTGTGGGAATCGAACCCACGCCTCCAAGCGCAGAAAGCAGGTTCACTACCAACTTAGCTAACGGGGCTGTCAAATTAAATAAAAGTACGTCCTTAACGATAGCAAAATTTAACAGCGCCTCTATCGGACGTGAAAGGAATCTGAATTTTTCATACATTTTTCTATTGTTTACGTAACGATAACTTTTTCGCAAGTGCTCGTACTAAGGCCTCTGATGGTGAAAATCGCATCAAAATCCGTTGGGTGGTTTAGGTAGAGTTAGCGGATATACAGACAGATGCGGAAAGCGACTTTATTTTACACTAGTCGCCCGCCCCGGCTTCGCACGGGTGTAAGCTCGGCCTTCGGCCATAATTATGTGTATACACATATGCTTCGGCCTCGCTACAAAATATAATATAGCCTATGTCACCCGGGGAGAGTGTAGCTTCCCAACAGTGAAAGAATTTTTCAAATCGGTTCAGTAGTTTCGGAGCCTATTCATTACAAACAAACAAACAATCAAACAAACAAATGTTTCCTCTTTATATATTGGTATAGACTAGGTAAGTATGTAGAATCACAATTGAGAAAATCATTACATTATTAGTAAGGAAGCTTTTTTAAGAACATTATCATGTATTAAATAATTAAATAATAATAACTTTATGTGAATTATAGATTAGATATTGGATACTACTAATACATAATTAAGGAGGAGATTAATTATAATCTCCTCATTAATTAATTATTTGTAACAACATTCTGTGACGTGATAATCACACTCTTATCATATACCTACTAAATTAAGAGAGAGTAGCCAATGTCATAACATGGCCAATCAAAGCATTGAGCTGTACCAGGCCTGGCGCACTCCGCACTTTAGGTATGAAGCTACAAGTAGTCGTCTTGTCGGACTTGCCGTGCCCGCTGCCGCGCGATAGACAGATATAACGCGACAAGAGTAACGCGATAGACAGAGAGGCAACTTTTAGCAGGCCTGGCGCACTCCGCACTTTAGGTATGAAGCTACAAGTAGTCGCCTTGTCGGACTTGCCGTGCTGCTGCCGCGCGATAGACAGAGATAACGCGACAAGAGTTACGCGAAAGACAGAGGCAACTTGTAGGTTAATATAGCTGTAGGTAGTTAGCGCTCGCACGTCCTGAATTGGACTTTATTGTGTAGTAGTAAGAGTCGCTACTTATTTAAATGCTTTTCGGAGTGAACCTTCTGTACTTGTACTTTATGTATTATGTGGCTGTACTAAAAATAAAAACAGTGTAGGTAGGCCTCCCACTAGATGGACCGACGACATTGTGAGAGTCGCGGGCATCCAGTAGATGCAGATGGCAGGATGTCGTTCAGTGTGGAGGATAAAGGGGGAGAGGGGGGAGGGGGGGGAGGCTTATGTTCAGCAGTGGACGTCTTCTGGTTGAAGATGATAATGATGGAAAATAAAATACACCAGCCAAGTGTGAGTCGAACTCGAGAACCAAGGGTGCCACACCTAAAAATGTGTTTTCTTTCATTCAGTTCGGAATCTTTTGCGCCCGTGTCGCACTTGGCTGGTGTTTATTATTTATTGTTGCATTTTTGAGTAGGTACGTGTTATAATCGAGCCAAGTTTGACGTTTGTACGTATTACCATTTTAACACTAGATCAAATATAAAAATACGTTAAAATATGTATACTATAGCGCAGGGGTCTCCAAACTACGGCCCGCGGGCCAAATCCGGCCCGCCACTGCCATCAATCCGGCCCGCGACAGGAATTGAAACTCGCGGAATTGCCGGTGATTCAGCCCTGTGGATCTGATAAAATTAACAACTGATATGACTGGTCTTAGAAATTCAGACAATTCCAAACATTTTCCGCACAAGGAGTGAAGACTGTAGCTGAAATAGATAGTACCTAGAACCGTACATAGTATCACTACTCGACACTAGATGTAGTTACGTGTCACAATACACAATCAATAGTAATTGAAATGCAATAAAAGCCTATGTTTGCTTAGGTGGGCAGAAAAATTAAAATTGTTACGGCCCTTGCAACATACCGAAAAAAAATATTATGGCCCCAAGGCTTCAAAGTTTGGAGACCCCTGCTATAGCGGATCCAGCAGACGTCGTCCTGCCCGCTACCGGGTCCAATTGTGTTTTCAAACCATCCAGGATACCATTGCAATAAACACACAAAATTTCATTCAAATCGGTCGAGCCGTTTAAAAGGAGTTAGGTGACAAACACACGTACAGAAAAATTACATATATTAAGATATATATATTATGAAACACAATTGGACCCGGTAAATATATATATATACTAGCTGCGCCCCGCGGTTTCACCCGCGTGGTGATGAAAATCGGTGAAGGGGTATGGAAAATAGATAGAAGCCGATTCTCAGACCTACTGAATACGCATATAAAATTTGGTGAAAATCGGTAAAGCCGTTTCGGAGGAGTACGGTAACTAACATTGTGACATGGAAATTTTATATATATAGTGATGATGATGATGATGATATATCTCTTAATATATGTAATTTTTCTGTACGTGTGTTTGTCATCTAACTACCTATACATATAATACATATTAATATGTATATTATGTATTCTTATCATTCTCTATTATGAGTTTTGAGTTTTATGATCATATTACGAGTTTTGCTTATATATGGGGTCAGTGTGTGCAAAAAAATATGTCCCGAATAGGTATATGTCTTGTACAATTTACGTGATGGATCATGTGGCCGAAATTACATATTCACATAAAACACGTAGATACTAGTTGATTGAATCAGGCGTTACTTTGCGGACGTCCATCTTCAAAACTGATTTTTCTGAGGAGTCACACTAGAAATTCATCAATTTATATGAAATTCCATAGTACGTATTTTACGCGAATATTCATACTTGGGCCAATCGTCATGGTCGATATTATCGATACCATAGACAAATAAATATAGTATTCTTCCTTGTCGATACATTTCGAATCACACTTCGCACACAACTCGTACAGGTAGGTACGTTGGGAATGCACCCGTTTTATCTAAATACATCGTCAGATTTTGATAATCAATCATTTACACAAAATCGTAAGCTAAGTATTTGATAAGGGCTGTATTAAATAGGTAAACAAATCTTTGATAATGTTAGTACAAATCAGATCGCTGACCATGGCAGGATATATACTATTCTTGGTTTCGCTCTTCGCCGTGGTTTCAGGTATATACCCCTAAGATATTTTTACCTGTAGTTAGGTTGTGCCCTCCACCATATTGACTAGACGAATGCAAGGTACATTACCGTACTCGTTACAGCCGTCTCTCAGTCACGCACCCCGAGTGTCCGGCAACACATCGCAGCTAAATAAATGTTTTAGCAAAAATAAGTGTAATGAAATGCCTTTCTGTCTTGATAAACTGCACAAACTACACACGCTCTGTGAGAGACAAGAAAAATGTTTCATTTCACGCACAAGTACTGTTTTTTTTATTAAAACAAAAATATGGCGGCTGTTGTCACTACGTAGTGTATGAGCGGGATGTGTAGATCGTCTTGTGTGAGAGAGTGATAGAGATCGCAGCATAATCGACGACCAAAGCCGAATTCAGCCGATCACCACGGCGGTGGCGAGCCGGTTGCCACTTTTAGTTAGTTTTTAAAGCAGTTGTTCGCCTATAACGTCTCTATTATATTACATCTCACTGTTATACCCACGCATTTAAAAATCACATAAATATTTATAATTTAAATTAAATATATTACTAGCTAGACTTTCATTTAAACTTTCAACACTCTTTTGGCCCCCTTAATCCAGCCCTTTCGCAAAATTGTTTCTTAGCGGACCTATTACACCCATATATAATCCATCTGCCGGATTTCAGCTTTCTGGGTCAGGTCAGTTTTCGAGATTGTATGATGAGTCATGAGGTAATTTCCTTGTTGACCCATAATACTATTTTTAGCCGACTTCCAAAAAGAAGGAGATTCTCAATTCGACAGTTTTTTTTAAAATGTTTGTTACCTCAGAACTTTCGACTGGGCGAACCGATTTTGATGATTCTTTTTTTATTTGAAAGCTGGTGTTTCTCATGTGGTCCCAATTCTTTCAATTCGGTCCAGTTCGGTCGTTCTTATCATTCGGTTTTTTATATTGATTATTATTGGTTTCGCTTCATGCCTCGTGCGTGCGTGAGACTGTTTCGCACTAAGCCGGTTTTTTTAAAACTATAATTATAATTTTTAACCGACTTCCAAAAAGGAGGAGGTTCTATGTTCGTCTGAATGTTTTTTTTTTTTGTGTTTGTTCATCGATATTTTTAACTAAAATATTATTTATCCAGCCCTACCCGTGGAGGACTCAGTGGTGATAAAGCTTGACCCAGTCCGACATCAGTACGTGCATGATGGAAATGGCAAGCCCCATCTCGTCGACCTGTGGGTGAAGGTTGGTATTCTGGCTAACCTTCTTCTTTTTGTAGTGGTAGGACTCTTTTGAAAGGTTCCGCCTGGGGAAGTACCACCCCTTTGCCAGTTATTCAACCGCCAAGCAGTAGTGTGCAAACACTATTGTGTTCCGGATTGAAGGGCAATGTTTCCAGCGAAATTAGAGGGCACACAGAGATTTGACATCTTATATCTCGGGGTGACGAGTGCAGTGCATTGCCATCCAGGGTTTTGAACTGTTGAAGTTTAATATTCTGAGTGGCGTTGTGCTGTTATGGGCAAGCGTGAAGAGCCATCAAGCAAGCGACTCCGCTCGTCTCGTCACCCAGTATCATTAAAAAAACCTCCAGACAAGAACCCAGAGAATAGGTATCTATAGAATATGGGATAACGTGTCCACATGAGGCAGAAAACTATACTTAATATCACCTCGGCTTTTACAGCCGATTATACAGCAATTTATCATCACTAAACACTAAATACACTTCTAGAGAATATCAACAAAGTCACAAATTATAGAAATATAAGGGTTTCACAGTTCTTTTCAGCAAAATGTCTTGATTTGTCTGCCACTAGTTGCAGGACTTGCCATCAAATAACTGGACACATACCTACTCGTAGTGCAGGACGGAAATAGTATAGCTTTGTCCTTTTCCTTCATGAGTAATTCTTCAATATAATATCCTTCTCTTGAAAGAGTGAAAGGACCGCATCCCGATGTCTATTGTTTTCTTTGTCTTTGCAAGAACCACTTTCTGTTAGTGTTAACGCCTGCGGAATATAAAATTGTATGAAAATGACATTAGCAGTCACGTGACATCTCTCAAGCTAATGTCATTTTCATACAATTTTATCATAACGCAGGCGTTAACCCCACAGAAAAGTTTTTTTTTTTTTTTTGTTTAAAACAGAACGGCTGTCAAGGCATTTTTGTAGAAATTTGTTGTAGCCACTTGCACCCATATAAACCCATAGCATCTGTGGTAGCAACTGTAACGCGGAGTTAGACGCGTTGACATACATAAGAATGTTCAATCACATATCTGTCACAATCGCAATATCTAGCGACAGAGTTTCTTTTTCATTTCCGATCCATTTACTTCTCTTTTCAGTGGTTAACCCTAACAGAAAGTGGTTCTAGACCAAAAATTTTTCATAATTAAATACTTAATCTCTTACCTCTTATTATCTTAGGCTAGTGATCTCCGTGAATCAGCCAGGTTCAGCCCGGACACCCAGAATGAATACCATCTGTTCACCAGGTCAGTATCCCCATCGAACAAATTCCGATAACTAAAACTTTGTCTGGTTATAATGATTCCCCAAATTCAAATGTTGCAGAAACAACCCGTCAACGAGTCAACCCATTGTGTTTGGCAACGCGGCGGGTATACAGCAGACCAACTTCAATGCCCAGCGACGTACCATCGTACTTATACACGGTTGGACTAACTCTGCTACCTCGGAGATATTCACCGTTCTCGTGCCCGGTAAGCGATTTTAGTGCTACTGACCGGTAAACCCGGATCAGTCAACCCCACAAAAAAAAATCGATAACAAAATGGCACCCAACGTGTGGCACCACGTTGTTGCCAATATAGTCTGAATTAAACAACGAGGGTGCCATTTTGATGTCGATATCGTCTGAAATAAACCCTCCATTTAACACAATGCAGTTTATTCTCGTTCACAGGATAATATTAGTTAGTCGTTTTGTAGTGGTAGGACTCTGTTGCAGGGGTCCGCCTGGGGAAGTACCACACTTTTGCCAGTTATTCAACCGCCAAGCAGTAGTGAAACACTACTGTGTTCCGGATTGAAGGGCAACGTTTCCAGCGAAAAAACAGGGCACACAGAGATTTGACATCTTATATCTCGGGGTGACGAGCGCAGTGCATTGCCATCCAGGGTTTTTAACCGTTGAAGTTCAAAATTCTGAGTGGCGTTGAGCTGTTATGGGCAAGCGTGAAGAGCCATCAGGCGAGCGACTTCGCTCGTATCGTCACTCAGTATCATAAAAAAAAAATACGCACAAAATAAAATGTTATGACTGAATAAACTAATTATTACCATCGTATTATCATATTTATACACGGCTGCATAAACTCTGCTATTTTGGAGATATTCACCGTGCCGTGCCGTGCTGGGTAAGCACCTTCCCATGCTAGTTACCCGTTAAAAACAACATGTCACAAACCTAATTTGTTGCTACTTGCGCGGAAGGCGAAAGCTATTTATTCATCAGCAACAAAATGGCGCCCAACATGGGGCACCTTGCTATCAATATTGTCGAAATTCAACTCTGCTACATCCGTTCTTAAGCCTATAGCAAGAAGTGACTTCGGCGTTTGCCCGGTAATAAATATCTATATCTACCGTGCCAGTGTCCGGTAAAAAGCAAGGTTTAATAATAGTACATTGTTAGTCTAGGGGTGAAAGTAACTTATTCAGTCCCGAGACGGGGCTTGGCTAATTTCGCTAATAATTCCCTCTAAGTAAGTCGTTAACCCCGAGGTAAACACTGTGCTTTTCATTACGAATACAAGGGAACTAAAAATAAAAACAAGAACCAACATCCTGACACTGGCAAATGCACGAGGAGTGCGGAAACATAATCCTCTGAGGAGAAAAAAAAGTTGGAACATGGTTCAATACAAATGTGAAAAATAATAGAACTAGTTTTTTTTTATAATTTGAGTGTCTGTCAGTTGTCAACTATCACTGTCAGTTGAAAGTGATTCTCCCTAGGGCTGAAATGTATTACTTTCAACCCGCTCCTCAGGCAACTTCAGACCTACTTTCCGAGTAGGTATGAGTAATGAAAAAGCTATTTCTTTGCTTATGCCTGACTTCAAGTATCTACAGTGCTATCGTCCGCTCTAACAATCTCTTACCTTTTCCAGCATTCTTGGCAGCTGAAGACGTGAACGTGATCGTGGTAGACTGGAGTGTTGGCGCCATCGCCAACTACGTGACAGCTGTCATCAACACTGTCACTTCTGGTGAGTCACTTTGGCTACGATGTTCTTCCGGCGAATGAGCGATGACACTCATAGATCAGCTGCAGAGGTGCGATCGGAAGTCACCTCTTTTTTATGGACTCCAATCAATCAATCACGAGTCCGTCGTAGACCGCACAGAAAAGAGAAGTAAATAGAACGGAAATGAGAAGGAAACTCTGTCGCCAGGTGTTGTGACAGATATATGATTGAACATTCTTATTTATGTCATCGCGTCTAACTCCGTGTCATAGTTGCTATGGGTTTATAATTATGGGTGCAATTAGTGGCTACAACAAATTTCATACAAAAATGCCTTGACAGCCGTTCTAATTTAAACAAAAAAAATAATTTTTTTTTGTACACCGCGTCATCGCTTAACATCAGGCGAGTTGGCGGTCAAACGCAAACCTATTAATAAAAAACTGACATCAAAAAAGGGTCCCAATTCGGTTGTTTTTTTAACACGATTTTATTAGCTTGGTATGTATTTATGTAACGGAATTTTTGAACGTGATTTTAACCCCTTTCTAATCGTCGGATTGATTTGAAACTTTCTACACTTATCAAGGACCGATGACGATACAATAATTGAAATTGTCGTGGCTCTAACCTTGAAAAGACCTTGATTACATCTCCCAGGGAACAAGTAGTGTACAAGTAGTTTGTAGTGGTAGGACTCTTTTGCAGGGGTCCGCCTGGGGAAGTACCACACCTTTGCCAGTTATTCAACCGCCAAGCATTAGTGTGCAAACACTACTGTGTTCCGGATTGAAGGGAAATGTTTCCAGCGAAATTACAGGGCACACAGAGTTTTGACATCTTATATCTCGGGGTGACGAGCGCAGTGCATTGCCATCCAGGGTTTGAACTGTTGAAGTTCAAAATTCTGAGTGGCGTTGTGCTGTTATGCGCAAGCGTGAAGAGCCATCAGGCGAACGACTGCACTCGTCTCGTCACCCAGTAACATAAAAAAAAAACAAGGATGCCGTCAGGTTGTTCCTTGGTATGGCTATAACAAAATTTATGGCACAGATTTTCCTCGACAGGTGAGAGCGTAGCGCGGTTCCTGAACTGGTTGAGTTCGGCAACTGGTGTGAGACCTACATCCTTCCACATCGCTGGTCACAGCCTCGGTGGGCATCAGGCGGGCATCGTCGGCAGAAATCTCGCCTCACGCGCCGCATACGTCACCTGTGAGTCAACTTTAGATGACTATGACTTCATACATTTTGCTATCGTTTACGTAACTATAACTTTTTCGCAAGTGCTCGTACTAAGGCTACAGTAATTTCTAACACCTCGTATTTATGGTGAAACGTTTCACTTTGGCGGGAAATTCAAATTTCAAACAGTTGTTTTGTTCTTGTAGCTAGGCCGAGTAATTATTGTAAACGATAATGATGTTCGCGAAAATTGATTATCATTCTTTACAAACTCGCGTAAAGTTATTTATCTCCAATGTACATTATTACATACATTTGTCAATAAACAAATTTATGCTGTTTCAAACGGTTTATTGACAAATGTAAGTAATATGGTGAGTAGCTGATTAATAGCTGTACATAATAATGTAAAGAACGACCGAAAATTTTGACAAGGACAAAAAAACTGTTTGAAATTTGATTTTCCCGCCAAAGTGAAACGTTTCACCTTAATAGTACGTTGTTATCCTAGGGGTGAAAGTAGAAATAGTTCGAGGGACTAAATAAATCTTTAACCCCGAGGTAAACACTGTGCTCTTCATTACAAATACAAAGAAACTAAAAATAAAAACATACACTGACACTGGCAAATGCACGAGACGTGCGGGATCATAATCCTCTGAGGAAAAAAAAGTAAGAACATGGTTCAATACAAATGTGAAAATAGTTTATTTTATTTTATTTGTCTGTCAGTTGTCAACTGTCACTGTCAGTTGAAAGTGATTCTCCCTAGGGCTGAAATGTATTACTTTCAACCCGCTCCTCAGGCAACTTCAGACCTATTTTCCGAGTATGAGTAATGAAAAATAAAATAAACAACTGAAGCAGCAAAAAGCATCAGACGAAGATAACAGACTAATGACTATACGCAATGAGTACGAGTATTTTTAATTGTATTAATAAAAAAAAAAAAAAAAAACGCGCCTTGCGAAAAGGAGGGGTCTAGACGGAAAAAATTTAGACCAAAAGTTGTAACGACACTTTTTGCTACAGTTGTAAGCCGTGCGGCGTGCGCGTGTTTCTCTGTCTGTCTCTCTCTCTCGCTCACATAGAAAGCAAGCTAGTTATTTTCGTTTCGTCTTTCTATTTCGCATTGAACAGTGTGGTAATTTTTGTTGAGTGTATACAGGTTTTTTGTACATAATAAATAATAAAAAATAACTTCGTTCCATCCGGGTGTCCCTTGACATTGACACCTCTCAAGTTTTTTTATATATGTGAAAGTTTGAATGGATGGATGGAAGTTTGTTACTCAATCACGCCAGAACGGCGGAACGGATCTGGATGCAAATTTGGCACAGAGATAGATTATAGTCTGGAATAGCACACAGGCTACTTTAAAAATGGCTGAACTGATTTGGATGAAATTTTGTGTTCCTGGAGTGGGTCATAGTAGCGAGGCCGAAGGCCGAGCTAACACCCTGCGAAGCCGGGGTGGGTCGCTAGTATTATAATATTGTAAAATAATATTAATTTATCTTCTCTCGATTGTCCCTTTAACAGCCTAACTTGACAGCCCCGTTAGCTCATTTGGTAGTGTACCTGCCTTCTGCGCTTGGGGGCGTGGGTTCGATCCCCACCTAGGACAAACATTTGTGTGATGAATATTTGTTTGTTCTATGTCTGGGTGTTAATATCTATTTAAGCATGTATTTAAAAATATATATGTATGTATATCAGTCTCTGGCAGCCATATTACAAGCTATGCTTCGTTTGGGTCAGATGACCATGTGTGCAATAATTATTATTATTTATTATTTAATAATTTATTGCACACTTACAAATTAAGTACAATACACAAATGGAGGACTTAAGGCTAAATATTTTTTACCAGTCATCCACCAGGTTGAACAAATGGTATGTAGGCGTGCATGAAAAAAAAACTTATAATTTAAGAAACAAAAAACTGGTAAACTAAAGAAAATAAAATAATGAACAAAACTTAGATACTTAACTAGATACATCAAAAATAAATCCAACTTATAATAAATCTATATCAATAAACAATTATACAAAACAAACAAATAATGTCCCAGATATTAATTTATTTATTTAGTGTTGCTATATCTATAGAGTTTACACTGTATAATGTCTCTCTCCCTGCTATCAGCTCTTGACCCTGCGTCACCCGGTTGGAACACAAATGGCAACCGTTTCCACGAGAACGATGGGTTGTACACAGAAGTTATCCACACCAACTCCGGTGTACAAGGGTTCCTAAACCCCCTGGGACACGTCGACTTCTACCCGAACGGCGGAGTAACTATGCCTGGCTGTGCTAATTCTGGCTGCGACCATGCTCGGTAAGCTACAATTATATTGAATTAAATAATAGGGTCATCAACATCATCAGCCAGAAGACATCCACTGCTGAACAGTCCCCCTTTAACCTCCACACTGAACGTCATCCTGCCGCCTGCACCCACTGGATGCCCGTGACTCTCACTATGTCGTCGGTCCATCTAGTGGAAGACCCACTACCTACGCTGCGTCTTCCGGTTCGTGGTCTCCACTCAAGAACCTTTCTTCCCCGTCGGTCATCGTTCTTCGAGCGATGTGGCCTGCCCATTGCCACTTCAACTTGCAAATTTTAATAGCTATGTCGGTGAGTATGGTTCTTTGGCGAATATCTACGTTCCGGAAAGAATCCCGAGCATAGCTCTCTCCATTGCCCGTTGTGTGACTATTAAGTTTTTCCAAAAGGCCAAGGGCAAAGATTTCATAATTATACCAAATCTTTCCTCTTGATAATATTAGTGTAGAATATTTATTAATTATGTAGTTGATTGAATCAGGCGTTACTTTGCGGTAGTCCATTTTCAAAACTGTTTTAATGATGAATTTCTAGTGCAATTCCGCTTCTAATTCATCATATCATAGAAGCGGAATTACACTAGAAATTCATCATTAAAACAGTTTTTTATTAATTATGTATTATGTAGCGTAGATAAAGAATTTAAGATGGTTTCGTAAAATCAGTCAAATACCCTTGGCCTAATAATCTTATTCCAAGGGTACCGGCCGACCAGTTCCTTTTTAACCGACCTTCAAAAAGGAGGAGGTTATCAATTCGACTGTATATTTTTTTTACGTTTGTTATCTCAGAATTTTCGACTGGGTGAACCGATTTTGATGATTCTTTTTTTTATTTGAAAGCTGGTGCTTCCCGTTTGGTATCATTTCAATTTGGTCCAGTTCTGATGAAGTCGGTTTTTTATAATGATAATCCGTTTGAGGTATGGAACCCTAAAAATGACGAGATCTATTTATTCTAGTGCGTACTTCTACTTCGCGGAGTCGGTGAGGAGCGGCGGGTTCACGGGAACAAGGTGTGCGTCCTACCAGACGGCGTTGACTGGCAGCTGTGGGCTGCCTGGCACCTTGCGGATGGGAGGACTCGTGCCCAAGACCGGGTGAGACTCAACCCTCTTACAGGGTTCTTACGGCTACCTCTTAACGTGGGCTCGAAACAGTGACCTTAGTACGAGAACTTACGAAAAAGTTATCGTTACCACAGAATAGTACATAAAGTACAGGTACAGAAGGTTCACTCCGCAAAAGCATTTAAATAAGTAGCGACTCTTACACCACACAATAAAGTGCAATTCAGGACGTGCGAGCGCTAACTACCTATTGCTATACTAACCTAGAAGTTGTCCCTCTGTCTTTCGCGTAACTCTTGTCGCGTTATCTCTGTCTATCGCGCGGCAGCGGGCACGGCAAGTCCGACAAGACGACTACTTGTAGCTTCATACCTAAAGTGCGGAGTGCGCCAGGCCTGGTTTGGCGGCAGATTCTTCTCAAACCTTTTCATTTGATATCCATATCATGGGGCGCATAAGAAATTACAAGTGCGCCATCTTTGGGAGTCAGCCATATTGAATTTGAGAATGACGTCACTTATCTAACCATGTATTGTCATCCAAACTAAACATGTATGCAAAATTTCAACTCTTTTGAAAAAGCAAAATTAAATAAAACCTTGCAAAAGAGAGATAGGATTTATAAATATTTACGTAGACACCTACCTATACTTCTTCAAAAAGTCCACGATAGATTAAATGAAATTTTTCTTGGATCTTTTCTGAAAATATTCTTATTCTTCTTCTTCTATTCTTTCTTTCTAAGAAAACTTAAATATTTTTTATTATAATTCACAGACAATCTGGCGTGTTCCACTTGACCACCAACGCTGCCCAGCCGTTCTCGAGAGGCTAGTCGACGCAGATCAACAAGTCATCATCATCAGTCTCTGAAATGGAAATAAAATGTTCTGATGCATTATATTGTTTTATCTGTCTGATACCCATATCCAGCGGTGCCCCTAGGGTAGAGCGAGAGGTGGTCACTCTAGGCGCCAAGTAGCAAGGGGCGCCAAGTATCAAGGGGCGCCAAAACGTAAAATGCTTAAAATAATTTCCAATAAATAATATTATTTGTATGACGCCTTTTGAAAGACACGGTGCTGCCCTGAATGTAGGTAAATGTTTTAATTCATGAAAATAAAATTCCGCATAGCTGCACGGCATTTCTTGCTCGCAACAGTGCCGTATTGTAACTGTGTTTATAGGACAAAATTCAAAATTATTTTTGAGAATAAATAAGTAAAGTATTTTTAAATGCGTTTATTCCTATTGAAAACGTTAAAAATTACTTAATTATTTACTTACACCTAAATTGTTTGTAAAGGATTTTTTTCATAATATAAAAAACTTCGACCAAAATAAAATAAATGGACGGGCCCTAACCATAGAACTTGATCAGTAAAAACGAGTCAAAACCGTCGGACATATACTTCAACACCTAATTATAAAAATGTACAGTATATTTGTTACAAAAAATAGATATCGGTTTTATTTGTGTAATTACACTTTGATAAAGCATACGCATTCATAATTTTGTCAGATGTTTCGTTATCGCGTAGCAATAAATTCGTGTTTCACTTCCTACGGCTAGAGACCGACTGAAACGAAGTGAGCGCTGGCGCTCATTTTGTAATCTTCAAAAATGTGCTTCTACTGGACCCGTCCATTCATTTTATTTTGGTCGAAGATAAAAAAACTATTATTATGCTAATAAGTCCGCGTTTCACCACCAACGCGTCTGTCGGTAAGCAAAGATGTGGTCGAAGATGAAGCACGCAGACTTACAGACTTACTCCCGTTTTGCTCACAAAAAAACAGTTATCTTTAATGTAAATTGTTTTTTTTTTTCATATTTACTTTGAATACAATTGAAAAAAAAAACTGCGTATTTTCGTTTCAGAAAGTTCTGAATTTCATTAAATACCTTGTTTTGCCCAACTCTTCTAAATAAAAACTGTCGACTAAAGGGCGCCGAAAGACAATCTCGCTCTATCTTTAACGGCCGGTGCCAGCCCTGGGGTAGACCGAGAGGAGCGGTCGTTCTAGGCTCCAGATAGCATGGGGCGCCAAAATGCCGAAAGGGAAACAAAAAATACATTTTGATGACGCTTCGTGCCTCGGGGCAAGGGCGGCGTTACAGGTGGCGGGCACACATGCATTTAATTGTTTGTAACCAGCATAAAATTTTAGAAATAGTTTACATTCTGGATTAGCACATGATCTACTTTCAATTCTGAAATATGATCAATTCCTGTACAACAGCTTTAGAAATGAAACGCTCCAAAAGATAATCTTGCTCTACCCTGAGCAAAGGCTAGGGCCAGCGCTGAGCCTCTAGTAAAGTGTCTACTCAAAATTATATTATTGAGCCATAATAAAAGAATTAAATACATAGGACGAAGCTGTTTGATCTTAATGGCGTTGGCCTGCCCCATTATGAGCGATAAAAAGTGAGTAAATTGGAACATTGTTCAAATTTCGAAATTTTGGCGCTAACAACAACGAAAAAACATGTCGTCTCATTGTATTATTCTTCAAAACTTGTGATTTTTCGATTGTTAATTTATAATATTCATAATAGTGGATGATTATAGTGTTCATGAATGTGCTCGACTGTGGACAAGCAATGTAAAGGTAAAACATATTTTATTTTTTTATTTTTTTAAACTCCATAGCCACCTCAAATAAATTCTTCACTGTTGTCAGTATTGGGGCATAGGTATATGTGCGTCAGTAAAATACGTAAGTCGAGGCGGTATACCGTTACTAGCTTTAGCCTACCCAGTAAGGGGCAAAAAATAAAATTGTTGACATGACATGACATTGACAACATCTCTGTGGTGTGGTTATGGTTGTTGACTTGTGCTATTACTTATATTCTCTTTGACTTGTGCTTGTTTGCTCAAGTTTGCTGGACAAAAGTTTTGGTGATATTTTCGTTTGTATTTAATTTGTTTTGAAAATTGCGTTAAACTAAAAATGTTTCGGTCGTACACTGAAAAGGTTTACAGACCCGACCTGAAATCGCAACCTTCCCGGCCTAAAGACCAGTGGTTTTCTTGCGATTTGTGCAATGTAGATGAAAATGATCTAGAATCCCACTGGCGTAGTGAGACAGACGTCGAAATACACAGAAAAGATGCGCATTTCTTGTTACTAGTCGAGCAAAAGAAACAATACGGGGACCGCTTTTGCACGGTAACTATTCAAAGTTAAACCTAGGTACAAAGTTTCAACGAACGAACGCCTGCAAGTTTTTGATTGTTTACATACGAGCTAGAGTTGTCTTAATTGTTTATTAAACTCATTTTACAATATTAATTAACTAATGTAGTACCAAAAAACCACAGCTGGTTTGTTCTGAGGGTCTAGACAAGAACCACTTTCTGTCAGCGTTAACACCTGCAGAAAGATAATATTATATGAAAAAATGACATTAGCAGTCACGTGACATCTCTCAAGCTAATGTCATTTTCATACAATTTTATCTTTCTGCAGGCGTTAATGCTAACAGAAAGTGGTTCTTGTCTAGACCCCCTGGTACAACTCAACATTCACTCTGCGCTGATAAAAATAATAGTACGTACGCTGACAAAAACAAAGTAAGGTAAAGAATTTATTATCATCAGCCATAAGACGTCCACTGCTGAACATAGGCCTCCCCCTTTAACCTCCACACTGAACGACAACCTGCCATCTGCATCCACTGGATGTCCGCGACTCTTACAGTGTCATCGGTCCATCTAGTGGGAGGCCTACCTACGCTGCGTCTTCCGGTTCGTGGTCTCCACTCAAGAACCTTTCTTCCTCATCGGTTATAGGTTCTTCGAGTGATGTGGCCTGCCCATTGCCACTCCAACTTGCAAATTTTAATATCAATGTTGATGACTGGTTCTTTGTCGAATATCCACGTTTCGGATTCTATCGCGCAAAGACACTCCGAGCATAGCTCTCTCCATTAATTATATCTAACTAGAATACAGAACAATATACAGTAATCACATACCTATCATACATCAATATACATTATTCATATCCAATTATGTATAGGAAAGAATTAAATATCCTACTGGTGCAGTTATCTTACTTAAATAATAGGTAATAATAAAAAGTGCGAATCGGACTCTCGGAAGTTATCAAATTTGATAGAAAAACTCCTCATTTACTTGATTGATTATTAAACTAATATACTTATAATATTTTACACTGACTTGGTTTTCACTTTTTTTTATAAATAATAATAATAAATAAATATCTGGGACATTATTGCACAAACGGTCATCTGACCCCAAACGAATCTAAGCTTGTATATAGCTGCCAAAGACGCTGATATACATACATATATATTATATTATATATATTATACATACATACTTAAATAGATATTACCACCCAGACATAGAACAAACACATATGTTCATCACACAAATATTTGTCCCAGGTGGGAATCGAAACCCACTCCCCCAAGCGCAGAAGGCAGGCTCACTACCAACTAAGCTAGCGGTGCTGTCGAATAAATATAATAATCTCCACAGATATGTATGACTCTACAAGAGAGTAAAGCTGAACTGATAAGCCACGTGAAGTTCCGTCACTTGTTCAGTTCGCCGCACGCGCGGAGGGTAGAACGACAAATATTCGCCTGTAACCATTGTAACCGGATATTCTTCAATAAAAGCGTGTTGGAAGTACATATACAGTTAATGCACTTGTGGTCAGTCAATCAACGGAAGAAAAAAACGTTTGAATGTCCTAAGTGCAAAAAGACTTGTCCATTGAGATTGATTTGGTAAGAAACCTTTTTATTTACTTTTTAAATAAATAAAATAAAAATTACCTTTATTCTCTGATCCAATTACTACAATATTACTAGTTTCTAATTAATAAAATTATTTATTCCATACTTAATTCTAAAAATGCATTCTGTAACACCAGCACCAGTTTCACAATCAGGTTGTCCTCCCTGGACATAGAAGTCCTCTAGAAGTCGCCGTTTCTCCCTATCTCTGGCTATTCTCTGATTGAGCGGCATACTTGCAGGTTTCATATGCAGCGCCATGAAATACCAAGTTTATCCATCTGCGATATTTGCCTGAAGCTCTCTCCAAATGTGAAAGAGCTCATGGTGCACATGAAAGATCATCCGATGTACTACAAATGTGAAATGTGCAACTTCCAGACCACCAAAGAATATATGTTTGAGAGGCATTTAGACCGACACAAAGTAACTCCATATAAGAAAAACAAGGTCGTCCCGAAGAAGTTTGTAAAGGGAGCTTTTCTTGAAACTGCCTCTCTGAGTCATCTGACGAACTATAATATACATCATGCGATTAAAGGTAAATACAAACTAGTACATACATAGGCACATAGCACGCAGAGCAGAAACCGATGGGTCTACCCACAAGATCTACAGACAACATAAGAGAGACTGCAGGAAAACGCAAGGTGCAGGCCGCTTCCAACCGGCACTTTGGTGATCGGTGGGGCTTATGTCCAGCAGTGGACGTCTTGTGACTGAAATGGTGATGATGATGACAACTAGTTGTTCAAAGATTTGTAGGTGGTTAGTCTTTGGAAACAATACTCTCCAAAGTTATATGATTATTTACAGGATATTTACCGTGGTAAGGTTGTGAAAGGAACTCCCGATATTTCGGCGCAGTTACATGCACCATGTTCACGGGAAGACTACCACGGTAAATATCCCGTAAATAATCATACAACTTTAGTAAACAACCGTGATAGTTTAAAACAGTGTTTAATACTCTCGAAGTTGTTGACTGGTATACCTAACTTGAACAGATTGTTCAGTTAGGTAGGTCCAACTTATGCAAAGAGGTGTGCGATAGAATCCGGAATGGGGATATTCGGCGAAGAACCAGTCACCAACATAGCTATTCAACTTTGCAAGTTGAAGTGGTAATGGATAGGTCATATCACTCGAAGAACCGATAATCAATGGGAAAGAAAGGTTCTTGTGGAGACCACGAACTAGAAGACGCAGCATAGGTAGGCCTTCCACTAGATGGACCGACGACATTGTGAGTCGCGGGCTTCCAGTGGATGCAGATGGTAGGATGTCGTTCAGTGTGGAGGTTAAAGGGGGAGGCCTATGTTCAGCAGTAGACGTCTTCTGGCCGATGATGATGACAAACCAGTTGTTTGCTCCAAACTATGACCCTTATATTTTCACTACCCCGCAACCAATTTTGCTACCATCACTACCCTTTGACCGGTTTTGCTCATATTCAATACTTCACTACCCCTCAAACAGTTTTGCTCATATTCAATATCATCACTACCCTTTAACTGATTTTGCTCATATTCAATATCTTTACTACTTTTTGTCATATTTTCATTCAGTCATACATTGTCTTCATTTCAGGTCTAGCTCTACCGAAATCCATGCATATTTGTATATTATGCAGGGAAATATGTACAGACGAAACTGAGGTGAGTTTTACATTAATTTGCTAGTCTTCCAAAGGCACAGATACAAATGACCATTGATCTAAGATTCGCGTGATTTTGCAAACTGCACCTATTCGAGCCAGCATACATATATTGAAGTATGATAGGTATGTGATTACTGTATCTTAGTCCATATTGTAGGTAGATTTAACAAATTCTTTACCTTACTTTGTTTTTGTCAGCGTACATACTATTCCTTTTATCAGCACAGAGTGAATGTTGAGTTGGTCCCAGGGGGTCTAGACAAGAACCACTTTCTGTTAGCATTAACACCTGCAGAAAGATAAAATTGTATGAAAATGACATTAGCTTGAGATATGTCACGTGACTGCTAATGTCATTTTCATACAATTTTATCTCTCCGTAGGCGTTAACGCTAACAGAAAGTGGTTCTTGTCTAGACCCCCAGGTTTTATAACTCCCACTGTGAATTAGAATGACTTATCCTTTTTTTTGAAGCCGGTAAAATAATATGAAGTATGGATTGCAGATGTTAGAACACGTATGTGACCACTTGATGAGCTTCTCAGAGCCTCACAAGAAGCCCTTGTTGCGATGTTGCTGCGGAGAACAGTTCCCGAGCCGGGTGTTGCTCAGACACCATGTGTTCAAGCTGAAGGGGTCCCACCAGGATGCCACAGGTGCATGCTTTTTACAAGCCTGAATTTTAGGCTAGTTATCCTCAATCGAGCTGAAATTTGGCATACTTATGTAAGTTCGGTAACAATGCAATGTTATGGTACCATCGAACTAGTCTGATGATGCAGACAGAAGGTGGCCATAGGAACTCCTAAACGAAACGACGTAACGTAGTCGAGTTTTAGTTCGTTAGATTTGTCTTCCCAAGCACTTTGTTCCTAGATGATGAAATAATAAAAAACTCTAAATGTAAAAACAAAATGGTACAACAAACGTATTTTTTTACGTATGTTTGTAACTGCTGTAATGTAAAAACGGTAATACGCACAAGCGTCAAACTTGGCATGATTATAGTTCACACTCTAAAGCATAACGGTTACAAATTTATTTTCATTACCAAGTTATAACTAGTAATTTCGTTACCATGACGTACCATGTCGTTGTTTTTTAAATTAATAAGTATTGTATTTTGTGGTGGTTTGTGAACCCTCAGTGCGTGAGCCCGACTCGCACTTGTCCGGTTTATATAGAGTTAACACTATATTTTGATTTAATTTGACCTCACACAAGTGATAGGTCGGCAAGGGTCGGCAGATGATACTGAATTTCATTTGCAGATGACGAAGATGTAAACTCAGAACAAAAGACAAGTGAACAAAATGAAACAGATGAACAAAATGAAACAGATGAAAACAATAAAACAGATGAACGAAATGTGAAAATAGAACGAACTGCCTCAGAATGGCTTGATGAAGGGGATGCTGAAGGGATCCACCACGGGGGGGAGTCGTGCACTGTTGGCGAAACTGTAGTCCAGACCGACATGGGGGCTCCAATGGACACTGACACACAAGAGACAATAGGAAGCGAGAAGAATGGAGAAGAATTAGTATTTATTTATGCAGCGGTGGACGGTACGTCATCACATTTTACAGCTTTTATATAACTTGAAATGTTTGTTAATTTACTAGGTTAAATCTTGCAAGCTGAATGGGGGGGGGGGGGTTTCTGACAGCTAGGCAGCTGGAGGACCACCATCTGCAACCATCTATAGATGGCGTTGACGAGACATAATTATCATTTTTTCGCATTTGTTCAGAGCAAAGGGATCGGAGCCAATACATCCAAATACATGTGCCTTATAACTCTAACCGCGGGCTCGAATTAGCGCAGTTTGCAAAATCAAGCGAACGCGAACCTTAACGCGCCGAGTTACGGTTTGCAGTCTAAAAAAATTGCCATTGACCTAAGGTTGATAGCCCCGTTGACCCAGTTGGTAGTCAACCTGCCTTCTGTGCTTGGGGTTGTGGCTTCGACTGCTATCTAGGACAAACACTCATGTGATGAATCATTCATTCATTGATTTTGTTCTATATCTGGGTGTTAATATCTAATTAAGTATGTATTAAGCAATCACCTAAACTGAATCACTTATAACAGGTAGCCGTAGGCCCTAGATTTTGCAAAAGAGCAAAGCCAGCAAAAACATGTATTTGTCTTGCAGTGAAAATTGGTTTTCAACTGATTTAATGACAGCGTCAGACAGACAATTATATAAATAAATAAATATTTGGGACATTATTGCACACATGGTCATCTGACCCCAAACTAAGCAAAGCTTGTAATATGGCAGCCAGAGACTGATATACACACACATATATATATTGTATATGTATGAGAATAAGCAAGTTTTTGAAGTTAAATCTTTTTTAGGGCGTTGTGTACTTTTTGAGTGAACAAAAATCATGGAACTCGCGTCATCGTCACGCTGTACCGTGTATGTTAGATTTCATAATTATGAATTAAACTTTTTCAAAACAAGCTTTTCGGCGTCCGTCATATTTAATTTAGTTTAGCGGCAGGATCTACTCAGCAAACCCATCCCATATCATATCATATCATATTTCATTTGATACCCATATCATGAGGGTGCATACATAATATCAAGTCCGCCATCTGTGGGAGTTTGCCATATTGGATTTAGATTCTAAATCCTAGAATCTTTAATTTAGAATATCAATTTTCAAATGACGTTACTTTGTCATATTGGATTTAGATTCTAAATCCTAGAATCTTTAATTTAGAATAACAATTTTCAAATGACGTTACTTTGTCATATTGGATTTAGATTCTAAATCCTAGAATATTTAATTTAGAATATAAATTTTTAAATGACGTTACTTTGCCATATTGGATTTATATTCTAAATCCTAGAATCTTTAATTTAGAATATCAATTTTCAAATGACGTTACTTTATCATATTGGATTAAGATTCTAAATCCTAGAATCTTTAATTTAGAATATCAATTTTTAAATGACGCTACTTTGCCATATTGGATTTAGATTCTAAATCCTAGAATCTTTAATTTAGAATATCAATTTTTAAATGACGTTACTTTGCCATATTGGATTTAGATTCTAAATCCTAGAATATTTAATTTAGAATATCAATTTTTAAATGACGTTACTTTGCCATATTGGATTTAGATTCTAAATCCTAGAATCTTTAATTTAGAATATCAATTTTCAAATGACGTTACTTTGTCATATTGGATTTAGATTCTAAATCCTAGAATCTTTAATTTAGAATATCAATTTTCAAATGACGTTACTTTGTCATATTGGATTTAGATTCTAAATCCTAGAATATTTAATTTAGAATATCAATTTTTAAATGACGTTACTTTGCCATATTGGATTTAGATTCTAAATCCTAGAATCTTTAATTTAGAATATAAATTTTTAAATGTCGTTACTTAGCTAACCATGCATTGTCATCCAAATTAAACGCAGATGCAAAATTTCAAGAAAAACGGTTGGTAAAAACTGTTATAAAATTCAGTAGCAAGATTTGGCCCATTAATAACAAGGGAAAATTAAATCAAAATATTATGTAGATGGACATAAGTCTGTGAGATGGACCCGGGTATGTCCTAAAACTGCGACCAGAAACACCGGAGGATGGGCAGCAGCGTCCTATTAGTACACGGTGAACGTACTGCGATCCCCAAGCCGCCTGCTAAGCGTGGGGAGTATGGCAACACCCCTCTGAGAGAGGCCTTTGCAGCAGTGGACATTGATGGCTGATAATGTGTGATATGATTATGTAGAAACCTACCTAAACTTCTTCAAACGGTCCACGCTAGATTAGCTGGAATTTTGCTTGAATATTTTCTGAAAATATATGGAAGAAATTATTTTTTTTGTTCGACAGACAATCTGGCGTGTTCCACTTGAAATCCAACGCCGCTCCGCCGTTCTCGAAAGGCTAGTCGACGCAGATCAACAAGTCATCATCATCAGTCTGAAATGTAAATAAAATGTTCTGAAGCATTAAAAAGTTTTATCTGTCTGATACCCATATCCAGCGGCGCCCCTAGAGCAGAGCGAGGGGTGCAATCACTCAAGGCGCCAAGTAGCAAGAGGCGCCAAAATGCAAAATGCTTAAAATAATTTCGAGTTAATAATATTATTATTTACATTTATTAAAATTTTCTGACATAATTATGTTGCATGATGTTTGAATATGTTATTTTATGTTTAATACGATTAAAAAAGGAAGTCTGTAGGTAGCCTGTCACACTGCTGTCAAATAATATTAATGTAATCGACTGACTAATTAGTGATATTTTACAATTTGCACGATCAATAAGGGCTGAGTTACAATTATTTAAATTTAAGACCTGGGGCCTTACCCCTAGCTCGTAAAGTTGACCCGCATAGGTGTTATTTGTCTAAACGGTACCATCAACTATGATAAGCGGTAGTTATTTGATAGCCGCCAAGCTTTGTTATTTTCACGCACACACGCATAGTAAAACGGATTTTCGTTCATTCAAGTATCACGCTTTTAAACGATGCAGCTTAAATGAGTTGGTTAATTTTAGGTACCTATCAGGTACCTACTAAAAGTTGGCTCGCAAAAGTGAAGCTAGGGGTGAGGCCCCTGTACTCTGTACCTACCTATGTTCATGCAAATAAAGGAATTTGATTTAATTTTTATGACGCCTTTTGAAAGACATGGCGCTGCCATGGCATAGCTGCACGGCATTTATTGCTCGCAACAGTGCCGCCCCGAGCTATTTTTATAGGACGAAATTCAAAAATATTATTTGAAAACGAAAAGTTAAATATTTTTCTATGCATCATTTTCTATGCATTAATTCCTATTGAATACCTACATTACAAATTAATTATTTATACCTAAATTGTTTGTAAAGGATTTTCTTTTGTTAACAGTAAACTTACATATTTTATTTAAATAATATTACTATTCAGGGTTACCTCGTTCACAAAAAAATAAATTATGTTTTAAATGGGAACCGAGTAGTTTTTATACAGTTATTTTAAGTTAGTTACGATTTTTTTATATTTTCGTTAATTTTCTGTTTTGTAAGTTGTGCATAATAAATTATATCGAAAATCTGGAACTGAGTTTTTATCATATTTACTTTGAATACAATTGAAATAAATAAAATTCAGCGTATTTATGTTTCAGAAAGTTCTGATTTTCTTTGCCCCTCTCTTCTAAATGAAAACTGTCAAAAAATAGAACTTTTTCAGGATTTCGGAATTTTGGCGCAAACAACAAAGAAAAACAAGTCGCCTCATTGTATTATTTTTCAATACTTGTGTTTTTTCGATTGTTAAATGTATCTATAATATTAGGTAGTAGATCTGTGATAATGGTGGATGATTATATTATTTATTAAGTGGTAATGAATGTGCTCGAGTGTGGCCAAGTGACGTAAAGGTGAAACATTTTTTTTTTTCAAAACTCCACAGAAGCCTCAAGTAAAGTCTTCACTGTTGTCAGTATTGGGACATATCTAAATTTTGTCAGTAAAATATAAGGTCGGGGAAAAAGTTTCTTCGTATTTTTTAAACAAATTCAAGACATATTTTTTTCAAGTTTAATTACATTTAATTATAATATATATGTGCCATTTTGTTCGATAACTTGTTGCCATCTTGTAGGTAGTGACATGATCCCGTTGCTGTAGAATTTTTGGGACTTCTGATCAAAAAAATGCAACAAGTAGTTTTGACAGTCCTCTCTTGATGTTAATCTAACACTACCCAAAGAATTCTGAAGAGATCGAAACAGGTGGAAATCTGAGGGTGCAAGGTCAGGGCTATATGGTGGATGCATTAACACTTCCCAACCAAGCTCTCTAAATTTTTGCTGAGTGGCCAAAGATGTGTGCGGTCTGGCGTTATCATGATGAAAGACCACACTCTTTCTGTTGATCAATTCCGGCCGTTTTTTCTCAATTTCTTGTTTGAGTCTCATCTGCTGTTGGCAGTAGAGATCCGAATCGATGGTTTTGCCCGGCGGTAAAAGCTCATAATGAACGATGCCCTGCCAATCCCACCATACACACAGCATCACCTTATTACGTGTTAATCCGGGTTTCGCTACAGTCTGTGGTGCTTCACTGCCCTTTGACCATGATCGTTTGCGCACATTCTTGTCGTAGGTGATGCATTTTTCAGCACCAGTGATCAATCTTTTCAAAAACGGTTCGGTTTCGTTACGTTTCAATAGAGAGTCGCAAATGAGTACACGATTCATTTGGTTTCTTTCAGTGAGCTTGTGTGGCACCCAAATATCGAGTTTTTTTGTATACCCAGTTTTTTTCAAATGGGTCAAAATGTTTTGTGGTCAATCCCCAGTTCTTCAGCTACGTCGTAACTACTAATATGCCGATCTTGGTCCACTTTTTCAGAAATAGCATCTACTTTATCCGTAACAGGGCGACCAGAGCGAGCTGCATCTTTGACATCAAAATTCCCGGACTGAAAACGCTTGAACCAACATTGTGGTACTCTTGATGACACTGCATTAGGTCCATAAACGTCACAAATTTTATTCGCGGCTTGTGTCGCATTTTTCCCTTTTTTGTAATAAAATTTCACAATATATCGAATTTCTTCGTTAGATTCACTCATTTTATCAAACAAAAAAACAATTGAAAAATGGCGGGAAATTGCTTTTTACTTTTTGTATTCCTTTTTTAAAATATCATATTTTTAATGGTATCAAAACCAGCCAGATACAAACAGTACAACCGATGAGATTTTTACTACAACTTTATACATACAAAATACGAAAAGACTTTTTCCCCGACCTATTACTTAAGACGAGGCGGTATAGTATTTTTTAGCTGTAGCCTACCCATTAATGGGCAAAAAATAAATATTGTTGACATGACGTTGACAATGTCTCTGTCTGTGATGTGTCTGTGATTGTTGACTGTGGTTTTGCTGCACAAAATTTTATTGATATTTTCGTTTGTATTTAAATTTTAATTTCTTTTGAAAATTGCGTTAAACTAAAATGTTTCGTTCGTACACTGAAAAGGTTTACAGAACCGACCTGAAATCGCAACCTTCCCGGCCTAAAGAGCAGTGGTTTTCTTGCGACTTGTGCAGTGTAGATGAAAACTATGTGGAATCCCACTGGCGTAGTGAGACAGACGTCGAAATACACAGAAAAGATGTGCATTTCTTGTTACTAGGCAAGCAAAAGAAACAATACGGGGATCGCTTTTGCACGGTAACTATTCAAAGTTAAACCTTATAACCTAACAAAGTTTCTGTCAACAACGATCACCTGCAAGTTGTGAACTGTTTGATTGTTTACATTCGAGCTAGAGTTGTCTTAATTACAATTTCATCATAATCCGTTCACTACTGGAAATTCACCGCAACTCAACCTAATCGTCGACGTTTTAGACGTATGTCGTCACTTCGTCGAGACTCTGGCTGTCCTACGGCACGTTTGCCGATTCGTTTCGCCACTCTACAACACGTCTGCCTCATTAGCCGGCAAAAGTTTTTTTTTTCTCATTTAACTCATTTTACAATATTAATAACTAATGTAGTACCAAAAAACCACAGCTGGTTTGTTCTGAGGGTCTAGACCATTTTCTGTCAGCGTTGACACCTGCAGAAAGATAAAATTGTATGAAAATGACATTAGCAGTCACGACTGCCCCGGTGGCTCAGTTGGTAGTGAACCTACTTTCTGCGCTTGGGGGCGTGGGTTCGATTCCCATCTAGGACAAACATTTGTGTGATGAACATTTGTGTTTGTTCTATGTCTGGGTGTTAATATCTATTTAAGTATGTATTTAAAAATATATATGTATGTATATCAGTCTCTGGCTGCCATATTACAAGCTTTACTTAGTTTGGGGTCAGATGACCATGTGTGCAATAATGTCCCAGATATTTATTATTAATAAAGTATTGTATTGTACATTATTCATGTCCAATTATGTATAGGGTAGATTTTAAAATGCTGGTGCGGTCATCTTATATACGCAGAAGGTAGGTTCACTACCAACTAAGCTAACGGGACTGTCGAATAAATATACAATTTCCACAGATATGTATGACTCTGCAAAAGAGTAAAGCTGAACTGATAAGCCACGTGAAGTTCCGTCACTTGTTCAGTTCGCCGCACGCGCGGAGGGTAGAACGACAAATATTTGCCTGTAACCATTGTAACCGGATATTCTTCAATAAAGACGTCTTGGAAGTACATATACAGTTCAAACACTTGTCTTCAGCCAAACAACGGAGGAACAAAACGTTTGAATGTCCTAAGTGCAAAAAGACTTGTCCTTTGCAATTGGTTTGGTAAGAAACTTTTTATATACTTTTTAAATAAATAAAATAAGCCTTTATTCTCTGATCTAATTACTACAATATTACTGGTTTCTAATCAATACAATTATTTGTTCCATACTTAATTCTAAAAATAAAGGGCCTTACTTAAAAACGTTACTCAAATTGATCTATGTTTTAAAAAGCTCTCTCAACTTCTCGCTGACGGCAATCGTCACACGCGAAAACGAGACGGAGCACATTTAAGCGTATGTCAACTTGAGTAACGTTTTTAAGTAAGGCCCAATGTTTGTAACACCTGAACCAGTTTCACAATCACAAAGGTTGTCCTCCCTGGACATAGGCCTCCTCTAGAAGTTTCCAGTTCTCCCTATCTCTGGCCTATTCTGCACCACCCTTTTGGTATGGTAGGTCATCCTCCCACCTCTGTGGTCGTCCCCTTGATCTCTTTGCATCTCTGGGGTACCAAGATATGACCTCTGTTCCATTTTTGTTCAGGGGATCTAACTACATGTCCTATCCAGTGCCATTTTAGTCGATTGATTTTCCGCAAGACCTCTGTCACGCCTTTGGCCTTCCGTATTCTGGTCAGTCTCTACTTGCCCTTCAGCTTTATGTATTTACTTTTTACTAGCTTTTATTTAACTTGCCCTGATAGTTAAAATGTAGGTATGTTTGGAACAAATCTTGCAACTGAATCTTACACCAGTTATCTTCAACCGATTGAGCGGCATACTTATGCAAGTTCGGTGACAATGCAATGTTATGGTACCATCAAAGTGATGATGGAGACAGAAGGTGGCCATAGGATCTCCTAAACGAAACAACTTAGCCCCATCGAGTTTGGGTCTTCCCAAGTACTTTTCTATCACTAGCTATATGGTAACCTGGTTTTGCTGTAATTGTTAATTAACCTTGCAGGTATCATATGCAGCGCCACGAAATACCAAGTTTATCCATCTGCGATATTTGCCTGAAGCTCTCTCCAAATGTGAAAGAGCTCATGGTGCACATGAAAGACCACCCGATGTACTACAAATGTGAAATGTGCAACTTCCAGACCACCAAAGAATATATATTTGAGGGGCATTTAGACCGACACAAAGTAACTCTGTCTAAGAAAAACAAGGTGGTCCCAAAGAAGTTTGTAAAAAGAATTTTTCTTGAAACTGTCTTTCTGCGTAATCCGACGAAATATAATATACATAATGCGATTAAAGGTAAATACAAACCAGCACATACATAGGCACAGCACGCAGAGAAGAAACCGATGGGGCCGAAAGGTTCTCGAATAGAGACCATGGTCCGGTAAGCGCAGCGTACTGACTGAAGTAGAGACTGCAGGAAAACGTAAGGTGCAGGCCGCTTCCAACCGGCCCTTTGGTGATCGATGGGGCTTATGTCCAGCAGTGGACGTCCTAAGGCTGAAATGATGATGGTGATGATGACAAACCAGTTGTTTGCTCCAACCTATGACCCTTATATTTTCACTACCCCTCAACCAATTTTGCTCATATTCAATATTATCACTACCCTTTGACCGATTTTGCTTATATTCATTATCTTCACTACCCTTTGACTGATTTTGCTTATATTCAATACTTCACTACCCCTCAACCAATTTTGCTCATATTTAATATCTTTACTACTCTTTGTCCAATTTTCATTCAGTCATACATTGTCTTCATTTCAGGTCTAGTTCTACCGGAATCCATGCATATTTGTATATTATGCAGGGAAATATGTACAAAAGAAACAGAGGTGAGTTTTACATTCATTTGCTAGTCTTCAAAAGGCACAGAGAAAAATGACCACTGGCCTAAGTTTGATAGCCCTGTTGGCCCAGTTGGTAGTGAACCTGCCTTCTGCGCTTGAGGGCGTGTTTTCGATTCCTACCTAGGACAAACATTCATGTGATGAGCATTTGTGTTTGTTCTATATCTGGGTGTTTATATCTATTTAAGTAAGTATTTAAAAGTATATATGTATGTATATCAGTCTCTGACAGCCATATTACAAGTTTTGCTTAGTTTGGGGTCAGATGACCATGTGTGCAAAAATGTCCTTAATATTTATTATATTAGTTTGGTTTCGTTCCTGGGACTCGGGAAACTTCGGAATTTTCGGGAAATACTTAGTACCGAAATCGGGTCATTTTTTCGATTTTCCGGGAATTCTCTTAAACAACTGTAAAAATCAATAATTATAAATTTAAAAACCTGACTCCATAAAATTAGTATAAAATGAGCAAGTCTTTTATTTTTTTTATCGCGAATAAGTCCGCGTTTGACCACCAACTCGCCTGTTGGTAAGCGACGATGTGGTTGAAGGATGAAGCACGCAGACTTAGAAGATACCTACATTGACTCTTGCCTTGAAAAGGCCCAGATTACAATGATCAAAAATTGACATCATGTCAAAAAGAGAGGGTTCTTATTTTTATTTTTTGTTTGTTATCTCAGAACTCCGTCGTTCATTAACCAATAGGAAAAGTTCTTTGTTATTTGAATGGATATACTTTTAGGCTAGTCCCATAGAAATTTCATCAAAATCGGTTTGGTAGTTTGGTTTTTAAATCAAAATAACTGGACAATTCGGTTCCTCGGATGACTCCTGAGCAGAACAGCAAAATAAAACAAAAGACAGACGAATGTTAACATGCAAAAGCTTTCAACCCATCCTTAGATAAGTAACAAACTACTCAAGTTAACCAGGTCGGACCTTCGTCTAATGATAGGTACCATCACAGGTCACTGTGAGCTAATCACTTATACAAAATTGGAGCCACAGACAGCCCTCTGTGCCGAGGCTGTCTACAGGATAACGAGACCGTGGAGCATGTACTACTGCATTGCAAGGCCACAGAAGACATACGATTAATACAATTAAGGTCGAGACTCCTTGAAGAAACTCACAAACAAGTCTCCAATACCACAACACCTGGCAAAATAGGGGTAGAACCGTTTAGGCAGCGACCCAACGCCGTGCTCCGTTACCTCAAGGAGCTCAGCTGGTTTGTGTAGACTGGCAGGGTTGTGTAGGGCAGCATATGCACAATACACCCCAATCAGTGTCAGTACAGGGGGTCTAGACAAGAACCACTTTCTGTTAGCGTTAACGCCTGCGGAAAGATAAAATTGTATGAAAATGACATTAGCAGTCACGTGACATCTCTCACAAGCTAATGTCATTTTCATACAATTTTATGTTTCTGCAGGCGTTAACGCTAACAGAAATTGGTTCTTGTCTAGACCCCCAGGGTTCTTACGCCCAACTCTAAATGCGGGCCCGAATAGGTGTAGTTTGCAGAATCACGTGAACGCAAACCTTAACGCGCCGAGATACGGTTTGCGGTTGCGTGACTTTGCAAGGGCCAGCATTTAGTTGGACGTATGGCCCCAGGTCTTATCACCCCCACTTTGAACTCATTTTTGGAAGCCGGTAAAATAATATGAAGTATGGATTGCAGATGTTAGAACACGTATGCGACCACTTGATGAGCTTCTCAGAGCCTCACAAGAAGCCCTTGTTGCGATGTTGCTGCGGAGAACAGTTCCCGAGCCGGGTGTTGCTCAGACACCATGTGTTCAAGCTGAAGGGGTCCCACCAGGATGCCACAGGTGCATGCTTTTTACAAGCCTGAATTCTAGGCCAGTTATCTATATTAACCCTATTGGGGGCCCCCAGGCAATACAATACTCGGGGCCCCTTTCCTTTACCCTTTTCTTGCTTTTTGAAATATATTTGTTCTATTACAAAAGTCGAGTCGTTCAGATCGACTCCTGTTTTTTGCTTTCATTGAAATGATCTTAATGAATAGATTATAGATAAGTGATGATCCCCTAATGAAATTGTTCGATTCATATAGGTCATACACATAGGTCAACTGATAGAATACTTCCACATTCAAATACCGTTAGATGGCGCTTTTTACAGTTAGTAAAATCATTTTTGCTATGACTACATTACCGGATATAAATAATGGGGAATGTCACGAATCAAACGTTTTTTTTTTCTTGGTGCGTGGCACGCATTGAATAGGCCTCCGTGGGCCCCTAGTCGCTGCGGGGCCCCTAGGCATTTGCCTAATCCGGCCCTGCCACAGGTGCATGCTTTTTACAAGCTTGTATTTAACTTGCCCTTTTAGTATGTGTGGGACAAATCTTGCAACTGAATAACTGGCCAATTTCATTAGCAGATGACGAAGGTGTAAACGTAGAACAAAAGACAAATGAACAAAATGAAACAGATGAACAAAATGAAACAGATGAACAAAATGAAACAAATGAACGAAATGAAACAGATGTACAAAATGAAACAGATGAACTAAATGTGAAAATTGAACGAACTGGCTCAGAATGGCTCGATGAAGGGATTCTCTACGAAGAGGAATCGTGCACTGTTGGCGAAACACGGAAGACAGTAGGAAGCGAGAAGAATGGAGAAGAATTAGTGTTCACTTATGCTGTGTTGAAGGGTGCGTCATCACTTTTTACAGGTTTTATTTAACTTGAAATGTTTGTTAATTTGTTTAGGTTAAATCTTGCAAGCTGAATGGGGGGTTTTCTGACAGCTAGGCAGCTGAGGAACATAGTTCTGCAACCATCTATAGATGGCGCTGACGAAACATGATTCTTAATTTTTAAGGTTCCGCATCCAAAGGGTAAAATGGGACCCTATTACTAAGACTCCACTGTCCGTCTGTCACCAGGCTGTATCTCATTAACCGTGAAAGTTATACAGTTGAAATTGTCACAGGTGATGTATTTATGTTGCCGCTATAACAACAAATACTAAAAAACAGAATAAAATCATTTTTAGGGGGCTCCCATAAAACAAACGTGTTTTTTTAAACATATTTTTATATTAGCTCTAATGTAAGAACGGTAATACGTACAAGCGTCAAACTTGGCATGATTATAGTACACACTCTAAAGTATAACAACAAATAAAAAAAACCGGCTTAGTGCGAGTCGGACTAGCGCACGAAGGGTTCCGTAACATTATCTATGAAAATAAGCAAAAAAAAACATGTTTTTTGTATGGGAGAACCCTAAATATTTATTTTATTCTGTTTTTTAGTATTTGTTGTTAAAGCAGCAACATAAATACATCATTCGCACCCCTAGAATAAAACTCCGTCAACTCAAAAAAACACATTTTTCAGAAATGACAAAAAATTGATATCTGCATTACTAGATAAGATAAAAAAAAACTAATTATTGTTCCTGATAGGTTTTTTTTTAAAAGCTTGTTTTATTAATTAATTTGTTTATTGTCTGTAACCAAGCTGTAAAAATCCGTTTTTTTTAGTTACCCTAGTTTTGTAGGGAGAATAAACCAATTTCTTGCTCACTATTTTGAGTTACTTTGGTTAACCTGAAAAAAATTTGAGTTACGTTACTTTTCACCTCAAAAATTACATAACTATTTGACGAGTTCTTGGCATAACTCTAAACCTGGGGATTGTAGTTATGGTAAAAAAAACAATTATTGTATATTTAAATACAAAGTCAACGTTTATTTACTTTTTAAAATCTCAATTAACAATAAAAACAATTATTTTTATGGCACGGCAAAAATCTAAAAATCTAAAACTCTAAAATGTTATCCTTAAAGTTTAGGGCAGTCTCCATTTTCATTTTTAATGTTAATTCTACTTATGTACTTAGCTTAATAATAACAGTCAAAGTTGCAAATCACAGTATAACATTTTGGTAGCCTCTAGTAAAATTAGTTTAATATAGGCACTGAATTCTTAATCAGTCTAGATTAAGAATTCAAAATCTATACATTATTAAAGAATCTAAACCTACTTAGATTATATTTTTATAGAAACAGTCATAGTACTGTCTTGGAATCACATTTTTGTCGACAAGTTCCTTGATGTCCTTCTTTTTTGCTGCCAATAAAGGATTTTTTTCTGTGTACGCATTACTCAAATTCATTGCGATATCAGGTGTAGATTCTACAGTTCTTCTGGTCTTTCTTTTGTTCACCCAACATTTTTTAAATTCAGTCTGTGCAAAGGATGTTTTATAGAAAAAGACCATTGGACTATCCTTTTGAACTTTGAGGATCTTTATGTCATGCCACTTAACTTGGTTGTTATCTTCATCCACATTAAAATTTGAGCCCCAAGCTTCTTGCAACACTTTCAAGTCATAAAAGCGGTCATGTGTCATTTCGTGCACTTTGTATGGGGGTCCAGATTTTTTGGCAGTTCGAATTAATGTTACATACTGCTGTGGTATGTAAATAGGTCCCGACTTAATGTGTCTTTTCACTTGTTTTTCTATGACGCTGTGAACGTTGTCTCCTTCGTTTTGAGAATGACCTCTTATCAAAAACTTATGGGTGATAGACTTCACTCTCATATTGGATACAGCGTAGGCATAAGCAGATAATAAATACTTGTTTTTTTGCTGCCTGCAACAGTTATCTGAATAAAATATCAGATCTATGTCTCCAATGGGATGGTTATTAAGCTGCATTTCTATGAAAGCTATAACACAGCTTCCGATTTCTACTGCACCACGCTTTCCTTCGGTTTCATCCCAAAAAAAACAGTCCACATTCTTTGCGTGTAAATCACTTATTGTAAAATTAAAACAATTTATTCTGGACTTATAAAAGAACAAAGACACTTGCCCTTTAGGAATTGGCATGACTGCCTGGAGATCGTAAACAACTACTATGGCATCTGATTCTTTCTTGTCTCTTTCTTTTTCCTGCCGTGCTAGGTCCTTTTCAAGTAGATGATGTTCAAAGGCTTGTTGTAATTTCAATTTGTTTTCATCATCTGCATTTTTATAGCTCTCACATAAATCGCACAAGTCTTTTTTTGGGCAAAAGAAGCCTATGTTGAACTGAGTGTTAAATATGCGTTGAAATGTTGATTCAGAAGCAAATGGCAACTCTTGAGCGTGGCGTGAGTCTTTGTAATCCCGGTAAATATCTGCTAATGATCTTTCGCTTGTAATGTACTCTCGAGTAGTTTGAGCTCGGAGATAGTGCGATTCAACCCGCGGAATAGAGTTGATGAATTGAACCACGCTTTCTTTAACTGCAGGGTCTACCTTAGGATGATTTAGGTGTTTTCCTCTTTTCTCTTCCTCTATAAATCCAGTTTCAGTCTTTTTGGTTATTGCTGTTTTAATAAATTGATCCCCTAAGTCAAGCGTGTTCTTGAAAAAGTTCTTACAGACACGGATGCGCAAGTTATTATCTTCAAAATAGAAAGCTGAATTTAGAGCCCGGAAGTTTTCTGTGCTTGTATACCGGTACTTAGGCTTTATTTCGTGGGTATGCCGAACAATGTATTCTCTCTGTCGCTGAAGATCCCCAAGTTCCCAAAATGTATCAAATATTTTTTGACGACTTAGTGTGTTAAACTTGGTGCTACATTTTAAACGACACTTATTTCCACATGGTGGTCCCATTTTGCGAGCAGGAATTTCTTTTTGTAGTTTACCCCGTGACTTGTACGCCTTTCCTGCGTTTTTGAGGGATTTGGCTACATTGATTTTCCACGTTTCCGGTCTCCTAAGCTTTTTCTTACCTTGGAATACTTCTTCTTGCGCTTGAGTTTCACTTGGTGTGGTATTTTGAGCAACGTTGTGAACTTCTTCGTTTGAGTTTTCAGTATGATTAATTTCATTTTGTCGTGCAGGAATATTTTCGCCCGGATTCAAATTTTCGCGATTAGAGTCAGTAACGTTTGTTGAGCTTGAGGTGCTTGTGTTGCTGCTTGAGCTACTGCTGCTTGATGAACTACTAGACGAAGATGAACTAGAGCGAGTTCTCGAAGTTTTTGGCACAGGTGAGAAAACTATTTTTCTTTTAGGCAAGGGGTTTTCATAATGCGGATCTGCATCGGAATCGTCAAAACAGCTTTCATCACCGCTATTAACCGGTGAAACAACACACTGACGTTTAGGAACTCTTTGTCTCCCTTGAATGTTTGTTGGATGCTCATCCAGGTCTAATGGAGTTTGTAAAATGCTCGGTGATGAAAGCAACCCTCCTTCAGTTGGTAACTGAGGCCCTTTTACTTCCTTTAGCATTTCCATACCAATGGTTCTTGGAGCATCCAATGCTGCTGGCTGGTCAGGACTGAAATTGAAATTAATTAATTAAGAAACCAAGTTCTTGGACATCAAATTATCTTCATTCTAATCACATCAATGTTTGTGCTAGTGAAAAAAGTGAGAATAAAACAAGCTGATATTAACCTTCCTTCAAGTGGTAACTCAGGCTCCTTTTCTTTACTAAGCATTTGTATAGCAGGCTGGTCAGCGTTTTCTGCTTCGCTTTTCCTTTTTTGAATAATCTCTAATGTCTCATTCTTCTTTATCATACCAGGGCTAAGTACGGATCTTGAAGCATCCAATGCTGCTGGCTGATCAAGACTGAAATTGAAATTGATTTAATTAGTTATACTTAGAAACAAGTTCTTGGACATGACAATATTTTGATTCAAAATACTTTAATTTTTTGACCGCTGGTGGAAAAAGTGAGAATAAGACAAGATAAAACTAACCTCCCTTCAGGTGGTAACTCAGGCTCCTTTTCTTTATTGAACATTTCTATACTAGGCTGATCAGCGCTTTCTGCTTCGCTTTTCTTTTTTCGTATCATCTCTAACATGAGTTTTCCTCGGCTTTTCATCGTCTTAAAAATAAATAAAGATTTATATTTAATAACAAATCAAGTAAAGTCCACCAACTCAAAAAATCCAAAAATAGCATCTACTGGTTTTCAAAACTTTAAGCTGTTGAAATTATCTAATAAAATATGCCTTACACAACCTTTTTTTTGTGCTAAAAGTATCTATTTCACTAAACAAACACTAATAAATAACATTGAATTTTCATTCAACAAAAGTACCGTATATCGAAATTATCATTTACTTTCATGTAAACCTCACTAATTAGAAATGACAAAAATAAAATGACGATCGTAAATCATCAAAACTCCCGCAAGTCAAAATGAATAACTGTTGTTATCAGGGAAAATTCAGTAAAACTCAATCAACTCGAAATAAATAATTCAACTTACCCAAATAAATTCACGTAAACTCCAGCAACTCAAAATCACCCACTTTGCAAACGTCCTCCACCTACGACCACCGCGTGGCAACTCAAAATGACGGCTTAGTATTTGCGCTGTCCGTGTCAAGTTCATTCAAGTAAAGGAACGTTTGGCGCCATCTTTTGACAGCCGTTCAAGGTATCGTTACGCGAGTTATTTTCCCGTGTAGGTATTCTAATGAAGATATTGAAAACGCCACTAAGTCAAAATGCCTACTTTTTGAGTTGACGGAGTTTTATTCTAGGGGTGCGTATGTGACAATTTCAACTAACTATCACGTTTTGTGAGATACAGCCTGATGACAGGCGGACAGATAGATAGATGGACGGACAGCGGAGTCTTAGTAATAGGGTCCCGTTTTACCCTTTGTGTATGGAACCTTAATAATGGCCAAGTGTGAATCGGTGACCAATTCCTGTTCATTACCAAGTTACAACTGGTAATTTCGTAAAAACCCGATTTCAAAATTAGTAAAATGTGTCACAGATCCAGTGAAAGAAATGATGAAGTTGGATCTGTGACACATTTTACTAATTTTGAAATCGGACTTTTTAATTGATAATTATTGTAAGTTGTGGTGGTACGAAACCCTCAGTGAGCGGCAGATGACACTGAATTTCATTTGCAGATGACGTAGGTGTAAAATCAGAACAAAAGACAAACGAACAAAATGAAACAGATGAACAATATGAAACAGATGAACAAAATGAAACAGATGAACTAAAAGTGAAAATAGAACGAACTGCCACAGCAGAATGGCTCAATGATGGGGAACCTGAAGGGATCCACCACGGGGGGAAATTGTGCACTGTTGGCGAAACTGTAGTCCAGACCGACATGGGGACTGCGATGGACACTGACACACAAGAGACAGTAGGAAGCGAGAAGAATGGAGAAGAATTAGTATTTATTTATGCAGCGGTGAACGGTACGTCATCATTATTTACAGCTTTTATTTAACTTGAAATGTTTGTTAATTTGTTTAGGTTAAATCTTGCAAGCTGAATAGGGGGTTTACTGAGGAAACCTTCATACATACACTCTAAAAACATAAACCTCCTTCTTGCGCAGTCGTGTAAAAATATATGCAAATAATGATCAATTTAAAAAAACGACTTCAAAATTAGTTAATATGCAATTTCGTTTACTTGGATGACATATTTTTTTTAGCTACTTTGATTTAAAAACCAAACTATTTAACCGATTTTGATGAAATTTATATGGGATCACCTACATTGTATATCTAAAAATAGAACTTCCTGTAGTAAAAATTATGATTGTTACTAAACTGTGGAACTGGCTGGCACCCATACTAGTGATTAAACTGTGCTACAGGTGCCAGAGCCCTCCGCGTCAAGTACTCATTTAAAGAATAATAATTGAATGCAGTTATACAATTAAAAGTTCTTATAAATGTATCACAGATTGTAAAAATAACGTTACGAACGTTTACACTTTATTTTGATTTAATTTGACCTCACACAAGTGATACAAGGATCGGTAGATGATACTGAATTTCATTTGCAGATGACGTAGGTGTAAAATCAGAACAAAAGACAAACGAACAAAATGAAACAGATGAACAATATGAAACAGATGAACAATATGAAACAGATGAACGAAATGTGAAAATAGAACGAACTGACACAGAATGGCTCGATGAAGGGGAAGCTGAAGCGATCCACCACGGGGGGGAGTCGTGCGCTGTTGGCGAAACTATAGTCCAGACCGACATGGAGACTCCGATGGACACTGACACACAAGAGACAATAGGAAGCGAGGATGGAGAAGAATTAGTATTTATTTATGCTGCGGTGAATGGTAAGTTATCTTTTTTAAAGTTCCGTACTCAAAGGGTACAACGGAACCCTATTACTAAGACTCCGCAGTCTGTCTGTCTGTCTGACCGTCTGTTACCAGGCTGTATCTCATGAACCGTGATAGTTAGACAGTTGAAATTTTCACAGATGATGTATTTATTTTGCCGTTTAAACAATAAATACAAAAAAAATAAGGGGGTATCCCATACAACAAACGTGATTTTTTTGGTCGATATTGATAACGGCAACATGTAGACGCTTGTAATATTCACAGAATATTTTGTTGTATATTCACTTTAAAAATAAATAAATTGAAATATACCAAAGATTTAAGGGGGGCTCTCATGCAAAAAAAAAACGTGTTTTTTTTTACTCGTTTTTGCTCGATATTGGTAACGGCAACAGATATATACGCTTGAAATATTTACAGAATATTGAGTTATTCACTTTAAAAATAATTAATTAAATTAAAATAAAGTTAATATTTATGGGGGGGCTCCCATACAACAAACTTGATTTTTTGCTCTTTTGAGGACGTTTGCAAGGAGGCAGTCAAACGCAAGCCTAATTCTAAATAAAAAATATGAATAAAACATTACGTAGAGCTCACTCAGCAGATAAAAAAAAATAACACTTGTATGAAATATTCAGTAGTTTACGAGATATAGCGGTATGAAAGAGCTATGTATCTACTTTTTAACCGACTTCCAAAAAAGAGCAGGTTCTCAATTTGATTTTTTTTAAATGTTTGTTACCTTAGAACTTATTGCAGAAGATTTTGGTGATTCTTTTTTTATTTAAATGCTGGTGCTTCCCGTGTGGTCCCATTTCAATTTGAACCAGTTCTGACATTTTTATGAAGTTGTTTTTTTTTTAAATTGATAATTATCAGTTACTTATCTGCTATTTAAACAATGCAGTCTATTTTTTTAAATTTATTACTTGTTTTCAGATGAAGAGCAGCTGGTGCCTATTGGTCAGGACAGCGAACAGCTCCTGGGTTTCTAAAGTTGTCATGGCGCAACTAACCTGCGCGACTAGATAAGGACAACACCACTTTTCTGTATTTTTTTATTTTTTTTTATTTATTGCGTATAATGGGTTTACAAAACATAGAATTAATTCTATGTTGCAAAAAGGTGGAATCAAAACATGGTTCGCCATTATTCGGCCTTTCGGCATATTTTTTATTTGCATATTATTTTGACGAGTACTTGCATACCGTCGATCCAATCTTCACTACATTTTGTAGGCAAGTAGTTCATGCAAATTCAATTTTCTGAGTTTGAATAGTAATTATTTTTTATTACATCATAAAAAAGCTGGTCATGAATCAAATAGCAAATAAAAGGGAAAGAGTAGGAAACGATAAAGTGACATCACGCTAAATTCAATATGGCCGCCGCTCCAAGATGGCGGTTACATTGTCTTATCTAAGGCGAAAGGCTTGTTTATTTAATTTTTTTAAATTTTAACTTATTTATTGTATATTCATTATCTTATTATTTTTTTATCATTCATTTTAACCGACGTAAAAAAGATCAATTTCTCTATTCAGCGCGTATATTTTTCATTTTTTTTTTATTTATTCTTTTTTTTAGCGCCGAAAAAAAAGTTTACTAGACGAGACGCGTATAATTTTTATTTATTTATAAACATATTTTTTTACCGATGGAAAAAGGAGGAAACCTTTTTTTTATAACCAAAAATATTTTTTTTATTACTCTTATTTTGTCGGTAATAAAAGAAAAAAGAAATGAAATCTACGGTCTACTTTTTTTTCATTCGGTTCGAAAACTTTGCTTTACTCACCTGACGTGCACTTGGCAGTGTTTATTATTTGTTTTAATTTAAAATGTATCTATATTATTATTATAATCATAATATTTAGTTCGAAGCTTGTACGTATTAATGTTTTTAACACGCTTTTATTAGCTTGGTATGTATCTATGTATCGGTGTTTTCATTTTATTACTGTGACATAATTTTTATTACTCAATTTTATTATTTCATTATATTGGATAATATTTACCATTTCATTTGTATTATTTTAATTTGATGAATAATTTGACATGTGAAATAACATTTTATGAATAAATATGAATGGGAATCTTTGAACGTGATTTTCACCCCTTTCAAAACGACGGATTGATTTGAAACATTGCACACTTATCAAGGACCGATGACAATGCAATAATTTAAGTTTGTCTTATTACAGCGTGTTTTTTATTTTATTTTAATTAATAATTAATTAAATTAATTATTAATTAATTAACTTAATTAATAATTAATTAAATTTTATTAATTAATAATTAATTATCTATTAATTAAATTAATTAACAATTAATTAAATTAATTAATTATTAACATTACACTGAAGCAGATTTTATTACTGAATTGAAAAATATACGTTTAAATAAATAGACATTTGTTGTACCGGCAAGGGCTTTTTATTTTGAACTGACTTCCAAAAGAGGAGGTTCTCAATTCGATTGTTTTTTTTGTTATGTTTGTTACCTCAGAACTTTCGACTGGGTGAACCGATTTTGATGATTCTTTTTTTTATTTGAAAACTGGTGCTCCCGTGTGGTCCCATTTCAATTTAGTCCAGTTCTGACATTTTTATTTTCAGAGCCAAGCTCGTGCGGTACCGCGTGTGGTTACACGAACCACTTGGAGAACCACTTTCGGATGAATAAATGAGAACTTTCAGCTTTAGAACTTGCGAAGGCTATAATATAATTCATATATGAAAACTAGCTGTATTTCATATATGAATTATATTATAGCCTTCGCAAGTTCTAAAGCTGAAAGTTCTCATTTATTCATCCGAAAATTTGGCTTGCTGGTAGAAACTTGCAATCGAACATAGGGCTCTTCCATGACTGTTTTAGTGGCTACATATTAATAATTCGTATATTAGAACTAGCCAAGTCAGACCTTAGGCTTCCATATATTATCCTAAGTTAGATCTCACTTCTTTTGTCGTTGAAGTCAACAACCAAAGCATACCATAATATTCACTTGGCTCTCATTTCACATTAATGTTTTTGATGGGATTAATACTTGTCGCAAAAATAATTAAATACCGCCCGTCAAGTAATACATACCTACTCTAATGTTAAGTTGCCAAATTAAGTAATTTTTATTCGCTTGTTTGATAATAATACTTAGTTTAAATACCATGTAAATAAATATGTACAATACCGGTACTTTAGGTTAGGCTTGCGTTTGACCGCCAGCTCGCCTGATGTTAAGCGATGATGCGGTCTACGATGGAGCCTCAGAATACAGAAAAAACATGGAGCAAGCTTGCCTAGAAGAAACCGATTCACTCGTGATTTGAAGACACTAAGATTGTAACTATCGGGAAACACCCATTCAGGTAGCGCATTCCACAGACTAGCAGTTCGCATAATAAAAGTGGAATCAAAGCGTTTCGTACGGGTTTTCGGAATATCAACCATAAAGCGGTACGCTAAAGTAGGTGTGCGTAGGTAAGAACCTTTCTCTTTTGTAACAAAGAAATTGTTTTTCCTGTTTGCGGATTTATAACGAAACGATTGACCCATATGGCACAGGTGATATGTTACCTACAACTGATTCAGACATTTATTGGAAAACGCATACATAAGTGCAAAAATGTCACTGGAACAGTGGGTAAGTATTCCAGAAACTTTTGTGATTAACTTATCCAAGGACTGAACAAAGTGGTGAGTTTTTAAAGTCCCCTAATCAACAGGAGTTCGAACAAAATTATTGATATTGCCAAATCAACAGGCGTTCATTCAAAAGTATTGAAATTGACAAATCAACAGGCGTTCGAACAAAATTATTGATATTGCCAAATCAACAGGCGTTCGAACAAAATTAATGACATTGTCAAATCAACAGGCGCTCTAACAAAATTATTGATTTTGCCAAATCAACAGGCGTTCGAACAAAATTATAGATATTGCCAATTCAACAGGCGTTCGAACAAAATTATAGATATTGCCAAATCAACAGGCGTTCAAACTAAATTATAGATATTGCCAAATCAACAGGCGTTCGAACAAATTTATTGATATCTGCCAAATCAACAGGCGTTCGAACAATATTATTGATATTGCCAAATCAACAGGCGTTCGAACAAAATTATTACGTTTTCATTTGTACTACATTACTTTTAGCGGCAGGAACGGCATAATGTTTATTACTTAATATCTTCGTAAGTAATGGTCCGATTTGGATAATTCAAAAAGATATATTATAAAGTGAGTACTAATTCTATTGAATTTGCTGTTACTTCACTGATCCTCATTGGAAATAGACAACGCTTTTTTGCGTCATAACCCCTTTCAAGTGTCAATATTTTGACACTCGCGATCCCGATCAAAGATTCATAATACGGCTGATCAACAGCACGCTAGTTATCGATAAACAAACTCACAAACATACAAACACCGATCTGATCCGTAGAAAGACCTTCGCTTGATAAATTTTTATTAATGCAGGATGCAACAAACTAATGCTTGAAACGATCCACGCATAGGGTCCTAGATTACAAGTTATTGTAAATTATGATGTTCTTAATGAGACGTATCAAGCAATGGTAGCCAAGCATGTGGCGGTGGCACAAGCCAGAAGAATTGAGCGATTTAATATCAAAGTTAAAGTTATTGTGTCAAAAAAAATGTTAAATGATTATTTACGGGATATTTACCGTAGTAAGGTTGTGGAAGGAGCTCCCGATATTTCGGCGCAGTTACATGCACCATGTTCACGGGAAGACTATCCGACCGAAATATCGGAAGCTCCTTTCACAACCTTACCACGGTAAATATCCCGTAAATAATCATATAACTTTAGTGAACAACCGTGATAGTTTAAAACAGTGTTAAAAAAAATGTGCTGTGTTTTGTGTTATCTGCCACGTTAAATACAGTATACTTTGATAATATAGTTTGGATCTGCCTTTAAACTCGAGCTAGTACCGAAAAAGTCTGCCAAAAACCAAAGGGAGCGAGGTAAACACGTATTGCACACACTGACATATTCTTACTAGTTCTACAAACGCACATTTCAATATTGAGCGCACACAACTGCAAATGATGTGATTAAAATGTATACGAATGGACGACCCAGGGGAGGAAGTTTTATTAAAAATTATTTTGTTTGACAATAAGGAAATTGTTATTAATTAATATTTTAGTTGACATTTAGATTAAGTTATAACCTGACATATTTCGCATTCAATTATAGTTTCTGAATTTATTATAATATTTTTTCTCCCTGTATAATTGATCGTATCGTTTTTATCTCAATAAACAATTTTAATCACTCTTTATAAAGGAGATTAAAAGTTGGCTAAATTTTGGTTGAATATAGATAGATAGATAAAAACTTTATTGTGTACACCAGAAATAAAAATTTCATACAGATAGAAAACACTTACGAGCTAGTGCCACAAGTGGCGGCCTTATCGCTAAAAGCGATCTCTGAAGTTTATTGTGCTAGGGAGAGAGATGTTAATAAATTACTTGAATGAAAAATATAAGTATTATTTGCTTAATTTTTACCAGACGTATCACTCTGGCTTCTTATTCCTAATTTTTTTGCTATATAATTGAAAGCTTGTATCTCAGACCCGCGCGCGCTCCGACGTATCGGCGCCCGCGCAAGCCGCAAACTTGTCATTAATGACGCCCACTTCAGGGTTGGTACTAACAAATACAAATAGAACTTATGGGATAAAGTATAAACGTAATTTATCGTACCGAGTACTTAGCGTGATAAGTGTTGAATATTAATATTATAAAAGCGTTTAGAAATAAACGTGAGCCTAGAAATAATATTTCCTCATTCTTCTTTTTCATTAATACCTATTGCGGCCATCTTTCAAAACCAAAAACAAATCATCTCCACTTAATATGTGCGTTAGGAAATGCATAGATGGCGCTTCATACGACTTTATTCAAGGAGTTTATAAAAGCAATGACGATATTAACCACTTGACAGCTCAACCTTTACCCCGCCGTGAGAAAAGGTACCTAGGTACTAAGTTTTCGAGCGGGCCAATCCCAGGCGCGAATTGAATGAATGACTTTTGATTTCTCCAATCACAACCACCCGCAAAATATGTGAAAAGACACGTCAATGTCCTTAGTAAAAAAAAACTTTCGATCCAAATAAGTTTTCATACTTAAAAATCAATTTTATTAAATAAATAGGTACTATTTTGCTTATTATAGATAATGGTACGGAACCCTTCGTGCGCGAGTCCGACTCGCACTTGGCCCGTTTTATTTTTTTGTGTTGATAAATATTTCTTAAATAACTTGTGTCTGACAACCCTAAGGTCCTTCCTTTGCAGTTTGCGTTGCTTGCAAACTCCGTAGTTATAGTCCAGCCTCAGAGGAGTTACATCGCTTCGATCACATTATTAATTCAAAACATAAACCAGTTTCAATGTGAAAGGCATCGAGACAACACGTACATTCCCGTAAACATCGCCTCAACAGAAATATCGATAAAATTTTAATAAATTTTGATGTATTTAGAACAATTCGTGATATAAATTGATTGGATTTATTCGTTTAATAATAGGAAAATGTTTTATGGTTTAAAAAGTGCAACAGTGATTCAGTGAACTAACTATAGTGAATAAAAAGTATGTGAAACTTGTGTTGTTTTGTCGGAGTGGAATTTATATAGACATTTGATTGTGGGTTATTAATTCCTCGTGGTGAGTAGACCTTTAGCAATTATGTGTTTTTTTTGTTTCCTCTAATGATCTTGGCAATGGAAATTTATGCGTGTTTGAGGCTACGGCGTAATATTTTATTTAATTACGCCGTACCCGTTTTTGTAGAAATCATACTAATATTATAAAGAGGAAAGATTTTGTAGTGGTAGGACTCTTTTGCAGGGGTCCGCCTGAGGAAGTTCCACACCTTTGCCAGTTATTCAACCGCCAAGCATGTGCAAACACTACTGTGTTCCGGATTGAAGGGAAATGTTTCCAGCGAAATTACAGGGCACACAGAGATTTGACATCTTATATCTTCGGGTGACGAGCGCAGTGCATTGCCATCCAGGGTTTTGAACTGTTGAAGTACAAAATTCTGAGTGGCGTTGAGCTGTTATGGGCAAGCGTGAAGAGCCATCAGGCGAGCGACTTCGCTCGTCTCGTCACTTAGTATCATAAAAAAAAAATTTTTTTTGGATGTTTGTGACGATATAACTCAAAAACTACTGAACCGATTTAAAAATTATTTCACTGTTGGGAAGCTACACTATCTCCGGGTGACGTAGGTTATATTATATTTTGTAGAGGCCGAAGGCCGAGCTTACACCCGTGCGAAGCCGGGGCGGGCGGCTAGTCTAACATAAGATAAGAAATCGGCAACTCCTCAAAAGATTTTGCTCATTTTTATACGAACTTATTTTTTTAAATTAAAATTAAGTACCTACTTGCCTACAAAATTTCATGAAGATCGGATCAAGGGTAGGTATGCAATTAATCGTCAAACATAATTTTATATACGTATACAAACATACATACATACATCATCATCAGCCATAAGACGTTCACTGCTGAACATAGGCCTCCCCCTTTAGCCTCTACAGTCTACACTGAATGAACGACAACCTGCCATCTGCATCCACTGGATGCCCGCGACTCTCACGATGTCGTCGGTCCATCTAGTGGGAGGCCTACCTACGCTGCGTCTTCCAGTTCGTGGTCTCCACTCAAGAACCTTTCTTTCCCATCGGTTATTGGATCTTCGAGCGGTGTTTGAGCGAGTTAGACGCTTTTAAACGATGCAGCTTAAATGAGTTGGTTAATTTTAGATACCTACTGAAAGTTGGCTCGCAAAAGTGAAGCTAGGGGTAAGGCCCCAGAGCTATGTAGGTACATTACGTATGACACTAGTTTTTTTGAAGACAGATATTTAAAAAAATGATTTATTATCGTATTATTAATTGAAACTAAACATGTTTTCTATAAAACTCGTCTATATAAAGGTCACCTCAGATTATCCTGTTCACTTTTAATAATAAACATTTTAAATCAAAACTAGATATGGGTCGCTTCTTCACTATTCTAATTTAACGACTTCTAAAAAGGAGGTACTCAATTTGACTTTATTTTATTTTATGTTTCTTAAAAAAAAAAACTGGGACATTATAACACACATAGTCATCTGACCCCAAACTAAGCAAAGTTTGTAACTTCAGAACTTTCGACTGGGTGAACTAATTTTGATGTTTTTTTTTTTATTTGAAAGGTTTCCGTGCCGTGTGGTCCCAATTCAACTTGGTCCAGTTCTGTCATTTTTATGAAGTCTGTTTTTTATATTGATACTTAATTATTTATTTGAAAGCTGGTGCTTCCCGTGTGGTCCCATTTCAATTTGGTCCAGGGGCCTTACCCCTAGCTTCACTTTTGCGAGCCAACTTTTAGTAGGTACCTAAAATTAACCAACTCATTTAAGCTGCATCGTTTAAAAGCGTCTTACTTGAATGAACGAAAATCCATTTTACTATGCATGTGTGCGTGAAAATAGCAAAGCTTGGCGGCTATCAAATAACTACCGCTTATCGTAGTTGATGGTACCGTTTAGACAAATAACACCTATGCGGGTCAACTTTTCGAGCTAGGGGTAAGGCCCCAGTCTGACATTTTTATGAAGTCTGTGAAGTCTGTTTTTGATATTGCTTTTTTTTTAAGTTTGAACTATAGACTAAAATAAGTAGTGTAGTAAATACTATGTTTGAACTAAACAAAACGTACATAAAACATGAATTTGATTTAGAAGAGGAAAATATATGGCCCACGCAAATTAGATAAAAAGTATAGCCATTGATAACATATTATTGTAATGTTATTCACATACAAATGTACAGTTATCAATAAAAAATATAATAATAATAATATATAATGCACTAAGTAGTTGAACCCCGCGGTGTTACTCGCGTATTACTAAGACTCCGCTGTCTGTCTGTGTCTGTCCGTCTGTCACCAGGCTGTATCTCAGAATCGTGATAGTTAGACAGTTTCTATCTCAATCTATTTACATACAATTATTAGACAGCCCCGTTAGCTTAGTTGGTAGCGAACTTACCTTCTGCACTTAGGGCGTGGGTTCGATTACCATCTAGGACAAACATTTGTGTTTGTTCTATGTCTGGGTGTTAATATCTATTTAAGTATGTATTTAAAAATATATATGTATGTATATCAGTCTCTGGCAGCCATATTACAAGCTTTGCTTAGTTTGGGGTCAGATGACCGTGTGTGCAATAATGTCCCAGATATTTTTATTTTATTAGCTGTTCGCGAACTGAGACTCGCAGCCTTAATATCTACGCAATCCCTAAACCGATGTTTTATTTTATTGGCTACTGTCCCTGTGGGCGTTGATCAGTTTTGCCATCAACAGTGAGAGAGGAGATAGTGGGATTGTTTAAGTAAAGAGGGGAGATAATCCAGGGGCCTTACCCCTAGCTTCACTTTTGCGAGCCAACTTTTAGTAGGTACCTGATAGGTACCTAAAATTAACTAACTCATTTAAGCTGCATCGTTTAAAAGCGTCTAACTTGAATGAACGAAAAACCGTTTTACTATGCGTGTGTGCGTGAAAATAGCAAAGCTTGGCGGTTATCAAATAACTACCGCTTATCGTAGTTGATGGTACCGTTTAGACAAATAACACCTATGCGGGTCAACTTTTCGAGCTAGGGGTAAGGCCCCTGGTTGATTACACTAGGTGATAATAAAAAGAAATGGAAAACCAAAGATGGATATTATTAGGCTGAATGAAATTAGCCAATGAAAAAATATATTTTTCACCGACTTCCAAAAAGAAGGAGGTTCTCAATTCGACTGTTATTTTGATTTTTATGTTTGTTACCTCAGAACTTTCGACTGGTTGAACCAATTTTGATGATTCTTTTTTTATTTGAAAACTGGTGCTTCCCGTGTGGTCCCATTTCAATTTGGTCCAGTTCTGAATTTTTTATAGTATGTTTTTTGCATTGATAATTATTTTGTTTGTGAGTCAGATAAGCTCATAAATTTGAACTTTGAAAATTTGTATAAAAATGAAATATAGGTAGATATTTCATGTAGGAAGTTTGTCTGGGTCTTTATTATCGTTCGCGCAAAACTTTATGAGCCCTCTGAAGTTAGGCCCAGTGGCTGCGCAGTACGCATATTATAGGGACTTTACAGGGCGTCGGGGAGGCCTCGCGCCTAACTTCAGAGGGCTCATAAAGTTTTGCGCGAACGATAATACCCATAAATTAGAGTATTATTAATGACCCAGACATAACGTTTGTTGAATAAAGAGGTTTGGCGCCAACGTAAAAACAAGAAGGTATTAATTACAACATTAAAAAAACGTCAAAAAAGCTTATAATCTTCAATCAGCTAAATATATTTTCTTGTATCATAGTCAAGGACATCCGATTAAGCAAGAACGATCATATAGGATCAAGTCACCTTTCAAACATACAAAAAACTAAATCAAAATGCTACCCAGAATTTATAACTCCAACATTGCCGCGCAAGAGTGCGCAGCAATGCACCGTGCGTCACGCTGAAATATATGCTCAGTAATTTCACTCACATTCCCCTTCGAACACGAAACACGGTAATATTTGCACACTACTGCTAAGCTGTTTAATGCCTAACTAGCGTACAGTTATGTGATTACTTACGGGATATTTACCGTGGTAAAGTTGTGGGAGGAGCTCCCGATATTTCGGCACAGTTACATGCACCATGTTCACGGGAAGACATCCCGTCCGTCCGTGAACATACGGGACTGATTTACGGGATATTTACCATGGTAAATATCCCGAAGATAAACACTTTATATTATTGTCACTAATCTTAAATAGCGTCAAACAAGTCATAGTCAAATTCAGAGACAAGCAAAGTCACAGTCAAGTCAAACTCTTGCCCCAGTTAAGTGGTGGAGGCTTTACAATAGGCTTCTATGGAGTTTTGGAAACAACATGAAAAGACATGTCTCACCTCATTATATCACTTGCCTACACTCGAGCACGTTCACGAGCCATTAATAAATAATAATCCACCATTATTACACATTAACACTCGAAAATACACAAGTTTAGGAAAATAATACAACAAGCCGACATGTTTTAGGGTTCCGTACCCAAAGGGTAAAACGGGACCCTATTACTAAGGCTCCGCTGTCCGTCTGTCACCAGGCTGTATCTCATGAACCGTGATAGTTAGACAGTTGAAATTTTCATATTGATGTATTTTTGTTGCCGCTATAACAACAAATACAAAAAAAAAAAACAGAATAAAATAAATATTTAAGGAGACAACCATACAACAAACATGATTTTTTTGCTCGTTTTCGCTCGATATTGATAACGGCAAGAGGTAGACGCTTGAAATATTCACAGAATATTTAGTTACATATTCACTTTAATTATAAATAATTAAATTGAAATAAAATTAATATTTAAGGGGGGTTCCCATACAGCAATTTGACATTTTTTGCAGTTTTTATATATAATGGTACGGAACCCTGCGTGTGCGAGTCCGACTTGCACTTGCCCGGTTATTTTGATAGTTTTTGCTTGATATTGATAACGGCAAGAGGTAGACGCTCGAAATATTCACAGAATATTTAGTTATATATTCACTTTAAAAATAAATAATTAAATTATATTAATATTTAAGGGGGGCTCCCATACAGCAACGTGACTTTTTTGCAGTTTTTATATATAATGGTATGGAACCCTGCGTGCGCGAGTCCGACTCGCACTTGGCCGGTTTTTTTCCACGTTGGCACCAAACTCACTGATTGTACAATTACAAAGATTCCATTACTGACTGCCCCGGTGGCTCAGTTGGTAGTGAACCTAACTTCTGTGCTTGGGGGCGTGGGTTCGATTCCCATCTAGGACAAACATTTGTGTGATGAACATTTGTGTTTGTTCTATGTCTGGATGTTAATATCTATTTAAGTATGTATTTAAAAATATATATGTACGTATATCAGTCTCTGGCAGCCATATTACAAGCTTTGCTTAGTTTGGGGTCAGGTGACCATGTGTGCAATAATGTCCCAGATATCTATTTATTTATTACAGACAATATGAAGCCAAATGAAAGACTTAGTTTATAAGTCGTGTAATTTTAGGGAGCAAAAACCGTATTGTGTATAAGAATATGTTCTCCATCATAATCGGTCATCTCGGGTGATGTCGCCGACCTTGTCGGCAACCAGTTGTTGAATACCGGAACAAAACCGCAAGCTTTAACATTTCGCATTGGAAATAAACAACGTTATGCTCTGTTAGTCGGAATTTCTTTGATTCCACTTTAAAAAAACTGCTAGTATGTGGAATGCGCTGCCTGAATGGGTGTTCCCCGATAGTTACAATCAGGGGCCTTACCCCTAGCTTCACTTTTGCGAGCCAACTTTTAGTAGGTACCTGATAGGTACCTAAAATTAACCAACTCATTTAAGCTGCATCGTTTAAAAGCGTCTAACTTGAATGAACGAAAATCCGTTTTGATATGCGTGTTTGCGTGAAAATAGAAAAGCTTGGCGGCTATCAAATAACTACCGCTTATCGTAGTTGATAGTACCGTTTAGACAAATAAAACCTATGCGGGTCAACTTTTCGAGCTAGGGGTAAGGCCCCTGGGCGTCTTCAAATTACGAGCGAATCGCTTTCTTCTGGGCAAGCGTGCTCCATTGTAGACCGCATCATCGCTTAACATCAGGTGAGTTGGCGGCCAAGCGCAAGCCTATTACAGAATAAAAAGAAAACAAAAAATACATTAAATAATCACACTAATATCATATATGTGAAAGTTTGGATGGATGAACGAATGGATGGATGTTTGTTACTCAATCACTCAGAAACGGGTGGATGGATTTGGATGAAATTTGGAATGTTAAAGGTAAAGGTAAGGTTAAATGTATTGTTTAAGGTTGCCTGGAAGAGATCGCTTATAGCGATAAGGCCGCCAATTGTTTCACTAGTTTTTTAAGTTGTTTTTTATGTACGTTTATAATTTTTGGTGTGAACAATAAAGAGTTTTCTATCTATCTATCTTATGTAAATTGTTTATATCCTGGATTAACACATAGGCTACTTTTCATCATCATCACCATCACCAATTTTCATCACCACGCGGGTGAACCGCGGGGCGCAGCTAGTTATCAATATAAAAAACCGACTTTATCAGAATTAAAAACCTCAAAATTAGAAGTAGCGAAACGTACAAACAACTACAAACCTGTACCATGGTTTTGCTCCACTTAATACGACTTTAAGTAAAATAGGACCTACCTAAGTATATTAATGCTCGGTTTACATTATTCCAGTCCAGTGATCTAGCGAGATTCCAGTCCAGTGTTGGACTGGATCTGTAACGTCTACATTATTCCAGTTATTTAGAAGCCGTTGAAGTGTGAACACTACAGTGACAATGATTTCAAGAAGAGATCAGTTTCGAAAATGTTTCAAACGTGCTCAATCACTCTTGCTACAAGAAGTTATTAATGAGGTTGATAAGGAACGGATTTGGGTGAGAAATTGGATCAGCGAAAGAGATTAAGCATTTCGCATTGCAAATAAACAACGATCAGTTAGTCGGAATTCCTTTATCTTTAATTAATTCTGTAATTTTCCGTATCAAAACTAACTCTCTCCCACGACTGCCCACGAGTTTGCTTTCGCTCCCAACAAGTTGTACCTACCTAATAACAAAATGTTTGAAGTAATTTTGAATGAACGATTATTATTTTATTTTTATAAAAAGAGCAGCACACAAGCATGTGGTCCGCCTGATGGTAAGCAGAAACCACCACTTATGAACGCCGTCAACATTAGCGGTGTTGATGGTGCTTTGCCAGCCCGGAGAGGTAGATCTAGACAAAATGTTAAGCTATAATTTAAAATTTTAGTACATTTCTAAAATTGAGCGCTAGTCACACCACAAATTAGGTATGTTTTGCACCGCACTACACGCAAGTTGGCAAAACTGCAAAACTAACAAGGAATTCCTTAATATTAATACCATAAAATACCCTAAAGCAATCCAAAGGCCCCTTAGTATAATTTGCTACAGGCCCCGCGCTGACTTAATCCGCCACTGGATATAAATCGTCATTGGATTGAACGAACTTATAAGGGTTCCTTGTAGTACTACGGAACCCTAAAAAATAATTGTACGTAAGTATCTAAGTACCATTTTACAATCTATTAGTAAAGTGTCTATTGTTACGAAATATTGGTATTTTATTCATTCATTAGAAAATGATTCACATCGGAATTCCCTACCTTTTTGTAGGTATGTACAATCAACATTCATTCAATGTGGGGATATTTTGAATCCCAGATTTCTAAGTAACGAGTTGTGAGAAACGACCACATCACTAACTAATCGAGCGGAGCGAAGGTGTCAGTCTAGGGAACAAGTATTTGTGATGCCTCTGGTGTTACAAATATCCATAGGCGACGGTTACTGCTTACCATCAGGTGTCCCGTCTGCTTTTGCACCTATAGCATAATAATAATAAATAACCGGACAAGTGCGAGTCAGACTCGCGCACGGAGGGTTATGTACGATTATCTCAAAAAAAAACGGCAAAAAAACACGTTTGTTGTATGAGAGCCCCCCTTAAATATTCGTGAGCGAGTCTGACTCGCACTTGGCCGGTTATGTCGGTCACAAAGGATAACATTGCGCACAATGGTTTTTTCCCTGTTATTAACAGGTTTTGTTCGAAAATACTTTATGACGGAATTTTACGCACTTACAAATAAATACCCAACTGAAACGTTAATTTCCACAAGGAATAGAATGATTTAATAACAATTTAATGACAGACAGATTATAAAACTATTAACATCGATTAATTTGTTTCATTAATCGATTAGAAGGATGTGATGAAGAACCGTTAGGAGGCCATGCATACAGCGACCAACACCTATCTATAGGTCTCATAGGGCTACGGAATCACAGACGCGAGAGACTCGCGCAAGAAGGGTTCCGCACCATTTTCTATAAAAACGGCAAACACGTTTTTTGTATGGGAGCCCCCTTAAATATTAATTTTATTTTTAAAGTGAATATATAACTAAATATTCTGTGAATATTTCAAGCGTATATCTCTTGCTGTTATCAATATCGAGCGACGGACGGACGGACGGACAGCGGAGCCTTAGTAATAGGGTCCCGTTTTACCCTTTGGGTACGGAACCTTAAAAACGGCAAAGAAATCACATTTGTTGTATGGGAGCCCCCTCTTAAATATTTGTTTTATTTTATTTTTTATTTTTAAAGTGAATAATAAAACTCAATATTCTGTGAATATTTCAAGTGTCTACCTGTTGCCGTTATCAATATCGAGCAAGAACGAGCAAAAAAATCTCGTTTGTTGTATGGGAGCCCCCTTAAATATAAATTTTATTCTGTTTTTTGTATTTCATGTTATAGCGGCAACAGATATAACATCATCTGTGAAAATTTCAACTAACTATCACGGTTCATGAGATACAACCTGGTGACAGACGGACAGACAGACAGACGGACAGCGGAGTCTTAGTAATAGGATCCCGTTTTACCCATTGGGTCATCATCATTAGCCAGAAACGGTCCACTGCTGAACATAGGCCTCCCCCTTTAACCTCCACATTGAACGACATCCTGCCATCTGCATCCACTGGATGCCCGCGACTCTCACGATGTTGTCGGTCCATCTAGTGGGAGGCCTACCTATGCTGCGTCTTCCAGTTCGTGGTCTCCACTCAAGAACCCTTTGGGTACGGAACCCTAAAAACACGCTTCAAATTCGCTAATCCTGAAGATCTTGGTAAGGATAATGGGACAAAATATTTAAATTATTGCATTTTCATCGGTCCTTGATAAGTGTGCAAAGTTTTAAATCAATCCGTCGGCGTCGTTTTGAAAGGAGTGAAAATCACGTTCAAAGATTCCGTTACATAGATACATACCAAGCTAATAAAAGCGTGTTAAAAACCACAAACGTTCACAAACAAACCAATTATAAATCCACACTATTGAAATTAAACGATTTAATAACGGAAATATGCATACATCGAATAGTGCTAGTTAAACAATTTTGCAAATAATTATCCATTTAAACAACTGACATCAAAGTAAGTAGGTAAGTACTTGAACAAAATTATTGATATTGCCTAATAAACAGGCGCTTGAACAAAATTATTAATATTGGCAAATAAACAGGGTCTTGAAGAAAATTATTGATATTGCCAAATAAACAGGCGCTTGAACAAAATTATTGATATTGTCAAATCAACAGGCGCTCGAACAAAATTATTGATATTGCCAAATCAACAGGCGCTTGAACAAAATTATTGACATTGCCAAATCAACAGGCGCTTGAACAAAATTATTGACATTGCCAAATAAACAGGCGCTTGAACAAAATTATTGATATTGCCAAATAAACAGGCGCTTGAACAAAATTATTGATATTGCCAAATCAACAGGCGCTCGAACAAAATTATTGATATTGTCAAATCAACAGGCGCTCGAACAAAATTATTGATATTGCCAAGTAAACAGGCGCTTGAACAAAATTATTGATATTGCCAAATCAACAGGCGCTTGAACAAAATTATTGATATTGTCAAATCAACAGGCGCTCGAACAAAATTATTGATATTGCCAAATCAACAGGCGCTCGAACAAAATTATTGATATTGCCAAGTAAACAGGCGCTTGAACAAAATTATTGATATTGCCAAATCAACAGGCGCTTGAACAAAATTATTGATATTGTCAAATCAACAGGCGCTCGAACAAAATTATTGATATTGTCAAATCAACAAGAGCTTGAACAAAATTATTGATATTATCAAATCAACAAGAGCTTGAACAAAATTATTAATATTGGCAAATAAACAGGGTCTTGAAGAAAATTATTGATATTGCCAAATAAACAGGCGCTTGAACAAAATTATTGATATTGCCAAATCAACAGGCGCTTGAACAAAATTATTGACATTGCCTAATAAACAGGCGCTTGAACAAAATTATTGATATTGCCAAGTAAACAGGCGCTTGAACAAAATTATTGATATTGCCAAATCAACAGGCGCTCGAACAAAATTATTGATATTGTCAAATCAACAAGAGCTTGAACAAAATTATTGATATTATCAAATCAACAAGAGCTTGAACAAAATTATTAATATTGGCAAATAAACAGGGTCTTGAAGAAAATTATTGATATTGCCAAATAAACAGGCGCTTGATCAAAATTATTGATATTGTCAAATCAACAGGCGCTCGAACAAAATTATTGATATTGCCAAATCAACAGGCGCTTGAACAAAATTATTGACATTGCCTAATAAACAGGCGCTTGAACAAAATTATTGATATTGCCAAATAAACAGGCGCTTGAACAAAATTATTGATATTGCCAAATCAACAGGCGCTCGAACAAAATTATTGATATTGCCAAATCAACAGGCGCTCGAACAAAATTATTGATATTGTCAAATCAACAAGAGCTTGAACAAAATTATTGATATTGCCAAATCAACAGGCGCTTGAACAAAATTATTGATATTGCCAAATCAACAGGCGCTCGAACAATATTATTGATATTGCCAAATAAACAGGCGCTTGAACAAAATTATTGATATTGCCAAATCAACAGGCGCTCGAACAAAATTATTGATATTGCCAAGTAAACAGGCGCTTGAACAAAATTATTGATATTGCCTAATCAACAGGCGCTTGAACAAAATTATTGATACTGTCAAATCAACAGGCGCTCGAACAAAATTATTGATATTGTCAAATCAACAAGAGCTTGAACAAAATTATTGATATTATCAAATCAACAAGAGCTTGAACAAAATTATTGATATTGTCAAATCAACAGGCGCTCGAACAAAATTATTGATATTGCCAAATCAACAGGCGCTTGAACAAAATTATTGACATTGCCTAATAAACAGGCGCTTGAACAAAATTATTGATATTGCCAAATCAACAAGAGCTTGAACAAAATTATTGATATTATCAAATCAACAAGAGCTTGAACAAAATTATTAATATTGGCAAATAAACAGGGTCTTGAAGAAAATTATTGATATTCAAAACTGTTTTGATGATGAATTTCTAGTGTAATTCCGCTTCTACGTCGCTTCAAGTACAATAAGGAATTTGTGATAAATATTTGTTGGTAATGTTAATTTTATTGAGTTTAATTTTGCCTAACCTGATATAAAATATTAATTACATAAATTGAAAATTAACGTAACCTGAAACAAAAAGTAATTAATTCTGAATTATTTTTAATTATAAAATTATTAAAGTAATTTGAAACAAAAATTAATTAATTCTGAAACATAAAATATATATTAATTGGAATTACATGTATTTTAATTGAATTTAAAAAAGTAATAAATTATACCCGTTTCCTTAGTGCACTTTGTCGACACGTGTTCCGCCTCTTCACGAGGCATCCTCAGGACGTGTTGACTCGTCGAGCGCTTGGTCGAGAATGAGTCAATCTCGACCAAGCGCTCGACGAGTCAACACGTCCTGAGGATGCCTCGTGAAGAGGCGAAACACGTGTCGACAAAGTGCACTAAGGAAACGGGTATAATTTATTACTTTTTTAAATTCAATTAAAATACATGTAATTCCAATTAATATATATTTTATGTTTCAGAATTAATTAATTTTTGTTTCAAATTACTTTAATAATTTTATAATTAAAAATAATTCAGAATTAATTACTTTTTGTTTCAGGTTACGTTAATTTTCAATTTATGTAATTAATATTTTATATCAGGTTAGGCAAAATTAAACTCAATAAAATTAACATTACCAACAAATATTTATCACAAATTCCTTATTGTACTTGAAGCGACGTAGAAGCGGAATTACACTAGAAATTCATCATCAAAACAGTTTTGAAAATGGACTTCCGCAAAGTAACGCCTGATTCAATCAACTATTATTGATATTGCCAAATAAACAGGCGCTTGAACAAAATTATTGATATTGTCAAATCAACAGGCGCTCGAACAAAATTATTGATATTGCCAAATCAACAGGCGCTTGAACAAAATTATTGACATTGCCTAATAAACAGGCGCTTGAACAAAATTATTGATATTGCCAAATCAACAGGCGCTCGAACAAAATTATTGATATTGCCAAATCAACAGGCGCTCGAACAAAATTATTGATATTGTCAAATCAACAAGAGCTTGAACAAAATTATTAATATTGGCAAATAAACAGGCGCTCGAACAAAATTATTGATATTGCCTAATAAACAGGCGCTTGAACAAAATTATTGATATTGCCAAATCAACAGGCGCTTGAACAAAAACGAAGGTTATAAACTTGTGGGACCACCTCAAGAGCGTCCTCTAAATAATAAACTATCCGTCCGTCCCGGCTTCGCGTGGGTGTAAGCTCGGCCTTCGGCCTCGCTACAAAATATAATTTGGCCTATGTCACCCGGGGATAGTGTAGCTTCCCAACAGTGAAAGAATTTTTAAAGTCGGTTCAGTAGTTTCGGAGCATATTCAATGCAAACAAACAATCAAATCTTTCCTCTTTATAATATTAGTATAGATAAACCGGCCAAGTGCGAAGCAAATACAAAAATATCTACGTTTGAAAAAAAACGCCTTTCATTATTTATTTTTTAACTTTTTTTATTATTTATTAGTAAAGTTAATCCGCCATATACATATTATGTGAAAAGTTCGACTAACTATCTATTACGGTTCGAAAGATACAGCCTATATCTACAGCCGTCTAAAGGTAGGACGGACGGACAGACACAGTAGGTAATAAAGTAAAAGTAAAGTTTATTTCCAAAAAGATTTACATGTTAACGTAGAGAACGCCAAGAGTTATTTAAACTATAATGCGTAAGTACATTGTATTACCAGTGGACCCCAAACTCGGCTAGGCCGGCCTCTTGGTGGCCCTGGGAAGATTTTACTAAAAAGATAGATCGCCCGCGCTTAGGAGTTTCTATTACTTAAGACTAGTAAATTAACATAAATCAAAGTATATATATAGGTCCTGTTTTTACCCTTTGGGTACAGAACCCTAAAAAAACTGCCAAATTAAAGCTTCAGATAGATATGTCAAGTAGTTTTGAAAATTTTATAATGAATGAGTGAATAAATTAATAAGTGGAATTTCGCTTTCAGATAAGTAATTATAGGTAAAGCCACAAATAGGTCATCATTGCCAGTATAATGTTAGGGCCCGACCACACGACGTGGCGCTGCGCGTGCGACGGCTGAATAAGAAAACTGCATCTAAATTTCACGATGATTGCTATGAGCTAGAAAACCGCCGTAAAGTAGCGAGTCTGTAAATTTTCTATAGGATTAATTTTGGAGAATGTGTAATTTACAAGGCACACAGAGATTTGACATCTAATATCACGGGGTGACGAGAGCAGTGCATTGCCATCCAGGGTTTTGAACTGTTGAAGTTCAAAATTCTGAGTGGCGTTGAGCTGTTATGGGCAAGCGTGAAGAGCCATCAGGCGAGCGACTTCGCACGTCTCGTTACCCAGTATTATAAAAAAAGTGCATCGGAGCTACATGACCTTATCCTACCACCCCCTTTCTACTACAGGACAAGTAGGAAAATGGCCCATTACCACCCACACATTGTGGGCTTTCCTAGGATACGTACGAAACGTTTCAATTCTACGTTTCTAATCCGTACGGCCAAGGATTGGAACAAACTACCGGCTTCCTTGTTTCCTGAGAGATATAATCGGGGCCTTTTCAAGGCAAGAGCTAATATAACATAAAACTTTTTTTAGTGTGAACTTTTAAACTTTGAGCGCCATTTAACACATGTTTATAATAATAATAAATAATAATAAATATGTGGGACATTATTGCACACATGGTCATCTGACCCCAAACTAAGCAAAGCTTGTAATATGGCTGCCAGAGACTGATATACATACTTATATATTTTTAAATACATACTTAAATAGATATTAACACCCAGACATAGAACAAACACAAATGTTCATCACACAAAATGTTTGTCCTAGATGGGAATCGAACCCACGCCCCCAAGCACAGAAAGTAGGATCACTACCAACTGAGCCACCGAGGCAGTTAATCGAAGGAAAGAGTGAATAGGTATCTTCTAGGTCTGCGTGCTTCATCTTCGACCACATCATCGCTTACCAACAGGCGAGTTGGTGGTCAAACGCGGACTTATTCGCGATAAAGAAAGAGCTCGGTGAGTAATTGATTGTGTATTGTTGCAGGTCCTGACTATGTAAACATGTCAAGAGGGGTGTTCTTCAAAACTTGTGTACTGCTTGCCGTGACCACGCACACGCGGGGACAATACCTCGGGGGTAAGGAATACATAAGAATACATACCATAGGCGTGTCGTAATTTGAGCCACCCTAAAAATAAGTAGGTAGCCTCACGATCACAAAAAAGAATATAATTTTTTGTTTAAATTAGAACAGCTGTCAAGGCACTTTTCTAAGAAATTCGTTGTAGCCACTTGCCCCCATATAAACCTATAGCAACTGAGTTAGCAACTGTGACGCGGAGTTGGACGCGTTGACATAAATAAAAATGTTCAATCACATATCTGTCATAATATCTGGCGACAGAGTTACCGTTCTATTTAGACAATGGAGATCCACACTAATATTATAAATGCGAAAGTAACTCTGTCTGTCTGTCTGTCTGTTTGCTACATAATCACAGATAAACGGCTTAACCGATCTCGATAAAATTTTGGAAGGTAATATACGACATAATATATATAGAAAGACAACAAACTATTTAAATATATCACATTATGTTTTCCGAATTAAATAATTCACGCAGCTTAAAAAACTAAAAAAACGCTAATCCTAAAGATCCTGTTAAGGATAATGGGACAAACTATTTAAATTATTGCATTGTCATCGGTCCTTGATAAGTGTGCAAAATTGCAATTTAATTCGACGTTTTGAAGTAGTTGAAAATCAACTTCAAAGACTCCGTTACATATATACATACCAAGCTAATAAAAGCGTGTTAAATAAGCTACTGTTCTTGTAGGACACTGAGGGAAACCACGAAACGTAGCTCATAAAACATACCAATGGTTTTTCGCTTCCGCGCCGCACCGGACCTTAACTTTAGCCTTTCCTTAATATTAGAAACCGTTATAATGTAGAATGCATGCTCGTGAATGCTTGCTCTGAAATAAATTACGATTGATTGCAATTTCGTGCGGAAAGGGCGGAGAAATCTCCTAGATATCGAATTATCGATAGACAGTTCTATTGTTTATGTGCAGTTTTACTTTTTGCCTTTATCAACTCGACCTCATTTCTAATTGTGTCGATGTACTATATAGATAGTTTCACCATCGATAAAGCCCATCACACACGTAGCTTTAATATATAATATAAATCAAATTTCTATGCGCAGCTATAATATAGATACAATATATCTGCGTGTGTGGTAAGGTAACACACAGAAAGTATTGGAAATGTATCATAATATCCTTAGCTATGATTCATCCATACTAATCTTATAAATGCGAAAATAACTCTGTCTGTTTGCTACATAATCACGGCTAAACGGCTTAACCGATAACTCGATAAAGTTTTGCAAGGTAATAGTGTGTTTCACGAGGACGGACATGGGCTATTTTTTCTGAAGAAATCGCGGTCAAAGTCGCGGATACAGCTAGTATAGATATAATATAGCTGCGTGTGTGATAACACACAGAAAGTATTGAAAATATATCGTAATATGGTTAGCTATGATTCATATTAATCTACACTAATATTATAACGAGGAAAGATTTGTACCTATTTTTGTATGTTTGTAATGAATAGGCTCCGAAACTAGTGAACCGATTTGAAAAATTCTTTCACTGTTGGGAAGCTACACTATCCCCGGGTGACATAGGCTATATTATATTTTGTAGCGAGGCCGAAGGCCGAGCTTACACTCGTGCGAAGCCGGGGCGGACGGCTAGTAATTAATATTATAGCTACGTCTGTATCAGGCTTAAGTTGGTAACAGGTTTTCTGACAACCGATCTAAAAAAGTAATAATTATCAATATAAAAAAACCGACTTCATAAAAATTTCAGAACTATACCAAATTGAAATGGGATCACACGGGAAGCACCAGCTTTCAAATAAAAAAAGAATCATCAAAATCGGTTCACCCAGTCGAAACCTCCTCCTTTTTGGAAGTCGGTTAATAAATAAAATAAATATAAATATAAATCATTTAATTCAGGTAACTTGATCGATAGATTACGAATCTAATAAAAGCGTATCTTGTTTCAGATTTCTTCAACTCATTTCTGCAGCCTTTCACAACGAACAGGCCCAGAAATGAAGTCACCAAGCGACCCGACACCAAACACAGGCAAACAAACAAGCAGAAATACCAAGACGCCATATTCTTCGAAACTGACGATTTCGTCAAACAGAGAGAAAATTCTAGAACAATAGATCCTTTCGACATATATTCTACTACAACAAAACCCAGAAGAAAATCTAAAACTTCCACAACTAGTCATAGTTTTACAACCAATAAACCTAAAAGCGTTGACAGCAATAACATAGTGAAAGAAAATATAAATAGTCGTGATATAATTAGGAGTATAAGCAATAATAATAATGTAGATAATAAAGTTATTAATAACGCAAGAAGGTTAGATAACTATAATAATGGGAATTATAATAATTACAATGTGTATGGTGAAACAACTAAACCAACAAATGTGTACGGACAAAATTACGATAATCGACAAACCACACAAAGACCAACAAATTTCAATGGGAAAACAACACAGAAAACTGACTATTACGGGCGGGAAACTACAAGATTTTACAATAACGAAAGAACTACACGCAGCCCGGCGTATAATAAGCAAACAACAAGAAACCCCTTATTGAACCGTCCAGGTGTAAAACCAGCTGCAGTAGACGACAATAGACCACCGATTACCAATAGACCAGTCACTAAAAGACCTATTTATGAACATCCATTCGAGTCTGTAACTTACAGGTCTCCTCAGCCCAGGCCTCCAGTAAACACTAGGCCTCCGTTCGAGACAGAGAGGCCTATTTCGACGGGGGTGGTGCAGCCTGTCTCTGGTGTGGGAACATCTAAAGAAGACGTGGAGATTGATATAGAGTTGGGGCCTGATGAAGAAGAGATGAGCGATGTTGAAAAGAGAAGACTTTACGACATTTGTGAGCAAAGTTAGTTTCTTTGTTTTTTATTGTCACCTTTGAGATTGATCAGCTAAGTACCAGCTTATGGCATTGGAGTCTATTGAGAAGGGTGCCAAGAGGCTTATCAGCAACGAAAGCCTAGTTCAGACTAAGTTGCTTAGCCTTGAGTATCGGCGTAAAGTTGCTAGTCTATCAGTTTTTTTATCGGATATATTTCGGAGTGTGCATCAGATCTGCATGATCTAATTCCATCCTGCACATTTTTCTATCAGACTGCCAGAGAGGGCACGAAAAATCGTCACCGCTTTATGGTTGGTATTCCGAAAACCCGTACGAAGCGCTTTGATTCTACTTTTATTGTGCGAACTGCTGGTCTGTGGAATACGCTACCTGCGAATAGGTGTTCCCCGGTTAATCAACCATAAAGTGGTGTCAATTTTCCGTACCCACTCTGGCAATCCTATAGAAAATGGGCAGGAGGAAATAAGATCATGCAGATCTGATGTTTACACTCACACGAACTTACACGAAATGTAACTATATTTTGATAGAACCTGAGATATTTTTCCCTCGGTCAAAACAAAATCCTAAAAGATATTTGTAATTGATGCTGATTTACACTAGTTCTTTGATTTAGTTTATTTCCAATTTGCAACATTCATGACTGTATCGATATGTTTCAGAATGTGATGAGTACAAGGCGATGCGTGTGCGCAAGGTGGTAGCGCTGCCGCTGGGCGGCGCGGGCGCACACCGCGCTGAGGTGAACGTGTCCTCGTGCGTAGCTGACAACGTTCCGTTGATCATAGGCGGCCAGCTGGCCAGGATCGAAACTTTCCCGCATATGGCGCTGCTTGGATGGAAGTTTATACAGGTGAGAATATAGGAACTAGGACCTTATAACTTGAACCATGCGATAGCATTTAACATTCTGCTGATCATAGATCAGCTGGCCAGGGTTGAAACCTTCCTGCATATGGCCATAAAGAACCATGGCCCACTTGGAAAACCCTGAGCCGTCTTTGGTGGGCCGAAGTCGTGATAACATGGCAAAGTGGGGTTATATTAAGGGCTCTGATACCGAATGTCTTTGTGGTGTGAACCCTCAGACAATGTCACTCTTGATGAAGTGTGCAGCGTGCCCTACAACCTGCGCACTAGACGACCTGAATGAAGCCATTGGGGCAGCCAAATTTTAGTCTAAAAACTTATAAACAAAAAAACTAAACATAGACTCGAAAGTAGATCATTATAAACATCTTTTACTTTGAAACAAACACTGATAGGTAGGCCCCTCTTTCCCACTGGGCGCTCTGGGGCCCCGCGATCGATGGCCCCTAGTTCTTGCCAGATCAAACGAGATCAAATCAAACGATAACTGATATTTATTACTGTTATTGTCATCATCATCAGCCAGAAGACATCCACTGCTGAACATAGGCCTCCCCCTTTAATCTCCACACGGAACGACATCCTGCCATCTGCATCCACTGGATGCCTGCGACTCTCACGATGGCGTCGGTCCATCTAGTGGGGCCCACCTACGCTGCGTTTTTCGGTTCGTGGTCTCTACTCAAGGACTTTTCTTCCCCAAATTTATTCCGTTATTGTCAAATTATCATAAACCCTAACTTTGACCTTACTATGGCGCAACCAAGCCTTAGGTTCTAAATAATAATAATAAATATCTGGGACATTATTGCATACATGGTCATCTGACCCCAAACTAAGCAAAGCTTGTATAATGGCTGCCAGAGACTGATATACATGCATATATAATTTTAAATACATACTTAAATAGATATTAACACCCAAACATAGAACAAAGACAAGTGTTCATCAAACAAATGTTTGTCCTAGGTGGGAATCGAACCCACGCCCCCAAGCGCAGAAGGCAGGTACACTACCAACTGAGCTGACGGAATGTTTTGTTTCAGAGCGAGGGGTACGCGTGGAAGTGCGGTGGGTCGCTGGTGAGCGAGCAGTACGTGATGACTGCAGGACACTGCACCTACCACGATAAAGACTACAACGTCGTCAGGTAACTTACCCAATCAGCAAGGTTACGTCATTATTGACGTGAATTTTGGGAATTTTAGACGTCATGCTTCACGTGTTCACGTCGTTTCGACGTGGTATGTGACGTCATTTTTAAGCAAGTGTTGACAAAGAAGATAATACAACGTGATTCTTGACGTCATTTATTTTCATAAGACGTAAATTTGAAAAAAAATGCCCTAAAAATCACGTCATGATATCACGTTTTTGGCAGATAATGTTGGACTGGGCCCTGATTCCATAACTACAAACGCTCGTTACGGCTCTTACTGCGTGTCCTACTAAAATGATTTTGAGAATAAATGTGAGAGAATTTGTAGGTTCTTTGGGGCCCCCTGAAGATAAGCCCTGGGTACAGGCCCTTGTGCTTTTGGTAAAAACGGCACTGAGTAAGCAGGGATCTGATTCCATAACTAAAACACGCTTGTAACGCGGCGCGTTACGAGAATTACATACAGACAGGGCGTCTTAAAATAAGCAGCTGAACACGTTACGACAGTATTTAGAATTTTTGTTTGTTTGTTTGTCCATGCACATCCCCTAAACCATTGGACGGATTTAAATGCGGTTTTCACGAATATGGTTAGCTATGACCAGATTGAAGTATATGCTATATTATTTTACGCAAGGACCGGATTAAGAGAGGAAAAAAGGGTTGAAAGTTTATATGAAAATCTACGCGTACGACGCCGCGGCCAACAGCACTAGTAAATAAATATAAGTCATCATCATCAGCCAGAAGACGTCCACTGCTGAACATAGGCCTCTCCCTTTATCCTCCACACTGAACGACATCCTGCCATCTGCATCCACTGGATGCCCGCGACTCTCACAATGTCGTCGTTCCATATAGTGGGAGGACTACCTACGCTGCGTCTTTCAATTCGTGGTCTCCACTCAAGAACCTTTCTTCCTCAACGGTCATCAGTTCTTCGAGCCATGTGGCCTGCCCATTGCCACTTCAACTTGCAGATTTTAATAGCTATGTCGGTGACTCTGGTTCTTTGGCGAATATCTACGTTCCGGATTTTATCGCGGATTTTATATAAGTATGATGAATTATTGTCACTAAACCATTGCAGTGGCCCGCCCGGCGCGGTACAGCTCGGCTCGGCGATCTACAACGACCGCACAGCGACGGTCGCGCGCGTGTCGCTCGTGGTGCGACACCCGAAGTACAAGCTGCGACGATCCTACTACGACGTAGCGCTACTCAAGCTCGCTGTCCAAGTCTCGTAAGTATCCATTGTATTAAATAATAATCAATATAAAAAATCGACATCACAAAAATGTCAGAACTGGACCAAATCGAATTGGGACTACACGGGGAAGCACCAGCTTTCAAATTTAAAAAAAACATCAGAATCGGTTCAGCCAGTCGAAAGTTATGAGGTAACAAATATTACAAAAATAACGGGTCTAATTGAGAACGTCCTCCTCTTTGGAAGTATGTTAAAAATGTCAAGACTGGACCAAATAGTCATGGTAAAATAATTTTCAGTTCCATCGCTAGATGGCATTGTTACTAATCTTTCGTAATAATTTAATACTTATTGTAAAAAAAAAAACAGTAGAACTGGACCAAATTTGGAAAAGTTCGAAGTCGAAAGTTCTGAGGTAACAAACATTGAAAAAACAGTCGAATTGATAACCTCTTTTTTGGAAGTCCGTTAATGAAGAGGAAATTACAGCGTAGAGCTGTCAGAATTGTCGAAAATCCCAAGCTCACTGAACACGTAGAGCCGCTCAGCATGCACAGAGACGTTGGCTCTCTTTGTCTTTTATCGCATTTACAACGGGGAATGTTCTGAAGAACTGTTCGATCTGATGCCGGCATCGCGGTTTTATCATCGCACCAGCGGCCACCGCCTGAAAGTCCACATACTTATCATAGATAGGTGGAAATCGCACACTGCGGTTCCCACAATCTTTCTTGCCTCACACCTGCAAAATGTGGAATGAGCTACCTTCCGCGGTGTTTCCGAGAAGCTACAACATGGCGTTCTTCAAAAGGCGAGTTAATAGGGTTCTATAGGGTAAGCAACGTAGTTGTGATTCCCCTGGTGTTGCAGGTATCCATAGGCGACGGTGATCGCTTGCCATCAGGCGGCCCGTCTGCTTGTTTGCCACCTATCCATAAAAAGTATAAAAATAACTCCTCCTTTTTTTAGAGTCGGTAAAAAAATACTTGTTGTCGTTTCCAGGTTCTCAGATAAGATAAGTCCGGCGTGCCTGGGGGTGCCGCCGGCGGTTGGAGAACCTGTCATCGCTACAGGCTGGGGGAAGACGGAGTTCGGTGAGTTTCAGTGCTGTTTCGGATTCGAATGTGGAACCCGGAAGGGGGGGAGGGGGGGAAACTGAATTTTTAATACATTTGGCTATCGTTTTTGTAACGATAACTTATCATACCAAACTCGTTTGCCTCCAGGAGGTGACTCGTCGTTCCAATTGCGAAGCGTCTCCATCCCCATATGGGATATGAGCGACTGTCGCGAAATCTGGGGCACTTCCCTCAAACTGCCCAGCGGACCCATGCCGGAGAACCAGGTCTGCGCCGGAGAGAGGAAGGGAGCCAAGGATACATGCCAGGTATGTGGTTGAAAGTGGGGCGCTATGGGGCATAGACATCGACTTGCATATAAATGTCCATCAGTCCTTTACAAGTAGGATAAATATCAATAAAAAAAACCGTCTTCTTAAAAATTTCAGAATACGCCCTCTATCCCATAGGGCGTGCATTAATTAGGCACTATCGTTTTTAAAGTGCATGTCTGATTTAGTACTGAGGTGTTCCGACAGATGTCTCTTATAATAATTTTTGTGCGGAAATGACTTTTATTGTTATATTGTAAAAAAAAAAACAGTCGAACTCGACCAAATTGAAGTGGGACCAAACGGGAAACACCAGCTTTCAAATAAAAAAGAATCATCAAAATCGGTTCACCCAGTAGAAAGTTCTGCGGAAACAAACATTTAAAAAAAACAGTCGAATTGATAACCTCCTCCTTTTTAGAAGTCGGTTAATAATAAAATAAAACTCACATTTCCAGGGTGACTCTGGGGGTCCGGCTCAGGTGCGGGATGGGTGCTCGTGGCGCGTGGTGGCCGTCACGTCGGTCGGACGGTCGTGCGGAGCGCCCGAGACACCCGCGCTGTACGCGCGCGTGCCGCGGGCCTTCATTGCTAAACAGGTACTTTGAACAAGGGCTGGAATTTACCGGTTGACATATTTGACAGTTTGGTCATAGTGAAACTGACAAATTTGCGACTAAATCGAGAGTTGCAAGTTATTGGATTATGTAACTTGCAACTCGCGATTTAATCGCAAATTTGACAGTTCAGTCATAGTGACCCTGTCAAATTGGCGACTAAATCGCGATTTGCCAGTTATTAAGTTATTAGAATGTAACTTGCAACTCGCGATTTAGTCGCAAATTTGACAATTTCACTATGACCGAACTGTCAAATTTGCGATTAAATCGCGAGTAGCAAGATATTAAATTATTTGATTATGTAACTTGCAACGCGCGATTTAGTCAAAAAATTGAGTTTCACTATGACCGAACTGACAAATTTGCGACTAGATCACGAGTCGCAAATTATTAATTTATTGGATTATGTAACTTGCAACTCGCTATTTAGTCGCATATTTGACAGTGTCAATATGACCTAGCTGTCAAATTTGCGACTAAATCGCGAGTCGCAAGTTATTAATTTATTGGATTATGTAACTTGCAACTCGCGATTGAGTCGCTAATTTGACACCTAACCTACCTCTAAATATATCAAGTTTTGCCTTTTACCACGATTTCAGCAAGGACAAAGTAGTTTTTTTTTAATAACACCAGAAGACACCACTATCCTCACTAAACGAAAATGACTCAACCCTTTTAACAAAATTCGACCATATAATTATAACCTCCCATGCTTTATCAACAAAGGAATAATCGGAGCCTGTCTTTTTAAATTTTGTTGCTAAACACAAATTTCTTGTGTATTTTTCAGGTTTTCACCAACGTCAAAACTGGACGCGACGGAAACAACCAGTACGGAAACGAAGGCATTAATTTAAATAATAATAATGGAAACGGAAATACAAATTGGAGCGCTGGAAACGATGGAGCTTGGAGCATTGGAACGAGCAATAATGGAAACGGAAATAATAATGGAGCAGGAAATAATAATTGGAGCTCTGTAAATAATAATAGGAACACTGGAAATAATAATAATGGAGCAGGGAATAATAATTGGAACTCTGGAAATAATAATAATAATGGAGCAGGAAATAATAATTGGAGCTCTGGAAATAACAATAAGGGTACTATCTCCAATCAAAATGGAAATCATGGTGTTGCCGATACAAGACCTATTCAAAACAATAATGGTCAAAATTATAATAATCCTGGAACACCAAATAATAATCAATATTACGGCGACAGCCAAGGATCTAACACGGACAACCGAGGAATAGTTAGCAATAATGGAAATAACTACGATTTAAATAACCGAAATAATAATTGGGCCGCTAACTCCGGTAATAACAGATATAATCAAAATGGTGGTAACAATAGAAACGTTTATGATCAGAGCAATAATAATGGACAAACAACTAACGGTTATAACCAGAATAATTACGGACAAAACAGTTATAATAAGGAACAAAGTCATAATGGTCGGAACCCTGAAATTCCAAGCGACATGAGAAATTATGAAAGTCAAAGTTATGTATATAATGATAATGGAAGTACAGATAATGGATATAATAAAAATAATGGTAATGGATATAGTATCTATCCAGTTGCTAATAAGCCATGGTGGACAAGGTAGATTTAGTCAAGTGTATTTTTGTAATAATTTTGTAAATAAAAATGATATTTATATATTTTTATACAATAAAAAACAGTACTTTTAAGATATACTGCTATTTTATTTGTGAAGGACTGGGCTATATATCTCTACAAAGTATAAAATAAAGTCGCTTTCCGTGTCCGTCTGTCTGTATATCCGCTAACTCCTCCTAAACCACGCAACGGATTTTGATGCGGTTTTCACCATCAGTTAGATTATTTTTTCACTTCACACTATTATTATAAATGCGAAAGTAACTCTGTCCGTCTGTCTGTTTGCTACATAATCACGGCTAAACGGCTTAACCGATCTCGATAAAAATTTGCGAGTTAATGGTATGTGTCATAAGGACGGACATAGGCTATTTTTTTTCTGAAGAAGTCGCGGACGAAGTTGTGGGTACAGCTAGTTTGTATATATCGTAGTGTATGTGTGTGTATATATATATATATATATATATATATATATATATATATATATACACACAACACATACACTACGATATATATATATATATACATATGAACCCGCGACTTAGTCCGCAATTTGTTCAGAAAAAAGCCTATGTCCGTCCTCATGATACATACCATTGCCGCACAAAGTTTTATCGAGATCGGTTAAGTCATATAGCCATGATTATGTAGCAAACAGACAGAGTTACTTTCGCATTTATATATTAGTGTGATGTGATATATATAACATTTAATTAGGTTTTATTATATGTATAATAAATGTTTATAAAAGTAGAAAAAAAAACAATATACAACCAAGTCACAAGTCACCGAAAAATAAATGTACATGGCTTACGTTCGTCTTTCTAAATTACACCCGTGCGAAGCCGAGGCGAGTCGCTCTCTCACTGAGAGAAGGTCTATGTCCCAGCAGTGGGAACAATATGGATGATATAGATGTAGATGATGATGATTTTTACCTTTTGGTTGGCAGCAGTAAAACTATTTTTTATATATTCAAATATAAAAGCGTTTTATTCATTGTTTACAAAATATATAGGACGACATGGCTTTTAATGAACGTGACCAACAGCGCAACTATGACGTGTTATTTTCTCTTTAGTGTTGTTTTTCCCTTTGACCGCCAACGTCACCTAGAGGCGTCAAAAATATTTGTGCCCAGACCGCCAAAGACGCCTTGAGGCGACACCTCATTTATCTCTTATTTACAGGAAATATAGTAACGGATTATTTTAACAGTATTTTTCATTATGTATAATAAATAGTTCATCTAATCGAAGAGAATAAAATAATAGCTTGTTGCATATGATTTCGAAATACAACCGCCAATACAACGAAATCCTGGGGCCTTACCCCTAGCTTCACTTTTGCGAGCCAACTTTTAGTAGGTACCTGATAGGTACCTAAAATTAACCAACTCATTTAAGCTGCATCGTTTAAAAGCGTCTGACTTGAATGAACGAAAATCCGTTTTACTATGCGTGTGTGCGTGAAAATAGCAAAGCTTGGCGGCTATCAAATAACTAACGCCTATCGTAGTTGATGGTACCGTTTAGACAAATAACACCTATGCGGGTCAACTTTTCGAGCTAGGGGTAAGGCCCCAGGTCTCTAACAGACATTGATATATTCCATTCAAAGTTATACCCGTTTCAAAGGCAATTAAAAAAGATTTTGCAGTTTAATTTAAAAAATAATAATGATAACAGTAAATTCATTAAAATTATTTGTTAATTGATAGATTGCATGTTAGCATAAGTTTATAATTTATTGGTTCAACATTTAATTATTTACCCACAATGATTTTATTATAATGCACCTAGGCATACATTGTTTTAGAATGAGATACAGATTATTAATTAATCAACTTCATTTTTTGGAGTTTACTCCTTAAGAAACGATTTGAGTTATAAGGCCCGGTACGGAAATTTTATGAGGAGTAAAATCAAGTGTAACACGAAAAGTTGAGGCGTTACGTAGAAAGAGACAAACATATATATCTGTAGGATTGAACGTGTAAAAGAATGAGATGGAATACATGTGTTGCGCGCCTGCGCACAACACATGTATTCCATCTCATTCTTCTGCTGCCGAGTAAACTCCAATCGTGCGTCGTAGCTGACACACACACACACTTTTTTTTAAATTATTGCATTCTGTTTTGTTTGTTTATTGACTAAATGAAATGAAATAAGAACTTGTTTGAGAAAATCTGTCAACATTAAAAAATGGCTTTTACAGAGCGCACTTTCGATGCACGACTCGTGGCGGTCAAAAGGCTAACATAGTAACAGCGCCCTCCATATTAATTTAAAGCTGTGTCACATTGTAACACAAATTGTGACTGAATTCATAAATTATAACTTATTCTAAGTCTAAGATAATGTAACCACTTGAACGCGCATGGACACAAAATTTGTCGGTCAAACAAACCGACAAATGTCGGTGCGGTGTAGCATGGTGCTCATGACATCAGCCGAACAGCCCGCAAATTTGACAGTTCGGTCATAGCGAAAGGGGCCGTTCAAGTATTACGTAAGCAGATTTATTACAATAAATTTACCCCCCCCCCCCCCCCTTGTCAGCAAAAGTAAGCAAAGCTCTTACTCCCCCCTCCCATTCTTACGTAAACATTGGTATATGCATTTTTCTTTTAATGTATTCTTTTTTTATTGATTCATGAGCAGCAGTGCTATAATGTGTAAAAAAGTAAATAGTTACTGCTGACGTAATCACAATAGACCCCCCCACCCCCATGTCATCAAAAATAAGCAAAGCATAGACCCCTGCCCCCTATAGTGCTTACGTAATACTTGAACGGTCCCAAACTGTCAAATTTGCGAGTAAATCGCGAGTTGTGAGTTACATACTACAATAACTTGAAACTCGCGATTTAGTCGCAAATTTGACAGTTCGGTCATAGTGAAACAGTCAAATTTGCGACTAAATCGCGAGTTGCAAGTTACATAATCCAATAACTTAATAACTTGCGACTCGCGATTTGGTCGCAAATTTGACAGTTCGGTCATAGTGACACTGTCAAATTTGCGACTAAATCGCGAGTTGCAAGTTACATAAACTAATAACTTAATAACTTGCAACCCGCGATTTAGTCGCAAATTTGACAGTTCGGTCATAGTGAAACTGTCAAATTTGCGACTAAATCGCGAGTTGCAAATTGCATAATCAGGCTTAAGCTAATGTCACACTTTGCTGCACCGCAAATAGTAAGCCGTTTGTGATTGGAGACTTAAAAGTCATGCATAAAACTTCCTCCGTGGGCCCCTAGTGGGTGCGGGGCCCCTAGGCAGTTGTCTAGTCCGCCTTATGGATAATCCGGCCCTGGGCCTCTGCCCTGCAAAGGGACGATCACGCCTAAAAAAACCGGGTATTTCCCTTATTTGTCTGATCTACGGTCATAGTATAAATTTTTAATTTATTTTTTCTTTGAATAATTTACTTTTTACATTATAATTAATACTTAATTGATAATAACTAATACTGAAAACCTTTTTTGGTATTTTTAAAACTTTAAAGTAACAAACCTTTTAGCAACTCCTTGAATATGGCATTTGACTGTTTATATACTAAACCATCTCAAATTATTTATTATATTATATATCTTTATCTACACTAATATTATAAAGAGGAAAGATTTGTACCTATTTTTGTATGTTTGTATGTTTGTAATGAATAGGCTACGAAACTACTGAACCGATTTGAAAAATTCTTTCACTGTTGGGAAGCTACACTATCCCCGGGTGACATAGGCTATATCATATTTTGTAGCGAGGCCGAAGGCCGAGCTTACACTCGTGCGAAGCCGGGGCGGACGGCTAGTCTATATATATAAAAATCAATTGCTGTTCGTTAGTCTCGCTAAAACTCGAGAACGGCTGGACCGATTTTGATGAAATTTTGTGTTCCTGGAACGGGTCATAGTAGCGAGGCCGAAGGCCGAGCTTACACCCGTGCGAAGCCGGGGCGCGTCGCTAGTTAAATACTAATATTATAATGAGGAAAGATTTATATTTTTGGATGTTTGTAACGAAATAACTCAAACACTACTAACCCGATTTCAAAAGTTCTTTCACTGTTGGGAACAGACTTTCTATAACTAGACATTGAATGCAGGGCGAACATGTTCAGACACTTCATCAGTTGACCACTACTGATATAAAAAGCACGCCCACTGATTCCACTGAACCTCACGTCATTTCCGACCAATACCGTAGGTACGTCATCACTATGCTTTGTTTACATTTTGAACTGACGTTGAATGGGCCAATTAGCCTTTAGTAACCCCTCACGCCGCCCCTCAGGTGTTTGACTGAATTGTTTCCATTGAAAATAATCGTAACTACAAGTCTGGGCTAGGTAATAGCTATACCTAGTCTGTGTTTGGGAAGCTACACTATCCCCGGGTGACATAGGCTATATTATATTTTGTAGCGAGGCCGAAGGCCGAGCTTACACTCGTGCGAAGCCGGGGCGGACGGCTATATTATATAAAGCAATCTTGTGATTTAATCGTCATAAGTTTCAATATTTGTGTTTAAAATGGGGGATCATAATTTAAATTATTGAACGATATCCCTACCCCTTTGACATTTATGGTGCCATGTGACATTAGTGACGTCACAAGCAAGCAAACTAGTTCATTACACCATACAATTGTTGCCTCTATTTACTTGCCTGTGACGCCATAATGATATTCGACCTACATAGAGCGTTTGCAGTTAAGTCTCGTGTTTTTTTTAAATATTATTCTGTAAATCAGGACTTTTTTATTATTTTTTTATTTTCAATAATCATATTCTATTTTAATACAGTAACAGTCAAATTCCCTATCTTTTTTCTTATATCGCAAGATTAGCTAGCTCTTTATAAAAAGCCTTATTTTTATATTACTTAGTAGCAGCCCTAACTTGTCGACGTAGACAAGAAGAGGACGACTTTCAAGATCAATTGAGACCGGCTAGCTGAGTCACACAATGAGCTACTACATAACAATCTTTGTTATTATTCTCTTAATGCATATTATTATATTTTGTATATGCGGCCTTAACTCACGTAGACAAGAACAAGACGACTTTCAAGATCAGTTGAGACCGGCTAGCTGAGTCACACAATGAGCTACCACATAACAATATTCCTAATTTTTCTCTTAATGTATATTTTCTGTGTTAGCAGCTTTACTCTTCAAGGTACAAACAGGAAGGCTTTCTGGATCCATATATATCACAGAAAAGGTTTATTTTGTTTAATTTAGAACGGCTGGCAAGGCATTTTTGTAAGAAATTTGTTGTAGCCACTTGCATCCATATAATTCTTAATATAAAAACCCGACTTCATCAGAACTGGACCAAATTAATATGGGAAGCACCAGCTTTCAATTAAAAAAAGAATCTTCAAAATCGGTTCACCCAGTCAAAAGTTCTACGGTAACAAACATTTAAAAAAAAACAATTGATAACCTCCTCTTTTTTGGAAGTCGGTTAATAAACCCACAGCAACTGTGTTAGCAACTGTGACGCGGAGTTGACATAAATAAGTTTTTTTTTATGATGAAATGGGCTAGCGTTTGACCACAACTCACCTGATGGTAAGCGACGATGCGGTCCAAGATGGGGCACGTTTGCCCATAAGGTGCCTATTCACTCTTGTCTTGAAGAGACCCAGGTTGTAATTTATAGGGAACACCGAGGCAGGGAGCGCATTCCATTCCTGTGCCGCGGGGCTATTATGGATCTTTGATCGGGATCAGTCAGTGTCAGAATTGACAGAATTTTGACACTTGAAAGGGGTTATGATACAAAAAAAAAAAAAAGCCTGTTGTCTATTTCCAATTTCATACTATGAAATTGGAAATAGACAACGCTTTTTTTTTACATAATTTTGACAAGTCGCGATCCCGATCAAAGATTCATAATAGCCCTGCAGTTCGTATTAAGAAGAAGTTTTGGAAACGCTGCGTACGGACTTTACCAAAATGTTCAATCTTATATCTGTCACAATGCCTGGCTACAGAGTTTCCTACTCATTTCCATTCTATTTACTTCTCTTTTCTGTGATATATATGTTAGATAATTAGCAGTAGCAGTAAGCTTTGTCATTCTCACGATGAGTGTCTTCTCTCTGAAGCTGCAGCCTTAATTCCTCAACGTCTCTCATCACACTGAGGTCCGCCACACAGTCATCTACCACCTTCTGGAACAGCTCCTCTGAAACAATCATTTATTGACAGCCCCGTTAGCATAGCTGGTAGTGAACCTGCCTTCTGCGCTTGGAGGTGAACTTGACATCTTACATCTCGGGGTGACGAGCGCAGTGCATTGCCATCCAGGGTTTTGAACTGTTGAAGTTCAAAATTCTGAGTGGCGTTGAGCTGTTATGGGCAAGCGTGAAGAGCCATCAGGCGAGCGACTTCGCTCGTCTCGTCACCCAGTATCATAAAAAAAAATGTTTTGTTTTTAAATTACTATGTATGTAATTTTTAGTGTGAACAATAAAGAGTTATCTATCTATGACTAACCAACATTTTCGCCCGTCTTGCTGCTTGTAAGGAAGTGCCCGTTGAGGCCGAGAGAGTAGGTGGCCACCGTGTCTTCTGGAACTTCTCTTAGAGCCAGATTGGAGTCGATCAGATCCTTCTTCGTACCACATAGATACACTTTGCAGTTCTGGAATGAGAAACATTTCCGAATTACTTTTATTGCATCCTAGCTGCGCCCTGCGGTTTCACCCGCGTGGTGATGAAAAGTAGCCAATGTGTTAATCCAGGACATAAGCAATGTATATTCCATATTTCATCCAAATCCATCCAGCCGTTTCTGCGTGATTGAGTAACAAACATCCATCCATCCATACTTTCACATATATGATACTAGCTGCGCCCCGCGGTTTCACCCGCGTGGTGATGAAAGTTGGTGGTGATGATGAAAAGTAGCCTATGTGTTAATCAAGGACATAAGCAATGTATATTCCATATTTCATCCAAATCCATCCAGCCGTTTCTGCTTGATTGAATAACAAACATCCATCCAAACTTTCACATATATGATACTCGCCGTCCGCCCCGGCTTCGCACGAGTGTAAGCTCGGCCTTCGGCCTCGCTACAAAATATAATATAGCCTATGTCACCCGGGGATAGTGTAGCTTCCCAACAGTGAAAGAATTTTTCAAATCGGTTCAGTAGTTTCGGAGCCTATTCATTACAAACATACAAAAATAGGTACAAATCTTTCCTCTTTATAATATTAGTGTAGATTAGTGTATTAGTACGATCGAGGTCAATGAGTACCAACTGAAGCATTGTAAAGCCAGTTTATAGTAAAATATCATATTCAAACCAAGCTTTTATGATATGAGTGATTGGAACAGTGTGCTGATCAAAATGAGTCCAAACACTGCCAGTCTACTATTATCCATCGAGGAGTGCCGTTGTCCACCGTCACCATCATCACATCAGCTCGCTGTCACCATAATATTGTATTGTCATCGAAACTTGACTTGTACTTGTGAAAGTATGACAAATTTCAGCTCAATCAAACACCAGGGGGTTTAGACTACAACCACTTTCTGTCAGCGTTAACGCCTGCGGAAAGGTAAAATTGTATGAAAATGACATTAGCTTGAAAGATGTCACGTGACTGCTAATGTCATTTTCATACAGTTTTATCTTTCCGCAGGCGTTAACGCTAACAGAAAGTGGTCTTGTCTAGACCCCCAGACAGTGGCATAGCTATCGGAGGGCTAGGCGGTGCCGTGCACCGGGGCCCTCAAGCTCAGCGGGCCCTCGGACCCTGGCCAGCAAACTTCAAACTGAACTTGTGAAAAAAAAATCCCTTCATACACACAAGTCATGTAGTAAATAGCTTAGAGCATAATAAAGAGCTGATGATAAAGTAGCTTTGTACCTAGTATTTATATTTCTACTTGATAAAACCTAACAACCCAGTTTAGATAGGGCCCTTTATTCTTGTTGCACGAGGGCCTTAGGTTACCTAGCTACGCCACTGCCCCCAGGAGGGAAGTGTTAGACCAATCCATCCTACAGGGGTTGAAAGAAGATAGGGTTACCTCCTCAACAGTCCTCAGTTCTTGCATCCAGTGCCGCAGGCGCGCCCACGAGGCTAGCGAGGTCGGTTCGTAACAGATCACAGCCGCGTGCGCACCCCGGTAGTAAATACGGGTCATCGCTTCATACCTGTAATATAAAACGGAGTTCTGAGGTAACAAACTTAAAACGTTTTTTTATTTTTTTATAAAAAAAAATACTATTTCAGTGATGGTTGCATAATAAAAAAAAACATAATGACGAACAATGACCTCCTTTCGGCTTAATACAGTCCTTATGCGTAACCCTGTATTAAGTAAGAAAATTTATTTGAATTAAGTTTCATCTCCTTTCTACTACATGACAAGTAGGAAATCGGCCCACTACCATCCATACATTGTAGACTTTCCTTGGATACGTACCAAACGTTTTGATTCCACGTTTCTAATACGTACGGCCAAGGATTGGAACAACCTGCCGGCTTCCTCGTTTTGTGGTAGATATAATCTGGTTAAGGCCAGAGTGAATAGATATCTTCTAAGTCTGTGTGCTTCATCTTCGACTGCATCGTCGCTTACCAACAGGCGAGTTGGTCAAACGCAGTCAAAATAACCTAGGTTTAATTTAATTTATTTATAATACATATGATTTTGACATTTTACTAATTTAGATAGATTTTAAATTTTATACTATTTTACATAATTTGACATTTTATACTATTTTACATAATTTGACATTTTATTTTACTACTATGTTTTATAACATTTTATTTTTAATCATTATTTAATGTAAAAAAATTGTGTTATGCAAACCTACCAAACAAATTTGGTAGCTTTTTACCACCGACACACGGGAACACCTTGTTGCATGAGTTCGAATTGTAAGAGGATTTCTACCAAATGAAATGTAATTATTTTTAAATTATTTCTTATTATAACTTTGTATTTTGTGACGTTTCGAAAGTGTATCCTAGTGTACCTACTTGAAATAAAGATATATGAAATGAAAAAAAAAATATATCTTAATTGCATCTATATTGTACTGTTACCTTTCACTGCCAGCCGTGTCCCAAATGCCAACATTAAAAGTTTTGTCATTTGATTGCATTGATTTCGCACAAAATGCTGCTCCTACAGTCTGAAAAAATAAGGTCAAGATAAGCTAAAAGTACTTCTATCGGGTTCTAATTGGACTTCATTTCAAGAGCTGGTACTGAGACATGGTCTTAAACTGCTGGCCTTTCGGAAAAGCTCGGAGATGCACAGCGGGCAATGGAGAGAGCTATGCTCGGAGTTTCTTTGTGCGATAAAATTCGGAACAAGGATATTTGGCTAAGAACCGCAGTCATCGACATAGCTGCTCTAATTCGCAAGTTGAAGTGGCAATGGGTCGGGCCACATCACTCAAAGAATTGATAACCGATGAGACATAAAGGTTCTTGAGTGGAGACCGCGAACCGGAAGACTCGGCGTAGGTAGGCCTCCCACTAGATGGACCGACGACATCGTGAGAGTCGCGGGCATCCAGTGGATGCAGATGGCAGGATGTCGTTCAGTGTGGAGGTTAAAGGGGGAGGCCTATGTTCAGCAGTGGACGTCTTCTGGCTGTTGATGATTATCATAAAATTGAAGTCATGAAACTTAATTAATCCATTGTTTATACTTAACATAGCTATGAATCAGTCTCATGATAAATATCAACTTCTGATTGTTATTATAGCTGTAACAGATTTTACAGTTCATAATAGCTTGCTCACAGGGCCATCTTTAACTTATTGGAGGCTCTGGGCACATTAGGATAATGGGGCCCCCTATGACCTTAACAGAGCACTATTTTCGGCCGAGAGTAGAGTAGCTTCGCGCATGCAAACGCTAATAACCAAGTAGGTATTGTAGTCAGTCATTATCCTTTAAGTTTTCGAATTAAATAAAATAAATAAATATCTGGGACATTATTGCACACGGTCATCTGACCCCAAACTAAGCAAAGATTGCAATATGGCTGCCAGAGACTGATATACATACATATATAATTTTAAATACATACTTTAATACTGTTTTAAACTATCACGGTTGTTCACTAAAGTTAAATGATTATTTACGGGATATTTACCGTGGTAAGGTTGTGGAAGGAGCTCCCGATATTTCGGCGCAGTTACATGCACCATGTTCACGGGAAGACGCGTTTGTAACTGCGCCGAAATATCGCGAGCTCCTTCCACAACCTTACCACAGTAAATATCCCGTAAATAATCATTTAACTTTATACTTAAATAGATATTAACACCCAGACATAGAACAAACACAAATGCTCATCACACAAATGTTTGTCCTAGGTGGGAATCGAACCCACGCCCCCAAGTGCAGAAGGCAGGTACACTACCAACTGAGCTAACGGGTTTATAATATGTTTTTTGTTAATAAATATTGGTTATTGTTTGGTGATCTGGCGGGAACTTGGGGGCCCCTTCGATGGTGGGGTCCTGGGCAAGTGCTCAGAGTGCCCAGTGGGAAACAGGGGCCTAGTTGCTCACTAAATGTAAAACACAATATACAGAGATTGTAATTTGCTTAAAAATGTGGTTGAAAAGCACTATAAACAGATTTTTTTCGTCATGATGCTATTAGGAAGATTTTTTTTTTTGATCGAAGAATAAAAGTAGGTATTCAGGTTTTGAAAGTTTTCAAGTAATGTTTACTTACGTTTTGGTACGGAATGTTTTCATTGAATCTGCAGTTAACAAATCTAATGACTAGACTCGTTTTTCCAACGTGCTCACTACCCAAAAGCACTATTTTAAAGTCGCAACGACTCATTTTGATTTGTTTTGGAAATCTTTAATTTATTCACTGATACATTTCCTAATATTGTGGACTTTATACAGATAGGCAGAGACGTAGAAGACACTTCGCAATAAGGCGAATTCTATGACTTATTTGGCTTGTAAAGAAATCTTGTTACTTGCATGATACACTTTAGTTCATTTCATATCTTTCTTTGTTTATTTTTGTGGTATTTATATTTATTGTATTAATTTTTTCAACTTTCCGCCCCTTGATTTGTCATGTGACATTGATTTTGATATTGACAGTGACAGCACTGACAGCCTATCTAACTTGCTTTTTTGCCCATTGCTGGGCAGGCTAAAGCAATTAAAATCATACCGCATCGTCTTATGTATTTCACTGACATTATGTACTACGATACGTCGTTGAACTATATTAAAGATTTAAATTTTGCAGCTAAAACACACTACTATAAATAATACTAAAACGTTTCTCAAAATATACAGGAATTGTATTACAAAACTCGTTTCTCATATTTAAAAAACATGTATTTATTTATTAAATTCGATTAATTGTTCAGTTACCTTCTGTTACCGATCATGACATCCGATAGGTATGAGACATGCATAATGATTCAAATCGAATAATAACTCGAAATAAGGCAACATAATCTATGACAAAGCCATATTCGGCCTTTGTGTTCCACTGAAATGTTCACGGGGCTTTCGACGTGAATTCGATGAACGTCTTCCTCGTCATCCCACCGGGCATTCGAGAAAAATAGCGTTACCAAGAACATGTACTTTTGAGAGCTTTGATCTCCTAAAATTTAGAAGTTACTATAAGTAACTAGTTGATCACCCCGAACTGTGTCCTCACAAACTCGTATTAACTACAGCGACAAGCGCAGTGCATTGCCATCCAGGGTTTTGAACTGTTGAAGTTCAAAATTCTGAGTGGCGTTGAGCTGTTATGGGCAAGCGTGAAGAGCCATCAGGCAAGCGACTTCGCTCGTCTCGTCACTCAGTATCATAAAAAAAAACTTCGCAACCACGTCATACATTTTGCTCATATTCGATTTTTTTAAATTAAAATGATCTACCTACTAACTACTTCGCTACATCATGACTACTGACTCGCAAATTATTATCGTCTAACAAATCTACAAACCCACAAACATTCATACAAACGCTTATCTGAGAAAGATTGTGCGTAAGTTTGTTAAAATTGATATGAAGGTAATCCTTACACAAAAACTGACCACAGGCACACTGGTGCACCATTTATCCATAGCGCTGGCCTTTTGATAATATAATCAGAGATTTTTGTCTGATAGCTATCTAACGGACGGGATAAACAATCCCAAAAAGTAAAATAACGGATTCGGTAGGGTAGCAGGTGAAAACACAAAAGTACATAATTTGCAGATTCTTTTTAACGCCTGACTAGTGGGCCATAGATCTTGTTAAAGTTATGGACATAAATATTAATTCGTGGTTTTTAAGGGGTTTGCATTTTGGACCCTCTCCCCCCTCTCACTTCTTGTGAAAGCTATTGCTACGCCCATGTTGTACTATAATTGAACCCATATTTCCTACAGACCACACAAAGAGAAACGATTTTGATAAATGAAGTAAAATGTTAAGCTAAGGTTCATGTCACTTTTTTATAGCAAGAGGTTAAGTTTGTAGCCTTGCGCTTGAGAAATTATGATTAACAAATAGACCAATTCTTTTATGTTCCTTCGAAGGCTGGTGTGTATATTTAATTTGGTTCTTTGTTCGGCATTAAAAAAAACATCTGAATTGCCCAGCAACCCCCACTTTCCTTGGCATAGGCCTTCCTTTTCTCATCGATCCTTTGCTATCGATGATCTATCGTTGTTATAGTCTCCTTCGAATATTTCTTCGAGCTTTTGATGAGATCAAATCAAAATCTATAATATACAAAATGCTAATATTAGACAGGGTTTTCTCTATCACCATCAACTCCAATCAACTTCCCCTTGGGATGGTAAATACCCCTTGGTCTCCAGGTGGGAGTAAGGGAGTTTGGTCGCGGTGGGTGCAAGTGGGTGGTTGTGGGTGGTCGGTGGTGGTAAAACGGATTTTCGTTCGTTCGATTTCGTTAATAAGTTGGTCAATTTTAGGTACCTCATCGTTTAAAAGCGTCTAACTTGAATGAACGATAATCACAATCACACGCATAGTAAAACGGATTTTAGTTCATTCAAGTTAGACGCTTTTAAACGATACAGCTTAAATGAGTTGGTTAATTTTAGGTACCTATCAGGTACCTACTAAAAGTTGGCTCGCAAAAGTTAAGCTAGGGGTAAGGCCCCTGGTCTAGAAAGTTCCTAAATGAGTGCAAACTCTTCTTATCGGTTTAGAATGTTTGAGAAAGTTCTAGAAGTTTCTGGAATGATCTAGAAAATTCTAAAATGAGTGCATCTATATTATATTCAATTTAGAATGTTCGAGAAAGTTCTTTTATACGTGAATATATGAAAGTTTTTTTTATACCATTAAACATGCGATGTATTTTTACCCGAGCAACGCGGGTTTCGCTGCTAGTAGTATTGTAAATTTTGTGCAAATAAAGTGTTTCACGTCAGGGTTTCGCTCAAATGGTCACTGGGTGGGGAAAAGTTATCGTCAATACCACAGAAAAGAGAAGTAAATATAACGGAAATGAGAAGGCAACTCTCTCGCCAGGTATTGTGAATTTGTGACAGATACTTGATTGAACATTCTTATTTATGTCAACGCCAGTGGCGGATTTACCAGCGGGCTGAGTAGGCTGGAGCCTAGGGCGGCAGATTTTAGGGGCGCAAATTTGGGGCCATTGTTATTTTTTATCTTACTGAAATTAAAAGATTTATATACCAAAATGTTATTAGGTTCACAAAAAATTCAACATTTAATAATTATGTTTCAATACTTAGATAATTCTTTCTAATCTTTATTATGTAAGTAGTCTAGACTATTATACCTAACCAAAACTATTTCTTATACAAACTGAATCAATGGGTTGTAAAAATAATATAGGAACTGACACATCGATTCCCTATACTTAGTTTACAATCATAGGTATCTATTAATTACGGCAAAAAGTTAACATAATTAGGACCATAGTGCTCAAAATCATAAAGTAACGATTTCTTGCACAAAAATATGTAACTAATGTGATTGTGAACTAGGGTATCGAACTGTAGAGGTCGGTAGGGGCGGCAAAATTTGAATTGCCTACTGGCGGCAAATGTGTAAATCCGCCACTGGTCAACGCGTCGAACTCCGCACACAGTTGCTATGGGTTTATATGGGTACAAGTGGCTACAACAAATTTCTTACAAAAATGCCTTGACAGCCATTCTATCTGTGGTCAATACGGTAATAGAGAAATTAATACCTAATATAGCTCCTTGATCCATCGCATCATCTTAGCTGACACCATTGTGTCAGCATTAAGCGAAGCCTTGATCTAACTAGGTCAAGGTTCTACGTAATAGCATATCAACAGTTACGTAAGCATAATAACACTGGGGGTGGGGAGGGGAACATCGAAAGTTAACTGACCATTAAAGCATTGCTTGGTGCTTGAGAAAGTTGACTTTACATGCAAAATAAGTTAACGGGCGAAGTGCGTTTCTCTTGTAAATGAAATCGACTGGTAGGAGTCTCAAGTCTGTTGCAGCTTGTATATAGGTTGCTCTTATCTGATAAATACACGTTTTTATGAAAACCTAATTATTTCGTTATTTATCGAATTCATACTTTGCTGTACACCCAATTACCTCAACTCTGCTTACGTCCTTGTGTATTCGGTAACAGTAAGGTTCATACAATCTTTTTTTATTTTTTATGATGAAATGGGCTAGCGTTTGACCACAACTCACCTGATGGTAAGCGACGATGCGGTCTAAGATGGGGCAGGCTTGCCCATGAGGTGCCTATTCACTCTTGTCTTGAAGAGACCCAGGTTGTAATTTATAGGGAACACCGAGGCAGGGAGCGCATTCCATTCCTGTGCAGTTCGAATTAAGAAGGAATTTTGAAAACGCTGCGTACGGACTTTACCAAAGTTCACAACGTAAGGATGGAATGACCGCCTCGATGATCTATGGCGGAAAGTGGATGAAGGGATCAGCCTGAACAGACCCAATCATACCTACTGACCCTACTGCCGTGGACCTATTAATTGCCATGCATTGCCATGCCAAGGACAGAAGATGGTGCAACATATTTAATACTAGATGTACCCGAGACTTCACCAGGAAAAAAATTGCCTATGTCCGTCCTCATTATACATTCTATTACCTCGCAAAGTTTTATCGAGATCGGTTAAGCTGTTTAGCTGTGATTATGTAGCAAACAGAGTTACTTTTGCATTTATAATATAAGTGTGATTCAATTGCATAGTATTTACCTACATATTCAAAACTCAGATATGTAGAACATTATATAATAAAAAACTATTTTATAGTTTTGTACATAAATATTACAGCCATTATAATGCAAAGACATTATTATAGAGCAAAGGCCATATACTTAAATAAAATCTAATTATCTCTGGAAATAGGTAATTAGCATATGGGTATTTTGTAAATGAATTCATTAATAACATTAATGTTTCTCTTTAATTGGTTAATTATCTTTTGTATTATTTAGTATCTACTAGCTACGCCCGTCTTCGCAAGGGTGTAAGCTTGGCCTTCGGCCTCGCTACAACACATAATATAAGCCTGTGTCACCCGGGGATAGTGTAGCTTCCCAACAGTGAAAGAATTTTTCATTCGGTTCAGTAGTTTCGGAGCCTATTCAATGCAAACAAACAAACAATCAAATCTTTCCTCTTTATAATATTAGTATAAATACGAAACTATACTTTCTTCAAAAGTAATGTATTGAATGAAGGAAGAAAATATGCGTCACGTAATTTTATTATATCAGACTAGCCGTCCGCCCCGGCTTCGCACGAGTGTAAGCTCGGCCTTCGGCCTCGCTACAAAATATAATATAGCCTATGTCACCCGGGGATAGTGTAGCTTCCCAACAGTGAAAGAATTTTTCAAATCGGTTCAGTAGTTTCGGAGCCTATTCATTACAAACATACAAAAATAGGTACAAATCTTTCCTCTTTATAATATTAGTGTACATTGCAAAGTATTGATTGAGAAGGGTTTTATAGAAGCATTGCTTGAATGCCTACCTTAAGTTAATGTGTTTTTAACTGGACTTTGTTAATATGCAATTAAAAATACTTTACATAAGAATTTCTAATTGCAAATACCTACCTAAAAAGTCCATAGTAAATAATCAAAAGACGCTATCTGCTTCTTTCTATCTATAAAACATTTAGCAAGAAGCTGAATCTACAATATTCAGTTAAAAAAACATGTTTTAAAATTGTCCTGAAGATCCTGGTAAGGATAATGGGACAAACTAGGGGGTCCTTGATAAGTGTGCAAATTAAAAAAAACGACGTTTTGAAGTAGTTGAAAATCAAGTTCAAAGATTCCGTTACAAACATACATACCAAGCTAATAAAAGCGTGTTAAAAATACCCAGCATCAAATATTATAATCTGATTTCAATATTCAATACACTGTCTTTATTATCTTAGTAACGAATGAACGTCCCCGAAATCGTAGTTCCAGTCGTTATTAATTGAATTCGTCTATTTTAAATAAGAATTACACGTGGGAAAGAGATGGAAAAACAAATAAACGTACAAGGTGAAGCGACACAAAAGAATAACCTCGGGCGGACGATAACGCGTCGTCCCGATAACGAAGTCAAGTAGTTGTATTGTAAATGCCAACTCAACACTCGACCTACCTATAACTATCGTTTTTCCACACTGTCTTCCTTCGCAACTCTGTCCCACACCCAGTTCAGTGTTGCTTGAACTAAGACCAAAACTCATATAAAAACAATCAACGAATAATTACTAAAGAAAAACTTTTCCCATCACAAAATTTTTCTATTATTTTTTAGTTTTGAGTTGAGTCTTTTTTAAAGAGAGAAGGAGTTTTCATGATTTTGATTAAAATACGACCAAATTATGAAGGTTTGACAAAAACTACAAAATGATTCATATGCGTCATATTTAGGTCCGAATTGCAAATGTTGTATTGAATCTTTGTATGAAACGCTGAACTCAAATGAAGCGTGGAAGTTACTAATACATTTTGATTATTACTATTAGATACGGAGAAACTAAAGTAGTACCTTTTATTGGGTATTCTTATTCGCTACTATAGCTAAAATAACTGTTGTGATAGTAGTAAAAATATATTAGATGTCACAGCAAGTGAGCTGTAGTCAATGGCCAAGCCTGGGAATAAAAAGTTTTGTGTCGAGCTAAAATAAATGGAAAAGGTGTAAATATTTATAAAAGTACTAGCAAGATACGATAAATTACTCCACGTCTCCACCATTGTACACAGTTTTATGCAATAAACTTTTACTTTACGAACAAGAACTTGATGAGTAGCACGAAGTCGAACACTGTAAAACGGACCACGCCATGACGTCATAATGACACAACTAGACAGGACAACCGCATTTTGTTGCATTGCCACTGAGTGTTGCCAGGACAAAAATATTATTTACGTTTTCTCACCATTTCGTAGGCAGTTGCGTACCCATTGCAATCCAAATGGACGTCGCCTCAATTCGTTTGGACTTTGCGAATTTTGTTTATATCTCCGATAATCGGCGTTCAAAACTTTTGTAATCACTTTTAAAAGCTATCCCATCGTACAATTATGTAGTGCGTGCATTTATTTATCATCTTAAACTTGTGTATAATCTATTTTGCTTAGTTTTACTTTGCCCCACTGCTTCAGAGCAAATTGATTTCATATTGTTAGATCTTGAAGTGTAATTTTTTCCTCACGCGTATTGTTTTATCCTACGATTGTTGTTTTAATAAGTTTATTTCGGTAATAAGTCTTAATATAATCATTTGTGTGTAAGTTTTCGACTAGAAAATAAGTCTAATTCGTGGTTGGAACAAAATGGTTTCTTTCTAAAGGTAAGTTGCTACACTCAACGTCGATTCGTGTTGCGGTCGTTGCGGACCGTATTTTACTACTTTCTGAAGAAGTAGATAAGCATTAATTACATTTTCATAGTGTTATTAATGGTATATCTTGAAATGTTTTGGTTAGAAACACAGGTTCTCATGACTGACATTGACATTTTTTAATTTGTTATTTTTTATCTTTTTTGTAAGTAAATAAGTTTGTGTAGATATTATCAAGAAGGTCCTATGCACAGTTCATTGACACAGAATTATTTGAAGCTCCAATGGAAATTATTGAGATGCCATTGGTATCTACACAAATGCATTTAATTATACAGAGTTTAAAAACCTTCCTGTGGAGTCAAAATTATGTCTCAAACATTCATCTAAACATGCAGAGTTGTATTACAACTATAAGCAGTCTCCATTCAGCCCATTACACCTGCTAGAAACCTTAATTTATGACCATTGTCTGGAATTATTGTTCTAGCACATTCATTCAGCAGCATGTCACACGTCAATACAAAAAAAAAACCTAATTTCACTACAGGAAATGTATAAAAACTCATCGAAAGCAATTCACAGTGCCAATGGAGTCAAACTCCCACTAAGACTCAGTACAAACATTTATTTGCTGTGGCAGCTGCAACTGTAAGAAAAAAAACGAATGAAAACCTCATTTCTGATCACTTTTGCTAGGTTTTTGTATGTAAGACCCAATGTAAGACTTTAGCCGGTACCCGATATAATTCAGTGAAATATTGAAAGAAAATGTTTTTATTCAGCTTTTTACAATTTTATTGCATCTGTCAGAGCAAATTAATGCTATGATCATGTTTAGTCATAAAATACAAGGTGACATGTAAAGTGAAGATGATAACTAGGGTTCCGCAAATAAAGGGTGTAAACGGGACCCTATTACTAAGGCTGCGCTGTCTAACCATCTGTGCGTCCTACCTTTTAATGGCTGTACCTATCTTTCGAACCGTAATAGATAGCCAGTTGAAATTTTCACAGAATATGCAATGTTAAGGCGGATTAAAATAAATAAATAAATATCTGGGACATTATTGCACACATGGTCATCTGACCCCAAACCAAGCAAAGCTTGTAATATGGCAGCCAGAGACTGATATACATAATTTTTTTTTTTAATACATACTTAAATAGATATTAACACCCAGACATAGAACAAACACAAATGTTCATCACACAAATGTTTGTCCTAGATGGGAATCGAATCCACGCCCCCAAGCGCAGAAAGTAGGATCACTACCAACTGAGCCACCGAGGCAGTCAACTAAGAAATAATAATAAAGGGGGGGAAATAAGGGAGTCCCCATACAATAAATGTTTTTTGTATTTGCTCTAACTGTAAAACTAAACTTGTCATGATTATAGTACACACTCTAAAGTATAACAACAAATATAAATAATGGCCAAGTGTGAGTCGGTGACACATTTCTGTTCATTACCAAGTTATAACTGGTAATTTCGTTACTTGGACAACCTTATCATTTGTTTCAACGAATCCAAATGACAAATTTTACTAATTTTAAAGTCAGTTTTTTTATTGATAATTATTGGATTTTGTGGTGGAACCCTCAGTGTTTTTTTTTTTGATAACTTGTATTGTCCCACATCATCAGCCAATTAACGTCCACTGTTGGACAAGGCCTCCCTCATAGAGAGGGGTGTTGCTATAATCCCCACGCTTGGCAGGCGGCTTGGGGATCGCAGTACGTTCACCGTGTACTATTAGGACGCTGCTGCCCATCCTTCGGTGGTTCTGGTTGGAGTTTTAGGACATACCCGGGTCCATCGAATCGAATATCGCTTTATACTAATTGCAATATTATTCTGAAAATACTCAATCGGTTATTTGAAAATGACAGAGATACAGCTGTGTCTGTAGAGTACAATTTCGACCCTAGCGTAAACCGAAAAGTTCTGACTTTTCCACAGCCTCTTGTACGTTGCGACACCATCTCGACCCTCCAGTGGATTAAAGTGGGCCTTAAAGGTGCAATTAGAATCAAATGGGTAGCATTAATTAATTGTATTGTCCCAATGCTGAGCAAAAATTTCCTTAATACCAGGTATAAGGGTATCACTCTCAAAGCTAAACGAAACTGCTAATAATAACTGAAGGGGGCGAGGTAACACGTATTGTACACACAGACATATTCTTACTAGTTCTGCAAACGCACACTTCAATATTGAGCGGCACACAACTGCAAACAAGATGTTTAAGCCGACAGCCAATTGTCTTTTTTTAAACCTTAAAAAAAACTTTTTTACCTTAAAATGCAATATAAGTGTACTGGTAGTCCCTACACTAGGGCTAGCCTGTAATGCGAGAGACTGATTTTTGATTTTGATTCTATAAAGATCTTTATTTATCATAATTCATTAAATTCTAACAATATAGACAGTCTTATGTAGATGACAGACAAATATAATGACTTCTAAGGCTACATACACCTCTAACAGTCAGTTAATAACTAAAATAAATATCTGGGACATTATTGCACACATGGTCATCTGACCCCAAACTAAGCAGAGCTTGTAATATGGCTGCCAGAGACTGATATACATACATATATATTTTTAAATACATACTTAAATAGATATTAACACCCAGACATAGAACAAACACAAATGTTCATCACACAAATGTTTGTCCTAGATGGGAATCGAACCCACGCCCCCAAGCGCAGAAAGTAGGTTCACTACCAACTGAGGCACCGGGGCAGTCAAAAATTAAAAGTTAAATCATTTTGTTACATTTTAAAATGTGATGGTTAAAAAAGTATAGGTATATATTACATACTATTCGACCGTCCGGCTTCGCACAGGTGTAAGCTCGGCCTTCGGCCTCGCTACAAAATATAATATAGCCTATGTCACCCGGGGATAGTGTAGCTTCCCAACAGTAAAAGAATTTTTCAAATCGGTTCAGTAGTTTCGGAGCCTATTCGATGCAAACAAACAAACAATCAAATCTTTCCTCTTTATAATATTATATTATAGTATAGACAACTAAAGATATGATGCACAATTATGAGTCTTATGTACCAGACTCATTTTTAGGGTTCCGTACCCTAAGGGTAAAACGGGACCCTATTACTAAGGCTCCGCTGTCCGTCCGTCTGTCACCAGGCTGTATCTCATGAAACGTGACACTTAGACAGTTGAAATTTTCACAGATGATCTATTTCCATTGCCGCTATAACAACAAATACAAAAAAATAGAATAAAATAAATATTTAAGGGGGCTCCCATACAAAAAACTTGTTTTTTTTGCCATTTTTATAGATTATGGTACGGAACCCTTTGTGCGCGAATCCGATTCGCACTTGGCCGGTTTTTAAACAACGCGCGAGAACTTAGTACTATTTTGAATACTATTCATGCTTTAAGTTAATAGGCATGTGGCCTAATGTTTAATTTAAAATAAATGACAGGCTTAGCGATGAATATAACTAAATACATTACACATACTGAAAAAATAAATTGAATCGGCTGATTAATCTCTGAGATATGTTCGTTTAAAGTTTTAGATGGGGATAGAGTAAATAAATAAATAAATAATAAATAATATCTGGGACATTATTGCACACATGGTCATCTGACCCCAAACTAAGCAAAGCTTGTAATATGGCTGCCGGAGACTGATATACATACATATATATTTTTAAATACATACTTAAATAGATACTAACACCCAGACATAGAACAAACACAAATGTTCATCACACAAATGTTTGTCCTAGATGGGAATCGAACCCACGCCCCCAAGCACAGAAAGTAGGATCACTACCAACTGAGCCACCGAGGCAGTCCGAGGCAGAGAGGGGATGCTCCATCCCTTTTTGGCAAAGCGTGTGTTAGTATAGCATTTGTATGCCGCGCCTGAGGCGTGACGTCATAGCTCAGTATAGTGCGCTCTCTGTCTAGCATGAAATTAAAATGCTTATAATTTATTCATTTTTGAACTAATGAAAAATTTGTTTTCGTTGATAGGCTCTATTGATGATCAGCTATTTACGAGGTAAAAAAAAATACTAGTCATCATGTCTATTGTAGCTAGAGGTAACAACTGTAGATCATATCACTTACATTTATATTTCCAAAATTATATCATAGTATTAAATAGCGTCAAACAAGACAATCAGAGTCAAACAAACTCATGGCCCAGTAAAGTGGTGGAGGCTTCTTATCTTATTCTTATTCGAGATGGGGGCGATAAGTCCTGCACTGACGTCCCACTTGGGGTGTATTGTGCATTTCCCCCTACCAGCAGTTACCCGAGCCAACCCAACTCCTTGAAATATCGGAGTGAGGCTCTGGGGCGCTGGCACAGTTGCTCCAGTGGCTTAGATGGAATTGTGCATAATGATGATGACGATGAAAAGCAGTCTAGCTGGTGATGTGGTGACGTGGATGATGAAGGTAGCGAAGCCTCATGCAACCCGGTAGCGATTCTAGTTTCCTCTGTGGCTTCACAATGCCACAGCACATGCTCTACAGTTTCTTTCTCCTTCATGCAGCCACGACACAGTGGACTGTCCGTGGCTACACAGTGGACTGTCCGTGGCTAGTGGTGGAGGCTTTAAATCGACGCTTCTATGGAGTTTTGGAAACAACCTGAAAATAGATGTTTCACTTCGTATTACTTATCCACACTCGCACATTCACAAGCAGTCAATAAATAATAATCCACCATTATTATACATTACTATATATTTAAGTGTGTATTTAAAAATATATATGTACGTATATCAGTTTCTGGCAGCCATATTACAAACTGCTTAATTTGGGGTCAGATGACCGTGTGTGCAATAATGTCCCAGATATTAAAAAAAAACCCCGCACTTCATACCCGGTTGATTTTTAAACAAACTTGCAACCCATTTTTCTTCCTCCAATCCGGCCCTTGAGCACAATATCTGGGACATTATTGCACACACGGTCATCTGACCCCAAACTAAGCAAAGCTTCTATTATGGTAGCCAGAGACTGATAGACCAATAACATAGTCTATACTTTATATTAGAATTAGAAATGCATAATACACCCCAAGCGGGATGTCAGTGCAGGTCTTATCACCCCCACTTTTAAAATAGCCTATACTTCAATCTGGTCATAGCTAAGCATATTCGTGACAACCGCATTTAAATCCGTCCAGTGGTTTAGGAGATGTTCGTGGACAAAGAAACCACAAAAATTCTAACTGTCTTAACGTGTTCAGCTGCTTATTTTAAGATGCCCTGTGTGTGTTTTTTTTTGATATCTTGCAATTACAGATATTTTTATCTCTACATTTTTATCATAATATGTATAGATTAAATATTCAGGACATTTTAACACACACGGTCATCTGACCCCAAACTAAGCAAAGCTTGTAATATGGCTGCCAGAGACTGATTATATATGTACATATATATCTTTAAATACATACTTATATAGATATAAACACCCAGACAACACACAGAACAAACACAAATGTTCATCACATGAATGTTTGACATTCATGTGATGAACATACAACGGTGGGTAAAACGGGACCCTATTATAAAGACTCTGCTGTCCGTCTGTCTGTCACCAGGCTGTATCTCATGAACCGTGATAGTTAGACAGTTGAAATTTTCACAGATGATGTAATTCCGTTACCGCTATAACAAAAAAATACTAAAAAACAATAAAATTAATATTTAAGGGGGCTCCCACCTACAACAGGCATGATTTATTTGCCTATTTTATAGATAAACGGATAGAACCCTTCGTGCGCAAGTCCACTCGCACTTGGCCGGTTTTTTTTCCACATTGACGCCAAAGCTCCAAAAAGCCTGTGAGTTAATGTAAGTCTACCATGAAATCGAAGTTCAGCTATTGACAGATGTTCTCCATTGTTACAGAGGCCTGTGAGTGTTAGTTGTGATGGCTGTGTGCGAGAGCCAGCTGGAGTCGGGGCTGGCGCGGCTCAACAGAGAGGGCAGCGATGACGCCGCACAGGAAAGGACCTGTGAGTTACCATAGCATGCTTTAGCCCGTTGCCACAGAATACATGTTAGTACAAGCACAGAAGATTCACTCCGCAAAATCATTAAAATAAGTAGCGACTCTTGCTACTACATAATAAAGTGCAATTCAGGACGTGCGAGCGCTAACTACCTACAGCTATATTAACCTACAAGTTGCCTCTCTGTCTATCGCGTAACTCTTGTCGCGTTATCTCTGTCTATCGCGCGGCAGCGGGCCCGGCAAGTCCGACAAGACGACTGCTTGTAGCTTCATACCTAAAGTGTGGAGTGCGCCAGGCCTGACCGTAGCTAACACTAGTTGTTTCCCGCAGTGCCGGCCGGGCTGCCCCTTACCGTGGACTACCGCTCGCCCGTCTCACACTTCGTGCCGCCCGCCGTAGATCTGTACGCGTCAAGACACAAGCAGGACCAGCCCAGTTCCAGTACGTACAAACATTAAATCTATATATATAAAAGAAAGTCGTGTTAGTTACACTATTTATAACTCAAGAACGGCTAAACCGATTTGGCTGAAAATTGGTGGGGAGGTAGCTTAGAACCAGGAGACGGACATAGGATACTCTAAAAACGGCTGGACCGATTTTGATGAAATTTTGTGTTCCTGGAGCGGGTCATAGTAGCGAGGCCGAAGGCCGAGCTTACACCCGTGCGAAGCCGGGGCGGTCGACTAGTAAATAATAAATATCTGGGACATTATTGCACACATGGTCATCTGACCCCAAACTAAGCAAAGCTTGTGATATGGCAGCCAGAGACTGATATACGTACATAATATATATTTTTAAATACATACTTAAATAGATATTAACACCCAGACATAGAACAAACACAAATGTTCATCACACAAATGTTTGTCCTAGATGGGAATCGAACCCACGCCCCCAAGCGCAGAAAGTAGGTTCACTACCAACTGAGCCACCGGGCCAGTCATTGATTTGCCCAGAAACATCCTCACCAAACCCTTCACCACCCCCTGCGCAGACAGCCTGGACTTTGTGCTGCATAGAGGGATCTAGGTGCCTATATCACTGTACCAAGCACGAGTTTGGTCATACATGGAGTACTGCTCTCACCTTTGGGATGAATAGAATAGAATATTGACTGCCTCGGTGGCTCAGTTGGTAGTGATCCTACTTTCTGTGCTTGGGGGCGTGGGTTCGATTCCCATCTAGGACAAACATTTGTGTGATGAACATTTGTGTTTGTTCTATGTCTGGGTGTTAATATCTATTTAAGTATGTATTTAAAAATATATATGTATGTATATCAGTCTCTGGCTGCCATATTACAAGCTTTGCTTAGTTTGGGGTCAGATGACCATGATGACATGTGCAATAATGTCGCAGTTTTTTTTTTTTTTTTTTTTAATATTATTTATTATGACAGTTGAGCTAACAGAAATTTTACAAAATATAAAATACTAGCTGCGCCCCGCGGTTTCACCCGCGTAGTGATGATGACGATGATGAAAACTAGCCTATGTGTTATTCCAGGATATAAGCTACCTCCCTACCAAATTTCATGCAAATCCGTTCAGCCGTTTCAGCGTGAAGGAGCAACAAACATACACACACACCCACACACACAAACTTTCGCCTTTATAATATTAGTGTGACTACTAACACTTCTACGTGGACTAGTAATATATTTTTTAAATATCAATTTCAAGTTTGTAAATATGTAAATAGGTATCAATATTCTGTGACTCCCTCCAAAAACGACAAAAACAAACCATAGATTATATTAGAATTAAATAAATTAACAAAACTGTATAATAAGAAATAAATAACTAAAATTGATTTATATTTTTATCGGGACTTATCGCGCACTATTAAATATAGGTAAAATTAGATACCTTTCGCTCGACGTTTCTTCCATGTTACAATGGCCGTGGTCACGAGCTGACTGAAAACTGCGGGTGAGTCCGGCGAGATGAGCGGGTATTTTTTCTCCTACCCTCACTTGATCTTGAAAAATTGCAGGGTTGTCATTAAAACATGTATTCAAATCGCGAAAGTTTAAAAATTAAAATTGTTTAATTTAAATTTAATAGTAATCATTTATTCTTCCTTCTCTATTGGCCCGGTGGCTCAGTTGGTAGTGAACCTAACTTCTGTGCTTGGGGGCGTGGGTTCGATTCCCATCTAGGACAAACATTTGTGTGACGAACATTTGTGTTTGTTCTATGTCTGGGTGTTAATATCTATTTAAGTTTGTATTTAAAAATATATATGTACGTATATCAGTCTCTGGCAGCCATATTACAAGCTTTGCTTAGTTTGGGGTCAGATGACCGTGTGTGCAATAATGTTCCAGTTATTTCCAGATTCCAGATATTATATGGTAGTCGCTGTAGTCATTGGTTAAAAATTCTGATATTTTATATGGATCTGCTAAATAGCAGCTTGAGGCGTTGGATTCTTGAAACTTTTCAAGAGATTCATCAGCAACGGCAGTTATGTAAATAGTTTGGGCCTTACTTAAAAACGTTACTCAAGTTGACATACGCTTAAATATGCTCCGTCTTGTTTTCGCGTGTGACGATTGCCGTCAGCGAGAAGTTGAGAGAGCATTTAAAACATAGATCAACTTGAGTAACGTTTTTAAGTAAGGCCTTTTGTTGTTGTTATTCCAGCCGAATCGAGCGAGACGGCCACTCCGGTGAAACGGAAACGCGGTAGACCTCGAGTGGACAAGACCAGCCCGGAGTACCTCGCCAACATGGCTGCTAGGAAGCAGGCGAGGGAGATGGGTACGGACATAACTACCACACACAATACACATCCACAAGTAGTATAGTATATAGTATGGACTTTAATGTCGATTCTGTACCATTTACTAAACATGCAAAATGCCCAGAATACAAACCAACTCCCACTGCAAAGGTGAAGCGAGAATATACAGTGGCCCTAGTATGGGCACTTGCGAAAAAGTATTCGTTCCGTAAACGATAGAAAAATGTATGAAAAATTGAACAGCGCCTCTGTCGGACGTAAAGGGAAGGGAATTTTTCATACATTTGCTATCGTTTACGGAACGAATACTTTTTCGCAAGTTCTCGTACTAGCCCCACAGTACGCGCAAATCTTTTTAACCTACTTCCAAAAAGGAGGAGTTTATCAATATTGCTGTCTTTTCTTTTAACGTGTATTACCTCAGAATTAATATCAGAAGATCAAAAGAGCGTGTCGAGACACGCATATGGTAGGATTCCGTAAAAAAGCCATATAATTGTAGTCATAGTTCAGAAATTGATGGTTATAGAAAAATTCGGACGAACGAAGTTCTGTGTTTTTAATCGACTTCCAAAGAGGAGGTTCTCAATTTGACTGTTTTTTATTGTTACCTCAGAACTTTTGACTGGGTGACGATTTTGATGATTATTTTTTTTATTTGTATGCTGGTGCTTCCCGTTTGGTCCCATTTCAATTTGGTCCAGTTATACTATGCTGTATTTTTTATAATGTAACAATTAAAGTCATTTCCACTGAAAAAATATTATAAGAGACATCTGTCGGAACCTTTCAGTACTAAATCAGGCATGCGCTCTCAAAAACCGTTTTTTTTTTTTAAATTGTAGAATAGGCTTGCGCTTGGCCGCCAACTCGCCTGATGTTAAGCGATGATGCGGCCTACGGTGGATCACGCTTGCCTAGAAGAATAATAGCGATAATACCGATAGTGCCTAATAAATCCACGCGCTATGGGATAGAGGGCCTTTCCGCTTTACTGTAGTTCAAAATCGGTGATGCTTTGCAGTGTGCGTAAGGAATGTCTTTTTTCACATCTAAATTAAAAATAATTTCAGTTTTCACATTTATTTGTATTGCTTTAGAAAATGGTCTGAATCGACACTAGTAAGGTTGACTTTGAAGCTTTTAGTTCATGCCTATGAACGAAACTGACAGTTCTAAATATAACATTTGTGATAAATGACTGGAATACTGTGGTGTGCGTGTACCTGTATAATTATCGATTTAAAATTTCGGCGATAAAGATGGCTGTCAAGAGATGTCCGAATAATTTTCTCTCGCCCATCCAACCTCAAAGATAGCTGCAAAAATAATCGGCACCATTGACAGCTGTGAAATACAAACTCAATGTCAACAGCTGCTCCATAGCCTTCCTTCTACCATGGTTTTTTTCACCTCACTGCCTTGCCTTTCAGAAGAGGGATTTTTTTTAATTGTCAGTTTAGTTTTGTTAACTAAATGCTTCACAATTGACAAGAGTATAGAAGGTGCATGAATCTTAGTGAAACTAGCAACTTTTCATATTTTTATACTTAAACCGTGTACAGACCTAGTGTGCGTTTGCGTTCGCTATTTTTGTACACGGCTTAAGGCGGATTTTACGATTTCTGCTAGGAAACAATTGTTAAGAGTTTATATGTAGTCAACTCGGGTTGCGTTGCATCAATCTACGCGGTTATGGAAAACAGTAACAAATTCATATTTTGGTTATAAATGTTTGAGTACTTATATAAATAAGATTAATGTTATTTTGGTAACATGATTGGGCTATGCTCGGAGTTTCTCTACGAGATCAAATCAGAAATGAGGAGATCCGTAGACGAACTAAAATCACCGGATTAGCATGTTGAAGTGGCAGTGGGCAGGGCACATAGCACGCAGAACAGATGGCCGATGGGGCCGAAAGGTTCTCGAGTGGAGACCACGGACCGGTAAGCGCAGCGTAGGACGTCCACCCACAAGATGGACAGACAACCTAAAAGAGACCGCAGGAAAACGCTGGATGCAGGCCGCTTCCAACCGGTCCTTTTGTAAACCGATGGGGGAGGCCTATGTCCAGCAGTGGACGTCCTATGGCTGAAATGATGATGACGATTGGTGAAACTTTTCCGAAATGGCGAAAATAGGCCTACTAAAACACGTTTTTAGTTTTTTCTCCGAGTCTAGAAGTTCTTCACAATATATTTTTTTATATTCTAATGGTCATTGGTATAATATAATTTAATGTAAATTCGTTTTAGTTAAAATTGGAGTAGTTCTTGAGTTATTTGGAGTTTTAAGCATTTTTCGCTTACGTCATTTAGTAGAGGCGGGCGACGACTCGTGCGTATCTCCCTGCAGGCGTAGATCTCATAATTTTGTCACTGTTTCGCGCAAAGCATAAATTGAACTGACGACATATAGACTCTTAATTTGAACTTGCCATCCAACAAATAGATAAAAGATATTGACCAATAGAAATGCACGACGTTGACGACTAAGTGACGTCATGTCAAAAATTCTAAAATTTATTCACTCTGTAGACATATTTTAAAGCCGTCAGCTTTTACAATACTTAGTTGTTAAATTTCTAGGCAAATGTCAACATCACAAGCTTTCATAATATAATAACATCAAATAGTTTCTTTGGTAACCTACCCTCATTAATATAATAAAACGTGTATGATGTCCGATGTCATTCAATTCTATTGGTTAAAATCACTCCGTTCAATTCAGCTTTCGTAGACTCCATACCTGTTAAAGCCGTAACAGACGTGCGTACTACGGACCACCGTTTGACCAACAGGAGAGAAAGAGAAATTTTTCTCTTTCCATCCTGTTGGTCAGACGGCGCGGTCCGTGGTCCGTTTTCTCTTTCCCTCCAGTTGATCAGACGGCGGTCCGTGGTATGCACGTATGTTACGGCTTTTAGACATGACCGAGGCTTACTGGTGGTCTAAATACTCAGATAGATTGCTATTCAGGCCATATAAAGAGATATATATACCAAATCTCATCGAAATTGCATGCGTCGTTTACAGAAACCCAACCAAAGATTAGATCTAGAAATGGTATAATAAACTTCTATAAAGGTTCAGTTTCTATTCACCCCGTTTTACAGTACAGGGTCGCCTTAGTAAAGTTGCTGTATTCTTAGGCTTTGTTTCAGAATGTCCAGTTAAAGTTCCGGTTAAGCTAATAACAACTTATCTATTAAATAAACACTGTGCTTGTGTTTCACAATCATTAAAATCAATAACGATATAACCATTTGACAGCTCACCCTTTACGTGATGAAAAGGTACTGAATTTTGAGCAGGATCTTTTTGGAGCGGACCAATCATAGGTACGAATTGGATGAATGACTTTTGTTTTCTCTAATCACAAGCGCATACGATACGCCCCACGACCGACGTGGCTCACATCGTGCACAAGAAAATTATACTCATGCGGTTATATTATCTTTGATTAATAAAGACTGACCATCATCAGTTTAGATCAATTAACATTTCAGATAAAGTTGAAAATAAAAATGTATTAGTTGTTTAGGGAATTTGACAGTAAATGAAAAATGACGTTAAAATGCGGCGTTGCCATTTCTCCGCCCGAGTAATATAGAACTAAGTATCAGGATGATAAAAAAAATAGCGCGAGGTGAGATAACCGAAAGTTATATCTTCCACATAATTTATGTGATGGTTAGCAACTAGGTCCATTTTGAAACAAACCCTTAGTAGTTAGATACATGTTTATTTTTAAAATATCTCTTACCATTACCAAATACTTTATAATATCGTATTTAGAATGTTATGTCCAGTATTTAGATTTGTTTTTTGTCCGCATCCGCCTATAGCTGTAAGAGTTGGATTGTGCGAGTTGGTAGCGAGCTGTCAAAATAAATGCCATTTTAATTAGGATAATCGATTGAGTTAACATGCTGAAACAAACGATATTTGACTTCACTTAGGCTTTTTACAATGAAAATAAATGACAGAAGGAAATCACTCTCGTAATTTATTTCTGTCTCTGTTTCCTTACCTTTCTTTCTGTCACTTTCGCCATTCGTTTTCTGCCTGTTTTCTCATTTTCTTTCTTACCTTTCTTTTTAATGGCTGTCGAGGTGGTCTCATTCTCGAGTTATTATCTTCTGTTCAGTAGTTTTTTAACCACCTCCAATAGTAAGAATAATTTTGCTCGAGCGCCTACTGATTGGGCAATATTAATTATTCTGTTCAAGCGCCTGTTTATTTGATAATATCAATAATTTTGTTCAAGCGCCTGTTGATTTGGCAATATCAATAATTTTGTTCAAGCGCCTGTTGATTAGACAATATCAATAATTTTGTTCAAGCGCCTGTTGATTTGACAATATCAATAATTTTGTTCAAGCGCCTGTTGATTTGACAATATCAATAATTTTGTTCAAGCGCCTGTTGATTTGACAATATCAATAATTTTGTTCAAGCGCCTGTTGATTTGACAATATCAATAATTTTGTTCAAGCGCCTGTTGATTTGGCAATATCAATAAATTGTTCAAGCGCCTGTTGATTTGGCAATATCAATAATTTTGTTCAAGACCCTGTTGATTTGGCAATATCAGTAATTTTCTTCAAGCGCCTGTTAATTTGGCAATATCAATATTTTTGCCCTAGCGCCTGTTGATTTGGCAATATCAATAATTTTGTTCAAGCCCCTGTTTGTTGATTTGGCAATATCAATAATTTTGATCGAGCGCCTGTTGCTTTACTAATATTAATAATCTTCAAAAGTCTATAAATTTTAAAGTCCGTTTTTTTATGACATTTATTTTCCTCTTCTTTATATCTATCCCTTCTCTCCTTCCCCCTTTCATATCTCCCATCACAGTCTTCGTATAGTCTGGTTAGATACCACCGAAAATTGCTCTCGCTACCAACTCGCACGGTCGCTCACGCATGTGTATGTATCAGCTGCGATGGCGCGCCGCGGGGCGGGGGATGGTGGGGGAGGGGGCGAGCCAGGGACGAAGCGCAAGCGCGGTCGGCCGCGCCTCGACAAAACCTCGCCAGAGTACCTCGCGAGGAAACGCGCTAGAGAGCTTGGTACGTATTACTGTCGTCAACACACAGACGATAGACTAGAACTATTTTATGCTTTTGTTCGACCGCCTGTTGAATTGGATGTCAATAATTTTGTTCGAGCGCCTGTTATATTTGATGTCAGTAATTTTGTTCGTGCGCCTGTTAATTTGGATTTCAGTAATTTTATCGAGCGCTTCGAGAGCAGAAAAAAAAACACAATACAAAATTAAACTAAAACCAAAAAGGAAATTATAGCTTTGTTTATTATGATTTTTTACCTCGATTCCCGCCGTCTTCTGGTCATAAAATAAGCTGGTTTGATTGTAATGAGCGATTTTCTGACAGCTCAAAAAAAAAGAAATAAAAACATCACCAAAAGTCACTGTGACTCTAGTGACAATGACAGACTTAACGTGATGACAGTTGGCTACTAGATTTTTGTCACTTTTGTTTGCTAACGCCATCTATTGGGTCATTTTGTAACTAATTTTAACCGATTTCCAAAAAGAAGGAGATTCTCAATTCGTTTTTTTTTATGTTTGTTACCTCAGAACTTTCTACTGGGTGAACCGATTTTGATGATTCTTTTTTTATTTGAAAGCTGGTGCTTCCCGTGTGGTCCCATTTGGTCCAGTTCTGACATTATTATGAAGTCGGTTTTTTACATTGATAATTATTTAAATGAGCTGACAGAAAATCTATTATTGGAAAGAAAACTCTATGGCGGGTAATTACTGTCAAAATTAAAAATGACGTGCGGAATTCATAACATAATGTGGCAGATTGATGGAACCCACTTGATTCTTGCGACAGAACAAAAAAAAACACATCAGTCATAGGACTGCACGTCAGAAGTGAATAGTAATTCACCTATTCTACAAGAGATGGCGCTGTTGTAAAATACACGGTACAGCGTGACGATGACGTGAGTTCCATGATTTTTGTTCATCCAAAAAGTGCTGTGCTCAACGAAGAGAAGTTTTTACTTCAATAACTAAATCATCAGGCGTTTGGGAGCTACGATTCTACAGATAACACCCCTCTTATTGCGTTGTGGGTCAAAAATCTAGCGCAAGATCAGCATTATTGTTGTCATTCGGCTTTTTAACAGGTTTCCAAAAAGGAGGAGGTTATCAATTCGCCAGTTTTTCAATAAACATATAGGGCCTTACTTAAAAACGTTACTCAAGTTGATCTATGTTTTAAAATGCTCTGCCAACTTCTCGCTGACGGCAATCGTCACACGCGAAAAGAAGGAGCATATTTAAGCGTATGTCAACTTGACTAACGTTTTTAAGTAAGGCCCATTATATTTACTTAAATTCTTCATCAAAGCTACAACGATATAAATATCAGCCATCTACCCTATTGACTGTCCGAAAAATGAAAACCATGGCCTTTATTCTGCACGGGCCAAACGCGCTCTATCGTGGCGCGTTAACCTTCAAAAGTTGAACTGTATAGCAATAGAAGCCAACTTTTTGAGGTAAACTTAATGTGGCCACGTCAGCGCGCGTTTGCCCGTGCGAAATAAGGGCCCATGTCTAGTCAGCGCCATCTACCGATACTTGCAGAACTACGTACCTCCAGCTGTCAGAAAACTTCCCATTGTCCAAGAGCCAATATTTTATGATTACTGTAACGAGGTTTTAATGTCTTGCATCTTGTTTTTTCAGAGGCTTTAGAGCGCAAAGCGAAAAGGGAATACAAACGCAGATCCGCCGTCGGTGAGTCCAATGACCCTTATGTACATCGTAACACATTTGTAAATAACACATTTCATGGAGTGGAATTTCACTTCGCGCGCCGTGACAAAATTACAGCCTACCCTCATTATCTGACAACATTTTTTTCTCAGACTGTATTTATTTGTGTGTATATATCTTCCCTGATTGCGAACCCACTTCCAAAAAGGAGGAGGTAATCAACTCGACTGTTTTTTTTTTATGTTTGTTACCTCAGAACTTTCGCCTGGGTGAAATGAAAGGTGAAATTTTGATGATTCTTTTTTTATTTGAAAGCTGGTGCTTCCCGCGTTCCCATTTCAATTTGGTCCAGTTCTGACATTTTTATGAAGTCGGTTTTTCATATCGCTTTTCCACTAGAAATGAGCAAGGTAGCAAAAAAGTGTGAGAAGTAAATATCAACCAATAGGAGGCGAGGCGAGACTGAACGTAGCGATCCTATTGGTCAATATTTTCCTCGCACATCTCTGGTGGATACGCAGTGGGTGAATTGCCCCATGAAAACTATTATTGTTATTAATTAAATATTAATTCAACTTGCTTGATCGCTGGACAGGAAGGAAGATAAAGTGCACAGAGTATATAGACAATATTTTATTTATAGAAAAAATCAGACGGTGTTATATCTACATATAGCACCGAATACATATAGTACAAGTCCAGAAGATTTTCTCCGCAAAATCAATTAAATAAGTAGCGACTCTTGCTACTACACAATAAAGTCCAATTCAGGACGTGCGAGCGCTAACTACTTACAGCTATATTAATCTAGAAGTTGCCTCTCTGTCTATCGCGTAACTCTTGTCACGTTATCTCTGTCTATCGTGAGGCAGCGGGCACGGCAAGTCCGACAAGACGACTACTTGTAGCTTCATACCTAAAGTGCGGAGTGCGCCAGGCCTGCTTATGGTCTACTATTTGACACTGACATTTCTTATGTTTTGACACACAGCCTGATACATATATGCCGAACTATAATACCTTTTCGTTTTACGTTGACGGCGAAAAAGAGAAAGTAAAGAATTTTGTCGCGGCGTGCGTGCTGTGTGCTGAGTGAGTGAGTTCCGAAATTGTCCATCTCTTTCTAACATTATAAACATGCAAAATCACATGTATGGTGTTCATTGGCACGGAATATCAAAAGTAACCAGAATGGTCACGTAATAATCTGATACGTTGCAAGTGTGACCTATTGCTCTTATTTGATCCGAAACAAGCGCTAGAGCAAGGGTCTTTGACCAGTGTATGTTGCCAGTGATGACATGGACGTGGTCCTTGTCTGTTGGCCTTTTGGAAAAACTCAGAGTCACAAGCAATGGAGAGACCTATGCTCGGAGTTTCTTTGCGCAATAAAATCTGAAACGTGGATATTCGCCAAAGAACCAGAGTCATCGACAGCTATAAAAATTTGCAAGTTAAAGTGGCAATGGGCAGGGATGCAGTTAAGGACCACGTCTCAATACCATATGTCATCACTGGCAACACAATGATAAAAGACCGTTGTCTACAGGCACTGTGGTATCTTGGACGAGAAGTAAGTTGGATGTTGGCAAGTAATATAATGAGGTGAAAAGGATATTTTCGTGTATCCAAAGCTTCAAAGAAACTCCTAGTAAAGTCTCCATCACTTTACTGTGGCAGGACTCTGACTTGACTTACTTTGCTTGACTTTGACTATGACTTGTTTAGCAAAGTTATAAAACACACATCAGTCATAGGAATGCACGTCAGAAGTGAAAACTTAAGTAGTAATTCACCAATTCTACAAGAGATGGCGCTGTTTTAAAATACACGGTACAACGTGACGATTACGTGAGTTCCATGATTTTTGTTCACTCAAAAAGTGCTTAACGCGCCAAGAGGTTTTCACTTTAAAAATCTTGAAAGTATTTCAATTCTTGACACTGACAAATGCATAAAACGTGTGACGCCGAAATTCACTAACGAGGAAAAAACAAGACAAAAACAGTTAGGAATGGCTATTCCAGCTACTTTTGATATTTCTGAGTTCACACCTGCAAAATAGTGTACAATTTTGAGTGATTAACAGCACTCACACTAACACTCATTTTCGGTTCATATTATGGCAAATTTATATTATGGAAATTAACTACAATGTTCTAAATATGACGTGAAGGATGTTCTAAATATGACGTGAAGGATCTTCTAAATATGACGTGAAGGATGTTCTAAATATGACGTGAAGGATGTTCTAAATATGACGTGAAGGATGTTCTAAATATGACGTGAACGTGGAACGTTTCATGTTTGGCGGGAAATTCAAATTTCAAACAGTTTTTTGTCCTTGTTAGTTAGGCGGGGTAATTATTGTGAAATGACACAAGTGTTTGCGAAAATCGTTGGTTGTTTTTTACATTATCATGTACAGCTATTAATCAGCATCTCACCATATTACTTACATTTGGAAATAAACCGTTTGAAACAGCAAAAATTTGTTTATTGACAAATGTATTTAATAATGTGCATTAGAGATAAATAACTTTACGTGAGTTTGTAAAGAATAATAATCAATTTTCGCCACCATCATGATCGTTTCGTCATCGATCGATGTCCAAGGAGAAATAACTAGGAATAAGGATACCTTGATTATGCCCATACAAAGGCTAACCAAATCTCACAAATGTACCCAAATATTTGGCATAAAATTATTTAACGCCTTGCCGAAACCCATAAGGGATGCCAAGTCGCTTTATTTATTTAAAAATAACCTTAAATTATTTCTGACCGATATGGCACCGTATAGCGTAGAGGAATTCATTCCAAAACTGGAGTAAATAACTAATGCCTATTACGATTATTAGAATGACATTTTTATATTATTGATTTTGAATATATTTTTTTTTAATATTAATATTTCTTATGATTTTTTTTTTTACTGTTGACATGTAATTATTATTATGAATAAAGTTATCATTATCATGATCGTTTACAATGATTACCCGGCCTAGCTACAAGAACATAAAACTGTTATGAAATATGAATTTCCTGCCATACATGAAACGTATCACCTGAGGACGTGCGCGCGACATACAAATGCTGTACACACGCTATGCGGAAGAGGGATAGAGCATCTGCTCTTTATTCCCTCCAAAAAATTAAACGCTCATATCTCAGTTTATTAGCCAATTTAAATTTTTTTTTCAATATGTGTAATGTATTTAATTATATCCTTCGCTAAGCCTGTTATATGTAACATATCAAACATTACGACATAGGCGTATTTTAAAATGAGCATTGCCATAATCAAAATTAAATTTGCCAGAATAAGAACACAATACCGCTTTGTCCTAACCACACACATTTGTAACATGGTATTTTCACCGCTTTAGCGAGACCCATCATGAAAACTAAACCGCCGCCGAACAAACAGCAAAACACGGCAAACAACAAAAGCTTGCCTAATAGCAAACCACAATTAGCAAACAACAGAAACTTGGCCAACAAAACGGCTGTCAACAAAACGGCTAGCAACAAAACGGCTGGCAACAAGCGGCCGCCGCGCGTGACGAAAAGGTTGCCACCCGTCAAAAATAAAATCGCCGCACGGAAATTACCCCAAAAGTCGGGTAAAGTTGCACCCGTGAGAAAGATGGCCGCGAAAAACGTTGTAGTGAGGAGAAATTCGAAGTTTTCGAAAGTTAAAAGAAAAGGTAAAATAAATTCGTGGTGTTTGGATGTCAAGTAGACTTGATGCATGGCCGTAGAGCATTAAAATTTAATCAAATACCAATTTTTTTTTTATCAGAAGGGGTTGCCAGATTAAATGAATTGCATTATTATAGGTAGCATTTTTAAATATAAAAAAAATATCCAAAAACGTTATCCGCTAGTAATTTATTTGGCATGCATTATTTTTGTATTTTTTCGAAATTTATTATTATTGTGTCGTAAGGTGACAGGAGTAAATGTATTCAATTTATCAATGAATGGTAACACTGCATGACTGCTTTTATTGAAGTAGTTAGAAATGTAGATAGTTTTTTTTCTCATGAATGCTAACAATATTTTTATTGTGTTTGAAATTGTGAATGCATAAGTTGACAACACTTGTGTCAGAATTGTAAATCTGTCCTGAACTGACTGGACAAACTTATAATTAGACAGCAGAAAATAATTAAAATAAATATCTGGGACATTTTTGCACACACGGTCATCTGACCCCAAACTAAGCAAAGCTTGTAATATGGCTGCCAGAGACTGATATATCTATACAGATATATTTAAATACAATAGATATTAACACCCAGACATAGAACAAACACAAATATTCATCACATGAATGTTTGTCCTGGGTGGGAATCGAACCCACTATCCTAAGCACAGAAGGTCAGTTCACTACCAACTGAGCCACCCGGGTAGTCATGAAGGTCAATAATGAGTCCTACAAGCTATTGTTTTTGTTAACCGACTTCCAAAAAGGAGGATGTTATTTTTTTATATTTGTTACCTCAGAACTTTCGACTGGGTGAACTGATTTTAATTATTATTTTTTTATGCGAAAGCTGGTGCTTCCCGTGTGGTCCCATTTCAATTTGGTCCAGTTCTGACATTTTTATGAAGTCGAAAAAATATTTTAGAACATACCTCCCAACAAAACCAACCATCCAAACTCCCTTCCTATAATTCTGACACGACAACAGCCTAACTAAAAAATGTTTAAAAACCAACCGGTTCCATGTACTGTGCCGTCCTAAGCCTGGCAGCGCTCAGTTTGTATTATGTTACAGATTCTGGTGCGTCATCGTCGACCGGTGACACGACGCCGCGCGTGAAACGGAAGTACACAAAACGCACGCCCAGCCAGAAGAAAAACGAAGGCGTAAGTAATGATACGATTCGCTCTGTGTATATCACAGTAGAACGGAAATGAGAAGGAAACTCTGTCGCCAGGCATTGTGACAGATATGTGATTGAACATTCTTATTTATGTCGTACTCCGCGTCACAGTTGCTATGGGTTTATATGGGTATAACAAATTTCTTACAAAAATGCCTTGACAGCCGTTCTGTTTATATCTTAGTGGCAAACCCAAACGTCAGTATTTTTACTGGAAATATTACACTTTTATGTAGTGGTCTCTTTTGCATAGTCCGCCTGGGGAAGTACCACACCTTTGCTAGTTATCCAACCGCCAAGCAGTAGTGTGAAAACACTGCCGTGTTCCGGATTGAAGGGCAATGTTTCCGGCGAAATTACAGGGCACACAGAGATTTGACATCTTATATCTCGGGGTGACGAGCGCAGTGCATTGCCATCCAGGGTTTTGAACTGTTGAAGTTCAAAATTCTGAGTGGTGTTCAGCTGTTATGGGCAAGCGTGAAGAGCCATGAGGCGAGCGACTTCGCGTATCGTCACAAAAAAAAACTTTCCTCTTTATAATATTAGTGTAGATTATGCAATCTGTTTGTTTGGAACAGGCCCCCGGGTCGGAGCGAGTGAAGGGCAAGCGTGGCCGGCCGCGGAAGACCGACCAGATGAACGCAGCTCGGCACCAGCAGCCCAGTGAGTACACACTATAGTTTGGATCTGCCTTTAAACTCGAGCTAGTACCGAAAAAAGTCTGCCAAAAACTGAAGGGGGCGAGGTAACTCGTATTGCACACACTGACATATTCTTACTAGTTCTACAAACGCACACTTCAATATTGAGCGCATACAACTGCAGATGATGTGATCAAAATGTATACGAATGGATGACCGAGGGGGGGGGGGGTGTAAATGACAAAGGGGAAACAGTAGGTTCCATCCCCATTTCACATGTACCAGAGCCACCCCTAAAATACAATATTATATATTTTTTATACTCTTAAAATTGAGATCTATATTACAACTGTTATTATGCAAAGTTTCATTCGCTTATCTAAATATTTATAGAAGTTAGAAGGTTTTAAAAAATTCGGACAGACAGACGGACGGACAGAACGAATTTATAATGGTTCCTTGTCGGGCTACGGAACCCTAAAAAGTGATGTATCAAACCTTACCTTCATTTCAAAAGACCTTTTCAACGATACTCCACACGAGCAGGTGGAGTAATAAATAAAAAATAATAATAAATATCTGGGACATTATTGCACACATGGTCATCTGACCCCAAACTGAGCAAAGCTTGTAATATGGCTGCCAGAGACTAATATACATACATATATATTTTTAACCACATGCTTAAATAGATATTAACACCCAGACATAGAACAAACACAAATGTTCATCACACAAATGTTTGTCCTAGATGGGAATCGAACCCAAACCCAACCAACCCACGAACCCCAACCCAAAGTAAAAAAATATATTTATATATTATACTCTTGAATTTGAGATCTATACAAACTGTACTTGAACCGTCATTATGCAAAGTTTCATGCACTTATAAATACCCCACCCTAAATACTACTATGAAAATTGTTTGTATTGCAGAAATCCGTGTGAGGAATAACCTAATGCCCGCCAACAATGAGCCAATATCGCTGGACAGCGACGACGAGCCAGACCTAGGTGCGTACCGTTTACATCACCATCATCAGCCAGAAGACGTCCACTGCTGAACATTTTTTTTTTATGATACTGGTTGCGAGACGAGCGAAGTCGCTCGCCTGATGGCTCTTCACGCTTGTCCATAACAGCTCCACGCCACTCGGAATTTTGAACTTCAACAGTTCAAAACCCTGGATGGCAATGCACTGCGCTCGTCACCCCGAGATATAAGATGTCAAATCTCTGTGTGCCCTGTAATTTCGCCGGAAACATTGCCCTTCAATCCGGAACACAGTAGTGTTTGCACACTACTGCTTGGCGGTTGAATAACTGGCAAAGGTGTGGTACTTCCCCAGGCGGACCCCTGCAAAAGAGTCCTACCACTACAATTACATAATTATGTTATATGCCTCCCCCTTTAACCTCCACACTGAACGACAGCCTGCTATCTGCATCCACTGGATGCCCGCGACTCTCACCGTGTCGTCGCTCCATCTAGTGGGAAAACCTACCTACGCTGCGTCTATATTATAAATGTGTATTATTAATTAGTAATTTAACGAAATCCACTCTTCTTTCCCTTCGAAAGTTTTCGGAAAAACTACTTTATATTAATAAAAATATATTAATACCTCGGACCTAATTAATGCACGCGCTATGAGATAGAGGGCGCATATTTGGTCCAGTTCTGACATTTTTATGAAGTCGGTTTTTTATATTGAAAACTGTTTGTTCCAGGTTCACCAGGCGCCGCGTCAGATTCACTCAGTTTGGACGAAAATCTACGCGCATTGAGACACATACACGAGAAATATGCCAACATAGACAAGGTAACTATAAATTGGAGTTTGGAACCCTTAGTTTTAGGGTCCCTATTACTATGGCTTCGCTGTCCGCCCGTCTGTCTGTCTGTCCGTCTGTCACTAGGCTGTATGTCATGAACCGTGATAGACAGTTGAAATTTTCACAGATGATGTATTTCTGTTGCCGCTATAACAACAAATACTAAAAAACAGAATAAAATAAATATTTAAGGGGGCTCCCATACAACAAACGTGATTTTTATGTTCGATATTGATAAAGGCAAACACGATTGAAATATTCACAGAATATTTAGTTATGTATTCACTTTAAAAACCTCACGATTTTAGGGTCGAAGTGTCTTCACGTCCAGAGCGTAATTGAATTTTTGGAGTCAGTTTTTTCCCCCCATTAAAGTTTTATGTGCTTTCGCAGGACGAGTTATTCGAGGCGCACCTTCTAGCGGCCAATTTCAAGAAACCTCCGAACGACGCGTCCCGACCTCACGACGACGACGTGCTGTCTATCAGGAGCTCGGAGGGTGAGTGATTTTTTTAGGTTTCAGAATTTCTATTAATCTCATAAGAACAAATTACATATTCACTTACTGAGATTACACGTTAAACTTATAATAGTTGTTATTTGTGCCGCTTAGCGCAGCGTGCAGACTTAAATAGAATAGTTATATTTACAATAATAATATCAAAAACGAATATAAACTTAAATATGTGTAACAAAAATAAAAAAAAATACAATAAAAAGAAAAGAAAATTGAATAGCAAAAAACTTTTTTTTTTTTTTTATATATAAAAATGTGAGGTAGTTAGTTACTTACTTTGTGATTTACTCGTAAGAAATCGGATAATTTGAATTTTTTTATGCAAACAAAATTAAACTTAAATATGCGTAACAATCGAAAATACAAAGAAAACACAGTAAAAATGAAAGAAAACAACATAAAGCATTTTTTTTTTTTAAATAAATTGTTAGGTACTTTGCGAATTACTAATCATAAAGCCGTTCTCTTTTTTTTTCTTTTTTAAACGAAACAAACTAATGAACTTAAATATATCATAACAATTTAGAATATAAAAAAAAGAAAAGAAAAAAGCAAACAACAAAAACAATTTTTAAAATAAAATCTGAGGTACTTTGCGATTACTCATTATGTTAAAACCGGTTTCCATGCGCTTCGCGCGGACGGAACCGACAGCTGTTATGGACTGTCAACTAAAGCCTCTATCACACTGTTAGTTGGTCATAATTTAAATGTTTATAAAATTTGTTTTGATAACACTAATCACTATCACTGTTGACAGTGATCTTCATTAACAATTTCATGTAGCCGCCGCATAACGGAGAACCGCGAGGATGGAAACCGCGAACCGGGAAGACGCAGCGTACGTAGGCCTCCCACTAGATGGACCGACGACATTGTGAGAGTCACGGGCATCCAGTGGATGCAGATGGCAGGATGTCGTTCAGTGTGGGGGTTGAAGGGGGAGGCCTATGTTCAGCAGTGGACGTCTTCTGGCTGATGATGAAGATGCCGCATAACCCAATGGCCTCACGATGAGGACATATTGTCTATCAGGAGCTCGGAAGCTGAGTTATAACAAAAGCCACAATAAATAATCAACTGTCGTTATCTTTAACTGACTTCCAAAAAGGAGGAGGTTTTCAATTTGAATGGTTTTTTTTTAATGTTTGTTATCTCAGAACTTATTTGACTTCTCATATCTCGGAGTGACGAGCGCAGTGCATTGCCATCCAGGGTTTGAAGTTCAAAATTCTGAGTGGTGTTGAGCTGTTATGGACAAGCGTGAAGAGTCATCAGGCGAGCGACTTCGCTCGTCTCGTCACTAATAAATAAATATCTGGGACATTATTGCACACACGGTCATCTGACCCCAAACTAAGCAAAGCTTGTATTATGGCTGCCAGAGACTGATATACGTACACATATATTTTTAAATACATACTTAAATAGATATTAACACCCAGACATAGAACAAACACAAATGTTCATCACACAAATGTATGTCCTAGGTGGGAATCGAACCCACGACCCCAAGCACAGAAGGCAGGATCACTACCAACTAAGCTAACGGGGCTGGAAGTATAAAAAAAAACGATTGGGTGAACCGATTTTGATGCGCACATGCCACCGCTCGGTTACATCTCTCATCAATAAACAAGCGCACTGTTGTATTTCCAGGGGGTGCATCCGTAAAGGAACTGGACACCCGAGTCGAGAAACTAGAAGACAGCTCCAATTCAGACTCGGACAGTAGCAGCTCAGGATCTGGTAAGTAGAAGCTGCCGACCGGAATGGCCACAGATGTTTAAGACAAGTATAGATTGAATTGAAATCGAATCAGAAATGAGGAGATCCGTACATGACGTAGATCCTTACCACGGTAAATATCACGTAAATATTCATATAACTAAAGTTATATGATTATTTTTGGGATATTTACCGTGGCAAGGTTGTGGAAGGAGCTCCCGATATTTCGGCGCAGTTACATGCATCATGTTCACGGGAAGACTGAAGAATGCGGGTGGTTGGTGAAAAAGAAGAGAAGAACGAGAGAGAATTTCGAGTTCCAGTGATAACCGTAGCAAAAGACTAAGAAAGAGGGTAGATCGTTTTGTCTGTACCTAACTTTGAACTTTCACCAACCACCCGCATTCTTCAGTCTTCCCGTGAACATGGTGCATGTAACTGCGCCGAAATATCGGGAGCTCCTTTCACAACCTTACCACGGTAAATATCCCGTAAATAATCATATAACTTTAGTGAACAACCGTGATAGTTTAAAACAGTATTCATATAACTGTAGTGAACAACCGTGATAGTTTAAAACAGTATTCATATAACTGTAGTGAACAACCGTGATAGTTTAAAACAGTATTCATATAACTGTAGTGAACAACCGTGATAGTTTAAAACAGTATTCATATAACTGTAGTGAACAACCGTGATAGTTTAAAACAGTATTCATATAACTGTAGTGAACAACCGTGATAGTTTAAAACAGTATTCATATAACTGTAGTGAACAACCGTGATAGTTTAAAACAGTATTCATATAACTGTAGTGAACAACCGTGATAGTTTAAAACAGTATTCATATAACTGTAGTGAACAACCGTGATAGTTTTAAAACAGTATTCATATAACTGTAGTGAACAACCGTGATAGTTTTAAAACAGTATTCATATAACTGTAGTGAACAACCGTGATAGTTTTAAAACAGTATTCATATAACTGTAGTGAACAACCGTGATAGTTTAAAACAGTATTCATATAACTGTAGTGAACAACCGTGATAGTTTAAAACAGTATTCATATAACTGTAGTGAACAACCGTGATAGTTTAAAACAGTATTCATATAACTGTAGTGAACAACCGTGATAGTTTAAAACAGTATTCATATAACTGTAGTGAACAACCGTGATAGTTTAAAACAGTATTCATATAACTGTAGTGAACAACCGTGATAGTTTAAAACAGTATTCATATAACTGTAGTGAACAACCGTGATAGTTTAAAACAGTATTCATATAACTGTAGTGAACAACCGTGATAGTTTAAAACAGTATTCATATAACTGTAGTGAACAACCGTGATAGTTTAAAACAGTATTCATATAACTGTAGTGAACAACCGTGATAGTTTAAAACAGTATTCATATAACTGTAGTGAACAACCGTGATAGTTTAAAACAGTATTCATATAACTGTAGTGAACAACCGTGATAGTTTAAAACAGTATTCATATAACTGTAGTGAACAACCGTGATAGTTTAAAACAGTATTCATATAACTGTAGTGAACAACCGTGATAGTTTAAAACAGTATTCATATAACTGTAGTGAACAACCGTGATAGTTTAAAACAGTATTCATATAACTGTAGTGAACAACCGTGATAGTTTTAAAACAGTATTCATATAACTGTAGTGAACAACCGTGATAGTTTTAAAACAGTATTCATATAACTGTAGTGAACAACCGTGATAGTTTTAAAACAGTATTCATATAACTGTAGTGAACAACCGTGATAGTTTAAAACAGTATTCATATAACTGTAGTGAACAACCGTGATAGTTTAAAACAGTATTCATATAACTGTAGTGAACAACCGTGATAGTTTAAAACAGTATTCATATAACTGTAGTGAACAACCGTGATAGTTTAAAACAGTATTCATATAACTGTAGTGAACAACCGTGATAGTTTAAAACAGTATTCATATAACTGTAGTGAACAACCGTGATAGTTTAAAACAGTATTCATATAACTGTAGTGAACAACCGTGATAGTTTAAAACAGTATTCATATAACTGTAGTGAACAACCGTGATAGTTTAAAACAGTATTCATATAACTGTAGTGAACAACCGTGATAGTTTAAAACAGTATTCATATAACTGTAGTGAACAACCGTGATAGTTTAAAACAGTATTCATATAACTGTAGTGAACAACCGTGATAGTTTAAAACAGTATTCATATAACTGTAGTGAACAACCGTGATAGTTTAAAACAGTATTCATATAACTGTAGTGAACAACCGTGATAGTTTAAAACAGTATTCATATAACTGTAGTGAACAACCGTGATAGTTTAAAACAGTATTCATATAACTGTAGTGAACAACCGTGATAGTTTAAAACAGTATTCATATAACTGTAGTGAACAACCGTGATAGTTTAAAACAGTATTCATATAACTGTAGTGAACAACCGTGATAGTTTAAAACAGTATTCATATAACTGTAGTGAACAACCGTGATAGTTTTAAAACAGTATTCATATAACTGTAGTGAACAACCGTGATAGTTTTAAAACAGTATTCATATAACTGTAGTGAACAACCGTGATAGTTTTAAAACAGTATTCATATAACTGTAGTGAACAACCGTGATAGTTTAAAACAGTATTCATATAACTGTAGTGAACAACCGTGATAGTTTAAAACAGTATTCATATAACTGTAGTGAACAACCGTGATAGTTTAAAACAGTGCTTCTTAGCCAAGTCTAGTCAATGCTAGCTATCGCATTTTTATAAACAATTTTTTTTATTTTATTTTGGTAACTTCCCATTATTTCAAAACCTTTCGTTAAAAGAGCTGTTAATCTTCAATCAGCTGAACGAATTGTCATGAATTATAGCTTAAAGAACACGATGAAGTCGTTTCGGTGGTTTTGGACCATAATTAAATAAATATCTGGGAAATATCTGGCAAATTTTTCACACACGGTCATCTGACCCCAAACTAAGCAAAGCTTGTAATATGGCTGCCAGACACTGATATACGTACATATATAATTTTAAATACATACTTAATTAGATATCAACACCCAGACATAGAACAAACACAAATGTTCATCACATAAATGTTTGCCCTAGGTGGGAATCGAACCCACACCCCCAACTGCAGCAGGTAGGTTCACTACCAACTGAGCCACCGGGGCAGTCGCAATTAAAAATTACCTCTTATAATGACCACTTCTTGCAATGACTACTTCTTGACACGACCACTTCTTAATATGACTATTGCCTGAGTGACCACTGACTGGGGACCAATTGTGAAATGTTTTGCATGTTTTAGTCAGCTTTCAAATGTCGTCTATTTTGTATGAGCTGCCAAAAAGCGATAAAAATAATAGACAGACTTATAGTACTAGCTGCGCCCCGCGGTTTCACCCGCGTGGTGATGAAAATCGGCGATGATGATGAAAAGTAGCCTATGTGTTAATCCAGGGCATAAGCAATGTATATTTCAAATATCATCCAAATCCATCCAGCCGTTTCTGCTTGATTGAGTAACAAACAAACATCCATCTAGCCGAATATTATATAGTGTGATGATAAATTTTAATGTTACTAACAGGCAGTTCCAGTTCGGGCTCGTCTTCCTCCTCCTGCAGTTCCTCATCATCAGACAGCTCCGATTCCGAGCCGGAGACGAACCACGCAGATCAGAACAGGTTCGTACATGGGGTGGATGGGAATTAAGCGGGGCTGTTGGGAACTGGATGGGGGCTGTTGGAAACGGGACGGGGGGTGTTGGGAACGGGACGGGGTCTGTTGGGAACTGGACGGGGTCCGTTGATAAAAAGTAGCCTATGTGTTAATCCAGGACATAAGCAATGTATATTCCAAATCCATCCAGCCGTTTCTGCGTGATTGAGTAACAAACATCCATCCATCCAAACTTCTACATACATGATTTTAGTGTGACAGTGTGATTTATCATCCCCCCAGTACATACTCGGCGCCTGCGTGGGCGGCCCCGGCCTTCGAGCCCGCGGCGGAGTCCGGCTCGGAGTCGGACCCGGAGCGCGCGGGCTCCGCCCCGCCCGCCGGCGCCGGCTCGCACGACGAGATCTCCGAGAGCGACAACGAGAGCCCTGACAAGAGCTTCCAGTGTCACATCTGTAGGAAGTGGTACTCCACCCGGGTCACACTCAAGTAAGATACTACACTAAACTCGGACTATACACATCATCAGCCAATTAACGTCCACTGTTGGGCAAGGCCTCCCTCATAGAGAGGGGTGTTTCCATAATCCCCACGCTTGGCAGGCGGCTTGGGGATCGCAGTACGGTCACCGTGTACTATTAGGATGCTGCTGCTCATCCTCCGGTGGTTCTGGACGCAGTTTTAGGACATACCCAGGTCCTACACTCGGACTGTACACCCGAGTTCAATTCAAGATCCAACTTCAACTCATAAAAAATGTTTGTTACCTAACTTTCGACTGGGTGAACCGATTTTGATGATTCTTTTTTTATTTGAAAGCTGGTGCTTTCCGTGTGGTCCCATTTCAATTTGGTCCAGTTCTGACATTTTTATGAAGTCTTTTTTTTTATATTGATAACTAGCGACCCGCCCCGGCTTCGCACGGGTGTAAGCTCGGCCTTCGGCCTCGCTACTATGACCCGCTCCAGGAACACAAAATTTCATCAAAATCGGTCCAGCCGTTTTTAGAGTATCCTATGTCCGTCTCCTGGTTCTAAGCTACCTCCCCACCAATTTTCAGCCAAATCGGTTCAGCCGTTCTTGAGTTATAAATAGTGTAACTAACACGACTTTCTTTTATATATATAGATTATTTCGTCAAAATATTGTGAGACGACTCATACCATATTGAGCCCCGTTAGCTCAGGTGGTAGTGAACTGATCTTCTGTGCTTGGGGGCGTGGGTTCGATTTCCACCTAGGACAAACATTCATGTGATGAACATTTGTGTTTGTTCTATGTCTAGGTGTTAATATCTATTTAAGTATGTATTTAAAAATATATATGTATGTATATCAGTCTCTGGCAGCCATATTACAAGCTCTGCTTAGTTTGGGGTCAGATGACCATGTGTGCATTAATGTCCCAGATATTTATTTATAGTTGAAAAAAATATCTTTAAACCGGATCAAATCAAATCATTTATTTCCTCAAATGGGTACACCAATGTACACTTTTGAACATCAGAGTTACAAACACATTTTTGGAAACAGTTTTATATCTGATTTTTATGATCTAATTAAATGAAATGAAATATTTATTAATAGCAAAGCTTTCAAATTTAAATTCAATATATTTATTTTGCGGAGACACGGGTAACATATTAAAAACGAAAACGAAAAAAGTTTTCGAAAACTATCAAATCTTGTACTAACGGTGCAGTGGCCCTAGTACGAGAACTTGCGAAAAAGTTATCGTTACGTAAACGATAGCAAATGTATGAAAAAAACAGTTTCCTTTCACGTCCGATAGAGGCGCAGTTCAATTTTTCATACATTTTGCTATCATTTACGTAACGATAATTTTATCACAAGTGCTCGTACTAGGGCCACAGGTCGGTTGTTTAATTATTTTAAAATTCCTTTTTAGTATATAAATGTTTTTAAATAAATTATTATGTAATTGTAATGTAATAAATTATTATGTCTATGTTTACTTGCAATCATAACCCTGAATAATTAAATATGTGTTGTTAGGATCCACCGGCGTGTGCACCAAGCGCGCGGGGGCGGCGGCTCGGCCCCGCGGGCACGGCAGCGCTCGTCCGACCGCTACGAGTGCGACATCTGCAGCGAAGCCTTCCCGCGCCGCGAGAAACTATACTCACACAAGTATGTAACCTGCAATAAAAATAATAAAATCGGCCAAGTGCGAGTCGGACTCGCGCACGAAGGATTCCGTACCATTATCTATAAAAACGGCAAAAAAATACGTTTCTTGCATGGGAGTCCTCTTAAATATTTAATTTATAATTTTTTTTAGTATTTGTTGTTATAGCGGCGACAGAAATACATCATCTGTGAAAATTTCAACTGTCTAACTATCACGGTTCATGAGATACAGCCTGCGGGGCTATTATGGATCTTTGATCGGGATCAGTCAGTGTCAGAATTGACAGAATTTTGACACTTGAAAGGGGTTATGACGCAAAAAAAAAGGGCCGTTGTCTATTTCCAATTTCATACTAGAGTCTGTGCGGAAAGAGAACCGTCGTGGCGAAAAATGGAACTACAAAACAATATGATTTTGATTATTATACTAATAGGTTGTATTATTTAGACAGAATTTTGTATCAATTTATTTGACAAAGTGTAGAAATATCAAGAATCATAGTCGCGCTATAATGACGTAACAGTGTTGTCACCATAGCAAATACGTTAAAAAACACAGTTGCGCCCTCAAATTTTATGACGGTTCTCTTTCCGCACAGACTTTACGAAATTGGAAATAGACAACGCTTTTTTTTTGACATAATTTTGACAAGTCGCTATCCCGATCAAAGATTCATAATAGCCCTGCTGGTGAGACAGACGGACATAGGAGTCTAAGTAATAAGGTCCCGTTTTACCCTTTGGGCACGGAACCCTAAAAATATCATTAAAAAAACTTGCTTATTCTCATAGACAGATAATATCTATGACTGTCATGCTTGCTTTCGTGTTATTTTATTTCATAGTAATTTATTTCACAACAAATACGCATATAATTAGAATTATGTGTTTTGTAGTGGTAGGACTCTTTTGCAGGGGTCCGCCTGGGGAAGTACCACACCTTTGCCAGTTATTCAACCACCATTCAGTGTAAACACTACTGTGTTCCGGATTGAAGGGCAATGTTTCCAGCGAAATTACTATGGGACCAACGTTTTGTAGTGGTAGGACTCTTGCAGGGGTCCGCCTGGGGAAGTACCACACCTTTATCAGTTATTCAACTGTGCAAACACTACTGTGTTTCGGATTGAAGAGCACCAGCGAAATTACAGGGCACACATATATTTGACATCTTATATCTCGGGGTGACGAGCGCAGTGCATTGCCATCCAAGGTTTTGAACTGTTGAAGTTCAAAATTCTGAGTGTCGTTGTGCTGTTTTGAGAAAGCGTGAAGAGCCATCAGGCGAGCGACTTCGCTCGTCTCGTCACCAAGTATCATAAAAAAAAAGTCAGCGCCATCTATTGATGGTAGCAGAACTATGTTCGTCCAACTGTCAAAAAACCTCCCATTCAGCCAATGCATGCGTGTTGTGTTGTTATAGGGCGGAGGCACACCGCGGCGCGATGACGTTCAGGTGCGAGGTGTGCCGCCGCTGCTTCGAGCACGATGAAGAGCTCGCCGCACACCGCGACCAGCACACCGACGACGAACGGAACGGTAACTAGTGTTGTCGAACTATCGATTAATTACATCAGATGTTTTTTATATATCTATGTATATACAGTACTAGCCGTCCGCCTCGGCTTCGCACGAGTGTAAGCTCGGCCTTCGGCCTCGCTACAAAATATAATATAGCCTATGTCACCCGGGGATAGTGTAGCTTCCCAACAGTGAAAGAATTTTTCAAATCGGTTCAGTAGTTTCGGAGCCTATTAATTACAAACATACAAAAATAGGTACAAATCTTTCCTCTTTATAATATTAGTGTAGACAATCTCACTAATCCGGCACTATTAAAAACGGGAGGGTGCCGGATTATTGAAATGTTCGGATTACTGGGTTATACTGAAAAAGTCAACGGTAATAAATAAAATAAAGCATTTCATAGACATTTATTTGACATTTTAAACTATAAACTAGTTTCACTTGAAAGAAACAATACGTTAGCACGTGCACGTGATAAGTTTTGAGGTTAGACTGCTAGTCGGATGACGCAGCGACCAAAGCGCACAGGTATAGAGGGGAAAGGGAGGCGTGGGCGGAGGGTGCCGGATTATTGGACGTGCCGATCTATCGAAGTGCCGGATTAGTGAGATTATACTGTACTAGCCGCCCGCCCCGGCTTCGCACGGGCGTAAGATCCGTAAGGCCGTCGGCCTCGCTACAAAATATAATATAGCCTATGTCACCCGGGGATAGTGTAGCTTCCCAACAGTGAAAGAATATATAAAATTGGTCCATTAGTTTTTGAGTTTTTTCGTTACAAATATTTAAAAATACAATTACCTTTTTATAATATTGGTATGATAGTTATACCCGGGATGTTCTAAAACTGCGACCAGGGGCCTTACCCCTAGCTCTATTTTTGCGAGCCAACTTTTGGTAGGTACCTGATAGGTACCTACGATTATTGCGACAACCAACTCATTTAAGCTGCACCGTTTAAAAGCGTCTAACTTGTCTCTGACTGGATGAACGGCGGTTTAAAATCTTTACTTTATCTGTGGTATCTTGGTGTGTTGTGTATATCACGCCCGGGGTACCAAGTCCTACAGATTGAATGAAAGAAAATCCGTTTTACTATGCGTGTGTGCGTGAAAATCGCAAAGCTTGGCGGCTATCTAACAACTACCGCTTATCGTAGTTGATGGTACCGTTTAGACAAATAACACCTATGCGGGTCAACTTTTTGAGCTAGGGGTAAGGCCCCAGAACCACCGGAGGATGGGCAGCAGCGTCCTAATAGTACACGGTGAACGTACTGCCATCCCCAAGCCGCCTGCCAAGCGTGGGGATTACGGCAACACCCCTCTATGAGGGAGGCCTTGACCAACAGCGGACGTTAATTGGCTGATGATGTGTGATATATTAGTATAGATATAAAACAAAGTTGGGTTTGTTCGAACACTTATAACTCGAGAACGGCTGGATCTATTTTCATGGGTTTTTAACCGACTTCCAAAAAGGAAGAGATTCTCAATTCGACTGTTTTTTTTTTTAATGTTTGTTGCCTCAGAATCTTCGACTGGGTGAACCGATTTTGACGATTCTTTTTTTATTTGATAGCTGGTGCTTCCCGTGTGGTGCCACGTGTGTGTGGTTCAATTTGGTCCAGTTCTGACATTTTTATGATGTCATTTTTTTATATTGATACTTGGCTGCTCCGTCAAATAGATGGCAGCAGCTGTTAATGATAGTGATATCGATCGGATTCAGTTGGCGGTCAAACACAAACCTATAAATACATGAAAAATAAAAAAAACTTCTATGATGTCTAATGTAAGGGCTGTCCACCTTAACTTGTTTTTTTATATATATATATAATATATATAAAAATTAAAAAAACATCTACGTTTGGCCACCACCTCGTCTGATGGTAAGCGGCGGTGTGGCCGAGGATGAAACACGTTGATCTAAGACAGGGGTCTCCAAACTACGGCCCGCGGGCCAAATCCGGCCCGCCACCACCATCAATCCGGCCCGCGACAGGAATTGAAACTCGCGGAATTGTCGGTGATTCAGCCCTGTGGATGTGATAAAATTAACAACTGATAGGACTGGTCTTAGAAATTCAGACAATTCCTAACATTTTCCGCACAAGGGCTGAAGACTGTAGCTGAAATAGATAGTACCTAGATCCGTACATAGTATCACTACTCGACACTAGATGTAGTTACGTGCCACAAAACACAATCAATAGTAATTGAAATGCAATAAAAGCCTATGTTTGCTTAGGTGGAAAGAAAAATTAAAATTGTTACGGCCCTTGCAACATACCGAAAAAAATATTATGGCCCTAAGGCTTCAAAGTTTGGAGACCCCTGATCTAGAAGAAATATATTCACTCTAGCTTTGAAGACTCAAAAATAAATAATATCTATAGTATATTTGATTTAAAAAATGGAAGCGTTATACCTACAGTTTCCCCTTTAGCATTTACACCCCCCCTCGGTCGTCCATTCGTATACATTTTGATCACATCATTTGCAGTTGTGTGCGCTCAATATTGAAGTGTGCGTTTGTAGAACTAGTAAGAATATGTCAGTGTGTGCAATACGTGTTACCTCGCCCCCTTCAGTTTTTGGCAGACTTTTTTCGGTACTAGCTCGAGTTTAAAGGCAGATCCAAACTATTATATTATCAAAACTTGAAGAGAAAAGCCTTGTACATCAAGTATTATGATGTCCCAGGTCGTTGTTCGGAGTGCAGCGCGGTGTTCCCCCGGTTCGATCAGCTGCGGCGGCACCGTGCGTGTGCGCACCCCTCCGCGCCCCCCTCGCCCGCGGATGCGCCCCCCGCCGCCGGGGCTCTGCCCCACGCCTGCGCCCACTGCGGGAAGAGGTTCTCCCACGTGCACTCCCTGACCAGACATCTGCATAACCACGCGAAGCAACTCTACAGATGTGTCGTCTGCAAGGTATATTATCCTTTTTCTTTTCTCCTCTTACTTTTCTCCTTTTTCTTTTCTCCTTATTCTTTTCACCTCTTACTTTTATCCATTTTCTTTTCTCCTCTTACTTTTCTCCTTTTTCTTTTCTCCTTTTACATTTCTCCATTTTCTTTTCACCTCTTACTTTTCTCCATTTTCTTTTCACCTCTTACTTTTCTCTATTTTCTTATCTCCTCTTACTTTTCTCCATTTTCTTTTCGCCTTTTTCTTTTCACATCTTACTTTTCTCCTTTTTCTTTTATCCTCTTACTTTTCTCCTTTTACTTTTCTCCATTTTCTTTTCTCCTTTACTTGTTTGGTATATTCTTTGATTATCTAATTTAAGATAAGCGTATAACACTATTTTTACAAGCTATTTTAGGGTTCCGTACCCAAGGGGTAAAACGGGACCCTATTATAATAGATAATAATAAAAAGGAATTCATTCCAATTAGCTCCTACTTTCCGGGGTGTATCCGTTCCGATAACTGACCAGCTTGAGCTTTTGGGAGTTGCTCTGTCTCCTACACTCAATTTTGGCTTCTATATTGAAAACAAGGCTTAATTGACTGCCAAAAAGCTTGGTGTTCTATCGAAGGTGCGACGGTAACTTCACGTCGGAACAGTTGCTAACACTGTACCAAGCACAAGTTCGGTCGTGCATGGAGTACTGCTCTCACCTTTGGGATGGATCAGCTAAGTACCAGCTCGGGGCATTGGTATCTATTGAGAAACGTGCCAAGAGGCTCATCAGTAACGAAGCCCTGGTTCAGACTAAGTTACTTCGTCTTGAGCATCGGCGTAAAGTTGCTAGTCTATCGGTTTTTTATCGGATACATTTCCGAAAGTGTGCATCAGATCTGCATGATCTGATTCCCTCTTGCCCATTTTTTCTATCGGACTGCCAGAGCGGGCACGAAAAATCGACACCGCTTTATGGTTGATATTCCGAAAAACCGTACGAAGCGCTTTGATTCCACTTTTATTATGCGAACTGCTAGTCTGTGGAATGCGCTACCTGAATGGGTGTTCCCCGATAGTTACAATCTGGGTGTCTTCAAATCACGAGTGAATCGGTTCCTTCTAGGCAAGCGTGCTCCATCGTAGACCGCATCATCGCTTAACAACAGGCGAGTTGGCGGTCAAATGCGAGCCTATTTCTAATTAAATATATATATAATCATATATGTAAATGTATCAAATGTATTTATTCCTAAGATAAGAGTGTATGACCAGTTTGGTAAACCAATAAATTAAAAAAAATAAAAATAAAAAAAATAAAAAATAAAATATTTCGTCACAAGCCCCTATATGTATTTTCAGGCGTCGTTTGCCCGCGCTGAGCAGTTAGCTCAACATCTGAACAGCCACCTCGCTAACTACAAGCGACTCAAGCCTTAACCAGCCTGTGCAGCGTCACGACGTCTCAACGTGTCACGGTGCGCCTACAACGTGTCACGGTGCGTCAACTACGTGGCAAGACGTGTCAAGGTGTCAAACTACGTCATCAACGTGTCACGGTGCGTCAACAAAGTGTCACTATGCGTAAACGTGGCAAGACGTGTCAACCAGTCACGGCGCGTCAACAAAGTGTCACAGTACGTAAACGTGGCAATACGTGTCAACAACGTGTCACATTACGTCGACGTGTCTCTACGCATCAACAACGTGTTACAACGCACCATCACGTGATGACGCGTCAACGTTACGTAATGGCGTGTCACGCGTATATGAACCGTATTCTTGCAATTGCGTCCATACGACGCGTTTAAAGTTACAATTGACTTTCAGCGGCGGAATTTGAATATTTTGTCTTGTTATGCGTCCTTACCTCCATTCATAAATGTTTGAAAATCTAATCTGGTATCGTTCGCGCAAAACTTTATGAGCCCTCTGAAGTTAGGCGCGAGGCCTCCCCGACGCCCTGTAAAGTCCTTCGGATACCTATAATATGCGTACTGCGCAGCCACTGGGCCTAACTTCAAAGGGCTCATAAAGTTTTGCGCGAACGATAACTGATCTGTCAACTTCTTGCATTCGGCACGTCTCATCATCAGCCTGTAGCTGTCCACTGCTGAACATAGGCCTCTCCTAATGCACACTACTGAGCTCAGTCGACAGTTCTTTGCATCCAGTTTTTACCAGCTGTTTTACGCAGGTCTTCACTCCACCAATTCGAAGGGTGTCCTACACTACGCACAGAATACATATAAATACAAGTACAGAAGGTTCACTCCGCAAAATCATTTAAATAAGTAGCGACTCTTGCTACTACACAATAAAGTGCAATTCAGGACGTGCGAGCGCTAACTACCTACAGCTATATTAACCTACAAGTTGCCTCTCTGTCTATCGCGTAACTCTTGTTGCGTTATCTCTGTCTATCGCGCGGCAGCGGGCACGGCAAGTCCGACAAGACGACTACTTGTAGCTTCATACCTACAGTGCGGAGTGCGCCAGGCCTGACTACGTGACCGACTTAAAAAAAAAGGGGAGGTTTGCGACTCGGAGGTTATTTTAACTGACTTCAGAAAAAGTAGGTGGTTGTATGTTCAACTGTTATATATATTTTTTTATGTTCACCGATTTCTCCGCCAACTATGAATTGATTTTGATGATTCCTTTTTTTGATTGGTAGGCCTGACTTCAGAGATTCCCATATAAATTTTATCAAAATCGGTTTAGTAATTTGGTTGTTAAATCAAAATAACCGAAAAAAACATGTCATCCAAGTAAACGAAATTGCTAAACACTGTTTTAAACTATCACGGTTGTTCACTAAAGTTATATGATTATTTACGGGATATTTACCGTGGTAAGGTTGTGGAAGGAGCTCCCGATATTTCGGCGCAGTTACATGCACCATGTTCACGGGAAGACTAAATTGCGGAAGGGAAACGAAATTGCGTATTGAAGTCTGTTTTTTTTAAATTTATAATTATGCAATGCGTGGTCTGCTATCTCGTTTACGCGTGTAACACTTCCCGTGATCAAGAAGTTGACAGAACATAGATTAGCTTATTGAAAGTTTTTGAAAGGTTTTAATGTAAATGAACACTACATTGACAATAATCGATTGACCCCTTCACACAGGTCCATAAAGTTTAGACTGACCGCAAAACTTGTAGAATGGAATTAGCAACTGTAAAACTTACTACCGCCAAAAAAATGTCTGTTCGGATAGCCCCTTTTTAGCTGAGTAACTGTTACATTTTTTGTCAGAATCCTTGGAACCCTCCAAAGATTCTAACAAAAATTGACAAAAAAAGGATTTTCTATAGGTGAGTTCGAATAGCCCCTTGTAAGCTAAACTGTTACAATTATTTTTTGTCTATTTTTCTCAGAATCCTCGGAACCCTCCAAAGATTCTGACAAAAATTTATAAAAAAGGATTCAAGGTGTTTCTATACATGTGTTCGGATAGCCCCTTGTTAGCTAAATAACTGTTACAATTATTTTTATGTCTATTTTTGTCAGAATCCTCGGCACCCTCGAAAGATTCTGACAAAAAAGAAGATCCAAGGATTTTCTATGAATGTGTTCGGATAGCTCCTTGTTAGGTAAATAACTGCGACAAATTTTTTTTGTCAGAATTCTTGGAGTGCTTACATCAACGCCAATTTTGACAGTGCTAAAATTCTACCATAAGCTATCCGAACGCACCTGATGGCAGTGGAAACGAGGTCACGTGATCTGTGCGTTGATTGCACAAAATGGCGGCTTTCACTGTTTATTGTTTTTTGACAGCTAACGTCAAACCTCTTGACAGAAATGCAAAAATGGTTGACCTGCCGCAAGGAAATCCTAGATTATGTAATCTTGTGGTGCGTTGCTTCTGTTACGGGATTATGATGACATTTGACATTTTTCAAATAATAAAAACGTTAGTAGTGGAGGAAAGTTGCCGCAAGTCGCGAATTAAAAGTTGCGGCAAGTTCTTGCCAGTCTAAACTCTACTGGAATATCGTGTACAGAGAATCAGTTTCCTCCGGTTCTGTATCTAATAAGAAACAACACTGTATAAAGCAATTTGCTTCGTCCCGTGTTGGTTCTTATAAGCACTGGTGGCGTGAAACGGAACGTGCTCTGAAAATGTTGCCGTCCCCTTCTCACATATTGAATATGTCCATGTGTGAGCAGGATGACGATTAAAGTCAAGTTTTGTTTCGTCTCTTTTCGTTTGAGTATGTAAAGAAAAGGACAGCAACATTTTAACCACTGTTTTAAACTATCACGGTTGTTCACTAAAGTTATATGATTATTTACGTGATATTTACCGTGGTAAGGTTGTGGAAGGTGGTAAATATCCCGTAAATAATCATATAACTTTAGCAACATTTTAAAAGCAAATTTTATATCGTATACAAATCATTTCGTCCTCTTTACATTTGATTGTATAAAAAGGGAGGCAACATAGTTTGAAAATGGCGCAATTTGAGCTTGTTTGTAAAAAAGTTACATTTAAATGGAAACGTCTAGAAAATGTTGGTTCACATTTTTAACACTGTAAATAGTTATTTAGATCACAAATAAGACTTATGGTTATATTAATTTTAGGGAATTTTACTAGCTATTCGATATGTATTAAGTTTAATGAGTTTTATATAATAAGAACCTTTTTACATGCGCTTTCACATGGCTTTGTTGATAAGTCTGTGAGATATTGCTGTCTTGTTCGCGCGACCAAGTTCGTGCGACAATGACAGCATGCGGTCGCGACAGACGTAAAAAATAAAGTCTCAATTTTTTTTTCTGACTAATACGCTTGATAGTTTGTCTCTCGCACGTGTAATGAAAGAGAGGGATGAAATTATAATTCCGAAGCGTTTGTGTAAAATCAGTAGCAAAGGTTTCACAACAAAAAAAATTTTTAATGGTTGAATTTTTTGATTATTTATTCATCATAAACTAGCCGTTTTTAATTTATTATAATCAAAGAGAATATTGAAACTTTTCGCTTAAATAGGGTATTTGATTGTATTAAAATAGTATATTATGTAATCAGTGAATTAAGGACGGATTTAAAGCGGGGGCCATAGATGAATCACGATCAAGTGAAGGATTCTAACGACTGAATCACGACCGTGAGGAGTGATTCATGATTATTGAATCACGAGCGTAACGAGTGATTCAAGTGTTAGAATCCTGAGTGATGCGAGTGATTCATGGCCCTCGATATAAATTCGTTTTATTCAGGAGTTGCATACTATACTTTATACCATGACTACAATAAAAATAAATATTAAACCCAAAAAAGAGACATGTAATGGAAGAAAAAAAGGAAAGTTTAATTAATTTAAATGCACAATAAATTGGAACTATTACTGAAATTAAGATTAATTTTATATTCGTGTGTTCTGATTTCAAACACCAAAATAGTGGTTATTGATGCTTTTTATTCACTGTTTTCAGTGAATAAATTAGTCGTAATAAAATAAAATGTTGTTGTTAATCCTAGAAGATGGTAAAATATATATATATATAAAATCGACTTCATAAAAATGTCAGAACTGGACCAAATTGAAATGGGACAACACGGGAAGCATTAGCTTTCAAATAAATAAAAGAATCATCAAAATCGGTTCACTCAGTCGCAAGTTCTGAGGTTACAAATATTTAAAAAAAAAACAGTCGAATTGAGAACCTCCTCCTTTTTGGAAGTCGGTTAAATTAGACAATTTTGTAGATGGTTTCCTAAAAACAGTCAAATACCCAATAGAAATAAATAACTTTACTTTTTAAGCATTTTTTCGGTTTCGGTCAATTTAGGTTTCGTGAAGCCTGGCTATAACTAATATCGGCCATAAATAGGCTATCGGACATTTTTGTTGTTGAAAATAACAGGAAGTGGTTTTTTTACTGCGACCAGAACCACCGGAGGATGGGCAGCAGCGTCCTAATAGTACACGGTGAACGTACTGCGATCCCCAAGCCGCCTGCCAAGCGTGGGGATTATGGCAACACCCCTCTCTATGAGGGAGGCCTTGTCCAATAGTGGACGTTAATTGGCTGATGTGTGTGATGTTTTTTTTACTATTATTTTTGGTAACATGTGGTATCATCTTTATTTATACATATAATAAAAAACGTAGAGATAAAAAAATCTGTAATTGGGAGATATCAAAAAAACATACAGGGCGTCTTAAAATAAGCAGCTGAACACGTTGACAGTTTTTAGAATTTTTGTCTGTTTGTCCACGCACATCTCTTAAACCACTGGCCGAATTTTAATGCGGTTTTCACGAATATGCTTAGCTATGACCAGATTGAAGTATATGCTATGTTATTTTGCGCAAGGGCCGGATTAAGGGAGGAAAAAAGGGTTGAAAGTTTATATGAAAATCTACGCGTACGAAGTCGCGGACAACAGCACTAGTAAGCAGGGCCGGATTATCCATAAGGCGGACTAGGCAACTGCCTAGGGGCCCCGCACCGACTAGGGCCCCACGGGGGCCTAGTCGATGCGGGCCACGCACCAAGAAAAAAAAACTTTTCATTCGTGACATTCCCCATTATTTAAATCCGGTAATGTTACCAGTAAAAAAAAATATATTACTGTAAAAGCGCCATATAACGGTATTTGGTTGAATGTGGCAGTATTCTATCGAAGATGGGGGGGGGGGAGCGAGAATTGCATTGCCTAGGGGCCCCGATAGGGTTAATCCGGCCCTGCTAGTAAGACAATAAAATAATAAGTCCGATAGTCTTGATAAGATCTTGGCCTAAATCAATAGTAATAATCGGACATGGCTTATGATAAATGTGGATGGGAGCTGACACTATGTCTGTGTCCCTTTAACACTAAGGGGGCGTCCATTATTTATGTGAGGTGTTTGGGGGGGGGGGGGGGGGTCTAAATCTCTCCCAAACTCACGTCAGGGTCTCGGAAAATATCACATATTTTGTTTTGCACAATTGGTAGATGAGGCTAAATCTGTCATGGGCATTTATTTTTCTGTCAAAAAGATAGGGAAATGGTTGATGAGGCTTGTATGGCCTAAAGTCTACTTTTGATCTGGAAATTAATGAGTTTACACGATATCCAAAGTTTTGAAAATTTTTAAGACCCACCAGATAACTTTCAGTTGAAGAGATGATGCCTCTGTCGCCGCAGGCCTCTGACTTTCGACCACATTTATTATAAGCCATTGTGGTACTGAATATACTTTTTTTTTACATTTTACTTGAAAATAATTATGGAGCGACCATTCTTAAAGTGTTACTGTCTTCAACCACATCACCCCGATGTGATTTATACAGGGTTTCACGGAAAGGGTATAGTAAGCTACTCATTATAAACAGCATTTGCTATGGGACCAACGTTTTGTAGTGGTAGGACTCTTGCAGGGGTCCGCCTGGGGAAGTACCACACCTTTACCAGTTATTCAACTGTGCAAACACTACTGTGTTTCGGATTGAAGAGCACCAGCGAAATTACAGGGCACACAGAGATTTGACATCTTATATCTCGGGGTGACGAGTGCAGTGCATTGCATTGGTTTTGAACTGTTGCAGTTCAAAATTCTGAGTGGCGTTGAGCTGTTATGGGCAAGCGTGAAGAGCCATCAGGTGAGCGACTTCGCTCGACTCGTCACTCGTCACTCAGTATCATAAAAAAAAACTTTTCACTGAATAATCCACTGTTCCACATAGTTATAGTTCAATGACCTTTTTTGAGGAACAGCTGATTTTTGTCTGTGATTTCAGGGTTCTACAGAAAAAGTTGTTTATAATGAGTATGATGATGTCAGGGGCGTAGCTATCGGAGGGCTAGGCGGTGCCGTGCACCGGGGCCCCTCAAGCTCAGGGGGCCCTCAGATCCTGACCAGCAAATCTCAAACTGAACTTGCGAAACATTTTCCCTTCATAAACATACATGTAGTGAGTAGCTATGAGCACAATAAAGAGCTGATGATAAAGTAGCTTTGTACCTTTAAAGTATTTATATTTTTAAAACCTAACCCAGTTTAGATAGGGCCCCATTTTTTTGCACCAGGGCCTTTGGTTACCTAGCTACGCCACTGCCTTATTACGACCGTTTCGTATCGCCCTGTAGAGGAGAAAGATTTGATAAATATTGTAGTTGTTATGTAATAATATGAAATCACTTGCGAATATAAAATATGGTGGTAAATAAATCATGAATTGCGACTGTGTGTACCATTCGGTATTTAAGTAATAGCAAATGAAATGAGTATCTCTGTTATATCTGTAAAGCCGGGGCCACACCGCGGGTTCTAATTTTCGGAACGATCAAGTGGTGGTAAAAAGCATTGAAATTTTACAGCGTTATATTGTAAAATATATATCGTGTCATGTACTTCAAATAAGTAAGTGCTTTCTGTGTGTAATTTTTATTTCTGGTGTACACAATAAAGAGTTTTTATCTGTCTAATATATATGTACGTATGTCAGTCTCTGGCAGCCATATTACAAGCTTAGCTTAGTTTGGGGTCAGATGACCGTGTGTGCAATAATGTCACAGATATTTATTTATTATTATCTATCTATGAGTAACAAACTTTTCGTTTGTTACTGCGTCTAGTTTTTTGAAATTTAACTTTTAACACGATGTGCACAGGTTTCAATGCACCTTTGCCGTCACTCTGGCAAGTAGAGTACTGCTCTTAGACGTACTAATGCGTTTTGCATAGGATTCATCTAAGCAATCGCAAAGTGCAAAAACTTACATAAAAAATAGCGTGTGTAAAAAAATACTTAAGAGGTGTCAAGGGACACCCGGATGGAACGAAGTTCCTTTCTATGAGAGAGAGAGAGAGACAGACAGAGAAACACGCGCACGCCGCACGGCTTACAACTATAGCAAAAAGTGTCGTCACAACTTTTAGTCTTAATTTTTTCCGTCTAGCCCCTTTTCGTAACGCGCGAAAGGGAACTTCGTTCCAAAAATTGTTCCTTTCACGTCCAATGTGGGATGGTTGGATTTTATGTGTTTCCAACGAGTCACACCAAACGAGGCGCAGTGTTTCTTGTTGGTACGTTTTTTTCACACCCAGGGTGAGTGTGATTCGATGGAAACCCTTAAAAAACAGGTTGCATCAAGTAACGGTGTGACATGATAGGTTTTTTTCTATCCTATCGAATTACACGGTTAAATTTATTTATTTATCATTATGAAATTTGATGTGCCTATCTGCTTTTTTATAAATATTTTACATATAAATTACAAATACGTGACAATTTTTTTGTAAAGTTTTTGTATATCGCAGAATATCTTGCTACTAGCGGTGAGTACGTCTTGCCACTTGCGGTGTGGCCCCAGCCTAAAGCTTTTTTGTGTAGATATTAAGTAATAAGTGACAGCACTGTATTATTGAATCATGTTATGGCTTGCACGATGGGCCATCGTGGACCGTCGTCGAGGATCGGGGCCGATTAGAAACGAATACACTATTAATTTGTTTCAAGGAGTCGTATAAAATCTTTTTGTAATTTTCGTTGTTATCAGCAAAGTTTGTGAATGTGAAAAAGGGGCCAAGTTCAATGAAGAAGGATTGTCAGCTGATAAAATAATTATTTGTTTTACAATTTTAATGATCTATATTAAATGAGCAAGCAAGTTTTTTAAATTGATCTTTGTCTGTGGTTTTGCAAAATCTACATATACATGCCGGGTTTAGAGGTCTAGAGGCCTCGGGGCAACAAAGAAGTGAACCCCCAGGTTTACTAGTCTGAATTTGTTTTTTTTCTTCCGAAGTCTCTATTGTGGGGGCCCTGTAGCCCCGGTTGTCTTCTCCTAAATCCGGCTCTGTACATGTCTCGTCAACGCCATCTATCGCTTTTTTTTATTGTCTTTTGGAAAACCTTTCTTTGAGACAAGTTTGTTTTATCAATGAGTATATTGACAGCTATATATTGCTACGCAAATTAAGATTGTATTCGGTTTAAGCGGCGGTGATGGCCCATCATGGAGCGATTAGGTTGAATTTATCATCTTTTGGAGATCGGGAGAGTGCAAGAGTTCTCTTATAGACATACACACAATTTATTATATTATATTAATATAGAGTTTTATTTAAAAACGATTGTTTTATTAGACCAGATACCAAGTGTCCCCCAAGTGACAAACGACAATGTCAGAGGTCTGTAATTCTTTTTTTCTTTCCTCATTAGGAATTACGCTTTGCACGCCTTGTGCATTTGCTTCCGTCAAATGTTTAAATATTTTCAATTTTTACTCTTCGATCAAAAAAATACATAAAACATGCTTCGACCAAAATAAAATAAACGGACGGGCCCTTACCATTGAACTTGATCAGTAAAAACGAGTCAAAACCGTCGGACATATACTTCAACACCTAATTATAAAAATGTACAGTATATTTGTTACAAAAAATAGATATCGGTTTTATTTGTGTATTTACACTTCGGTAAAGCATACGAATTCATAATTTTGTCAGATGTTTCGTTATCGCGTTACAATAGACTCGTGTTTCACTTCCTACGGCTAGAGACCGACTGAAACGAAGTGAGCGCTGGCGCTCATTTTGTAATCTTCAATAGTGCGCTTCTACTGGGCCCGTCCATTCTTTTTTTTTTTTTTTTTTTTTTTTTTTTTTTTAATTAATGGCTATCGCCCACATTTAGGGCACTTTGGCCAACGTCACGTTAACAAAAAACGAACGCGATTTAAAATAAAAAAATATATGACCAGCAATCCTAAAACAAAATAAATAAGTAATACAATACATATAAATGCTTACAAACACAAAAATACACTATAAAGCACTTTATATACTAACATTATTGTCAGAAAGAAAATTACTTATAATACGGAAAATGGAAATATCATTTGATGAGAGAAGAACAGACATAGAAGTTGGAAAAGGAACTACAAGACTAAGAGAAAGAAAAAAAGCTGAGTGATCAAGCAGCGGACAGGAGAAGAAAATATGATTGAGGTGGCCGTCATCAAGGCCACACTCACACAAAGAAGAGTCCCTGATACGTAACTTTTTAAAATATGTGGGAACACAACAGTGACCCAACCTCATTCGAATTATGCAACTTGTAATTTTTTTACTAAAGTGCATTCTGGCAAACCACGGCCTCCGAGGGATTACGGGCTGGAGAGCCGCATAAGCGGAACCCCTAGACCTGGCAGAGCCACGCCAGCAGAATGACCATGACTTAAGTAAAAGAGACTTAGGCAGGGATGCAAGATCATGGGGAAAGATACAGAAGGGAATTTTGTCTCCGCAGACAACGGCATCCTTTGCCACTCTGTCAGCCCGTTCATTTCCAGAGATACCAGCATGACCAGGAATCCAAACAAAAACAACTTCTAGACCTTTGGAATTGCAGATAGATAAGGATTCCTTAAGGAGAAAAAGAATAGAGTTGTGGGAATTGGGGGAAAAAGGGTTTGAAAGAAGAGACTGAAGGGCACTCCGACAGTCAGTAAAGACGAGAGAACGGCGGAGATTGAAAATAAGAATATATCGAATAGATTCAAGGAGCGCCCAACACTCACCCGAAAAAACTGAGGTTTCAGGGGGAAACTTAACCTTTTGTACAATGTTAAATTGTTCATGGAAGATACCACAACCAACACAGCCTATAGGGGAGAGTTTTGAAGCATCAGTAAAGATATAGTGCCACCCATGCCAATCCCTCCGCAGAAGATCACGGAAATATTCATCAGCATGGGGGTCACCAGCACAAATGTCAAAGTCTAAAATTACATTTGGACGAGAGACAATGACATCATAACTAAACGAGAAAAGAGGAAGCAAATGAGAACGGAGAACAGGATCTTTTAAAGACTTATAGGTAACAAAACTCTTCACTAGAAGAGGAAGCTGCTTATGGAGCCAAAACCGAGAAGAAAACGAGAAACTATGGAGAAGCTGAAGTTTAGGGACAAGAGGATGATTAGAAAACTGCACACAGCGAAAAAAAAACCTATTAGATAGAAACTGACGGCGAAGATGAAGGGGAGCATCAACACATTCAACCTGAAGTGCATTGATAGGAGAGGATAGCATAGCACCAGAAACAATGCGAAGGGCTTTCGATTGAATCAAATCCAGTTTCTTGATACCACCCTTGTTAGCTGGCTCCAGCAAGAAGGAGCCATAATCTAAAATGCTACGAATAATGGCGTTATACAAAAGTTTCAGTGTAAAAGGATGAGAACCCCACCAAACACCTGATAAACACCTTAGAATGTTAATATTTTTCCGACACCGATCAGCAATATAATCACAATGCAACTTTCCACTAAGCTTATTGTCCAAAATAAGACCAAGAAATTTCACTGACTCCTTAACTGGAATCCTGGACCCTTTAACTAAGATATCTATTTCAGGGGGATTGCGCTTTCGAGAAAAGAGAACAATGTTACTTTTTGATGGTGAAAGATCTAGACCATTTAAATGTAGCCACGAGTTTAAGCACTGAAGGGATTGAGAAATACAGTGACTGGCAATGTCAATTTTATGGTGAGAAGTATATAAAAGGATATCATCCGCATATTGAAGAATACGGCAGAGACCAATAGATACCTCTAAATCAAAAGTATACACATTATATAGAGGAGGACTAAGAACAGACCCCTGAGGAAGACCACGCCAAATGATTCTGTGAGGAGAAATAGAAGAATCACTGCAACGAAGATAAATATACCTTTCAGTTAGAAGATTCATGACAAAATTACATAACTTAGGAGGAACCTTCAACAAAGAAAGTTTATTTCCGAGAATAGAAAGCTGGACGGAGTCATAAGCGGCAGAAATATCTAGAAAAGCACCAATAACTGATTCATTTCGAGTAAAGGCAAGTCTAATATCAGTTGTAAAAACACTTAGGCTATCCATAGTGCTCTTGCCTTTTCTAAAACCATACTGAGATTTGGCAAAAAGGCCCTTACTTTCAAGAAACCATTCAAGGCGGTTCTTGATCAGGCGCTCAGCAAGTTTCGCCAGGACAGAAGAAAGAGCAATAGGACGATACGAATTATGATCCTCCGGGTCCTTATCGGGTTTAAGAATTGGGATAATATACTGAGATTTCCAACTAGCGGGAACAAAACCAGACTCAAAAATAGAGTTAACCAAAGATAAGAAAAAGAGAAGTAAACTGTCACTCGCCTTCGTGAAAAATGAATAAGGTATGCCATCCATACCAGGAGCAGAATCTTTGACGGACTTTAATATATTTTTCAATTCAATTAATGAGAATGGCTGATCTAGGGGATCGTTTGACGAAGTAACAGCTAAGGAGGGTAATTCCGAAGGGAGTGGACAATACTGAGGAGCTAACTTATCCATAAATGCCTCAGCCCAAGACTGAGAAGGGCTACAGCAACGAAGAGGAGGACACCAGGAGCGTCTATATCGGCGAATTTTCAACCAAATAACTGAAGCAGGAGTACTAGGACTTAAGCTAGAGCAATAAGCCCTCCAACTATCCAGCTTCTTCAAGCGGAAAAGGCGCTTAGAACTAGCAATGGACCTATTCACTTCAGAGAAGTTCTCTAGAGTCATAGAGCGGCGGAAATTAGCTTCAGCCACCTTACGGGCTTTAATAGCGTTACTGCAGTCCTTATCCCACCACGGAGGAGGAGGCAATTTTCCAGACGAAGGCTTTTTAACAGGGAACGATTGGCTAGCACACTCATGGAGCATACGGACCAGATTATCAGAGGAGGAAGAGATATTAAAAGAATTAACAGGAGGTAAATTAGCAGAAACAGAAACAGAGAGGTCGTGAAATTTTTCCCAGTTAGGACAATCATTATAATTTAAAATATATTTAAGAAGAGGAGGATTAACAGAAACACGACTAGAATTACGTTGAGGAAATTCAAGAAGAATAGGAAAATGATCACTGCCATGAGAAGAAGGAAGGACATGCCACGACAGAAGAGAAGCAAGCTCAGGAGAACATAATGAAAGATCAACAGCACTGCGAAATTCATGAGGACGAGTCCTTCTAGTAGGGGAGCCATCATTAAGAATGCAGAGATTAAGAGTATCAAGAGAGTCCAACAAAAACTCACCACATTCATCGGACTTACCACAACCCCATACAGAATGATGACAATTCAGATCACCAAGGACCAAAAGCGGCTTTGGTAGGGAACTCAAAACCGAAACTAATTTACGAAGAATTAACTTAGAAGGGTCAGGAATATAAAGTGAGACAACAGAATAATTCTTGACACGCACAGCAATTGCTTGAAAACCACTATGAACAGGAATAATAATAGGAGAGAAAGGAATATTATTTTTTATCAGGAGGGCAACACCTCCAAAACCATCTTGTCTGTCACTTCTGATGACATCAAAGCCAGAAACTCTAAAATGAGAACCAGACTTTAACCATGTCTCAGAAATAGACAAGGCAGTAATATTATATTTATTAACTAAATATATAAGATCAGATAATTTATTATATAGTGATCTACTATTCCATTGAAGGAACTTGAGATCCATTAGATAGAAGGGAAATGAGTGAATTTAAATTAAATGCAGCGTTGGACGGTAAAGGATGGGAAGGGGAGTGATGAGCACGGGGAGGGTTGAGAAGAGAGGACAAAAGATTTAAAAGTTTGAGAAGTTCAGAGATAACCGATTGAACAGATGGAGACTCGGGGGTTTTATTAGGGTTAAGGGCACATCCATTAGGAGCGGCTTCCGCAAAGTCACCCCTAACAATGTTTGAGTGAGCCAAATGGTCATAGCCAGAAGAGGGAGAAGTTGAACCAACAGGCCTGTTTTTTTTACCCCTGTAGTGCACTCTGGCAGGCTCCACAGTAACGTGATTAGTTGAACCCGAAAGCTGAGAGGGAAAAGGAGGAGAAGGTGCCAAAGAAGAAGAAGTCACTTCTGCATAAGTAATTCTTGATGAGGGGTGAAGTTTCGATGCCTCTGCGTATGATAAAACATTTTGCGACATTGTTTTTTTAATAGAAATCTGGCGAGACATTTCGGGGCAGATTTTATTGGTTGCGAAGTGACTACCACGGCACCAAACACATTTGGCGCCCTCCGCATCTACATTGCACGAGTCTCCAGTGTGGGCTAAAGAGCATTTGAAGCATACTGGCTTCGACCTGCATTGGATCTTGGTATGTCCGTACCTACAACAAGAAAAACACTGGATAGTAGGTAAAACGTACTGCTCCACTTGAAAAGAGTTATAGCACAAAAAAACTCTTGGGGGTAGGAGTTGGCCATCAAAAGTTAAAACAACCGTTTGAGAAGGTTTCCATGACACTGACCCATCAATCACCAATTTGAAGTTCAATCTACGAACTTTGATTATCGGGCCGCACTCTTGGGGCACCCGTACTTCCTTTATTATTTCTTCGTCGGATAAATCGACGGGGATGCCCCGTACCAGACCCAGACGAGTTACATTATATGAGGGAATAAACGCTTTATACCCCTTATTAGCGAGGGAGCTCGAGTCTATGAAGGCATTAGCGGCCTTAAATGAGTGGAAACACAGCGAGATTCTATTTCGGCCCACGCTTTTAATTGATCCATCAACAATGCCTACAAATTCTCTCGAGCGCTCAAAAAGGAATCGCCCGAAAGTAACAGGGTGCAAAGAAGTGCTATCAGAAGATACAACCGCGATTTTTTGTACGTGAATAACATACGGCCCACGATCGGATGAAACATAGCACTGACGTGCAACCGGAGTTGGAGCGATTTTTTGGCCCGGGGGCAAAAATGAGGAGGAACTTGTTGAAGCAATTGTCTTCTGACCTAAGGGCAGAGACGCAGATACGGGGGTTGGAAGAGTGGCAAGGGGAAGCTCACTGCTCACAGTCGAAAAAAAATTTGGGGGTGTGTTTTGTCCTGAAGTAAGAATTACGTCATCAGCAATTTTAAATTCTTCACCAGAAGAGTCAATGGGAGAACATGCTCTTACATCCCGTTTCAAAGCTCTACGCTTAGAGCGTTTATGGGTTTTTTGGACATCCTCCGAGGTGGATATTGCTGTAAAAGCACCAGGAGAGGGAGGAATATTATAATCGGACGCCATTATTCCACCGCCAGGATCAGGAGGCTCTTCGTCAATCATATTAAAGTGTTAGAAAAGGGGCTACTGACAAAAATCAAGATATATAACTACAATGATACTAATTATACTAGAAATGAAACTAAAAATTAAATGATAGCTATTTACTAGGAAAACTGGTCAATTAGCTATGATAAATGGATTTAAATAGAAAAATATAACCGGAAAAATTTTTTTCAATGGTGACACGGCGATGACGTTCGACCAAAAAAAAAAACGTCCATTCTTTTTGTTTTGGTCGAAGAAAACGTATATATTTTCGAAGGTTTTACAAAATATTGTCAAACAGTCATAGATTCAGAGACAAGTAAAAAACAAAAGACTAATCATATCGTAGTACTACTTGAGTGTTAAAAACTACTTCTATGGAGTTTTTGCAAAACAAAAATGTCGATTCTGATGTACCATTCTCTAAATCAAACTAAATTTGACAGCTCTAAATTTGTTACCATCCTTTTCTGACGTATTGAAATGAAAAGAAACACTGATAATTTTAGTCCTGTCAAATTAGTTTAGAGTATGGTAATCAGAATTGACACCATTATTTAATGTTTTCAAAACTCGAGGCCTGTCATGTACCTACATCACCAAACGTCACTTTGAATGTTGCCAACTCCATTGTAAGTCCTCCTTATGTTGGGAAAAAATTATAGATATGTCAGAGAAATACAAAATTTATTTTCGATTTCATTCTTATTCTAAATGTACATGCGATTACTTTTTATAATTAGGCTTATCTACTATTTTCTCATTTCAACTATGCTCCGTTCATTTTCAAGATCAATGACAGCTGTTTTTTTTTGCTAAACGTTGAATAAACCATAGACCTAAATTTTTTTTTGTAAATCTATGGTAGGTACGACATCACTATGCTTTGTTTACATTTTAAACTGACATTGAATGGGCCAATTAGCATTTAGTAACCCCTCACCCCGCCCCTCAGACTTGACTGAATTGTTTCCATTGAAAATAATCGAAACTACAAGTCTGGGCTACATAGTAGCTATACCTAGTCTGCGAATAAACATTTGACCAAGCTAAGAATAGTTCTTACTTATGGAAGGCTGTTGTTTTATTGGTGCGAGTAGGTACTTCTAATTTTTAGGTAGGGAAGGTTTCATACGGACAAGCCGCAGAGCAACTGCAGCTGAGCTAAACACACCTTTTCATCTCACCTTAGCGAGGAAAATATTGCCAGCATGGTGGATTAGAGCCCATCCTCTCTCTGAAGATAAGGCCTGTCCCAGCAGTTCTGGAACTAATGATGATGAAACTAGGGATAAACTACGTGCCTACAAAATTTCATGAAGATTTCATTTACAAAACGGAATCAAGTTATCATCAAACATCAGACCCAGCAGGGATAAGGAAGGCTTCGGCTGATGATGATAATAATGATGACATACTAGTCACACTGTTACTTGTTGCTACTTTTTTTTTAATCTTCCCATCGATTCACTCTGGTGTGACAGTGTGACTCGATGGAAGAAAAATTCCCAACAAGTCACAATGTGACAAGATTTTGTGTGACTCGTTGGGACGTAACGCCGATCAGACCTATGCTTCGCTCGGTCAATTAACTGCAGATGTCAGAGATCATGTAAATCGAATAAAGGAGCAATCTGTTTTCTTTTAGCGACGAGTTGATACTTTTTTTTTGAGAAATCTTCTTAACCATTCACTCTGTAACGGTGTGACTCGATGGGAGAAAAATTCTTCAATAGTCATACTGTTACATGATCAGGTGTGACTCGATGGGAGAAAAATTCCCAACAAGTCGCATTGTGACAGGATCAGGTGTGACTCGATGGGAGAAAAATTCCTAAAGAGTCACACTGTGACAGGATCAGGTGTGACTAGTTGGGACGAAACTCCGATTAGACCTTTGCTTCGCTCGGTCAATTAACTGCAGCTGTCAAAGATCACGTAAATGATATAAAGGAGCAATCTTTATTTCTTTTAGCATCGAGTTGCTACTTTTTTGATGGGAGAAAAATTCCCAATGAGTCACACTGACAGAATCTGGTGTGACTAATAGGGTAGAAACACCGCTCAGACCTTTGCTTCGCTCGGTCAATTAACAGCATGTGTCAGAGATCACGTAAATGGAATAGAGGAGCAATATTTTTATTTATCGTTCTTTTCTTTGGATATACTCAAATTTTCCAACTCCGTACTAAGGCAACCTCGGTCACCATTTTCGTTGCTTTCACCCATTTCTTCAACATTTCCTTTCCGATCATGTTCTGTTCTCTTCTCGGCTTTATTTCCCTGGACATGTCTTCTTCCCTGTTCCACAGCAGTTAGCCTGATATTAATTTTAGCGATTTCAGAAGAGAAGTTGCTGAGTATTTCTTGCATTAACGCTTGGCTGTTACCGAGTTGTACTTTTAACGAAGCAACTTCCTCCTTCAAGTATCTATAGCCAGCTTGGAGTTGGAACATCTCGGAGTCCTGCAAGCCGGGGTGAGCGTTTTGCTTCGAACTGGCTTCGTAGGTGTTTTTGCGGCTCAGAGAAGAGACAGGCCTGATGACCACGTCTGGGCCCAGAACTGGGATTTGTGTTCGCTGTGATTGACCAAAACTACCTGTGGGGAAAAATTATAATATTAATTTGTCTAATCTTTGGTGTTTTTTCACAACTGCCCAATATGGTGTATTATGCTTTTAGGGTCCATGTAATAGGCATGTGGCCTAATGTTTAATTTATTACAAATAACACGCTTAGCGATGAATATAACTAAATACATTACACATACTGAAAAAATAAATTAAATCGGCTGATTAATATCTGAGATATGAGCGTTTAAAGTTTTAGGTGGGGATAGAGAGGGGATGCTCCATCCTTTTCTCGCAAAGCGTGTGTTAGTATAGCATTTGTATGCCGCGCCTGAGGCGTGACGTCATAGCTCAGTATAGTGCGCTCTCTGTCTAGCATGAAATTAAAATACTTATAACTTATTTATTTTTGAACTAATTTAAATTTAGTTTTCGTTGATAGGCTCTATTGATGATCAGCTTTTTAATGAGGCAATAAAAAATTATTAGTCATCATGCCTATTGTATGTAAAGCGGGACCCTATTACTAAGACTCCACTGTCCGTCTGTCCGTCCATCCGTCTGTCTGTCACCAGGCTGTATCTCATGAACCGTGATAGACAGTTGAAATTTTCACAGATGATGTATTTCTGTTGCCGCTATAACAACAAATACTAAAAAAACAGAGCAATGACGCAGAAACGGCTGGATGGATTTGGATGAAATTTGGAATATACATAGCTTATGTCCTGGATTAACACGTAGGCTACTTTTCATCATCACCACGCGGGTGAAACCACGGGGCGCAGCTAGTTTTTAAATACATTGTTGTAGAAGAATGTACTGGAGAAGTTTGACTTGTAACTATGGAGTTACTAGCTGCGCCCCGCGGTTTCACCCGCGTGGTGATGAAAATTGGTGATGATAATGAAAAGAAGCCTATGTTTTAATCCAGGACATAAGCAATGTATATTCAAAATTACATCCAAATCCATCCAGCCGTTTCTGCGTGATTGAGTAACAAACATCCATTCATCTTCATCCATTGACTGCCTCGGTGGCTCAGTTGGTAGTGATCCTACTTTCTGTGCTTGGGGGCGTGGGTTCGATTCCCATCTAGGACAAACATTTGTGTGATGAACATTTGTGTTTGTTCTATGTCTGGGTGTTAATATCTATTTAAGTATGTATTTAAAAATATATATGTATGTATATCAGTCTCTGGCTGCCATATTACAAGCTTTGCTTAGTTTGGGGTCAGATGACCTTGTGTGCAATAATGTCCCAGTTTTTTTTTTTTTTTTTAATTATTATTTATCCATACATCCATCCAAACTTTCACTTACTCGTACATGATATTAGTGTGAGTGTGATTAATAAAGTATTGTATTGTGGTGTGATACTAACCAACTTGTGAGATATATCTCGGCGCGCTAGTGTCTGTAGAGCGCGAGGGCGCAGTCCCGGAGTCCCGGGGCTGCCCCGCGAGTCTCCTGACGGCTGTGGCGGGGGCAGTCTGGAACTTAAACCGGCCCGGCGCTCTCGACGCTTCTGCGACGATCTCCGATCCGAATAGACCTGTAACAAATATATTACTTTTATTTTAATTTAATTATTTCTAAAGTGAATATAATATTCTGTGAATATTTTAAGCGTCTATCTCTTGCCGTTATCAATATCGAGCGAAAACGAGCAAAAAACACGTTTGTTGTATGGGAGCCCCCTTAAATATTTATTTTATTATATTTTTTAGTATTTGTTGTTATAGCGGCAACGGAAATATATCATTTGTGAAAATTTCAACTGTCTAACTGTCACGGTTCATGAGATCTATCTGCGAAATATCTGGGACATTATTGCACACACGGTCATGTGACCCCAAACTAAGCAAAGCTTGTAATATGGCTGCCAGAGACTGATATACGTACATATATATTTTTAAATACATACTATGAGGTGGATTAGCTCATATGATTTAAACACGAGAAGGTCTCAGGGAAACAAAATTTATTAGGTTCACCAAAGACACACAAAATAGTGAAATAGTACGTGGTTTCATCGAACAGCGCGCGCGCGTACAACCATCTCGGTTCATAGAATGTAAAGATGGCGACGACTGTCATGCGCGGTGGCGAACGCGCTGCCGGCAACGGCGCACGGTGAAAGAGACACCTAGCGTGGAACGCGCGTAGGTGCGAGCGAGATGGTTGTATGCGCTACTCGCGGAAACGCGCGGGAATACGGCCGCGCGAGGCACGGTGTGGCAACATCTCTAAATGGTTCACTATAATACTTAAATAGATATTAACATCCAGACATAGAACAAACACAAATGTTCATCACACAAAAATGTTTGTCTAGGTGGGAATTGAACACACGCCCCCAAGCGCAGAAGGCAGGTACACTACCAACTGAGCTACCGGGGCTGTCCCGGCGGGATGTATATTATGATATTAGTGTGAAAGATAGAAAAGCAGTATAGAAAGCTCACCGGTGTTGGTGCTGGGCCTGGCAGAGCTGGACGGTACAGGCGTGATGGTCACACTGGAAGGCAACTTTGCTGAGTACCCCTTGTTCGGAGACGTCGACGGACCGATGTGGAAAGTCAGCTGTTCAGGATCTGGACGCAACATACAATAACGACATTATTTGTAACCGACATCCAAAAAGAAGGGGGTTTTCAATTCGGTGTATTTTTTGAAGTGAAAACTTCTTTATTCTTAGAAGTTTTCACTTCAAATAATTATTATCAATATAAAAAACCGACTCCATAAAAATGTCAGAACTGGACCAAATTGAAATACCACCAGCTTACAATTTAATTTAAAATTTGGCATTCTGAAAGTATTATTCTATGAACAGGGAAATTCTTGCCCATTGCCACGGGCAGAGGGCGCTGTTACCGTTGGTTAAAAAATTGACACTTAAATGGTAAAATAACTGTCAGTTCCACCGCTAGATGCCGTTGTTATTAAAAGGTGCAAAATTATATCATTGTCAAAACTGGTTCAATAATCTTTGGTAATAATTTTCACAACCACCTCTAGAGGGCGTTGGCGATTTCGATAAATACTAAAATTATAGTAAAAATAAAAACAGAAAACTGGACCAAATTGGGAGCACATGGGAAGCACCAGCTTTCAAATAAAAAAATAATCATCATAATCGGTTACCCAGCCGAAAGTTCTGAGGAAAATACTTTTTTTTAAAGTTTCGATTTAATAACCTCCTCCTTTTTGGAAGTCGGTTAAAAATGAACCACTATTTCTCCTGGTCACGCTATAACTTGAGAACGGCTGGACCGATTTAGCTAAATTTGATCTTAAAATATTTGTGGAAGTTCAGGGAAGGTTTAAGCGGTGAGTAAACGGCTGGACTGATTTGGATGAAATTCTGTATTCCTGGAGCGGGTCTTAGTAGCGAGACCGAAGGCCGATCTCTTCACGTACCAAATAGCTGGTATCAGCTAGTAAAATATAAGTATTTACCTAATTGGGAACTAATAGCAGCCCAAAAGGCTGGTGATACACCAGCGTTATTTGCAGACGTGGATGCGGTGATCTCAGTTGCTGATACTGGAGTTGACGGGGAAGCTGGCTGGAATATTGACGTCGAAGCTGTCGGTATATTTGACGTAGAACTTGACGTGGAAGCTGGCTGAAATATTGACGTCGAAGCTGTCGCTATGTTTGACGTAGAACTTGACGTGGAAGCTGGCTGAAATATTGACGTGGAACCTGTCGGTATATTTGACGTTGGACTTGATAAAGCTGATGGCATAGTTGAAGGTAAACTTGACGTCACGGTTGACGGGGAAGCTGTCGTCAACGCTGAAGTCGTAGAGTCAACAGGGGACTGCATCCCTGAAATAGCAAAAGTATAAATTGATATTTTTAAAGTGAAAACTTCTTTAGGCGCGTGTACCGAACAAAAATCATGGAACTCGCATCATCATCACGCTGTACCGTGTATTTAAAACAGCGCCATCTCTTGTAGAATAGGTGAATTGCTACTTAAGTGTTATTCTGACGTTCAGTCTTATGACTGACTAGCCGTCCGCCCCGGCTTCGCACGAGTGTAAGCTCGGCCTTCGGCCTTGCTACAAAATATAATATAGCCTATGTCACCCGGGGATAGTGTAGCTTCCCAACAGTGAAAGAATTTTTCAAATCGGTTCAGTAGTTTCGGAGCCTATTCATTACAAACATACAAACATACAAAAATAGGTACAAATCTTTCCTCTTTATAATATTATTTTATCTTATGACTGATGTGTTTTTAGGGTTCCACACCCAAAATGTAAAACGGGACCCTATTACTAAGACCCCGCTGCCACTGTCTGTCTGTCTGTCCCTTTGAGTACCGAACCCTAAAAACTGACTTCAAAATTAGCAATTACGATTCCGTGAAAGAAATGATAAGGTCTTCCAAGTAACCGAATATGATGCTTCACTTGGTAATGAACAGAAATGTGTCACTAACTCGCACTTGGCCATTATTTGTTGTTATACTTTAGAGTGTGTACTATAATCATGCCAAGTTTGACGCTTGTACGTATTACCGTTTTTACACTAGAGCAAATACTAAAATATGTTTGTTGTACCCCCCCTTTAATTTGAAATTTTTGTATTTATATTTATTTTACAGACGTTCTGACGGACGAATGGGCAGACAGAAATCTTAGGCTTAGTAAGTCTCGTTTTTACCCTTTGGGTAGGGAACCCTTAAAACTATGTTGTTTTGATAGTAGGTATATTGTTATTTCTTTAGATTTAAGCTCGTATTAGGGTAAAGTTAGTAGGTATTACATAGAATCTTTCTACAACATATAATTTTACTTTTATAAAATAATTAACAAAATGTCATTAAGATGAACTCTTTGAGGCAAGGCTAGGAACAAAAAAAGTACTTAATAATAAATCTAGTCAGGATTCTAACACAGTACAAATGTAGTGTGTAGTGTTGTTAGTGTGTTGTAATGTCTACACTCTGCTTCAAACTTACCAGAATAAGGGGATGATTCTGTCCCGGTCATGTTTAGATCACTTTTTGTTGATTTGGCTACCTTCCCGTTGGACGAGCCGTGAGGTCAACTTTGTGAAGTGGCTGAGGGCATTCGTCGATTGATAAGGACCAGAAATATTAAAAAAAAAATGTGTGTCTGTAACTCTGAAATAGGTACTAAATTTCGAGAACAAACATTATAACACTGATTTAGTAATATGCGTGATAACAAATGACGATAATATTCGGTTCATAACAATCCGCGACTGAATCTAATTTATGTAGTGTTAAAGTTCTAATTTCACTAACACTAACTAGACACGTACAAATCGTGCAATTACCCGAAGAGAACCGGCCGGAGAAAAACTAAGTAAAAGAAGCAAAAAAAGCTTTTGATTTTGTAAAGAAAAACCAATAACACATGTGCTGCCAGTGTAATTTTTCGAATTCCACGCCCGTGCTTACCCAATTCCCCGACATTCTTAGCCTACGCAAATTGTCTGTCAAACGTCCTATAGGACGATTTGCATACAGTAGGTATAGTAAAAATATTACAAAAATGTATAAAACACGTCTACATGGCATGGCGTCACACAATATTTAGAAAAACAAGTTTTTTTTTTAGGTCCATTCCCCCGCCAAACGGAAAATTCTCCGATGATTGACATCATTCAAGCCGGTTTGACACGGACATACAAGAAATTACGTTTTTGTTATGTATAATGGCAATACTATACAGAAGTTGTCTCATGTGAGTTTTGGCGCCAACATCGAAAAAAACGTGTCGGTTCGTTGTATTATTTTCCTAAACTTGTGTATTTTTGAGTGTTAATATGTAATAATGTTGGGTAATTATTTGTGCTCGTGAACGAGCTTGAGTGTGGCTAAGGAGATAGGAGATGAAACATGTGCTTTCGTGTTATTTCCAAAACTCCATAGATGCCTCTTGTTATATCTCCACCACTTTACTAAGTATTACATTCTCTTTGTTTTACTAGGGTATACGTATAATATATTAGTTTGACTTGGCCATGACGGTACCTATTTATTACTATGTAAACTTGTTGTTAATACTACGACTGAACGACTTTGTAACCATGGTCGTGAAAAAAGAATTTTTTTTTAAAAAAGTTGTTACTTGTCAAGTTTGACGTACATCTCGCGTCAGTGTCATTTACTTACCCAACTTCAAAAGTAAGCATTGGCTCCGGACTTCTTTTCCATTTAGCTTACATTCTCTTGGCATTTAGCTAGTGTTAAGCATAAAATCATTTTTTCAATTTCCACCTTTATTAAACTAATCATAAATATGAATGGCCTAAAGCATTTGTTTGTTATAATTCGGCTCTAGCACGTTTTTCTGACAAAATACCGGCTTCTCCCAAGGTCATCATTAGCCCATGGAATTTTCGTCCACTGGTGACTGGACGTAGACCTTACCTAGTACCTATGCTTAAAGAACGCATAATGGCACTATATTTTAGAGCTGTAACAGACACGTCAACTTGGCTGACGAAAAGCCCTCTGACTATCGGGAGAGAATTTTGTCCTAAATTGTCTTACATATTCTTACATCTTCCATACAACAAACGTATTTTTGTAATTGCTCTACTGTAAAAACGGTAACATGTTACAAGCGTCAAACTTGGTATGATTATAGTACCACGTCATAGCAGGTACCAGAATAAGTTAGTTACCGTAAAACGGTCGTTGGTTAAATCGTCTCAAATGCTCCACGTAATGGGTCCCGATATTTATAACAGACTTCCTCAGACAGTCATTGATGCTCCGAGCTTTGCATCTTTCAAAATCAAATTAAAAATGTGGCTAATTATGCAAGCTTTTTATGAATACACTGACTTTTTCAATATTAAGATAGCGCGTAATATTATTGTATAGCAATTTCTAACATTTAATATATTATGTACCTGACTTGTAATACCTATTATTATCTACACTAATATTATAAAGAGGAAAGATTTGTACCTATTTTTGTATGTTTGTAATGAATAGGCTCCGAAACTACTGAACCGATTTGAAAAATTATTTCACTGTTGGGAAGCTACACTATCCCCGGGTGACATAGGCTATATTATATTTTGTAGCGAGGCCGAAGGCCGAGCATACACCCGTGCGAAGCCGGGACGAGCGGCTAGTCAATAAATATATGTCTATGTCTAAAGTATAACAACAAATAATGGCCAAGTGCTAGCTTTATTTAAATCAAAATAAAACAAAAGAATATACTCGTATAAATGTATATAATATAATTTTACATTATTATAACTACTAAGACTAAAGATATTTTAGCCCAGTCAAGTTAGCCCGAAAAATATCCTTGCACATTTTTTTTCACAGAAATTGTGAATATTAGGAGAAAAAGTGTGAGGACAATTTTTGTAGTTAATTGCATGATCTACAATTCTGTCTGAGCAATTGGCTAAACTTTAGATTAACACCAATCGAGTTGGAGGTTCATATTTTTTTCACAGAAAGGTCTTAATATATGAAGGCTTTACGCGAAGTTTTAAGTTGCGGAAACTAATACTTTTCGAGAAATAAATTTTTGAAAATACGAAAATTCACCATACATTTTATCACAACTCCATTACTTGGACGTTCCGTTTTACGTGCTATCAGTTGTAAAAATGTCGTACATTATTTTAAAAATATTATCAGGTGCTATTTTATTTCATTTGACAGTTTTTATGATAAAGTATTATTATTTACATTAAATAAGGCTTTTTGGCAATTTTTCAGTCGTTTACTTTGTTTAAATAGCATAGAAACAATGTCAAGTTTCCAAAGTCATTAATAAGTGATATGTGAAACGAAACGTAACCAGAGGCGCCATTTTGAAACAGTCATTCAGTCTTGATTCAGTCATGAATTGATTGATGAATTAAATTGATGACCATGAAAACGCGCATATTTGGCACACAGAGCAGTTCAGAACACCCTGACTTCAGTTGGTTAGGTTCGAAATGGGTCACAGAACCGACACAGAGCACCCCGACTCCACCTAGTCTTGTGGTCCCTACCCCTAGAGTGTATATAAAAAGCGCGAGAGCCAGAAGCTCAAGGGAGGTCCTGAGTGAGAGGGAGCCATACGAGACCGAGTGGAGCGAAGGGGGGAGGGAGGTGGCGAGCGAAGCGAGCCGGCGACCTCCGTAGCGTAGCGAAGGTCGAGTGTGGCGAAGCGACACTCAGGGGCGACTGCAAGAGCTTCTGGCGGGAGCCCACCTGGAGTCAGACTTGAGTTGGTTAGGTTTGAAATGAGTGACAGATCGTTAGGTTGACAGTGACCATCCAACAAAACGACAACTTCAGCGGGCCGACTCCTACATAGACCTCTGTAGGTTCGTTAGGTTGACAGTGACCATCCAACAAAACGACAACTTCAGCGGTCCAACTCCTACACAGACCTCGATGGGTTTGTTAGGATGCCAGTGACCTTCCAACAAAACGACAACTTCAGCGGTCCGACTCCTACATAGACCTCGGTAGGTTCGTTAGGTTGACAGTGACCTTCCAACAAAACGACAACTTCAGCGGTCCGACCCCTACACAGACCTCGGTAGGTTCGTTAGGTTGACAGTGACCATCCAACAAAACGAAGTTGGTGCCTCCCTCCCCCTTGGCCATACTTTTCTCATCGCTCCTTAAATCCCCGCCCTTTGTCCCGCCAGTTTAGGCGATTAATTTCATTTTTTGGAAAAGTGAGGTTAGACACTTAAAAAAAACATAACTCCAAAAGGGGGGGGTTCCGCAAGTTTTCCTTCAAGGGGGGTGTTCTCCTCCCCCTCTCCCCCCTCACCCCCCCAAAATCGATTGGTGTTAATCTAAAGTCCTACCGAGCAATTTTTATCATAAATTAAAAACTTCGCAAAAGAAGAATGCATTTTTGCGAACTTTGGACCTTGGATAAAAATATGCACACATGATCAATGACTTTCCACAATTTCGTCATAATAGCATAGACAAAGGTATATATTTATGTCTATGATAATAGTATCCTCAGCGTTTATGTAAAAATTCAAATTCTTGAGAATTTATGCAACGGTGAATTACTATTTTGACGGGACTATTTGTATAAATGTAAAAAAACGTCAAATGTATAAATCTATCAGTACCCTTAGTACAAGATTTGACAGTTTTCGAGAACTTTTTTCGTTTCCGTTTTGTCCCATACATTTTAGTAAAGCGCCTCCAGCGGAAACGCGGAAGAACTAAAATCGGTAGTAATCGGCAGTATAGGTTGCTTCACTCAAATACGAAAAAAAGTTTCGAATAGCTTTCAGCCCAGCAATGTATGCATCAAAACGAAAACGATTAAAGTTTTTGAAAACTATCAAATCTTGTACTAAGGGTACAGTAAATAAAAATAAACAATTAGTGACTAACATATTTGGTTTTGATTGTAACACATTACAACTCTTACAATATAGCTAAGGTTGTGGATGGATCTCTGTAATTTTGGCGCAGTTACATGCGCCATGTTCACGGGAAAACTAAATAATGCAATTCCAGCGAAAACCACAGCAAAAGACTAAGAGGGTAGATCGTATTGTCTGCACCTAACTATGAACTGTTCGACCAACTACCCGCATTATTCAGTCTTCCCGTGAACATGGTGCATATAACTGCGCTGAAATATCGGAAGCTCCTTCCACAACCAGCGGGGGTATTATGGATCTTTGATCGGGATCAGTCAGTGTCAGAATTGACAGAATTTTGACACTTGAAGGGGGTTATGACGCAAAAAAAAAACAGCGTCGTCTATTTCCAATTTCATACTACGAAATTGGAAATAGACAACGCTTTTTTTTTACATAATTTTGACAAGTCGCGATCCCGATCAAAGGTTCATAATAGCCCTGCTGATCATGGTAAATTAATATCAAGTTCATAATTTTACAATATAGCATTTTATAACCTTAGATTAAGATATAACTAACGTCCTCTCCCTGTATTGTGTATAGCTAAAGTAAATTCGTTTAAGGTGAAACGTTTCACTTTGGCGGGAAATTCAAATTTCAAACAGTTTTAATGTTCTTGTAGCTAGGCCGAGTAATTATTGTAAACGATCACGATGTTCGCGAAAATGGATTATTTATTCTTTACAAACTCGCGTAAAGTTATTTATCTCCAATGCACAAATAAAGTAAGTAGTTATGTAAGTAATATGGTGAGTAACTAACTGTCGAATTGATAACCTCCTCTTTTTGGATGATGATGATGATATTTTTGGAAGTCGGTTAAAAATTCACGGACCTCAGTGTCCGTGGGGTAAAATTTTAATTTTAAAAAAAAGTATTTTTATTCAGATCAAACTAACAAGGGTGAGTATTGTAAGGTGGTGAGTTGGTGATGAACATGTCAGGGGCCGTACCGTCACCTGTTTTAAGCAATCAGTTCGTGCGCGAGACCGACTCGCTCTTGGCCGGTTTTTATTTTGCTTTCGTATTGTTCCATATTGTCTCTGCCCCTACCCTGCTTACCTGCTGACGCACTAGAACATTGGTAAGGAAGTCCTGTCAACTGTTTTGAGACTATTTTCTCTTGTCTCTTGATTCCAGAAGACGATTTTTTATAGTGCACCATTGCTTTTCCCCTTTTTGTTTGTTTTTTTCTTGTAGATCTTTGCTTAAGAACATTTCATCTCTTTTTTAACTTTCAAAGGTAAGAGAATGTTCAAGAGACGCGAGAAAAGAAGAAATCACTGCGATTCTATCCTGTGTACCACTGTAATGCAGGTCCGAGAGTATCCTACAAGCATTGTACAGCGCTCGGATGCCTTGAGGCAACTTTTCCTGATCAAGGAGTAAAGTAATTGCTTTAATTATAGCACTTATACCATGTCCTAGTTGGTGTTGCATCTCTTGCATATCACTGTCACGTTCCCTCACGTCGTCTGATAGTTCTGTCGTGATTTCAGCATTCAGAGCGGGGCCTCTTAACGGACTGTTTTCGGGTATCGAGTATTCGCGTAGAAGATTTTCTCTTGCGTTTTGTGTCAGGCCTGTCTTTAAGAGAGATCGTAAGTGTGAAGACAGGTTAGTGTACACCTTTGCAGACGGGCCAGGACCTGACGCAATCACGGGACCCGTGCTTGACGCAAAGATCGGGGGTGGACCTGACGACAGTGTTGAAACTGACGAAGACAACGGGCCCCGAGCTGACGACGGTCCCGGAACGGATGCAAAGATCGGGCCCTGACTTGACAACGGCTTTGTAACTGACGCAGACGTAGGGCCCCGAGCTGACGCTGGTCCCGGAACTGACGCAAAGACCGCGCCCTGACTTAACAACGGCTTTGTAACTGACGCAGACATAGGGCCCTGAGCTGACGACGGTCCCGGAATTGACGCAAAGATCGGGCACTGACTTGACGACGGTCTTGGAACTGACGAAGTTCCCAGATCTGATGCAGAGGTCGGGCTTGGAACTGACGAAGGACCCGGAACTGACGCAAAGATAGAGTCCTGAGTTAAAGAAGGTCCCGGAACTGAAGCAGGCTCATTTGAAGTGTTGCCTCGTGGAGTACCTAAGAATGAAAATGTTTTTAAGCATGATAATAGGCTACCGGACAGATGTTTTTTTATGGACTTCAATAAAGGAGAGGGTTCTCAATTTGGTTGTATTATTAATATTATTTATAAACCAATTTGAAAATTAGTTTTTTTTTTAATGTAGAATATACTTCCAGATTGGTCACATAGAAGTTCTAGAAAATCGGTTAAGTAATTTAGTTTTAAAACCGAAATAATTAGAAAAATTGTCTTACAATATATATTCTAATTACGGTAATATATGCCGTATCATTACATATTCTGTGAATTATAACTAGCTATTGTTATAAATATAATATTATAATATTTTTTATTTTTATATGGTATCAAAGATACAGCCGTTAAAAGGTAGGAAGGACTTACACCCTTTGAATACAGATACAGAACCCTAAAAATTATCAATATAAAAAAAACAACTTCATAAAAATGTCACAACTGTACCCTTAGTACAAGATTTGATAGTTTTCGAAAACATTTTTCGTTTTCGTTTTGTTCCATACATTGCTGGGCTAAAAGCTATTCGAAACCTTATTTCGTATTCGAGTGAAGCAACCTATACTGCCGATTACTACCGATTTTATTTCTTCCGCGTTTCCGCTAGAGGCGCTTTGCTAAAATGTATGGAACAATACGTAAACGAAAAAAGTTTTCGAAAACTATCAAATCTTGTACTAAGGGTACTGGACCAAATTGAAATGGGACCACAAAGGAAGCTGGTGCAGCTTTCAAATAAAAAAATTATCATCAAAATCGGTTCATCCAGTCAAAAGTTCTAAGGTAACAAATATTTAAAAAAAAACAGTCGAATTGAGAACCTCTTCTTTTTTGGAAGTCGGTTAAAAATGATATTATACACACTTACCAAACGTAGCACTGTGTTCACTGGCAATAGTGTCAGACACGTTGTTTCCAAAACTGAATGCATTTTTACTAAATATTCCACCGCTTGTGGTGGTAGCAGGGGTGGTTTGTGCTACATTAGTGTCAGACACGTTGTTTCCAAAACTGAATGCATTTTTACTAAATATTCCACCGCTTGTGGTGGTAGAAGGGGTGGTTTGTGCTACATTAGTGTCAGACACGTTGTTTCCAAAACTGAATGCATTCTTACTAAATATTCCACCGCTTGTGGTGGTAGCAGTGGTGGTTTGTGTTACGTTAGTGTCAGACACGTTGTTTCCAAAACTGAATGCATTTTTACTAGTGCTAGGTATGCTTAACATTCCACCGCTCGTGGTGATAGCAGGAGCGGTTTGTGCTACATTAGTGTCAGACACGTTGTTTCCAAAACTGAATACATTTTTACTAAATATTCCACCGCTTGTGGTGGTAGCAGGGGTGGTTTGTGTTACGTTAGTGTCAGACACGTTGTTTCCAAAACTGAATGCATTTTTACTAAATATTCCACCTCTTGTGGTGGTAGCAGGGGTGGTTTGTGCTACATTAGTGTCAGACACGTTGTTTCCAAAACTGAATGCATTTTTACTAAATATTCCACCGCTTGTGGTGGTAGCAGGGGTGGTTTGTGCTACATTAGTGTCAGACACGTTGTTTCCAAAACTGAATGCATTTTTACTAAATATTCCACCGCTTGTGGTGGTAGCAGGGGTGGTTTGTGCTACATTAGTGTCAGACACGTTGTTTCCAAAACTGAATGCATTTTTACTAAATATTCCACCGCTTGTGGTGGTAGCAGGGGTGGTTTGTGTTACGTTAGTGTCAGACACGTTGTTTCCAAGGCTGAATGCATTCTTACTAAATATTCCACCGCTTGTGGTGGTAGCAGGGGTGGTTTGTGTTACGTTAGTGTCAGACACATTGTTTCCAAGGCTGAATGCATTTTTACTAGTGCTAGGTATGCTTAACATTCCACCGCTCGTGGTGATAGCAGGAGCGGTTTGTGCTACATTAGTGTCAGACACGTTGTTTCCAAAACTGAATGCATTTTTACTAAATATTCCACCGCTTGTGGTGGTAGCAGGGGTGGTTTGTGTTACGTTAGTGTCAGACACGTTGTTTCCAAGGCTGAATGCATTTTTACTAGTGCTAGGTATGCTTAACATTCCACCGCTCGTGGTGATAGCAGGAGCGGTTTGTGCTACATTAGTGTCAGACACATTGTTTCCAAAACTGAATGCATTTTTACTAAATATTCCACCGCTTGTGGTGGTAGCAGGGGTGGTTTGTGTTACGTTAGTGTCAGACACGTTGTTTCCAAGCCTGAATGCATTTTTACTAAATATTCCACCGCTTGTGGTGTTAGCAGTGATGGTTTGTGTTACACTGTTGTTAGGCAAGCTGGTTTGAAAACTTTGAGCTCCGAATACATAGTGACTAGTCGTGCTTTGAAGTCCATCACCGTTAGAAACGTCGACTGAACCATTACTAGAAGTTGACGCGCCAAAAGCAGGCCCGCAAAAGGTAGATGAGTGGAATAATCCATTATTTGTGATATTGTTGATCTTGTATGGTGGTGACATGGTAGGCATGGGTAGTTTTGCTGTTCCACTATTGATGCGACTATACCTCCAGTAGTAGTTGATCCACTGAGAGGAAGATGTGCAGAAAACTATCACCAGTCGTACCCGAGCAATTCACCACTTATGTTGTTTTTGACAGTATTGTTTCACTTATAGGTTGAGACGCGCCATATGCACCAGCGTTATATGCATACTCAACAGCAGTGGTCAATTGGCTAGTGATAAGGTTGCCAGTTGGAATAACTGGACCTGGGGACAATAAAAAACTTATTGTTGTTGACATATTGCATTATTTTTGACGATCCAATTCTTTCTTTACTCTATTGCACTTACTAATTTATGTTGAACCTTTGACTAATGCAGGGTTATGCATATACTCTGTACTAAGTCGAAAGTAGAGGTCATTGTAGTGGTATGACTCTTTTGCAGTGGTCCGCCTGGGGAAGTACCACACCTTTGCCAGTTATTCAAACGCCAATCAGTAGTGTGCAAACATTACTGTGTTCCGGATTGAAGGGTAATGTTTCCAGCGAAATTACAGGGCACACAGAGATTTGACATCTTATATCTCAGGGTGACGAGCGCAGTACTGTTGAAGTTAAAAATTCTGAGTGGCGTTGAGCTGTTCTAGGCAAGCGTGAAGAGCCATCAGGCGAGTGACTTTGCTCGTCTCGTCACCCATTATCAAAAAAAAAATTGTATTCATCATTATGAACAACTTTTACTATGAGGCCAAACCTGAAACCTTCCCTCCTCCCCATTTTTCTATCGGACTGCCAGAGCGGGCACGAAAAATCGACACTGCTTCATGGTTGATATTCCAAAAACCCGTACGATCACTTTGATTCCATTTTTATTGTGCTAACTGCTAGTCTGTGGAATGCGCTGTCGGAATGGGTGTTCCCTGATGTTTACAATCTGGTGGTCTTCAAATCTCGAGTGAATCGGTTTCTTCTAGGCAAACGTGCTGCATCCTAGATCGCATCACCCCTTAACATCAGATGAGTTGACGGATCGATTTTACTCATAAATCATAAAGCCTTTTTATTTCCTTAACATATAAACAGAATAGCACTTAAATATTTATATAGTTTTACAGTTAAGGCCCCTGGCGATTATAGGCCTACTCCAACAATTTCCAGGTAGCCCTGGTCTTCGTTTTGGGCTAAACTTTAGATTAACACCAATCGAGTTGGAGGTTCATATTTTTTTCACAGAAAGGTCTTAATATATGAAGGCTTCATGCGAAGTTTTAAGTTGCGGAAACTAACACTTTTCGAGAAATAAATTTTTGAAAATACGAAAATTCACCATACATTTTATCACAAGTCCATTACTTGGACGTTCCGTTTTACGTGCTATCAGTTGTAAAATGTCGTACATTATTTTAAAAATATTATCAGGTGCTATTTTATTTCATTTGGACAGTTTTTGTGATAAAGTATTAATATTTACATTAAATAAGGCTTTTTGGTAATTTTTCAGTTGTTTACTTTTCTTTTAAATAGCATAGAAACAATGACAAGATTCCAAAGTCATTAATAAGTGATGTGTGAAACGAAACGTAACCAGAGGCGCCATTTTGGGTTTTTGCCGGCTATCAATCCTTCAGTTCAAAGAGTAAAGTAATATATAAATTCCTTGAGTTTCACCTTCAGTCATCGTTTGTTTTCCTTGCAGTCGAGAGCGATTCCGTACTCCTGTTTGTGTAATTAGCGTTTGCCTACTACCATGGTGTCTTCGAAGCCCGTGCCTCATAAGGACTAACAAAACTACAATTTCAGCGGTCCGACTCCTACACAGACCTCGGTAGGTTCGTTAGGTTGACAGTGACCATCCAACAAAACGAAGTTGGTGCCTCCCCCCCCCCCCCTTGGCCATACTTTTCTCATCGCTCTTTAAGTCCCCGCCCTTTGTCCCGCCAGTTTAGGCGATTAATTTGAATTTTTGGAAAAGTGAGGTTAGAAACTTAAAAAAATCATAACTCCAAAGGGCGGGGTTCCGCAAGTTTTCCTTTAAGGGGGTGTTCTCCTCCCCTACCCCCACGCCCTCTCCCCCCCAAAATCGATTGGTGTTAATGTAAAGTCCTACCCGTCCTATGGCTGAAACGATGATGATCATGAAGTTATCGTTGAACAAATATGCTAACACAAACACACCCTGTTCCCGTAGACTCGGATCTTGCTTCCCTGACTCGGTCTATGAGCAGACCGCAATAATGTCTGTGTAGATGATTAATTTCACAGGGTAAAATTACACATTCAACACTATCAAACTTTACAACACATATCCCGAGAAAAACTCAAACAAGACAAGGCAAAAGACAAGGAAGGAAAGGAAAAGAAAAATAAATCTTTAAGCGCTGCTCAAACTGTCATTTCGTCCTTTCGTCTGATTTCGTCATGATTTCGTCATTGAAAAAAAAAGCTGGCCTGGGTGGGATAAACGTCAGGTTATTTTTTGGGATGTTTAATGACCATATGTACAAACTCCTTCAGTCATAATATTATTTTAGTATACAACGTATTAGATAGCGTCAAACAAGTCATAGTCACAGTTAGACTCAAGCAAAGTTAGTCACAGTCAAGGTCAACTCATGCCACAGTAAAGTAGTGGAAGCTTTATTAAGATATATTTTTATATACAAAATTGTAGAAGAGTGTACTGGAGAAGTATGACATGTAACTATGGAGTTATTAATAAAATATTGTATTGTATTGCTTTACAAGATGCTTCTATGTATTTTGGAAACAACATGAAGAGACATGTTGATAAATATTAACACTCGAATATAAACAAGTTTAGTAAAATAATACAACGGGCTGACATGTTTTTTCTTTTGTTTTGCTTTTTAATATGTTTTCTAAGTGCTCGTGAACGTGCTCGAATATGGTCAACTGACCATATATATATAACGTCTTTTTGTGTTGTTTCCAAAACTCCATAGAAGCCTCTTGTAAAGTCTCAACCACTTTACTAGGACATATTAGATTGTGCTAGGACATAACATGACTTGGACTTGACAGTGACTCACTTTGCTAGACTATGACTTTTTTGATAGTATCTAATACATTGACCATAAAAGTATTCCAATTCGACTGAAGAACTCAGTGCCCTGGTAATGGGATGAAACACAAACAAACAAAAATACGTTCTCGCTGTCACCGTCAACCGTCAAGTTAGGCATGTCGATTCTTGCTGATAAAAAAAACTATTTTCGATTTGAATCGAAGTCCACTGAATCGATTCTCGATTAAATCGGCCTCTGGAAGATCGATCTTCGATTAATCGATTCGATTATCAACATTTTTTTTTTAAACCTATTCTATCTTCTATTTGGTTAGATTCTCGAGGACAAATGTATGCCTACTTTTCAATTAAAAAAGATTTTTATTTTTATATGCAGCAGAATAGATCGAATCGATATAGAAAACGATTTTTAAATTGAATAAGTATTCATTGCAAGAACAACCACTAGTTTTCGGTGAAACAAAAATATCGATCAACATACAAAATATATGTATATACATATTACATACCTCCTCCCTTTCGGAAGTCGGTTAAAAATTATATTACGATTTAATGATAAAGAAGTTAATAATTAAATGGTCACCTGCTGGAAACTTGCTTTAGCTCACTTTATAACTTATAAATACAGATCAAATAGATCACAAAACAAATGTAATATGTTCATAGAACACCATAAAGTAAAATAAAATTATTATACATTCCGGATACATTTTTGTTTTTGGGCTTATAACTTGGCATGCATTGAGGCCATACTGCCTCGTCTTATGTATTTTAGCACAGAAGTGGGATTTTTTTAGCTTAGATTCCCTTTTATTTTTTGTGCATTTTAGTCATTCTGCCCCAATAATGTGGTGGAAACTTTACTAGGGGCATCTATGGAGTTTTGGAAACAACATGGAAATACACTGTTTTAAACTATCACGGTTGTTCACTAAAGTTAAATAATTATTTACGGGATATTAACATGGAAATACACGTTCACAAATACTTCGAATAAAATCCATCATTATTATTTCACATTAACAGACGCAATACAAAAATGATAATAATACCATGAGGCAACATATTTTCTTTGCGTTGGCGCCAAAACTCTCATTACAACAAAGTATATAATAGAATAGAATTGGCTCTTTTGGAAATCGATGGGGGAGGCCTATATCCAGCAGTGGACGTCCTATGGCTGAAATGATGATAATAATATAATAGAATATACTAGGTTATTAAGGATTTTTATTCGTGATTCTGATGGTGACAGTTGTCAACCTGTTCGCGGGCTTAGGGATGATAATGCCGTTACTTCTAACATAACTACCATAATAAGCCGCGCAATTTGCGCATACTATAGTTCGCACAGACTGCTAGACTATTGTTCGATAACTAAACTTTTACAGCATAGAGATACTTTAACGATCTAGAAAACCGATTCCATAGATAATCCCGTGAAATATTATGGATTCTAGGTGGAATGCACTGCATTTCTACGATCTATATTAGCACCTCAATATCAACATCGTGAATGACGTGAATCGGTCCGATTCTCAGGGTTCGAGAATCGATCTAGTGAATCGATCCACTCTGTCAGATCGATCTAAAAAATCGATTTTCTGACCTCAAAAAATCAATTTTCCGATTAATCGATTAAAGATCGACATGCCTAGGCCTACGTCAAGTCAAGTCAAGTCAAATTGCCGTGTGCTGCTAGGAGTGGGTAATATCGGCTTTGTCGAATATCGAATCGAAACTATATATCGATATCTGACATCGGATTTCGAAACTATATATTTCCTGAAACTATATATTTTTTTAAATATGCCTAGATTTCGATGTAAAATCAACACCGTAGGTATATTATCGAGCGTAATATCGTAATTCGTGCCATTTTAAAATGTTCTATTGATATTTTTCACGATTTGTATTGCCGTTATTTAAATCACCCTCTATGAACTTTCCTTCATACTTTACCAGGCTTAGGACTGGCTAAATTTTTTGTAGTTTTTGTGAGTTTATTATCAAAATTACCTGCTTTAAAATTACATATATACATGACAAATAAATTGATTATAATTTTCGAAAAAAAGCAGGCGTATTTAGAAGTTCATATTTGATGATATGTACATTCAATATTAACAAATATTTACTTGCCAAAATGTGCCCACTTAAAGTAACTCCTTCACACACCTAGCCGTGTTCCGATGTTATTTGTACATTCTGAACCTTAAAATGAAGGGCATAAGGACATGTTTGTATTCCTTAGACTTTAAGTTCAAATTTGTACTAACAATCTCGAGCAGAGCGTCTAGGCATAGCGCAGGTGCGACGATCACGCTCGGCACCAACGTGTCCAAACAGCGAACTACCAGCCGATATAATCAAATCACAATTCACATCACAGGAATCCGATACTTGCTTCGATTCGATTAGCTTCGGTTTGTCTATTCTGAACCTTAAAATGTAGGGCATATGAACATGTTTGTATTCCATAGACTTAAAGTTCAAATTTGTACTAACAATCTAGAGCAGAGCGTAGAGGTGGTGGTTAGTTGTTATAACATTTAATATAACTCAATAAAAAAAAATAACACATACACATAAAAAAATACTCTTAACATTGTTAAATCACGTTAAATGTTCAAACTACTGGTTTGGATTTGTACGTAATTTTTACGATTGTTATCGCCATCTATCATGATTTTTGTACAAGTATTGATTGCGCCAAGAACCTGTTAGTGAAAAAGTTCCGATTTTACTCGCAGAACACGGGCGCGACGATCACGCACGGCCGCCGTCGCCTGCAACGAACTACCAGCCGTCTCGATACAAAATCAAATCACATCACAGGAATCAGGAATCCGATACTCCACTCCGATACGATACTCGGTTTGAATCGATTCGCTTCGGTTCGCGTTCGGATACGATACGATACGATATGCGGCGGATGGCGCGACGTAGCAATATAGTGGTTTGATTCGGTTCGCTTCGGATACTAACGATACGATATTATGTGACGGGCGGCGCGACGGAGCAATATAGTGTTTTGGGACAATATATAGATTCACCGCGCTCCAATATCGGATTTTCGATTTTTCAACGATATAGCGTTACTATAACTATATACGATTTGTATCGCCCTCCTCTAGTGTGCTGCCTAGCGAGCAAGCAAAGCATAGATTGTTCGCGTGTTTTTTTAGTTTTGATAGTATATATCTTGATTGAAGAATTTGAAGAGATCTATCACAGTTTTCCTGATTGATTATTGCCTGTGTCTGCGATCTCAGTGTCTATTCTTTTATGTAAGTTTTTACTGTTGCGGAAATTCAAATGTATTCGGGTAGCTGACCGACTTGAAGAGTAATCATGGCCGTGGTATATAACATTAGTAAACAATGCACATGAAGTCAAAAGTTTGCTCTATTTCGTTAGCTATAGGGTTGCGATTTCGTGTAATTCATTGAAATGTATCTATTTGAAATATACCCAACCATTTGTCAATTTTTTTCTTCAATTTACAATGTTTTCTCCAACACCTCTTCATCTCGGCCGGATTAAACGTCACTTCACTAATTTTTAAAACGTTTTTTTTTGTCGAAATTCAGTCGTATTTAGCAAAAATTCCTGTGTGAACACTAAATTTTACGTTGTATTGTAACGTAACAAGTTTTTAAGCCTTTTCCGTACGTAATTCATGTTACATTGTGAGCCACTAGAGAATAGGTTATGTGGTTTACATTTGCGTTTACGATAAAACTGTGTGGGGGGTCCCGACACATTGTTTGTTGCCAAACAAACGTCGACGAAACAATAGTCATGCAACTATGACGCAATGGTATGAAAACATTGTGAAAATATTGAAATCAGATTAAAATTAGTCACCCCAAACTTTTCTACCTACCTACTTTTACATATAAAAGGAAAAACTTTGGTTTGGTGCACACAATTTATGAGGAAAGCAACAATGCTAGCCGTGTGCATCTGTGAAATCAAACTGTTAAATCATGTGAACAAGATTTGTGAAAGACAGCCCCCTTAGCTCAGTTGGTAGTATACCTGCCTTCTGTGCTTGGGGGCGTGGGTTCGATCCCCATCTAGGACAAACATTTGTGTGATGAACATTTGTGTTTGTTCTATGTCTGGGTGTTAATATCTATTTAAGTATGTATTCAAAATATATATGTATGTATATCAGTCTCTGGCAGCCATATTACAAGCTTTGCTTAGTTTGGGGTCAGATGACCATGTGTGCAATAATGTCCCAGATATTTATATTTATTTATTTATATCTTGTGAATTAAATTCCATTCAGTTCAGAACTTAACTTTATTTTATTGTGTGGGTATGTAGATTTTTTTTAATTGTATCTTTTTGTTTTACAACAGACTAGTCGTCCGTTCCAGCTTCTCACAGGTGGAGCTTATTTTCTTAATTCTAGTAACAATTATAGCCTGTGTTCATCTGTGTCATCTGACCCCAAACTAAGCAAAGCTTGTAATATGGCTGCCAGAGACTGATATACATACATATATATTTTTAAATACATACTTAAATAGATATTAACACCCAGACATAGAACAAACACAAATGTTCATCACACAAATGTTTGTCCTAGATGGGAATCGAACCCACGCCCCCAAGCACAGAAAGTAGGATCACTACCAACTGAGCCAGCGAGGCAGTCAACTGGCTTCCGAGCTATGAATTACCGGCAGACCGCCGTCATCAATATGCAGCATTGCGCCGCTCACAAATTATCCACAATTGCATATTTATTCCTCAAATAGCATGATTGCTTCAACCGAAGAAGAACTATCTTGCTTGCATAGTATTCTGTACTTCTCTGATAACGGTTCAGCTAGCACACTGTTACACCGCCCAACATCTTTTAAGTTAAGGTTGGTGTACTGGTGGAAATGAACCTTTCAGCCTCTGTCTGGACACACTCCATCACAACATTGTACACGTCTCAACTACCCTGCACTCGGTGCAGTTTGACGAGTCTGATTTGCCTATCAAATGTAGAAATCTGTTGAGTGAAATGTGACTGGAATGAAGCCTCATGGCCGTTACAATGTCCGCCCTGCTCATATCAGCACTGGCAAACAGTTAAGCCCAGGCTGAATCGTCTTATACCAAACTCCTTTTGCGACTGAACGCTCGTCAAAGTGCGTCTTCCACAACTCCTTACCTCAATCTCTGACCATACCTAAACAGCCAGAAAACAAGGGTATGCAACAGAAGGGTGTGTCCCGTGGGTCAGAGCTTCCCTGCCGAGGCGATCGGCCTCCTGTACTGCGACCTGGGTTGGCTTGGGTAACTGCTGGTAGGGGGAAATGCACAATACACCCCAAGCTGGACATCAGTGCAGGACTTATCGCCCCCATCACCAATAAGAATAAGAAGCCTATTCATCATCAGTCAGCAGACATCCACTGCTTAACATAGGCCTCCTGTTAGAACTCCACACTGAATGATGCCATCTGCATCCACTAGATGCCCACGACTCTCACGATGTTGTTGTCAGTCCATCTAGTGGGAGGGCTACCTACGCTACGTCTTCCGGTTAATACTCAAGAACCTTTCTTCTGCATCGGTTATCAGTTCTACGAACATAGTGGCCATTGCCACTTGAACTTGCAATTTTTTGTAATCCTATTAGTTTCTATAAGAGAGCCTATTTTAAACACTTTTATTAGCTTGGTATGTATATATGTAACGGAATCTTTGAATGTGATTTTCACCCCTTTCAAAACGACTGATTCATATGAAGCTTTGCACACTTATCAAGGACCGATGACGATGCAATAATTTAAATAGTTTGTCCCAGTATCCTTACTGGAAACTTCAGAATTAGCAATTTTAAAACGTGTTTTGTTAGTTTTTTAAACTACGAGAATTATATCTAATGGGGGCTGTACGCACTCGCCGAGAACTTCTCGCCGGGAGTCTAGCAAGGCGCAGGATAGCAAGACAAGACGAGAGTACCATGTACATACTCGCTTTCGGCCTGTCTCTGGGTGTCACGGCGAGTGTGTACAGCTGCTATCACAAAGATTGTATTCTTTTCAGCTACCACGATGTCACGGGCCGCCTGACGCTGTGAAAAAGTTAGATAAATAAGAAGAATAATTATAATAAATTCATTGGAGACGATACTATCTAAACATGTTCCAAAAACCAACGTTTGGTGCCAACACCTCAGGGTTTGGTAAGTGTTTTACCAGCTATTATTTAAACTGCCTTGTTAGCTTGGACACAGAATACATATAAGTACAGCACCAGAAGATTTACTCCGCAAAATCATTTAAATAAGTAGCGACTCTTGCAACTACACAATAAAGTGCAATTCAGCACGTGCGAAATACCTACAGCTATATTAATCTAGAAGTTGCCTCTCTGTCTTGTCGCGTTATCTCTGTCTATCGCGCGGCAGCGGGCACAGCAAGTCCGACAAGACGACTACTTGTAGCTTCATACCTAAAGTGCGGAGTGCGCCACGCCTGGTTAAGGCAAGGTTTTCCAACTTTTGCAACGCTTGTTACTAAGACACTGAAACTGACATCCAGCTTGGGGTGTATTATGCATTTTCCCCTGACAGCCTACACAATCCGCCCGGCTTTGGGTCACTGCCTAAACTGTTCTACCCCTATTTCGCCAGGTGTTATGGTATTGGAGACTTCAATACTACTGACTATGTTCAGCAGATGGCTGGTTGTCGTTCAGTGTGGAGGTTAAAGGGGGAGGCCTATGTTCAGCAGTGGACGTCTTATGGCTGATGATGATGATGATGTTCAGCAGTGGACGTCTTCTGGCTGATGATGATGGTTACTATGGTTGGTTATGGACTTATGGATGGTTGTAGAGGTAGGACTCTTTTGCAGGGGTCCGCCTGGGGAAGTACAACACCTTTGCCAGCTATTCAATCGCCAAGCAGTAGTGTGCAAACAATACTGTTTTCCGGATTGAAGGGCAATGTTTCCAGCGAAATTACAGGGCACACAGAGATTTGACGTCTTATATCTCGGGGTGACGAGTGCAGTGCATTGCCATCCAGGGTTTTGAACTGTTGGGCAAGCGTGAAGAGCCATCAGGCCAGCGACTTTGCTCGTCTCGTCACACAGTATCATAAAAAACAAAAAAACGAATTTGTGTGTATACCGCGAGCAGACCAGCGAACCGCGATTAAACAGTTAAATCCTGGGAAACCTGGTTTTAAAGCATTTTCTACTCCTCAGGTATGCAGTCCACATTTGGCGCTTCTCCGTCGACATCGGCGTCCCCGTTCGGTGGGTTTAAGCCGGCGACGGCCACGAGCGCCTTCGGTGCTCCGCCCGCTTTCGGAGCCAACACTAGCGCTCAGCCGAACACTGGCGGAGGTAATTATGAGATTGGAGTACTAGGCATGATGACTAATATTTTTTTATTACTTCATAAAAAAGCTGATCATCAATAGAGCCTATCAACGAAAACAAAATTTAAATTAGTTCAAAAATAAATAAGTTTTAAGTATTTTAATTTCATGCTAGACAGAGAGCGCACTATACTGAGCTATGACGTCACGCCTCAGGCGCGGCATACAAATGCTATACTAACACGCTTTGCGAGAAAGGGATGGAGCATCCCCTCTATCCCCATCTAAAACTTTCACGGCTCATATCTCAGAGATTAATCAGCCAATTCAATTTATAAAGTTAAATGATTATTTACGGGATATTTACCGTGGTAAGGTTGTGGAAGGAGCTCCTTCCACAACCTTACCACGGTAAATATCCCGTAAATAATCATTTAACTTTAGTGAACAACCGTGATAGTTTAAAACAGTGTTCAATTCAATTTATTTTTTAGTATGTGTAATGTATTTAGTTATATTCATCGCTTAGGCTGCTATAGACTAGACTAGACGAAAACACAAGAACAACACAACAGAAATGGTATGGAATGGTAGGCGCATTTCCTTCTTTCACCACCACATCAAAGGTATGGCTACCGCCACACCTGTAGTCTTGGTGCTGGTAAAAAATATGCATACCATTTTTCTCGTAGGTCTTTTTGGTGCGTCCAGTGCCCCCGGGGGAGGCCTGTTTGGTGGTGGCGCCGCCGCTGCACCCGCTCCAGCCTTCGGCACCCCTTCCACTGGGTTCAGCTTCGGCGCGAGCACCTCCGCCGGTACCGGAGGGCTGTTCGCCAACAATACTTCAGCAGGCCTGTTTGGGAACCAGCAGAGCAATGCCTTTGGGGCTAAACCAGCCGGTGAGTAACAATAAAGGAAACAAAAAAAAAACAATATTCCCCTAATATTATAAACTAGCTGCGCCCCGCGATTTCACCCGCGTGGTGATGAAAATCTGTGATGATGATGAAAAGTAGCCAATGTGGAACATAAGCAATGTACATTCCAAATTTCATCCAAACCCATCCAGCCGTTTCTGCGTGATTGAGTAACAAACATCCATCCATCCAAACTTTCACATATATGATACTAGCTGCGCCCCGCGGTTTCACCCGCGTGGTGATGAAAATCTGTGATGATGATGAAAAGTAGCCAATGTGGAACATAAGCAATGTACATCCAAATTTCATCCAAATCCATCCAGCCGTTTCTGCGTGATTGAGTAACAAACATCCATCTATCCAAACTATCACATATATGATACTAGCTGTAACCGCGACTTCGTCCGCAATTTCTTCAGAAAAAAATAGCCTATGTCCGTCCTCTTGATACATACTATTACCTCCCAAAATTTTATCGAGATCGGTTAAGCCGTTTAGCTGTGATTATGTAGCAAACAGACAGACAGACAGAGTTACTTTCGCATTTATAATATTAAGTGTGGATTAGTGTGATGTGAAAGTTTGGATGGATGGATGGATGGTTGGATGTATGTTTGTTACTCAAACACGCCAGAACGGCTGAACGGATCTGAATGAAATTTGACACACGTAGATTATAGTCTGGAATAGCACATGGGCTACTTTAATAATGGCTGGACCGATTTGGATGTTTTTTTTTGTTCCTGGAGTTGGTCACAGTAGCGAGGCCGGTGGCCGAATTAACAGCTGTGCTAAGCCGGGGTGAGTCGCTAGTATATTATAAAAGAAAATGAACAATGTGTGTGCTGCTAAAACTCAGAAATCTCAATTCATCAGGTAGCCTATTAGCTCGTTTGCTACCTATAGCATTAATAAAATCGAGCTATGGAGAGGGTTATGCTCGGGGTTTATCTATGAGATCGAATCAGAAATGAGTAGATCTGTAGACGAACAAAAGTTACTGACATAGTCAAGATTCAGGGAGCGTCGCGATGGTGATATTAAACTTATGTATATATTAAAAACCAATGTAGAAATCCGCTGAGAAGGACATGAGCTTATTAGGTTAAGGCATTAACCTTTTAAAATCTTAACTAACTGAGGGGTCGGACACAATCTCAAGTGGTTGCAAGCCCACGCCACGTCTACCTGCTTGGGCTGCTAACATAAGTACATAGCCCACCGGATTAGCAGTTGGCAGTGGGCAGGGCACATAGCACGCAGAACAGATGGCCGATGGGGCCGAAAAGTTATCAAATGGAGACCACGGACCCGTAAACACAGTAGGACATCCACCCATAAGATGGACAGACGACCTAAAAGAGATTGCAGGAAAACGCTGGATGCATGCCGTTTCCAACCGTCCCCTTTGGAGATCGATAGGATGGCTTATTTCCAGCAGTGGACGTCCAGTTATAGCTGAAGTGATGATGATGATGAACCTTGTGTTTCGTTGATCTGTTCATAAAATTTTGTGTGCATAAGTAGTGTAACAATTCCAATATGTTGTAGTGGTAGGACTCTTTTGCAGAGGTCCGCCTGGGGAAGTACCACACCTTTGCCAGTTATTCAACCGCCAAGCATAAGTGTGCAAACACTACTGTGTTCTGGATTGAAGGACAATGTTTCCAGCTAAATTACAGGGCACACAGAGATTTGACATCTTATATCTCGGGGTGACGAGCGCAGTGCATTATAATATAATATATATAATATAATATTTCTGGGACATTATTGCACACATGGCCATCTGACCCCAAACTAAGCAAAGCTTGTAATATGGCAGCCAGAGACTGATATACATACATATATATTTTTAAATACATACTTAAATAGATATTAACACCCAGACATGGAACAAACACAAATGTTCATCACACAAATGTTTGTCCTAGATGGGAATCGAACCCACGCCCCCAAGCACAGTAACTAGGATCACTACCAACTGAGCCACCGAGGCAGTCGAGGCATTGCCATCCAGGGTTTTGAACTGTTGAAGTTCGAAATTCTGAGTGGCGTTGTGCTGTTATGGGCAAGCGTGAAGAGTCATCAGGCGAGCGACTTCGCTCGTCTCGTCACCCAGTATCATTAAAAAAAAACAAAAAGAAAAACAAGTATTTACAGAATTACTAGTTTATATTTTTTTTACCAACATAGCCCACCGGATTAGCAAGTTGAAGTAGCAATAGTTAATATTTATATAATCTTTCACAGGCTTTGGCTTCGGTGCTACCCCCACTAACCAGACTCAAAGCTCCGGTCTCTTTGGTAACACGTCCACCACAGGCAGCAGCTTGTTCGGACAACAGAACACTACAATGGGTGGTGGCCTGTTCAACACTACTGGTGAGAAATTGTTTTTCACTAGCTAAGTCTGATTTTACCAGTTTTCTGAAAATACTGTGTGTAAAGAATAGTCTCCCAAAGCCGAAACACTTTTACTATAATATTTGAACACAATCGAATACATTTAACTTATGCCCGTTTTCACCAAAGATCCCTAAATTTTAAGGCACCCCTAAATAACTGATTTAATTTAATATGCAAACTATTTCAGCCCACATAAAGCCAGGGCCCCGATTCCACTAAACCAATTGTTTTTAAATTGTTAATGAATTTCCTCAAAAATTACCCTCTTGACACTTTTGGTATAGATAAAGTGTCAAAAGGAAAAAAAAGGCAATTCATTAACAATTGGAAACAATTGGGGTTTAGTAGAATCGGGGCCCTGAAATGTTGTTGTTATTATTATATATGATGCATTATATTTGTCGAATCGTCAAAAGCATCATCAGAAGTTTAGAGTGGCAGGTAGTAGTAGGCAGGCCGATCCGCATCAGACATCATTGTTCTACGGCGTGGGTATAGCGGGCGAGGAAATTAGACATCGCTCGTACACATAACAGCTTGTATTCCATATTAATTTTACAATGGAAATTTACTGGACATTTCTTGGGGACAAGGTGTAAAGGACGCTTAGTAACGAATCGTTGCACCGTCAAATGCAAAAAGTAAAGTGAGCTGCCAGCCTCGCGTGTCCTTGCGCTCTCGCTAGCGCCTCTGCCGGACGGTATGCTAAACTCGCTAGCTGATTGGTCGCCAAAGAACCATCAGCGAGCCGCGTCAACAACATCCAGTACCAGCGTTATACCAGTGATGGTGCCACTTCCATCACTAGTCCACCAAAACTAGGCTAATGGCACTGAACCAAATATTTTATGTATAAACAATTTTAATTTGGATTTAACCAAATAATCTCATCCATAAAAACTATGCGCCGGAAGTTCCGATAGAGTGTCGAAACGTCAACTGTCAGCCGTCAGCTGCTCTCTGTCATTGTCAGTTCTGTTTCTTGCCACTCATATGATTTCGAAGCGCCTACACATTACAAAATGATAATGTGATCAATAAAGCATTATTGCTTGTACTGTTGACGATTTTTGTCTAAAATATCAACAAAATACGTAAATTCGTAAAAGTACGGTCTTCGGAAACCATAAACTAAAAATAGACTGTTATTTTACTAGGAGTCCCATACATAAGTGTTACTTAGTGCTGTGAAAACGAACGAGTCCCAATTTTATGGGGCCCTTAGCTTAGGGGATTTCTAGTTAGGGTGTAGTTTCGGGATCTTTGGTGAAAACGGGCAATATACTTGTTGTTTTTGTGGTTAAGTATTAGTGTGCAGTGTAAAAAGTGCAAAACTCGGGGTCAACGAGCCGCGTATGTATAAAAGCGCGCGATATTTTTATGCCATCTCTCTAGATTTGTGCCTACATGGCAAAACATGATTCAAAGTGATTGCCTTATACTTGTCATAGTGGTTTAGTATTTTGCAAACCAGCAATGTAATGCGTACAATACTCGGGGTCAATGCACCACGTAGGTACAAAAGCGAGCGAGCGTGTGCTCTATATCTTTATACCATCTCTCTAGATTTGTACGCTACGTTGTTTGTTATCTCTGTTAGGTTTTAAATATGTTTATTGAATTCGTGAGTACTTATTTGACTTTCCTAGTACCTTACTTGAATATCAACGTTGCCAACTTCACTATGACGGAAAGTAGAAGGGGAAACGCGATGGCCGGTGGTAGGCGGGAGCGAGGCTGGACATTCTGGTCTGAGCAGCGGTGCAGTAAGCACCTTCAATATTGTACATTGTTACTCTGCCCTAATTTACATTGATTTAAAGTGTTAAGAATCATTAAAGTGCAAGTGAATAAATATACGTTATAAAAGTATGTCCAGAGTCTGAAATAAAATTATGTCTACCCACAAAAAGGAGTGCTACACCTCGGATCTTTCGACTGATCTTTTGATGATTCTTTTTTTATTTGAGCGCTGGTGGTTCCATTACAATTTAGTCCAGTTCTGAATTTTTTTATGATGTCGGTTTTTTTATATTGATAATTATTTTATCATCAGCAGGTGGTTTTGGTCAACAGCAAGCGTCTGGTACAGGCCACGTGAAGTACAACCCTGTCGTGGGGTCTGATGTCGTTGTAAAGGGTGGTGCTTCACAGAATATCAGCGTTAAACATCACTGCATCACTTGTATGAAGGTACGTCAAAATTATACTATGGGTCACTCGGAAAATGGGTTGAGTCTTTTGGTAGGTTTGGGTCGCTCTGAAAATGAGTAGGGTCACTTAGCATATGGGTTGGGTCACTTAGCGAGTTGGTTGGGTTACTTCCCAGTTGGGTTGAACTTGTGTAATCTAATTAGGCTGGGTGGGTGACTCGGCTGGAGGGTAAGGTCACTAAGTTGAGTTGAGTAAGTGTGAAACTCTGGTCGGGGTTGAAGTACAACCCTGTCGTGGGGTCTGATGTGGTTGTAAAAGGTGGTGCTTCACAGAATATCGGCGTTAAACATAACTGCATCACTTGTGAAGGTAGGTCAAAATTATACTATGGGTTATTACTGGGTTGGGTCACTCGGAAAACGGGTCGAGTCTTTTGGTAGGTTTGGGTTACTTTGTAAGTGGCTTAGGTCACTAGGTATGAGCGTTGGGACACTGGGTTTGATGTTGGGTGGGTTGGGTCATTCGGCAAGTGGGTCGAGTCACATAGCAGGTTGGTTGGGTCACTATAAGTGGGTTGGGTTAGGTTGAGGAAGTGGTGTGGCCGCACACATCACTTGCATTAAGATAAGTCAGCGTTGCGTTAAGTTAGTGGCTAAGAAACTTCTCAGTCTAGAACACCGCCGTAAAGTAGCGAGTCTGTCAATTTTCTACAGGATTCATTTCGGAGAATGTACATCGGAGCTACACGACCTTATCCTACCATCCCCTTTCTACTACAGGACAAGTAGGAAAACGGCCGATTACCACCCATACATTGTGGACTTTCCTTAGATACGTACCAAACTTTTTTATTCTACGTTTCTAATCCGTACGGTCAGGGATTGGAGCAACCGGCCGGCTACCTTGGTTCCTGAGAGATATAATCTGGGCACTTTTTAAGGCAAGAGTGAATAGGTATCTTCTAAGTCTGCGTGCTTCATCTTCGACCACATCGTCGCTTACCAACAGGCGAGTTGGTGGTCAAACGTGGACTTATTCGCGATAAAAAAATAATTAAAAATGTTCGGGGTACTATACTATACTACCCTAGCAGAGGGTCAACACAGTAAGGCCTAACTTAGTAGTCAATTTTGCGCATTTCACAAAGCCATACTCGGCTCGACATATTTATTGAATACATTTTATATAAGTATGTAACTACTAAGTATTGCACGTCCGCCCGTTGATTCTAAAACACACAAAAACATCTATGTTCAGTTCTAAGCAATACAATTATTAAACACTGTTTTAAACTATCACGGTTGTTCACTAAAGTTATATGATTATTTACGGGATATTTACCGTGGTAAGGTTGTGGAAGGAGCTCCCGATATTTCGGCGCAGTTACATGCACCATGTTCACGGGAGTCTCATGTCCATGGGAGTCCATGTTCCCGTGAACATGGTGCATGGAACTCCGAAATATCGGGAGCTCCTTCCACAACCTTACCACGGTAAATATCCCGTAAATAATCATATAACTTTAATACAATTATTCTATTCTATTGTCGCTTCGGTGTAATTCCACCTTTAGTTGTACAAAACTCTAAAGCAATTTAATCTTTCGCCCATAGGAATATGAGGCTAAATCGCTGGAAGAACTTCGTCTGGAAGATTACACTGCAGGACGGAAAGGAAACTCGGGTAATTAATCTCTGTCCTATTATATTTAACACTGAAAAAGCAAATTGAAAGACTAGTAGTGTTGCCCGCGACTTCGCACACATAGATTTTCATATAAACTTTCATCCGGCCCTTTCGCAAAATAATATAGCCTATACTTCAATCTGGTCATAGCCAAGCATTGAAAATAGCATTTAAATCCGTCCATTGGGTTAGGAGATGTGCGTGGACAAACAAACAGACAAAAATTCTAAAAACTGTCTTAATGTGTTCAGCTGTTTATTTTAAGACTCCGTGTGTGTTTTTTTTCTTGATATTTGTCATTGATTCTGTTCTTGATTTTTTTTCTTGTTAAAGTGTGTTTGCACAACATCGTCAAAACTCGTGACTAAAATGAAAATCAAAATTTACGGCCCCTGTGACACCATAGTTGCAGATGCCATAAATACAAGAAGTCAATTCGTGAACCGTCGTTGAGAAAGAGACAATTTTCTCTTTCTCTCCCTTTGGTCAGATGGTTCGTCAGCCATGTTGACGTGTCTCTTACGGTGTGTTACGGCTTGTGCAACTATCACAAGACTGTGGATCCAATCTGGCTGCATATTGAGTCTAGCCAGATTGAGTATTGCCGCGATTAGCGCGTCATTGTGGCATCTTTATATTATATCATTGAAGGTTAGAACTATATTTTTTTTACCTACTTTCAGGGGGCATGTTCCCTTTCCAACAACAGCAGCAGCAGCAGCAAGCGGCGAAACCGCTGTTTGGAGGATCCAGTAAGTACATTATATATCTAGCCTAAGGAAAAGGTATTTGGAATGCGCTGCCTAGATGGGTGTTCCCCGATAGTTACAATCTGGGTGTCTTCAAATCCCGAGTGAATCGGTTTCTTCTAGGCAAGCGTGCTCCATCGTAGACCGCAATATCAGGCGAGTTGGCGGCCAAGCTCAAGCCCATTGCTTATTAAACACACACGACGTTTAACCTTTAAAAGTTGACTTCAATTCCCTAAAGAATAAAGTTAAATTAAAATGACGGTACTTAAATATAAAAAACACATCAGTCATAGGACTGCACGTCAGAAGTGTAAACTTAAGTAGTAGTTCACCTATTCTACAAGAGATGGCGCTGTTTTAAAATACACGGTACAGCGCACGGAAGTTTTTTTTTTAATTAGAACGGCTTTCAAGGCGTTTTTGTAAGAAATCTGTTGTAGCCACTAGCACCCGAATAAACCCATAGCAACTGTGTTAGCAACTGTGACGTGGAGTTCGACGCGTTGACATAAATAAGAATGTTCAATCAAGTATTAAGTTGTTCTTAATGATGACTATAATGACCTCCTATCGGATAAGTACAGGGTATATGCATAACCCTGTATGTCAGCTGACTGTGTAGCTAAGCTTAAAACCTAGAAAAACTTAAGTAAATCAAATTCGTTTATTTACATGAATATATGTAGGTAAAGAGTGCAGGCCTTACGCCCAACCCCAAATGCGGGTCCGAATAGGTGCAGTTTGCAAAATCACTCGACCGCAAACCGTATCTCGGTGCGTTAAGGTTCGCGTTCGCGTGATTTTGCAAACTGCACCAAGGCCCCGATTCTACTAAACCAATTAACTGTTTTTCAATTGTTAATGAATTGCCTCAATTTATTTACTTTTGACATTTGATCTATACAAAAAGTGTCGAAAGGGAAATTTTTGAGGCGATTTATTAACAACTAGCCGTCCGCCCCGGCTTCACACGAGTGTAAGCTCGGCCTTCGGCCTCGCTACAAAATATAATATAGCCTATGTCACCCGGGGATAGTGTAGCTTCCCAACAGTGAAAGAATTTTTCAAATCGGTTCAGTAGTTTCGGAGCCTATTCATTACAAACATACAAAAATAGGTACAAATCTTTCCTCTTTATAATATTAGTGTAGATTTAAATCGGGGTCCTGTTCGGGCCCGCATTTAGATTTGGGTGTAAGCACAGACTAGGTATAGCTACTACGTAGCCCAGACTTGTAGTTACGATTATTTTCAATGGAAACAATTCAGTCAAATACCTGAGGGGCGGGGTGAGGGGTTACTGAATGCTAATTGGCCCATTCAACGTCAGTTCAAAATGTAAACAAAGCATAGTGATGGCGTACCTACGGTATTGGTCGGAAATGACGTGAGGTTCAGTGGAATCAGTGGGCGTGTTTTTATATCAGTAGTGGTCAACTGATGAAGTGTCTGAACATGTTCGCCCTGCATTCAATGTCTAGTTATAGAAAGTCTTTGGGTGTACGGCCCCAGGGTTGTATAATGCTACTGTTATTGTGTGCAGCAAGTTTTGGCGGCGCGGCGACCACCAGCGCCCCGAGCGTGTTCGGTGGAGGCCTCAGCACCGGCGGCGGCTTCGGACAGACAAGTAAGTAACATTTTGTTAATCGACTTCAAAACAGGCGGAGTTTCTATGTTCCACTGATTTTTTAACAGACTTCCAAACAGGAGGAGGCTATCAATTCGTTTTTAGGTTTCCGTACCCAAAGGGCAAAACGAAACCCTATTGCTAAGACTCCGCTGTCCATCTATCTGTCACCAGGCTGTATCTCATGAACCGTGATAGTTGGACAGTTGAAATCTTTCATCATCATCAGCCAGAAGACGTCCACTGCTGAACATAGGCCTCACCCTTTAACCTCCACACTGAATGACATCCTGCCATCTGCATCCACTGGATGCCCGCGACTCTCGCAGCGTAGGTAGGCCTCCCACTAGATGGACCGACGACATTGTTGAAATTTTCACAGATGATGTATTTCTGTTGCCGCTATAACAACAAATACTAAAAAACATAATTAATATTTAAGGAGGCTCCCATACAACAAACGAATTTTTTTGCTCGGTATTGATAACGGCAACAGGTAGACGCTTGAAATATTCACAGAATATTGAGTTATAATAGGTCGGGGAAAAAGTCTTTTCGTATTTTGTATGTATAAGGTTGTAGTAAAAATCTCATCCGTTGTACTGTTTGTATCTGGCTGGTTTTGATACCATTAAAAATATGACATTTTAAAAAAGGAATACAAAAAGTAAAAAGCAATTTCCCGCCATTTTTCAATTGTTTTTTTGTTTGATAAAATGAGTGAATCTAACGAAGAAATTCGATATATTGTGAAATTTTATTACAAAAAAGGGAAAACTGCGACACAAGCCGCGAAAAAAATTTGTGACGTTTATGGACCTAATGCAGTGTCATCAAGAGTAGCACAATGTTGGTTCAAGCGTTTTCAGTCCGGGAATTTTGATGTCAAAGATGCAGCTCGCTCTGGTCGCCCTGTTACGGATAAAGTAGATGCCATTTCTGAAAAAGTGGACCAAGATCGGCATATTAATAGTTACGACGTAGCTGAAGAACTGGGGATTGACCACAAAACAGTTTTGACCCATTCGAAAAAAACTGGGTATACAAAAAAACTCTATATTTGGGTGCCACACAAGCTCACTGAAAGAAACCAAATGAATCGTGTACTCATTTGCGACTCTCTATTGAAACGTAAAGAAACCGAACCGTTTATGAAAAGATTGATCACTGGTGATGAAAAATGGATCACCTACGACAAGAATGTGCGCAAACGATCATGGTCAAAGGGCAGTGAAGCACCACAGACTGTAGCGAAACCCGGATTAACACGTAATAAGGTGATGCTGTGTGTATGGTGGGATTGGCAGGGCATCGTTCATTATGAGCTTTTACCGCCGGGCAAAACCATCGATTCGGATCTCTACTGCCAACAGCAGATGAGACTCAAACAAGAAATTGAGAAAAAACGGCCGGAATTGATCAACAGAAAGAGTGTGGTCTTTCATCATGATAACGCTAGACCGCACACATCTTTGGCCACTCAGCAAAAATTTAGAGAGCTTGGTTGGGAAGTGTTAATGCATCCACCATATAGCCCTGACCTTGCACCCTCAGATTTCCACCTGTTTCGATCTCTTCAGAATTCTTTGGGTAGTGTTAGATTAACATCAAGAGAGGACTGTCAAAACTACTTGTTGCATTTTTTTGATCAGAAGTCCCAAAAATTCTACAGCAACGGGATCATGTCACTACCTACAAGATGGCAACAAGTTATCGAACAAAATGGCACATATATATTATAATTAAATGTAATTAAACTTGAAAAAAATATGTCTTGAATTTGTTTAAAAAATACGAAGAAACTTTTTCCCCGACCTTATATAATCACTTTAAAAATTTATATTTAATACAACAAACGTGTTTTTTTTTGCCGTAAAGATAATGGTACGGAACCCTTCGTTCGCGAGTCCGACTCGCGCTTGCCCGTTACCTTATAAATTGCGACTGGGTGAATCGATTTAGATGATTCTTTTTTCATTAGAAAGCTGGTGCTTCCCGTGTGGTACCATTTCAATTTGGTCCAGTTCTGACATTTTTATGAAGTCGATTTTTTGTGTTGATAATTATTTTAAGTAAAAAACCGGCCAAGTGCGAGTCTGACTCGCGCACGAAAGGTTCCGTACCATTATCTATAAAAACGGCAAAAAAACACGTTTGTTGTGCGAGAGCCCCCTTAAATATTTATTTTATTCTATTTTTTTGTATTCGTTGTTATAGCGGCAACAGAAATACATCTGTGAAAATTTCAACTGTCTGTCACGGTTCATGAGATACAGCCTGGTGACAGACTGACAGACAGCGGAGCCTTGGTAATAGGGTCCCGTTTTACCCTTTGGGTACGGAACCGTAAAAATATAAAGTATAGTTATAGCTAGTAGTAACCTTATAAATAAACCTTAAGAGCAGTAAGAATTGTCAGTGATCCCAAGCTCACCGAACACCTAGAGCCGCTCAGCATGCGCAGGAGAGGTTGATTCTCTCTGTATCTTTTATCGCATTTACAATGGGGAGTGTTCTGAAGAACTATTCGATCTAATGCCGGCGTCGCGGTTTTATCATCGCATTAGCCGCCACCGTTTGAAAGCGCATCCACATATCATAGATCAGTGGAAATCGCATACTGTGCGATTCACGTTCTTTCTTGCCTCACACCTGCAAAATGTGGAATGAGCTACCTTCCGCGGTGTTTCCGAGAAGCTACAACATGGGGTTCTTCAAAAGGCGAGTCAATAGAGTCTTAAAGGGTCGGCAACGTATTTGTGATGCCCCTGGTGTTACAAGTATCCATAGGCGACGGTGACTACTTACCATCAGGCCCGTCTGCTTGTCTGCCACCTATGGCATAAAAAAAAATTACCAACACCATGTGAGCTGTAATCACTATTGTATAACTGTTTTCCTGTTTTTTGCTCTAATAAAGATTTATTATAATCTTCTTCAACAGATAGCTTCTCCTTCGGCGGGAACACTCAGACTACTACAAATACTACGGGTTTGTTCGGAGGGAACAAACCAACGTTTGGAGCTACTCCCGGCACAGGTAAATATCACGACGGCAATACAAGTTGACCACTAAACATGAAACATTTGGTAAGCTTCGTCAGGTCAGTGTCTCAGGACAATAGTACATTGTTATCCTAGGGGTGAAAGTAACTTGTTCAGTCCCGAGACGGGGCTTGGCTAATTTCGCTAATAGTTCGAGGGACTAAATAAGTCTTTAACCCCGAGGTAAACACTGTGCTTTTCATTACGAATACAAAGAAACTAAAAATAAAAACGTGAATTCTCCCTAGGGCTGAAATGTATTACTTTCAACCAGCTCCTCGGGCAACTACCCCATCGGCTATCGCTTCTTCGGGCAATGTTGCCGGCCCACTGCCACTTCAGCTTGCTAATCCTTTGAGCTATGTCAGTTCAGTTCATTTATTTCTTCAAATGGGTACATTAGTGTACACTTATGAACGTCAACAACAAATAACTATAATTAAATTAACTCAAATACAATTCAAAAGTGTTGCCAAGTTTCCGAGTTGGAAACCTACCAGACTTCAGTTTGGTAGATTTACAGCACTAAAACTTTATAGAATGAGATAAAATAAAATTTAATAGCTTTAAAAGAAGTATTAAATAAATTAAAATGTCAAATATGTATATTAAAATCTATTGTAAAATGTCAATAAACAATAAATTTATTAGTTAAAAATAATATATGCGTGATTTCATTTCATTCTGTACAATATTAATTAATTAGGTAAGTCCATGTCAATGTTTACATTTCGCCATGCCTTTTTATCTGTTATAAATTCGTCCACCTTGTAGTAAGCTTTCTGAGATAAGAGCTTTTTCAAATTAATTTTAAAATTCCTTTCATTGAGGCATGTCAAAGTTTTTGGCAGAATATTATAATAATTTATGCAATTAACGACGAATGATTTTTGAATTTTTACAAGCCGAGTCTTTGGTAATAAATATTTATCTTTGCTTCTTGTATTAAGACCATTTGTAGTGAAGTTATGCAAGTGTTTTCTTGCATATAAAATACACTCGTAAATATATTGACATGGCATTGTCAGAATGTTAATAGTTTTGAACAGTTCTCTCAGGGAATCGGTAACTTTGGTTCTATGTGGAATCACTTCGTTTCGAATTTTATCCCGTATAGAAACTCCGAGCATAGCTCTCTCCATAGCTCGCTGAGCGACTTTAAACTTGTGGACCAACTTAACCGTGAGGGTCGACGTCTCGGCACCGTAGGTCATAACGGGTAGGACACACTGGTTAAAGACCTTTGTCTTGAGACACTGTGGTATGGACGACGTGAAGACCTGACGAAGCTCACCAAATGCTGCCCGTCCAAGCTGAATCCTTCTACAGTACAATCTCACTAATCCGGCACTATTAAAAACCGGAGGGTGCCGGATTATTGGAATGTTTGGATAACTGGGTTATACTGAAAAAGTCGTCGGTAATAAATAAAATAAAGCATTTCATAGACATTTATTTGACATTTTTAACTATAAACTAGTTTCACTTGAAAGAAACAATACGTTAGCACGTGCACGTGATAAGTTTTGAGGTTAGACTGCTAGTCGATGACGCAGCGACCAAAGCGCACAGGTATAGAGGGGAAAGGGAGGCGTGGGCGGAGGGTGCCGGATTATTAGACGTGCCGATCTATCGAAGTGCCGGATTAGTGAGATTATACTGTATTGGTTTTTAATCACGTAACGCTTGTTTCTTAGGCACGGGTCTATTTGGCGCGACGGCTACGACTCAAGCTCCGGCGTTTGGCACCAGCACCGCTCCCACATTTGGCTTCGGAAGCAATCTACAGAACCAGGTCAGTTTGTTTTCTTCTGAAGAGCTTCTTCGTCTGATCTTTTTAACCGACTTCCAAAAGGAGGAGGTTCTCAATTGAACTGTTTTATCTACACTAATATTATAAAGAGGAAAGATTTGTACCTATTTCTGTATGTTTGTATGTTTGTAATGAATAGGCTCCGAAACTACTGAACCGATTTGAAAAATTCTTTCACTGTTGGGAAGCTACACTATCCCCGGGTGACATAGGCTATATTATATTTTGTAGCGAGGCCGAAGGCCGAGCTTACACTCGTGCGAAGCCGGGGCGGACGGCTAGTTTTTATATATTTTTATTTATGTATAATATACTATTATTATGGGCCCTAACCCTTAATAACCTGTTTCTTACATTTGTCAAGTGTCAGTTACTGTTCAAGTCAAACTTGAATATTTGATATGTTCAGTAAGTTTAGTTCGACAACATATCAATAGATGGCGCCACAGAGAAAATTAACTCGCGCAAGCGTTTCATTCATTGGAATATCGGTGGATTTTGTGGCGCGTCGTCAAATATATACTTCTGACACTTGATACGGAGTTTCATTTAAGTCTAATTTGAACCCTATCCTTAGTACAACTATTCTCAGAGGCCTTAGCATTTAACAGTTACCTTCTATGGAAACGGCCGATTCTTTATAGTGATTTCAAGTCTTACTCAAGCTTGCTAGTTTTTACCAACTTCCAAAAAGAAGGAGGTTATCAATTCAATTGTTTTTTTTTGTTTGTTACCTCAAAACTTTTGTCTGGGTGAACCGATTTTGATGATTATTTTTTATTTGAAAGCCGGTGTGCTTCTCGTGTGGTCACGTCAATTTGGTGCAGTTCTGACATTTTTATGAATTCTGTTTTTTTATATTGATAATCAAAGGAATTATTAACACTAGCTGACTTCCCAAACGTTACTCTGTCCAAATTTATTAGACAAAAGCACTTCCAGATTTTTCAATTTTATTTTTCTTCTAAACCACTCCTGTGCTGATGCGAACAGAACAGTTTGGTTTAGAAGATAATTATTAATATAAAAACCGACTTCATAAAAATGTCAGAACTGCACTCGATTAAAATGGGACCACACGGGAAGCACCAGCTTTCAAAAAAAGAATAATCCTAATCGGTTCACCCGGTAACAAACATAAAAAAACAGTCGTATTGAATACCTCCTCCTTTTTGGAAGTCGGTATAAAAAATTGCCACTTTAATTCTTTTTATTATGATGTGCTCTGGAAGAAGATGAGAGCGGAGACCAGTCTGCCAGATGACTTGATCAACATTTTTCATTATTGGTATAACCACCAAACAAATGTAGTGAGGTGGGCGGGAGAAGTTTCCGACGCATATGGGTTGAGATGCGGTGTGAGGCAGGGGGGGTTGACATCTCCACGCCTTTTCAACCTCTATGTAAACGGACTTGTCCAGGAACTGAGCAGCGCTGGCGTGGGATGTTCCATAGATGGAACTTTTGTTAATAACATCAGTTACGCCGACGACATGGTGCTGCTGGGTCCCTCGATAAGTGCCGTCAGGAAACTTCTCAAGATCTGTGAGGAATACGCTGGGGCCCATGGGTTCAGGTACAATGGAAAGAAGAGCGAGTGTTTGGTATTTCAATCAAAGGGTTTCAAGACCAGCACTGTGCCTCCCCTCATACTGAACGGTGTCCCTTTGGCTAGAGTCCCACGTTTCAAGTACCTGGGTCACTGGGTCTCGGAGGACCTCACTGATGCTGAGGACATTGAGAGGGAACGCAGGGCATTGGCTGTCAGAAGCAATATGTTGGCACGCAGATTTGCTCGTTGTACTGCAGCAGTAAAGATTTCGCTTTTTAAGGCATACTGCCAGTCTTTTTATACGTGCAGTCTGTGGATCAACTATTCGCAGAAGACAATCAACGCCCTGCGTGTGCAATACAATAACGCATTTAGGATGTTGCTGGGGCTGCCCTGGCGCTGCAGTGCATCAGGCATGTTTGCTGACGCTCGAGTGGACGGCTTTCATGCCATAATGCGCAAGCGAGCCGCCTCGATGCTAAGCCGCGTCCGGAGCAGCACCAACAGCATTCTGAGTGTTGTTGCAGGTCGGATCGACTGTCCGGTCATTAACCATGCAGTGCGGTTACATGTCCATATTAATAATAATAGATAAACTGCTGACATTTGATTTCGATTTTATTCTGTTTTATTTTATTTTGTGACATTTAATTTCAATTTTTTACTCATTTATAGTTCATTTAATTTAAACTTAATTATTGTTACTATTGACATGCACCTAATTCTAATTTTATTTTATTAGCTGATTTTAATGTAATTTGTGTTTTTAATGTAATGTATATGGACTTGGTCTGAAATAAATGATTAATAATAATAATAATAATTCATGTTGCATAACATCGGCCACCAACCGCTGCTGATAAAATTACATTTTAATCTACTTCCAAAAAGGAGGAGGTACTTAATTCGACTATTTTTTTTTTTTTTTATGTTTTTTACCTCAGAACTTTCGACTGGGTGAACCGATTTTGATGGTATTTTTTTTATTTGAAAGCTGGTGCTTTCTGTTTGGTCCCATTTCATTTTGGTCCAGTTCTGACATATTTATGAAATCGGTTTTTTTCTACTGATAATTATATTTTATCAGATTGGCTCCGGGACCACTTCACAACACACTATGGAGTTTTTTACGTACTCACAGAAATCTACACTAATATTATAAAGAGGAAAGATTTGTACCTATTTTTGTATGTTTGTATGTTTGTAATGAATAGGCTCCGAAACTACTGAACCGATTTGAAAAATTCTTTCACTGTTGGGAAGCTACACTATCCCCGGGTGACATAGGCTATATTATATTTTGTAGCGAGACCGAAGGCCGAGCTTACACTCGTGCGAAGCCGGGGCGGACGGCTAGTCACTAATAAAGTGATATATAGTAATTAATTCATAGCGGCAGGCTCTTCACAGCGCGTTGTGTGCGGCTCGAATGACGGCCCGCAGGGCTATTATGAATCTTTGATCGGGATCGCGACTTGTCAAAATTACGTCAAAAAAAAAGCGTTGTCTATTTCCAATTTCATAGTATGAAATTGGAAATAGACAACGCTTTTTTTTTGCGTCATATCCCCTTTCAAGTGTCAAAATTCTGTCAATTCTGACACTGACTGATCCCGATCAAAGATCCATAATAGCCCCGCCGTTTGTCTTGGTATTTAAGCCCGGCCCACCTTGTCATGGTTTGCGTGGGGTCATTGAAGAGCTCGCGTTGCTTTTCTATTGTTATTGAAGTGAAAACTTCTTCTTCTTTAGACGCGCTTAGTACTTTTTGGGTAAACAAAAATCATGGAACTCTCGTCGTCGTAAAAACGGCGCCATCTCTTGTAGAATATGTGATTTACTACTTAGACGTGCAGTCTTACGACTGATCTTTATTTCGCTGGTTTTGTATGGCTTGTGTGAATAAATGTTTATTTCGTCAGACAACGGGCGGTGGTTTATTTGGTGCGAAGCCAGCGACATCAGTGTTTGGCGCCCCGGCCGCCAGCACCGGGTTCGGTGCCTTCGGCGGCGGTGGACTCTTCGGCGCCAAACCAACCCAGACGCAAGCTCCCACCTTCGGCGCCCCACAACCAGGTTCGATCTCATATCCTATAATCATAAGCTGTTATAAACGATTCAGTTGAGGTGATTGTTGCGCGACCGCAAACCGTATCTCGGCGCGTTAAGGTTCGCTTTCGCGTGACATCGCAGTGGACGTCTTCTGGCTGATGAAGATACTTTATCAGCCAGTTAAAAAACTAATCGTCGTCCAAGTGGGGTTTTCAATTATTATGAACACATAAAACACTGTTTTAAACTATCACGGTTGTTCACTAAAGTTATATGATTATTTACGGGATATTTACCGTGGTAAGGTTGTGGAAGGAGCTCCCGATATTTCGGCGCAGTTACATGCACCATGTTCACGGGAAGACTACTGTCTTGTCTTACGGTTAATATCCCGTAAATAATCATATAACTTTGTAAAACACCATGTTTGAGAAACTGTACCATTTCTCACCGACAGCGTTGGTTTCAGGAATCGGAACGCAGGCTCTGGGCTTCGGAACCACCACTTCAACTGCAGGCGGGTTGTTCGGCGGCGGTGCGTTCGGAAAGCCCGCCACCACCCAACCTACATTCGGCTTCGGCAACACGCAGCCCACACTCGGTGAGATTTAACACTAGGACTATACAGTCCTGACTGGACTGTCGGTCCTGAGTATACACTCGGCTTGACTAGCCTTACTAGCCACATCACCACAAATCTGGCTTAGTCTTAATCCTGGTTTCGACAGCATTTTCAAAGGTCGGTCCTGTATGTACCCTTAGTACAAGATTTGTCAGTTTTCGAAAACTTTTTGCGTTTTCGTATTGTTCCATACATTTTAGTAAAGCGCCTCCAGCGAAAACGCGGACGAAACTAAAGTCGGTAGTAATCGACAGTATAGGTTGCTTCACTCAAATACGAAAAAAGTTTTAGAATAGCTTTCAGCCCAGCAATGTATGGAACATAACGAAAACGAAAAAAGTTATCGGCTTCTTCTAGGCAAGCGTGCTCCATCGCTTAACATCAGGCGTGTTGGCGGTCAAACGCAAGCCTATTTACGCATTAAAAAAAAAGTTTTCGAAAACTATTAAATCTTGTACTAAAGGTACAGTAGAATGACAATCTGTCCACGGCCCGTGCCAAGCCTGCAGAGGTAATTTTTCAAGTTTCTTGTAGAATAAGGGCGGAAAAAATTATGATAGATCATCAAGTTTGATGACTTTGGTATTTAGAGTTTGCGCTGTATGTATTTGGAGTTAGCGCTGTATGTATTTGGAGTTTGCGCTGTATGTATTTGGAGTTTGCGCTGTATGTATTTAGAGTTTGCGCTGTATGTATTTAGAGTTTGCGCTGTATGTATTTAGAGTTTGCGCTGTATGTATTTGGAGTTTGAGCTGTATGTATTTGGAGTTTGAGCTGTATGTATTTGGAGTTTGCGCTGTATGCATTTAGAGTTAGCGCTGTATGTATTTAGAGTTTGCGCTGTATGTATTTAGAGTTTGAGCTGTATGTATTTGGAGTTTGAGCTGTATGTATTTGGAGTTTGAGCTGTATGTATTTGGAGTTTGCGCTGTATGTATTTAGAGTTTGCGCTGTATGTATTTAGAGTTTGCGCTGTATGTATTTAGAGTTTGCGCTGTATGTATTTATAGTTTGCGCTGTATGTATTTATAGTTAGCGCTGTATGTATTTATAGTTTGCGCTGTATGTATTTATAGTTTGCGCTGTATGTATTTATAGTTTGCGCTGTATGTATTTATAGTTTGCGCTGTATGTATTTATAGTTAGCGCTGTATGTATTTAGAGTTTGCGCTGTATGTATTTATAGTTAGCGCTGTATGTATTTAGAGTTTGCGCTGTATGTACTCAATGCTCAATTTATTTATTGCAATATATGTATGCATGCAGACCTTAAATAACATGTTTTTGTCCTAAATAACACATCTTAAAATACATGTGGTACATATGGCCCTGTTAGGGTATGGCAACAGAAAGAATTATATGTATTCAGAGTTTGCGCTTCATGTATTTAGAGTTTCTCCTGTATGTATTTTTACTTTGTCCTATATGTATTTTCAATGTAGTTTTTGTCCCCAGGTATGGGTCTAGGTGGTAACGCGTTCCAGGCCAAACCGGCGGCGGCGCCTTTTGGCCAACTGGGCTCCTCGATGTTCCAAACACCTAACGCCAATAACACCTTCAGGACTGGTGAGTCTTCTACGAATAAATTGCATCTAAGAACTGAAACGGCGGCCCAGTTGGTAGTGACTGCCTTCTGCGCTTGGGGGCGTGGGTTCGATTCCCATCTAGGGCTAACATTAATGTGATGAACATTTGTGTTTGTTAGGGGGGTTCTGGGTGTTAATATCTATTTAAGTTTGTATTTAATAATATATTTATATGTATGTATATCAGTCTATGGCAGCCATATTACAAGCTTTGCTTCGTTTGTGTCTCCTGTCCCTCATGTTCTCACTGCATTCAACTCTCTCCTTGCCATGACAACTGAATGTGATCTGTTTGCGGATGAATGGAGGCGTATTTTGTCCGAGTGTCTGAAGTACTGCGAGAAGAAGGCATGCAAGGTGGAAACGGAAGAAGAGTATGTATTGGACCAAGTTATATAATTATTATTTTTTAAATTATTTTAATGTAATACCTTTAATTTTAATTTTGACGTAAATATGAATGAATTTTATTTTTATAATGTGCATGCTATGTTTTTTTATCTTGTTTTTTTTTTTTTTTTTTTTTTATAGACTAAGTTGATTTTATTTTGTTTTGACATTTGTGATAGTTTTTAATTAATTATTATTATTACTTTTAGCATTGTTTTATATTTTACTTGACTGATGTAATTGGCGTTATATGCCGTTTTAGTTAATAAACAATAAATAAATATTGGGGTCAGGTGACCGTGTGTACAAAAAATGACCCAGTTATTTATTATTATTACTATTACTAGCGATCCGCCCCAGCTTCGCACGGGTGTAAACTCGGCCTTCGGCCTCGCTACTATGACCCACAAAATATCACCAGACCCCAAACTAAGCAAAGCTTGTAATATGGTTGCCAGAGACTGATATACGTAAATATATATTTTTTAATACATACTATAATATATATTAACACCCAGACATAGAACAAACACAAATGTTTGTCCTAGGTGGGAATCGAACCCACGCCCCCAAGCGCAGAAGGCAGGTACACTACCAACTGAGCTAACGGGGCTGTCAATAATGTAATTAAATATAGTATATTTAATTTAATAAAACAATGCTAATAAAATGAGATATTAACTTTTCCTGTTTGTTCCAGGGTTGGACAGCGGCCTGGGGGGTGGCATGTTCAATAATAACTCTGGACTTGGCGGGTCGGCGCTCGGGCTTGGGATGAACACTAACAATGCTCTCACAAAGTTAGTACCACTTTCATTTCTAGATGTGTTTGTTAACCGACTTCCAAAAAAGGAGCAGGTTTTCAATACTCCATACTCAATACTCAATAATTTATTGGATAATTATTATGAAGTTCACATACAGATGTTAGGTAGCATGTTTAAATTAGGTAATACATAATAATAACCCTGATTGGGTATGGCAATATAGTGCGGAGCGGATCGATTTATTACATAATTGATTTGTCTTCTAAATACTCGTTTATGCTATAATAACATTTTGCTAACAACATGTTTTTTAGGGTTTTGTCAAATTTATTTTCATTTTCTATATCCTTTATCTGTACTGGTAGTTTATTATATATTTTGATGGCCATTGGATTTGGGCCCGAGCTATGCATTGCTAATTTAGATGTCGGTAACATTAATTTATGTTTATAGTTAGACCGTATTCGATAGTTTCGGTTTTCAACTAATTTTCTAAAAAATTGTGGGTACTTTCTAACAAATTTACAATTTTCAAATATATATAGAGAGGCGACAGTTAAAATTTTATATTGAACTAGCCGTCCGCCCCGGCTTCGCACGAGTGTAAGCTCGGCCTTCGGCCTCGCTACAAAATATAATATAGCCTATGTCACCCGGGGATAGTGTAGCTTCCCAACAGTGAAAGAATTTTTCAAATCGGTTCAGTAGTTTCGGAGCCTATTCATTACAAACATACAAACATACAAAAATAGGTACAAATCTTTCCTCTTTATAATATTAGTGTAGATAAAATATGGTCTATGGAAATTTGGGGTACTGATGTCTGGTTTCTATAAATAAAATAATTTTTTTTATTTGTTATAAAAACCAATTGAATGAAACCTTGTTTATATAAGCATTATGTAGATACAAGGTTATTCAGAGTGGTTGAGGAATTTCTATGTTCCATTGTAATTTTTTTTATATGCATGTTCACCGATTTCTCCGCCAAATATGAATTGATTTGCAATGTGCCCTGCCCACTGTCACTTCAACTTCAAATAAATGAATAAAAACCACAGACCTACTACCTATAGATTTTCAATGAGCGTGGCTAGCTCAGTGCCTCTCGCTTCAACAAGGTGTGTTGCCACATTAAAATTATTTGCTTTAAGTTAGGGTAATTTACATACTAGACGGGTAGTGAATCTCTTCAATGAGTAATTTTGGAAACTTTGGAAAATCTTGTGAGATGGAAGGATATCTGAAAAATACTTATGAACAAAAGAAATTAATATTAAGATCCAAATCCATCCGTTTAAAGGTAAGACAGCTTTAAACGGCTGTATCTTTCGCGCCGTAATATCGTCAGTTGAAACTTACACAGAATATGTAATGTTACGACGGATTAACTAAGAAATATAATTAAGTCAAAACTAAAGAGGGTACACATCCACACATACAACAAACGTTTTTGTTAAGGTATTTTTGTATTTGCTCTGGTGTAAAAACCAAACGGTACGTAACGGTAATCGGTACAAGCGTCAAACTTGGCGGATTATAGTGCACACCCTAAAGTAAAACAACAAATAATAAATACTGGCTGCGTGCGAGTCGGTCACACATTTCTGTTTCCCACAAGTTAAGCAACGTCGGGCGCGGTTGATACTTGGATGGATGACAGCCTGGGTGTGATGTTGTGTATTTGCACTACTTTTTGTATTTTGTGACGGTACAGAACCCTCGGTGCACGAGCCCGACTCGCACTTGGCCAGTTTATTTATTTTCATGGATGGAATTATGGATAACATCCCAATTAATGAGATACTTAGATAACTCTTTATTATTTACAGTACTCATATCACACACGATAAATCAGACTTCAAAAAAAGATTATTTTGTTTTATTTGAACAAAATCACGCTGATGATGATTTATGATGATATATTTTCTTTGATTTAAGTACATTTAAGTGTGTTTATTAGACCCTGAGCAGCTGCAGTTGCTCAAAAATATATTTTTTCCCTTTCTGATATTGGATTCGGCATTGAAATGACTGGAACAAATTCTACTATGTTTTCCTGGCACCCAATTTTCACAACCAGTAGCACTGATCCATTTTATTCGTAAGCCAGGATCAGTTGGAAACCTGCAGAACGAATAATTTATGTTAATTGTGGTGGGTAATTTCATTTATAAACTGGCAACATTGATTGTTATTCTTCTCAGTTAATATTTTGATAAAACTCATAGGAAATACCACAAATCGAACAAAAAACGGACTAATTATGAATAAAATATTTACGCATTGATATCCTGAATTTATTTAGGTGATCATTACAAGCTCTATATGTTTACTTACGTGTGAAATGATATTTCATCGTTTTTTCTCTCACTGCGGTACTTGCAGCCCAAAATGATACAACCAACCATTGTAAATGTTTGTTTTACAATTATTTCTAAGACGAAACACGCATTTATCACATAAAATCACCAAAAAAATGCAATAAACAATATTCAGACCCGTTTTGTTTGGCACAGAACCGTCAGATTTTGACATTTCTGATCCAAAAAACAGGCCACGCCGATAAGGACAAAAAAGTCTTGTTATGTCCTTTTTGTACTTGTGCTGAGCCATATCAATTTGTCTCTTTCACTTGCTTTCACTGAAATATATTGCCGATCTGTAAATCTGTGATAAAAACTATAAATTACAATTTCAGAATTATTATATTCATATTCATATAAAATGTTATTTTACATGTCAAATTATTAATCATAATTATTATGAATTATTATTCTTTGAAGGCAAGGTTTTCGTACTTTTAAGCAACGCTTTCGTAAGGCTTAATATATTTTATGAAAGTCTCGTTCATGGAACAAAAAAAAGGTTTAAGAGAGTTTATTGTTACAGTAATCTGTCTGGTGCTTTCCGACTGAAGTACTATTTATTTATTTATTGAGATATTACACGGTCAAGCCAATTACATTATTATCTCACAAATTAGGTATAATCTATACATACTTATATAAAAATCAATTGTTGTTCGTTAGTCTCGCTAAAACTCTAGAAAGGCTGGGCCGATTTAGCTGATTTTGGTTTTGAAATGTTTGTCGTAGTCCAGGGAAGGTTTAAACGGTGAGTAAACGGCTAGACCGAATTGATGAAATTTTGTGTTCCTGGAACGGGTCGTAGTAGCGAGGCCGAAGGCCGAGTTTACACCCGTGCGAAGCCGGGGTGCATCGCTAGTTATAGATAAAAATACAAAGGAAATACGTTAGTCACAAAATACAAGCTTAAAAGAAAATTATATAAATTAACAGATAACATAAAAGGAAAAAATAAAAAAATGACAAAAATGACAAATATCAATCAAAATTACAAAAAAAATATATAATTAAAAGCAAAAAATAAAAAAAGTCAATAAAATTACAAATGTCAGATGAACAATAACATTAAAATCCAAATAGTCATCAAGTCAAATACTGTATCCATGGTCATGAAATAAATGGAAAAAAAGTTTAAAGTAAGTATATTGTTTCAGTAATCTGTCCGGTGCGTCGGCGGCGGGAAACGTTCACGAACAGATACTGACGCTGGCGGCGCGCCCATACGGAGACTCGCCGCTTTTCAAGGATCTGCTGCCCGACTCTTGTGAGTACATTAACCACATTCATTATCATCATCTTTATTTCAGTCTTAGGACGTCTACTGCTGGACATAGGCCTCCCCCATCGATCTCCAAAAGGACCGGTTTGAAGCGGCATGCATCCAGCGTCTTTTAGGGCGTATGTCCGTATATTAATATTGTTTATTTTAGATAAACACTATGTGCACACTTAATTCAATATGGCGGACGCCCCAAGATGGCGAACAAAATTTTGTTATCTACCATCATTATATGGGTATCAAATGAAAGGGTTTGTTGAGAAGAATACGAAAAGGTTTAATTATATTTTTTTTCTATACAGCAGCAACAACGGAAGACGTCCTCCGTCCAACCAATCCTGCCGCGATGAAGGCAGTGCTGGACCGTTCGGCGAGCTCGTACCGCGTGACGTCACCCACCGGCATACGGCTCAAGCTGCAGCCTAAAACTGCGCCTGCGCACCACAAGGTAACTGTCAGATATAATCTATATTTATTTATTTAGATACAATCTGAACTGGATTGTAACCCAAAACATGTGTATACAAAAAATTATAATAATGGAATTCGGAATAGACGAACGTGATGAAAGTACCATCCGCAAAGCAATGAGCTTACTGATGGACACTTCCAAGACGGCATAACATTTTTTCAACTATACTGATGTTAAAAAGAGGATTTGTATTTTTGGACGTTTGTAACGAATTAACTCAAAAACTACTGAACCGATTTTAAACATTCTTTCACTGTTGGGAAGCTACACTATCCCCGGATGACATAAGCTATATTATATTTTGTAGCGAGGCCGAAGGTCGAGCTTACACCCGTGCGAAGACGGGGCGGGCGGCTAGTCTATATCTATATGTAAAACAAAGTCGTGTTTGTTTGAACACAAGAAATGCTGGATAGTTGATTGAATCAAGCGTTCTTTGCTTTTTTTTTATTTCAGGTTAGGCAAATTTTTTATTTATTTTCAATTTTATTTCGGAAAGATAACATCCATAATCACACGTTTACAATAAAAGAGTATCAAAATTATAACTATATCATTAAATCCTAATTAAAATTAAATTACATAACAAAATTCATATTATTAAAATTACAATTACAATACATTTATATCTTCTCGCCCATTACAATACCCATCCATTTAGTTTGGATGGGGCAGTCCAAACGGGCAACAATCATTTGCAGGATGCCGTTGCGGCTGCCTCGCACTCGCTGTCGTAGGGATGCGACTTTTTTGCGAATAATCGCATAAAAATCGTCCGTGCGCGCCTCAGCGAACATCTCTGATGCACTGCAGTAGCGAGGCAATCGCATCAGCATCCTAAAAATGTCATTATATTGGACACGTAGGACACTGGCAGCTCGGCGAGTGTGGTTAATCCAGAGGCTGCTTGAGTAGAATGACTGGCAGTATGCCTTAAAAAGAGTGATTTTCACTTCTCTCGAGCAGCGAGCAAACCTACGTGCAATCATATTTCCCCGGACTGCCAGTGCCCTACGCTCCCTTTCAATGTCTAAGTCATCTTTGAGATCGTCATTTACAATATGCCCCAAATACCTAAAGCTATTCACCATCTGTAGAGCCGCACCGTTTAGCATAATTGGCGGAACATGTACCGGTTTAACGTTGCCACTCTTGAAGATGAGTACTTCACTCTTTTTCGAGTTATACCTTAGTCCATGTTCCGCCGCGTACGCCTCACAAATTGCAACCAGCCTACGAATTGCCCCCACTGACGGTCCCAGCAGCACCATGTCATCTGCATAACTAATGTTGTTGACGCAAACTCCATCAATAATACACCCCACATGGGTACTGCTGAGCTCGCCGATCAGGTCGTTTACATAAAGGTTGAACAGCAGAGGAGAGGTTATGCCGCCTTGCCGCACGCCACACTCCATGCCATATGCATCGGAAAAGGACCCCGCCCAGCGCACTTGATTCCGCTGACAACCATACCAACGCCTCAGCATAGAAATTATTTCAACCGGAACGCCCGAAGCCTGTAACTTACCCCACAGCCTTCCATACAAAACCGTATCGAATGCCCTGGAGAGGTCAAGAAAGCAGGCGTAAACCGGTGTCTTCCTGTCTGTGTAGTACCTGACAGCCTGCTTAAGACATAAGATTGCACTCTCCGTTGACAGTCCAGCCCTAAAGCCAAACTGAGCATCATGCAACTCGACGTGTTGTACCAGTATGTCATTAAGCAAGGTATCAAGAACCTTCGCTAGTAAAAAAATTAAACTCAATTAAATTAACTTTATCAACAAATATCTACCAGGAAAATTTATCAAGAATTCCTTATTGTACTTGAAGCGACGTAGAAGCGGAATTACACTAGAAATTCATCAGTAAAACTGTTTTTATAAGAAATGCTGGATCGATTTTTATGGTTTTTGATTTGTTGTTTTTGTCTCTGTCCCGAATAGCAGAATAACTATTAAAAACGGCTGGACCGATTTGGATTAAATTTTGTGTTCCTAGAGAGAGTCATAGTAGTGAGAATGAAGGCCGATCTCTACGCGTACGAAGTCGCGGGCAACAGCTGGTAATTTTATGAACTAGTGCAAAAAGCGAAAAAAAGACGAATGGAATCGGTAAAGCCATTCTCAACTTATAGCGTGACCAGGAGATATTAGGGGTTCATTTTTAGGGTTCCGTACCCAAAGGGTAAAAACGGGACCCTATTACTAAGGCTCTGCTGTCCGTCTGTCACCAGGCTGTATCTCATGAACCGTGACAGTTAGACAGTTAAAATATTCACAGATGATGTATTTCTGTTGCCGCTATAACAACAAATACAAAAAAATAAAATAAAATTAATATTTAAGAGGTCCCATATCCCATATAAAAACGTGTTTTTTTGCCGTTAATAGTACGGAACCCTTCGTGCGCGAGTCCGACTCGCACTTGGCCAGTTATTATGTATAGATAACCAATTTTAATTCCAGAAATCCTTATTCGACGGGCTGGAAGAATACGACGCGAGTTTGGAAGACAAGCTGAGTTTGAAGCCGAGTCGGAAGCGGCTGGTGCTGAGACCTAACCAGAGAACCAGCGACTCTAACAACGATAGCTTGGACAACACGCAAGTTGTCTCCCCTTACAGGTAAGATGATCAGCTGTCTCCCCTTACAGGTAAGTATTTTTTTTTAGGGGGGGCTTTTAGACAACATGTCTATATCAGCCCCATCGTATCCTGACATAACATAAATTTCCTAAATAAATGTATTTAAACTTATTACTTTACATAACCACAAACTTACCTAGTCTGTACAGGTAAGACCTTTAACCCCCCCCCACCCCTCATGTGAAGAAAAGGAACTGTATTTTCAGCAAGACCTTTTTCCAGTGGGCCAATCCTAGGCGCGAATTGAATGAATGACTTTATTTCTCCAATCATAAGCGCCATACGATAGCTGCTAATCTGTCAGTTGACGAATCGATCTCAAAGGTCAATGACCTTTTCGTAAAATGATCTTGTCAAATGTTTCAAGCATTTCCCTGGGATCCCATGGTGACAATGGGACCAAATTGGAAGTATACCCTACCGAACAAAAGATTTTTATTTTACCGGTCAACAGTTGGCGGAGAAATCGGTGAACATACGTACATTAAAAAACTATTTAGTAGAACGTAGAACCGTCCTCCTTTTTAACCGACTTCCAAAAAGTAGGTTTCCAATTTGACTTTCTTTTTAAAATGTTTTTTTTTTTTTTGTGTTGGTACCTGGGAACTTTCGACTGGGTGAACCGATTTTGATGATTCTTTTTTTATTTGAAAGCTGGTGCTTCCCGTGTTGTCCCATTTCAATTTGGTCCAGTTCTGACATTTTTATGAAGTCTGTTTTTTATATTGGTAATATATATTTAAGTTTATATATCTACAACTAATATTATAAAGAGGAAAGATTTGTACCTATTTTTGTATGTTTGTAATGAATAGGCTCCGAAACTACTGAACCGATTTGAAAAATTCTTTCACTGTTGGGAAGTTACACTATCCCCGGGTGACATAGGCTATATTATATTTTGTAGCGAGGCCGAAGGCCGAGCTTACACTCGTGCGAAGCCGGGGCGGACGGCTAGTTTTATATATTTAAGTGCGAGAATTATTTTTCTAGATCGCAGGATGACCAGCCGCAGTTTCAACATAACGGGACAATTGGCAACGTATATGGAGAGATAGAGATTGCAGTGGAGCCTCGGCGCCCGACGGAGACTGACGCTGACCCTCGGCGCCAGACGGAGACTGACCCTGACCCTCGGCGTCAGACGGAGACTGACGCTGACCGCGCCAAGAGAAACATCAGCTTTGAAAACAGTAAGTAAAAACAATACATTCACCTCCACATCTATATATTGACTTTGACTTTGACTGCCCCGGTGGCTCAGTTGGTAGTGATCCTAGTTACTGTGCTTGGGGGCGTGGGTTCGATTCCCATCTAGGACAAACATTTGTGTGATGAACATTTGTATTTGTTCTATGTCTGGGTGTTAATATCTATTTAAGTATGTATTTAAAAATATATATGTATGTATATAAGTCTCAGGCTGCCATATTACAAGCTTTGCTTAGTTTGGGGTCAGATGACCATGTGTGCAATAATGTCCCAGAATATATATATATAAAAATCGGCCAAGTGCGAGTCTGACTCGCGCACGAAGGGTTTGGTACCATTATCTATAAAAACGGCAAAAAAATCACGTTGTAAGTGCTCCCCTTAAATATTAATTTTGTTTTAGTTTGATTATTTATTTTTAAAGTGAATATATAACTAAATATTCTGTGAATATTTCAAGCGTCTACCTGTTGCCGTTATTAATATCGAGCAAAAAGGTCAGTTAGTTGGTAGTGAACCTACTTTCTGCGCTTGGGGGCGTGGGTTCGATTCCCATCTAGGACAAACATTTGTGTGATGAACATTTGTGTTTGTTCTATGTCTGGGTGTTAATATCTATTTAAGTATGTATTTAAAAATATATATGTATGTATATAAGTCTCAGGCTGCCATATTACAAGCTTTGCTTAGTTTGGGGTCAGATGACCATGTGTGCAATAATGTCCCAGAATATATATATATAAAAATCGGCCAAGTGCGAGTCTGACTCGCGCACGAAGGGTTTGGTACCATTATCTATAAAAACGGCAAAAAAATCACGTTGTAAGTGCTCCCCTTAAATATTAATTTTGTTTTAGTTTGATTATTTATTTTTAAAGTGAATATATAACTAAATATTCTGTGAATATTTCAAGCGTCTACCTGTTGCCGTTATTAATATCGAGCAAAAAGGTCAGTTAGTTGGTAGTGAACCTACTTTCTGCGCTTGGGGGCGTGGGTTCGATTCCCATCTAGGACAAACATTTGTGTGATGAACATTTGTGTTTGTTCTATGTCTGGGTGTTAATATCTATTTAAGTATGTATTTAAAAATATATATGTATGTATATAAGTCTCAGGCTGCCATATTACAAGCTTTGCTTAGTTTGGGGTCAGATGACCATGTGTGCAATAATGTCCCAGAATATATATATATATAAAAATCGGCCAAGTGCGAGTCTGACTCGCGCACGAAGGGTTTGGTACCATTATCTATAAAAACGGCAAAAAAATCACGTTGTAAGTGCTCCCCTTAAATATTAATTTTGTTTTAGTTTGATTATTTATTTTTAAAGTGAATATATAACTAAATATTCTGTGAATATTTCAAGCGTCTACCTGTTGCCGTTATTAATATCGAGCAAAAAGGTCAGTTAGTTGGTAGTGAACCTACTTTCTGCGCTTGGGGGCGTGGGTTCGATTCCCATCTAGGACAAACATTTGTGTGATGAACATTTGTGTTTGTTCTATGTCTGGGTGTTAATATCTATTTAAGTATGTATTTAAAAATATATATGTATGTATATCAGTCTCTGGCAGCCATATTACAAGCTTTGCTTAGTTTGAGGTCAGATGACAATGTGTGCAATAATGTCCTAGATATTTATTTATTTATTTAAAAACGAGCAAAAAAATCACGTTTGTTGTATGGGATCGACCCTCCTTAAATATTTATTTTATTCTGTTTTTTAGTATTTGTTGTTATAGCGGCAACGGAAATACATCATCTGTGAAAATTTCAACTGTCTAACTGTCACGGTTCATGAGATACAGCCTGGTGACAGACGGACAGACTGACATGGAGCCTTAGTAATCTTCTTTGGCCTTTACTCGTCCATTTCTGGATATAGGCCTCTCCCAATTTCTTCCATGACCTGCGATCTTATGCTTTGAGCATCCAGTCATGACTGAGCATCCAGTCATGAGATGTAGAATCTTTTGCGGTAGTGAGTCATCTCCCAGGGATTCCTTGTCTGGTGCAGTGCAGGGCCCCGATTCTACTAAATCAATTGTTTTTCAATTGGTAATGAATTGCCTCAATTTTTTTACTTTTACACCTTATCTATACAAAAATTCTAAAAAAAATACATTTTGAGGCAATTCATTAACAATTTTGTTTTTCACTTTTGTCACTTTTATCTATACCAAAACTGTCAAAAGGGCAATTTTTTTGAAAAATCATTGACAATTCAAAAATAATTGGGTTAGTAGAATCGGGCCCCAGGTGGGGTGGGCAGTTGGGTTGGTTAGTTGTTTCTTCCGTTCTCCCCTTAGTAATAGGATTCCGTTTTACCTTTTGGGTACGGAACCCTAAAAACTAGTTCTATTTTGACATTTGTGTTGAACCATGTTCCAACTTGTTTTTCTCGGAGAATTATGGTCCCGCACTTCTCGTGCATTTGCCAGTGTCAGTTCATGTTTACATTTTCAGTTTCCTTGTATTCGTAATGAAAAGCACAGTGTTTACCTCGGGGTTTAATACTTTCACCCCTAGGATAACAATGTACTATTGGAATTTGTTTTCAACATTTTATTAATTATTTCAGATGATGTGAGCTCTGACAGACAGGGAAGTTGGTAAGTAATCTTTCTTTTACTACATCACACCTATATTGTCAAAGATAATATAAAAAGATAAGTTTTTCAATACCTTAGACAGGCGTGGCGCACTCCGCCCTTTAGGTATGAAGCTACAAGTAGTCGTCTTGTCGGACTTGCCGTGCCCACTGCCGCGCGATAGACAGAGATAACGCGACAAGAGTTACGTGATAGACAGAGAGGGAACTTGTAGGTTAATATAGCTGTAGGTAGTTAGCGCTCGCACGTCCTGAATTGGACTTTATTGTGTGGTAGTAAGAGTCGCTACTTATTTAAATGATTTTGCGGAGTGAACCTTCTGGACTTGTACTTTATGTATTCTGTGCCTTATGATGGCAAACAAGCTGACGTGCCGCCTGATGGTAAGCGATCACCGTCGCCTATGGATACCTGCAACACCAGGGGCATCACAGATACGTTACACGTATCTTATTACGACATACCTCCTTACCTAATTTATCCAAATCCGTATAGGTACCCGTTATGTAGTTGACTGCAGACATACGTACATACTTTCGTATTTGCGTGAACAAACTAAGATGCAGATTTTTGATAGCACTTTTTGGGTGAACAAAAATCTTGGAACTCTCGTCATCGTCACGCTGTACCGTGTATTTTAAAACGGCGCCATCTCTTGTAGAATAGATGAATTACTACTTAAGTTTTCACTTCTGATATGCAGTCGTATGACTGATGTGTTGTTTTTTCTCAGGTTGAGTGCGTCGAAGATGCCGTGGGATGAGAAAAAAGAGAAATCAATTGACAATGAGCCCACGCCGCGCTTGTATCCTAGATTGGGTAAGTTATTACCACAGAAAAGAGAAATACATAGAACGGAAATAAGAAATTAACTCTGTCGGCAGTTATTGTGACAGATATGTGATTAAACTTCTTATTTATGTCAACGCGTCGAACTCCGCGTCACAGTTGCTAACACAGTTGCTGTGGGTTTATATGGTTGCAAGTGGCCACCGAAGGATGGGCGGCAGCGTCCTAAAAGTACACGGTGAACGTACTGCGATCCCCAAGCCGCCTGCCAAGCGTGGGGATTATGGCAACACCCCTCTCTATGAGGGCGGCCTTGTCCAACAGTGGACGTTAATTGGCTGATGATGTGATGTGATGTGACTACAACAAGTGGAGTGGAGCATTTTCCCGTTTCACGCGAATCTACGCGAGATTTCGGAATTGATTAAGTAGGTACTTCGCTAAGGTAACTTTGAGTTAGCGTTGTTAAATATGTAGAAAATGTTAATGAAACAAAGGTAACTTAAAAAACCCACTTGTTATATATATATACAAGTGGGTTATATATCTACACTAATATTATAAAGAGGAAAGATTTGTACCTATTTTTGTATGTTTGTATGTTTGTAATGAATAGGCTCCGAAACTACTGAACCGATTTGAAAAATTCTTTCACTGTTGGGAAGCTACACTATCCCCGGGTGACATAGGCTATATTATATTTTGTAGCGAGGCCGGAGGCCGAGCTTACACTCGTGCGAAGCCGGGGCGGACGGCTAGTACTATATAATATGACAATTATTTTTGAATTGATTTTGTTTATAGTCTGTAAGTATTATTACTTATTAATCTTGACATTGTGTATATTTTATTATTTTAATTCTTTTATTTTGACAAATTTGTGACATTTTAAATTTAATTTCTATAATTTAACTAATGTAATTGGTTATAACCGTTTTAGTTAATAAATAAATAATAATAGTAAATAAATATATATATATATCGACAGCCGTTCTATTTATATAAAAAAAAACTGTGTTTATTACACACTGTAGGGTATTTGACTGTATTAATATCTGTTCTATACATATAATAAAAACGCAGAAATAAATAAAGACGTGTATCACTCGGGGACTGCCGCGGTAAAGCTATTGCATAGCATTTTTTATCAACTTATGCAATTATAATTATTTATTTAGTTGTAACAAATAAAATTATGTAGGTTTTACAACTCTATGTATGTCGTTCTTTTATCAAACATATTTTACAACGCCATCTAGCGGTGAGTGGTCGGAGTGGGGGGTGTCAGGTTATTTTCGTTACGGAATATCTGGATTCGGTCTCCACGCTCAAGGCCCGCGATAGAAGCTATGCAATATCTTAAAAATCTGTAATGGCGAGATATCAAAAATAATAACACGGGGGACTTACCTCTAGCTCGAAAAGTTGACCCGCATAGGTGTTGTCTAAACGGTACCATCAACTACGATAAGCGGTAGTTAGTTAGGTAGTACTTATCGTAGTTGATGGTACCGTTTAGACAAATAACACCTATGCGGGTCAACTTTTCGAGCTAGGGGTAAGGCCCCAGGGCGTCTTAAAATAAACAACTGAACACGTTAAGACAGTTTTTAGAATTTTTGTCTGTTTGTTTGTCCACGCACATCTCCTAAACCACTGGACGGATTTAAATGCGGTTTTCACGAATATGCTTAGCTATGACCAGATTGAAGTAGGCTATGTTATTTTGCGAAAGGGAGGAAAAAGGGGGTGAAAGTTTATATGAAAATCTAAGAGTACGTAGTCGCGGGCAACAGCACTGGTTAAAAGTATAATTCATGCTGGTGTCATCCTAGAAGATTATTATTATTAAATTCAGTTTAATTACGACGCGATTTTCAGAAAAAACTATGTAAGTGTATAAAATTTAATTGATGTTGTTTGTATCGCTAAAACTCGAGAATGGCTGGACCGATTTGGCTAATTTTGATCTTGAAATATTTGTGGAAGTTCAGGGAAGGTTTGAAACAGCTGGACCGATTTGGATGAAACTTTGTGTCCCTGGAGCGGGTCATAGTAGCGAGGCTGAAGGCTGATCTCTACACGTACCAAGTAGCGGGTATCAACCAGTTATAAATAAAAAAAAACCCTTATTTGTTTTATTTACTTCTAAATTTTTATTTATATTATTTAAATATATACATGTATAATAAAATGTATATACAGTGTAAACTCTTTATAACGAAACTCGAGGGACTGAGCATTTTTTGTCGTCATAGAGAGTTATCGTTATATGGAGTAAACAAAAAAAGTAGGTTTACGACAGATAATACGATAGGAAGGTACCCCAGTATGCTTGGTCGAAGACCATCTCTTCCGAGAAAACAATGCGTCATACTGCACGTGTTCAAGGCAATTAAGGATGACAAAAGCTAGACCGACCTCGGATGTTTCGGAGCTTCAAAGTCTTTTGTTACCTGATAACATAACATAAACAATAATACCGATAATAAATATTTACTGTCTAAAAATATGAACACATTTCTTCGTAATAGAGAATGGCGTATCGCTATAAAGTGTTTCAATATGTGGGTTTTAACGCAAACCAACCAAGTTGGGCTCACTTCAACGTTACAGGGAGTTTATTGTTATAAAGGATAACGTTATAAAGAGTTTACACTGTATATATTTTATACGCGTTGGTAGGTTAGGAATGCATATTTTAATAATTTTTGGTGTTTATTTTTTCAGATAAAGAATTGCCACCCGAAGGATCAGAAAGACGTGCTAGTTGGTATGTTGTTACTTCAAAATTTCTATCCTATTAAGGTAGAACGTTTCACGTTTGGCGGGAAATTCAAATTTCAAACAGTTTTTTTGTCCTTGTAGCTAGGCCGGGTAATTATTGTAAACGATCATGATGTTCGCGATAATTGATTATTATTCTTTACAAACTCGCGTAAAGTTATTTATCTCCAATGCACATTATTACATACATTTGTCAATAAACAAATTTATGCTGTTTCAAACGGTTTATTGCCAAATGTAAGTAATATGGTGAGTAACTGATTAATAGCTGTACATGATAATGTAAAGAACGACCAACAATTTTCGCGAACACTGTGTCATTTCACAATAATTACCCGGCCTAGCTACAAGGACAAAAAACTGTTTAAAATTTGAATTTCCCGCCAAACATGAAACGTATCACTTTAACCTATTATGCATAAACGCTTGATAAGCTATATATATGCTATATAATTGTCAATATAATAATTAGCAATGAAATTGAGGAAAATCGAGGGCAACCCTCAAATTTTATGGGCACTTATTTAATTTTTCATATATTTTTGAAATCAATTTTTAATGTGATACCCTTGTTGGTTTAAGTTATTTAACTCCTTATTTTAACTCCAGAAATGACGTACATAGAACAAAAACAACATGAGGCGGATAAGGCAACTGTCTAGGGGCCACGGGGGCCTAGTCGTTGCGGGCCACGCACCGCACTAGTTACAATCTGGGGGTCTTCAAGTCAAGAGTGAATCTGTTTCTTCTAGGCAAGCGTGATCCATCGTAGGCCGCATCATCGCTTAATATCAGGCGAGTTGGCGGCCAAGCGCAAGCCTATTCTACAATAAAAAAACAAAAAAACATCATCATTGTGACATCGTGACATTCCCCATTATTCCAATGCGGTAATGTTGCCATTGAAAAAACGATTTTACTAACTGTAAAAAGCGCCATCTAACGGTATTTGGTTGAATGTGGAAGTATTTTATCGGTTGACCTATGACCTATATGTATCGAACCATTTCATTAGGGGATCATCACTTATAGATCTATTCATTAAGATCATTTCAATGAAAGCAAAAAGCAGGAGTCTATCTGATCGACTCGACCTTTTTAAAAGAAAAAACTTATTTTAAAAAGTTAGAAAAAGGTACAGGAAAGGGGAGAATTGTATTACCCCGGGGCCCCGGTAGGGTTAATCCGGCCCTGCTTAAAACCAGTGAAACAACTGTCGCTATAAGTATGTATACTAAGAGAGCATTTCGTCTTAGTCTTTCACATGATAATCTCTATTTCTATCTCTCTCCAACAGGTTAACAACGAAAACCCTGCGCAAGCCACTTGTGTCACCACCTCAGAGCGCCGAGAACTCCATAAGAGAGTTAGGGCTCCATTCCATGTCCCCGAGCTCGCTTGAAAACAAGGAAAACGTACAGAGCGGTGAGTGTTCACTTCGAAACTAGATAAAACCTTGATTATCGGGTTGATGGTTATTGTTTTAAATTGCTCACAAAGAAGAAACAAGTATTTTTTTGTAGAAATACTAGTCTACCGCCCCGGCTTCGCACGGGTGTAAGCTCGGCCTTCGGCCTCGCTACTATGACCCGCTCCAGGAACACAAAATTTCATCAAAATCGGTCCAGCCGTTTTTAGAGTATCCTATGTCCGTCTCCTGGTTCTAAGCTACCTCCCCACCAATTTTCAGCCAAATCGGTTCAGCCGTTCTTGAGTTATAAATAGTGTAACTAACACGACTTTCTTTTATATGTATAGACTAGCCGTCCGCCCCGGCTTCGCACGAGTGTAAGCTCGGCCTTCGGCCTCGCTACAAAATATAATATAGCCTATGTCACCCGGGGATAGTGTAGCTTCCCAACAGTGAAAGAATTTTTCAAATCGGTTCAGTAGTTTCGGAGCCTATTCATTACAAACATACAAACATACAAAAATAGGTACAAATCTTTCCTCTTTATAATATTAGTGTAGATGTCTTTTTTAACAGACTTCCAAAAAGGAGGAATTGGACTTTTTTTGTTTTTTATCTAAGAACTTTCGACTGGATGAACCAATGTTGATGATTCTTTTTTTATTTGAAAGCTGGTGCTTCCCGTGTGGTCCCATTTCATTTTGGTCCAGTTCTGAAATTTTTATAAAGTCTGTTTTTTAAATTGATAATTATTAAACCAAGCTTTTATGATATGAGTGATCGGAACGGTGTGCTGATCAAAACGAGTCCAAACACTGTCAGTCTACTATTATCCATCGAGGAGTGCCGTTGTCCACCGTCACCATCATCACATCAGCTTGCTGTCACCATAATATTGTATTATAATGCTACATCAGCTCAACCGAACACCGGGAAGTGGGTCAAATGTAACTTGCAAGATTTGATGACAGACAGACCGACACCGGGACAGGTGAAACTAAAAAAAAAACTTGTAAAACGTCTTTCTTTTTATGATACTGAGTGACGAGACGAGCGATGTCGCTCGCCTGATGGCTCTTCACGCTTGCCCATAACAGCTCAACGCCACTCAGAATTTTGAACTTCAACAGTTCAAAACTAATCCAATATTTAACTGTAGTTGCGGTAGCATCGGAGGAAGTACCGGCGCCCCGCGACGCTCCCCCTCACCCCGCAGGCGTTAAACTCACCCGCATCGGATACTACACAATACCCACTCTGGACGAGATGGTTGGTAAGTACATGTGTTGTTAGGGGAGATACATGCCCCCACCCCTAGTAGCGGAAGAGCTATCGGGGACACGAGACTCCCCAAGCACCCCTCATACATTAAATCTAGCCTTTTTTCTATGGGATTTTTTGATGAACTCAAGACCATTAAAATTTGGACAGGACATGTCAGGTCTACTAGTGTGATAATAAATAAAAAAAGAAAGAAAAATTATATGATTATTTACGGGATATTTACCGTGGTAAGGTTGTGGAAGGAGCTCCCGATATTTGATACAATGATACAATGACTTTATTGGTCTGTTTCGGCGCAGTTACATGCACCATGTTCACGGGAAGACTGATATCGGGAGCTCCTTCCACAACCTTACCACGGTAAATATCCCGTAAATAATCATATAACTTTAGTGAACAACCGTGATAGTTTAAAACAGTGTTTAGAAAGAAAAATATTTATTAATGACAGAAACATAAGATACTTAACATATAAAGGAAAATAATAGTTTGTCACAAATCGGTCCCAACTCAGCGTAGTGCTGGTCGTATAAAACCAGCGCTGGTCTTCCGTTGGAACCGACAGGTGTGAAATAAGTTCTTATTCACATCACACACACATTGTTAGCCAGTAAACGTCCACTGCTGAACAAAGGTCTCTCTTAGAGAGGGGTGTTGCTATAATCACCACGCTTGGCAGGCAGGTTGGGGATCGCGGATCACCGTGTACTAATAGGACGCTGCTGCCCATCCTCCGGTGGTTCTCATTAGGACATACCCGGGTCCAGAGTTCTTATTTATCATTATCATCAGCCAGAAGACGTCTGCTGCTAAACGTAGGCCTCCCCCTTTAACCTCCACACTGAACGACATCCTGCCATCTGCATCCACTGGATGCCCGCGACTCTCACGATGTCGACGGTCCATCTAGTGCGAGGCCTACCTACACTGCGTCTTCCGGTTCCTGGTCTCCACTCAATAACCTTTCTTCCCCATCGGTCATCGGTTCTCCGAGCGATGTGGCCTGCCCATTGCCACTTCAACTTGCAAATTTTAATAGCTATGTCGGGATTTTAATAGGTATGCCATTTTTCTATCGGACTGCCGGAGCGGGCACGAAAAATCGACACCGCTTTATGGTTGACATTCCGAAAACCCATACGAAGCGCTTTGATTCCACTTTCATTATGCGAACTGCTAGTCTGTGGAATGCGCTGCCTGGATGGGTGTTCCCCGATAGTTACAACCGGGTGTCTTAAAATTACGAGTGCGTCATCGTAGGCCGCATCATCGCTTAACATCGGGCGAGTTGACGGCTTATAATAAACCAGCCGTCCGCCCCAGGTTCGCACGGGTGTAAGTTCGGCCTTCGACCTCGCTACAAAATATAATATAGCCTATGTCATCCGGGGATAATGTGGCTTTATAACTTTGTGATTTTTTAAAATCTGTAGAAAAAAGGTATGAAATCTTATTAACTGTGTGTAATTTCTTCCAGCTTACAAACGACCGGATGGGACTTGCATAGTACCACATCTTACCATCGGCCGCACTCACTACGGGAATGTGTATTACGACTCTGAAGTGAACGTCACCGGGCTGGACTTGGACGCTTTGGGTACGTAAACACCGATATACGAGTACCAATCAGAAATAAACCGGCCCAGTGCGAGTTCGACTCGCGCACGAAGAATTCCGTACCATTATCTACAAAAACGGCAAAAAAATACGTTTGTTGTATGAGAGCCCGCCTTAAAAACTAATTTTATTTTAATTTAATTATTTCTTTTTAAGTGAATAATAGCTCGATATTCTGTGAATATTTCAACCGTCTACCTGTTGCCGTTATCAATACCGAGCAAAAACGAGCAAAAAATTACGTATGTTGTATGGGAGCCCCCTTAAATATTTATTTTATTCTGTTTTTTAGTATTTGTTGTTATAGCGGCAACAGAGATACATAATCTGTGAAAATTTCAACTGTCTAACTATCACGGTTCATGAGATACAGCCTGGTGACAGACTGACAGCGGAGCCTTAGTAATAGATTACATAGTGATTACATAGTGGTGGTTAGTATAGGTTTATAGTTTGGTTAGGTAAGACTAAGAAAGAGGGTAGATCGTTTTGTCTGTACCTAACTTTGAACTTTTTCACCAACCACCCGCATTCTTCAGTCTTCCCGTGAACATGGTGCTTGTAACTGCGCCGAAATATCGGGAGCTCCTTCCGCAACCTTACCACGGTAAATATCCCGTAAATAATCATATAACCTTAGTAATAGGGTCCCGTGTTACCCTTTGGGTACGGAACCCTAAAACCGACTTCAATATTAGTAAAAATATGCAATTTCGATTCGGTGAAAGAAATGAGGTCGTCCAAGTAACCAAATTACGTTGCTTAACTTGGTAATAAACGGAAATGTGTCACCGACCCACACTTGGCCATAATATATTATTTGTTGTTATACTTTAGAGTGTGTACTATAATTATGCCAAGTTTGACGCTTGTACGTATTACCATTTTTACACAAAAGTAAATGCAAATATACGTATAAAAACACATTTGTTGTATGCCTGTTAAGTTTGATTTTTTGACTTATTTATTATTTCTAAGTTAATCCGCCGTAACATTACATGGTCTGTAAAAATTTCAACTGGCTATCTATTACAGTTTGAAAGATACAGCTGTTTAAAGGTTGGACGGACAGACAGACAGACAGACGGCGTAGGCTTATAGTAAGGTTTGTAATAGGGTCCTGGTTTTACCATTTGGGAACGGAACGGGTCCAGAGGTTTGATCCATCATCATCAGCCAGAAGACGTCTACTTCTGAACATAGGCCTCCCCCTTTAACCTCCACACTGAAAAACAGCCTGCCATCTGCATCCACTGGATGCCCGCGACTCTCACGATGTCGTCGGTCCATTTAGTGGGAGGCCTACCTACGCTGCGTCTTCTGGTTCGTGGTCTCCACTCGAGAACCTTTCTTCCCCATCGGTAATCAGTTCTTCGAGCGATGTGGCCTGCCCATTGCCACTAACTTGCAAATTTTAATAGCTATGTCGGTGACTCTGGTTCTTTGGCGAATATCTACGTTCCGGATTTTATCGCGTAAAAAAACTCCGAGCATAGCTCTCGTGATGACCCTGACCTTGTGTAACATTGTTCTTATTTTCTCCGCAGTCCATTTCCTGAACAAAGAAGTGATGGTATACCCCGAAGACGCTGACAAGCCGCCGGTTGGCGAGGGTTTGAACAAGCGAGCTATAGTCACTCTCGACCGCATCTGGCCGAGGGACAAGACCGAGAATAGACCAATCACAGACCCCGACCGGTGAGTACTGTCCGGGTTTTTCATAAAGGGTATGCAAAGCCGAATAGAGCCGAACATTTGTCGTTTGTTCTATGGCTGGGTGTTAATATCTATTTAAGTATGTATTTAAAATATATATCTGTATGTATATCGGTCTCTGGCAGCCATATTACAAGCTTTGCTTAGTTTGGGGTCAGATGACAGTCTGTGCAAAAATCTCCCGAATATTTATTTTATATTATTTACTAGCTGCGCCCCGCGGGTTCACCCACGTGGTTATGAAAATCAGTGATGAATGTGTTAATTTAGGACATAAGCAATGTATATTCCAAATTTCATTCAAATCCAGCCGTTTCTGCGTGATTGAGTAACATCCATCCATCCAAACTTTCACATATATGATATTAGTGTGATTTAGATTAATTTTTTTAAATTTGTTGAATTGTTAATTTTGTTTCCAGACTGTGGGAGTATGAACGCAAGTTGCGTCGAGTATGCGACAAACACGACACCAAGTTCATTGAATACCGTCCACAAACTGGCAGCTGGGTGTTCCGGGTAAGCGATTCGGAAACAGTGTGGCAATAAATAAATAAAATAACTCTTATTATCGCAGCGACCCAAAGCCGTGCTCAGGGACCCAAAGCCGTGCTCAGGGACCCAAAGCCGTGCTCAGGGACCCAAAGCCGTGCTCAGCGACCCAAAGCCGTGCTCAGCGACCCAAAGCCGTGCTCAGGGACCCAAAGCCGTGCTCAGCGACCCAAAGCCGTGCTCAGCTACCCAAAGCCGTGCTCAGCGACCCATAGCCGTGCTCAGCGACCCAAAGCCGTGCTCAGCGACCCAAAGCCGTGCTCAGCTACCCAGAGCCGTGCTCCGTTATCTTAGGGAGCTCGGCTGGTTTGTGTAGGCTGGCAGGCAAATTCACAATACACCTCAACCGGGATGTCAGTGCAGGTCTTATCACCCCCACTTTAAATTAGAATTAGAACTCGCATATATTTTTTACTAAATAATTGTTTATTTAAAAGAAGCCTATTTGTTAATCCAGGACATAAGCTATGTGTATTCCAAATTTCATCCAAATCCTTTCAGCAGTTTCTGCGTGATTCAGTAACAAACATCCATCCAGACTTTCACATATATGATACTAGCTGCGCCCCGCGGTTTCACTCGCGTGGTGATGAAGATCGGTGATGATGATAAAAATTAGCCTATGTGTTAATCCAAGACACAAGCAATGTATATTCCAACTTTCATCCAAATCCATCGAGCCGTTTCTGCTTTATTGAGTAATTAAACATCCATCCTAACTTTCAGGGTGACTAGCCGCCCGTCTCGGCTTCGCACGGACGGAGATTTATTTTGTAAACATATGTTACTCAGGGATAATGGAAGCTGCATTGCAGCTGTAGCATTCTAATGGTGAAACTAATTATAAAATCGGTCCAGTAGTTTTCGATTGAATTCGTTACAAACGTCCAAACATACGACAACAAATCTTTCCTCTATATAATATTAATGTAGATAAGTTTTTTTTTATGATACTGAGTGACGAGCGAAGTCGCTCGCCTGATGGCTCTTCACGCTTGCCCATAACAGCTCAACGCAACGAATTTTGAACTTCAATAGTTCAAAACCCTGGATGGCAATGCACTGCACTCATCACCCCGAGATATAAGATGTCAAATCTCTGTGTGCCCTGTAATTTCGCTGGAAACATTGCCCTTCAATCCAGAACACAGTAGTGTTTGCACGCTACTACTTTGCGGTTGAATAACTGGCAAAGGTGTGGTACTTCCCCAGGCGAACCCCTGCAAAAGAGTCCTACCACTACAATGACTACAACCGTACAGAGTCCTACCACTACAACAAAATTAGTGTGTTAGTGTAATATTATTTACTTGTTTATAATATAAGCGTGATTGAAGATTTCTAAGACAGAGTACCATTTGAACCTTGTTCCAATGTTAAAGAGTATTTTTGTTTGACAGGTGGAGCATTTCAGTAAATACGGCTTGACAGATTCTGATGAAGAAGACGAGCTCACTCCTGATGTTATGAAGAGACAGCTCGCGAACCAGGCGCTGCAGAAATCAGGTGCACCCGGTGAGTTAGAACATACTAGCTTTTACTCTTCATTTTTCTATCGGACTGCCAGAGCGGGCACGAAAAATCGACACCGCTTTATGGTTGATATTCCGAAAACCCGTACGGAGCGCTTTGATTCCACTTTTATTGTGCTAACTGCTAGTCTGTGGAATGCGCTGCCTGAATGGGTGTTCCCCGATAGATACTGGGCGTCTTCAAATCACGATTGAATCGGTTTCTTCTGGGCAAGCGTGCTCCATTATAGACCGCGTCATCGCAGGCGAGTTAGCGGTCAAACGCAAGCCTATCACTGAATTGAAAAAAATAGGATAATGTAAAAACGTTTCAGAAATTAATATTTACTTTAAATAATGCATATTTCAAGTTGAGTATATGTATACGTAATTAACAGTCTTCCCAAAAAGGAGGTGGTTCTCAAATGGACTGTTTTTTTTAAATGTTTGTTACCTTAGAACTTTCGACTGGGTGAATGGGTGTTCCCCGATAGTTACAATCTGGGTGTCTTCAAATCTCGAGTGAATCGGTTTCTTCTAGGCAAGCGTGATCCATCGTAGACCGCATCGCGCTTAACATCAGGCGAGTTGGCGGTCAAACGCAAGCCTTTTACTGAATAAATAAAAAACTTTTTGCCCGAATGGCCCAGAAGGAGTGTAATGTTTTTCCGGCATATGTATGTATTTTTTTAGGGTTCCATACCCAAAGCGTGTAAACTGGCCACTATTACTAAGTCAATGCTGTCTGTCTGTCCGTCTGTCTGTCCATTCTACATTTAAACGGCTGTCTGTATCTTTAGAACCGTAATAAATAACCAGTTGAAATTTTCACAGAATATGTAATTTTACGGCGTATTAACTAAAAAATAATAGACAAGTCAAAAAATTGAAAAAAAAAAAAAAACATGCAAGAAACTTATTTATGTATTTAATCTAATGTAAAAACTTACCAAGGACCCACACAGTTTGTTTGCACACTTATCAAGGACCGTTGACAATGCAATAATTTAAATAGTTAGTCCCATTAAAGCGTGTTTTTAACACCCTTATAAATTCGTTCTGTTTGTCCTTCTGTCTGTCCGTCCGTATTTTTTAGAACCTTCTAACTTCTATAATTATTAAGATAAGTGCATGAAACTTTGCATAATGTCAGTTATAGAACGATAACAGCGATAAAACTGTAATTAATTCAAGGCATTCTAGCTCAAATGTCATTGACCTTTTTGCAAAATGGTCGTAAAGGTCAACAATAATGTTTATCAATCAGTTTTCTCTGTTTAAACCATAAAAAGTATGTCGGGATGGTACATCTCTGAAATTTGGCTAAGTCCACAGAGTTTCGTTTGAATTTTTCTATAACTATCAATTTCTGAACTATGACTACAAATTATATGCCTTTGGTAACTTAACCCTACCATATGCGGGTCTCGACACGCTCTTGGCCAGTTATTATATTATTTTTTTATTTATGTTATATTAGCTATGAAACCGCCAGTAGCAACTCCATCAGCCGGCCTCGGCGGTCTTGGTGTGATGTCACCCGGACTAGCCATGGCGCCACCCGGACTAGCCATGGCGCCACCCGGACTAGCTGGGCCGTCAGCTGGATTTAGCGGCGCCGGCGCCAACGACAGTATCTTCGCGATGCAACAAGCCTCTCTCAACTTGCTCAATGGCACTCGAGGAGGTAATGTAAACCTTTGATGTCATCATCCATCATCATCATTTCAGCCTATCATGTTCCTCAGCTGGGACACAGGCCTTGGACTATTTTTAACAGACGTCCAAAAAGGAGTAGGTTCTATGTTCTACTGTGTATAATTTTTTTAGATGAGTAGATAGAAACTTTATTGTGTACACCAGAAATAAAAAATTATAAACAGAAAGAAAACACTTACGAGCTAGTGCCACATCGCTAAAAGCGATCTCTTCCAGGCAACCATTGGAAATAGTTTACGTAACAGAATCGACGGGGGATGCTAAAACACTCTTAGTGATACCATCAAATAAATACTACCATATTTTAATGTATGTTCACCAATTTTTATCGCTTATTATGAATTGATTTTTTTGTTTGGTAGGCCATACTTCAGTGTTGGTCCCATATGGAATTCATGAAAATCGGTTTAGTAGTTTGGTTTATTAAATAAAAATAACTGAAAAAAATATGTTATTCAAGTAAACGAAATAGCGTATTTACAACTATTTCTATGCAAAAAATAACATCGATTCGATGCTCTATTGCTGCGTAAAAAGGTGCCACCGACGTTATCAGCTATCAGACGTATTCACTCAGCGGCGGGACTATAGTGAGTTCATTTGGAATGTATTTGTTGCAGCATTCGAAATGGATACCACTGAAGACAACGAGTCTCAAAGTCTATATCAAGATAATAGAGGTGAGTTGGTTACACTAATTAGTTGATTATATACCAATAAGTGTGATTACACTAATTAGTTGATTATATACCAATAAGTGTGATTACACTAATTAGTTGATTATATACCAATAAGTGTGATTACACTAATTAGTTGATTATATACCAATAAGTGTGATTACACTAATTAGTTGATTATATACCAATAAGTGTGATTACACTAATTAGTTGATTATATACTGTCCCACTGTTGGGCAAAGGTCTCTCCCATTTCCTTATAAATCTCTGTCTTCCGCCACCTCCTGCCAACCTCTCCGGAATGATTCAAGATCGTCACGCCAGCGTTTCCTAGGCCTTCCTTGACTGTGTCGTCCATCAGGCACCCACTGTGTGACGATCCTGGCCCATCGGTCGGAGTTCATACGCGCCACATGTCCCGCCCAATCCCAATTAGTTGATTATGTAATAATAAGTGTGATTACGCCAATGTTGCCCCTCCGGTGCTAAGATACGGCAGCCTTTATGGGGCCATTTAGTGGGTGGCAAGTCATCACCTGCCTAAATATATTTTGAGATGAGACATGATAAAGCAGGTGCCGTTTCTCATCCAATAGATCTTGTTCTCTCATCCACAAGTTGTTCACTTCAATAGCACAGTTTTTTTTAATCCTATACTGTACAATAGTTTCATATCCCTTTTTATACACATTCCATAATTGTATTTTTTATATTCAACAGGGCCTCTTGGTGTTGGCTTCGGCTCCACCAATGCCTACCAAATGTCCGGGCTAGACCCGAGAATGACATTAAATAAAGTGTGATTATACTATAAATTAGTTGATTATATACTAATAAGTGTGATTATCCTAATTAGTTGATTATATACTAATAAGTGTGATTATCCTAATTAGTTGATTATATACTAATAAGTGTGATTATCCTAATTAGTTGATTATATACTAATAAGTGTGATTATACTAATTAGTTGATTATATACTAATAAGTGTGATTATACTAATTAGTTGATTATATACTAATAAGTGTGATTATACTAATTAGTTGATTATATACTAATAAGTGTGATTATACTAATTAGTTGATTATATACTAATAAGTGTGATTATACTAATTAGTTGATTATATACTAATAAGTGTGATTATACTAATTAGTTGATTATATACTAATAAGTGTGATTATACTAATTAGTTGATTATATACTAATAAGTGTGATTATACTAATTAGTTGATTATATACTAATAAGTGTGATTATACTAATTAGTTGATTATATACTAATAAGTGTGATTATACTAATTAGTTTATTATTTACTAATAAGTGTGATTATACGAATTAGTCGATTATACTAATAATTGTAATTATTGATTATGGGACCCCATATAAATTCCATGAAATTTATTTGGGACCCCTTATAGATTTCATCAAAATCGGTTTAGTAGTTTGGTTTTTAAATCAAAATAACTGAAAAAAAATATGTCATCCAAGTATACGAAATTGCGTATATACTAATTTTAAAGTCTCGTTTCTAATGTGATTCACTTGTATCTTTATATTGCAGCGTTTGGGGTAAAAAGTCCCACGAGCGAGCTGGCAAGACTGGAGCATCGTCAGAGCCACCACGTGCAACTTATGAAGGCTTCACTGTACGCTGATACTGGTATGAGAGTGCAAATGTATCCTAGTGATAGTGTTTTTTTTTTCAATATATTGAAGGATCAACTAAAAGTAAATAAAAAAAATAGCTACCCACAGAAAAGATAGGTAAATAAAATGGAAATGAGAAGGAAACTCTTTCACCAGGTATTGTGACAGATATGTGATTGAACATTCTTATTTATGTCAACGCGTCGAACTCCGCGTCACAGTTGCTATGGGTTTATATGGGTGCAAGTGGCTACAACAAATATCTCACAAAAATGCCTTGACTGCCATTCTATGTTAAACAAAAAAAAAACTTTTCTTTGGTGATTGATACCAGCATCGTTGACCACGGGTTAATTAGCGTTCGTGACTTATAGCACGAGATCCGGCTGCAGAATTTCTTCGGTTATCGAGATTTTGCTTAAGGGGTCTCTATTCGTCTGCAGCTTTTTCGCTCGCACATTTTTACATTATTGACGATATAAAATTACTGAATTTACAAAAAGTGACGCACTCAAGCGACTATCATAACATTATAAACAAAAAATGTTTCGTTTCGATATCTTTTATTTTGACGGAGTAACATGGTAACAAGTGATTTTTTTGTTGTTACCATATTACTCCGTCAATTTAAAAGATATAGAAACGAAACATTTTTTGTGTATAATGTTATGATAGTCAGCAAAACTTGTGTGTGTCACTTTTTGTAAATTCACACTCAGTAATTTTATATCGTCAATAATATAAAAATGTGCGAGCGAGAAAGCTGCAGACGAATAGAGACCCCTTAAAACCAAATTTTTACACATATTTATTATTAGGAGAATATATATCAAACAGAATCAAAATGTGGCCGCTAGTATTTTTAATTACACATAAATCATCAGCCAATTAACGTCCACTGTTGTACAAGGCCTCCCTCATAGAGAGGGGTGTTGCCATAATCCCCACGCTTGGCAGGCGGCTTGGGGATCTCAGTACGTTCACCATGTACTATTAGGATGCTGCTGCCCATCCTTCGGTGGTTCTGGTCGCAGTTTTAGGACATAGGACATTATTGTTAATTAATTTAAGGGAAAAAATTTCATTCATTTGGTTTTTAAATAAAATATCGTCCACTATTTATGGCCATTTGGTCCAGTTTTGTCATTTTTATGATGTCGATTTTTTTTGTTGATTTTGGGAATATTATAGGTTGGTACAGTCTCACTTTTCTCGATGGAATGATTCGGCGAAAACAGGCCTTCTATAAAATCGTCAAATATGCGAGTGAAATAGTGGCGCGCTATGTTCTGGGCGTTTAAAGAATATGTTTTGTACAGAAATGGAAGACGACATATCAATATCTACGGGTGACCAGCTAGTCCCGATGTCGGCGCCCATGTTGTCTGTGACGGAGGCTGCGCCCGCGCACCCGCGTTCCTCGCAGCGGGGCGAGGACGATGACGTCACACCGCTACCGACAACACTACCCGACTCTGAAGGTACACTTATTTAAAACCAGTTACGCCCCTCTGTATCACCCGCGTTATCTGTACTAATATTATAAAGAGGAAAGATTTGAATTTTGGTTGTTTGTAATGAAAAAACTACTGAACCGATTTTAAAAATTCTTTCACTGTTGGGAAGCTACACTATCCCCGGGTGACATAGGCTATATTATATTTTGTAGCGAGGCTGAAGGCCGAGCTTACACCCGTGTGAAGCTGGGGCGGGCGGCTAGTATATAATAATATTAGTTTTTTATCAGTAAAAAAATAATTTTATTTTATATTTTTAGGGTACCGTACCCAATAGGTAAAACGGGACCCTATTACTAAGGCTCCGCTGTCCGTCAGTCTGTCCGTCCGTCCGTCCGTCCGTCCGTCCGTCTGTCACCAGGCTGTATCTCATGAACCGTGACAGTTAGACAGTTGAAATTTTTACAGATGATGTATTTTCGTTGCCGCTATAACAACAAATATTAAAAAACAGAATAAAATAAATATTTAAGGGGGCTCCCATACAACAAACGTGATTTTTTTTGCTCGTTTTCGCTCTATATTGATAACGGCAAGAGATAGACGCTTGAAATATTCACAGAATATTTAGTTATATATTCACTTTAAGGGGTGCTCCCACACAAAAAACGATTTTTTTGCCGTTTTTATAGATAATGGTACGGAACCCTTCGTGCGCGAGTCTGACTCTCACTTGGCCGGTTATTATATTTGATTATTAATGTGATTTTGTTACAGAAGTCCAAATGCCGGCCCTGATAGTGAAACCTCACACCATAGTACTCAAGTATCACAGGAAAGTGCCGCCTTTCAAACACACGATAGCAGGTATGCAATCCACTAACTCGTCTATAGATATAATAAAAACGTGGTGATAAAAAAAATCTGTAATTTTTATTTTTTATGATACTGGGTGACGAGACGAGCGAAGACGCTCGCCTGATGGCTCTTCACGCTTGACCATAACAGCTCAACGACACTCAGAATTTTGAACTTCAACAGTTCAAAACCCTGGATGGCAATGCACTGCGCTCGTCACCCCGAGATATAAGATGTCAAATCTCTGTGTGCCCTGTAATTGCGAGATAACAAAAAAAACACACAGGTCGTCTTAAAATAAACAGCTGAACACGTTAAGACAGTTTTTAGAATTTTTGTCTGTTTGTTTGTACACGCACATCTCCTAAAACACTTAGTCCAGTAATACGAGTAAATAAACATTAAATTATGTAGTATGGGGATTATGAAGGATCGATAGGGGGGTGTATTCTGAGCATATATTCCAATTCCAATTGACTGCCCCAGTGGCTCAGTTGGAAGTGAACCTTCTTTCTGTGCTTGGGGGCGTGGGTTCGATTCCCATCTAGGACAAACATTTAAATAAATAAATAAATAATAAATAAATATTTGTGACATTATTGCACACACGGTCATCTGACCCCAAACTAAGCAAAGCTTGTAATATGGCTGCCAGAGATTGATATACATACATATATATTTTGAAATACATACATAAATAGATATTAACACCCAGACATAGAACAAACACAAATGTTCATCACACAAATGTTTGTCCTAGATGGGAATCGAACCCACGCCCCCAAGCGCAGAAAGTAGGTTCACTACCAACTGAGCCACCGAGGCAGTCAATGTGTGATGAACATTTGTGTTTGTTCTATATCTGGGTGTTAATATCTATTTAAGTATGTATTTAAAAATATATATGTATGTATATCAGTCTCTGACAGCCATATTACAAGCTTTGCTTAGTTTGGGGTCAGATGACCGTGTGTGCAATAATGTCCCAGATAATTTGAAGGATTCTGGCGAGGTCAGCTCAAGGTCATTTCGATGAAAACGCGTTTAATTCGATATCTCGAGAATGGTTAGTGTTAGGCAAAAAATTGTAGACCTTTTCTCTTCTAAATTAAATTAAGTAACTTTTTTAATCTGAAACTTTTTTTTTTCATCAATATTTTTCAATTTATTGCTTCTGAAAGGCAAAAATTTTACTTATTTTCCTCTATTTTTATTTTAATTTTCGCCATTTTCTCCCCAACCTTTCAATTTTATAAAATTTTACCGATTATCAAAGTGTAGATCTTTTAATTATGACCAACTTTTTTCTTAACATTTGTTCTGTAATGCCAATACGTTCAGAGTTATACATGTCTGGGTGTTAATATCTATTTAAGTATGTATTTAAAAATATATATGTATGTATATCAGTCTCTGGCTGCCATATTACCAGCTTAGCTTAGTTTGGGGTCAGATGACCGTGTGTGCAATAATGTCCCAGATATTTATTTTATTTATTTATATTACTTTACCGCTACTCCGAGATACAGTGCAGTTTCACACGACGCTTGAAGACTTCCTGTGAGGATGCCCGTTTGTTGCACATATTTTTTTTCAATATATTTTTATAAGTCTGTTTTTAATTTGACGCATTTGTTAATGTGTTAATTGTCCCCAGGTCGTCTAGACGCGGCGTACATGGCAGATTTGTCGGTCGCCCGCGCGCGCCACACTCGCGTCGGTTTCGGCGCTCGTGGAAACATCGCCTTCGCTACTTCCTACAACTCGATAGTCGACCTGCCCAAATGTAAGTTGCTCACGTGGCTTAGTGTGAATCGCCTTTTTAACCGACTTCAAAAAAGGAGGACGGTACTATGTTCCACTGTATTTCTTTCTTACCGTCCCGACTTCGCACGGGCGATTTTTTTATTTGTGATTAACGTAGAGTAATGTAGCCTATATAATATAGGTGCATTTAATTGTGATGGCCCGTTTTAAACTTCGTATAAAAGCTTGTCTTTAAAAACTTGGTAGTACGTGTAGTGGTAGGAGTCTTTAGCAGGGGTCCGCCTGGGGAAGTACCACACCTTTGCCAGTTATTCAACCGGCAAGCAGTAGTGTGCAAACACTACTGTGTTCCGGATTGAAGGGCAATGTTTCCAGTGAAATTACAGGGCACACAGAGATTTGACATCTTATATCTCGGGATGACGAGCGCAGTGCATTGCCATCCAGGGTTTTGAACTGTTGAAGTTCAAAATTCTGAGTGGCGTTGTGCTGTTATGGGCAAGCGTGAAGAGCCATCAGGCGAGCGACTTCGCTCGTCTCGTCACTCAGTATCATAAAAAAAAATCGTAGACCGCAACATTGCTTAACATCAGGCGAGTTGGCGGCAAGCGCAAGCCTATTTAGCAATAAAAAAAAAACTTTATTAATAAATAAAAGTAAAATAAATTATTTTGAATAAAAAATTAAACGGACTTCAAAACCACAAAATAAGCACTCAAAAGCGAAAAATAAGTAGGTGGTACGGGACCCGCAGTGCGTGACCCTGACTCGCACTTGGCCGGTTTATTTTATTAGGACTCGTTTCCATAATATTTGTACATTCTTTCACAGCGGCCGATTTGTCGGAGTTGGACAAATACACGCGCGGTCGCGGGTCGCACGACTGGTCGGAGCCGGTGGTCGCGCGACTGGCGCTCCAACATCCCGACCACAACTATAACATACAGGTATATTGATGTATTGGATTGCAGAGCGATGGTGGCCGAGCGGTAATATGTGCGCTTTACAATCTGACTGCGCCCGGTTCAATACTCGACCGTGCAATGACTTATTTAGTTCTTAAATAAGCAATCGGTGATGATATGAAAAGTAGCCTATGTGTTTATCCAGGACATAAGCAATGTATATTCCAAATTTCATACAAATCCATCCAGCCGTTTCTGCGTGATTGAGTAACAAACATCCATCCATCCATCCATACAAACTTTCACATATATGATATTAGTGTGCTACATATTTTGTTCTCAACGAGGGTGGAGCCGCAGGGAAAAGCTAGCAAGAAAAACTATACATAAGCATTGGTTTCAGGAGATCCTCGGTCGCCAACTAGAAACGCTGTTCCAATACTCTGAGTTTGTGGAACCCTCCACCGTGGAGCAAACTCCTCGACTGAGGCTGTTGGATTCGCCGCGCGACCGACACGCGACACTGCAACGCTTGCTGCGCGACGCCACCGAGTCGCGCGACAAAAAGCCGAAGGTAAGTGAAATTAAATTATAGTAAATCTACACTAATATTATAAAGAGGAAAGATTTGTACCTATTTTTGTATGTTTGTAATGAATAGGCTCAAAAAGTACTGGGCCGATTTAAAAAATTCTTTCACCAATAGAATGATACATTCTTCCAATTTGACATAGGCTATACAATATTTTGTAGCGACGCCGAAGGCTGACCCGTGTGAAGCCGGGGCGAGCGGCTAGTCTATATATATAAAAGAAAGTCGTGTTAGTTACACTATTTATAACTCGAGAACGACTGAACCGATTTGGCTGAAAATTGGTGGGGAGGTAGCTTAGAACCAGGAGACGGACATAGGATACTCTAAAAACGGACCGATTTTGATGAAATTTTGTGTTCCTGGAGCGGGTCATAGTAGCGAGGCCGAAGGCCGAGCTTACACCCGTGCGAAGCCGGGGCGGTCGACTAGTTAATACTAAAAAACACGCTTTCAAATCGCTAATCCTGGTAATGACAATGGGACAAACTATTTAAATTGTTACATTGTCATCGGTCCTTGATAAGTGTGCAAAATTTCAATTTAATTCGACGTTTTGAAGTAGTTGAAAATCAAGTTCGGAGATCCGTTGCACACATACCATACATTTTTAAATTTGCAAGTTGAAGTGGCAATGGGCAGACCACATCGCTCGAAGAACTGATAACCGATGGTAAAGAAAGGCTCTTGAGTGGAGACCGCGAACCGGAAGACGGAGCGTAGGTAGGCCTCCCACTAGATGGACCGACGACATTGTGCGAGTCGCGGGCATCCAGTGGATGCAGATGGCAGGATGTCGTTCAGTGTGGAGGTTAAAGGGGGAGGCCTATGTTCAGCAGTGGACGTCTTCTGGCTGATGATGAACCTCAACCAAGTCGGTCAGTTTCCAATTCAAAGTTACAAGACAAGGTGTCCCAAGTCATTTGTTGTTTCTTTCAGTTTGGCGTGAGCGGTGCCTACTGCTACGAAGTGTGGAAACTATGCGACGCTCTCTGGGGAGCTGATCTCGAGAATGATGGTGAGTAGCCTACTACTAGTAGTGGCACGAAACTCTAGCGCTAGCCGTCATTGCGCAGAAGTCAATAAATAGGTATCACAGGGGGGCTAGAGGGACGAAGGGTGCGCGTGCGTAGCGCCGGTTGGCCAGCCGGTCGTACTCCGTCCCCCGCCCCGATAGGACGCTCCGCGGACTTCTGACTGTACAGTCGCGTTCTAAATTGTATTGTTATTGCCGTTCATTGTTAAGTTTGAGTTTGTTTGTTATTGTTGGTTTTTATATTAGTGTATTTTTAGTAGATAGTGAATATGCCTAGAAGAAATACTGTTTTGAAAAGATAGGCACGAAAAATGGTGTATGACGTGCAATGTTTTGTCAAAAGAGAAACCAATGAATTGATTGATTTTTTAAAGTAAATAAAAAGTGAGATTGATAAAGCAACGAGTATTTTGCTCATATGTTCTTAAAATTATTTGGTTATATCAATTAAAGTTATAATTGTATTATGTTCGTGACTGTACTCGTGCGCAGCTATCCCCTCCACATTTCGCTCAGCGCTACACTTACGTGCCGCTACCTATACTAACTAGGTATTATTGCGTTTTGCCGCCAACGTGAAAAAAACACTTGTCGCCTCTTTATTATTTCCCCCCCCCCCCCCCTTCCTACCTACCGCCTGGCTTGCGGCAAACCAGGCCCGCACAGGTTGGGGCCCGGCTGGCAATGCCACCTCGACTATATGGCTAGTCCGACGCTGGCCTCTAAGTACTTATACCACGTCATTATAGAGCTTGCTCGCGGTTTCTCTAAGAGATCGAATCAGAAATGAGGAGATCCGTAGACGAACGAAAGTTACCGAGATAGCCCACCGGATTAGTAAGTTGAAGTGGCAGTGGGCAGGGCACATAGCACGCGGAACTGATGGCCGATGGGGCCTACAGGTTCTCGAATGGAGACCACGGACCGGTAAGCGCAGCGTAGGACGTCCACCCACAAGATGGACAGACGACCTAAAAGAGACCGCAGGAAAACGCTGGATGCAGGCCGCTTCCAACCGGCCCTTTTAGAAATCGATGTAGACATCCCATGGCTGAAATGATGATGATAGTTTGTAAAACCCAGTTTACATAATACAGGTATCCCGGGCACAGATGACTTGTCAATCGTGAACCGGCACCGGAAGTTCCTGGAGTGGATGAAGGCAGCCGTCGACAGGATCACTGATGATGAACTCACCAGGACGATGAAAGGAGAGCCGGAGGATGGTGAGTTTCATTTATTACATAGATTTCTATCAACATATTTATTACTAGCGACCCGCCCCGGCTTCGCACGGGTGCTAGCTCGGCCTTCGTCTTCGCTACTATGACCCGCTCCAGTTTCAACTGTATTAATATCCTCTTGATTATATGCAACAATATTTAGTAATTATCTTCATTATGTTCCAGAGAAGGATGGTCACAGCGCGCGGGTGTGGACACTGCTGCTGGGCGGGCGGATGCTGCAAGCGTGCAAGCTGGCGAAAGAGAAGGGAGATCTGAACCTCGCCGTCCTCATCGCACAGGCAGCCGGTAAGAAAGAGAGCGGAAAATTTCTCGTTCATAATGCACAATACATCCTAACAATGCACAATACACCCCAAGAATGCACAATACACCCTAAAATGCACAACACACCCCCAATAATGCACAATACACCCCAAGAATGCACAATACTCCCCCAAAAATGTACAATACACCCCAAGAATGCACAATACATACCAAGAATGCACAATACATACCAAGAATGCACAATACTCCCCCAAAAATTTACAATACACCCCAAGAATGCACAATACACCCCAAGAATGCACAATACACCCCAAGAATGCACAATACACGCCAAGAATGCACAATACACCCCAAAAATGCACAATACTCCCCCAAAAATGCACAATACACCCCAATAATGCACAATACACACCAAGAATGCACAATACACTCCCAAGAATGCACAATACACCCCAAGAATGCACAATTGAAAATGAAATGAATGAATAAAATAATGTTTCTTGTCTTCTTTTTTTATATTCTCGATTGTTAGACCTATTTAAGTTCATTGGTGTTGACGCGCATGCGTATTTTGTGCGAGTACATACTCCTGCGCCGCATTCCCGCTCAGACCCGCTTTGATTATTTTTTACCGACTTCCAAAAAGGAGGAGGTTATCAATTCGACTGTTTTTTTTAATGTTTGTTACCTCAGAACTTTTGACTGGGTGAACCGATTTTGATAATTATTTTTTTATTTGAAAGCTGGTACTTCCCATGTGGTCTCATTACTATTTGGTCCAGTTCTGTCATTTTTATGAAGTCTGTTTTTTTATTTATTGATAGTTATTTTGATCAAAGTAAATAATATAAATAATGATATTAATCGCCTCCTGGCCAGGACGCCTGAATGTGATGTGCTAGCGGATGAATGGAAGAGTGTTTTGTCAATGTGTCTGGAGTACTGCGGGGAGAAGGTGCGCAAGGTGATAGACGCGGAAGATGAAGAATGATATATTGACTTTTTATATTAATATTAGCTGTTATATTTAACACGGCTTTAATTTACATTATTTAATATGACAATTATTTTTGAATTGATTTTGTTTATAGTCTGTAAGTATTATTACTTATTAATCTTGACATTGTGTACCTATATTTTATTATTTTAATTCTTTTATTTTGACAAATTTGTGACATTTTAAATTTAATTTCTATAATTTAACTAATGTAATTGGTTATAACCGTTTTAGTTAATAAATAAATAAATAAATAAATTCAGGCGACCCCGCGTTCCGTTCCCTGGTGAGCCGTCAACTGACGCTGTGGCGTGAATGTGGAGCGGAGAACCTGGTGGCGGGACACAAGCGCGCCATCCTGCAGCTGGTGGCGGGCTCGGCTCCCAGGGAGTACCTTGCGCTCGCGCACTGGATGCACGCGCTTCACGCCACTGCCAGGTGAACACAACGCTCTTGATATATCAGATAACTTGATAAATTTGATTACTATGTTTGCTAATAAATATTCGAATTTTTTTTGCACCCAGTCATGCTTACCTTCAGGCAGCCCGTCTGCTTGTTTGCCACCTAGAGCTACAAAAAAAAACTGGGACTTTTTGCACACACGGTTATCTGACCCGAAACTCCTTTCGCAACGCGCGTGAGGGAACTTCGCTCCAAAAGTCCTAGGGCGTGGGTTCGATTCACTACCAACTGGGCTACAGGGGCAATTAAGTCGTCGTACTCACCGAGTTGCATTATTTCCAGATACCTGTGCCCTCAAGTGCCGTCCCTGGAACAGGTCGTGCGCAAGTACGAAGGGTTCTTCGAGCCGGGTCCGGAGCCCTCGGAGGGGTTGGACCTCACCACGGTGGACGGAGACGAGATGGGCATGCAGTACCCGCTGCCACCGTACGCTAACGAATACGACGTGGTCATCTGTCAGGTAATAAATATCTACGTAGGCTATCTATACATATAATAATCTTCTATATATATAAAAGAAAGTCGTGTTAGTTACACTATTTATAACTCAAGAACGGCTGAACCGATTTAGCTGAAAATTGGTGGGGAGGTAGCTTAGAACCAGGAGACGGACATAGGATACTCTAAAAACGGCTGGATCAATTTGGGTGAAATTTTGTGTACCTGGAGCGGGTCATAGTAGCGAGGCCGAAGGCCGAGCTTACACCCGTGCGAAGCCGGGGCGGTCGACTAGTTATCAATATAAAAAAACTTAATTCATCAGAACTGGACTAAAATGAAATGGGACCAAATGGCAAGCACCAGCTTTCAAATAAAAAAAAAAAAAAACATCAAATCAATCGTTCACCCAGTCGAAACTCCGACTATAGTTTCAACCGCATACGGCGATCTTTGTCAAGGTGGATGCGCGCGCGCGGCTGCGTCTCGCTCTGCACACTTGCACTTTGCAAAAAAGCAAAGCGAGACGAAGCCGCGCGCGCGCATTCACCTTTATTTTAGGTTATTTAAGTATTAGAATGTGTTATTATTAGAATGTAAGTAACATATTTTTCACTATTTCACGCCCCGCCTTCTACCTTCTGTATGAATCCTCTCCATCCTAAGGTTGCCTGGAAGAGATCGCTCTTAGCGATAAGGCCGCCGATTGTTACACTAGTTTGTTTTGTTTAAAGCTGTTTTATCGTGTTATATGTTATTTGTGGTGTGAACAATAAAGTATCTATCTATCTTTACAAAGATCGCCGTATGCGGGTGAAACTAGTCGGAGTAACCGGCTTAATCTTACGTGAGTAATTGGCCGCCCGTCCCGTCTTCGCACGGATGGAGTTTTTTTAAACATTCAAGTTATAAATATATCCTATGTTACTCGCGGATAAAGTAAGATTTTAATGGTGAAAGAATTATTAAAATCGGTCCAACAGTTTTCGAGTTATTTCCTTACAAACGTACAAATGTTTCCTAATTATAATAATTAGAATGTAGATTAAATTAAAATAATGCGTGGTGACAGATTTTCCTTCTCATTTCCGTTCTATTACTGCTAGTTTGTGGAATGCGCTGCCTTAATGGGTGTTCCCCGATAGTTACAATCTGGGTGTCGTCAAGTCAAGAGTGAATCGGTTTCTTCTAGGCAAGCGTGATCCACCGGCCGCATCAACGCTTAACATCAGCCGAGTTGGCGGCCAAGCGCAAGCCTATTCTACAATAAAATTTACTTCTCTTTTCTGTGAGTGTAATAAAAGCGTGTTGTTTTAGAACGAGAAGCAGCGTCGGGTGCTGGATCTCCGCTACGAGCTGATCCGCGCGCGCGCATTCAACACGCGGCCCGCGCCGCGACCTGCGCACTACACGCGCGACCCGCTCGACCACAGCCTCTGGTAACACCTGCTTTATTATGATCCCAAGTACATAAGTTCTGTCTGTGAGGTTTTCCCGAATTAAAATTTCATATAAAACTCATCGAACTGATTTGATGATGGAGCCTGAAGATGGATAGTGAAAACTTCTCAATTCAAATTATTTAATTCTCAAGTAACTATGAACTCGGTCATAACATTTAGACATAGGTACATATAATTAATTTACTTAATACTAAAAACGTCTGTGAAAATTTAAAATAACATAACATAAAAATTTAAATTAAGTCTCAGGCTGCCATATTACAAGCTTTGCTTAGTTTGGGGTCAGATGACCGTGTGTGCAATAATGTCCCAGATATTTTATTTACAATGTAAAAAATTTACAAACACAAAATAACATTAAATAAATTAAAAAATTTAAAATAAATATCACGTGTAATTTCAAATAAAATAGAATTATAATTTACTATTATTTTACAAAATTTTATTTAAAAAAAAAAAAAAAACCTGATCGGCATTGGAACTGGCACATGCCTGTCACAGCCATGTCGAATGTACACACAGTCCAGCCTGTCAGCGATCATAGCCAGGACGGCGTTGGGGCTGGCCCACTCCCGGCGCACCAGGGACGTGCTCCGTTGCGTCCGAACATGCCTGATGCACTACGGGAGTAGGGCAGCCCGGAACGCGTTGTACTGGACGCGGAGGGCACTAAGCCTTTTTAGTGTAGTCTACCCAAAGGCTGCACGTGTACAGAGATGTGCAAAACGCTTTAACCAGCGTGATCTTGACATAGTCTGAACAACGCACAAACCTTCGGGCGATCATACTGGCTCGCACTGACAGTGTCCGCCGCTCCCGGTCCATGTCGCTAGTAAGCAATGGTCACTAGTAAGCACCTCGAGTTTGGGCGTATTTTGGTTAGTTAATGCGCGTATTTTAAAAGTATTATTCGTTGCTAACTGATAAAAACGTTTCTAGTTTTTTAAATTACTTATTAAAAATTAAACTCTCCATATAAATTCTTTGACTTTTGTGTAACTATTCATCGCATATCTACAACAAAATAACAAAATAAAATAAAACACCCAAATAAAAGCGAATTTTCCGTAAAAAAAAAATACAGAATTGAATTGTATAAATTTACATATTACATCACATTACATATTATTAGTGTTCTAGAGTGGAGACCATGAATCGGCAAACGTGGCGTAGGACGCCCTGAGACTCGGTGGAGTGACGATATACGTAAGACGGCTGGCAGTGGCTGGAAGATAAGCCGAAGATAGGGCTTAGTGGCATGCCTTGGGAGGGGCCTATGTCCAGCAGTGGACTAGTATAGGTCGATTATGATGATGATGATGACATATTACATCTTAGAAAAAAATAACTGGCCAGGGGCGTGTCGAGACACGCATATGGTAGGGTTCCGTAACCGTAAAAAGCCATTTAATAGTAGTTACAGTTCAGAAATGTATGGTTAAAGAGAAATTCGAACGAACGGAGCTCTGTGGACTTGCTTGTGGCTTGAGGAAGCTCTGTGTATCTTTTGAACTGATTGAGACACATTATTTGTTAAGACCATTTCACAAAAAGGTTAATGACCTTTAAGCTAAAACACCTTGAATTTATTAGTTTTATCGCTGATACTCAGAAATTTATAGTTAAATAGAAATTCGCACAAATCAAGCTCTGTGGACTTGCTTTTGGCTTGTGGAAGCTCTGTATCTTTTCAACTGATTGAGACACATTATTTGTTAAGACTATTTTACAAAAAGGTCAATGACCTTTGAGCTAAAACATCTTGAATTTATTAGTTTTATCGCTGTAACTCAGAAAATTATAGTTAAAGAGAGATTCGAACGAACGGAGCTCTGTGGACTTGCTTTTGGCTTGTGGAAGCTCTGTATCTTTTCAACTGATTGAGACACATTATTTGTTAAGACTATTTTACAAAAAGGTCAATGACCTTTGAGCTAAAACATCTTGAATTTATTAGTTTTATCGCTGTAACTCAGAAAATTATAGTTAAAGAGAGATTCGAACGAACGAAGCTCTGCGGACTCGCTTGTGGCTTGTGGAAGCTCTGTATCTTTTGAACTGATTGAGACACATTATTTGTTAAGACTATTTTACAAAAAGGACAATGACCTTTGAGCTAAAACACCTTGAATTTATTACAGTTTTATCGCTGTTACTCAAAAAGTCATGATCAGATAATGTTCAAAATATTTTTTAAATTAAGGTTTTAAATATGACCTATCTGTATTGTAAGATACATGTTTCTATGTCTTATAGTTTAGAAATGCAGGGGCCATATTTCGCAAAGAATAGACTTTAAAAAAAAGTGATGTACCAAACCATACCTTCATTTTAAAAGGTGTCTAGACATGAAAAAACGAATGACTGGACATCAGGCGAGTTGGCGGTCAAAGGCAAGCCTATTAATACATAAAATATATGTTTTCAGTTTTGTCCTGGGTGTGTGGTTCGGGAACCCGTCAGCCCGCGACGTGGCCGCCGTCGCGGACCAACTGGAGGCGTCCGGCGCTTGGCATCTGGCTATACAAGCCCTCGCTTACCACCCCAACGACCTAGCGTGAGTTTATTTATATTTTTACTAGCTGCGCCCCGCGGTTCCACCCGCGTGGTGATGACAATCGGTGATGATGATGGTGATGAAAAGTAGCCTATGTGTTAATCCAGGGTGTCAATTCTGCTATTTGTCAAACGTTTCAAATGAGTGTCGGTAGTGTCTCGTCGGAATTATTTTCGACATTTGGTATTCTGCTAGTTATTTAAGACCAGTTGCTTTCCAATGGCTTGCCATCGAACTGTCTGACAGTTCTTATTGACATATTTGGTATTCTGTACGGTAATGGCGTGCCAGTGGAATACTTTTTTTGCTCATCGGGCAGGCTAAAGCCTTTTAGGCCATACCGCCTCATCATCCGTATTTTTACTGTTTTTTCCTTAAATTACATTTTAAAATTATGTTTGGTGTATTATATTGACGAGGAAGATATGTACAATCAATACAATCTATAATATAATCATTTAAGTGACAAAAAAAACAATGATAGTTTGGTATAAAATAATACAACTCGTGGTAGATTTTTACAGGCAACATCGAACGCAATTCCCACACGATTCCCTTGACACACAACTGAAACGACATTGTAGATTTAGCAGAATACCCTTTTTGCCACAATAGTAATTGAGAGTCGTGGGAGTGGCAAAACAATGTGATTATACTTTAATTAGCAGAATTGACACCCAGGACATAAGCAATGTATATTCCAAATTTCATTCAAATCCATTCAGCCGTTTCTGCGTGATTGAGTAACAAACATCCATACATCCATCCAAACTTTCACATATATGATACTAGCTGTGTCCCGCGGTTTCACCCGCGTGGTGATGAAAATCGGTGATGTCACAATTAACTTTTTTCAACAGTCGCAGTCATCTCGTACGCAACATGTTATCCCGCCACGCACCAGCCACAGCTGACACCCCTGAGCTGAAAGCGCGCTTAGAACTCGTCAAGAAGCTCCAGGTCCCTGAGAAATGGTTACTGATAGCGCAAGCAGATCGGGCCAAATATGAGGTAAGTAACTGACCAGCCGAACTTGACATCTCTGAGCTGAAGGCGCGCATAGAACTCTTCAAGAAGCTCCAGGTCCCTGAGAAATGGTTACTGATAGCGCAACCAGATCGGGCCAAATATGAGGTAAGTAACTGACCAGCCGAACTTGACATCTCTGAGCTGAAGGCGCGCATAGAACTCTTCAAGAAGCTCCAGGTCCCTGAGAAATGGTTACTGATAGCGCAAGCAGATCGGGCCAAATATGAGGTAAGTAAATGACCAGCCGAACCTGACATCTCTGAGCTGAAGGCGCGCTTAGAACTCGTCAAGAAGCTCCAGGTCCCTGAGAAATGGTTACTGATAGCGCAAGCAGATCGGGCCAAATATGAGGTAAGTAACTGACCAGCCGAACCTGACATCTCTGAGCTGAAGGCGCGCTTAGAACTCGTCAAGAAGCTCCAGGTCCCTGAGAAATGGTTACTGATAGCGCAAGCAGATCGGGCCAAATATGAGGTAAGTAACTGACCAGCCGAACCTGACATCTCTTGAGCTGAAGGCGCGCATAGAACTCTTCAAGAAGCTCCAGGTCCCTGAGAAATGGTTACTGATAGCGCAAGCAGATCGGGCCAAATATGAGGTAAGTAAATGACCAGCCGAACCTGACATCTCTGAGCTGAAGGCGCGCTTAGAACTCGTCAAGAAGCTCCAGGTCCCTGAGAAATGGTCACTGATAGCGCAAGCAGATCGGGCCAAATATGAGGTAAGTAACTGACCAGTCGAACCTGACATCTCTTGAGCTGAAGGCGCGCATAGAACTCTTCAAGAAGCTCCAGGTCCCTGAGAAATGGTTACTGATAGCGCAAGCAGATCGGGCCAAATATGAGGTAAGTAACTGACCAGCCGAACCTGACATCTCTGAGCTGAAGGCGCGCTTAGAACTCGTCAAGAAGCTCCAGGTCCCTGAGAAATGGTTACTGATAGCGCAAGCAGATCGGGCCAAATATGAGGTAAGTAACTGACCAGCCGAACCTGACATCTCTTGAGCTGAAGGCGCGCATAGAACTCTTCAAGAAGCTCCAGGTCCCTGAGAAATGGTTACTGATAGCGCAAGCAGATCGGGCCAAATATGAGGTAAGTAATTGACCAGCCGAACCTGACATCTCTGAGCTGAAGGCGCGCTTAGAACTCTTCAAGAAGCTCCAGGTCCCTGAGAAATGGTTACTGATAGCGCAACCAGATCGGGCCAAATATGAGGTAAGTAACTGACCAGCCGAACCTGACACCCCTGAGCTGAAGGCGCGCATAGAACTCGTCAAGAAGCTCCAGGTCCCTGAGAAATGGTTACTGATAGCGCAAGCAGATCGGGCCAAATACGAGGTAACTGACCAGTTAAACTTGATACTCTTAAGTTGAAGGCGCGCTTAGAACTCGCCAAGCAGCTCCGGGTCCCTGCGAAATGGTTCCTGATAGCGTAAGCAAATAATTATGAGGTAAGTAACAGACCAATTAAACCTGACACCCCTGAGCTGAAAGCTCGGTTAGAACTTGCCAAGGAGCTCCGGGTCCCTGAGAAATGGCGCCTGCACATCGGTTCAAATATGAAATAACAACCCAGCTGCACCTGACACCTCGAGCTGGACGCTCGGTTAGAACACTTCAAAAAGTTGCGGGTCCCTGAGAAGTGGTCACTGATAGTGCAAGCAGATCGGGCCAAATATGAGGTCACGCTGTACCGTGTATTTTAATACAGCGCCATCTCTAGTAGAATAGGTGAATTAAATAAATAAATATCTGGGACATACTGTGAGGTGAAAGTGGGTAAGAAGGAAATGGATGATGATGATGAATGTGTGATTTTGACTTCTGGTAACTTTGACGCTCTATTATTGAATTTTTGACATATAAATAAATGTTATATGCATTTTTACTTTTTGTGACATTAATTGATTTTATCTGTAATTTATCATCCATGACATGTCCGTAATTTTATTATTGTTTTAATTTTGTATAGTTTAATGTAATGACGAGTTATATGATTTTGTAATAATTTATCTAATGTAATTGGTTGTACTGTGTTTGTTGAACCATTTATCTAAGCATACAGAATTTGTACACCTTACTTCGATACGAACCATAGTGGAGCTTCACCTAGTTTATAAGTTTTGCGTTAGATGGCGTTAGTAAAATACGTCATCAATCCTAACTCGCGGTGACGAGATTCTCCGCAAACCAACGTACGGCAAATGTGTTGGAGGTTGAAATAAATCAAATCTAAGGTTGAACAATAGTTTTATTATACCTAAACTACCCCTAGGGTTCAATTTAGTACGCTCGATATTCTGAGCGTATTCATTGGTCCTTCGGAGCCGGATTGTCGTGTGACATTCCAGGAGGATAAGCTTGCGGGACGGTGGATCGCCGTTGCAAACCGTGAAGCTAGCGGAACCAGAAGAGGTTGCCGCGCACTTAACCGGAAGGTGGTCGTGCATACAATTTTTGTGCCCCACTAAGCGGTATAGTGCAGGAACATCACCAGCGGAGTTGAGACCCAACGAAGTTGGACTGTGTGACCGGCCGGGTGAAGTTGGTGTCCAGTCACGGTTGGGAAACGTGCGAAAACTGAACGTGGTACCGGAACTGGAAACTGCATCGGAATACCGGAAACAACAGGAAAGTGTCAGAAAAATAGTGAGTACTTTTGACATTATTAAATTGAAGTGAAAGTGACATTTATTTAAAATTTAAATTTCGCGCCAACTTGGACTTAGTAAATTTTACAAATTATTTGTGTGCATGTTAGGACTTAGAATAATTTCTCTAAAACGGAGGTACGGGGAACCTATGCCCGATTTTACTCCAAAGTATTAAGTTCGAAACACTTAGAATAATTTTGTTCGGTTTTGACTTGTAATATTTTTAGAATCTTACTTTGTAAATTAACTTGAGGCAAGATGGAATCTTTAATTAACTTTCAACAAGATATTAAGTCTCGTATAACTAGGGCTAGAGTTAACTTTAAAAAATCACCCAAAGAGCGATTGAACACAGAATATATAGAAACTAAAATAGAATCTGTAGATCAGTTATGGTTAGAATTTTTATCTGGTCACAAGGAATTAATGCGTACTGTCGAACCGAGCCGGCTTAACGGAACTGATTATGTTAAAACTGATGTTTATGACAAAGCCGAAGAAATCTACTTAGATTATAAATGCGAATTAAAATCAAGCTTGTCTAAGTTTACTGTTGTAAATACCGACCAAAATGTATCTACTGTCGCGGAAGCCAAAGTATCTCACGTCAGACTGCCCAAAATAAATCTCCCAAATTTCTCGGGTAACTACGCTGAGTGGACTACCTTTAGAGATTTATTTCGGTCATTGATTCTGCAAAATACTACTTTAGGTAACGTTCAAAAATTACATTACCTCAAGGGTTATCTTGTAGGTGAAGCCGAACAACTTCTCAGACATATACCTATTGAGGAATCAAACTTTGACAGATGTTGGAAATTGTTAGAGGAACGTTATAACAATAAGAAATTCATTTGTCACCAAGTTCTAAAACGACTACTTAGTCAGAAAAACTCGGTCGTAGAATCCGCAAGTGGACTAAAAGAGCTTGTCGATACTACGAACGATTGCTTGGCCACCCTCTCCAATTTAGGCATTGATGTAGGGAGTTGGGATGTAATCATTATCCATATCCTCACGTTGAAACTGGATTCGGAAACTCGACGTCAGTGGGAGTTTCATATCACTTCGAACACTCCGTCAGATGAACTGCCAACATATGAGCAATTCAAAGAGTTTTTAACAAAGCGGTTCCGTGCCATTGAATTTCTCGATCCCAAATCAACGTCAGGATATAAAGGTCAAAGTAAATCTGATAAAATAAAAACATTACATGCAACAAATGCTCAATGTCCATTTTGTACTGAATCTCACAAATTAACTCAATGTAAACTATTTCAAAAAGAGAATGTCGAAGCCCGTCGCAATTTTGCGCTTAATAACAAGGTGTGTTTTAATTGTATGGGTAGCAATCACTCTGCCAAAGAGTGCCGAACAAACTTAAAATGTCGTATTTGCAAGCGTAATCATCATTCGCTACTACATCCCAGGGGTTTCAACTTAGATAAAACTGAAGATAATAAAAATCTGGGTGATACTACTGCATCTTCAGAAGGAACTGCATCATCGAATGTAGATACAACTTCCGGCGTGGTCTCTTGTTTTGCCACAGGCAAAGCGCATCAGCAAGTCTTGCTTGCTACTGCACTTGTGAAGGCCATAGCAAAAAATGGAGAAGTTTATCAAATACGTGCCCTTTTAGACCAAGGGTCACAGGCGTCCTTCGTATCTGAGTCAACTGCTCAGTACCTAGGTTTGAAGAAGACACCAATCACAGGTCATGTAACAGGTCTGGGTGGAAACAAAAATATTGTTTCCAAGGCAACGGTGTCTATGGAAATTCAATCCCGGATCGATCCGAAGATCAAAATTCCGGTGAAGGCATATGTTCTGAAAAGAATAACTTCTCTTCTCCCAACGAGAAAGGTAGAGGCAATTGAATGGGTAGAGTTAAGCAAATTAGTTTTGGCTGATCCAGACTATTTCTCACCCAATCGAGTTGACCTTCTTTTAGGAGCAGACGTATACAGTCAGGTACTGCAGGATGGTTTAAAAAGAGGACCCCCCGGTACACCCGTCGCACAAGCTACAAGCTTAGGTTGGATTCTTTCTGGCGTAGCGAATTCTTGTACCGAAGTATCTTCTCACATCAACGTAATGCATTGTCATATTAATGACAACGATTTACTCAGAAAATTCTGGGAATTGGAATCTGACGTACAAATGCCTAAGGAAATGATGTTCACAGATGATGAAAAACGTTGCGAACAGCATTTTACCGATACAACTCGGAGGGATAAAGATGGTAGATATATTGTGAGTCTTCCACTAAAAAATGGTGCACCTGAGGTGACTGGATCGCTGAAGATTGCTGAAAAAAGACTAAAATCGTTAGAATACAGATTAAGTAAAGACAAATCATTGCATCTTCAATACCAGAAGGGTATTGATGAATACTTAGAACTTAATCACATGGAAATGGTACCTGCAAAAGAAATAAATAATACAAAAGCGGTATACTTACCCCATCACGCTGTAGTCCGTGACGATAAAGACACCACGAAAGTCAGGGTCGTGTTTGACGCATCCTGTAAAGGAACTAACAATAAATCACTAAATGAGAATTTGTTAGTTGGTCCGACTCTACAAGCAGACTTGAAACATTTGGTTATGCGTTGGAGAGTCTCGCGTATTTGTTTGACAGCAGATGTCGTGAAAATGTATCGTCAGATTAAAGTTGATGAAGCTGATGTCGATTATCAACGAATACTGTGGAGAAACGATGCATCAGAGGAAATGAAACATTACAGAATGCTTAGAGTGACATTTGGTGTTGCATCTGCCCCGTATCTAGCGGTAAAAGCATTGCAGCAACTCAGCATTGATGAAGGGCACAAGTATCCTTCTGCAGCCAAAGCTTTGTTAAGCAATTTCTACATGGATGATCTTTTAGCAGGATGCGAGAGTGAAGAAGAAGGAATAAATTTATACCGAGAGCTTAATGATCTAGTGGAAAAGGGAGGTTTTACTTTACAAAAATGGACTAGTAACAGTGAAGACTTACTACGGAAAATGAAAGAACTTGAAAAAGGGAAGAATGATGAAAAGGTAGATGAAATTAAAGAAGGATTAAAAATAAAAACAGAGGAAGTATTAAAAATTGTAGGACTTACCTGGAACCGCAGCGACGACTCCTTCCACTACAAGATTGTGATGCCGGACACGAAGAAACCTGAAAGAAAAAGAACTATTATTTCTAATATATGTCGATTCTATGACCCACTTGGGTGGGTAGGGCCAAGCATAATTGTTTCTAAAATTATGATTCAGAAACTATGGTTGGCAGGGTTGGATTGGGACGAAATTGTTCCCGACCACATATTAAAGGAATGGCAGACTTACCAGGAAGAGTTGAAAATACTTACCAACGTGTCGATACCTCGGTGGATTGGTGTCACGGTGGGCGATGTCGTGGAACTGCATGGTTTCAGTGACGCATCCAAAGATGCATATTCAGCTGTGGTCTACGCGCGCGTCACTGATTCTGAAGGAAAAATTCACGTGTCGTTAATATCTGGAAAAACAAAGGTAGCTCCAATCAAACAAATTTCGATACCTAGGCTAGAATTGTGTGGTGCTGTTCTAGTAACGCGATTATTAATTGAAATCTCATCAGTTATGAATATTGACAAAACATACCTGCATGCCTGGACGGATTCAACAGTCGTCCTCGCCTGGCTGAACAGCCATCCAAATCGGTGGAATGTTTTTGTTGCAAACCGTGTGTCTGAAATAATTTCAAATTTAGATTCGCATCATTGGTCACACGTCTCTACAAAATGTAACCCAGCAGACGCTGCATCACGAGGTCAATCTCCGTCAGACTTGGTGAAAAACATGATGTGGTTCAAGGGTCCAGACTTTCTGCAAAAACAAGACATTGAATACAAGAAACCAAAAGATATGACTTCGAATTTAGAAGAAAGGGTTAAAACTCACTGTGCTGCTGTTGATGTTGCCATTGTTGAACGGTTTTCTTCCTTGACTAGGATGATTCGAGTGGTAGCCTACTGCAAACGATTTGCCTGTAACACAAAAAGTGAAAAATCACAAAGACAATTAGGGTTTTTAATGACTTCAGAATTAAACGAAGCAATGAATTGTCTTATACGAAATTGTCAAGCAGAAAACTTTGGTGCAGATATCGCGAATATAAAGAAAAAAGAAAACTTACCTAAACGTAGCCCTCTGCGAACACTTAACCCATATCTGGACGAAGATGACATTTTGAGAGTCGATGGAAGACTTGAGCATTCCCAGCTGAGCGCAAACCAAAAGCATCCTATATTGATGCCAAAGGAGTCTCATCTGACGAATCTTCTCATTCTGGATGCTCACAAGCAAACATTCCATGGAGGCCCACAGCTCATGCTGTGTTATTTAAGAAATAAATTTTGGATTTTGGGAGCTACTCGACTCGTCAAGTCGTGCTATCGCAAGTGCGTGACTTGCGTAAAAAACGCTGGAAAAACACAAACCCAGTTGATGGGACAGTTGCCAGCAACTAGAATAACTCCTGCTCGGCCTTTCAAGTCAAGTGGAGTCGATTTCGCGGGTCCAATTCAGATTAGGACAGCGAAAGGTCGTGGTAACAAGTCACATAAAGGCTATATTTGCCTATTTGTATGCATGGTTACCCGAGCAATTTACCTGGATTGTGTCACTTCTCTCACGACTGAAGGATTCTTGCAGGCGTTTAAAAGGTTCGTGTCTAGACGAGGGTATTGCTCCAATATATGGAGTGACAATGCTACGAATTTTACAGGTGCAGATAACGAACTAAAGAGACTCTTCAAGAATGAGAAAAACTCAATGCTTCAAGAAATACGCGAAAGCTTAGCAACCAACGGATGCTCATGGAATTTCATTCCATCCCGATCTCCGAATTTCGGAGGTTTGTGGGAGGCAGGGGTTAAATCAGTCAAGTACCACCTCAAGAGGGTCATTGGACAATCGACTTTGACGTACGAAGAAATGTCAACAGTCTTAGCACAGATCGAGGCCTGCCTTAATTCGAGGCCACTCTCTACTATTTCTGGCAATGCAGACGAAAACTCGATGGTTTTGACTCCTGGTCATTTCTTGGTAGGTGAAGCATTGGTAACTCCACCTGATAATAATTTCGAGTCCTCAAATGTTAGTTCCCTGAGGAGGTGGCAGTACACCCAGCGCATGACTCAAGACTTTTGGCGACAATGGTCGAAGCAATATTTGTCAAAATTTTACAAGCGATATAAATGGTCTTCTACAATGCCACAGCCTCGCATTGGCGATGTGGTTGTAGTGCGTGAAGATGGCTTGCCTGTATGTCGGTGGCTTTATGGTAGAGTTATTGCTACACATCCTGGGCAAGACAATTTGGTGAGAGTAGTTACTCTTAAGCTTAGGAATGGCACAGTCAAACGACCTGTCAATAAACTATGTCTCCTACCAATCTCAACAACTTAAGAAAATATAAAATTGTAAATGTATGTTATGATGAAGGACGAAGCTCAGCTTGTCCTTGGTGGGCGATGTATGTTGAACCATTTATCTAAGCATACAGAATTTGTACACCTTACTTCGATACGAACCATAGTGGAGCTTCACCTAGTTTATAAGTTTTGCGTTAGATGGCGTTAGTAAAATACGTCATCAATCCTAACTCGCGGTGACGAGATTCTCCGCAAACCAACGTACGGCAAATGTGTTGGAGGTTGAAATAAATCAAATCTAAGGTTGAACAATAGTTTTATTATACCTAAACTACCCCTAGGGTTCAATTTAGTACGCTCGATATTCTGAGCGTATTCAGTGTTAGTTAAATAAATAAATTCTGACCCCAAACTAAGCAAAGCTTGTAATATGGCTGCCAGAGACTGATATACATAAATATATATTTAAATACATTTTAACACCCAGACATAGAACAAACACAAATGTTCACCACATGAATGTTTGTCCTAGGTGAGAATCGAACCCACGCCCCCAAGCGCAGAAGGTAGGTTCACTACCAACTGAGCCACCGGGGCAGTCACGAATTACTACTTAGTTTTCACTTCTGACGTGCAGTCCTATGATTGATCTGTTTTTTATTTTCCACTCCAGCATCTACCAGCGATAGAAGCGGAACACCTCGCATCATCAGAACAGTGGAACGCAGCGCACAAAGTCCTCCTCGAAGAGCTCGTACCCTCAGCCGTGTTGAGCGACACTCTCCATCAGTACAGCGGCCTGCTCAGCCGGATGGCTGTAGCCGCTGGGAGTCATGAACTGAGCGGGTGGCAATACGGCGGGCAGGCAGCCCACTCGTACTTGCACGTCTGTGATGAGGTATGTGCTAACAGATAGAACGAATACGAATGCACTTATATGTACTTTCTACCTTTTTTTTTATGATAGAAGGCGAAGTCGCTCGCCTGATGGTTCTTCACGCTTGCTCATAACAGCTCAACGCCACTCAGAATTTTGAACTTCAACAGTTCAAAACCCTGGATGGCAATGCACTGCGCTCGTCACCCCGAGATATATGATGTCAAATCTCTGTGTGTGTAATTTCGCTGGAAACATTGCCCTTCAATCCGGAACACAGTAGTGTTTGCACACTACTGCTTGGCGGTTGAATAACTTGCAAAGGTGTGGTACTTCCCCAGGCGGACCCCTGCAAAAGAGTCCTACCACTACTTCAAACATCTTATATCTAAAGAATACAATTTATTGTCGAATAAGTCCATCTCTGCATTAATGCTGAAAGTCGAAGACTATCAGCGCCGGTTTTCAGATGAACCCTTGAGTTTACAGTTCTTACAACAACAATAAGAAAAAATCGGCTAAGGGCGAGTCTGACTCGCGCACGAAGGGTTCCGTACCATAATCTATAAAAACGGCCAAAAAAAAAAGAAACACGGTTTTTGTATGGGAAATAAATAAAATATTTATTTTATTTTAATTTAAATATTTTTAAAGTCAATATATAACTAAATATTCTGTGAATATTTCAAGCGTCTACCTGTTGACGTTATCAATATCGAGCCAAAAAATTACGTTGTTGTATGGTAGCCCCCTTAAATATTTATTTAATTAATTTTTTAGTATTTGTTGTTATAGCGGTAACAGAAATACATCATCTGTGAAAATTTCAACTGTCTAACTGTCACGGTTCATGAGATACAGCCTGGTGACAGACTGACAGCGGAGCCTTAGTAATAGGGTCACGTTTTACCCTTTGGGTACGGAACCCTAAAAACTAACTGTTGTATGTAATGTTCCAGGTCCGAGGTCTGGTATCGACTCCTGAAGCGGGCCGCGACCGGTCTGGTATGCAGGCGCGGCTGGAGGCGCTGCGCCCCGCGGTCGCAGCGGCCTGCCGCGCGCTCGCAGGACTCCAGCCTAAGTGAGCACCCTCACTAAGAACCATTTCCCATTTCAGACTAAATCATATTCATATTTCTTGTTATTTACTGCCTATGAACATTTAGGGCCTCGTTCATCATCTCAAAGTAAAGATACAAGTAAGCTACTCGGCGATTAAAGTGGCAATTATCGGTATTATTAGTTTCATAATGTCCGAGTAGCGCTACTCGTCACATAAACTTACTTGTTACTTCATCTGCCCACTAGCGGGGTTAACCGGCGAGTAAGGCATCATAAACTTGTGACGTGTATTGTTTTTGTAAGTAATTTGCCAAGAAATTGTCAAAAATGGATTTGTTCTAATTAATTGAAGGCCACGTAGAAGAAATAGAACGTCTTTCACCACGAAGAGTTCCGAGAATCCGCGTTTTAAAGTTCTTGTTAATTATTTTATCAACTCCTCACTAAAGCAACAATTTAAAAGTGGTCATTTTGGTAATAGCTTGCTTTTTGGCGACAGTGGATAAGAGTCAAAAAACTACATTTTCACGCCTATTTTAATTAATATATTCTTTTAAAACAAAACAAAATTAAATCACACGATTCAGTTTCTTCTCACGGCACCTCAGCCGTCCGTCAAACTTGTCAATAATCATCAAAAAATCTTGTTGACTTTTGACATTAGTGACAACTAAATTAGAACGAACGTTAAACATTTTCATACATTCATTCGGCTAACCAGCACTACGTGCTGGTTGGCTTGGTTAGCTCGGAGCTATGTTTTCATTTGTGAAACTGACAAAAGTTACTCAGGACTTTTACTCGCCAATTAGCACTACTCGGAAAGTAGCTAATCAACACTTTGAGATGATGAAAGAGGCCCTTAGACTCACTTAATTTTACTTTTCACTTGATTTAGACTCAATTCAGACTTTGTGTTTCCCTAGTTTTGTTAGTTTTTAAAATATCTTTATCTCACATAAAACATTTTTATACATTGGACATCTCTAGTGTTAATTAAGTCCTTGAGGTACAAATCTACACTAATATCTGGGACTGGGACTGGGACTTTTATGCACACATGGTCATCTGACCCCAAACTAAGCAAAGCTTGTAATATGGCTGCCAGAGACTGATATACATACATATATATTTTTAAATACATACTTAAATAGATATTAACACCCAGACATAGAACAAACACAAATGTTCATCACACAAATGTTTGTCCTAGATGGGAATCGAACCCACGCCCCCAAGCACAGAAAGTAGGATCACTACCAACTGAGCCACCGAGGCAGTCAACTAATAGTCAACTAATATTATAAAGAGGAAAGATTTGTACCTATGTTTGTATGTTTGTATGTTTGTAATGAATAGGCTCAAAAAGTACTGGGCCGATTTAAAAAATTCTTTCACCAATAGAATGCTACATTCTTCCAATTTGACATAGGCTACATTTCATTTTGAAAAAAATTAGGGATCCTTGGTAAAATTTGAACAATGTAACCGAAGGTGTAGAAAAATGAGTCTTAAAATTCTTTCACTGTTGGGAAGCTACACTATCTCTGGGTGACATAGGCTAAATTATATTTTGTAGCGAGGCCGAAGGCCGAGCTTACACCCGTGCGAAGCCGGGGCGAGTCGCTAGTAAATTATACATAAATGCGTTTTCAAGCTCAACACTTAATTGGGTTTCTATCGTTTTTCCATTGTATATCTTAGTGTAAAAAGCTGTTGGTTTTTCTATCAATAAATAAATAAACTTATAGCTGGTGAGGTAAAAATAATTAATAGGTTATACTTCAAATATTATGTTTGCATCATTATGTAACCTTTAGGAATAGTATTACATTTTTACATCATTATGTAACCTTTAGGAATAGTATTACATTTTTACATCATTATGTAACCTTTAGGAATAGTATTACATTTTTACGAGTACATCATATGTAACCTTTAGGAATAGTATTACATTTTTACATCATTATGTAACCTTTAGGAATAGTATTACATTTTTACATCATTATGTAACCTTTAGGAATAGTATTACATTTTTACATCATTATGTAACCTTTACGAATAGTATTACATTTTTACATCATTATGTAACCTTTACGAATAGTATTACATTTTTACATCATTATGTAACCTTTAGGAATAGTATTACATTTTGACACTGTATAATATATTATAGCTAAGTCTGTAACGGGCTTAAGGTAGCCGATTGTTGCACTAGTTTTGAGCTGTTTTATCGTGTATATATAATTTGTGTTGTGAACAATGATCTATCTACAATAATGTGTTGTATCGTAGGAGTCCCCGTGAGGCGGCCGCGCGGGCAGAGATGGGTGCTCGTCTGGTGCAGCTGGCGGTGGCGGCGGGCGAGCCGGCGCATCACCTGGCGGCGCTGCTGCGTGCTCTGGCGCTGCCGCCCGACTGCACTGCCAACGCGCAACACAAGGTAACACTACTATACATTCAAATATAAACTATAAAAGAGCATATCTGGCTTATTATGGATGTTCAATACAATATTTTATTAATAACTCCATAGTTACAAGTTGGTGGTCGAACGCGGACTCATTCGCGTAAAAAAATATAATATAAAATAATCAATTGTAAAAATGAATCTAGTGTAGAAAAAGTTACTTTAAATTAATCTAGTGTAAATATGTAAAAATTGATCTAGTGTAAATAAAAGCTAAAATTAATCTAATACAAAATAATCAAATGTAAAAAAGTTTAAATGAATCTAGTGTAAATAAAAGCTAAAATTATTCTAGTACAAAATAATCAAGTGTAAAAAAGTTAAAATTAATCTAGTGTAAAAAAACTAAAATTAATCTAGTACAAAATAATCAAGTATAAAAAAGTTAAAATGAATCTAGTATAAAATAATCAAGTGTAAAAAAGTTAAAATTAATCTAGTACAAAATAATCAAGTGTAAAAAAGTTAAAATGAATCTAGTATAAAATAATCAAGTGTAAAAAAGTTAATATTAATCTATTGTAAAAAAAGATAAAATTAATCGAATACAAAATAATCAAGTGCAATAAAGGGAAAATTAATCTAGTGTAAAAAAAAAAAAAAATCTAGTACAAAATAATCAAGTGTAAAAAAGTTAAAATGAATCTAGTGGTAAAAAAAGTTGAAATTAATCTAGTATAAAAAAGTTAAAATTAATCTAGTGTTCTTCTCTCCTCAGATTACGATGGATTTGGCTGACCAAGCGTCCGAGCTGTGCATCGAATCCGCGTCCAGTTCTCCGATATCGTCCCACCACCGAGCCACGGCAGCCAGCTAGAAACGCTTAATGTACGCGTTAATACTTAGGAATATTATCTTTAAAGCGCAAACAAAAAAGGGCCTTAGCTTTTTGGCATTACATAGCAGTTCTGTTCAACCTAACTAGATTGTCTTATGTTTTTTTTAGATGGGGGCGCCACTACTGCGCTCCCTTCATCTTGACCGTAGCCTACAATTCAAACCATACCATTCAGTCGTGTTTTTATATATCATTAAAAATGCATGTGATTTTATTGTATTCCCCTTGCTTGGGATATGGTTTCATATTGTATAGGTAGGTTCCAATATTGAATTAACTTTCTTCACAAATTCGTCCTGTAAACCTATTTTAATCGACTTAAAAAAAAAAACAATTTGACTTTTTTTTTAATTGTTACCTCGAGAAATTTTGACAGGGTGAACCGATTTTGATCTTTTTTTTTATTTGAAAGCTGGTGCTTCTCATTTGGTCCCATTTCAATTAAGTCCAGGGGCCTTGCCCCTAACTCGAAAAGTTGACCCGCATAGGTGTTATTTGTCTAAACGGTACCATCAACTACGATAAGCGGTAGTTATTTGATAGCCGCCAAGCTTTGCTATTTTCGCGCACACACGCATAGTAAAACGGATTTTCGTTCATTCAAGTTAGACGCTTTTAAACGATGCAGCTTAAATGAGTTGGTTAATTTTAGGTACCTATCAGGTACCTGCTAAAAGTTGGCTCGCAAAAGTGAAGTTAGGGGTAAGGCCCCAGTTCTGAAGAAGTCGGTTTAAATATTGTTTTTATTTTATTTGTTACCTTAAAACTCTTTCATTCATGAACCGATTTGGATTTTTAAATATTTTATTTAGACATCTTTCAGGTAGGTCCCATAGAAATTCAATCACAATCAATTCGGGAGTTTGACTTTTAAATCATAATAACTGGAAAATTTTGGTATGACTGATGATGGATGGATGACTGATGATCAATGATCCATCCATGATGATCCATGATAATAAATTTGGCCATTATGTAAACAAAAATATGAAGTATAATTATAATTAAATTGTGACATTTCCATTAATTTATAAATTTTATAAGAGACTAGCGACGCTCCCGGCTTCGCGCGGGTGTAAGCTCTGCCTTCGGCCTCGCTACTATGACCCGTTCCAGGAACACAAAATTTCATCAAAATCGGTTAAGCCGTTTACTCACCGTTTAAACCTTCCCTGGACTACGAGAAACATTTCAAAATCAAAATCAGCTAAATCGGCCCAGCCGTTCTCGAGTTTTAGCGAGACTAACGAACAGCAATTGATTTTTATATATATAGATATGATCATGAACATTTGCCTCAAATGCTTACAAAAAAACAAAAATAAATATGATATAATAAAAAAAAGTTAAAATTAATCTATTGACTTTCCTCAAATGCTAACAAAAAAACCGCTGGACTAAAATAGGTTTATCGGATATTTGTAAATAAGATCTTGACTAAGTAGCAATTATTTAGGGCTTTGGTTTACCAATATTTAATAGGCATGTGGCCTTATGTTTAATTTATTACCAACTAGCCGTCCGCCCCGGCTTCGCACGAGTGTAAGCTCGGCCTTCGGCCTCGCTACAAAATATAATATAGCCTATGTCACCCGGGGATAGTGTAGCTTCCCAACAGTGAAAGAATTTTTCAAATCGGTTCAGTAGTTTCGGAGCCTATTCATTACAAACATACAAACATACAAAAATAGGTACAAATCTTTCCTCTTTATAATATTAGTGTAGATAACAGGCTTGGCGAAGAATATAACTAAATACATTACACATACAGAAAAAATAAATTGAATCGGCTGATTAATCTCTGAGATATGAGCGTTTAAAGTTTTAGGTGGGGATAGAGAGGGGATGCTCCATCCCTTTTTCGCAAAGCGTGTGTTAGTATAGCATTTGTATGCCGCGCCTGAGGCGTGACGTCATAGCTCAGTATAGTGCGCTCTCTGTCTGGCATGAAATTAAAATACTTATAACCTATTTATTTTTGAACTAATTTAAATTATGTTTTCGTTGATAGATGGAGCCTCTATTGATGAAAAAAAAATTTATGAGTTAATATAAAAATATTAGTTATCATGACTATTTTTTAAGTCGGTTTTGGGCGTTGATTGAAGGAACAACCATTTAACAGTCGATTAATGAATTAAACCCTTTTTAAATGTTCATCGTCATCGTCAGCCCGTATCAACCCACTGCTGGGCATAGGCCTCCTCTCCCTTGTGCCATTTATCCCTGTCTCGGGCCAATCTCGTCCACGTCGGGCCTGCGATGGGTTTGATGCCATCGACCCATCGGTCTGGTTGCCTGCCCACGGAACGCTTATCCGCTGTTGGTAGCCACTCTGTCCCTGTTAAATGTTGGTGAGCCCTAATTTATATTTTTTTTTTTTAATAATCGCTTGATTATTATTATCAATAAGTTGAATCTGAAATCCATAGCTCGATACAGAAATTGTATTTTTGCATTAATTTTTAAGTAGTTTATAATTTAAAAAGGATTTTGAATATTCTAAAAGCACAAGGCGGTAAAATGTTGCCATGTTTTTGCCCGAGGGGTAACATCGGGACCCTATTACTGAGCCTACGCTGTCTGTCTGTCCTGCAGGGCTATTATGAATCTTTGATCGGGATCGCGACTTGTCAAAATTATGTAAAAAAAAAAGCGTTGTCTATTTCCAATTTCATAGTATGAAATTGGAAATAGACAACGCTGTTTTTTTTTGCGTCATAACCCCTTTCAAGTGTCAAAATTCTATCAATTCTGACACTGACTGATCCCGATCAAAGATCCATAATACCCCGCTGCTTTTAAACGGCAGTCGTATTATGAATCTTTGATCGGGATTGCGAGTGTCAAAACTTTGACACTTTAAATGTATATCAGTCTCTGGCAGCCATATTACAAGCTTTGCTTAGTTTGGGGTCAGATGACCATGTGTGCAAAAATGTCCCAGATATTATTATTATTCTCTAATGGTAATTAATACCTCATTGGGCTTTTAGAGTATGATCCAATATTCCTCAGATACAGTACAAAAATAGATATCGAGCTATGAATTTTTAAAACTAATTTTGTAAAAAAATAATCTTAAGTTTCATATTAATTAATTAAATAATTATGGTCATTTGAGTAAAAATATTATTATCATAATGGCTTCAATTGTCGTACCATTCTCTAAACTGAACTAATGTGACAGGACTATAATTCTGCCCTTCTTATAACAAATGCAGTACTTGCAATATGGCGGTTTCGAGAAAACGCGGGAAACGTATTTTTTGATATATAAATGTTTGTTTTATAACTTTTTAAGTGTATCTAAAGAACAAGATCAAAATTATTATTTTTTGACATTTCTGAAAAATAAGTGACCCAAAAAAGTCGATTCATCATCAGCCAGAAGACGTCCACTGCTGAACATAGGCCTCCCCCTTTAACCTCCACACTGAACGACATCCTGCCATCTGCATCCACTGGGTGCCCGCGACTCTCACAATGTCGTCAGTCCATCTAGTGGGAGGCCTACCTACACTGCGTCTGCCGGTTCGTGGTCTCCACTCGAGAACCTTTCTTCCCCATCGGTCATCAGTTCTTCGAGCGATATGGCCTGCCCATTGCCACTTCAACTTGCAGATTTTAATAGCTATGTCGGTGACTCTGGTTCTTTGGCGAATATCTACGTTCCGGATTTTATCGCGCAAAGAATCTCCATTGCCCGTTGTGTGAAAATGTCGATGACAGCTAGTGGAATTAGTAGGGCAGAAATATAGGCGTCATTTTTCATTTCAGTGCGGCAGAAAAGGGTAGCAACAATTTTAGAGCTGTCCAATTTACTTTAGAGAATGGTACATCAGAATCGACGTATTGTTAACTACATTCGCAAAAAGTGGCAAGTTCAAATGATTTTGGAGAAATAATCGATAATATGCAGGCTAAATTAATTAATATCTAGTTAAAATCATCCTTGATATCATAAATGAACTCAAATTAAATGTTATATTAATTAATTAATTAATTAATTGACATTGAACTATTTGTTCTTATCTACTATTAATTTATAGTAGAATATGTTAATGTAATTATTTACTTAAGTGTCATTATTTTGTTATGAATTGTAATAAATATTTTTTGAGTCAAATGTCTTTTATTGGTACTGTTTGCGGCGAGTTCTTACTCACCGCAGCCATAGCGCACTCCGCACTGTAGGTATGAAGCTACAAGTAGTCGTCTTGTCGGACTTGCCGTGCCCGCTGCCGCGCGATAGACAGAGATAACGCGACAAGAGTTACGCGATAGACAGAGAGGCAACTTCTAGCAGGCCTGACGCACTCCACACTTTAGGTATGAAGCTACAAGTAGTCGTCTTGTCGGACTTGCCGTGCCCGCTGCCGCGCGATACACAGAGATAACGCGACAAGAGTGACGCGATAGACAGAGAGGCAACTTCTAGCAGGCCTGGCGCACTCCGCACTTTAGGTATGAAGCTACAAGTAGTCGTCTTGTCGGACTTGCCGTGCCCGCTGCCGCGCGATACACAGAGATAACGCGACAAGAGTGACGCGATAGACAGAGAGGCAACTTCTAGCAGGCCTGGCGCACTCCGCACTTTAGGTATGAAGCTACAAGTAGTCGTCTTGTCGGACTTGCCGTGCCCGCTGCCGCGCGATAGACAGAGATAACGCGACAAGAGTGACGCGATAGACAGAGAGGCAACTTCTAGCAGGCCTGGCGCACTCCGCACTTTAGGTATGAAGCTACAAGTAGTCGTCTTGTCGGACTTGCCGTGCCCGCTGCCGCGCGATAGACAGAGATAACGCGACAAGAGTTACACGATAGACAGAGGTAACTTCTAGGTTAATATAGCAGTAGGTAGTTAGCGCTCGCACGTCCTGAATTGCACTTTATTATGTAGTAGCAAGAGTCGCTACTTATTTAAATGATTTTGCGGAGTAAATCTTCTGTACATGTACTTATGTTTTCTGTGCCGCGAGCCCTAAATAGGTGCAGTTTGCTAAATCACGCGAACCTTAACGTGTCGAGATACGTTTTGCGGTTGGTTCTTGGGTTCGATTCCCACCTAGGACAAATATTTGTGTGATGAACATTTGTGTTTGTTCTATGTCTGGGTGTTAATATCTATTTAAGTATGTATTAATAAATATATATGTATATATATCGGTCTCTGGCAGCCATATTACAAGCTTTGCTTAGTTTGTGGTCAGATGACCATGTGGGCAAAATGTCCCAGATATTATTTATTATTCTCTAATGGTAATACCTCATTGGGCTTTTGGAGTATGATCCAATATTCCCCTTTATAGAGTACAAAAAAGATATCGAGCTGTGAATTTTTATAACTAATTTTGTAAAAAAATAATCTTAAGTTTCATATTATTAAATAATTATGGTCATTTGATTAAAAATATTATTATTATCATAATGGCTTCAATTCTGTCGTACCATTCTCTAAACTGAACTAATGTGACAGGACTATAATTCTGCCCTTCTTATAACAAATGCAGTACTTGCAATATGGCGGTTTCGAGAAAACGCGGAAAACTTATTTTTGTATGTCTATGTTTTATAACTTTTTAAGTGTATCTAAAGAATGTGTATACAAACGAATCTACCTATGTGTTACAATAAAATGTCTTATAATGAAATCTCTTTTTTGGGCAACTTTTCGCAATCACCTAAACTGAATCGTTTATAACAGGTAGGCGTAAGGCCTCAGTGTTGTTTAGAATACTTACTATGGAAATATATTAGCACCTTTTGCGTGAAAGCGGTCAAAATCTGTAAATCCGGGCGAAATTTTACATAACTTGAAAACACTGTTTTAAACTATCACGGTTGTTCACTACATTTTATGATTATATACGGGATATTTACCGTGGTAAGGTTGTGGATGGAACCCATATTGTAGTGGTAGGACTCTTTTGCAGGGGTCCGCCTGTTAAAGTACCACACCTTTGCCAGTTGTTCAACCGCCAAACAGTAGTGTGCAAACACTACTGTGTTCCGGATTGAAGGGCAATGTTTCCAGCTAAATTACAGGGCACACAGAGATTTGACATCTTATATCTCGGGGTGACGAGCGCAGTGCATTGCCATCCAGAGTTTTGAACTGTTGAAGTTCAAAATTCTGAGTGGCGTTGAGCTGTTATGGGCAAGCATGAAGAGCCATCAGGCGAGCGACTTCGCTCGTCTCGTCTAAATCTAAAGCGCCTAAAGAAATTTTCACTTCAAAAAGCTTAAGAAAACAAATATAGGTAGGTTAGGTATCTGGATTTTCGGGCATATATCAAATATAACAAATTCTCAACTCCGTAATTGTCAAGATGAATATAAAACAAGAAAACAATTGTTTAAAAAAATTATTTTATTTATTAAAATTGTAAAATGATTTGATTTTTGCCATTTACAAAAGAAAATGCTCTTATAATTCAATAATATAACTCATAATTATAACAAATCGCGGCGGACGTACATCGCAAGCAAACAGCTCGCGTAACCTGCAACAAAGGAAACTCAATTAAGAACCAGAATGCCGGGTGCAGCTATTTCGCTCGCGCATTTTCTTTTTAACCGACTTCAAAAATAAGGGACGGTTCTATGTTTCAATGTATTTTTAGGGTTCCGTACCCATAGCCTAAAACGGGACCCTATTACTAAGACACCGCTGTCCATCTGTCCATGTCTGTCTGTCACCAGGCTGTATCTCATGAACCGTGATAGTTAGACAGTTGAAATTTTCACAGATGATGTATTTCTGTTGCCGCTATAACAACAAATACTAAAAAACAGATTAAAATAAATATTTAAGGGGGCTCCCATACAAGTGTGATTTTTTTGCTTGATATTGATGACGGCAACAGGTAGACGCTTTAAATATTCATAGAATATTGAGTTATATATATATATTCACATTAAAATAAATAATTAAATTAAAATAAGGCAATTATTTAAGGGGGCTCCCATACAACAAACATATTTTTGTAATTGCTCTTATGTAAAAACAGAATAACGTACAAGCGTCAAACTTGGCATGATTATAGTACACACTCTGAAGTATAACAACAAATAATAAATAATGGCCAAGTGTGAGTCGGTGACACATTTCCGTTTATTACCAAGTTATAACTGGTACTTTCGTTACTTGGATGACCACATCATTTCTTTCACCGAGTCTAAATGACACATTTTATTTTACTAATTTTGAAGTTGGTTTGTTAAATGATAAAAAGTATTTATTTGTATATACCTAGTTACATTATACAATAATTAACAATCAAATATTTCTTTTTGGGACCAAATTGAAAGTATTCCCTACCAAATAACTACTAATAAAAATTTAAATTACAAACAAAAATATGTTTAATCAAATAACCCGCCCCTAACTGTGCCCTGTGCGAAGGTGCCCATAACACTAGCAGCATTGCCGCGCTGAATGGCTATGGCCAACCTTTGCACAAGGTACAAGCCGGAGCGAGGGTCATTATTTGTATCCCTCAACCTGCGCCCCAACTAACCAATGAAGCTTCTGGCTTCAGTGGCCCAACTGCCCATGGTTGTTAAATTGATAATTATTGTATTTTGTGATGGTACGGAATCCTCAGTGCGCGAGCCCGACTCGCACGTGACTGGTTTATTTATGATATAAAATGACCGTCCAGGTTTGAAAAATGTGCTTCGTATTTATTTATTTATTGAGGTACACAAAACAGAATATAGTCATAATAAATCTAAATTAATTGTGTTGACAATTGTGAACCCAAAACATGCGTACTCATCATGGTTAATTTAAAAGCAGTCATCATCAGCCAGAGGACGTCCACTGCTGAACATAGGCCTCCCCCTTTAACCTCCACACTGAACGACATCCTGCCATCTGCATCCACTGGATGCCCGCGACTCTCACAATGTCGTAGGTCCATCTAGTGGGAGGCCTACCTACGCTGCGAATAGCAATTAAAAGCAGTATGGTATTACAAATTATAATAATTAAAATTAGGTTATTAACTATATATTTTACTTTTAGTTAGCTACATTCACATGAGCCGTGAATGCAATCTTCTTTATATTCCTCTTGAATCTGGGCAGATTATATATATACATATATTACTAGCTGCGCCCCGCGGTTTCACCCGCGTGGTGATGAAAATCGGTGATGATAAAAAGTAGCCTATGCGTTAATCCAGGACATAATCAATGTATATTCCAAATTTCATCCAAATCCATCCAGCCGTTTTTGCGTGATTGAGTAACAAACATCCATCCATCCAAACTTTCACATATATGATATTAGTGTGATAACAGGCTTAGCGATGAATATAACTAAATACATTACACATACTGAAAAAATAAATTGAATCGGCTGATTAATCTCTGAGATATGAGCGTTTAAAGTTTTAGGTGGGGATAGAGAGGGGATGCTCCATTCTTTTCTCGCAAAGCGTGTGTTAGTATAGCATTTGTATGCCGCGCCTGAGGCTTGACGTCATAGCTCAGTATAGTGCGCTCTCTGTCTAGCATGAAACTAGAATGCTTATAATTTATTTATTTTTGAACTAATTAAACATTTTGTTTACGTTGATAGGCTCTATTGATGATCAGCTTTTTTAAGAGGTAATAAAAAAATATTAGTCATCACATGGCTATTTTGAAAATGGTCTATGAGAAAAAAGTCTGGGAACCTCTATAGACCAGGGTAGAAGCCTTTAAAAATAATAAAAAGTGAAAAAAAAAAATAGTAGGATGAAACCCATTAGAAAAGGAGGAGGATATTATAAAAATGAAAGGAAAAATAAATTACGGGCGATCTGAGTTCGGGAAGTGGGGGGGAGGGGAGGTTTAAGGGTAAAAAATGGTTTATCTCGATTTCCGGTAAAACTACAAGTCCTATGAAAAAAAGTTAAATGGCAAAGTTGTAGGTAATAAAAAGATCTAAAACTTCTGTGGATACACTTTTTTCACATAACCTCAAAATAAATGTGAAAAATTCAAAAAACCAATATTTTGGTTTTTTATTTTTATCTACCAACTTTTTGAAAAAAGCTTATATTTTCCTTTCATTTTTATAATATCCTCCTCCTTTTCTAATGGGTTTCATCCTACTATTTTTTTTTTTTGGTTTTAAAAATTATCGACCCTGGTCTACTAGTATCACATCACACAATATTATAAACGCGAAAGTAAATCTGTCTGTTTGCTACATAATCACGGATAAACGGCTTAACCGATCTCGATAAAATGGTATGTAGGTATCATAAGGTCGAGCATAGGCTATTTTTCTGAAGAAATCGCGAACGAAATCGCGGGCACAGCTAGTCTACATCTACACTAATATTATAAAGAGGAAAGATTTGTACCTATTTTTGTATGTTTGTAATGAATAGGCTCCGAAACTACTGAACCGATTTGAAAAATTCTTTCACTGTTGGGAAGCTACACTATCCCCGGGTGACATAGGCTATATTATATTTTGTAGCGAGGCCGAAGGCCGAGCTTACACTCGTGCGAAGCCGGGGCGGACGGCTAGTAATCTATATGCGTAAACCTGTATAACGAAAAAAATACATACTCACATTTATTCAACAGCAGATGTGTCCATATTAACGTAACTGGCCCCCATATTTTCTCTATGGCGCGTCGAGACCACATGCCTCTTGGCGTTCTCTCCTTCTTCCATATCTCCATCGCAGACTCCGCATTTCAGAGCGCCAAAGCTATAGTACACATATTTGTTCCTCCCCAACATATTGATGTTATGCTTCAGTTCCAGATAAAAACGGAACACGCTCTCAGTCGAGGGCTTCACCACAAAATGATCAGCGTACACCAAATGCGTCAGCAAAGAACGGATCGAGTTAAAAACGGAGTTACACGACACGCAAGTGAAAGAAGCTCCTTCGCTGTGCAAAATATGGTTCCCTTTCATATAGACCGATATGATGTCGCCACGGTTCATTCGGGTTTTCGATTCTGCGACCGCCGATTGGTGTTCAACGGATGACAGCAAATGCTTGATGGCTAAACTTATATCAGGGAACGTAACATCGCAAATTTCGCATTTGATCGTGTCGCTTTTGACGATCTTATTCGGTGTTAGGATATCCTCGTCGATTTCTGAGAATAGCGCTGATCGGATCAGCTTGGCGATTACATCGACATGGGCTTCGCTTTCGAAGTGCTCGACTATTGCCGCGTAAGAAGGCAGAGCGACGTAATCGGGGCAAATGGTGCAGATGTAGAAATTGCCGAAGCTTGCGAAGTATTCGGAGGGTCTGCAATGGTTTTTATACAGCATGGCCAGCTTTCGCGGCGCTGCGTTGCGCAAATGCTTCTTCTGGCGGATATGGTTGAACAAAACCTGCCTCGGCCCTTTCAGAGTCATCTCGCAGCACGTGCAAAAGTTTCCAACTTTCCCGGATGGTTTTATGAAGTTCTCGATGATGACGTGATCGTTTCTGTTCTGCGGCTTTCCGGAACCGGCGAGGAACTTCGACCAGTTCAAGTCCTTAGGGCCCCAATCTTCGGGAATGCCTCCATCGGCGCTCGCTTTTTTAGTTTGCAAGTAAAGGTCGTCCGAAAGCCTAGCGAGGTGCTTTTCATCAAGGATGTGGAAGACTGTCTGTTCCACCGAATCGGTGTTAGCGTTACAGAGGCGACACTGCCACCTATCGGGATGGGTGATCACATCGTGTTTTAAAAGGAAATTTTCGTTTATCTTCTTAATAGTTTCGATGGACGGTTCTGTCTGGATAGTGAAAGGAATGTGTTTGTCCATCTGTAGAATGCTGGAGAGGTTGTGGATATGAGTGTCGCTGAATACGTGGTTCAAGACGCTGTCATAATGGAATCGAAGAGTGTAATACTCGCAAGCGATGCAGAAAAACGCCAGCTTTCCCGTACGGTCATCGACCAGCGTCAGCAGTTTATGATCAGTCAGCAATTTCAGTATCAAGTTCTCTATAGGCCCGTAATAGCGGTATTTCTTAGCCTGCGTCTTAGGTTTTTCCGACAATTGGTCGTTGTCATCGGTCTCTGTGTTCTTGTTAGTATCAGCAGCGAAGTTTTGGTAAACGTTGTCTCGGATGCTCATAATTATCGGCGCGACAGAGCTGGTTTGGGTCGAGAAATCAATCGCCGCTACGTCCTGGCTGAGTTTGTCGTAAGCTTCTTGATAAAACTTAACTGCGGCGCCGATGCTAGCCTCAGAGTTATCGGGCAAGCTTTTCATGAGAGCAGCGCTCAATTTAGATGAGAAACCACGGTCTAGCTTCTCCGTGGTTTTGGTAACTGAGATGATTTCGATTGGTGCGTGACTCTCGCTAATAGTGATGGCAGATAAACGCCTGGACATGTTAGGTAAGTAGACCGGCTCGGAAACGTCGATACTTTCACGTTTCATCTTAGGAAGATGGATGGGAAGGTTGAAGTGTTTCTGCAAAGACTCCATGAGAGGTTCCTCGTCATTCAACTCAATTTCTACATTACAATCGGTGCAGATATGGACCTGCTTAGCATTCTCTACAGTTAGAAGCTCAGCCTTTAGCAATTCAGGTACTTCGCTCACAGGGAGACTGTTGAATCTCTGTCGTTGTAGATTACTCTTTTTCTCCGTCGTGAAGATGTACTCCACTTCGACGCTCTCGCGTTTCTGGAGAAAAATTCGCTTGTGCGTTTCATCTAAACTATTCAAATACTTTAGTAGGATTGGATTGGACTCGGACACAGGATGGTTTATAATATACCGGAAGTGGTGAGCAAGTCGTTTCACCTCTTCCAACGTCCGGAACGACAGTACAGTCAGTTCCGAAAGACCGTTGGTAACGTCTTCCATGTCTGTCTTCTAAGGTGATTGTCTTAGACTGAGTCTTGGATGTGCCAAGATATAGTCTTCGCTGCAGCCCAGGATGGCTTATAGCGTAGATGGATGTGCGAATTTCTTGCCCGTACGGAATGGCCGAAAGGTGATTTTGTGCGAAAATAAATGCCTCCAAATTTGACGATTTTGGATAAAAAATAATATGATTTTAGTGGGATATCACGGCATTTCAAGATCTGAAACGGAAAGAGAAAGTTCGTGAGATACAAGGGTATTACTCAATTGTGCAATCATTCTTCTCAACATCATCATCAGACAGAAGACGTCCAATGCTGAACATAGACCTCCCTCTTAGACCTTTACACTGAACGACAGCCTGCCGTCTGCATCCACTGGTTGCCCGCGACTCTGACAATGTCGTCAGTTCATCAAGTGGGAGGCCTACCTACATTGCGTCTTTCGGTTCGTGGTCTCCATTCAAGAACCTTTCATCCCCATCGGTTATCGGTTACGGTTGGAACGGCCTATATTCAGCAGTGGACGTCTTCTGGCTGATGATGAAGAGTCAACAATTCATATAGTCATAACAAAAAAAATGGTAATGTAAATGGTAGTCTACTTTGAAAATCAACGGATTTCATAACACAAGCTTAGTCTAGTTTGGTGCCCACAGTTAAATCTGTACACATAATACATGTATGGTATAAATAGGTAAATTATGTTGGCTATTCTTAAGAGCTTGTAACACATTTCTAGAAAATAAATTATTATTCACATCATTTATTTTATACTTAAATCACAGAATACATAAAGTAAAAGTACAGAAGTTTCACTCCGCAAAAGCATTTAAATAAGTAACGACTCTTACTACCACACAATAAAGTCCAATTCAGGACGTGCGAACGCTAACTACCTACTGCTATATTAACCTAGACGTTGCCTCTCTGTCTTTCGCATAACTCTTGTCGCGTTATCTCTGTCTATCGCGCGGCAGTGGGCACGGCAAGTCCGACAAGACGACTACTTGTAGCTTCATACCTAAAGAGCGCAGTGCGCCAGGCGTTCTTAAATTTAAGTGTTTTTTTTACAATAAATATACAAAAAAAAAGGTATTATAAAAAAAACGTAAACCTAGAGTGCCGCCGGCAGCAGGGCAGGGCCCAAGCTACCGGTGGTTAGGGCTGCAGAGTGAGGAACCTGCTTAGTGACAATGCGTGCCTTGTCCAGGATAACCGCCTTCTGCATCTGACCCTTGACCCGTCTAGCGAGAGCCTCTTAAGGTGTTGGACGAGGCTCTTCGCTATAAGGCCGTTCACCGCTGCAACTATCGTCAATGATCGTCGAGTCAACCTCCCACACAGCGGTAACTTCGTGAGCCAAATCAAGTTTGAGTTGAGTGTTGAGTTTGTCCTAAATTATTATTATTATTCCACTTTATTCAATAACATTCTCGGGTCTAGCCCGGACATTTGGAAGGCATTGGTGGAGCCGAAGCCAACACCAAGAAGCCCTGTTGAATATAAAAAATACAATTATGGAATGTGTATAAAAAGGAATATGAAACTATTGTACAGTATGGGCGTCAAAACAAACTGGGCTATTGAGGTGAACAACTTGTGGATGGAATAACAGATCAGAATGAGAAACGGCACCTGCCTTATCCTGTCTATCTCAAAATATATTTAGGCAGGTGATGACTTGCCATCCACAGAATGGGACCCCCATAAAGGCTGCCGTATCTTGGCACCGGAAGGGCAACATTGGCGTGGGTGGCTTAGGGTGTAAAGAGGTGTGTTGCACTTTCACTAAGAGCTACTCGCGGCGTTATGCCCTTTAACACTTCCACCCTGAGCTTAGGTTATTATTATTATTATTTAAATAACAGTATTAGGCTGCATGGTAATTTTTCAGCAAAACAATATTAAGATTATTTATTGTTTGTATAGATTAGATGTTATCAACAACCTTGAATTTAGAGATAAATAGGTAGCTGTATTATTTCCTAGCTATATTTTATTTACTTTTAACCGACTTCAAAAAGAGGAGGGGGTTCTCAATCGTTTTTAGGGTTCCGTACACAAAGGGTAAAACGGGACCCTATTACTAAGACTCCGCTGTCTGTCTGTCTGTCAGTCTGTCACCAGGCTGTATCTCATGAACCGTGATAGTTAGACAGTTGAAATTTTCACACATGATGTATTTTCTGTTGCCGCTATAATAACAAATACAAAAAACAGAATAAAATAAATATTTGAGGGGGCTACCATACAACAAACGTGATTTTTGTTGCTTGTTTTTGCTCGATATTGATAACGGAAACAGGTAGACGCTAAGCTAATAATATTAATCAGTAGCTAATAAAAGCGTGTTACAAACGCAGATTTTTTTTTTCCTGTCTGATTTGTATAGGGTTTTTTTTTATGATACTGAGTGACGAGACGAGCGAAGTCGCTCGCCTGATGGCTCTTCACGCTTGCCCTTAACAGCTCAACGCCACTCAGAATTTTGAACTTTAACAGTTCAAAACCCTGGATGGCAATGCATTGCGCTCGTCACCCCGAGATATAAGATGTCAAATCTCCGTGTGCCCTGTAATTTCGCTGGAAACATTGCCCTTCAATCCAGAACACAGTAGTGTTTGCACACTACTGCTTGGCGGTTGAATAACTGGCAACGGTGTGGTACTTCCCCAGGCGGACTCTGCAAAAGAGTCCTACTACTACAACAGAATTTATTACTATATTTACTTTTCATACAACATAATTGATCCTGGTATTTCTTGTCCAACATCCTTAAGGTAAATAATTAAATAATCATTACATCCCTACATAGTATAAAATAAAGTCGCTTTCCGCGTCTGAAATTTTCACAGATGATGTATTTCTGTTGCCGCTATAACAACAAATACTAAAATATAGATTAAAATAAATATTTAAGGGGGCTCTCACACAACAAACGTGATTTTTTTGCTCGTTTATGCTCGATATTGATAACGGCAACAGGTAGACGTTTAAAATATTCACAGAATATTTAGTTATATATTGACTTTAAAAATAAATTATTAAATTAAAATAAAGTTAATATTTACAAAAAACGTGATTATTTTGCCGTTTTTATAGAAAATGGTACGGAACCCTTCGTGCGCGAGTCCGACTCGCACTTGGCCAGTTTTTTATTTGAACCTGGTGCTTTCTGTGTGGTCCCATTTCAATTAAGTCCAGTTCTGTCATTTTTATGAAGTCGGTTTTTTATGATGATAAATAAAATAAATAAATATCTGGGACATTATTGCACACATGGTCATCTGACCCCAAACTAAGCAAAGCTTGTGAACTGATATACATACATATATATTTTTAAATACATACTTAAATAGATATTAACACCTAGACATAGAACAAACACAAATGTTCATCACACAAATGTTTGTCCTAGATGGGAATCGAACCCACGCCCCAAGCGCAGAAAGTAGGATCACTACCAACTGAGCCACCGAGGCAGTCAATTGATAATTCTGCCCTACTAATTCCACTTGCAGTAATCGACATTATTGGTTCACTTTTTTGCAGAAATTGTATCCCAAGGGGATAATCTATGCACAAAAAATAATAATTTTGATCTTGTTCTTTAGATACACTTAAAAAGTTATAAAACAGTCATGTTGTCCAGTGATCAATCTTTTCAAAAACGGTTCGGTTTCGTTACGTTTCAATAGAGAATCGCAAATGAGTACACGATTCATTTGGTTTCTTTCAGTGAGCTCGTGTGGCACCCAAATATCGAGTTTTTTGTATACCCAGTTTTTTTCAAATGGGTCAAAACGGTTTTGTGGTCAATCCCCAGTTCTTCAGCTACGTCGTAACTACTAATATGCCGATCTTGGTCCACTTTTTCAGAAATGGCATCGACTTTATCCGTAACAGGGCGACCAGAGCGAGCTGCATCTTTGACATCAAAATTCCCGGACTGAAAACGCTTGAACCAACATTGTGCTACTCTTGATGACACTGCATTAGGTCCATAAACGTCACAAATTTTATTCGCGGCTTGTGTCGCATTTTTCCCTTTTTTGTAATAAAATTTCACAATATATCGAATTTCTTCGTTAGATTCACTCATTTAATCGAACAAAAAAACAATTGAAAAATGGCGGGAATTTGCTTTTTACTTTTTGTATTCCTTTTTTAAAATGTCATATTTTTAATGATATCAAAACCAGCCAGATACAAACAGTACAACCGATGAGATTTTACTACAAATTTATACATACAAAATACGAAAAGACTTTTTCCCCGACCTATTATATCCAAAAAATACGTTTCCTGCGTTTTTCTCGAAACTGCTATGTGCAAGTACATACTGCATTTGATATAAGGAGAGCAGAATTAAAGTAGGGCATTGGTATTTTAAGGTAGAACATCCATAATGCCCCCGTATGGTCTACGGTACGGCCCTATGGTCACAGTGAAACATGATGAAAGTGAAAATTTATTTCTTCATGAATAACAAATTGAAAATCTACTTTTGAGGTCACACATTGAGAATGTAAAACCAAATTACAATATATGGATAAGTTTTCCATATTGAGTTAGCATATACAAGACGAGGAAAAATTTGAATTATTCTACACCTATTCAGCTTATTCGAAGCCGAGAGGAGGTCATTATGCTATCGTTGTAAACAACTTTTACTGCACAACCCAGATCAGGCGCGGATCCACCGTTGTGGGCACGATGGGCATGCCCACAACCCTAATAAGTGACTTGTGACGTCACACTTTTACGGTCTATTTAGATCGATAGGCTTGCAATATAGCCAATGCCATAATAAATAAAATAAAAAATGAATTGTGCGTGATTCGGAACTTAGCTTAAGTAGCAAAGTAATGTTCTTCTTACTTTTTTATAACAGGTATACATATACATAGACGCTAAGCCGCCAAGTCACATTTTTGACAACATAATTTATTTATCTGTTTCAGTTTGGCACCTGAATGCTTGTATTGAAAGAAAGAGATGAATATTCGCTGGGTGACTCGCACTTGCCCGATTTTCGGGTGGCTGTGACCACAACCTTTTTTTAGAGCTGGATCCGCGCCTGACCCAGATATCATGAAAAAATCCAGGGCCCCGATTCTATTAAACCAATTATTTTTAAATTGTTAATGAATTGCCTCAAAAATTACCCATGTGACACTTTTTGTATAGATAAAGTGTCAAAAGTAAAAATTTGAGGCAATTCATTAACAATTGAAAATCAATTGGTGTAGTAGAATCGGGGCCCTGCAGGCCTAGCACGGGCCGTAGACATATTGTCTTTCCACCGTTTTTACCCCGCGAGAAAGAGACAAACGTATCCATATTGTAGCTTTGTCGCGTCTTCGCGCGGATAAATACCGTGGAAAGATAATTTGTCCACGGCCCGTGCTAGGCCTGTTGTAGTTTCGTAAGTGACATTCATACTTTTGGAGCTACAATTTTGAATCTATTACAAACTTCACATAAAAAAACCTTTTTGCTGAAGGTGTTTGTAAAAGGCGCATGATTCACAAACAATTCTAGATCTATTACAAAGTTTTGTTGTTTCTAAACCAACATAGAAGCCTCTTGTAGTCTCCACCTCTTTACTGGGACTTTGACTTGACCGTGACTTACTTTGCTTGACTCTGACTTGTTTGACTATATTTCATCAAACTTGGTAGTAATTTAATACTTGAGAAATGCGTAAGAGTGCGACGTCAAACTCTTCACAGAGGAAAGAATAAAAAAAAGTCACCCCTTAACTTAGTTAAAATTTAGCCTAATGTTAGGCTAATAAATAATTTTATTCTAACTTAAGCCAAAGTGTCTCGAATAACACATTGCTTAGTCTCTATTAAGGGGAAGAATCCTGAGTTTAGAAGATCAATTAGGAAATCAATCATCAATTAAAAAAATATTTTTTTCTGGGACATTATGCTCACTTGGTCATCTGACCCCAAACTAAGCAAAGCTTGTAATATGGCTGCCAGAGACTGATATACATAAATACATACTTAAATAGCTATTAACACCCAGAGATAGAACAAATACAAGTGTTCATCACACAAATGTTTGTCCTAGGTGGGAATCGAACCCACACCCCCAAGCGCAGAAGGCAGATGCACTACCAACTAAGCTAATGGAGCTGTCAAATTTATATCAAACTAGCAAACCCGAAGACGTCACCCTACCCGGTAAAAGCAGCGCCTCATTTAATGATATTTTTTTACTTAATATTACCAATATTTCCCCCTCGTCCTACCTACTACCACAGCAACATGGCATTGTACCCTTATTTGTGATATTTAACAATCCATCACAATAATAAATATATACACTCAATTAATTCTATAAATGTCAACGAGTCAAGCGACTTCCATATTTTATTGTATACCATACGTCAAATGCCAAAGCATGAAACGGCTTGTACAAATTATTTTATTTTATATTTCTCGAAAATGGTTAAGCCGCAAAACTTTTAAATTGAACATTTTGAGCATTGATTCAGTATCCATATTTTTTAATTTCTTTGTTTACTCTCAATGTATGGAGCAGCTGTTTTTTTAAGATTTCAGGGTATGTCAATAGTTGTTCGACATGAGTACGACCTCCTTTAGGCTTGGTACCATCATTCTGTACAACCCAATATGTTTACGTGATGCCAGCCATTTATCCTAAGTACCTACATAGATACCTACGTAGTTATCAATTTACGTTAAACCTACTTAGTTTTCCTTCTTCTCCACAGTAAAAACATGTTTACAACAACCAAAAATAACGAATATAAGACGTTTTGGCTAAAGTACGACCACATTACAGGAGTAATATAGTGTTATTTACATAGGAAAACAAGTTGAACGGACCTGATACGTAGTCGAAATTTTGGGGTTATGATGATATGCAAGAATTATTTAATGACGTAGTTTAATAGATAAAGGATAAGAATAAAAGAAAATAGATAGTATTTACCTGGAAACCTTGATTTTGTGCATGGTAGCGTGGACCGCCTAATATTTTTTATTTTGTACGGGCATTCGGTGACAATGGTGGTGACATGACAGGACAATGACAGCTTTGACAACTCGCTCTGTGGCGATTTTTGCGCAGCGGCTAGGGTGGCGAGTGTAAAAAAATTCCCATGAGTTAGCGTAAACACGTGTGTTTGTGTAAGACTGATGATTTATACATTTGTAGAGAAAGGTTTGATTTTTGTAATAATTATAGACAGTTAATACTGTCTTTAATTATTACAAAAATAAATATAATCAGTAATTATCACAAAATTCAGCTGTGACAATTTTTATATTTTGGTAAAGAATATGATGGCCATGATAACAAACTCAGAAAAAATAAATAATACCACAAACCAGCCGTCAACGGCTGGTTAGGCTGGAATCAATTCCACTTGATTTATTAGAGGGGTTTGCTAACCATCCAAGTTAACAATCTGTAAAAAAAAAGTTTCATAAATTCGAGAAAAAAATTGTCCTCATAATAAATGTCCGATCACGTGATCCAATTTGTATAAGGATTAATTTTTTTTCTTATCGGTTTTTTTTAATGGTTCACTTTGATGGTTGAGCGACCCCCGCAAGTAATACTGTCCCTGTGACTGTACCTATTCTGTTACACGTTGTATAGTATTATATTATTTGATAATATATAGTTTGGATTTGCCAAAAAAACTGAAGGAGGCGAGGTAAACAATAAACTTGTATTGCACACACTGACATACTCTTACTAGTTCTACAAACGCACACTTCAATATTAAGCGGCACACATGTGTTCAAAAAGTAAACGAATGGACGACCGAGGGCCGAGCTCTTATACTCCGTAAGAGCTAAAGGAACGCTTCCATTAATGTATTCTCTCTGAGAGTACCTATATAGTGTACATTAACAAATCGTTTTATCACTTATCCACACCCGAGCACGCTCACGAGCACTTAATAATAATCCACCATTAATACACATTTTCACAAGAAATTACACAAGTTTATGAAAAAAAAAAACCTAATAAATCCAAAAAGGGTTGCAAGCTGTAAGTAACACATTTCCATACTACATGCTCTATGTCTAGGTACACGTTGCGCATTGTCACGCCATCGTCCCACCGTACACCGAACTTACGTATACTTATGTTGTTATTGTCAACAATAGAGCTGTGAGTGTGCTAATTAGTATTATTTTATTCATAAATAAAGTGACCTTGTTACTGTAACAGCTTTATTTACTTTGAACTCAGAGCCACAAGAATGCTTCAATACATAGCTAGGACATATAGGTACTTATATTAGCTGTTAAGTAAAAATTCATTATTTTAAATCTAATTATGTTATACTTAGACAAAGCATTGGCAAAGTTTGAGAAAATATATGTCAATGAATGCAATGTGTCTTGTTGTTTCCAAAATTTAACAGAAGCATGACTTGTAGTAAACTTTCTTCCACTTTACCCGGCATAAAGATATGACTTGAATTTGACCCTTCACGCCTTACTTTGCTTGACATTCCTCCTCTGTTTTTGTCCTTAATAAGACTAATAATATTAAACTAATAGATGTTGTGTACATATATATTATTTGTATTTATTATTAAACAGGTAACTAATTTTATGTACATCTGTGTTGTGGCGTCATGTGTTTCTCTCATGTAGAGTGACGACATCAAGATCCTCAATCCTCAAGACTCTACCGAATATCTGCGCAATCTTAATTTTTTTGATATTAATAATTAAGACAGTATGATAGTAAAATACGGAAGACAAGGCGGTATGACATTAATTGGTTTTACCTGCTGAGTAATGGGCTGAAAACAAAAAAAAAACTTTTGTAATTGACAGTTTGATACTGTCAATGTCAAATTGGGTCAAGGGAGTCGTAGGGGCCGTTGGCACAGTGATGCCATCTTAGCCCCTTTGAAGCTAATTCTAGTAATTTTTATGCGTGTTTAGCCCCGGATATAATGATTTAGCCCTAGCCCTAAATTCAGCCAAATTACAAACAAATTGGACTTGAAGTAAGTTTTTAAACAAAAGCTTGGTAAAAACTAAACGCTAGTTCTTGCTATAATGTTAGTTACTGTTTTATAACACCGTTCACAAAACTGCCACGAAACGGGTGACACTATAGTCGCAGAAGCCATAAATCCAAGAAGTGGAGTTATATCTGTGGGGTTTACTCTATAATATCTGTCTCTGAATACACAAACCGTATTGTACCTATTCTGTAATTTTTATATAATTAACTGAATTTACACATAAATTTGTTTTTAAATGTGGATCTTTTATTGAGCAAAAAACTTGTGAGTTAAGTGATTAAACTGTATGTGCAGATAATCCTGCATAATATTTTATTTGTAATTTACACAGTTCTCTATCACACAGAATTTTGTTTATTTTGAACTTTTTAAAGAAAACGAGTCATAACCATGTGCATAATTTTATATCTTGGGTATGTTCTCCGTTCTCGTGCAACTCCCGAGGCACTTGAACTTTTTTTACCTATTCCACCAATTCAGTTCCGTTAACCGTCATAAAACAAAACTACTTTTGTTTAAGAAATTTATTTTTATTTCTGAATTTTTGGGTACATCTAGCTCTTTTTAAAATTCTATATAGCTCGAAAATCTAATATCGAACTGGCAGTACTGATTAGTTCATTTGACATTTCATTTTCATTAATCTGCATGAATCTGCATAGATGTCATGTCAGTCAGAGTATAATATATCGGGAAAATTAATCTGGCTGGGCGTCCTCCACCGATGTTGCTGTATGCTGTAACTTAGCAGAAATAGCTTTGCAAAGTACTAAAAAAGCAAGAGTCATATTTCCTGACGAAATTAACACTAATCAGTTAACATAATGGCTGCAACAGATAGTGAAGATGCTGCCACCGAGGCGGAAGGCGAGTACCTCCAAGAAGTAGCATACCTAGTCTCGGATGATGGTGATGAGACAACTTGTAACATTTGCCACGCCGAGTTCCTTGACTCTGAAGACTTGACCATGCACATGAAGCAAGTACACAAAGACTCTTCAACGATCTCCAAAGTTTGCCAGTTCTGTGACGCCACTTACAGAGACTCTGAAGCCTACGCGCGGCATATTTGCGAAGACCATTTGATTCAACTATTTTGCTGCCACGTCTGTACAAAATGCTTCGTAGGTGGCAGTCAATGGAAGAGACACGAGAAAAAACACAAAAACAAGTCCAATACTTATGCTTGCTCACAATGCACAGCGGTATTCTCAACACCTAAGGAGGTAGAGGTCCACGAGATCACAAACCACGACAACAAAGATGACGGTGAGTTTTTGAGCTGTATGCCTCACCTGTCTGCCTTACTGAAGCAAAACATTGTAGCATATCTCCAGTCCGAGGATAGAGTGCTAACTTGCACAACATGTAAATTCACAACTTCAGAAATAAGCTCTTTTTTAAAACACACCAAAAAAGATTGCACAGTGTTCGTATGCGAGATATGCTGTTTTGTTACCAACGGAAAGAGAAACCTGATAAAGCATCTATGTCGAAAAAATAGATGTAAATTCCCAAAAGATAGTGTAAGCGAGATGACTACGTGCTTAACTTGCAAGACAGAAGTGCACTGTAGACAAATGCAAACACATCTAATCAACTGCAACAAATACAAATGCTACATTTGTAATATTCGGTTTGTATCAATTGAGCTGTTGTCGATGCACCAGTCTGAGGTCCATCCCGTCGAATTAGATGTCTTGAAATGCAAGTTTTGTTTCAAAGAGTTAGTCGGACAAGTTGCACTTGATAAGCACATGAAAAGATCACACAGTCACCAGTTCATTCTCTACAAATACAAGTGCATGATATGTGAAAATATCTTTAAGCATCCTCAGTTGCTCTTCGCTCATTACTTCACTAAACATAAGGAATTGCAGCCCTATACTTGCCGGATATGCGATAAAAAGTTCAGAGTACGTAAACGATTCACCATTCATATTAAAATGGAGCACAAGAGTGCCGGTGTCGTTGAGTTCGATGAGCAATATAATGTATTCTTTGCTGCAAAGAAATCGGAGAATCCATTCATACCGAAATGCGTTATACCTGAGCTGATTCCCGTTGATAGCCCTAAGCCAAGCATTAAAATTAGAACACAGAAGGAGATCAATGCAGGGGTCAGTAAAAACAATGATACAGATTTCTTACCAACGGAAACGGAACTTGAAGATGACAACTCGCATGTGGAACTACCCAAACGTAAACCAACAGCAAAGAAAAGGAAAATTAGCGAACCCGTTGATTTGTCCTCATCAGAAGATGAAGAAGCAGAACCGTTGAGCATGTTAAAGAAGAGAGCTGCAAGAAAACGCTTCCAAAGACTATTCTCGCCCGGCTCCAAAAATTCCAAACTACAGTTAAACCAACGTAGACATTTCACTTGCAAAGTCTGCAAGAAATACTGCTATACGTTCCAAAATTACCACAATCATATGCAGATGCACAAAAAAGAATATATCAAGTGCGTTAAGTGTTCTAAACGCTTCAAATCAAAGAATAAGTTATCTGAGCATATGGCGAAAGATCATGCTACTTCGAAACTTACAGAGACGTTAAAAAATGTGCTTGAACGCAAACTAGGTGAAAGTCACAATGATATAAGCCATGATGACCGTAACAATGAAGACTTGACTCCGTCTGAACGTTTCATGAGAACAATAAAAAAGGTGAAGCCTGATAAACAGTCGGTATCAGCTATAATCGCCGCGTCGTCCGGTGATGTATCCGTTAGGAATTTCATTGAAAATTTTGTTCCCGATGTTGGTGAATCGGCAAATCCACCAATTCGGGAAAATAACGAAGATGAACCCACCGTTACGCTGAAACACTATGACAGTCCGTTTTACAGAAAGCATTCGATAATGTTGACCAGATTCAAACCGGAACCACCACAAATGTCATTCAAGTTAAAAATGCCAGAGAAGTTCAAAGCTCCACCTCAAGATGAAGTCAAATTAAAAGTGAAATTGGTTCAAGAACCACTGAAGGTGTCGACGTTTGATCAGTTGGAATCGTTCCAGTCCAAGTTTTCTAAGTTTGATGTCGAAGAAGATCAGCAAGATTATGATGATGGGGGAGTTCATGATGATTACGAAGACGGGAATAATGTTATCCCAGAAGTAGCACAAGAGGTTTTGCTAGAAGGTTCTGAAGAGCTGCCAAATCCTAACCTTCAAGCGCCACACAAAATAGTGATCCCGAAACTGCCAGAGGGGTATCCAAAAATACACATAGCAACTTTGCAACCCCATGCACCGTTTTACAAAATCATTACAGTCAAAAATGCAGAAAACGCTAACGAAGCAATCGTCATAAATACAGACAAAATGAAACTTGAGAAACCGAAAAAGGAACCGGTCAAAAAGAAGGATGTAATCAGTTTACCAGACGGCACAAAGTTTGTAACAGCGAACCCGTTAGCTCACCTCTTGGGCGGTAAGCCGGTAGAAGATCTGCAGGTATCTACGAAATATTACAAACCTGCTGCGAAGAATTTCAAAGGAATATTCGCTGAAGCGCTGCAGAACTTAGATAAGCCAACAGTTAGAGTAAAAAAAGAAAAGAAGAAAAAATCTGAGAGTGTGGCTGAAGGAAAATCTCTTCCCATACTATGATTTGACATAGGCCAACACACAAACACTTCATATTAATGAGTCATAGCTCCGATTTACACCACAATAGCCAACATGCTAGCGTATTGTGTTCCCACTGCTGGGACATATGCGTTCTCTCAGAGAGAGAATGGGCCCTAATCACAGGCCCTAATCCATCATGCTGGTCCGGTCCAGTGCATGTTGGGATTGTCGTATGTCGTTGAACTATTGACGTTCTTAGTCATACCGGTTGTCTCACGATGTTTTCCTTTACCATTATCTACTACCTTCACCATTATTGAGCGATGGCATCCAACCTGCACATACAGTAGAATCCGTTTATTATGACTCCGCCTATATTGACCAACCACATACAGTGAAGTTTGGTTTTCATAAAAAATTCTTTATAATTAAGTCGGATATAATGACTTCACTTATAGTGACACGTCGCTTATTGTGACCAATTTTAATAAATTGCGTCCTGTTATAGTGATCGACATGATTCCTAACACCTTCGGCAGTGTTCGGGAGAGTCACGTGATACCCGACGACGATCGGCGCGTGCGTGGCTTTTTTGTTTCGAGCAGTCTGTCGCAACTTAGAAAAAAAACTAGTAGGTATGAAACGAGAGGGCAGTTTTTGGCATATCTGTGGCCAATGTGTGATAAAGAATGCTCTTTCACTCACTTCCTCAACGGTTCTCGTTCTTTCCTTGATTGTCAACTGACAACTCCCGAATTCTCCCGTGTTTTGTATTTTTTTCCTGAGTGAATAATTTAGGATTTTGTTTACTTCTCTACAACTTTTTACTAAAAGAGATACTTATTGAAAAAGGGTTTATATTACTAGTGTATGTTTTGGTGTGTGTAATGCCTCCGAAAAAGTATCTGAGCCAAATGAAGTGCGAAATATGCGGCCTCAAAACAGCACGAAAAAACGGCACAAAACGTGATTTTATGGCGAGATATCTTCTGGATGAAGATCGGTATGTTATCATTAGTTAAATTATGAGTCCCATATACTTCTTTTGAGCCAAAATATCTTTAAATCATCATTATCTATTTTGATTCTGGAAATAGTGCAACGCAACGATATATTTTTAAAATATCGATATCGATACTCATATTTTTTTAGGTGTAAGAAATGGGTGAAAATGTCGGGTCACGAAGATTTAGCGTATATACCGATCGAAAGTCTTCACCAAAATAAATTTGTATGCGGAAAGCATTTTGAAGATAAGGACTACTAAAGAAAAAAAACACAGTTGAAGAAAACTGCAGTTCCATCAATAAGACTCACTGCTAAGCCATTGTCAGATGACAAATTAATAGGATTTCCTTGCCACATTGTTAGAAAACAGCAGACGCCCAATGAAAGTTAGTAAAATACGTTACCTTATGGGTCATTTGAAGGTCACACATTGTTCGTTAGTACATATACTAACAGAAACAGGAGATTGTGTATTTTCAACAAAATTCTTTGTATGACGTGTTTGTTATTTCCCTGCGATGTCATTATAAACGGATTCCACTGTAATTTATTTAAGTACTAAGTCATTGGTGCAGGGCTTGAACCGGGTGTCATCAGATTGTAAAGCTCACTTGTTACCGCTCAGCCATCATGTCTTATATAAACACTAGTACAATTAACTACGAGTGAGCTATTTTTTCGCTAACACTTGTTTACATCTTGGCTAGAAATAAAAAATATCTAGGTATAGTTATGCAATCTGTAGTTTCCGCCAACCTTATTAAGGGGCCTCTATTCGTCTGCAGCATTCTCGCTCGCACATTTTTACATTATTGACGATATAAAATGACTGAGTACAGAGTAGATTTACAAAAACTCAAGTTTTGCTGACTTTCAGAACCTTAAATAAATATCTGGGACATTTTTGCACAAATGGTCATCTGACGCCAAACCAAGCAAAGCTTGTAATATGGCTGCCAGAAACTGATATACGTAAACGTTTCATTTCGATATCTTATAATTTAACGGAGTGAAATGGTAACAAGTGATTTTTTTCTTGTAACCATGTTACTCCGTCAAATTAAAAGGTATCGAAACGAATCATTTTTTGTTTATAATGTTATGATAGTCAGCAAAGCTTGAGTGTGTCACTTTTTGTAAATTCACACTCAGTAATTTTATATCGTCAATAATGTACAAATGTGAGAGCGAGAAAGCTGCAGACGAATTGAGGCCTCTTAATACAATGGCTTGCGCTTTTATAAAGCAAAAGCCTTTGACTCGACGTGAAGTATAATTGTTATAAAAAGAAAATATAACATAGTAAGTGCATGTATATTGACTGACTGCTACAATTTTACATGCAAAAAGCAGTAAAAATTATCAGAATTTATTGTTTCGCTCTGCTTTTTATAATGTAAGATGATGTGTTACTTGCAATACGTTATATTTAATTATAATAAAATTAATATTAAAATCATGACTAGAAGCGTTATATTATTATTTATCTACAGTTTCCCCTTTAGCACTTAGCCCCTTGGTCATCCAAATGATTGCATTTTAAGCACATTGTTTGCAGTTGTGTGCTGCTTAATATTGAAGTGTGTGTTTGTAGAACTAGTAAGAAAATTGTGTGTATATGTTGTGCTATGAACTATATGCTATTATATTATAGCGTAGTCTGAAATCAGCTTTAGGCTAATTTCAGACTACGCTATACTATTTATGTTATATAGTATAGCAAATAAGAAAAGAGCCAATAATATATACAGTGTAAACTCTTTATAACGAAACTCAAGGGACTGAGCATTTTTTGTCGTTATAGAGAGTTATCGTTATATGGAGTGAACAAAAAAAGTAAGTTTACGACTGATAATACGATAGGTACCCAGTATGCTTGGTCGAAGACTATCACTTCCGAGAAAACAATGCGTCATACTGCACGTGTTCAAGGCAATTAAGGATAACAAAAGCTAGACCGACCTCGGATGTTTCGGAGCTTCAAAGTCTTTTGTTACCTGATAACATAACATAAACAATAATACTGATAATAAATATTTACTGTCTAAAAATATGAACACATTTCTTCGTAATAGAGAATGGCGTATCGCTATAAAGAGTGTTTCAATATGTGGGTTTTAACGCAAACCAACCAAGTTGGGCTCACTTCAACGTTACAGGGGAGTTTATTGTTATATAGGATAACGTTATAAAGAGTTTACACTGTATTAGGTACAGTTAAGTGTGAACGTGTCCATAATCCATAAATTTTGATAAATAAATAATAATGTATGCTGCGCGGTTGTTGTGCTATGAAATATATGCTATTTTATAAAGTAAAGTTTATTTCCAAAACGGTTTACATGTTAACGTAGAGAACGCCAAGAGTTATTTAAACTATAATGCGTAAGTACATTGTATTACCAGTGGACCCCAAACTCGGCTAGGTCTCTTGGTGGCCCTGGGAAGATTTTACAAAAAGATAGATCGCGCGAAATATAGCGCGAATATTATAACGTAGTCTGAAATCAGCTTTAGGCTAATTTCAGACTACGCTATACTATTGTGCTATATAGTATAGCAAATAAGGAGCCAATAATATATAGTACAGTTAAGTGTGAACGTGTCCATAATAATGTATGGTGCGCGGTTGTTGTGCTATGAACTATATGCTATAATATTATAGCGTAGTCTGAAGTTAGCTTTAAAAAGATTTGCGCGTACTGTACCACAGAATACATAACAGTACAAGTACAGAAGTTTCACTCCGCAAAAGCATTTAAATAAGTTACACACGCACGCTTGCCTAAAAGAAACCGATTCACTCGCGATTTGAAGACGCCCAGATTGTAACTATCGGGGAACACCCATTCAGGCATCGCATTCCACAGACGAAGCGACTTACTACCATACAATAAAGTCCAATTCAGGACGTGCGAGCGCTAATCACCTACAGCTATATTAACCTACAAGTTGCCTCTCTGTCTATCGCGTAACTCTTGTCGCGTTACCTCTGTCTATCGCGCGGCAGCGGGCACGGCAAGTCCGACAAGACGACTACTTGTAGCTTCATACCTAAATTGCGGAGTGCGCCAGGACTGCTAGAAGTTGCCTCTCTGTCTATCGCGTAACTCTTGTCGCGTTATCTCTGTCTATCGCGCGGCAGCGGGCACGGCAAGTCCAACAAGACGACTACTTGTAGCTTCATACCTAAAGTGCGGAGTGCGCCAGGCCTGCTAGAAGTTGCCTCTCTGTTAACTCTTGTCGCGTTCTCTGTGTATCGCGCGGCAGCGGGCACGGTAAGTCCGACAAGACGACTATTAGTAGCTTCATACCTAAAGTGCGGAGTGCGCCAGGCCTTACCGTACCATGTTACAGAAAAAAAAACAAGTAAGTAAATCCGATTTATTAAAGCAAGTCCATTGTCAAGCCTCCGTGAGCTCCTGAGGCAGCGCGTCGAGGGGAATCAGCGAGGGAGGGCTATCTGCCTCGCAGGTGCAGAAGCAGTTCTTCCCGGCGGGACTGTTCGGCAGGATCAGCACTTTGAGGTTCATGCTCGCTTCTAGCGCGTGCATTATTTCTGGGAAACAAATACGTACTTATGTCGCGTGTGTCTACTAAAAACGAAAACTGGATTTTTGGTGTTCTGATTCTTTCAAATTATCGAGTTAAAATACCTGTTGATAGGGTTGCCATCTCTAAAATTTGGCAACCAGTAGGGTTAGTACGAGAACTTGCTAAAAAGTATTCGTTACGTAAACGATAGCAAATGTATGACAAATTCAGTTTCCATTTACGTCCGATAGAGGCGCTGTTAAATTTTTCATACATTTTGCTATCGTTTACGGAACTTATACTTTTTCGCAAGTGCTCGTACTAGGGCCACTGAACACAAACATTCCAGTTTTCTAAGGAATAAAGTTTTATTAAAATTTTATTAATATTCATAATAAATAAATAAAGCAAAAATTAAGCAAAATAAAAGCAAAAATAAATAAAAGTTAAAGTGATATTTAGATAATAAAATCGGTTCGGTTCCTTCTAGGCAAGCGTGATTCATCGTAGGCCGCATCATCGCTTAACATCAGGCGAAATGGCGGCCAAGCGAAAGCAAACACAATAAAAAAAAAGTTAACCAAATTAGAATTACAAATTTAAGTTATCTATAAATATAAAAGAAAGTCGTGTTAGTTACACTATTTATAACTCAACGGCTGAACCGATTTGGCTGAAAATTTGTGTTCCTGGAGCGGGTCATAGTAGCGAGGCCGAAGGCCGAGCTTACACCCGTGCGAAGCCGGGGCGGTCGACTAGTTTAAAATAAAGTTTCCGAACTTAAAAAAAAAGTTACTTTATGAGCGTTTGTAGTCAGTAAATAAGGGCCCTGTCCCTGGCGTCTAGCATAACAGTAGTAAGAAAATATCGGGACAGTGTATAAGCCAAGTTAATTTAACTTACCACGTTTGCCCTGGTTGAGAGCCAGTTTCCCCCCAGACTTGACAGTAGTTGTTTCTAATGTTGGTTGTCCACCCGGCCGCGGTTGTCCCGGTGGACTTGGCTGAGACAACTCTGGAGCAAAAGTTGTTGACGGTTCGTCAGGTTCTTCCGTCGTGCTGGTTGTCAACTTGCTTGTCAGCTCCGTTGTTGTTCGTTCTGTTACTGATTTAGTTGTTTCCTTCACTGATTCCGTTGTACCCGTCACTGGAGTTGTTTCTGTTACTAATTTGGGTGTTTCTGTTACCGACTCAGTAACTTTAGAATAATTTGACTCAGAATTTTCTTCATGTTCAACAGAATCAGTTGTTTTTATGAAATTACTCAAATCAGTAGTTAATTCTAACTCTGATTCAGTAGTTGTTGTTTCTAATTGAGTTGTAGTTGATTCAGTGGATACAAATTCTGTGGTTTCATAATTACTATCAGGGTAGTCTAATTCTGTTGTCACTAATTTGATCGATTCGGTTGTCGATTGAGTTGTTTCAAAATCGGTTGTTGTTTGTTCTGTTGTGACTGTTTCAGTTGTTTGCGGACTCTGTTCGGTTGTTGAGATAGTTTCCGTTGTGCTTTCAGTTGTTGTTGTTATTTCGGTTGTTGGTTCTGTTTCAGTTGTAACTTCAATTAAATCAGGAATACGTGATACATCGTCGGTAGAAGCATATTCAGTCGTGAGATGTTCACTGGAATCTATGCCTTCAAAACTATTATCTTCACATGGAGTAGAATCTGTTGTAATATCATTAATTTGATTGTCAAATGTCGTCACTTTAGTAGTGATTTCTTCTGTCGTTGAAATAACTGCAGAAGTTGTTTCATAATCATCATATATTTGGTTGTGATATGCAGCTTCAGTCGTAGTTTGAGAATTAGGCTCAGTCACGTCTGAGATTGAAGAATCGTGACCATAGTCGCCATAGTCTTTGTAATCAACGTTTGAAATATTATCAGTAACTATTTCTGTGGTAGAAACACTTTTAGCGACTGTTTCCGTTGTAAAAATATCGTCAGTAACTTTTGTAGTCAAAATATTGTTATTAATTGCTTCTGTTATAGAATCGTCAGTAACTTGTTTTGTTGTAGAAATATTGTCAGGAACTTCTGTTGTAGAAACGTCAATAACTTGTTCTGTTGTAGGAATATTGTTAATAACTTCTATTGTAGAAACTTCAGTAACTTCTGTTGTAGAAATGTCAATAACTTGTTCTGTTGTAGAAATGTCAGTAACTTGTTCTGTTGTAGAAATGTCAGTAACTTGTTCTGTTGTAGAAATGTCAGTTACTTGTTCGGTTGTAGAAATGTCAGTAACTTGTTCTTTTGTAGAAATATTGTTAATAGCTTCTGTTGTAGAAATGTCAATAACTTGTTCTGTTGTAGAAATATTGTTAATAACTTCTATTGTAGAAACATCAGTAACTTCTGTTGTAGAAATATTGTTAATAACTTCTATTGTAGAAACATCAGTAACTTCTGTTGTAGAAAAGTCAGTAACTTGTTCTGTTGTAGAAATATTGTCAATAGCTTCTGTTGTAGAAACGCCAGTAACTTGTTCTGTTGTAGAAATGTTAACTACTTCCGTTGTAGGAATGAGTTCTGTCGTTTGATCTAATGGCAAGTCTGTTGTAGTTGTTCTATCAGTTGGCACCGTAGTGCTTTCAAAATCATAATAGTCAGTTGTGGCATCTTCATATGAGTAATTTTCTGTAATCCCGTCCACATTTGTCTGAGCGGCAGTATTGCCGCTGCTCTCTCGAAAAAACTGCAGGGTAGTGGTTTGAATTTGTTCCGTTGTCAAATCTGTTATCGATTCCTTAGTTATTGTTACTGGCTTTGAAAGTGCTTCAGTTGTTGTTTCTGGCGTTGTATTTACTTCAGTTGTTGTTGTTGATAATGGTGTTGTTTGTACAAAAGTTGTTTCTGGTACATTTGTTGTTGTTGTTGTTTCAGTGGTATCGTAGTACACGTTTTGTTGTTCAGTAACGTCATCTAATTTAGAAATTCCTGTAGTTTTTTCAGTGATTTCATTACCTAACTCGTCTATAGGTCTTGCTACTAAGCTAAATGTGCCATCCTTGTTTTGTTTGATCAGGATCATTGTTTTTGGCGCTTCTTTTGTTGTTTGCAGGGTCTGGGCAGTTGTATGTTCCGTTTGATCTATAGTTGTTTGTTGCGTTTCATCTACAGTTTCTTGAGTTTGATTAACAGTTGATTGTTGCGTTTGGTCATAAACGCTTTCTTGAGATTGAATAAGTGTCGTTTCTCGTTTTTCCTCTGTAATAGTTTTTGTAGTTATCGTAGTTGTAGGCGCATCGGTTGTTGTTGAAGTCATGATTGTTGTAGCTGCTATCGTCATAGTTGTTGTTGGTTGTTCTGTTGTAGTTGTTTCTTCCGTAGTTGTTGGCTCTTCTGTAGTTGTTGGCTCTTCTGTAGTTGTTGGCTCTTCTGTAGTTGTTGGCTCTTCTGTAGTTGTTGGCTCTTCTGTAGTTGTTGGATCGTCTGTAATCGTTGGATCTTCTGTGGTTGATGACTGTTCTGTAGTTGTTGACTTTTCTGTAGCTGTTGGCTGTTCTGTTGTTGTTGGTTTTTCTATAGTTGTTGGCTTTTCGGTAGTTGTTGGATGTTGTGTTGTAGGTGTTTCAGTTGTTGTGGTTATTGTTGTAGGAGCTTCAGTTGTTGTGGTCGTTGAAGTTGTTGGTGCCACCGTAGTTGTTGTTGGTTCTTCAGTTGTTGTTGTTGCAGGCGCTTCAGTTGTTGTTGTTGTTGTTGGTGCTTGTGTAGTTGTTGTAGTGGTGGTTGTAGTTCTTTCTACCCGCGGTTTGTTTGCTTTTATGTATTCTATTGCGCTTGTTATATCTGAAATGGAATATAAAGTTTATTCAGTAATAAGTACATACCTCGAATTGTATAAATAATTCAATCCTCGAAGATCCATTCACAACAACATAGATGTTAAATAAAGGACTAGACCAAGAAAATTCTCTAACTCCTTTGTAATGCAAATTTCATTTAAGTACACCAATTTTTAATATTATTTTGATTTTAATGTTATTTTGATTTTAATTTTTCTACTACTATTAAGTCTCCTAAGCGCGCGTGCTAAATCATATATAGGCAAATCCACTTCGCGGGTCACCAAGATTTTCATTTCACGCGTAAGTACTGTATTTTTTACTAAAACAGAAATTTTTTATAAATTGTATTATCTTAGGCGGCTGTTGTCACTCCGAAATGTATGAGCGAGATGTGTAGATCGTCTTGTGTGAGAGAGTGATAGAGATCACAGCCTAATCGACGACCAAAGCCGAATTCAGTCGATCACCACGGCTGCAGCGAGCCGGTTGCCACTTTTAGTTAGTTTTTAAAGCAGTTTTGTGCGCCTATAACGTCTCTATTATATTACATCTCACTGTTGTTACTACACAGAAAGTAGCATTTGGTCAAGCAAAACAATGGCGCATACGCATAGTCGTGCGTTTCGCTACTTCTATTTTTGACGTTTTTCTCATCTTTTTCGTAAGGTATATCTAGCCGTAATGTAAAATGTACCTTTACGGTTCCCTTCATTATTATGAAATCTGTATGAGATATCGTAGACATCTACACTAATATTATAAAGAGGAAAGATTTGTACCTATTTTTGTATGTTAGTATGTTTGTAATGAATAGGCTCAGAAACTACTGAACCGATTTGAAAAATTCTTTCACTGTTGGGAAGCTACACTATCCCCGGGTGACATAGGCTATATTATATTTTGTAGCGAGGCCGAAGGCCGAGCTTACACTCGTGCGAAGCCGGGGCGGACGGCTAGTTATTTAGTAAATAGGTATTTAAATGAATCCATAAAAACAGGAGGAAAAGCGCAAATCGGTGTTCCTTTCATATTTTTTTTTCTACCGTGCGAAATGTTCTAGTCGTGTTTCGGTCTTCTTTCGGTTTCCTAGATAACGCATTGACTTTTGATATGACAACTTTTCTCATTTAAGCTAACCATGGAAGTAGAAACTTAAAACTAGCTGATCAATATTTATTAAAGTGGGAAAAGAGGGTTAATATGTTACCAAATTAAGTTTATTATGAATCTTTGTACAGGGGCCTTACCCCTAGCTCGAAAAGTTGACCCGCATAGGTGTTATTTGTCTAAACGGTACCATCAACTACGATAAGCGGTAGTTATTTGATAAGCGCCAAGCTTTGCTATTTTCACGCACACACGCATAGTAAAACGGATTTTCGTTCATTCAAGTTAGACGCTTTTAAACGATGCAGCTTAAATGAGTTGGTTAATTTTAGGTACCTATCAGGTACCTACTAAAAGTTGGCTCGCAAAAGTGAAGCTAGGGGTAAGGCCCCAGATCCCGTTTGCAAACAATCCTTTTTTATAAAGTTAGGTTAGGTTAACAGGCTGGCCTTTTAACTCTGGATTCACAATATTTTTACTTATCTAGTATTTGAAAATTTTTTTTTGCAAATTAATGTAATTTCACATATTTACCTTCTTGTCCTGTTGCCCTTTTTAAATCCAGTAAAGCATCTATGAAATCTGAAATCAGAGAATAATTAAATTAATTAATTCAATTAATATATTGAGACAACTAATTACATTTATCCCCCGTTGGATCGATGTAAATGTAAATTCTTACCATCCAATGGTTGCCTGGAAGAGATCGCTATAAGCGCTAAGGCTGCCACTTGTGGCACTAGCTCGTGTTTTTTTTTATGATACTGAGTGACGACGAGCGAAGTCGGACGCCTGATGACTCTTCACGCTTGCACATAACAGCTCAACGCCACTCAGAATTTTGAACTTCAACAGTTCAAAACCCTGGATGGCAATGCACTGCACTCGTCACCCCGAGATATAAGATGTCAAATCTCTTTGTGCCCTGTAATGTCGCTTGAAAAATTGTTTTCTATCTGTTTGTAATTTTTATATCTGGCATACACAATAAAGAGTTTCTATCTATCTACTACGTGACGAAAACCCTGTGTGGCCATGCGTGGTATTTTGAACCTCCCCCCTCCCCCGTGAACGGGTCACGTAGTTTGTGTACGTTCCCATAGGTACTCACTTGTCGTGTCAGTATATTCTTCTAAAAGTATGACCACCTCTTCGAAATCTGAAAAATAAACATATATTATGGGTATGTATCATTTAGAACAGTGTTTTTGAAACTGTGGGTAGCCTGCCTCTATAAGGGGGCCGCGGGGGTCGCGAAGCCTCGGGAAGAAAAAAAAACTAAGAAAAATTCATTTATGAGTAATTATAGCAAAAAAGATTGTACGTATTTGGTATTTCTACACTAATATTATAAAGAGGAAAGATTTGTACCTATTTTTGTATGTTTGTAATGAATAGGCTCCGAAACTACTGAACCGATTTGAAAAATTCTTTCACTGTTGGGAAGCTACACTACCCCCGGGTGACATAGGCTATATTATATTTTGTAGCGAGGCCGAAGGCCGAGCCCACACTCACGCGAAGCCGGGGCGGACGGCTAGTTTAATATAATAAAATACAGATTGTAAATTGTGGAAGGTAGGGGGTCCCGATTTTTTTTTTCATACTAAGGGGGTCGCGTCATGAAATAGTTTGAAAAACACTGATTTAGAAAAAGGCTGTCAAACTGGATTTTCTAAAGTGCCATTAGCAATATTTTCGGTATTAGCAGGCCAGGCTCAAAATAGGTACTTAAACATAATACTGAATTATATAGAATGAGGGCCGCACGGCCGCATACGGCCCGCGGGCCGTATTGTTGACATTACTGATTTTGGGTATTTTGATTAAACTTTGACATAAACACTTTTTAACCGACTTCCAAAAATGACGAGGTTCTTAATTCGACTGTTTTTTTAAAATGTTTGTTACCTCATAACTTTCGACTTGGTTTGATGATTCTTTTATTATTTGAAAGCTGGTGCTTCCCGTGTGGTCTAACTTGGTCCAGGTCTGTCATTTTTATGAAGTCGTGTTTTTATATTGATAATTATAATGGATCTAATCGTGTGCAAAAAGGGGACAAAATACCGGACATTACTGGAAATGTCAACGTTCTATAATGCACAGGCAACTGTGCTACTGCTTACCATCAATCGCACGGCCTGATCGTCACGTATCCGTTACATATCCAAAAGTGTAATTGATTTTATACTTACAAAACCTTTTCGAAATCGTGATGACAAGCTCGAAGAACTTTACCACATCTGTAAAAGACGAAGGTAATTTATATAATCAAATAATGATTAACTAACTTACAAATAATGTTTAATTTATAAGTAATGATTAATTAAATTACCAAAAATGATTAACTTTCTTGCTAATAATGATTAACTAACTTACAAATAATGATTAACAAACTTACAAACAATGATTAACTTACAAGTAATGATTACATACTTTCAAATAATGATTAAGTAACCTTTCAAATAATGATTAACTAACCTACAAATAATGATTAACTAACTTACAAATAATGATTAACTAACTTGCAAATAATGATTACCTACTTTCAAATAATGATTAACTAACTTACAAATAATGATTAACTAACTTGCAAATAATGATTACCTACTTTCAAATAATGATTAACTAACTTACAAATAATGATTAACTAACTTGCAAATAATGATTACCTACTTTCAAATAATGATTAACTAACTTACAAATAATGATTAACTAACTTACAAGTAATGATTAATTAACTATAGTCGGAGTATCCGGCCTAATCTTACGTGAGTAATTCCCGTGTAATATAAATAAAATGAGATTAATTAACTTACAAATAATGATTAACTAACTTGCAAACAATGATTAACTAACTTGCAAACAATGATTTACTAACTTGCAAACAAAGATTAACTAACTTGCAAACAATGATTAACTAACTTGCAAATAATGATTAACCTACTTTCATATAATGATTAACTAACTTGCAAACAATGATTAACTAACTTGCAAACAAAGATTAACTAACTTGAAAATAATAATTTCAACTAATTACAATTATTAACTGACCAAAATTATGATTAACTTGATTTTTCTTAAGCTGTGACAGCTACAGTACATTGTAAAAAGTTGAACGAAAACCAAAGACTTTCTATAACTAGACATTGAATGCAGGGCGAACATGTTCAGACACTTCATCAGTTGACCACTACTGATATAAAAAACACGCCCACTGATTCCACTGAACCTCACGTCATTTCCGACCAATACCGTAGGTACGCCATCACTATGCTTTGTTTACATTTTGAACTGACATTTAATGGGCCAATTAGGATTAAGTAACCCCTCACCCCGCCCCTCAGGTATTTGACTGAATTGTTTCCATTGAAAATAATCGTAACTACAAGTCTGGGCTACGTAGTAGCTATACATAGTCTGTGACGAAAACCCTTAATTTCAATTACTTTCGCTACGGTTTTCTAAATATAATTTTACTATATAAAAAAAAAACAATAACAAAAACGCTTGTTCTTTTTAACCTTACCCATTTCTGTGATTTCGTTAATTTTCTGGATGACCTCGAAGAAATCTGAAAAGAAAGTACTTATTAATTAAGGGCCTTACTTTAAAAAGTTACTCAAGTTGACATACCCTTAAATATGCTCCGTCTCGTTTTCGCGTGTGACGATTGCCGTCAGCGAGAAGTTGAGAGAGCATTTTAAAACATAGATCAAACTGAGTAACGTTTTTAAGTAAGGCCCTAAATTATTAATATGTGAAAGTTGGATGGATGTATGGATGGGTGGATGTTTGTTACTCAATCACGCAGAAACGGCTGGATGGATTTGGATGACATTTGGAATATACATTGCTTATGTCCTTGATTAACACATAGGCTACTTTTTATCATCAACATCATCATCACGCGGGTGAAACCGCGGGGCGCAGCTTGTTATCATATAGAATAGAATAGAAATCTTTATTGGCCTTATAACATTGTCAGTTAAACTAGGCAAGTCAAATTTACAAAAATATTTAGGTTTATCACATTTGAAATTAAATAATTAACTAGAGAATGAGGAAGTCTAAGTAGTCCTATCAAAATATAACAATAATAATAAGAAGCTCAAATAAATCAATAAAAATTAATTACAATGAAATAAGATTAATAATAATATCATGCAAAGGTAAAATATGTCAAAAGTTTATAACTAAAAAAACAGCATTAATATAATCATATTTAAAGACTATATATAAATAACCATATTAAATAATCAAATTTCTAATTTGAAAACGTCGCATCACGAGAATGAAGATTCTTTTAAACGCAGTTTCATAAATTCGTTAAGTGAATAAAAAGGATTATTTTCGAAGAATATCTTAATTTTTCTTTTAAAGGCAGTTACGGGTAAGTCTCTAACGCTAACTGGCAATTTGTTAAACATGCATATCTTATTTAGAATATCCTGCTTTTCTACTTTTACTAATCTAGTTCTGGGTTTGAATAAGTTTTCTTTGTTTCGCAGGTTACATGTATGCAAGTCTTTGTTTCTAGTTAGATTTGCGTCATAAATTTCAAGAAGTACAACCGTGATAGTTTAGAACAGTTTACTTACTGTCCCTATTAGATATCTTGCATAGCATGACGGCTGCTATACTGATGTTGGTAGAGTTGGTAATACGAAGGATGGTTTCCAAGAACACAATCACGTCGGCATCAGTGTACTCTGAGACTGTTTTGAAGAATTCAAATATATCTGGAAAAAATAAATAAAAAATATTATGGAAAAATGTTACGTGGTCTTCTCGAGCTATGTTCTCGCCCAGTCCGATCCTGCTAGAGGCACATCATCATCAGCCAGAAGACGTCCACTGCTGAACATACCCTTTAACCTCCACACTGAACGACATCCTGCCATCTGCATCCACTGGATGCCCGCGACTCTCACAGTGTCGTCGGTCCATCTAGTGGGAGGCCTATCTACGCTGCGTCTTCCGGTTCGTGGTCTCTACTCAAGAACCTTTCTTCACCATCGGTTATCGGTTCTTCTAGTGATGTGGCCTACCCATTGCCACTTCATCTTGTACTGCGTGTGTGTGTGTGCGTGTGTGTGAGTGGATATCATGAAATTTTGTAGGCAAGTGGTTAATTTCAATACAAATTATCAGATTCAATATAAGCAGAATTGGTCATATAGAGGGGTTGTGAACATATAGAGGCCGCGAGGTATCAGTTCGGGGCGAACTACTAGTTTAGTTACCTGGTATGTGTGTGACACTTTTCACGACTTCCCAAGCCTGTTGGACAGCTGAAATACACAAACAATAACATAAATAAATTTATACATATAATAAAAAAGTAGGAATAAAAAAATCGGTTATTGCGAGATATAAAAAAAACACAGGGCGTCTTAAAATAAACAGCTGACCACGTTTTGATAGTTTTTAGAATTATTGTCTGTTTGTTTGTCCACGCACATCTCCTAAACCACTGGACGGATTTAAATGCAGTTTTCATGAATATGCTTAGCTGTGACCAGATTGAAGTAAAGGCTATGTTATTTTGCGCAAGGGTGGAAAAAAGGGTTAAAAGTTTGTATGAAAATCCACGCGTACGAAGTCGCGGGAAACAGCACTAGTCTATGTATATAAAAATCAATTGCTGTTCGTTTGTCTCTCTAAAACTCGAGAATGGCTGGACCGATTTGGCTAATTTTGATCTTGAAATATTTGTGGAAGTTCAGGGAAGGTTTAAACGGTGATTAAACGGCTGGACAGATTTGGATGAAATTTTGTGTTCCTGGAGCGGGTCATAGTAGCGAGGCCGGAGGCCTTTTTGCTTGTGCACGACGTAAGTCACGTCGGTCGCGGGTGAGGGGGGGGGGGGGGAGTATGGTATGACGCTTGTGATTGGAGAAAACAAAAGTCATTCATTCAATTCGCGCCTATGATTGACCCTCTCGAAAAAGATCATGCTGAAAATACAGTTCTTTTTGTAGGGTGTAAACGAAAACGAAAGTGAAAATGAAAAAAAAAAAGGTCATAATAAAAAATATGAAAACTAAAGTTTGTTCTAAATCTTTTGAAATATTAACATCGTAAAAAGACTAAAGCACATTTTTCGAAAAAAGACAGTAATTTTTATTTCAAAAAAAATGAGCGATAGACATAGTGGGGCGCCATATTCTGGGCCTTAAGAAACAAATCCTAAATGCAACAATGCGTTAAGAGATTGTCATTGTAAATTCAACTGTACATACCACGCTATACGGCTTATTTTATTAAGAACTAGCCGTCCGTCCCGGCTTCGCACGGATAAAGATTTATTTTTAAACATTCTAGTAACAAATATAGCCTATGTTACTCAGGGATAATGTTGCATTCTAATAGTGAAATAATCTTTCAAACCGGTCCAGTAGTTTTTTAGTTAATTCGTTACAAACACACAAATCCTCTTTGAAATATTAGTGTAAAAGTGTAGATAACTTACATTTGGTGCCAGTGAACTGAATGAGTTTTCTGAAGAAGTCCAAAATATCTTCGTGGCCGGACTGTATTCGGATCTGCTCCAAAATGTCCAGAACTGGCACTGGAAACAATAAAAAACTTTAATAGCACAAATTATAGTTAAAAAAAAAACACATCAGTCATAGGACTGCACGTCAGAAGTAAAAACTTAAGTAGTAATTCACCTATTTACAAGAGATGGCGCTGTTTTAAAATACACGATACAGCGTGACGATGACGCGAGTTCTATGATTTTCACTTCTAAAACGCTTATTGGACTCGAATGAGCCGTTAAAAATTTCAGTATCTACCTTATATAGATACCCGTGGCTCAGTAGTGAGTCCTATAATGGCGTCCCCGGCGTCAGTAAGCTGTTTCGCCTGAGTGACGTTTATTATCGAGTGTATTAGTAATGTTAATCAATATCTAGATACTCACGAGGATCAGTAATGAGTCCTCTAATGGCGTCCCCGGCGTCAGTGAGTTGTTTCAACTGAGTGACGTCTATTATCGAGTGTATTAGTAATGTTAATCAATATCTAGATAATCACGAGGCTTAGTAGTGAGTCCTATAATGGCGTCCCCGGCGTCAGTAAGCTGTTTCGCCTGAGTGACGTCTATTATCGAGTGTATTAGTAATGTTAATCAATATCTAGATAATCACGAGGTTTAGTAGTGAGTCCTATAATGGCGTCCCCGGCGTCAGTAAGCTGTTTCGCCTGCGTGACGTTTATTATCGAGTGTATTAGTAATGTTAATCAATATCTAGATACTCACGAGGATCAGTAATGAGTCCTCTAATAGCGTCCCCGGCGTCAGTGAGTTGTCTCGACTGAGTGACGATTATTATCGAGTGTATTAGTAATGTTAATCGATACATAGATACTCACGAGGTTCAATAGGGAGTCCTCTAATGGCGTCCCCGGGGCGTCAGTGAGTTGTTTCGACTGAGTGACGTCTATTATCGAGTTAATTAGTAATGTTAATCAATATATAGATACTCACGAGGTTCAGTAGTGAGTCCTCTAATGGCGTCCCCGGCGTCAGTGAGTTGTTTCGACTGAGTGACGTCTAACAATGAGAGGAGGAAGTAGAGAGGCTCCTGCAGTTTGGTCACTCTGTTAATCTTCTGCATTATTGACACCATGTCTGGGGACATGAGGCATAAATATATATTTTTCATTACTCAATACTCGGAAAGTAGGTCTGAAGTTGCCTGAGGAGCGGTTTGAAAGCAATACATTTCAGCCCTAGGGAGAATCACTTTCAACTGACAGTGACAGTTGACAACTGACAGATACTCAAATAAATAAATAAAACTAGTTCTATTTTGATATTTGTATTGAACCATGTTCCAACTTTTTTTGTCTCCTTAGAGGATTATGGTTCCGCACTTCTCGTGCATTTGCCAGTGTCAGTCCATGTTTTTATTTTTAGTTTCCTTGTATTCGTAATGAAAAGCACAGTGTTTACCTCGGGGTTAGACTTATTTAGTCCCTCGAACTATTAGCCAAACCCCGTCTCGGGATTAAATAAGTAACTTTCACCCCTAGGATAACAATGTATTATTTTATAGTTCACCATACGTGGGCGAAAGCTAAAGAGTCTTCAAAAAGTCGCAGGGGCGAAATGTGGAAACCCGGCATCGAAATACAATTAATATAGAGTCACAATCTCTAAGAAAAACAGTCAAAAAATGTCCGAGCGTCGTTGTACATACCTAGAGATCAATTATATAGATAGTTCACAATGCTACATTTACTTAAATTTAGACGTTATGTCACTCGCATAGTGTTCAACGTCCCTCGTTCGCTAGAGCATCGTAGCACTGGCATCGCGCGGCGTTGTAGTCGGATCGCGGTTGCCTTACAACTAACCACAGAGTCGGCGCAATTCGTAACGTGCGCCGAGTTATGGTTCGGCCATTTTTTTGGCACGATTGTGACTCTATAGGTATTGTATATCGATTGGGCTCGGCGAGATGAGAATAGAGCTAATAAACTTACTGTCCGAGTCAAAAGTCTCGTTAAAAGCGATTTGTACATCTCTCACGGTTGCTCGTCCCGCGATCTTGTATAGGCTGTGTATTATCACTTTGATGCCTGGAAAATAAGAGGTTAATGTAAAAAAAAAAACTTTGTCAAACTATAATTTGCATTTCTTAGGGAAAGAATAATTTACATTTCTTAGGGAAAGAATAATTTACATTTGTTAGTGGAAGAATTTATTTATTAATGAGCAAACCCATTAATTCTTATTATCAAGTGAGTCATCGCCACGCTTAGATTCACATAAAAAAATATGACATATTTTGTTTTGCTATTAAAATCAATACCTACTTCAGATAACTTCTATAGGCGGAAACTTACAATTGGCGCAGGGACCAAATTTATTTTTTAAGTTATAAACTATTAAGCTATAAGGTTACCTAAAAATGCTAATTAAATAAGAAATAAATTATTCTCCCGCTAAGAAATACATTAAGTATTCTCCCGCTAAGAAATAAATTAAGTATTCTCCCCCCACTTAGGAATAAATTATTCTCACACTAAGAAATGAATGAGATGACGGACAAATTGTTCTTATCTACCATCATGATATGGGTATCTAATGAAAGGGTTTGCTGGGAAGTATACGAAAAAGATTATTAACCATTCTTGTCCGATAGCGCATGATAAAAACGGCTACTTACTTCCCCGATTGGTCGCTTGAGTTAACTCCTCTAAAGCGTATTTAAATTCTGCAAAAAAAAAACAATAATTATCATCATTATCATTTCAGCCTACCATGTTCCCAATGCTAGGACACATGCCTTCACTCAGAGAGACAGGATGGACCCTAATCCACCATGCTGGCCCAGTGCATGTTGGTGAATGTCTTTGAACGTTTGAGGTTCTTGGACATACCGGTTTCCTTACGATGTTTTCTTTCACCGTTGTTGAGCGATGACATACAAACTACACATAATTTAAGTACTTAATAAGTCATTCATCATCATCGGCCAGAAGACTCCCACTGGTGAACATAGGCCTCGCCCTTTAACCTCCACACTGAACGACATCCTGCCATCTGCATCCACTGGATGCCCGCGACTCTCACAATGTCGTCGGTCCATCTAGTGGGAGGTCTACCTACGCTGCGTCTTCCAGTTCGTGGTCTCCACTCAAGAACCTTTTTTCCCCATCGGTTTTATCGGTTCTTCGAGATTCTATCGCGCAAAGAAACTAGAACATAATTTATTTATGTATTAAATAAGTCTTTAGTGCAGTGATATTGTACGTAATACCTATTTCATCAATTTAAATATATATTTTCATATAAAAGTTTGTTTAAGTCAAATCTTGCAAACTGAATTAGAACCAGATCCTCCTAACAGATTTTACTGAAATTTTGGCATTGGCATTGTCACCCTAAAATTGTATACCTTTAGGGTGACAAAGCCATATGCGATATTAGCGATATTGTAATAATTTCAAAATGACTTCCAAATAAAAACATTAAATAGAAATTATAAATACAATTTATATAAAAGCTCATTTTTTTTATAGAAGTTTGTGCAACAATTGTTATCTGTGTCTTTGATAATACCCTGATATATGGGTATTATTAAAGAGTAAAGACCCAGGCAAACCTCATACATGAAATATATAAGTATTACAAACTGAACCTCTTTGAAACATAAATTAATCACATCACATCATCAGCCAATTAACGTCCACTGTTGGACAAAGGCCTCCCTCATAGAGGGGTGTTTCCATAATTCCCACGCTTGGCAGGCGGCTTGGGGATCGCAGTACGTTCACCGTGTACTATTAGGACGCTGCTGCCCATCCTCCGGTGGTTCTGGTCGCAGTTTTAGGACATGCCCGGGTCCACATAAATTAATGAACATCATTAATCATTATTAATGTTCATTTTAATGAATAAACATTTTATGCACTTTTGTACTGGGTCTTTGATAATGCCCTGACATATGGGTGTTATTAAGGACCCAGGCAAACTTTCTAAATGAAATATACTTATAACAATCTTAAGGTGAAACGTTTCACTTTGGCGGGAAAATCAAATTTCAAACAGTTTTTTTGTCCTTGTAGCTAGGCCGAGTAATTATTGTGAAATGGCACAGTGTTCGCGAAAATTGTTGGTCGTTCTTTACATTATCATGTACAGCTATTAATCAGTTACTCACCATATTACTTACATTTGGCAATAAACCGTTTGAAACAGCATAAATTTGTTTATTGACAAATGTATGTAATAATGTGCATTGAAGATAAATAACTTAACGCGAGGTTGTAAAGAATAATAATCAATTATCGCGAACATCATGATCGTTTACAATAATTACTCGGCCTAGCTACAATAACAAAAAAACTGTTTGAAATTTAAATTTCCCGCCATACGTGAAACGTTTCACCTTAACTCTTAGTTTTTTTTCTGAATAAACATTTTTATACATTCGTAGACATCTACCCTTAAAGAATATCTACCCTTTAAAGAATTTTGAATTTTACCCTTTGAGCATATATGCTTTAAGGAGAAAAATCTTTTATCGAAGTCGGGGAAAAATAAAGCATTACTCACGAGTTTGCTTGGTAACTTTTTTGAGTAAAAGCACGGCCTCTGATATCGACTTCGCTCTCATGATTTTGACAAACTCACGAATCGCCTCTCCGATTTCTGAAACAATGTGGATAAAATTTAATTACTTAAGCCGCCAACACACGGTGGCCTTACCCACAGAAAAGAGAAGTTAATAGAACGGAACGGAGAAGGAAAATCTATCGCCAGGTATTGTGACAGATATGTGATTGAAAATTCTTATTTGTGTCAACGCGTCGAACTCCGCGTCACAGTTGCTATGGGTTTATATGGGTGCAAGTGGCTACAACAAATTTCTTACGAAAATGCCTTGACAGCCGTTCTAACTTAAACAATTTTTTTTTTCTTTACTGAGGCCAGGGCCTTACCCCTAGCTCGAAAAGTTGAGCCGCATAGGTGTTATTTGTCAAAACGCAAAACGGTACCATCAACTACGATAAGCGGTAGTTGTTTGATAGCCGCCAAGCTTTGCTATTTTCACGCAAACACGCATAGTAAAACGGATTTTCGTTCATTCAAGTTAGACGCTTTTAAACGATGCAGCTTATATGAGTTGGTTAATTTTAGGTATCTATCAGGTACCTACTAAAAGTTGGCTCGCAAAAATGAAGCTAGGGGTAAGGCCCCTTACATGATGAATATCATAGAATAAGAAGAAAACTTTTGAAATATTGCCGCTTTTTAACTAACTTCAAAAGAACGGTTCTATGTTCCACTGTATATTTTTTCTTATGTATGTTTACCAATTTCTCAGCCAACTGTTGATCGATAAAAAAAATTGTTCGGTAGGATATGCTAGCAATATGGTCCCATTGTCACAAAGGCAGGATCTGATGGGATCCCAGGGAAATCGAGGGAAACCCTCAAATTTTATAGGTACTTATAAAGTTTTTGACCGACTTCCAAAAAGGAGGAGGTTATCAATTTGACAGTTTTTTTTATGTTTGTTACCTCAGAACTTTTGATTGGGAGAACCGATTTTTATTATTATATCTTTATTTCAGATCCATGATCCATATAAGTTAAACTAAACGCATACACATTATAGAAAAATTAATGGGCTAACACTAAAATAAAATTACAATTAGAGACAAGAAATTAATTTAGCTCCCTACATATCCAATTAACAGAAATCTAAATCAAATAATAGTTTTTATCCAATATTGTATTATAGGACTATCATATTTATCGGCAATCGTGCTCAGGGGCCTTACCCCTAGCTTCACTTTTGCGAGCCAACTTTTAGTAGGTACCTGATAGGTACCTAAAATTAACCAACTAATTTAAGCTGCATCGTTTAAAAGCGTCTGACTTGACTGAACGAAAATCCGTTTTACTATGCGTGTGTGCGTGAAAATAACAAAGCTTGGCGGCTATCAATATATCGGCCGCTTATCGTAGTTGATGGTACCGTTTAGACAAATAAGCCCTTTGCGGGTCAGCTTTTCGAGCTAGGTGTAAGGCCCCAGGATCCTATTAGGACTGCCCCTGACTCTACTCCGTAGCGAATAAATCCTTTTTCTTAAGATTTTGATGTTTCTTTTTTAATTTGAAAGCTGGTGCTTTTCATTTGGTCCTATTTCAATTTGGTCTAGTTCGGATGAAGTCGGTTTTTTATATTGATAATTATTCATATATTTTTTTATATTGATAATTATTCATATTTTTTTTATATTGATAATTATTCATATATATTTTTTATATTGATAATTATTCATATTTTTTTTTATATTGATAATTATTCATATATTTTTTATATTGATAATTATTCATATTTTTTTCAAGTTGGTTTTTAATGCGACCCACTTGTTTTATTTGCTGACTTGCTATCAGAATTTCAATGAATTCCCTTCGGCTCAGCGTATCAGTTATGTATAACCCTATACAAGCGAAATTGAAAGGATAAGTATTTTTCATTACTCGTACTCGGAAAGTAGGTCTGAAGTTGCCTGAGGAGCGGGTTGAAAGTAATACATTTCAGCCCTAGGGAGAATCACTTTCAACTGACAGACACTCGAATTATAAAAAAAAATAGTTCTATTTTCACATTTGTATTGAACCATGTCCCAATATTTTTTTTCTCCTCAGAGGATTATGGTCCCGCACTTCTCGTGCATTTGCCAGTGTCAGTTCATGTTTTTATTTTTAGTTTCCTTGTATTCGTAATGAAAAGCACAGCGTTTACCTCGGGGTTAAAGACTTATTTAGTCCCTCGAACTATTAGCCAAACCCCGTCTCGGGACTAAATAAGTTACTTTCACCCCTAAGCTAACAATGTACTATTTTCTCTTACCGCCAGTTCTTGTGCCAAGAATCAGAAGGTTGAAAGCACCATTCATATCTGAAAATTAAACAAGTATTAATGTTATTTTTTAAACCGTATGAGTTTCTCCGTATTTCTAAAATGTATCTAAAATTGACTCGATACCCTTTAACAAGCTTTTTGAGGCTTCCAAAAAGGAGAAGGTTCTCAATTCGACTGTTTTTTTTAAAGCGAAAACTTCTTTAGGCACGTTCGTAGCACTTCTTGGTTGAACAAAAATCATGGAACTCGCGTCATCATAACGCCGTACCGTGTATTTTAAAACAGCGCCATCTCTTGTAGAATAAGTGAATTACTACTTAAGTTTTTACTTCTGACGTGCAGTACTATGACTGATGTGTTTTTTTTAATGTTTGTTACCTCAGAACTTTCGACTGAATGAACCGATTTTGATGTTTATTTTTTTTATTTGAATGGTGGTGCTTCCCATGTGGTCCCATTTCATCCAAGTTTCATTTCAATTGGTCCAGTTCTGACATTTTTATGAAGTTGGTTTTTTATATTGATAATAATCATTGTAAAGTACAGCCCGTTAGCTTAGTTGGTAGTGAGCCTGCCTTCTGTGCTTGAGGGCGTGGGTTCGATTCCCGTCTAGGACAAACATTTGTGTGATGAACATTTCTGTTTGTTCTATGTCTGGGTGTTAATATCTATTTAAGTATGTATTTAAAAATATATATGTACGTATATCAGCCTCTGGCAGCCATATTACAAGCTTTGCTTAGTTTGGGGTCAAAGGGTTAAGATGACCATGTGTGCAATAATGTCCCAGATATTTATTTAAATATTATAAAGTTTGTCTCACCGACTTCGTTCTGCATGAGCCTCATAATGCGCGGGAACTCCGCGGGTCCGATACCACCAGTTATGTCGAGCACCTCCTGTCTTACTCCGGCCACCCCTGGAACCACAGATTCAATAGAAGATTTTCTGACAACTGATAAAAAAATCGATCAACGGAAACCTCAGTTCGCGAGCCTGGCTCGCACAGTGAGGGTTCCGTATACTCTCAAAATTTGATGTTCATGCATCGTTGCGGAAATTGTACAAGATGCCCTGTAACTGTTAAAATCATTTTTTATACGTCATTGTGCAAATTGTACAAGATGCTTTGTGTATTTCATTAGCAAAATACATTTAAAGTGGCAACTAAGAGCTGAATTCTCATACATATTGACCCGGCAAAATTCGAGAAGTACAGTAGGCTATTAGTTTCACAGAATTAAGAATAAAGGACTCTCTCTTGTAGTGGTAGGACTCTTTTGCAGGGGTCCGCCTGGGGATGTACCACAGCTTTGCCAGTTATTCAACCGCCAAGCAGTAGTGTGCAAACACTACTGTGTTCCGGATTGAAGGGCAATGTTTCCAGCGAAATTACAGGACACACAAAGATTGTACATCTTATATCTCGGGGTGACGAGCGCAGTGCATTGCCATCCAGGGTTTTGAACTGTTGAAGTTCAAAATTCTGAGTGGCTTTGTGCTGTTATGGGCAAGCGTGAAGAGCCATCAGGCGAGCGATTTCGCTCGTCTCGTCACCCAGTATCATAAAAAAAATACCATTAACTACGTATGACTTACCATCGACGTGGTTGGAGCTTTTGTGTTTGAAATAATCGCAGACTTCGTGGATGTCTAGAAGAAGAAGAAGAAGAAAAAGATTAAGACAGAAAATAATAATACTTTGATTCATTGTCGTCAAATAAACTTAAGGCCCTCTTTTCTCACTTGTGGCAATATTGGTCATTCAAATTTACGTTTGTCTACTTATATTCCTGCTTAAAATTAAAAAAAAAAGTTGTCATATCATAATTGAATGTTTTATGTATGAAACCGTAAAGACTGATGATTATTATTAGCAGTAACGTTTGACAGGTCCAAGGGACTTACTAAAAAGTACATTGTTAGCCTAGGGGTGAAAGTAACTTTAACCCCGAGACACTGTGCTTTTCATTACTAATACAAGGAAACTAATGAGTTTAATTTTACACTGGCAAATGCACGAGAAGTGCGGGACCATAATCTTCTGAGGAGAAAAAAAAAGTCGCAACATAGTTCAATACAAAATAGAACTAGTTTTTTTTTATATAATTTGAGTATCTGTCAGTTACTGACACTGTCAGTTGAAAGTGATTCTCCCTAGGGCTGAAATGTATTACTTTCAACCCGCTCCGCAGGCAACTTCGATCTTCTTTCCGAGTGTGAGTAATGAAAATCATACTTACATTTTTCCCCAGACATTTTCTGCAAGCTTTCGAAAATGCCGTCGAAATCCGCGTGACCTGTCAGCGGTCGGAGTATCTTGAACGCTTTGAACACATCTGTAATTTGACATCGTATTAGTAAAATGTCAAGAATAACGAAACGGAGAAACTTAAATGGTAAAATAAACAAGGAACATATTTGCCACAACGTTAAAGAAAACCACATTAGACATAGGACAGCACGTCAGAAGTGAAAACTTAAGTAGTAATTCACCCATTCAACAAGAGATGGCGCTGTTTAAAAATACACTGTACAGCGTTCGGTGTCGATGACGCGAGTTCTATGATTGTTGTTCACCCAAAAGTGCTCAACGCGCCTAAAAAAGTTTTCACTTCAAAAAACAATTCTTTTAGTAAGAAATATTTTTTTCCACCAGCTGTTAAAAAAAAGAATATTTTTTTAAGGTTGCTGCAAATTATATTGGATTTATGTGCAAGCCGTTCGGAAACTCCATATATCACGTTCGTCAATAATTGCTTTTTTTATTGATGTTAAGCCATGATGCGGACTACGGTAGAACACGCTTTGCCTAGAAGAAACCGACCACTTTTGATTTCAAGACATAGATTGTGATGTCTATTGAAAACCCACCTTGCTGATTTGTAAACTCTCTCAGAAGGTCTACTATGACTTTGATATCTGAAAAAAATTAAAATAAATTAAGAAAATAGCGCACAAAACTGATTTTTACACGACTGTCCAAAGATAAGGATAATTTATTTGCATAAAACATGACCACTAACTTTGTAATAACATTTCTTAATTTTTTTTAGTTTTATCTTAAATAGTTTTTTGACCCTTATTGAATTCGGACGTTGCTTTAGCGCACTGATATGATTATTTCAAAAATGCTACTTTTGTTTGGGATTTCATTCTAAAGTCAAGTCATACGAGCAATTCAAAAATCAAGCCGGGTCACAGTATGATTCGGTGCGTCTGTTTTTACTACTCGACAAAAGGTGGCACCATATTGTATGTGATAAACTGCGCACGCCATCTATCGTCGCGAACAGTAAATCAGTAACAATATGATCATACTTTGCTATGAAGAAAGATATCTTTATAACGCCGCTTTCCTAATCTGTGAGATGCACTTACTAGAAGTTCCTTGTAGCGTATCCATGAATTCTATGACAAATTTCCAACTCCTCGAGCCGCGAGCTTTTCGCATGAAGTTGTAGGTTAGTTCTTTACCTGTCAAATAAAAAAAAGTTATGGTCGATTCACTAGAGTACGGTAAATTAAATAGATCACATTTGACATCTGTCAGTCTATTGTTTAGTTGTCAAAATAAATCGTAAAATTGCCTTCTTTTGCATTATTACAAGCTATCACAATTAATTTTGTTATATGGACGATCTCATCATTTCTTTCACCGAATCCAAATGAAACATTTTACAAATTTTGAAGTTGGTTTTTTAATTGATAATTATTGTATTATCTGGTGGTACGGAAACCTCAGTGCGCAACCCCGACTCGCACTTGGCCGGTTTTATTTCCATTAATCTGGAGTCAAATTTAAAGTGCCCTTACTTTTGATTCCAGTGACGTCCATCACGTATTTTATAACGTCCTCTTCCTCTGAAACAAGAAAACATGTATAAATTAATAGTAAGTTTTTTAATATTTGTTGTTATAGCGGCAACAAAAATACATCATCTGTGAAAATTTCAACTGTCAAACTATCACGGTTCATGAGATACAGCCTGGTGACAGACGTTTTACCCTTTGGGTACGGAACCCTAAAAACAAAGGGCGTCTTAAAATAAACAGCTGAACACGTTAAAATAGTTTTAAGAATTTTTGTCTGTTTGTTTGTGCACGCACATCTAAACCACAGGACGGATTTAAATGCGGTTTTCACGAATATGCTTAGCTATGACCAGATTGAAGTATAGGCTATGTTATTTTGCGCAAGGGCCGGATTAAGGGAGTAAAAAAGGGTTGAAAGTTTATATGAAAATCTACCTCTTTACAATGCCATATGGGCATTTCCCACACGAATTTAACGTTCCAAATGTAAATCACTTTATTCCCTAGGGAGTTTCATACAACTTTATATCCCTTAAGAGATAATGCTTTACGTTACGTTGAGGTCGCATGATATGTAATTGGAGATTATCGAGCAGGTGGTGTGAAAATAAATAACTACTTGTTAAGGCGAGGTATTCCCACTTTTAAGAAACGCTTATTACTATAGATGAACTTGGTTTATTGTAATAAAGTCGCTTTTAGCGGAGCAAAATCATGGCTCTTACACACAGTCGTGCGTTTCGCTACTTCTATTTTTGGGGTTTTTCTCATATTTTTCGAAAAGTATAGCTGGGGCCTTACCCCTACCTCAAAAAGTTGACCCGCATAGGTGTTATTTGTCTAAACGGTACCATCAACTACTATAAGCGGTAGTTGTTTGATAGCCGCCAAGCTTTGCGATTCTCACGCACACACGCATAGTAAAACGGATTTTTTTTTCATTCAATCTGTAGGACTCGGTACCCCGGGCGTGATATACACAACACACCAAGATTCCACAGATAAAGTAAAGATTTTAAACCGCCGTGCATCCAGTCAGAGACAAGTTAGACGCTTTTAAACGGTGCAGCTTAAATGAGTTGGTTGTCGCAATAATCGTAGGTACCTATCAGGTACCTACCAAAAGTTGGCTCGCAAAAATAGAGCTAGGGGTAAGGCCCCTGTAATGTAAAATGTACCTCACCAGTTTCCTTAATAATTATGAAAACTATAAATCAAGATATCGCAGACAAAATTTAATAAATAGGTAATTGAATGAATAAAAAAAAAAACAGAGATAAAAGCGCAAATCAGTGGCTACTTTCATAATTTTTTTCTATCGAGCGAAATGTGCTTAATCGTGTTTCGGTCTCAAGGGTTTCCTAGATAAAACATTCAATTTTGTTATGACACCATTTTTATAATTTTAAGCTAACCATGGAGGTATGCACACTTAATCTAGAATGACAATAATTGGTAAAAGTCGGAAAAGAGCGTCTTAAAAGTTCGTCGCATTGACGCACTTTCATCCTCATCTAGTGAGTTTGTGAACCTTGCGCAATTCTCTGTACAAACACTCGCCACAAAAGAGTATAGTTTCTCGTTTAATTACGTTTAATCATGAAGGTAATAAAATTAAACAAGTGTGTCCCGAGGTCGTTCATTGTATAAATATTTACTACGCTGTAAGTCTATTGGTATTGCAAAACTATGTTTTGGTGAAACAATCAAAAATAGTAAAACTGGTAGAACTCTTTTGCAGAGTCCGCCTGGGGAAGTACCACATCTTTGCCAGTTATTCAACCGCCAAGCAGCAGTGAGCAGACACTACTGTGTTCCGGATTGAAAGGCAATGTTTCCAGCGAAATTACAGGGCACACAGAGATTTGACATCTTATATCTCGGGGTGACGAGCGCAATGCATTGCCATCCAGGGTTTTGAACTGTTGAAGTTCAAAATTCTGAGAGGCGTTGAGCTGTTATGAGCAAGCGTGAAGAGCCATCAGGCGTGCGACTTCACTCGTCTCGTCACCAAATATCATTAAAAAAATTGTAACATAAGTAGGTACAATATTATTGTTTTCTAGCTACGCCCCGCGGTTTCACCCGCATGGTGATGATGATGATGATGTAATTTAATCCAGGACATAAACATTGTACATTCCACATTTCATCCAAATCCATCCAGCCGTTTCTGTGTGATTGAGTAACAAACATCCATCCATCCAAACTGTCACATTATGATACTACGAGTAGCTGCGCCCCGTGGTTTCACCCGCGTGGTGATCAAAATCGGTGATGATGATGATGATGATGAAAACCTATGTGTTAATCCAGGACATAAACAATGTATATTACAAATTTCATCCAAATCCATCCAGCCGTTTCTGCGTTATTGAGTAACAAACATCCATCCATCCATAAATCCATCCAAACTTTCACATATATGATATTATTGTGATAGTTTGATGTGATAGTGTGATTATTTATTTTTGTAACATCTCTGTGTGCAAAAACAACGATGTGAGCCAACATCAATTTTTTTGTTTGCGATCTATCGATATTTTTGTCTTCCAATTACTGAAGACTTTTTTCGTTTAGATTTTTTTAAACCCTTTTCATTTCTGTGATCCCAACAATGGAGGCGCTGACTCGCCGGCTTTCTAATCAATTCATTTTAATGCTAGAATACATTACATTAAGGTCTTAATAATTTTTTTTGTAACTGCTACTGAAAAAAGTCTGCCAAAAACTGAAGGGGGCGAGGTAAACACGTATTGCACACACTGATATATTCTTACTAGTTCGACAAACGCACACTTCAATATTGACCGGCACACAAACGAGAAACGACATGATCAAAATGCATCAAATGTACGACCAATAGTGGTGGTAAGTGCTAAAAGAAAAAAAAAACTAATATAATTAAATATGTGTGCAAATTTGTGACTACAATGTCATGACGAATCGCGGATGCCCTCAATTTATGAAGCGGCTTAATATTTGTCTCGTCTGGTATAGACAGATGGCTGTCAATACAATGTCACTGATTTAGGTCACCTAACAATGTCAATATAACCACGTGACAGCTCATCCTTTACCCCGCCGTGATGAAAAGGTACTGAATTTTCAGCAGGACCTGTTTCGAGCGGGCCAATTCGAGGCGCGAATTGAAAGAATGATTTTTGTTTTCCCTAATTACAAGCGCTATACAACATTCCCAACCGCGACTACGTAGCTTACATTGCGCATAAGCAAATTATGCTCATGCGCAATCAAATAGTTATATTATCTTTGGTTGCAGTGTGTTTATAAGCAAAGTTATGGACAGTGTTTTTTTTTTAATATGATACTGAGTCATGAGACGAGCGAATTCGCTCGCCTGATGGCTCTTCACGCTTGCCCATAACAGCTCAACGCCACTCAGAATTTTGAACTTCAACAGTTCAAAACCCTGGATGGCAATGCACTGCGCTCGTCACCCCGAGATATAAGATATCAAATCTCTGTGTGCCCTGTAATTTCGCTGGAAACATTGCCCTTCAATCCGGAACACAGTAGTGTTTGCACTGTGTGGTGCCAGATTAGGCGAATTATCGCCTTTTAGGCTACCTGAGGGGTGAATATGTACTGGCAACCCTGGTTATAGATATGGTGACTTAAATGATGACTGCAAGCATGCTAAAGCTGCCTTCCCAATTCTTGACAGGAAGATCACGAACAATCTAATGGAGTAGCAACGACAAGACCTTCGCCTGATTGTAGGCCTCATAACTGGCCATTGCAACTTGAATAGCCACTTGTATAAACTGGGAGCCACGGACAGTCCACTGTGTCGTGGCTGCATGAAGGAGAACGAAACTGTAGAGCATGTGCAGTGGCATTGTGAAACCACAGAAAAAAACTAGAATCGCTACCGGGTTGCATGAGGCTTCGCTACCTTCATCATCTACGTCACCACATCAGCTTGACTGCTTTCCATCGTCATTATGCACAATTCCATCTATGCCACTGGAGCAACTGTGCCAGCGCCCAAGAGCCTCACTCTGATACTTCAAGGAGTACTTCAAGGGTTGGCTCGGGTAACTGCTGGTAGGGGGAAATGCACAATACACCGCAAGCGGGACGTCAGTGCAGGACTTATCGCCCCCATCTCGATTAAGAATAAAAATGGTTACTTACTCCTTCGACCGGTGAGCTCGTACATGATGTCGCTTGCCTCTCTTGGAGCTGAAAACATAACATGTTAAAAAGAAAGAGGGTAGATCTTTTTGTCTGCACCTAACTTTGAACTGTTCGACCAACCACCCGCATTTTTCAGTCTTCCCGTGAACATGGTGCATGTAACTGCGCCGAAATATCGGGAGCTCCTTCCACAACCTTACCACGGTAAATATCTCGTAAATAATCATATAACTGTAGTGAACAATCGTGATAGTTTAAAACAGTGTTTTATAACAAATTCAGTATAACATAATGCACAGTTTCATTTTAGGTATTTGGATTTGCGTAAAAAACTAAAAATTATAGCCGTAATTGTCAAGACTGATATAAAACAAGTAAGCCATTACATTAATATTGTTTATTTTAAGTCAGTAACGAAATCCACTCACAAACTTAACCTCTGATAGATTTGCGAAAAACTATTTTTGTAAATTGGAGGTAATAATTAACACGCAGAGTTTTTTCAAATTTTGAATCCGTTATTTTCAATAAAAAATTGTTCTATTTAATACAGAAACTGGATTTTCTTTAAATATTTCTATTTCATAGAAAAATACTAACAAAAATCCAGTTTTAGATGGTTTAAAAAAAAAAATTGTTTCGGTTTCTTCTAGACAAGCATGCTTTATCGTAGACCGCATCATTGCTTAACATCAGGCGAGGTGGCGGTCAAACGCAAGCGTATTATTTATGAAATAAATTAAAACTGTATCTTAAAGCTGTATCAATTATTTTATTACTTACATTTAGATCCTAGCACGTACATCATATCGGCTGATATTTCTCCTGCAAACAAAAAAAAACTCTTTATATTATATTACCTACTGCAGCCTTTGATAATATATATAGTTTGGATCTGCCTTTAACAGCTCAACGCCACTCAGAATTTTGAACTTCAACAGTTCAAAACCCTGGATGGCAATGCACTGCGCTCGCCACCCCGAGATATAAGATGTCCAATCTCTGTGTGCCCTGTAATTTCGCTGGAAACATTGCCCTTCAATCCAGTACACAGTAGTGTTTACACACTACTGCTTGGCGGTTGAATAACTGGCAAAGGTGTGGTACTTACCCAGGCGGACCCCTGAAAAGAGTCCTACCACTAGAAAAACCCGACCTCGGGTGAACCCGTGAACATGGTGCATGTAACTGCACCGAAATATCGGTACGTCCTTCCATAACCTTACCACGGTAAATATCCCGTAAATAATCATATAACTGTAGTGAACAACCGTGATAGTTTAAAACAGTGTTTGACTTACCAATGTCTTCATCTCTTATTTCCTCTTTTTCCTCTCTGCTAGGACCGTCGAAATCAAAGTCATCTCCAAACAATGGATGGGTATGATCTCCGTGACCATGGTCATGACCCTCCGGCTCACTTCTCGGACTGTGGTCATGACCCTGTTGTTCACTTTGTGAACTGCGAGCTTCCGTATTCTCATTTTCTTCATCTAGCATATCCATAAGCGAGCTCAGAGTTTTCAGCGAGTTTTTATCACTGGAACCTTGAGGCGGTTGGTTTCTTATGATTGGCTGGTTGTTTTCTACGATTGGTTGGTTGTTTCCTGGAACTAGTATGTGGTTTTCGAGAATATGTTTATTATATCCTAGTGTTGGTGGGATTTTTCCTGGGGTTGGAGGATTGTTTCCTAGGATTAGTGGGTTGTTTCTAGGATAAGTTGTTTTGCTATTCTCTGGCGTTGGTGGGTTATTTACTAAGGTTGGTTGGTTGTTTCCTAGGGGTTTGCGGTTTGCTAGATTTGGTTGTGGTACTCCTAGGTTTTGCTGGTTGTTTACAATAATTGATGGGTAAATTCCGTTTCTTTGTTGGTTGTTTCTATATAAACCTTGTCGGTTATTTCCAAGAATTGGTGTGTAGATTCCATTTCCTTGTTGGTTGTTCACGTAACTTTGCTGGTTGTTTCCGAAACCTTGGCTGTTTCGAAAAAGATGTTGGTCAGCGTCGAAACCTTGTTGGATACTTCTTACACCTAGCTGGTTGTTTCCATAACCTTGCTGGTTGTTTCCGTAACCTTGCTGCATATTCCTGCTATGTTGGTTGTTTACGTAACTTGGTTGATAGTTGTTACCGATGTTATATTGCGAGTGGTTTTCATTGTTGTTGGTTGGCTGGCTTTTCATTTGGTTGTCCTGCTTCTTGTTGGAGCTAAGGGACGCGTGCGCATTTTTTGAGTTGTAGCCACCGGCTAAACCTGCTGTAATTGTAAAACTGTGTTAAATTTGACTAATGTTTAGTATAGGTAAGAATTTTATTCGACTGATATTACGCCCCATTTGTTCCCCTGATTGAAAAACCGTATTGTTTTATTATTTAATAGGCTTGCGCTTGACCTCCTTCTTGCCTGATGTTAAGCGATGATGCGGTCTACGATGGAGCATGATAGAAGAAACCGATTCACTCGCGTCCAGATCGGGTAGGGTTGCCATCCGTCCGGGTTTCCCCGGATTAGTCCTAGTTTCGAGGGCATCCGGGGAGCGTCCGGGCGGGGCTTCATTTGTAGTCCGGGTTTAAAAAAAATTAAGTCTTGGGCCGCCCGCGACACACGCACTGTGTCACTGTTACACTGTTGACATGTTTTTTTAGAATTGATCTACGTTTGGCCACCAACTTGCCTGAACTGTCCGGGTTCTGGGCTCTAAAATCCGGAGTTTTCACGCGTCTTGTCCTGGTTGCCAAATTTTAGAGATGGCAACCCTAAGATTGGGGAATTCTACTGAGTAGCTGGCATAAAATGGGATCGAAGCGCTTCGTACGGATTTACGGAATATCAACCATGAAACTGGGTCACTTTTTCGTGCCCGACCTGGCCTTCCAAAGTTTTGGCCGCCATCAGTTTAAAACTTACGCAGTGCCCCAGTTTCGTAACGACTGAACCAATTTGGACGTCGTCCGTGTAATAGCTGATTCTCTGAATATAACAACATAGATTTTTTTAACGTACGATTTCTGTTAGGTGGCGCGTAAAACTATTATTGTAATTAATAGTGAAATTAGTGACTTTGTAGTAAAATTAGTGACTTTATAGCGAAATTAGTGTGACTTTATATTGAAATTAGTGTGATTTTTTAAGTGAAATTAATTTTGTTTTCAACATTTAGATTAGTGTGATTATTAATCGTGAAATTAGTTCCATTTTTTTATAGTGAGAATTATGTAATTTAATATAGTGAAGTTAGAGTGATTTTTATTAAAGCGTCTACTGAAAAATCATGTGACAGGGCCCTTAAACTAAACAAAACGTTAAATATACATGTATAAATATTAATACACAAGACAATATGGAGGTCAATATCCAGTGGTGAGAGAGGGAAGGCTGGATGGTGGTGACGAAGACCCCACCAGATAATTCACCAAGAGTCGAAAGACGGAAAAGCAAGCATTATTCTAAGCATTTATTAATATTTATTTATTTATCTCTGTGAATAACGTACATGCTATGTTTAAACTATTTAGATCTAATTAATTGAGGATCGTTTGAAATACATACCCATAGGGCACGACGGCCACATAAAAAAACTTATTAAACAAGCTTTTACTCATTGCAAAGAAAATGTAAACCGCCATCTTGGAGCGGCAGCCATATTGAATTTAGTGTGATGGCATTTTATCGTTTCCTACTCTTCAATCTCTTTTATTTGATACCCATATTGACAGTTGTCAAAAAATATACACCATCCGCCATATTGTAGCGGCGGCTATTTTGGAAATATTACAATATTGGGTATTGTATTGTCACCAGAACTAAAGGTGTATGCAATATTACAGCAAAATCTGTTCTAATTTAGCTTGCAAGATTAGAGCTATACAAACTTCGATATAAAAAAACAAAGATGCCACAATAATGCGCTAATCGCGGCAATACTCAATCTGGCTGGACTCAATACGCAGCCAGAATGGATCCACAGTTACGCGATAGTTGCACAAGCCGTAACACACCGTAAAAGCCCTAACAGACACGTCAACTTGACTGACGAACCACCGTCTGACCAACGGGAGAGAAAGTGAATATTGTCTCTTTCTCTCAGGATAGAAGATCCCACTTGCGATTCAGATTTTTATCTAGTGATACTACTTGCTGTTGTTAGCTAATTATTATAAATTTTAACAACCCTATTGGAAGCTTCCATGCTTGTTTCCTTTGAGCATGACTCTTGGTGAATCCCATACGATCAGCGCCGGCCCTAGTGTGGAGCGAGAGGAGCGGTCGCTCTCGACGCTAGCAAGGGACGCCAAAATGACAAGAGCGAAAAAAAAGTTCGAGCGACCTTTTTGCGAAGAGTAATTTTGATAGCGCCTTACGCCTCGTTGCTGCGTCCATGCATTGTTTGTAACCAGCATAACATTTTGATGTGGAAATAATTTACATCCTGACACTTGGCTACTTTTTATTGCGGAAAAAATATCGTATCCTGGGGGTCTAGACAACAACCACTTTCTGTCAGCGTTAACGCTTGCGGAAAGATATAATAATCACACTAATATCATAATGAGAAAGTTTGGATGAATGGATGTATGGATGGATGTATGTTACTCAATCACGCAGAAACGGCTACATGGATTTGGATGAAATTTGGAATATACATTGTTTATGTCCTGGATTAATACAGGCTACTTTTCATCATCGTCATTATCATTACCGATTTTCATCACCACGCGGGGGAAACCGCGGGGCGCAGTTAGTTATCAACATAAAAAACCGACTTCATAAAAATGACAGAACTGTACCAACGGGACCACACGGGAAGCACCAGATTTCAAATAAAAAAAGAATCATCCAAATCGGTTCACCCGTAAGTTCTGAGGTAACAAACATAAAAAAATACAGTCGAATTGGGAACCTCCTCCGTTTTGGAAGTCGGTTATAAATTGTATGAAAATGACATTAGCAGTCACGTGATATCTCTCAAGCTAATGTCATTTTCATACAATTTTCCGCAGGCGTTAACGCTAACAAAAAGTGGTTCTTGTCTAGACCCCCTTTACGATAGATTTCAAAAACGAAACGCCCGAAAGACAACCTTGGTCTACCCTCACCAAAGGCTAGGGCCGGCGCTGCATACAATAACTCTTTTACACAAACCTCTTGGGATTTGAGGGTCCTCAATTACTGTCACATGTATAGGATGTTGTCCTAGAAATGTCGAAGAAAGACATAGATAGATAGATATCAGATACAAAAGAAAGAGAAAGATATCAGATAAAAAAGAATCAAAAGAGAAGTTACGAAGGAAAAAATAGGTTGTTTGTAAAGTCGGTTTACGGCCGATAATTTGACGTGATAACGTATGCGTCACAAACCGAACGCTGAGGGCGATCGTGCCTCTCTATCGCTTGTTCCGCGCTCTCGCTTGCACGCTCGGCTCAGGCGGAACGTGACAATGAGTCATGCTTTTACGTGCGTGCAGCCGGCGTTCATCGATTTATAAGACGTTATCACGTCAAAAATGTACAATGTCTTTGGGTAAAAAACAAACAAAAAACAAGTCACGAAGAAAAAAATAAATGTGTTTGTAAATGCCCGTGCATAGTTTTCTCCAGATTTAACAAAAAGCAATCTGGAGAACACCCTGTACACAATAAAACTACATTAATTGGAGTGGGCAGGCCCCATCGCTCGAAGGACTGATAACCGATGGGGAAGAAAGGTTCTTGAGTGGAGACCGCGAACTGGATGACGCAGCGTAGGTAGGCCTCCCACTAGATGGACTGACGACATCGTGAGAGTCGCGTGCATCCAGTGGATGCAGATGGCAGGATGACGTTCAGTGTTGAGGTTAAAGGGCTATGTTCAGGAGTGGACGTCTTCTGGCTGATGGCTAGTCCGGTCAAGCTGTAGAGGCCGCAAGGCCAACAGCAATAAGTCACATTAGAAAAAAATCTGGCTGATGAAGATGATGAATTAGAGTAGGATGGTACGTTTATAGTTGTACAGGTCTTTCTACTTACGCTTAGGGTCGGCTGTTGCTTTCGTTTCTTGTACCTAAAAAGAAGTTTTATTTAAGAAGACGTACATATTATGTAAAAGAATTTTTATTTGTTGACTAGTGGTATTGCCCGCAACTACACGCGTAGATTTTCATATAAACTTTCAATCCTTTTTTCCTCCCTTAATCCGGCCCTTGCGTAAAACAACATAGCCTTCAATCTGGTCATAGCTAAGCATATTCGTGAAAACCGCATTTACATCGGTCCAGTGGTTAAGGCACAGACTAGGTACAGCTACTACGTAGCCCAGACTTGTAGTTACGATTATTTTCAATGAAAACAATTCAGTCAAACACCGGGGCGGGGTGAGGGGTTACTTAATGCTAATTGGCCCATTCAACGTCAGTTCAAAATGTAAACATAGCATAGTGATGGCGTACCTACGGTATTGGTCGGAAATGACGTGAGGTTCAGTGGAATCAGTGGGCGTGTTTTTATATCAGTAGTAATGTTAACTGATGAATTGTCTGAACATGTTCGCCCTGCATTAAATGTCTAGTTATAGAAAGTCTTTGGGTTTAGGAGATGTGCGTGGATAAACAAATAAACAGACAAAAATTCTAAAACGTGTTCAGCTGCTTATTTTAAGACTGCCTGTGTGTTTTTTTTTTTGATAACTCGCAATTACAGTTTTTTTATCTCTACCTTTTTATTGTATTTATAGATAAGCGTTTGACCACAGCTCACTTCAGCTCACAGCTCGCTTTGTGTTGAGTGACGATGTGGTAAAGGATGGTAAAACACAGCCTGGAATTGAAATTGGCTCTCGTGAGGTTGCTGGAACCCTTGAAGACAAATTGCTTGGAGACAGATTTTCAACTTGAGGGTAATAGCTAGCCAGCCGAGTATTAGAAAGTGCCACCAACACCTATGGTTTCCTCACGATGTTTTCATTCACGGCAGCTCAAGTTTATTGTAGGGATTTGAACCCACGTCTGCTTCGCGACGTCCAACCACGCCAACCACACACCACATAAGCATCGTTAAAAAATCTATGTGAGGACACTTCGATAAACTGTCACACATACTAAGATAAATTGACACATGCTCTAAGATAGATTGACACACTTTGAGATAAATTTGACACATGCTCTAAGATAGATTGAAACACTTTAAGATAAATTTACACATGCTCTAAGATGAATTGACACACGCTCTAAGATAAATTGATACATATACTAAGATGAAGAGGAACACGCTCTAAAATATATTGACACACGCTCTGAGATAAATTGACACACGCTCTAAGATAAATTAACACATACTCTGAAAATAAATTGACACACGCTCAAGATAAATTGACACATGCTCAAGATAAATTGAGACACGCTCAAGATACATTGACACATGCTCAAGATGAATTGACACACGCTCTAAGATAAATTGACACAACCTCTGTGATAAATTGACACACGCTCAAGATAAATTGACACATGTTCTGAAAATAAATTGACACACGCTCTAAGATATATCAAAAAACTATAAGAAAAAACGGCACAAGCATTAAGATAAACTGACACAGACTAAGAAGAATTAGCTAATCGCAAAAAAAAAGTTGCATAGTTGCACTGATATCCATGTCTATTCTTTCTGTCTCTACCGCTGGGTATGGTCCGGTATAGGCCTGTTATTCACGCCATTCTTCCCAGTCCTTTGCAAGCCTCAATTATTATCTTCAAACATACTTCGCAATGTCGTCTGACGATCGAGCTGGTGGTATTCCTTGACAACTTTTTTTATATTTTTATGATGAAATGGGCTAGCATTTGACCCCAACTCACCTGATGGTAAGCGACAATGCGTTTTAGATGGGGCATGCTTGCCCATGAGGTGCCTATTCACTTCTGTCTTGAAGAGACCCAGGTTGTAATTTATAGGGAACACCGAGGCAGGGAGCGCATTCCATTCCTGTGCAGTTCGTATTAAGAAGGAATTTTGGAAACGCTGCGTACGGACTTTACCAAAGTTCACAACGTAAGTATGGAATGACCGCCTCGATGATCTATGGCGGAAATTGGATGACGGGATCAGCCTGAACAGCTCTTGTGCACATTCTCCATAATGAAGGCGATAAAAAAATTACAGACAAGCTACCCTCCGCCTCTACCGGAGGCTGTGTGACATCTTTTTAACCAGTGCCTCGTTATTAATGAGTCAAATGGCGCGTCTCTCTACAGAGTCTAATGCTTCGAGCTGATTTGATATGATTATGAGCTGATTTTAATAGAGCCATCCCACTGGTGACTGCAGTATTCCAAGCAGGATCGCAACGCCCATTAATCATTAGTCATTATCATTATTAGTTATATTAGTTGACCCCTTGCACCCCAGAGTTCGTAATAGCACACTGCGCGCCATAACTGGTGTATTCGACGTGGGCCAAAAGGCTGCCAGATTGTAATGGGATTGGCGCGTATGAACCCCGACCGATGGGCCAGGATCGTCACACAGTGGGTGCCTGACGGACGACGCAGTCAAGGAAGGCCTAGGAAACGCTGGCGTAACGATCTTGAATCATTCCGGAGAGGTTGGCAAGAGGTGGCGGAGGACCGAGATTTATGGAAGGAAATGGAGGAGACCTTTGCCCAACAGTGGGACAGTATAGGCTAAGAAAAAAAAAACATTAGTGTATCGTCGCCCGTTTAGCAGTTTCATTGACTGCCTTGATTCACTTGTGGACATCCCACCTAGCCAAGTCTCCTGGCTATCTCCACTTTATCTTGGTGAAGCGTACGTCTTTTGATGCGACGTCGAATGGGTATTCGACGGCGTTAGGGATACGATGTCTCAAGATGATGTCTAGCTTGGCCGGTTTATAGCTCTTTAGTATTGCTATCGCTAGATAATTGAGCTCTTTAGTGATCCATGTTTTGGAACCGTAGTCTAGTTAAGGTATAGGATTGGTGGAATTTAGAATTAAAAATGTTTTTGTTGTATTCGTCACTAGGCCATGCATTTGACCGCCATCTCGGCTATGATGCGATCCACGATGGAGCACGCTTGACTAGACGAAACCGATTCACTTGTGACTGCAAGACGCATATTTGTAGAACACACAGCACATTCCAGTCTATCGGTTCGCACAATGAAAGTGGAATCAAAGCATGTCAGAATCATAAAAAGACGACGCTCGTTCGTGCCCGCCCATTTTTTTTATGTTACTGAGTGCCGAGACGAGCGAAGCTGCTCGCCTGATGGCTCTTCACGCTTGCCCATAACAGCTCAAAGCCACTCAGAATTTTGAACTTCAACAGTTCAAAACCCTGGATGGCAATGCACTGCGCTTGTCATCCCGAGATATAAGATGTCACATCTCTTGTGTGCCCTGTAATTCCGCTGGAAACATTGTCCTTCAATAAAGTTATATGATTATTTACGGGATATTTACCGTGGTAAGGTTGTGGAAAGACCACGGTAAATATCCCGTAAATAATCATATAACTTTAGTGAACAACCGTGATAGTTTAAAACAGTGTTTATTGCCCTTCAATCCGGAACACAGTAGTGTTTGTACACTAATGCTTGGCGGTTGAATAACTGGCAAAGGTGTGGTACTTCCCCAGGCGGACCCCTCCAAAAGAGTCCTAACACTACAAAAATGGCAGGACAATTAGAATACGAAGATCCGATGCACTCTATCGGAATGTATCCAATTAAAACCGATAGATTCAACTCCTAGATTTTGACGAGTTTTGCACTATGGTAAACTGTAAGATATCTCAATTAAACTTACGATCATAAACGCCAAAATAACACACCACACTTTGAAATCCATTTTATTTAACGCACCGTTTTTGGTGGCCAGACTTTAGTATCTGATATCCACTGAATTCTGTTCTGCCATATGACATTTTATATAATAATAAATGTAAATAACTTACCACTTGTATAAACAATGTATATGTATTTGGAATTACGTAGCCAATTTGGTTTTGCGATTTGAAAGGAGGTCGTGACAATGATACTCGGCAATGGGTAGGTTTTGTACGAAATTAATCAATTTTAATGTACATAGAAAACGTCATTAAGTATTGTAGTCACCTACTTGTCCAAACAAGAATCTGTTCACGAGTACCTCATTTTACGAATTCTTTTAAAGCGCCTAGTATTAATCAGATGCTCTAAAAGAATTAACCAGGCGTCTAGCATTAACCAGACTCTCTAAAATAATTCAAAAACAAGGCACGTGACCAAAATGCTGGTACTCGATTTGTTTAAGCCAGTCTTTGAGTTAACGAGCTCATTTCGTTTCATTGCACATTGGCTGTTGAAGTTGATCACTCATTTCGTTTCATTGCAAATTGGCTGATGAAGTTTATCACTCATTTCGTTTCATTGCACATTGGCTGATAAAGTTGCTCACTCATTTCGTTTCATTGCACATTGGCTGATGAAGTTGATCACTCATTTCGTTTCATTACACATTGGCTGATGAGTTTTATCACTCATTTCGTCACATTGCACATTGACTGATGATGAAGTTGAGCTCACTTGCATCGTGTACAAGACGCAGGAGCGTGGATGTTTTTATGCAATCTAAATTAAAACATATATTACTCACGCCTCCAATGTCAAGTATACCATAACAACAGTGACGCTATCAGCATAACAATGGCATGATATGACTGACGATCCGAGGGTAAACGGATGCCAGTTTGCAGTGAAATCCACATTTTTAACCGACTTCCAAAAAGGAGGAGGTTCTAATTCAACTGCATTTTTTTATGTTTGTTACCTCAGAATTTTCGACTGGGTGAACCGATTTTGATGATTCTTGTTTTATTTGGTAGCTGATGTTTCCCGTGTGCCCCCTTTTCAATTTGGTCCAATTCTGTCATTTTTATGAAGTCGGTTTTTTGTATTGATATTTTCTTTATGTTTGTTACCTTAGAACTTTCGACTGGGTGATCCGATTTTGATGATTCTTTTTTTATTTGAAAGCTGGTTCTTCCCGTGTGGTAAAAAAAACAGTCGAATTGATAACCTCCTACTTTATTGGACATCGATTAACAATAAAATTAAATAAGTCGTTGCAGGGCCGAGGATCGAAGAAGGTGTCGTCAGATTGTAAAGCGCACATGCAACCACTAAGCCATCATCGCTATACATAGTCATCATCATCAGCCAGAAAACGTCCAATGCTGAACATACCCTTTAACCTCCACACTGAACGAACACCTGCCATCTGCATCCACTGGATGCCCGCGACTCTCACGATGTCGTCGGTCCATCTAGTGGGAGGTCCTACGCTGCGTCTTCCGGTTCGTGGTCTCCACTCAAGAACCTTTCTTCCCCATCGGTCATCAGTACATATTTAATATTTATTTTTATTTTTTAATGTGGGACATTATTGCACACATGGTCATCTGACCCCAAACTAAGCAAAGCTTGTAATATGGCTGCCAGAGACTGATATACATACATATATATTTTTAAATACATACTTAAATAGATATTAACACCCAGACATAGAACAAACACAAATGTTCATCACACAAATGTTTGTCCTAGATGGGAATCGAACCCACGCCCCCAAGCGCAGAAAGTAGGTTCACTACCAACTGAGCCACCGGGGCAGTCAATAGTATGTATGTTATATTATAATGTATGAACAATATTATCGTGCTGATAAGATTCATTGACTCCACACGACAGCTGTGCCAACATTTGTGTTTGAAGAGCAAATGAGTCTAATATTCTGCGCCTCTCGACCGATACGCGAATTTACTTACCTACTCGCTTACAAACAGATTTACTTGTCATAAAATTTAAACGTACTTATCATAAAATTTAAACGTACTTATCATAAAATTTAAACGTTTTACTGAGGCTTTGTTTCAGAATATGCTATTAAAGTACCTAGTTCCTAACCCCCACATGAATAATAATAATAAACGCAGGGGCGGCTTTATGACGAGCCGCCGGTGAGTGGCAACCATGGGGCTAAATGAGACCCCTGGCTTGCCTAAACCGGCCGTCCAGGGGTGGAAACCGCAAGAGCTAACAACCTAAGCTCCAGGGTGGAAGTGTTAAAGGGCATAACGCCGCGAGTAGCTCTTAGTGAAAGTGCAGCACACCTCTCTACACCTTATGCCACCCACGCCGATGTTACCCCTCCGGTGCCAAGATACGGCAGCCTTTATGGCGGGGGGGCCCATTCAGTGGGTGGCAAGTCATCACCTGCCTAAATATGTTTTGAGATGAGACAGGATAATGCAGGTGCCGTTTCTCATTCTATAGATCTGTTATTCCATCCACAAGTTGTTAACCTCTATAGTCCAGACTTTTTAAATCCTATACTGTACAATAGTTTCTCCCCATATCGGTTTCACGTGTTTTAATCACCTGTCTAGTGAACTAGATGGATTTATTATGAGACTACAATAATTATCAATATAAAAAACCGACTTCATCAGAACTGAACCAAATTGGGAAATGGGACCAAATGGGAAGCACCAGCTTTCAAATGAAAAAAGAATCATCAAAATCGGTTCACCCAGACAAAAGTTCTAAGGTAACAAATATTAAAAAACCAGTCGAATTGATAACCTCCTCCTTTTTGGGTCGGTTGTAAAATAACTTAAAGGTTAAAAAAAACATTTTTAATATCAAGCTTTTGTAGCAATCTGATGATGACACTTTTATCATATTTAATGTGTATACAACATTATATATTTGTGCTGCTAACTATTGAGTAGTTCCCTAGTCAGGATCCAACCCTGAGTGTAGCAACCATGTCATGGAAAACTTAAAACCGGCAATAAAATTCGTACACAATGTTATGTTTGTGTCTGTGCTGTTGACAGTTCAAGAGTTCCTTTATCGGGAGCGTATCCTGGATGTTGATTTAGGTCATGCTTACCATAAAAATGCATTGTCATCAGAACTGAACCAACATGTAAAATCTCAACTCCGGATAAGAAGAAGTGGTTCTAATGATTTGACCTAAACAAACAAACTAACATACAAACATTGCGAGTTAAATAAAAGCTTTATAAAGTAAACATTTTAAAGTTTTTATGGAAGCTTTGACAACGATAATGCTCAGATCTCTATCTATCTCTCATAGTTCATAGTTGCATGTATTTTAAATTCAAAAGGGCCTCTTGGTGTTGGCTTCGGCTCCACCAATGCTCACCAAATGTCCGGGCTAGACCCGAGAATTTAGTGTATAATAATAATAAATACCTGGGACATTATTGCACACATGGTCATCTGACCCCAAACTAAGCAAAGCTTGTAATATGGCTGCCAGGGACTGATATACATACATATATATTTTTAAATACATACTTAAATAGATATTAACATCCAGACATAGAACAAACACAAATGTGTATGAATAGTCACGATAACTAATATTTTTTATTACCTCATAAAAAATCTGATCATCAATTATAGAGCATATCAACGAAAACACAATTTATTAATTCAAAAATAAATAAGTTATAAGTTATTTAATTTCATGCTAGACAGAGAGGGCACTATACTGAGCTATGACGTCACGCCTCAGGCGCGGCATACAAATGCTATACTAACACACGCTTTGCGAGAAAGGGATAGAGCATCCCATCTCTATACCCACCTAAAACTTTAAACGCTCATATCTCAGAGATTAATCAGCCGATTCAATTTATTTTTTCAGTATGTGTAATGTATTTAGTTATATTCATTGCTAAGCCTGTCATTTGTAATAAATTAAACATTAGGCCACATGCATATTATGTGAAAGATAATTCCTTTTATAAGGACCATGGCTAAGATATTTTAACCTGTAGATAGGTTGTGCCCGCCACCATATTGACTAGACGAATGCAAGGCACTGTATCATACTCGATACAGCTGTCTCTCAGTCACGCCCTCCGAGTGTCCGGCAACACATCGCAGCTAACAAAAATAATTGTATTAAAATGCCTTGCTCTGCACAAACTACACACGCTCTGTGAGAGACAAGAAAATGTTTTATTTCACGCGTAAGTACTGTATTTTTTATTAAAGCAGAAAAATAATATTTTACTGTGCAATAACAGCAAAGTCTCGTTTAATTTTTTTCAGTGTGGCATTTTCACGCGGATATATCGCGTATCATAGATAATAAGGGGTCCAGAGGTGGGAACACTGAAGTGAGAATTTTTTCGTCTCTTTTCTGTGGGTGGGAATGTAGTGTGGTTATACTCTGTCCACAAATCTTAGATATTTTATGTAATCAAAGGAGTTGCCAGTGAAAAAAATATCTTTTAAAATGGTAGTTTACAATATTTGACCAAAAAAAAATTCTATTCATTTTTTCTAGTCGTAATATGATCAATTATAAAATTAAAATAGTTTTGTACTATTTATTTTATTGTAATATCTGTTCTTTACAATGTTATTATAAAGAAAAACAATCTTTGATAGAAAATATTTTATTATACTGGTAAGACTATAGGGGCACTAAACATTTCTGGCCAACGCGAAAAAAAACATGTGGGTACGTTGTTCCTCGATCATAATATAGTCAACGCCTCTATAATCAACGCAATCTATTACAATCATTTAATAACGTAAATTTTTAATTTTTTGAACTATCAGAAAATCCCCCATTGTACCGCACGAGAGCAAAGCCGGGGAACATAGAAAGTAAAATATTTTCCATAAGTGAAAAATGTTTTGAGCATCTGGCATGTCAGTTTGACAGTGACTTTTCGTGACATTTCATTGTTCACATAAAATATCTAAGATTAGTAAACGGAGTATAGTGTTTAAATAATAGGTCAAAATGCATTACATTAATATGTATTCCTTTGTAATATAATGCTTTGGTTTACTATTCTATACATATACACATATTTATGGAAATTTTAAAATATTTGATTGGATGAGCATTACTTACCTACCGTAGGCGCACGATAGCGGTACACCCAAGTTAGACGCGTGAACGTATAACAGGGCCTTTATTTTCCATCTCACATGAGATTCCTTGCCACAAACGCGTGACGTCATAACATGAAGGTTTAATTGAAAAATGAACTCTGTACTTTAGTATCCATAAACAAATTAAAATTCGTAACGCGGCCACGTTATCCGCGTGGAATTGGAAAATATGCCACGTTTGGTAACGCGATTCGGTGCGTAACGCGCTCGTTTTGAAACTGTCAAAATAACGTGACCGATATAAACTTTTCGTGAAAAATTAACTAGTTGATGACTAGAATTATCCATATAAGGAAAAAAAGATTAATTCATTCTTTGGTGTTTCATCTAAAGATATATATATATTTGTTTATTTTTTTATTGTAAAATAGGCTTGCCGCCAACTCGCCTGATGTTAAGCGATGATGCGGCCTACGATGGATCATATGTTTGCCTAGAAGAAACCGATTCACTTTTGACTTGAAGAGACACCCAGATTGTAACTATCAGGGAACACCCATTCAGGCAGCGCATTCCATAGACTAGCAGTTCGCACAATAAAAGTGGAATAAAAGCGCTTCGTACGGGTTTTCGGATTGTCAACCATAAAGCGGTGTCGATTTTTCGTGCCCGCTCTGGCAGTCCGATAGAAAAAAGGGCAGGAGGGAATTAAATCATGCAGATCTGATGCACACTCTCCAAAATGTATTCGATAAAAAACCGATAGACTAGCATCTTTGCGCCGATTTTAACCTTTGCATTGTCAATTTGGCTTTTTATTTGGCTGTATTTTTTTTCATTAATCGCATCAAACCATTAATACCGTTAATTAAACCTTGGAAAGGTTTTTCTGACAGTGCAGTAAGTATAATGTCCTCATTATAGTTTGTTACTGAGTGACGAGACGAGCGAAGTCGCTCGCCTAATGGCTCTTCACGCTTGCCCATAAGAGCTCAACGCCAATCAGAATTTTGAACTTCAACAGTTCAAAACCCTGGATGGCAATGCACTGCTCTCGTCACCCCGAGATATAAGATGTCAAATCTCTGTGTGCCCTGTAATTTCACTGGATTTCTGCCTTACTAATTCCACTTGCAGTAATCGACATTTTTGGGTCACGTTTTTTGCAGAAATTGTATCCCAAGGGGATAATCTGCACAAAAAATAATTTTGATCTTGTTCTTTAGATACACTTAAAAAGTTATAAAACATAGATATGTTTATATATCAAATAAATAAGTTTTCCGCATTTTTCTCGAAACTGCAATTTGCAAGTACTGCATTTGTTATAAGGAGGGCAAGTTTTGTCCCCAAAATTATTTTGAAAAAAATAACCTCACACGTGGAAACTTTTATTTTATTTTATTTATTTAATAAAATCCACAGCTCTCGAAATAAATACATTAAACTTATAGAAATACTGACAGCCAATAACGGATTTACATTTTATAGATAATTTAATTTTAAAAAAATTGATTCAACAACAAATGCCCAACATTGTTTTAAATCATATTTATATGGTTATAACACGTGAATTACTGATGACGGGTTGTGATGCTGTCTATATAGAAAAAAAATTATTTTATTTTAAATTAAATAAAAATTGCGTTGCCATTCAACGTGGCAATGCCGCCAGCATTCTGGGAACCTTTCCCTCCACTAAAGGTCTTTTAGTTTACGTTTTTATATAGTTACCAGTCGCTCACCTGGCTTCGCACGGGTGTAAGCTAGGCCTTCGGCCTCGATACAAAATAGTATCCCATGTCCGTCTCCTGGTTCTAAGCTACATTTCCACCAATATTCAGCCAAATCGCTTCAGCCGTTCTTGAGTTATAAATAGTGTAACTAACACGACTTTCTTTTATATATATAGATTTTAAGTTTTAGTTTTTAGTTAGTATTTTAAGTTTTCGTTAATTTTCTGTGTTATAAATTGTGCTAATATATTATTGATTTTAAATTGAAAAAAATATTTTATTTTTTATTTTATTTGAATAATATTACTAAAATAACTTTACCACATAAGCCAAGTTACTTGCTCGAATCCGCGTGCAACAACTAGTAAACAATGCTTACCCAATCAAACGCACAATCAAAGGATATGGATCAATATAATTAACATTACAATTTCTAATATACACCATTCTTCTATATAACTATGACATGAAAATCTAAAAAAATAATTTCTCAACGAACTCGGCCAACTTTTTTGAAAAACAATAAACATTTTTCAATTAACCTGTCAATTTTCTAAAACAAATGCATTTTTACCAATTCACTTAGATTTCATGAAGAAATCTTAAAAAATAATTTCTCAACGAACTTTTGAATAAACAAAAAACAGTTTTCAAGTAGCCTTTGTCTGTTTTCTAAAATGAATGCATTTAATTTATTACCAATTCCCTTAGATTCTAAAAGAAATCTAAAACAATAATTTCTCAACGAACTTGGCCAACTTTTTAGAAAAACAAAAAACATTTTTCAATTAACCTGTCAATTTTCTAAAACAAATGCATTTTTACTAATTCACTTAGATTTCATGAAGAAATCTTAAAAACTAATTTCTCAACGAACTTTTGAAAAAACAAAAAACAGTTTTCAAGTTGCCTTTGTCTGTTTTCTAAAATGAATGCATTTAATTTATTACCAATTCCCTTAGATTCTAAAAGAAATCTAAAACAATAATTTCTCAACGAACTTGGCCAACTTTTTTGAAAAACAAAAAACATTTTTCAATTAACCTGTCAATTTTCTAAAACAAATGCATTTTTACCAATTCACTCAGATTTCTTAAAGAAATCTTAAAGTAACAATTTCTCATCGAACTTGGTCAAATTTTTGAAAAAACAAAAAACAGTTTACAAGTAGCCTTTGTCAATTTTCTAAAATAAATGCATTTATTTTTTTATCAATTAACTTAATTTCTTAAAGAAATCTATAACAAAAAATTCTCAACGGATTTACTCAACTATTTTGAACATCAAAAATCATTTTTCTGATAACCTATGTCAATTTTCTAAAACAAATGCTTTTTTTAAACCAATTCACTCAAATTTCTTAAATATAACATTGCTCATACAACATAAAACTAGTTTTAAGGACGACAATTTCTTTTTCAATTTATATCACTAAGTGCTCTTGGCGTAGCTTTGAGTCGGGCTTGATAGATCAGCGAAATGTATGAAACATTCTGTCCTGACAGTACTAGATGGCGCTGTATTTATTTCATACAACGTTGACGCGATCAAGTAAACGCAATTGGAAAACTCGCACTAGGCACTTAACACTAGCCCTGTGACAGATAGTAGGCATTGAATTCAAGGCCATGTGCGAGTCAACCTACTGTTATAGTCTTCGACCAAAATAAAATGAATGTACTTGGCATTGAATTTGATCAGTAAAAACGAGTCAAAACCGTCGGACATATACTTCAACACCTAATTATAAAAATGTACAGTATATTTGTTACAAAAAATAGATATCGGTTTTATTTGTGTATTTACACTTCGGTAAAGCATACGAATTCATAATTTTGTCAGATGTTTCGTTATCGCGTAACAATAGACTCGTGTTTCACTTCCTACGGCTAGAGACCGACTGCAACGAAGTGAGCGCTGGCGCTCATTTTGCAATCTTCAAAAATGCGCTTCTACTTGGCCCGTCCATTAATTTTATTTTGGTCGAAGGTTATAGCTTAGATATCTACTTTGCCTTTGTAATCAGAATAGTCATACTAAAGGGACGTTCAAACGAGCAACCATTTCACAGATATGTACTCGTATAGATGCACTACTATCTAGTACCACTTGATCAAATATTGAGCACCAAGCATTTTACTCATCACATTGGTCAACTATTGGCTTGTAATTTACACGCTGATAACTTCAAACAAAAAATATCGTCACAGAGTAAAAACCTCAGAATGCAATTTTGGTCATTTTCTTATTATTACATTTCTGGGAAGAAAACCTCGCAAATCATGTCCTAATTTACATTCAATAACTCATTCAATCTGTATGTAATTTAACACAGAATTTAAAAACACATATATGTAGTACAAAGTTTTTATGGGAGGTAGTTTTTTCTTCTTCCTGAAAAGTTATCTCTTTTTCACTGTAAGTGCTACGATGCCATACCGGACAAGCGACGTTGAACACTATGCAAACGACATAATGTCTTAATTGAAGTAAATGTGACATTGTAAACTATATGATTGATGTCTAGGTATGTACAAAGACGCTCGGACGTTTTTTTGACTGTTTTCACATAGAGATTGTTACTCTATAGATATTGTATCTCGATGGACATTCGTTACATTCGCATAATATGATTCCTCGTTTAAACGCACCTTTGCAACAGTACTATTCGCAAACATAGTGCTTTGTCTCACTGACGGGAACTGTCACGCACGAAAACGAGACAGAAAACATTTTAGCTACGGCATATTGCCTTAGTTTACAATATAAATACATTACAAGAAGAAGTACTTTGGTTTGCCATTTGTGAGAATCTAATGTAGAGAAAATATATTTTTTCATTATGTTATTAGCGTTGACTCTGGCATACCATTATCTTAAGAGTCTATGCTTCGTGTGTTCTCTATTTTTCTCGTGATTTTAAACTAGACGTGGCGGGCATCGACCCGACTGGAAAGACAGTGGCGCGGAGTAAAAGGAATAATAAAGGCTGCCGTATCTTGGAACCGGAAGGGCAACATTGTCGTGGGTGGCTTAGGGTGGGTGGCTTAGGGTGGTGTCGATAGGTGTGGTGGTACACTTTCTTAGTCTTTATTATTCTTATTTACTAGCAGCGACACCCGGCGTTGCTCGGGTATTTTTACCCGAGCAACGCCGCATCGCATGTTTAATGGTATAAAAAAACTTTGATATATTTCACGTATAAAAGAATTGTCTCGAACATTCGAAATTGATTATAATAGTTTGCACTCATTTTAGAATTTTCTAGAACTTTTCAGAAATTTCTAGAACTTTCTCGAACATTCTAAATTGAAGTTAAATGATTATTTACGGGATATTTACCGTGGTAAGGTTGTGGAAGGTTGTCTTTCCGTGAACATGGTGCATGTAACTGCGCCGAAATATCGGGAGCTCCTTCCACAACCTTACCACGGTAAATATCCCGTAAATAATCATTTAACTTTAGTGAACAACCGTGATATTCTAAATTGAGTATAATAGTTTGCACTCATTTTAGAATTTTCTAGATCATTCCAGAAATTTCTAGAACTTTCTCTCGAACATTCTAAATCGATTATAAGTTTGCACTCATTTTGGAACTTTATAGATCATTCTAGAAATTTTGAGATCTTTCCAGAACTTCTCATGAGAAGTTCTTATGAGTTAGAAAAGGACAGAAATATCTTTTTTTTTTTTTCAAATTCTCGCCACCCACAACTACCCTCTACCACCCACCGCGACCAAACTACCTTACTCCCACCTGGAGACCAAGAGGTATTAACCATCCTAACGGGAAGTTGATTGGAGTTGGTGGTAATAGAGAAAACCATGTCTTCACGTGCTAACATTAGCATTTTATTTATATATTTAGATAAGTAGGCTTGCATGTGATCGTCAACTTGCCTGATGTGAAGCGATGATGGATCACGCTTGCCTAGAAGAAACCGATTCACTCGAGATTTGAAGCTACCCAGATTGTAACTATCGGGGAACACCCATTGAGGCAGCGTGTTGCAGACTAGTTTAGAGGAAGGTATGACAGAGCAGACACTACTACCAACTAAATCTAACTACTAAATAAGTATGAAATTAAAGCTCAACAAGAGAGAGAATTCTTAATGATCTAGAAAAATTAAATTAAATTAAATAACAGTCTCCATAATTTTGGCTACATAACTATATCGATTTTAAAACGTTTTAGATTACCGTGAATCGACTAAAATTGTTTCCGTCTATTATCAGCATCATCAGCCAGAAGACGTCCACTGCTAAACATAGGCCTCCTTTAACCTCCACACTGAACGACATCCTGCCATCTGCATCCACTGGATGCCCGCGACTCTCACATTGTCGTCGGTCCGTCTATTATACGGAAAAAAGGACGCCCAATATTTTTAGCTATAGATGTGTTTCGTCCAATATACCTCAATGCCTAAAGACGAAGGTCTTCGACCAGCTGGTCTATTCTGCAAGCTAAGTGAACGCGCAAGTGAGGTGATAAGCTAAGTGAACGTGTATTTTTCTTGTCGATTACTATGGAGAAATGTCAAAATGTCGAGTGATCACCCTTTACTGTAGTCTTTTATCCTTATAATTAGATGTTTTGACATTTATCTGCAGAAATAGGCAAGAAAAAATCACATTCACTTAACTTAGCTTGCAGAATAGACCGGCAGTGTGTGTTGCCAGTGTTGACATACGGAAAAGAAACGTGGTCTCTCACTATGGGCCTCATTAGCTAGCTCAAAGTTCGCACAACGAGCTATGGAGAGGTCTATTCTCGGAGTTTCGCTACGACATCCAATCAGAAATGAGATCCGTAGACGAACGAAAGTTACCGATATAGCCCCCGGGTTAGCAAGTTGAAGTGGCAGTGGGCAGGGCACATAGCACGCAGAACAGATGGCCGATGGGGCCGAAAGGTTCTCGAATGGAGACCACGGACCGGTAAGGGCAGCGTAGGACGTCCCACAAGATGGACAGACGACCTAAAAGAGACCGCAGGAAAACGCTGGATGGAGGCTTCTAACCGGCTCTTTTGGAGATCGATGGTGGAGGCCTATGTCCAGCAGTGGACGTCCTATGGCTAAAATGATGACGTATTATCATCTAAAACCCATAAAACCGACATTATTTTACATGCAAACTAATATATTACACATAAAAGACTTCACTTTATTAATTCTAAGCAAATTATTGCATTTTAAGTCAAAAGTATACATTTTCTTCAACTGCGTCTTTTTCGTGAAACCATTTCATGAAAACATAAATGAATTTAACTAATCTAAAAATGACGCCATGCTTTTCTACTTATTGGAATGGTATAGCTATATTTTTCAGAGCTGTTCGTGAAATAAGTTTAGTGAATGGTTTGACAGAATCGACGTTTTTCGAATAGCATGGATAAAATGATTTACCCATTCTATGTCAAATGCAATATACGGGGTTAAAGTGATACGTTTCACGTTTAGCGGGAAATTCCAATTTCATACAGTTTTTTTGGTCTTGTAGCTAGGCCGGGTAAATATTGTAAACGATCATGATGTTTGCGAAAATTTGTTATTATTCTTTACAAACTCACGTAAAGCTATTAATTTCTAATGCACATTATTACATAATTTTTGCTGTTTCAAACGGTTTATTGACAAATGTAAGTAATATGGTGAGTTACTGATTAATAGCTGTACATGATAATGTAAAGAACAACCAACAATTTTCGCAAACACTGTGTCATCTCACAATAATTATCTGGCCTAGCTATAAGGACAAAAAAACTGTTTGAAATATGAATTTCCAGACCAAACGTGAAACGTTCCACCTTAAATAGAACTGATTATCTAAACCTAAAGAGGTCATTACACTCAATGTTATGAACAACCTTTCGGGTAAGCATATATCTGACTAACCCTGAAAATAAAATTGTTTACTTTTGACCTTATAAGCCTAACTCACAACTCCTCAAACTAACACAAAAGTAATATTATTATTTCTTTTAAGTATACTTATTTTAGAGAAATGTGATGCGGCATTATATTTTACATAAACATCTTAATTTTAAAGGTTTTAGATCACTAATTTGAACTTAATCTGCCCTCATAAGCCCATGAGCGGTACCTCAGCCTAGGCTTCGACCAAAATAAAATGAATGGACGGGCCCTAACCATTGAACTTGATCAGTAAAAACGAGTCAAAACCGTCGGACATATACTTCAACACCTAATTATAAAAATGTACAGTATATTTGTTACAAAAAATAGATATCGGTTTTATTTGTGTATTTACGCTTCGGTAAAGCATACGAATTCATAATTTTGTCAGATGTTTCGTTATCGCGTAACAATAGACTCGTGTTTCACTTCCTACGGCTAAAGACCGACTGAAACGAAGTGAGCGCTGGCACTCATTTTGTAAGCTTCAAAAATGCGCTTCTACTTGGCCCGTCCATTAATTTTATTTTGGTCGAAGGTTATAGCTTAGATATCTACTTTGCCTTTGTAATCAGAATAGTCATACTAAAGGGACGTTCAAACGAGCAACCATTTCACAGATATGTACTCGTATAGATGCACTACTATCTAGTACCACTTGATCAAATATTGAGCACCAAGCATTTTACTCATCACATTGGTCAACTATTGGCTTGTAATTTACACGCTGATAACTTCAAACAAAAAATATCGTCACAGAGTGAAAACCTCAGAATGCAATTTTGGTCATTTTCTTATTATTACATTTCTGGGAAGAAAACCTCGCAAATCATGTCCTAATTTATATTCAATAACTTATTCAATTTGTATGTAATTTAACACAATTTAAAAATATGTAGTACAAAATTAAAAAATGCGCTTCTACTGGACCCGTCCATTCATTTTATTTTGGTCGAAGGGCTTATGAGGGCAGAAATGTAGCTGTCATTTTCTAATAGACTGGAATGAAAAAGAGAGCCACATTTTTGTTTAATTCTGTTAACTAAAGCCTTCAGAATCGACATCATCGGCTAGTTTAAATAACAAGATTATCTTCTCGCAACAGAAAAGTGGTTTAAATTATTTCTTTAAGGTGATATGTTTCATGTTTGGCGGGAAATTCAAATTTCAAACAGTTCTTTTGTCCTTGTAGCTAGGCCGGGTAATTATTGTGAAATGACACAGTGTTTGCGAAAATTGTTGGTCGTTCTTTACATTATCATGTACAGTTATTAATCAGTAACTCACCATATTACTTACATTCGGCAATAAACCGTTTGAAACAGCAAAAATTTGTATGTACTCGTAGGTAATAATGTGCATTGGAGATAAATAACTTTACGCGAGTTTGTAAAGAATAACAATCAATTTTCGCAAACATCATGATCGTTTACAATAATTACCCGGCCTAGCTACAAGAACAAAAAAAACTGTTTGAAATTTGAATTTCCCGCCAAACGTGAAACGTTTCACCATAATAAACGATTTCACTGAATGGGAATTCGCTACGTTAGTCTATAAAAATAATTCTCGTAGTTTAAAAAACCACAAATAGTTTTTGAATATTATTGTTTTTTTAAACTATCTTTTCAGATAATCTATAATTATTTTTAATAAAGTTTCTTCCCTAAAGATAATACATTTTTAATGTTCGAATGAGATACAAGATTTACCTTCTTTTTGGCGATTCTTTCTAACATAACGGAGGCGTAGTGATTAAATCAGTAAAGGTGGTCAAATTATTGAACTAATATGTTCTTCGGATAGCTGTCAGTTTTGTTTAGAAATCGGACAGTGGCTCCCTTCGTTAATAGGGTATTTGACTGATTTTACAAAACCATTTTAAATTGTTTATTACATTAAAATAAAGCAATCTTGTGATTTAATCCTCATAATTTTCAGTATTTGTGTTTTAAATGGCGGATCAAAATTCAAATTATTAAACTACCGCGTAAACGCTACCTTTGACATTCATGGGGCCACGTGACATTAGTGACGTCACATACGACGAGTTAATCTCGCCATACAATTGTTGCCTCTATTTACTTTTCTGTGACGACATAAGGACATTCGGCTAACATAGAGCGTTTGCAGTCAAGTCACGTGACCAGTGAAAAACATATTTTTATTATGTATGTTTCTAGAAATAGGGACTTTATTTTTTAGTTTTTAGTAATTATACTTAGTTATTATACTTTTTAAAAATAATAATCTTCTAGGATTATACCAGTATTAATTATATTTTTAATAAAGTCAAATACCCTATTCTACTGATACGTAAGTCGAATTGAAATTGGTTTAATTTAATGTATTGAGTGAGACCGTTGTCCCTCAATTCTAAAGGTGGCCCGAACTTCAAATAACTTTTTCATTACTCATACTCGGAAAATAGGTCTGAAGTTGCCTGAGGAGCGGGTTGAAAGTAATACATTTCAGTCCTAGGGAAAATCACTTTCAACTGACAGTGACAGTTGACAACTGACAGATACTCAAATAAATAAATAAAACTAGTTTCTATTTTGATATTTGTATTGAACCATGTTCCAACTTTTTTTTCTCCTCAGGGGGATTATGGTCCCGCACTTCTCGTGCATTTGCCAGTGTCAGTTCATGTTTTTATTTTTAGTTTCCTTGTATTCGTAATGAAAAGCACAGTGTTTACCTCGGGGTTAAAGACTTATTTAGTCCCTCGAACTATTACTCCCCGTCTCGGGACTAAATAAGTTACTTTCACCCCTAGAATAATAATGTACTATTTATATAGTTTTCCAAAAAAGTAATTCATATTAGGCGAAAAAAATACTAGTTAGTATGACAGGTTTCTATCTATAAATAAAATTACTAACAAAAAAAACTTTTTAAAAACCTTTTTTTTTTGTTTTTTACCGTTTATTTACGCGGAATTTTAATTTTTTTTGACATATTGACCTCTGTTATGTTAAAAAACATCAATTTTTGTAAAATTATGACACCACAGACTAAACATATTTTTAATCTACTTTAGTCAATTTTAAATATTTGCAGGTAATGTCTATTCCTAACATTCACTTATCATATATATACAAAATAAATGAGTAATCAATGTTTTCATTTAAACAAAAAGGCAGTTATTTTGTTTACAGTCTTGTTTAATAAAAATAAAATTAAAAAAAACTTTGGTTGGGAGAGAGCTTGGATTTGTACAGTAAGGGCATTACTTAAAAACGTTACTCAAGTTAACATACGCTTAAATATGCTCCGTCTTGTTTTCGATTGTCGTCAGCGAGAAGTTGAGAGAGCATTTCAAAACATAGATCAACTTGAGTAACGTTTTTTAAGTAAGGCTATCAGTATGTTAGAACTAGATGGAAGCCTAATATTATAGTATAAAAAATAAGCGTACAATGGCTTCGATTCTGACGTACCATTCTCTAAACTAATCTGACAGGACTAAAATTATGGGCGTCTTTTTAGGGCTCCGTACCCAAAGGGTAAAACGGGACCTTATTACTAAGGCTCCGCTGTCCGTTCGTCTGTCACCAGGCTGTACTCATGAACCGTGATAGTTAGACAGTTGAAATTTTCACAGATAATGTATTTCTATAGCCGCTATAAACAGAAATAATAAAAGACAGAATAAAATAAATATTTAAGGGGGCTCCCATACAAAAAACATGATTTTTTGCTCGTTTTTGCTCGATATTTATAACGGCAACAGGTAGACGCTTGAAATATTCACAGAATATTTAGTTATATCTGAACTTTAAAATAAATAATTAAATTAAAATAAAACTAATATTTGACGGGGGCTCCCATACAACAAACGTAATTTTTGTCGTTGTTTTTTTAGATAACGCACTTCGCCAGTTTTTTTCATTTCAGTGCGGAAAAAAGGATGAAAACCATTTTAGAGCTGTTAAATTTAATTTAGTTTAGAGAATGGTACATCAGAATAGACGTCAATATGATCATAAAGTAAAGTTAATATTAATTTTGACACGATCGTTTTGATCAAAACCAACAACGTCTATACTCCATTAACGATACAATTATTTGCATGACAGGTGTCAAATATTTAAAAGACGCGACATGACTTGGAACCCTTTGATAATATAGTTTGGATCTGCCTTTAAACTCGAGCTAGTACCGACAAAAGTCTGCAAAAAACTGAAGGGGGCGAGGTAAACACGTATTGCACACACTGACATATTCTTACTAGTTCTACAATCGCACACTTTAATATTTAGCGACACAACTGCAAATGATGTGCTTAATATGTAAACGAATGGACGACCAGTACGTAATGAATCGATATCGATCCTTTTGGGGGGGATTGGATATTTTCTATTCGATGCGTTTTTCCGCAAATTTATATTTAAATGTGTATGTACTGGCAGAAAAAAACGGCACTAAAAAGAGCTAATTTGGTGACGTGGTGAGCTCTGCGTGCTGGAGTATTCCCGAACACACATGAAGATTCGAGTGGGGAAGAGCTCCAGTGCGCGCCGGCGCAGTATATTTCTCCACGCGCCCCCGCCGCGCACCCGATCAGCATCCATTGTCGTCACGTGCGCGACGCGCGGCGGCACGTAGTGCAAAGCGAGACGCAGCCGCGCGCGCGAATTCACCTTGATAAAGACCGCCGTATGCGGTTGAAACAGTCGGAATATCCGGCCTAATCTTACGTGAGTAATTCCCGTGTAATATAAATAAAAAGAGCTAATTTTAAAAGTCACATTTGACATCTGTCAGTCTATTGTTTATAAGTCAAAGTAAATCGTAAAATTGCCTTCAATTGTCATTATTACAATAAATATGTATTTTTAACTGAAAAAGGTTAAGCAATTGTACAGTTATAACTTTGAACTAATAAATAATATCGATACAAGGTTACGTTTTTGAATATTGATAATGTGTCAAAAGAGATCTATTAAATTGGCCCTACTCAGTACGAAATTTATCGATATCGATATTTTATTGAGGTAGGAGATTCTCAATTCGATACTTTTTTTTCACTTTTTTTTTTAAATAAAGTAATAGGCTTGCGTTTGACGCTAACTCGCCTGATAAGCGATGATGCGGTCTACGCACGCTTGCCTAGAAGAAATCGATTCGCTCGTGATTTGAAGACACCCAGATTGTAACTATCGGGGAACACCCATTCAGGCAGCGCATTCCACAGACTAGCAGTTCGCACAATAAAAGTGGAATCAAAGCGTTTCGTACGGGTTTTCGGACTATCAACCATAAAGCGTTGTCGATTTTTTCGTGCCCGCTCTGGCAGTCGGATATAAAAATGAGGGGGAATTAGATCATGCAGATCCGAAGCACACTCTCCGCAATGTATCCGATAAAAAACTGATAGACTAGCAACTTTTCCATGTTTTAAGTACAATATACTTAATTCCGAAAACCCGTACGCAGCGCTTTGATTCCACTTTTATTGTGCGAACTGCTAGTTTGTGGAATGCACTGCCTGAATGGGTGTTCCCTGATAGTTACAATCTGGGTGTCTTCAAGTCAAGAGTGAATCGGTTTCTTCTGGGCAAGCGTGCTCCATCGTAGGCCGCATCATCGCTTAACATCAGGCGAGTTGCCGGCCAAGCGCAAGCCTATTTTACAGTTTTTTTTTTTAAATAAATTTTTTAGTAACCAACTCTCAAGTGCCATTCGATATATCCTGCAAATCATTGTATAATGAACGGAGCATAAAATACGCATCTGGATAAAAAGCAGTAAGCACTTTTTAATGTTGCCCGATGTGTTTTTTGTCTTATGACACATTTAGCTGACCACCACATTTATAAGCCAATAAAAAAACCATTCAATAAATAAAATAGTCAGTCGACTAGCTCAATAGATGGCTCTGATTTAAAATCAATTTAGGTGGGGAAATAACGAGTGAAATTCTATCTCTTGGATAAAATAGTAGTAATTAATTATAAGTTCCTAAGTGGATATTACATTTACCTTTTAAACAAGAAGAAGCTTTATTAGCTTCACCGTAAAGCTCATTTTCACAAATGAGTATAAAAATCTTTAAGATTTTCAATAACGAATCAACGCTCAAACGAGATGAAGCCTTAACCGCCTTATCACAACGCTTATATTTTAAAAATCTTTCCACAAGTTCAACATTTTCTCGAGTACACTGTCGTAGTGAACATTTTCTGAAATACACTGTCATAGTGAACATTTTCTGAAATACACTGTCATAGTGAACATTTTCTGAAATACACTGTCATAGTGAACATTTTCTGAAATACACTGTCATAGTGAATATTTTCTGAAATACACTGTCATAGTGAACATTTTCTGAATAACACTGACACAGTGAATATTTTCTGAAATACACTGTCATAGCGAACATTTTCTGAAATACACTGTCATAGTGAACATTTTCTGAAATACACTGTCATTTTTTGAATAACACTGACATAGTGAATATTTTCTGAAATACACTGTCATAGTGAACATTTTCTGAAATACACTGTCATTTTTTGAATAACACTGACATAGTGAATATTTTCTGAAATACACTGTCATAGTGAACATTTTCTGAAATACACTATCATAGTGAACATTTTCTGAAATACACTGTCATAGTGAAAAATAGTGAACATTTACTCAAATATACTGTCACGGGGAACATAGTTTGTCTCATAGTGCAACATTTTTTTTTCTTTTTGTAATATAGTAGCGTAGTGACAAATACACTAACACAGTAAAGTACACTAGCATAGTGAAACAGTGAACTTTTTCTCAAATACACTGGCGTAGTGAATCGTACACTATTGTAATGAACATTTTATCAAATATACTGTCATAGCGGGCTAACACGCGCACCGCGACAGGGTTTTGTCGCCTCTTTTTGTCGCGCCAAAGCTAGACAGCCGTATATAAAATCGTAGACACCTGGTCGCGTTCTCGCTCGACAGGGTGGCGACAGGATTATGTCGCGGTGTGCATGTTAGCCATGATAGTGAAACATAGTGAACTCTTTCTCACACTGGCATAGTGTACATTATTATGCTAAATATTTGCTCAATTATGCTGTCATAGTGCACAAATTTTCGATACACTATCTCAGTGAATACGACACTTTAATAATGAAACATAGATAACATTTTTAGATACACTAGCACAGTGAAGAGTACACTATCATAGTGAACATTTTCTAAATACACTGTTATAGTGAAAGTTCTTACCACCTTGAAATAGGGTCCAGTTTTGCGAGTCGCATTTAGTTGGATGTGTTTTCTTTTCGCGCCGTGAAAGAGACGATAGAACGGATGCCTTTCACTGATGTCTGTAAAATTAGAAGAGAAATTACATAATTCAACTTTTTAAGAATAATAATAATAAGGATAAGGCAGGTGCCGTTTCTCATTCTATAGATCTGTTATTCCATCCACAAGCTGTTCACCTCAATAACCCAGACTTTTTTAATCCTATACTGTACAATAGTTTCATATTCCTTTTTATACATATTTCATAATTGTATTTTTAATATTCAACAGGGCCTCTTGGTGTTGGCTTCGGCTCCACCAATGCCTACCAAATGTCCGGGCTAGACCCGAGAATTGTTTGAAATAAAGTGTTATAATAAAAATCACATAATACAATGTGTGTTTTTTTATAATTCATTTAAACCATGGACAGAATTAGCAAGTTGAAGTGGCAGTGAGCAGGGCACATAGCACGCAGAACAGATGGCCGATGGGGCCTACAGGTTCTCGAATGGAGACCACGGACCGGTAAGCGCAGCGTAGGACGTCCACCCACAAGATGGACAGACGAAAAAGAGACCGCAGGAAAACGCTGGATGCAGGCCGCTTCCAACCGGCCCTTTTGGAAATAGATGGGGAAGGCCTATGTCCAGCAGTGGACGTTCTATGGCTGAAATGATGACATAATCGTCCATGCCTTTGTTCGCTAATTTATATATAATTTTTTCTCTTAGACGTACATTTAACATTTGACTTAAATTAAACTTAAATACTAATGAGTCCATCTTTTTTTTTTAAATATAACTTGATATATAATTGAACATGCATTTTTTTTCTTCTCTCATTTAACGTACTACACAATTTTACAATGTACAAATGTAAAATATATGGCTACGTCATATATACCGCACTTATGGGATATCGAGGACCTATGTCACGGTGTTTGCGAAAAACGATAATTCTTCTTTACACCATCATGTAACTGTTGGATAGAGAATTCAGAACAACGCCCTGTATAAGTAACAGATGACGTACCTTCTTCTTGGATCCGTTCAGATAGTCCTTGTACATCTCGGAGCGTAGGTACCGGGAGTAGCTGTCAGACTTCATCAGGTGGTACACATGCGCCTGCGCATACAAATTATAAAATGAACAAGTAAAATAAATACATATTATCTTCTTTATTTTAGGGTTCCGTACCCAAAGGGTAAAACGGGACCCTATTACTAAGGCTCCACTGTCCGTCTGTCTGTCTGTCACCAGGCTGTTATCTCATGAGCACAACTCAATCATCCAGATTGGATCCACAGTCATGCGATAGTTGCACAAGCCGTAACACACCGTAAGAGCCGTAACGGACACGTCAACTTGGCTGACGAACCACCGTCTGACCAACGGGAGAGAAAGAAATTGTCTCTTTCTCTCGGGAGAGAAGTTCCCACTCGCGATTCAGACATAATTGCCGTCTCGCTTGCTCAACGACGGTTCACGAGTTTTGACGATGTTGTGCAAATCGAACAGTCATTAGAGAACTGAGCCGTAATTGTATAAATATACGGTTGGTTTTGGTAAAATAATTTTGTTTTGATATAAATTGTATACAGCTATATTTATATATGAAACGGACGTTTATCTACACTAATATTATAAGGAGAAAAGATTTGTATTTTTGGATGTTTGTGACGAAATAACTCAAAAACTACTGAACCGATTTTAAAAATTCTTTCACTGTTGGGAAGCTACACTATCCCCGGGTGACATAGGCTATATTATATTTTGTAGAGAGGCCGAAGGCCGAGCTTACACCCGTGCGGGCGGTAGTTGACTATAATTTTCTACGCATTGTCATCTATATATTTTTTTAAAATATAGAATAGATCTACGTTTGGCCACCAACTCGTCTGATGGTAAGCGACGGTGTGGCCGAAACACGTTGATCTAGAAGAAATATATTCACTCCAGCCTTGAAGATAAAAATAAAATAAATAATTAAATATCTGGGACATTATTGCGCACACGGTCATCTGACCCCAAACTAAGCAAAGCTTGTAATATGGCTGCCAGAGACTGATATACATACACATATATTTGACTGCCTCGGTGGCTCAGTTGGTAGTGATCCTACTTTCTGTGCTTGGAGGCGTGGGTTCGATTCCCATCTAGGACAAACATTTGTGTGATGAACATTTGTGTTTGTTCTATGTCTGGGTGTTAATATCTATTCAAGTATGTATTTAAAAATATATATGTATGTATATCAGTCTCTGGCAGCCATATTACAAGCTTTGCTTAGTTTGGGGTCAGATGACCATGTGTGCAATAATGTCCCAGATATTTATTTATATATTTTTAAATACATACTTAAATAGATATTAACACCCAGACATAGAACAAACACAAATGTTCATCACATGAATGTTTGTCCTAGATGGGAATCGAACCCACGCCCCCAAGCACAGAAGTTAGGTTCACTACCAACTGAGCCACCGGGGCAGTCAGATGCCCAGATTGTAGTTCTCAGGAAACAAGGAGGACGGCAGGGAATTCCATTCTTGGACAGTACGAAGTATTTCTAAGATCTGACTTGATAATTTATTGGTTTACCTGCGCCTGGTCGAAGCAATACCGATCAGCGGTCCCCAACTCCACTTTTTGACGAGTCAACTCCCTGAAAAGTTAAAGTAGAAAACGTTAGTCGCGCCATCTATAAAACTTAGGGGTCATCCATAAATTACGTCACACGCTAATGGCTATCACCAGCATATGACATAGTGGGCCTTACTTAAAAACGTTACTCAAGTTGATCTGTGCTTTAAAATGCTCTCTCAACTTCTCGCTGACGGCAATCGTCACACGCGAAAACGAGACTGAGCATATTTAAGCGTATGTCAACTTGAGTAACGTTTTTAAGTAAGGCCCAGTGTGACAAGGGGTAGGGGCAGGGGGGTCAAAAGCTTTGTGAGGTCACATGTTAAAATTCAAGATCCATAACGCGATATTTATATGTGAATAAAAAACTTTAATAATTTACAAACACCATCTATTTCACTCCCTTACTCTTTTCGCACTTTACTCTCTCACTCTCTCTTGTTTCACTTCCCAACTCTCCCATATTACACTTCCTTACTCTCCCATGTTACTCTCCCTAACTCTTCGACATTTCACCCTCTTACTCTTCCATATTTTACTCCCTTACTTTTTCTTATATCAATTCTGCACTTTTCTCCCTCACTCTCCCATGTTTCAATTCCTGACTCTCCCATATTACACTTCCCAACTCTCCCATGGTGCACTCCCAAACTGTTTGACATTTCACTCTCTCTCTCTCTTCCATTTCCACTCTCTAACTCTCTTCCCAACTATCCCATGGTGCACTCCCAAACTATTTGACATTTCACTCTCTCTTCCATTTTCCACTCTCTAACTCTCCCATATTACACTTCCCAACTCTCCCATGGTGCACTCCCAAACTATTTGACATTTCACTCTCTCTTCCATTTTCCACTCTCTAACTCTCCCATATTACACTTCCCAACTCTCCTATGGTGCACTCCCAAACTATTTGACAATTCACTCTCTCTTCCATTTTCCACTCACTAACTCTCCCATATTACACTTCCCAACTCTCCCATGGTGCACTCCCAAATTCTTTGACATTTCACTCTCTCCTTCCATTTTCCACTCTCTAACTCTCCCATATTACACTTTCCAACTCTTCCATATTCCTCACACTCTCACCTGCTGGCCGCGTCGACATTCACTGGCATGACGGCATCCGATGCGAGAAACTCCTTCCAAATCTCCTTAGCGCGAGCGGATACGCGCCTGATGGGAAGCGCTTTTAGCTCTTGCACCGCTAGCCAGAACCTGGGGGACATTTGGATTTTTTAATTCATTGTTTTCATAACAGTACGACTACTAAGTGAAACGCGCTGCCTTAATGGGTGTACCTGGGTTCAGAAATCTGAAGAAACCGATTCACTCGTGATTTGAAGACTCAAATCACGAGTGAATCGGTTTCTTCTAGGCAAGCGTTCTACATCGTAGACCGCACCATCGCTTAACATCAGGCGAGGTGGCGGTCAAAAGCAAGTCTATTATTTAACTTTTTTTAAACTTGTGCAGACCAGCTACGCACGAGCCAGGAATGGAAATTATTTTACAATAAAAAAATAAATATCTGGGACACTTTTGCACACACAAACTAAGCAAAGCTTGTAATATGGCTGCCAGAGACTGATATACGTACATATATATTTTTAAATACATACTTAAATAGATATTAACACCCAGACATAGAACAAACACAAATGTTCATCACACAAATGTTTGTCCTAGATGGGAATCGAACCCAAACTACCAAGTGAGCCACCGGGGCAGTCAATACAATGGATCATTAGTATATTTGTCAATGTAAGCGTGGACCATTGACAGCTCCTAGCACTCACTTGAGATTCTCTCCGCTGAACTCTTTGTTAAGGAAGCGCGCAAAGTGTTCCTTGCCCGCCGGGTCCTGTAACAACTCGCGCAGGCTGAACGACCAGCGGCGCACGCGCCGCAGCGGCAGTGGATCTTTGCTGTCAACAGGACATTAAGACTAATTTCAGACTAGGCTATACTATTATGCTATATATATAGTTACTTAATGATGTTACTTAAAGATCACTTTTTTAAAGACTTTAAAAAAAAAAACGACCATACTTTATACACGCGGGCCGTCGCTCGAAACCTGCTTTGCACGACTCGACGTACAAATAATATCTACGGCGAACGGACCGCTTTGTACCTAGTTCCTCGTTTAATTAATAACCTACCCTCAGATTTATGTAAAAAACACCCCTCCATATAATATTAAAACTAAATTAAAATCTTATTTTCTTGACAACCTGACGTAATCGCCTGGCTCGAAGTCAGTTGTGTACTTAGAAATTAACATTATTTTTATAGTAGACGTACACTTAAACTCCATATGGCATTACTATTAAACCTTAGTGGTTTTTTAATGCTTTTATGTATAATTTTATTATTAAATGATAAATAAACGAAAAAAAAAAGGTAATAAGGAAATAAGGCAGGAGCCAATAATATACAGTACAGTTAAGTGTGTAATAATGTATGGTGCGCGTTTTTTGTTTTTTTATAGAATACTAGCCATCCGCCTCGGCTTCGCACGAGTGTAAGCTCGGCCTTCGGCCTCGCTACAAAATATAATATAGCCTATGTCACCCGGGGATAGTGTAGCTTCCCAACAGTGAAATAATTTTTCAAATCGGTTCAGTAGTTTCGGAGCCTATTCATTACAAACATACAAAAATAGGTACAAATCTTTCCTCTTTATAATATTAGTGTAGATTATAGAATATTATAGAATAAGTGGCAAACAAGCTACGGGCCACCTGATGGTAAGTGGTCACCGTTGCCTATATACACCTACAATACCCGGGGCATTGTCAGTGCGTTGCCTACCTTTGAGGACTCTATTCACCCTTCGTTTGAAGCAGTCCAAATTATACTTCGGAGGAAAAACCGAAGGTGGTAAGTCATTCCACAACTTACAGGTTATTCTTGTGCTATGAACTATACGCTATAATATTATAGCGTAGTCTGAAATTAGCTAACAGATTCAAGAGTTCAGATCTCGTCAACTGGATAGTGATTAGTCAGCAATATTAATTTCCTTACTTTTTCTGATTATTCTGAAAATTCCTTACTTCAAGTCTCATTAATAGCAATGATTTTTTTTTACCAATTTTTACATAAGAATAGGACGGAGGTGGGGGAGGGGGGGGGGGGGTAAGAGCTTTGCTGACTTTTGCTAACAGAGGGGGGGGGAAGAGTGTAAAAATTACTAAAGTTCTGTTGCACTTGAATGGCCCCTATTATTTGGCGAAGACTGATCAACACACATTTAGAGCTGCATGAGCTGTGGGCCCCGATTCGACTTAACCAATTGTTTTTTAAATTGTAATGAATAGCCTCAAAAGTTACCCCTTCGACACTTTTGGTATAGACAGTGACATAAAGAATAAGAATTTGTGACATATATATTATTTTATTTGGATACGATTAGATAACTATAATTAATTAATGTAATTGGCTTAATGCCGTTTTAATTAATATAAAAAAAAAAAAAAAAAAAAAAAAAAAGTAAAAAAATGAGGCAATTCATTATCAATTTAAAAACAATTAGTTTAGTAGAATCGGCAGATGTCACCTTTCAAGTCTCAGACACGTAGACTAAAAAATAATAATTTAATGTATTAAATAATATTTCAATTATTTGTTTATTGATACATTGCATGTTAGTATAAGTTTAAAATCTATTGTTTTAAACTATCACGGTTGTTCACTAAAGTTAAATGATATAATATCGGGAGCTCCTTGCACAACCTTACCACGGTAAATATCCCGTAAATAATCATTTAACTTTAAAATCTATTGGTTCAACATTTAATTAATTATTTACCCACAATGATTTTATTATAATGCGCTTACGCATACAGTTTTAGAATGTGATACAGATCATTAATTAATCAAATTCAACATTATTATTTTTTAATTATTGCATTCCGTTTTGTATGTTTATTGAATAAATGAAAAGTAAAACGGCCTCGAACTTCTGACGCTGTTTAAAACATTTGATAAAGGTGAAAGAAAGGTATGGACCCGGGTATGTCCTAAAACTGCGACCAGAACCACCGGAGGATGGGCAGCAGCGTCCTAATAGTACACGGTGAACGTACTGCGATCCCCAAGCCGCCTGCCAAGCGTGGGGATTACGGCAACACCCCTCTATGACGGAGGCCCTGTCCACCAGTGGACGTTAATTGGCTGATGATGTGTGATGTGAAAGTAACGTGAGATGATGGTACTAACCTTTGTTTCTCCATATCCCATAGCTCGGTGGTGTCATTAATCCATGGGTTAGGCCACTCCGGGGCGGTCAAGAACGCGTCGTACTCAGCGTACTGCTCACAGTATGATATGAACCTACGAAAAAATAATTCTCGTATTTTTTTTTTATGATATTGACGAGACAAGCGAAGTCGCTCGCCTGATGGCTCTTCACGCTTGCCCATAACAGCACAACGCCACTCAGAATTTTGAACTTCAACAGTTCAAAACCCTGGATGGCAATGCACTGCGCTCGTTACCCCGAGATATAAGATGTCAAATCTCTGTGTGCCCTGTAATTTCGCTGGAAACAGAAATCGTCGTAGTTTAAATAACCCAATAATTATCTATATAAATAACCGGCCAAGTGCAAGTCGGACTCGCGCACGAAGGGTTCCGTACCATTATCTATAAAAACGGCAAAAAATCATGTCTATTGTATGAGAGCCCTGCTTAAATATATGTTTTATTATAATTTTTTATTATTAAAGTCAATATATAACTAAATATTCTGTGAATATTTCAAGCGTCTACTTCTTGCCGTTATCAATATCGAGCGAAAACGAGCAAAAATAAGTTTGTTGTATGGGAGCCCCCTTAAATATTTATTTTATTTCATTTTAAAGTTATATGATTATTGAAAACTGAATGCGGGTGGTCTGTACTTAACTTTGAAATTTATTTATTTTATTAAAATATGTAATTTTTTTTTTTTTTTTTTCATGAACTGTACAACTATTAGTGTGACTTATTTATATGATAGTAACTTACATGTCAGCGACTTTGCTGACTCGAACGTTCCGTCGCTCCATCCTGTTGCGCAACATCGCGAGCTGTCGCTTGGCTGCTTCTATTTGTTGCTCGATCTTCGCCGGTTCCGGTGAGTTCACTTCACTGGCGCACGTCACTTTTATTTCCGGTTTCGATGACTCGCCTATGGGGCAAAAAACTTTTTAACTAATGGCGAAGAAATACCAGTGGACCCGGTCTATCTACGTCATCAGCCAGAAGACGTCCACAGCTGAACATAGTCCTCCCTCTTTAACCTCCACACTGAACGACATCCTGCCATCTGCATCCACTGGATGCCCGCGACTCTCACAATGTCGTCGGTCCATCTAGTGGGAGGCCTACCTACGCTGCGTCCTCCGGTTCGTGGTCTCCACTAAACAACCTTTCTTCTCCATCGGTTATCAGTTCTTCGAGCGATGTGGCCTGCCCATTGCCACTTCAACTTGCAGATTTTAATAGCAATGTCAGTGACTCTGGTTCTTTGGCGAATGGTTCTACGTCATACGCGTGCCGAATCTCGGACCGATAACTTAATCAATATAAAAAACCGACTTCATAAAAATGTCAGAACTGGACCAAATATGCGCCCTCTATCCCATAGCGCGTGCATTAATTAGGCACTATCGGTTTTAGAGAGCGCATGCCTGATTTAGTACTGAGGTGTTCCGACAGATGACTCTTATAATAATTGTGTGGAAATAACTTTATTATTGTTACATTGTAAAAAAATAAAACATAGCAGAACTGGACAAAATTGAAATGGGACCAAACGGGAGGCATCAACTTACAAATAAAAAATTAATCATCAAAATCGTATCAAACAAAAAAGGTAACAAACATAAAAAATAATTAAAAATAACAGTCGAATTGATAACCTCTCCTTTTTGGAAGTCGGTTAAAAACGAGGATGTTCTATGTTCCACTGTGTTCCTGTTTTGGGTATAAATTGCGGAGTGTAATCATAATCATAAACCATTAATTTGGCGAAAAAGTTACAAAAACATTGGAATAATAAATTGGATTATAAAATATGCCACAATTAAATATTAGCTTCGGATCACTAAACTAAGCTGCAGCTTGTGCTTCAGAGATGCGTGCACCTGCTATACGGGAAATTCAAATTTCAAACAGTTTTTTTGTTCTTGTAACTAGGCCGAGTAATTATTGTAAACGATCATGATGTTCGCGAAAATTGATTACTATTCTTTACAAACTCACGTAATAGACCAGGGTCGATAATTTTTAAAACCAAAAAAAATAATAGTAGGATGAAACCCATTAGAAAAGGAGGAGGATATTATAAAAATGAAAGGAAAAATAAATTACGGGCGATCTGACTTCGGGAAGTGGGGGGGGGGGGGGGAGGGTTTAAGGGTAAAAAATGGTTTATCTCGATTTCCGGTAAAACTACAAGTCCTATGAAAAAAACTTAAATGGCAAAGTTGTAGGTAATAAAAAGATCTAAAACTTCTGTGGATACACTTTTTTCACATAACCTCAAAATTTATGTGAAAAATTCAAAAAACCAAGTTTTTGGTTTTTTATTTTTATCTTTTACAAAAAAATTGTTTTTTTCACGAAATTTGGTGAAAACTTACCTTTTTATGTCCCAAATACGCTGTAATTTATTCGATTAAAAATATTTATTTTTTCACCTTATTTTGAATTAATATCGAAAAAGCACCCTAATTTTCACCATCGGAAAGTAGAGATTTCAACAAACAGAAAACATACCAACTTTTTGAAAAAAGCTGATATTTTGACGGGTGAATTTTCGATTGAAAATTAGGGTGCTTTTTCGATATTAATTCAAAATAAGGTGAAAAAATAAATATTTTTAATCAAATAAATTACAGCGTATTTTGGACATAAAAAGGTAAGTTTTCACCAAATTTCGTGAAAAAAACATTTTTTTTGTAAAAGATAAAAATAAAAAACCAAAAACTTGGTTTTTTGAATTTTTCACATAAATTTTGAGGTTATGTGAAAAAAGTGTATCCACAGAAGTTTTAGATCTTTTTATTACCTACAACTTTGCCATTTAAGTTTTTTTCATAGGACTTGTAGTTTTACCGGAAATCGAGATAAACCATTTTTTTACCCTTAAACCCCCCCCCCCCCCCCCCCCACTTCCCGAACTCAGATCGCCCGTAATTTATTTTTCCTTTCATTTTTATAATATTCCCCTCCTTTTCTAGTGGGTTTCATCCTACTATTTTTTTTTCCACTTTTTATTATTTTTAAAGGCTTCTACCCTGGTCTATAAAGTTATTTATCTCCAATGCACATTATTACATACATTTGTCAATAAACAAATTTATGCTGTTTCAAACGGTTTATTGCCAAATGTAAGTAATATGGTGAGTTACTGATTAATAACTGTACATGATAATGTAAAGAACGACCAACAATTTTCGCGAACACTGTGTCATTTCACAATAATTACCCGGCCTAGCTACAAGGACAAAACAACTGTTTGAAATTTGATTTTCCCGCCAAAGTGAAACGTTTCATCTTCAAGTAATTATTATTATTATTATTATTATTATACTATATAAAGCTTAATTACCACTGACTCACTCACTCACTCACTCACTCACTGACATAGTTGTTTGGAGAACTGGGGAGGTTGGGGAGAAAATGTGAGTATGAGGTCTTGTAGGGGGATGTTCAGAGGCAAAGGGAAAAATACGTGATCTTCAGAAGACCAGCTCCTGGTAGTAGACCCCCCAGGGATCTCAGAAACGGTAAACATTTTTTCTAAAGCGGTTTAACAAAAAGTTCCTCAAAACCTCGGACCTTTTTGGAGACATGAAAAAAAAGAGGCCTCCCATACAAAAAAACATGGCCGCCATACAATTTTGAACCTGTCATAACTCGGAAACGGTTAGACTTTCATGGGGGGTGTTTGACCAAATGTCATAGGGAATCGGGAGATCTTTTTGGAAAAATGTTTTTTTTTTTTAATTTTCAACTTTTTTTTTTCAAAAATTTCAAAATGGTCCGAGAGGTCTGATTTTTTGCATACGGGGGTTTTTGAGGCCTCTGATTTCATTTTTGAAGTTTTTTTTTTTTTTTTTAATTTTTGACCATGGTCGCCATACAAGTGATTTTCAGACGGACCGAGCGAGGGCCGTGGTGAGGCCGCCAGGCCGAACCACGGCACTCGCGAGGTCGCAAATCACTCGAGCGAGGCCGCAGGCCGAGCTCGAGTGTTTTGCGCGAGGCCGGAGGCCGAGCAAGAGGCGTGGTGAGGCCGCTAGGCCGAACCACGACCGGAGCAAGTATCGTGGCGAGGCCGCCAGGCCGAGCCACGGTACTTGCGAGGTCGCGAGAGTCTCAAGCGAGGCCGGAGGCCGAGCAAATGTCTCAAGGGAGGCCGCAGGCCGACCTTGAGACTCGGAGGCCTAACATTGGGCGAGGCCGAAGGCCGAGCCAGGGGCGTGGTGAGGCCGCCAGGCCGAACCACGACCCCGAGCAAGTACCGTGGTGAGGCCGTCAGGCCGAGCCACGGTACTTGCGAGCTCGCGAGAGGCCGAGTTTCAACACGAACTCAGCGCGAGGCCGGAGGCCGAGCTGCTCCCTCCCTCTACGGTCGAAACGAACTGGATTTCTGTTCTTATATTATTTCCACGACTGAATATGATATTTCTTACGCATTTTCACTGCCATGAGGAGATTTGTACCCTGGACCACCTCCATGTTAATTTCCGGTCATGGAAATCAAACATCATCATCATCATCAACCCATTTTCTCATGTATAACCTTTTCTTAGCCATTTTCAACCTGATCCTTCAGTTTTTTTTTAAGTTTTTAAAAGTCGCAACTAAAAGACTTGCCCCCACCCGACTATAGGAAATCCCCGCGGGCCGCTTGCGGCCCGCGCAGCCACGCAAAACACTAGTTATTATACTATATAAAGCTTAATTACCACTGACTCACTGACTGACTCACTGACTGACTCACTGACTGACTCACTGACATAGTTGTTTGGAGAACTGGGGAGCATGGGGAGAAAATGTGAGTATGAGGTCTTGTAGGGGGATGTTCAGAGGCAAAGGGAAAAATACGTGATCTTCAGAAGACCAGCTCCCGGTAGTAGACCCCCCAGGGATCTCAGAAACGGTAAACATTTTTACTAAAGCGGTTTAACAAAAAGTTCCTCAAAACCTCGGACCTTTTTGGAGACATGAAAAAAAAGAGGCCTCCCATACAAAAAAACATGGCCGCCATACAATTTTGAACCTGTCATAACTCGGAAACGGTTCGACTTTCATGGGGGGTGTTTGACCAAATGTCATAGGGAATCGGGAGATCTTTTCGTTTTTTTTTTTTTTTTTTTTAATTTTCGACTTTTTTTTTTTCAAAAATTTCAAAATGGACTTAGAGGTCTGATTTTTTGCATACGGGGGTTTTTGGGGCCTCTGATTTCATTTTTGAAGTTTTTTTTTTTTTTTTTTTAATTTTTGACCATGGTCGCCATACAAGTGATTTTCAGACGGACCGAGCGAGTGCCGTGGTGAGGCCGCCAGGCCGAACCACGGCGCTCGCGAGGTCGCAAATCACTCGAGCGAGGCCGCAGGCCGAGCGCGAGTGTTCCTGGCGAGGCCGGAGGCCGAGCAAGAGGCGTGGTGAGGCCGCCAGGCCGAACCACGACCCGAGCAAGTACCGTGGTGAGGCCGATAGGCCGAGCCACGGTACTTGCGAGGTCGCGAGAGTCTCAAGCGAGGCCGCAGGCCGAGCAAATGTCTCAAGGGAGGCCGCAGGCCGACCTTGAGACTCGGAGGCCTAACTTTGGGCGAGGCCGAAGGCCGAGCCAGGGGCGTGGTGAGGCCGCAAGGCCGAACCACGCAACGAGCAAGTACCGTGGTGAGGCCGTCAGGCCGAGCCACGGTACTTGCGAGCTCGCGAGAGGCCGAGCTTCAACCCAAACTCAACGCGAGGCCGGAGGCCGAGCTGCTCCCTCCCCCTACGGCCGAAACATACTGGATTTCTGTTCATATATTATTTCCACGACGGAATATGGATTTTCTTCAGCGTTTTGACCGCCATGAGGAGATTTGTACCCGGGCCACTTCCATGTTCAGTTTCGGTCATGGAAATCAAACATCATCATCATCATCAACCCATTTTCTCATGTATAACCTTTTCTTAGCCATTTTCAACCTGATCCTTCAGTTTTTTTTAAGTTTTTAAAGTCGCAACTAAAAGACTTGCCCCCACCCGACTATAGGAAATCCCCGCGGGCCGCTTGCGGCCCGCGCAGCCACGCAAAACACTAGTTATACTATATAAAGCTTAATTACCACTGACTCACTGACTCACTGACTCACTGACTCACTGACTGACTCACTCACTGACATAGTTGTTTGGAGAACTGGGGGGGTTGGGGAGAAAATGTGAGTATGAGGTCTTGTAGGGGGATGTTCAGAGGCAAAGGGAAAAATACGTGATCTTCAGAAGACCAGCTCCTGGTAGTAGACCCCCCAGGGATCTCGAAAACGGTAGGAGGTAGGGGGGAACCGCTTTAACTAAAAATGCACCAAAACCTCGGACCTTTTTGGAGACATGAAAAAAAAGAGGCCTCCCATACAAAAAAACATGGCCGCCATACAATTTTGAACCTGTCATAACTCGAAAACGGTTAGACTTTCATGGGGGGTGTTTGACCAAATGTCATAGGGAATCGGGAGATCTTTTTGGAAAAATGTTTTTTTTTTTTTAATTTTCAACTTTTTTTTTTCAAAAATTTCAAAATGGTCCGAGAGGTCTGATTTTTTGCATACGGGGGTTTTTGGGGCCTCTGATTTCATTTTTGAAGTTTTTTTTTTTTTTTTTTAATTTTTGACCATGGTCGCCATACAAGTGATTTTCAGACGGACCGAGCGAGGGCCGTGGTGAGGCCGCCAGGCCGAACCACGGCACTCGCGAGGTCGCAAATCACTCGAGCGAGGCCGCAGGCCGAGCGCGAGTGTTCCTGGCGAGGCCGGAGGCCGAGCAAGAGGCGTGGTGAGGCCGCCAGGCCGAACCACGACCCGAGCAAGTACCGTGGCGAGGCCGTCAGGCCGAGCCACGGTACTTGCGAGGTCGCGAGAGTCTCAAACGAGGCCGCAGGCCGAGCAAATGTCTCAAAGGAGGCCGCAGGCCGACCTTGAGACTCGGAGGCCTAACTTTGGGCGAGGCCGAAGGCCGAGCCAGGGGCGTGGTGAGGCCGCAAGGCCGAACCACGCAACGAGCAAGTACCGTGGTGAGGCCGTCAGGCCGAGCCACGGTACTTGCGAGCTCGCGAGAGGCCGAGCTTCAACCCAAACTCAACGCGAGGCCGGAGGCCGAGCTGCTCCCTCCCCCTACGGCCGAAACATACTGGATTTCTGTTCATATATTATTTCCACGACTGAATATGAATTTTCTTCAGCGTTTTGACCGCCATGAGGAGATTTGTACCCAGCCCTCTTCAATGTTCAGTTTCGGTCATGGAAATCAAACATCATCATCATCATCATCAACCCATTTTCTAATGTATTTCACTTTCTTAGCCATTTTCAACCTGATCCTTCAGTTTTTTTAAAGTTTTACAAGTCGATCTAAATGATTTGCCCCCACCCGACTATAGGAAATCCCCGCGGGCCGCTTGCGGCCCGCGCAGCCACGCAAAACACTAGTTATACTATATAAAGCTGAATTACCACTGACTGACTCACTGACTGACTGACTGACTGACTGACTGACATAGTTGTTTGGAGAACTGGGGGGGTTGGGGAGAAAATGTGAGTATGAGGTCTTGTAGGGGGATGTTCAGAGGCAAAGGGAAAAATACGGGATCTTCAGAAGACCAGCTCCTGGTAGTAGACCCCCCAGGGATCTCGGAAACGGTAAACATTTTTACTAAAGCGGTTTAACAAAAAGTTCCTCAAAACCTCGGACCTTTTTGGAGACATGAAAAAAAAGAGGCCTCCCATACAAAAAAACATGGCCGCCATACAATTTTGAACCTGTCATAACTCGAAAACGGTTTGACTTTCATGGGGGGTGTTTGACCAAATGTCATAGGGAATCAAGAGATCTTTTCGTTTTTTTTTTTTTTTTTTTTAATTTTCAACTTATTTTTTTTCAAAAATTTCAAATAGGTCCGAGAGGTCTGATTTTTTGCATACGGGGGTTTTTGGGGCCTCTGATTTCATTTTTGAAGTTTTTTTTTTTTTTTTTTAATTTTTGACCATGGTCGCCATACAAGTGATTTTCAGACGGACCGAGCGAGGGCCGTGGTGAGGCCGCCAGGCCGAACCACGGCACTCGCGAGGTCGCAAATCACTCGAGCGAGGCCGCAGGCCGAGCTCGAGTGTTTTGCGAGTGGCCGGAGGCCTAGCAAGAGGCGTGGTGAGGCCGCCAGGCCGAACCACGCACCGAGCAAGTACCGTGGTGAGGCCGTCAGGCCGAGCCACGGTACTTGCGAGGTCGCGAGAGTCTCAAGCGAGGCCGCAGGCCGAGCAAATGTCTCAAGGGAGGCCGCAGGCCGACCTTGAGACTCGGAGGCCTAACTTTGGGCGAGGCCGAAGGCCGAGCCAGGGGCGTGGTGAGGCCGCGAGGCCGAACCACGACCCCGAGCAAGTACCGTGGTGAGGCCGTCAGGCCGAGCCACGGTACTTGCGAGCTCGCGAGAGGCCGAGCTTCAACCCAAACTCAACGCGAGGCCGAAGGCCGAGCTGCTCCCTCCCCTTACGGTCGAAACAAACTGGATATCAGCTCTTGTATTGTTTTAACGACTGAATATGGATTTTCTTCAGCGTTTTGACCGCCATGAGGAGATTTGTACCTCTGCCCACTTCCGTGTTCAGTTTCGGTCATGGAAATCAAACATCATCATCATCATCAACCCATTTTCTAATGTATTTCGGTTTCTTAGCCATTTTCAACCTGATCCTTCAGTTTTTTTAAAGTTTTACAAGTCGATCTAAATGATTTGCCCCCACCCGACTATAGGAAATCCCCGCGGGCCGCTTGCGGCCCGCGCAGCCACGCAAAACACTAGTTATACTATATAAAGCTTAATTACCACTGACTCACTGACTGACTGACTGACTGACTCACTGACATAGTTGTTTTGAGACTTGGGGAGGTTGGGGAGAAAATGTGAGTATGAGGTCTTGTAGGGGGATGTTCAGAGGCAAAGGGAAAAATACGTGATCTCCAGAAGACCAGCTCCTGGTAGTAGACCCCCCAGGGATCTCGGAAACGGTAAACATTTTTACTAAAGCGGTTTAACAAAAAGTTCCTCAAAACCTCGGACCTTTTTGGAGACATGAAAAAAAAGAGGCCTCCCATACAAAAAAACATGGCCGCCATACAATTTTGAACCCGTTATAACTCTAAAACGGTAAGACTTTAATGGGGGGTGTTTGACCAAATGTCATAGGGAATCGGGAAATCTTTTTGGAATTTTTTTTTTTTTTTTTAATTTTCAACTTTTTTTTTTCAAAAATTTCAAAATGGTCCGAGAGGTCTGATTTTTTGCATACGGGGGTTTTTGGGGCCTCTGATTTCATTTTTGAAGTTTTTTTTTTTTTTTTTTAATTTTTGACCATGGTCGCCATACAAGTGATTTTCAGACGGACCGAGCGAGTGCCGTGGTGAGGCCGCCAGGCCGAACCACGGCACTCGCGAGGTCGCAAATCACTCGAGCGAGTGTTTTGCGCGAGGCCGGAGGCCGAGCAAGAGGCGTGGTGAGGCCGCCAGGCCGAACCACGACCCGAGCAAGTACCGTGGTGAGGCCGATAGGCCGAGCCACGGTACTTGAGAGGTCGCGAGAGTCTCAAGCGAGGCCGCAGGCCGAGCAAATGTCTCAAGGGAGGCCGCAGGCCGACCTTGAGACTCGGAGGCCTAACGTTGGGCGAAGCCGAAGGCCGAGCCAGGGGCGTGGTGAGGCCGCCAGGCCGAACCACGACCCCGAGCAAGTACCGTGGTGAGGCCGTCAGGCCGAGCCACGGTACTTGCGAGCTCGCGAGAGGCCGAGCTTCAACCCAAACTCATCGCGAGGCCGAAGGCCGAGCTGCTCCCTCCCCCTACGGTCGAAACAAACTGGATATCAGCTCTTGTATTGTTTCCACGACTGAATATGGATTTTCTTCAGCGTTTTGACCGCCATGAGGAGATTTGTACCCGGGCCACTTCCATGTTCAGTTTCGGTCATGGAAATCAAACATCATCATCATCATCAACCCATTTTCTCATGTATAACCTTTTCTTAGCCATTTTCAACCTGATCCTTCAGTTTTTTTAAAGTTTTACAAGTCGATCTAAATGATTTGCCCCCACCCGACTATAGGAAATCCCCGCGGGCCGCTTGCGGCCCGCGCAGCCACGCAAAACACTAGTTATTATTATTATTATTATACTATATAAAGCTGAATTACCACTGACTCACTGACTCACTGACTCACTGACTCACTGACTCACTCACTGACATAGTTGTTTGGAGAACTGGGGGGGTTGGGGAGAAAATGTGAGTATGAGGTCTTGTAGGGGGATGTTCAGAGGCATAGGGAAAAATACGTGATCTTCAAAAGACCATGACCTGATGGTAGACCCCCCAGGGATCTCGGAAACGGTAAACATTTTTCCTAAAGCGGTTTAACAAAAAGTTCTTCAAAACCTCGGACCTTTTTGGAGACATGAAAAAAAAGAGGCCTCCCATACAAAAAAACATGGCCGCCATACAATTTTGAACCTGTCATAACTCGGAAACGGTTTGACTTTCATGGGGGGTGTTTGACCAAATGTCATAGGGAATCGGGAGATCTTTTTGGAAAAATGTTTTTTTTTTTTTAATTTTCAACTTTTTTTTTTCAAAAATTTCAAAATGGTCCGAGAGGTCTGATTTTTTGCATACGGGGGTTTTTGGGGCCTCTGATTTCATTTTTGAATTTTTTTTTTTTTTTTTAAATTTTTGACCATGGTCGCCATACAAGTGATTTTCAGACGGACCGAGCGAGTGCCGTGGTGAGGCCGCCAGGCCGAACCACGGCACTCGCGAGGTCGCAAATCACTCGAGCGAGGCCGCAGGCCGAGCGCGAGTGTTCCTGGCGAGGCCGGAGGCCGAGCAAGAGGCGTGGTGAGGCCGCCAGGCCGAACCACGACCCGAGCAAGTACCGTGGTGAGGCCGATAGGCCGAGCCACGGTACTTGAGAGGTCGCGAGAGTCTCCAGCGAGGCCGCAGGCCGAGCAAATGTCTCAAGGGAGGCCGCAGGCCGACCTTGAGACTCGGAGGCCTAACTTTGGGCGAGGCCGAAGGCCGAGCCAGGGGCGTGGTGAGGCCGCCAGGCCGAACCACGACCCCGAGCAAGTACCGTGGTGAGGCCGTCAGGCCGAGCCACGGTACTTGCGAGCTCGCGAGAGGCCGAGTTTCAACACGAACTCAGCGCGAGGCCGGAGGCCGAGCTGCTCCCTCCCTCTACGGTCGAAACAAACTGGATTTCTGTTCTTATATTATTTCCACGACTGAATATGAAATTTATTTCGCATTTTCACTGCCATGAGGAGATTTGTACCCAGGACCACCTCCATGTTAATTTCCGGTCATGGAAATCAAACATCATCATCATCATCAACCCATTTCCTCATGTATAACCTTTTCTTAGCCATTTTCAACCTGATCCTTCAGTTTTTTTCAAGTTTTTAAAGTCGCAACTAAAAGACTTGCCCCCACCCGACTATAGGAAATCCCCGCGGGCCGCTTGCGGCCCGCGCAGCCACGCAAAACACGAGCTGCTCCCTCCCCCCTATGGTCGAAACAAACTGGATATCAGCTCTTGTATTGTTTCCACGACTGAATATGAAATTTCTTCAGCGTTTTGACCGCCATGAGGAGATTTGTACCCAGGACCTCCTCCATGTTCATTTTCGGTCATGGAAATCAAACATCATCATCATCATCAACCCATTTTCTCATGTATAACCTTTTCTTAGCCATTTTCAACCTGATCCTTCAGTTTTTTTTAAGTTTTTAAAAGTCGAATATAAAGACTTGCCCCCACCCGACTATAGGAAATCCCCGCGGGCCGCTTGCGGCCCGCGCAGCCACGCAAAACACTAGTTATTATACTATATAAAGCTTAATTACCACTGACTCACTGACTGACTCACTGACATAGTTGTTTGGAGAACTGGGGAGGTTGGGGAGAAAATGTGAGTATGAGGTCTTGTAGGGGGATGTTCAGAGGCAAAGGGAAAAATACGTGATCTTCAAAAGACCATGACCTGATGGTAGACCCGCCAGGGATCTCGGAAACGGTAAACATTTTTTCCAAAGCGGTTTAACAAAAAGTTCCTCAAAACCTCGGAACTTTTTGGAGACATGAAAAAAAAGAGGCCTCCCATACAAAAAAACATGGCCGCCATACAATTTTGAACCTGTCATAACTCGGAAACGGTTCGACTTTCATGGGGGGTGTTTGACCAAATGTCATAGGGAATCGGGAGATCTTTTTGGAAAAATGTTTTTTTTTTTTTTAATTTTCAATTTTTTTTTTCAAAAATTTCAAAATGGTCTGAGAGGTCTGATTTTTTGCATACGGGGGTTTTTGGGGCCTCTGATTTCATTTTTGAAGTTTTTTTTTTTTTTTTTTTTAATTTTTGACCATGGTCGCCATACAAGTGATTTTCAGACGGACCGAGCGAGTGCCGTGGTGAGGCCGCCAGGCCGAACCACGGCGCTCGCGAGGTCGCAAATCACTCGAGCGAGGCCGCAGGCCGAGCGCGAGTGTTCCTGGCGAGGCCGGAGGCCGAGCAAGAGGCGTGGTGAGGCCGCCAGGCCGAACCACGACCCGAGCAAGTACCGTGGTGAGGCCGATAGGCCGAGCCACGGTACTTGAGAGGTCGCGAGAGTCTCAAGCGAGGCCGCAGGCCGAGCAAATGTCTCAAGGGAGGCCGCAGGCCGACCTTGAGACTCGGAGGCCTAACTTTGGGCGAGGCCGAAGGCCGAGCCAGGGGCGTGGTGAGGCCGCCAGGCCGAACCACGACCCCGAGCAAGTACCGTGGTGAGGCCGTCAGGCCGAGCCACGGTACTTGCGAGCTCGCGAGAGGCCGAGCTTCAATCCAAACTCAACGCGAGGCCGAAGGCCGAGCTGCTCCCTCCCCCTACGGTCGAAACAAACTGGATATCAGCTCTTGTATTGTTTCAACGACTGAATATGAAATTTTTTCAGCGTTTTCACTGCCATGAGGAGATTTGTACCCAGGACCACCTCCATGTTAATTTCCGGTCATGGAAATCAAACATCATCATCATCATCAACCCATTTTCTCATGTATAACCTTTTCTTAGCCATTTTCAACCTGATCCTTCAGTTTTTTTAAAGTTTTTTCAAGTCGAATCAAAAGATTGGCCCCCACCCGACTATAGGAAATCCCCGCGGGCCGCTTGCGGCCCGCGCAGCCACGCAAAACACTAGTTATACTATATAAAGCTTAATTACCATTCACTCACTCACTCACTGACATAGTTGTTTTGAGACTTGGGGGGGTCGGGGAGAAAATGTGAGTATGAGGTCTTGTAGGGGGATGTTCAGAGGCAAAGGGAAAAATACGGAATCTTCAGAAGACCAGCTCCTGGTAGTAGACCCCCCAGGGATCTCGGAAACGGTAGGAGGTAGGGGGGAACCGTTTTAACTAAAAATTCACTAAATCCTCGGACCTTTTTGGAGACATGAAAAAAAAGAGGCCTCCCATACAAAAAAACATGGCCGCCATACAATTTTGAACCTGTCATAACTCGGAAACGGTTCGACTTTCATGGGGGGTGTTTGACCAAATGTCATAGGGAATCGGGAGATCTTTTTGGAAAAATTTTTTTTTTTTTAATTTTCAACTTTTTTTTTTTCAAAAATTTCAAAATGGACTGAGAGGTCTGATTTTTTGCATACGGGGGTTTTTGGGGCCTCTGATTTCATTTTTGAAGTTTTTTTTTTTTTTTTTTAATTTTTGACCATGGTCGCCATACAAGTGATTTTCAGACGGACCGAGCGAGTGCCGTGGTGAGGCCGCCAGGCCGAACCACGGCGCTCGCGAGGTCGCAAATCACTCGAGCGAGGCCGCAGGCCGAGCGCGAGTGTTCCTGGCGAGGCCGGAGGCCGAGCAAGAGGCGTGGTGAGGCCGCCAGGCCGAACCACGACCCGAGCAAGTACCGTGGTGAGGCCGATAGGCCGAGCCACGGTACTTGAGAGGTCGCGAGAGTCTCAAGCGAGGCCGCAGGCCGAGCAAATGTCTCAAGGGAGGCCGCAGGCCGACCTTGAGACTCGGAGGCCTAACTTTGGGCGAGGCCGAAGGCCGAGCCAGGGGCGTGGTGAGGCCGCCAGGCCGAACCACGACCCCGAGCAAGTACCGTGGTGAGGCCGTCAGGCCGAGCCACGGTACTTGCGAGCTCGCGAGAGGCCGAGTTTCAACACGAACTCAGCGCGAGGCCGGAGGCCGAGCTGCTCCCTCCCTCTACGGTCGAAACAAACTGGATTTCTGTTCTTATATTGTTTCCACGACTGAATATGAAATTTCTTTCGCATTTTCACTGCCATGAGGAGATTTGTACCCAGGACCACCTCCATGTTAATTTCCGGTCATGGAAATCAAACATCATCATCATCATCAACCCATTTTCTCATGTATAACCTTTTCTTAGGCATTTTCAACCTGATCCTTCAGTTTTTTTTAAGTTTTTAAAAGTCGCAACTAAAAGACTTGCCCCCACCCGACTATAGGAAATCCCCGCGGGCCGCTTGCGGCCCGCGCAGCCACGCAAAACACTAGTTATACTATATAAAGCTGAATTACCACTGACTCACTGACTCACTGACTCACTCACTGACATAGTTGTTTGGAGAACTGGGGGGGTTGGGGAGAAAATGTGAGTATGAGGTCTTGTAGGGGGATGTTCAGAGGCAAAGGGAAAAATACGTGATCTCCAGAAGACCAGCTCCTGGTAGTAGACCCCCCAGGGATCTCGGAAACGGTAAGAGGTAGGGGGGAACCGCTTTAACTAAAACTGCATCAAAACCTCGGACCTTTTTGGAGACATGAAAAAAAAGAGGCCTCCCATACAAAAAAACATGGCCGCCATACAATTTTGAACCTGTCATAACTCGGAAACGGTTTGTCTTTCATGGGGGGTGTTTGACCAAATGTCATAGGGAATCGGGAGATCTTTTCGTTTTTTTTTTTTTTTTTTTTTTAATTTTAAACTTTTTTTTTTCAAAAATTTCAAAATGGTCCGAGAGGTCTGATTTTTTGCATACGGGGGTTTTTGGGGCCTCCGATTTCATTTTTGAAGTTTTTTTTTTTTTTTTTTAATTTTTGACCATGGTCGCCATACAAGTGATTTTCAGACGGACCGAGCGAGTGCCGTGGTGAGGCCGCCAGGCCGAACCACGACCCGAGCAAGTACCGTGGTGAGGCCGATAGGCCGAGCCACGGTACTTGAGAGGTCGCGAGAGTCTCAAGCGAGGCCGCAGGCCGAGCAAATGTCTCAAGGGAGGCCGCAGGCCGACCTTGAGACTCGAAGGCCTAAATTTGGGCGAGGCCGAAGGCCGAGCCAGGGGCGTGGTGAGGCCGCCAGGCCGAACCACGACCCCGAGCAAGTACCGTGGTGAGGCCGTCAGGCCGAGCCACGGTACTTGCGAGCTCGCGAGAGGCCGAGTTTCAACACGAACTCAGCGCGAGGCCGGAGGCCGAGCTGCTCCCTCCCTCTACGGTCGAAACAAACTGGATTTCTGTTCTTATATTATTGCCACGACTGAATATGATATTTCTGCCGCGTTTACACTCCCATGAGGAGATTTGTACCCAGCTCTCTTCCATGTTCAGTTTCGGTCATGGAAATCAAACATCATCATCATCATCAACCCATTTTCTCATGTATAACCTTTTCTTAGCCATTTTCAACCTGATCCTTCAGTTTTTTTAAAGTTTTACAAGTCGATCTAAATGATTTGCCCCCACCCGACTATAGGAAATCCCCGCGGGCCGCTTGCGGCCCGCGCAGCCACGCAAAACACTAGTTATACTATATAAAGCTTAATTACCACTGACTCACTGACTGACTCACTGACTGACTCACTGACTGACTCACTGACATAGTTGTTTGGAGAACTGGGGAGCATGGGGAGAAAATGTGAGTATGAGGTCTTGTAGGGGGATGTTCAGAGGCAAAGGGAAAAATACGTGATCTTCAGAAGACCAGCTCCCGGTAGTAGACCCCCCAGGGATCTCAGAAACGGTAAACATTTTTACTAAAGCGGTTTAACAAAAAGTTCCTCAAAACCTCGGACCTTTTTGGAGACATGAAAAAAAAGAGGCCTCCCATACAAAAAAACATGGCCGCCATACAATTTTGAACCTGTCATAACTCGGAAACGGTTCGACTTTCATGGGGGGTGTTTGACCAAATGTCATAGGGAATCGGGAGATCTTTTCGTTTTTTTTTTTTTTTTTTTTAATTTTCGACTTTTTTTTTTTCAAAAATTTCAAAATGGACTTAGAGGTCTGATTTTTTGCATACGGGGGTTTTTGGGGCCTCTGATTTCATTTTTGAAGTTTTTTTTTTTTTTTTTTTAATTTTTGACCATGGTCGCCATACAAGTGATTTTCAGACGGACCGAGCGAGTGCCGTGGTGAGGCCGCCAGGCCGAACCACGGCGCTCGCGAGGTCGCAAATCACTCGAGCGAGGCCGCAGGCCGAGCGCGAGTGTTCCTGGCGAGGCCGGAGGCCGAGCAAGAGGCGTGGTGAGGCCGCCAGGCCGAACCACGACCCGAGCAAGTACCGTGGTGAGGCCGATAGGCCGAGCCACGGTACTTGCGAGGTCGCGAGAGTCTCAAGCGAGGCCGCAGGCCGAGCAAATGTCTCAAGGGAGGCCGCAGGCCGACCTTGAGACTCGGAGGCCTAACTTTGGGCGAGGCCGAAGGCCGAGCCAGGGGCGTGGTGAGGCCGCAAGGCCGAACCACGCAACGAGCAAGTACCGTGGTGAGGCCGTCAGGCCGAGCCACGGTACTTGCGAGCTCGCGAGAGGCCGAGCTTCAACCCAAACTCAACGCGAGGCCGGAGGCCGAGCTGCTCCCTCCCCCTACGGCCGAAACATACTGGATTTCTGTTCATATATTATTTCCACGACGGAATATGGATTTTCTTCAGCGTTTTGACCGCCATGAGGAGATTTGTACCCGGGCCACTTCCATGTTCAGTTTCGGTCATGGAAATCAAACATCATCATCATCATCAACCCATTTTCTCATGTATAACCTTTTCTTAGCCATTTTCAACCTGATCCTTCAGTTTTTTTTAAGTTTTTAAAGTCGCAACTAAAAGACTTGCCCCCACCCGACTATAGGAAATCCCCGCGGGCCGCTTGCGGCCCGCGCAGCCACGCAAAACACTAGTTATTATACTATATAAAGCTGAATTACCACTGACTCACTGACTCACTGACTCACTGACTCACTGACTGACTGACATAGTTGTTTGGAGAACTGGGGGGGTCGGGGAGAAAATGTGAGTATGAGGTCTTGTAGGGGGATGTTCAGAGGCAAAGGGAAAAATACGTGATCTTCAAAAGACCAGCTCCTGGTAGTAGACCCCCCAGGGATCTCGGAAACGGTAAACATTTTTTCTAAAGCGGTTTAACAAAAAGTTCCTCAAAACCTCGGACCTTTTTGGAGACATGAAAAAAAAGAGGCCTCCCATACAAAAAAACATGGCCTCCATACAATTTTGAACCTGTCATAACTCGGAAACGGTTCGACTTTCATGGGGGGTGTTTGACCAAATGTCATAGGGAATCGGGAGATCTTTTTGGAAAAATGTTTTTTTTTTTTTAATTTTAAACTTTTTTTTTTCAAAAATTTCAAAATGGTCCGAGAGGTCTGATTTTTTGCATACGGGGGTTTTTGGGGCCTCTGATTTCATTTTTGAAGTTTTTTTTTTTTTTTTTAATTTTTGACCATGGTCGCCATACAAGTGATTTTCAGACGGACCGAGCGAGTGCCGTGGTGAGGCCGCCAGGCCGAACCACGGCGCTCGCGAGGTCGCAAATCACTCGAGCGAGGCCGCAGGCCGAGCGCGAGTGTTCCTGGCGAGGCCGGAGGCCGAGCAAGAGGCGTGGTGAGGCCGCCAGGCCGAACCACGACCCGAGCAAGTACCGTGGTGAGGCCGATAGGCCGAGCCACGGTACTTGAGAGGTCGCGAGAGTCTCAAGCGAGGCCGCAGGCCGAGCAAATGTCTCAAGGGAGGCCGCAGGCCGACCTTGAGACTCGGAGGCCTATTTTTGGGCGAGGCCGAAGGCCGAGCCAGGGGTGTGGTGAGGCCGCCAGGCCGAACCACGACCCGAGCAAGTACCGTGGTGAGGCCGTCAGGCCGAGCCACGGTACTTGCGAGCTCGCGAGAGGCCAAGCTTCAACCCAAACTCAACGCGAGGCCGTAGGCCGAGCTGCTCCCTCCCCCTACGGTCGAAACATACTGGATTTCTGTTCATATATTATTTCCACGACTGAATATGAAATTTCTTCAGCGTTTTGACCGCCATGAGGAGATTTGTACCCAGCCCTCTTCAATGTTCAGTTTCGGTCATGGAAATCAAACATCATCATCATCATCAACCCATTTTCTAATGTATTTCGGTTTCTTAGCCATTTTCAACCTGATCCTTCAGTTTTTTTTAAGTTTTTTCAAGTCGAAACACAAGACTTGCCCCCACCCGACTACAGGAAATCCCCGCGGGCCGCTTGCGGCCCGCGCAGCCACGCAAAACACTAGTTATACTATATAAAGCTTAATTACCACTGACTCACTGACTCACTGACTGACTCACTGACTCACTCACTGACTGACATAGTTGTTTGGAGAACTGGGGAGCATGGGGAGAAAATGTGAGTATGAGGTCTTGTAGGGGGATGTTCAGAGGCAAAGGGAAAAATACGTGATCTTCAGAAGACCAGCTCCAGGTAGTAGACCCCCCAGGGATCTCGGAAACGGTAAACATTTTTAATAAAGCGGTTTAACAAAAAGTTCCTCAAAACCTCGGAACTTTTTGGAGACATGAAAAAAAAGAGGCCTCCCATACAAAAAAACATGGCCTCCATACAATTTTGAACCTGTCATAACTCGAAAACGGTTTGACTTTCATGGGGGGTGTTTGACCAAATGTCATAGGGAATCGGGAGATCATTTCGTTTTTTTTTTTTTTTTTTTTAAATTTCAACTTTTTTTTTTTCAAAAATTTCAAAATGGTCCGAGAGGTCTGATTTTTTGCATACGGGGGTTTTTGGGGCCTCTGATTTCAGTTTTGAAGTTTTTTTTTTTTTTTTTTAATTTTTGAGCATGGTCGCCATACAAGTGATTTTCAGACGGACCGAGCGAGTGCCGTGGTGAGGCCGCCAGGCCGAACCACGGCACTCGCGAGGTCGCAAATCACTCGAGCGAGGCCGCAGGCCGAGCGCGAGTGTTCCTGGCGAGGCCGGAGGCCGAGCAATAGGCGTGGTGAGGCCGCCAGGCCGAACCACGACCCGAGCAAGTACCGTGGTGAGGCCGATAGGCCGAGCCACGGTACTTGAGAGGTCGCGAGAGTCTCAAGCGAGGCCGCAGGCCGAGCAAATATCTCAAGGGAGGCCGCAGGCCGACCTTGAGACTCGGAGGCCTAACTTTGGGCGAGGCCGAAGGCCGAGCCAGGGGCGTGGTGAGGCCGCCAGGCCGAACCACGACCCCGAGCAAGTACCGTGGTGAGGCCGTCAGGCCGAGCCACGGTACTTGCGAGCTCGCGAGAGGCCGAGTTTCAACACGAACTCAGCGCGAGGCCGGAGGCCGAGCTGCTCCCTCCCTCTACGGTCGAAACAAACTGGATTTCTGTTCTTATATTATTTCCACGACTGAATATGAAATTTATTTCGCATTTTCACTGCCATGAGGAGATTTGTACCCTGGACCACCTCCATGTTCAGTTTCGGTCATGGAAATCAAACATCATCATCATCATCAACCCATTTTCTCATGTATAACCTTTTCTTAGCCATTTTCAACCTGATCCTTCAGTTTTTTTAAAGTTTTTAAAGTCGCAACTAAAAGACTTGCCCCCACCCGACTATAGGAAATCCCCGCGGGCCGCTTGCGGCCCGCGCAGCCACGCAAAACACTAGTTATTATACTATATAAAGCTTAATTACCACTGACTGACTGACATAGTTGTTTGGAGAACTGGGGGGGTCGGGGAGAAAATGTGAGTATGAGGTCTTGTAGGGGGATGTTCAGAGGCAAAGGGAAAAATACGTGATCTTCAGAAGACCAGCTCCTGGTAGTAGACCCCCCAGGGATCTCGGAAACGGTAGGAGGTAGGGGGGAACCGTTTTAACTAAAAATGCAATAAAACCTCGGACCTTTTTGAAGACATGAAAAAAAAGAGGCCTCCCATACAAAAAAACATGGCCGCCATACAATTTTGAACCCGTTATAACTCTAAAACGGTAAGACTTTAATGGAGGGTGTTTGACCAAATGTCATAGGGAATCGGGAGATCTTTTTGGAAAAATGTTTTTTTTTTTTTAATTTTCAACTTTTTTTTAAAAAAAAATTCAAAATGGTCCGAGAGGTCTGATTTTTTGCATACGGGGGTTTTTGAGGCCTCTGATTTCATTTTTGAAGTTTTTTTTTTTTTTTTTTTAATTTTTGACCATGGTCGCCATACAAGTGATTTTCAGACGGACCGAGCGAGTGCCGTGGTGAGGCCGCTAGGCCGAACCACGGCACTCGCGAGGTCGCAAATCACTCGAGCGAGGCCGCAGGCCGAGCGCGAGTGTTCCTGGCGAGGCCGGAGGCCGAGCAAGAGGCGTGGTGAGGCCGCTAGGCCGAACCACGACCGGAGCAAGTACCGTGGTGAGGCCGTCAGGCCGAGCCACGGTACTTGCGAGGTCGCGAGAGTCTCAAGCGAGGCCGCAGGCCGAGCAAATGTCTCAAGGGAGGCCGCAGGCCGACCTTGAGACTCGGAGGCCTAACTTTGGGCGAGGCCGAAGGCCGAGCCAGGGGCGTGGTGAGGCCGCCAGGCCGAACCACGACCCCGAGCAAGTACCGTGGTGAGGCCGTCAGGCCGAGCCACGGTACTTGCGAGCTCGCGACAGGCCGATCTTCAACCCAAACTCAACGCGAGGCCGAAGGCCGAGCTGCTCCCTCCCTCTACGGTCGAAACAAACTGGATTTCTGTTCTTATATTATTTCCACGACTGAATATGGATTTTCTTCAGCGTTTTGACCGCCATGAGAAGATTGTACCCTGGACCACCTCCATGTTCAGTTTAGGTCATGGAAATCAAACATCATCATCATCATCATCAACCCATTTTGTAATGTATAACCTTTTCTTAGCCATTTTCATCCTGATCCTTCAGTTTCTTTTTAAGTTTTACAAGTCGATCTAAATGATTTGCCCCCACCCGACTATAGGAAACCCCCGCGGGCCGCTTGCGGCCCGCGCAGCCACGCAAAACACGAGCTGCTCCCTCCCCCTACGGTCGAAACAAACTGGATATCAGCTCTTGTATTGTTTCCACGACTGAATATGGATTTTCTTCAGCGTTTTGACCGCCATGAGGAGATTTGTACCCAGCCCTCTTCCATGTTCAGTTTCGGTCATGGAAATCAAACATCATCATCATCATAAACCCATTTTCTAATGTATTTCACTTTCTTAGCCATTTTCAACCTGATCCTTCAGTTTTTTTTAAGTTTTTTCAAGTCGCAACTAAAAGACTTGCCCCCACCCGACTATAGGAAATCCCCGCGGGCCGCTTGCGGCCCGCGCAGCCACGCAAAACACTAGTTATATTATATAAAGCTGAATTACCACTGACTCACTGACTGACATAGTTGTTTGGAGAACTGGGGGGGTTGGGGAGAAAATGTGAGTATGAGGTCTTGTAGGGGGATGTTCAGAGGCAAAGGGAAAAATACGTGATCTTCAAAAGACCATGACCTGATGGTAGACCCCCCAGGGATCTCGGAAACGGTAGGAGGTAGGGGGGAACCGTTTTAACTAAAAATGCACTAAATCCTCGGACCTTTTTGGAGACATGAAAAAAAAGAGGCCTCCCATACAAAAAAACATGGCCGCCATACAATTTTGAACCTGTCATAACTCGGAAACGGTTAGACTTTCATGGGGGGTGTTTGACCAAATGTCATAGGGAATCGGGAGATCTTATTGGAAAAATGTTTTTTTTTTTTTAATTTTCAACTTTTTTTTTTCAAAAATTTCAAAATGGTCCGAGAGGTCTGATTTTTTGCATACGGGGGTTTTTGGGGCCTCTGATTTCATTTTTGAAGTTTTTTTTTTTTTTTTTTAATTTTTGACCATGGTCGCCATACAAGTGATTTTCAGACGGACCGAGCGAGTGCCGTGGTGAGGCCGCCAGGCCGAACCACGGCGCTCGCGAGGTCGCAAATCACTCGAGCGAGGCCGCAGGCCGAGCGCGAGTGTTCCTGGCGAGGCCGGAGGCCGAGCAAGAGGCGTGGTGAGGCCGCCAGGCCGAACCACGACCCGAGCAAGTACCGTGGTGAGGCCGATAGGCCGAGCCACGGTACTTGAGAGGTCGCGAGAGTCTCAAGCGAGGCCGCAGGCCGAGCAAATGTCTCAAGGGAGGCCGCAGGCCGACCTTGAGACTCGGAGGCCTAACTTTGGGCGAGGCCGAAGGCCGAGCCAGGGGCGTGGTGAGGCCGCCAGGCCGAACCACGACCCCGAGCAAGTACCGTGGTGAGGCCGTCAGGCCGAGCCACGGTACTTGCGAGCTCGCGAGAGTCTCAAGCGAGGCCGGAGGCCGAGCATTAACCCAAACTCAGTGCGAGGCCGAAGGCCGAGCTGCTCCCTCCCCCTACGGTAGAAACATACTGGATTTCTGTTCATATATTATTTCCACGACTGAATATGAAATTTCTTCAGCGTTTTCACTCCCATGAGGAGATTTGTACCCAGCCCTCTTCCATGTTCAGTTTCGGTCATGGAAATCAAACATCATCATCATCATCAACCCATTTTCTCATGTATAACCTTTTCTTAGCCATTTTCAACCTGATCTTTCAGTTTTTTTAAAGTTTTTAAAAGTCGAACTAAGAGAACCGCCCCAACCCGACTATAGGAAATCCCCGCGGGCCGCTTGCGGCCCGCGCAGCCACGCAAAACACTAGTTATTATACTATATAAAGCTTAATTACCACTGACTCACTCACTCACTCACTGACATAGTTGTTTGGAGACTTGGGGGGGTCGGGGAGAAAATGTGAGTATGAGGTCTTGTAGGGGGATGTTCAGAGGCAAAGGGAAAAATACGGAATCTTCAGAAGACCAGCTCCTGGTAGTAGACCCCCCAGGGATCTCGGAAACGGTAAACATTTTTTATAAAGCGGTTTAACAAAAAGTTCCTCAAAACCTCGGACCTTTTTGGAGACATGAAAAAAAAGAGGCCTCCCATACAAAAAAACATGGCCGCCATACAATTTTGAACCTGTCATAACTCGGAAACGGTTTGACTTTCATGGGGGGTGTTTGACCAAATGTCATAGGGAATCGGGAGATCTTTTTGGAAAAATGTTTTTTTTTTTTTAATTTTCAACTTTTTTTTTTCAAAAATTTCAAAATGGTCCGAGAGGTCTGATTTTTTGCATACGGGGGTTTTTGGGGCCTCTGATTTCATTTTTGATTTTTTTTTTTTTTTTTTTAAATTTTTGACCATGGTCGCCATACAAGTGATTTTCAGACGGACCGAGCGAGTGCCGTGGTGAGGCCGCCAGGCCGAACCACGGCACTCGCGAGGTCGCAAATCACTCGAGCGAGGCCGCAGGCCGAGCTCGAGTGTTTTGCGCGAGGCCGGAGGCCAAGCAAGAGGCGTGGTGAGGCCGCCAGGCCGAACCACGACCCGAGCAAGTACCGTGGTGAGGCCGTCAGGCCGAGCCACGGTACTTGCGAGGTCGCGAGAGTCTCAAGCGAGGCCGCAGGCCGAGCAAATGTCTCAAGGGAGGCCGCAGGCCGACCTTGAGACTCGGAGGCCTAACTTTGGGCGAGGCCGAAGGCCGAGCCAGGGGCGTGGTGAGGCCGCGAGGCCGAACCACGCAACGAGCAAGTGCCGTGGTGAGGCCGTCAGGCCGAGCCACGGTACTTGCGAGCTCGCGAGAGGCCGAGCCTCAACCCAAACTCAACGCGAGGCCGAAGGCCGAGCTGCTCCCTCCCCCTACGGTTGAAACATACTGGATTTCTGTTCTTATATTATTTCCACGACTGAATATGGATTTTCTTCAGCGTTTTGACCGCCATGAGGAGATTTGTACCCCTGCCCACTTCCGTGTTCAGTTTCGGTCATGGAAATCAAACATCATCATCATCATCAACCCATTTTCTAATGTATTTCGGTTTCTTAGCCATTTTCAACCTGATCCTTCAGTTTTTTTTAAGTTTTACAAGTCGATCTAAATGATTTGCCCCCACCCGACTATAGGAAATCCCCGCGGGCCGCTTGCGGCCCGCGCAGCCACGCAAAACACTAGTTATACTATATAAAGCTTAATTACCACTGACTGACTCACTCATTTAGATAGTTGTTTTGAGACTTGGGGGGGTTGGGGAGAAAATGTGAGTATGAGGTCTTGTAGGGGGATGTTCAGAGGCAAAGGGAAAAATACGGAATCTTCAAAAGACCATGACCTGATGGTAGACCCCCCAGGGATCTCGGAAACGGTAAACATTTTTCCGAAAGCGGTTTAACAAAAAGTTCCTCAAAACCTCGGACCTTTTTGGAGACATGAAAAAAAAGAGGCCTCCCATACAAAAAAACATGGCCGCCATACAATTTTGAACCTGTCATAACTCGAAAACGGTTTGACTTTCATGGGGGGTGTTTGACCAAATGTCATAGGGAATCGGGAGATCTTTTCGTTTTTTTTTTTTTTTTTTTTAATTTTCCACTTTTTTTTTTTCAAAAATTTCAAAATGGTCCGAGAGGTCTGATTTTTTGCACACGGGGGTTTTTGGGGCCTCTGATTTCATTTTTCAAGTTTTTTTTTTTTTTTTTTAATTTTTGACCATGGTCGCCATACAAGTGATTTTCAGACGGACCGAGCGAGTGCCGTGGTGAGGCCGCCAGGCTGAACCACGGCACTCGCGAGGTCGCAAATCACTCGAGCGAGGCCGCAGGCCGAGCGCGAGTGTTCCTGGCGAGGCCGGAGGCCGAGCAAGAGGCGTGGTGAGGCCGCCAGGCCGAACCACGACCCGAGCAAGTACCGTGGTGAGGCCGATAGGCCGAGCCACGGTACTTGAGAGGTCGCGAGAGTCTCAAGCGAGGCCGCAGGCCGAGCAAATGTCTCAAGGGAGGCCGCAGGCCGACCTTGAGACTCGGAGGCCTAACTTTGGGCGAGGCCGAAGGCCGAGCCAGGGGCGTGGTGAGGCCGCCAGGCCGAACCACGACCCCGAGCAAGTACCGTGGTGAGGCCGTCAGGCCGAGCCACGGTACTTGCGAGCTCGCGACAGGCCGAGCTTCAACCCAAACTCAGCGCGAGGCCGAAGGCCGAGCTGCTCCCTCCCTCTACGGTCGAAACATACTGGATTTCTGTTCATATATTATTTCCACGACTGAATATGAAATTACTTCAGCGTTTTGACCGCCATGAGGAGATTTGTACCCTGGACCACCTCCATGTTCAGTTTCGGTCATGGAAATCAAACATCATCATCATCATCAACCCATTTTCTCATGTATAACCTTTTCTTAGCCATTTTCAACCTGATCCTTCAGTTTTTTTAATTTTCAACTTTTTTTTTTCAAAAATTTCAAAATGGTCCGAGAGGTCTGATTTTTTGCATACGGGGGTTTTTGGGGCCTCTGATTTCATTTTTGAAGTTTTTTTTTTTTTTTTTTAATTTTTGACCATGGTCGCCATACAAGTGATTTTCAGACGGACCGAGCGAGTGCCGTGGTGAGGCCGCCAGGCCGAACCACGGCGCTCGCGAGGTCGCAAATCACTCGAGCGAGGCCGCAGGCCGAGCGCGAGTGTTTTGCGCGAGGCCGGAGGCCGAGCAAGAGGCGTGGTGAGGCCGCCAGGCCGAACCACGACCCGAGCAAGTACCGTGGTGAGGCCGATAGGCCGAGCCACGGTACTTGAGAGGTCGCGAGAGTCTCAAGCGAGGCCGTAGGCCGAGCAAATGTCTCAAGGGAGGCCGCAGGCCGACCTTGAGACTCGGAGGCCTAACTTTGGGCGAGGCCGAAGGCCGAGCCAGGGGCGTGGTGAGGCCGCCAGGCCGAACCACGACCCCGAGCAAGTACCGTGGTGAGGCCGTCAGGCCGAGCCACGGTACTTGCGAGCTCGCGAGAGGCCGAGTTTCAACACGAACTCAGCGCGAGGCCGGAGGCCGAGCTGCTCCCTCCCTCTACGGTCGAAACAAACTGGATTTCTGTTCTTATATTATTTCCACGACTGAATATGAAATTTATTTCGCATTTTCACTGCCATGAGGAGATTTGTACCCAGGACCACCTCCATGTTAATTTCCGGTCATGGAAATCAAACATCATCATCATCATCAACCCATTTTCTCATGTATAACCTTTTCTTAGCCATTTTCAACCTGATCCTTCAGTTTTTTTAAAGTTTTTAAGTCGCAACTAAAAGACTTGCCCCCACCCGACTATAGGAAATCCCCGCGGGCCGCTTGCGGCCCGCGCAGCCACGCAAAACACTAGTTATACTATATAAAGCTTAATTACCACTGACTCACTGACTGACTCACTGACATAGTTGTTTGGAGACTTGGGGGGGTTGGGGAGAAAATGTGAGTATGAGGTCTTGTAGGGGGATGTTCAGAGGCAAAGGGAAAAATACGTGATCTCCAGAAGACCAGCTCCTGGTAGTAGACCCCCCAGGGATCTCGGAAACGGTAAACATTTTTTGTAAAGCGGTTTAACAAAAAGTTCCTCAAAACCTCGGAACTTTTTGGAGACATGAAAAAAAAGAGGCCTCCCATACAAAAAAACATGGCCGCCATACAATTTTGAACCTGTCATAACTCGGAAACGGTTCGTTTTTCATAGGGGGTGTTTGACCAAATGTCATAGGGAATCGGGAGATCTTTTTGGAAAAATGTTTTTTTTTTTTTAATTTTCAACTTTTTTTTCAAAAATTTCAAAATGGTCTGAGAGGTCTGATTTTTTGCATACGGGGGTTTTTGGGGCCTCTGATTTCATTTTTGAAGTTTTTTTTTTTTTTTTTTTAATTTTTGACCCTGGTCGCCATACAAGTGATTTTCAGACGGACCTAGCGAGTGCCGTGGTGAGGCCGCCAGGCCGAACCACGGCGCTCGCGAGGTCGCAAATCACTCGAGCGAGGCCGCAGGCCGAGCGCGAGTGTTCCTGGCGAGGCCGGAGGCCGAGCAAGAGGCGTGGTGAGGCCGCTAGGCCGAACCACGCACCGAGCAAGTACCGTGGTGAGGCCGTCAGGCCGAGCCACGGTACTTGCGAGGTCGCGAGAGTCTCAAGCGAGGCCGCAGGCCGAGCAAATGTCTCAAGGGAGGCCGCAGGCCGACCTTGAGACTCGGAGGCCTAACTTTGGGCGAGGCCGAAGGCCGAGCCAGGGGCGTGGTGAGGCCGCAAGGCCGAACCACGCAACGAGCAAGTGCCGTGGTGAGGCCGTCAGGCCGAGCCACGGTACTTGCGAGCTCGCGAGAGGCCGAGCTTCAACACGAACTCAGCGCGAGGCCGGAGGCCGAGCTGCTCCCTCCCTCTACGGTCGAAACAAACTGGATTTCTGTTCTTATATTATTTCCACGACTGAATATGAAATTTATTTCGCATTTTCACTGCCATGAGGAGATTTGTACCCAGGACCACCTCCATGTTAATTTCCGGTCATGGAAATCAAACATCATCATCATCATCAACCCATTTTCTCATGTATAACCTTTTCTTAGCCATTTTCAACCTGATCCTTCTGTTTTTTTTCAAGTTTTTAAAACTCGAACTAAGAGAACCGCCCCAACTTGAGTATAGGAAATCCCCGCGGGCCGCTTGCGGCCCGCGCAGCTACGCAAAACACGAGCTGCTCCCTCCCCCTACGGTCGAAACAAACTGGATATCAGCTCTTGTATTGTTTCCACGACTGAATATGGATTTTCTTCAGCGTTTTGACCGCCATGAGGAGATTTGTACCCCTGCCTACTTCCGTGTTCAGTTTTGGTCATGGAAATCAAACATCATCATCATCATCAACCCATTTTCTCATGTATAACCTTTTCTTAGCCATTTTCAACCTGATCCTTCAGTTTTTTTAAAGTTTTTTCAAGTCGAAACACGAGACTTGCCCCCACCCGACTATAGGAAATCCCCGCGGGCCGCTTGCGGCCCGCGCAGCCACGCAAAACACTAGTTATACTATATAAAGCTGAATTACCACTGACTCACTCACTCACTCACTGACTGACTCACTGACATAGTTGTTTGGAGAACTGGGGGGGTTGGGGAGAAAATGTGAGTATGAGGTCTTGTAGGGGGATGTTCAGAGGCAAAGGGAAAAATACGTGATCTTCAGAAGACCAGCTCCCGGTAGTAGACCCCCCAGGGATCTCAGAAACGGTAAACATTTTTACCAAAGCGGTTTAACAAAAAGTTCCTCAAAACCTTGGACCTTTTTGGAGACATGAAAAAAAAGAGGCCTCCCATACAAAAAAACATGGCCGCCATACAATTTTGAACCTGTCATAACTCGGAAACGGTTTGACTTTCATGGGGGTTGTTTGACCAAATGTCATAGGGAATCGGGAGATCTTTTTGGAAAAATGTTTTTTTTTTTTTAATTTTAAACTTTTTTTTTTCAAAAATTTCAAAATGGTCCGAGAGGTCTGATTTTTTGCATACGGGGGTTTTTGGGGCCTCTGATTTCATTTTAGAAGTTTTTTTTTTTTTTTTTTAATTTTTGACCATGGTCGCCATACAAGTGATTTTCAGACGGACCGAGCGAGTGCCGTGGTGAGGCCGCCAGGCCGAACCACGGCGCTCGCGAGGTCGCAAATCACTCGAGCGAGGCCGCAGGCCGAGCGCGAGTGTTCCTGGCGAGGCCGGAGGCCGAGCAAGAGGCGTGGTGAGGCCGCCAGGCCGAACCACGACCCGAGCAAGTACCGTGGTGAGGCCGATAGGCCGAGCCACGGTACTTGCGAGGTCGCGAGAGGCTCAAGCGAGGCCGCAGGCCGAGCAAATGTCTCAAGGGAGGCCGCAGGCCGACCTTGAGACTCGGAGGCCTAACTTTGGGCGAGGCCGAAGGCCGAGCCAGGGGCGTGGTGAGGCCGCCAGGCCGAACCACGACCCCGAGCAAGTACCGTGGTGAGGCCGTCAGGCCGAGCCACGGTACTTGCGAGCTCGCGAGAGGCCGAGTTTCAACACGAACTCAGCGCGAGGCCGGAGGCCGAGCTGCTCCCTCCCTCTACGGTCGAAATAAACTGGATTTCTGTTCTTATATTATTTCCACGACTGAATATGAAATTTATTTCGCATTTTCACTGCCATGAGGAGATTTGTACCCAGGACCACCTCCATGTTAATTTCCGGTCATGGAAATCAAACATCATCATCATCATCAACCCATTTTCTAATGTATTTCACTTTCTTAGCCATTTTCAACCTGATCCTTCAGTTTTTTTAAAGTTTTTTAAGTCGCAACTAAAAGACTTGCCCCCACCCGACTATAGGAAATCCCCGCGGGCCGCTTGCGGCCCGCGCAGCCACGCAAAACACTAGTTTAATTATAAAGTTAAGTATTTTTAGTAGTTATTGTCCTAATTAACATAATTTATAAAAATAATATATAGCATTTATAAATTTACATTGTGAACCTATGATAGATAGATAGATAGAAAACTCTTTATTGTTCACACCAAAAATTATACACGTACATAAAAACAACTTAAAAAACTAGTGAAACAATTGGCGGCCTTATCGCTATAAGCGATCTCTTCCAGGCAACCTTTGTATCTTTATCTTACCATTCTCTTTGATCGCCTCGGCATTCTTTTTTATTTCTTCCTCACTTTCTTGCGCATTGGTTATAGTAACAATTGGGTTATTCTGTAACAAATAAAAAATCTATCTATAAAAATTATAAAATTACTACAGTATAATCTCACTAATCCGGCACTTCGATAGATCGGCACGTCCAATAATCCGGCACCCTCCGCCCACGCCTCCCTTTCCCCTCTATACCTGTGCGCTTTGGTCGCTACGTCATCGACTAGCAGTCTAACCTCAAAACTTATCACGTGCACGTGCTAACGTATTGTTTCTTTCAAGTGAGACTAGTTTATAGTTAAAAATGTCAAATAAATCTCTATGAAATGCTTTATTTTATTTATTACCGATGACTTTTTCAGTATAACCCAGTAATCCGAACATTCCAATAATCCGGCACCCTCCAGTTTTTAATAGTGCCGGATTAGTGAGATTACACTGTATATTTTATCGCGATACAAGTCCGCGTTTGACCGCCAACTCGCCTGTTGGTAAGCGATGATGCGGTCTACGAAGAAGAAACCATATATATTTTTTCTATCGGACTGCCAGAGCGGGCACGAAAAATCGACACCGCTTCATGGTTGACATTCCGAAAACCCGTACGAAGCGCCTTGATTCCACTTTTATTATGCGAACTGCTAGTTTGTGGAATGCACTGCCTGAATGGGTGTTCCCCGATAGTTACAATCTGGGTGTCTTCAAGTCAAGAGTGAATCGGTTTCTTCTAGGCAAGCGTGATCCACCGTAGGCCACATCGCTTAACATTAAGCGAGTTGGCGGCCAAGTGCAAGCCTATTAAGCAGTTTAAAAAAAAACGATGACATAAAAAAAGCTCACTTTTTTTTTTTTTTTTTTAAATTGTAGAATAGGTGTTATTGTTACCTTCAAGTTATGCTGCAGTATCAACTCCTGGCACTGCTTGAGTCGCCTCGCCTTGAGAGTGTTAATCCGGGACAGCTTCCTCGGATCTATCTCCGTTGTGTTCACACAGCCCGGCTGGAACCATTTTGATAAGGTTATCTGTGGTTATCTGTGTATAAAGTACTAGCCGTCCGCCCCGGCTTCGCACGGGTGTAAGCTCGGCCTTCGGCCTCGCTACAAAATATAATATAGCCTATGTCACCCGGGGATAGTGTAGCTTCCCAACAGTGAAATAATTTTTCAAATCGGTTCAGTAGTTTCGGAGCCTATTCATTACAAACATACAAAAATAGGTACAAATCTTTCCTCTTTATAATATTAGTGTAGATATGCTTATCTTCTCTCATTACAACATTTTATTATTGATTTTTTTGACATAATTTTTTTATTCATTTCATTTGATTGTTTGGTTTCATTGTAGTCATCATCATCAGCCAGATGACGTCCACTGCTGAACATAGGCCTCCCCCTTTAACCTCCACACTGAACGCAATGGATGCCCGCGACTCTCACAATGTCGTCGGTCCATCTAGTGGCAGGCCTACCTACGCTGCGTCTTCCGGTTCGTGGTCTCTACTCAAGAACCTTTCTTCCCCATTCTTCATTGTAGTGGCAGGACTCATTTGTAGAGTCCGCCTGGGGAAGTACCACACCTTTGCCAGTTATTCAACGGCCAAGCAGTAGTGTGCAAACACTACTGTGTTCCGGATTGAAGGGCAATGTTTCCAGCGAAATTACAGGGCACACAGAGATTTGACATCTTATATCTCGGGGTGACGAGCGCAGTGCATTGCCATCCAGGGTTTTGAACTGTTGCAGTTCAAAATTCTGAGTGACGTTGAGCTGTTACAGGCAAGCGTGAAGAGCCATCAGGCGAGCGACTTTGCTCGTCTCGTCACACAGTATCATTAAAAAAAACACAATATAATACTTTATTAATAACTCCATAGTTAAAAAACTTCTCTAGTACAATCTTCTATGACAAATTCTAAAAAAATACACTATTTTTTTTACCATCTTTTAAAAAGGAGGAGTTTCTCAATTCGACTGTATAATAAAAAAACAGGCTTCATAAAAATGACAGAACTGGATCAAATTGAAATGTGGCCCACACGGGAAGCAACAGCTTTCAAATAAAAAAATAATCATGAAAATCAGTTCACCCAGTCAAAAGTTCTGAGGTAAAACCATAAAAAAAAAATATACTGTCTAATTGATAACTTCCTTCTTTTTAGAAGTAGGTTAAAAATTAAGCCTAATGAAAATTAACTATGGTTTCTTGTAATAATCACAAATTCATTACAAAGAATGGTGCGAGTTACATTCTCTTTGACACCGAACGTTGCGCTCGTGAAACAAGGCATATGCCTTGTTTTGCTGGTGCCATTTTTTGGCGGCAACAGTGCATCTATAGAAATATATGATCGAAGGAAAAACAGTTTTTAGTTACGCCGCAGAATACATATAATACATAAGTACAGCTACAGAAGATTTACTCCGCAAAATCATTTAAATAAGTAGCGACTCTTGCTACTACACAATAAAGTGCAATTCAGAACGTGCGAGCGCTAACTACCTACAGCTATATTAACCTAGAAGTTGCCTCTCTGTCTATCGCGTAACTCTTGTCGCGTTATATCTGTCTATCACGCGGCAGCGGGCACGGCAAGTCCGACAAGACGACTACTTGTAGCTTTATTTCTAAAGTGCGGAGTGCGCCAGGCCTGGTTATGCTATTGCAGTTGTCAGAGCCAATAATAACTAAGGGTTGAGTATAGTTGTGAATGGTTACCATAGGTCTGTGGACGTCCCAGAAAGCCCGTTCCTGGCTGTCCAACACTTTGCGCTCTAACTTGTCACGTTTCTTATCCACCTGAAAAATACAAAACACACTGAAATCAAGATTTATCTATATATATATACTAGCCGTCCGCCCCGGCTTCGCACGGGTGTAAGCTCGGCCTTCGGCCTCGCTACAAAATATAATATAGCCTATGTCACCCGGAGATAGTGTAGCTTCCCAACAGTGAAAGAATTTTTTCAATCGGTTCAGTAGTTTCGGAGCCTATTCAATGCAAACAAACAAACAATCAAATCTTTCCTCTTTATAATATTAGTATAGATAAAAATTAACCCCTATTTCTCCTGGTCACGCTATAACTTGAGAACGGCTTTACCGATTTCATTCATATTTTTTAGGGTTCCGTACCCAAAGGGTAAAACAGGACCCTGCTTCTAAGACTCCGCTGTCCGTCTGTCTGTCCGTCCGTCTGTCACCAGGCTGTATCTCATTAACAGTGACAGTTAGACAGTTGAAATTTACACAGATGATGTATTTCTGTTGCCGCTATAACAACAAATACTATAAAACTATTTAAGGGGGCTCCCATACAACAAACGTGATTTTTTTGCGTTTTCGCTCGATATTGATAACGGCAACAGGTAGACGCTTGAAATATTCACAGAATATTTAGTTACATATTCACTTTAAAAATAATTAATTAAAATAAAACAAATATTTAAGGGGGACTCCCATACAACAAACGTGATTTTTTTGCCGTTTTTATAGATAATCGGTACGGAACCCTTCATGCGCGAGATCGACTCGCACTTGGCCGGTTTTATTTGAAGTCGGTTATTAAATACATACACCCGAAAAACAACCCTCCTTTTTATTTATATTACACGGGAATTACTCACGTAAGATTACACCGGATACTCCGACTATAGTTTCAACCGCATTCGGCGGCAAAGCGAGACGCAGCCGTTCGCGCGCTTTCACCTTGATAAAGACCGCCGTATGCGGTTGAAACTATAGTCGGAGTATCCGGCCCAATCTTACGTGAGTAATTCCCGTGTAATATAAATAAAATAAAATGTGTGAAAACCACGTCAGTTTCCATAATATAACCCTCCTTCTTGCGCAGTCGGGTAGAACAGCGTGCGTCACCTTGCTCTGCGCCTCCGCCTGCATGAATATGAACTCCCATTTCCGGCTGAACATCTTCTGAAGGCGCGCGAGCGACTCCGCCTCGTAGTCGGCGAGCTCCAGCCGAGCCTTGTTCTGCATTGTGCGCTTGCACAGGTACACCGCTGCAAACACACACACACAATCAACAGTGCAGTCTTTTTATCAAGACAATAGACAATATTTTATTTATCGCAAAAATACACACACTTAAAGCTACACACATATTTAAAAAAAATGGATTTTTGCCACAAACCGGCCCCAGCTCAGCATGATGCCGTTCGTTACCAACCGGCGCTGGTCTTCCGATGGGACCGGAAGGTGACGTCACGCACTGCACGGTGAGCGTGCAAGTAATTAAATTATACATGACAAAAATTATTTAAAAAAAGAGAAAAGACAATAAAATGCTACTTATAACAAGATAATAAATAAAAATTAATTAATTAGATAATAAATAATTTTTGTCTTTGTATTTCTTATCTAACTAATAAAATAAATAATAAATAAATATCTGGGACATTATTGCACACATGGTCATCTGACCCCAAACTAAGCAAAGCTTGTAATATGGCTGCCAGAGACTGATATACGTACATATATATTTTTAAATACATACTTAAATCGATATATACACCCAGGCATAGATATTAACACCCAGACATATGTTTGTCCTAGGTGGGGATCGAACCCACGCCCCCAAGCACAGAAGTTAGGTTAGGTTATTAGTAAATTAATAGTTTTTAAGTTTTGTTTTTTACTAACCCAATGGATTTTTAGTTGTCTTATTTTTTATTTTTTTTAGGTTTATTTAAGTAAAAGGTAAGGTAGGTAAATATTATTTGTAAACTGTATGCCATCCATGCCATATACCATGGATATCCCATATATCCATGGGTGGGTGAATTGGGGTCTCCTGTAACTGCCCACCTAATTGTATGTTAAAATAAATAAATTTTATAATAGGTGTGCAGATTCACAAATTCACTCAATCAGCAGGGCAATAAAAACTTCAGTTTTTTTTTTTTAATTTAATATAAGAATTGCTGGTACACCGCCGCGAACAGTCATACTCAATCAACAGGTCAATAAAAACCTCAAACAAATAGACAAACCCATACCCTGTAACCCTTACGAAGCGCTTTGACTCCACTTTTATTGTGCGAACGGCTAGTCTGTGGAATGCGCTGCCTGAATAGGTGTTCCCTGATAGTTACAATCTGGGAGTCTTCAAGTCAAGAGTGAATCGGTTTCTTCTAGACAAGCGTGATCCACCGTAGGCCGCATCATCGCTTAACATCAGGCGAGTTGGCGGTCAACCGCAAGCCTATTTAGCAATAAAAAATAAACAAAGAGTTCCTTTTAACACGCTTTTATTAGCTTGGATGTATAACATTGATGCGTAACAGAATATTTGAACTTGATTTTCAAATAGTTCAAAACGTCGGTTAAAATTGATAATTATTGTATTTCGTGGTGGTACAAAACCCTCAGTGCGCGAGCCCGACTCGCACTTGGCCGGTTGTTTTTTTTACTTACCATAATCCGTGTTTTCTGGCTCCCATTGGTTCGAAGGCCAGAAGTATGGTGTCTGGAATCTGTAATAATGAAGACATGAGCATTTTATTATGGAAACTGACGGAGTTTTTAATGACTTCCAAAAAGGAGGAGGCTCTCAACTCGACTGTTTTTTTAATGTTTGTTATGTCAGAACTTTCGACTGGGTGAAGAGATTTTGATGTTTTTGTTTTTATTTGAAAGCTGGTGCTTCCCGTGTGGTCCCATTTCAATTTAGTCCAGTTCTGATGAAGTCGGTTTTGATTGATAAATTATTTACTGTCCTATTAAAATGTAGCCCATAAATATAGCTGATTAATTAACACATAATAAAAATCTGATCAAAAATTAGCAAATTATACACATTTTAATTACATGCTAGACAGAGAGCGCGAAACAGCAAATTATGACGTCACTTCTCTGTACGCCATATAAATTATATTCAGACAAGTGTGGCGCACAGAGGCGTGACGTAATTTTTTGCTTTGTGGGAAAGGGACACAGTTTTGTCTACCAAAAACTATATGCTTATATATCAGAACATTAATAACCGATTTAATCCCATGAGAAAGAGACAGAAGTATCCATTTTATAGCTTTGTCATCTCCTACTTGCGGATAAAAAAGGTAGAAAGACAATTTGTCCACGGCCTGTGCTAGGCCTGCAGACCAATTATTTTTAGGGTTCCGTACCCAATTATTACTAACCCAATTATATACCCTATAGTACCCAATTATTACTAACCCAATTATATACCCTATAGTACCCAATTATTACTAACCCAATTATATACGCTATAGTACCCAATTATTACTAACCCAATTATATACCCTATAGTACCCAATTATTACTAACCCAATTATATACCCTATAGTATCAATTATTACTAACCCAATTATATACCCTATAGTACCCAATTATTACTAACCCAATTATATACCCTATAGTACCCAATTATTACTAACCCAATTATATACCCTATAGTACCCAATTATTGCTAACCCAATTATATACCCTATAATACCCAATTATTACTAACCCAATTATATACCCTATAGTACCCAATTATATACCCTATAATACCCAATTATTGCTAACCCAATTATATACCCTATAGTACCCAATTATTACTAACCCAATTATATACCCTATAGTACCCAATTATATACCCTATAGTACCCAATTATTACTAACCCAATTATATACCCTATAGTACCCAATTATTATTAACCCTATAGGAACCCTATTATTACTAAGCCTACGCTGTCTGTCCGTACGTCTGTCCTACTTTTTAACGGCTGTATCTTTAGAACCGTAATAGATACCCGTTGAAATTTTCACAGAATTATCTAATGTTTTCTAATTAAAAAAAGAATCATCAAAATCGGTTCACCCGGTCGAAAATTCTGAGGTAACAAACATTTAAAAAAAATACTGTCGATAACCTCCACCTTTTTTAGGCCATAGGTGGTAAACAAGCCGACTGGACGCCTTTTTGGAAGTCGGTTAGAAAACAGTCATCTAGCGTATTTGTTTTTGTCCACGGCCTTTGTTAGGCCTGCCGGTCTATTCTAGAAGCTAAGTGAACGCGGTATTTGTTTTTGTCCACGGTCTTTGTTAGGCCTGCCGGTCTATTCTAGAAGCTAAGTGAACGCGCAAGTGAGGTGATAAGCTAAGTGAACGTGTATTTTTCTTGTCGATTACTATAGAGAAATGTCAAAATGTCGAGTGATCACCCTTGACTGTAGTCCCTTACCCTTATAATAGGGTATTTGACTATTTAAAAAATATAATTAATACTGGTGTAATCCTAGAAGATTATTATTTTCAAAAAGTATTTAATGACTAAAAACTAAAAAATAAAGTACAAAAAAAATACATAATAAAAATATGTTTTTCACTGATCACGTGACTTGACTGCAAACGCTCTATGTTAGCCGAATGTCCTTATGTCGTCACAGAAAAGTAAATAGAGGCAACAATTGTATGGCGAGATTAACTCGTTTGTTTATGTGTGACGTCACTAATGTCACGTGGCCTCATGAATGACAAAAGTAGCGTTTACGCGGTAATTTAATAATTTGAATTTTGATCCGTCATTTAAAACAAATACTGAAAATTATGAGGATTAAATAACAAGATTGCTTTATTTTAATGTAATAAACAATTTAAAATGGTTTTGTAAAATCAGTCAAATACCCTATTCGATGACATTTATCTGCAGAAATAGGCAAGAAAAATCACATTCACTTAGCTTATCACTTCACTTGCGCGTTCACTTAGCTTGCAGAATAGACATGCTCGACGGCTATTGTTTCTCACCTGTAATACGTGTTATCATTCTTGACTGTGAGTTGGTGGTCGTCAATGGGGAACAGGTAGCCGTGAGCAGCCAGCAAGTGCGCCGTGTGCGCAGCCTCCCACGGCTCCGAGAACCGGAAGTGACGCGACAGCCACGCTATCAGGTCACATCCGGTGAATACCTGCTCAACAAACATTTTCTTTCTTTAAAAGTATCAGTAAATATTTTTAGCCGATAAAAAAAACCATAACAAACGCTCGAAGAACTGACAACCGATGGGGAAGAAAGGTTCTTGAGTGGAGACCACGAGCCGGAAGACGCAGCGTAGGTAGGCCTCCCACTCGATGGACCGACCACATTGTGAGAGTCGCAGATGACAGGATGTCATTCAGTGTGGAGGTTAAAGCGGGAGGCCTAAGTTCAGCAGTGGAAGTCTTCTGGCTGATGATGATGATGAAAAAAAAAAACCTCATCTTTTTAACACGCTTTTATAAGCTTGGTACGTATCTATGTAACGGAATCTTTAAACGTGATTTTCACACCTTTCAAAACGACGGATTGATTTGAAACTGCACACTTATCATGGACCGATGAGAATGCAATAATTTGTATAGTTTGTCCCTTTATCCTTACCAGGATCTTCAGGACTAGCGATATTAAGTATTAAGACTACTACAAGAATTATTTTTAGGTTCTTAAAAATTTTACAGAGAGGTTTGCCTAGGTCTTTAATGCCCATAGACAATTAAATGATGTTTAGAAATCATATAAGTAATAACCTAGATAAGAATAACACTGTACGTTGTCCGCATAAAAAATTATATAAAATGAAATTAAATATAATTCACACACATACACATAATCAGCCAATTAACGTCCACTGTTGGACAATCCTCCTTCATAGAGAGGGGTGTTGTTGCGCCAAGCCTGCGGGCCCTGCCAAGCGTGGGGATTATGGCAACACCCCTCTCTATGTAAATATAATTATCAATATAAAAAAACCGATCTCATAAAAATGTCAGAACTGGACCAAATTGAAATGGGACCACACGGGAAGCACCCGCTTTCATATAATCATCAAAATCCGTTCAGTAAGGCGAAAATTCAGAGGTAACAAAGATTTTAAAAAAATACAGTCGAATTGAGAGCCTCCTCCTTTTTGTAAGTCGGTTAAAAATATAATAAAATTGATCAAGGTATTTTTTATTTCTTGTAATCAACAGCGTTATATCATACTAATATTATAAAGAGGAAAGATTTGTATATTTGGGTTTTTGTATATTTAGATATATTTTTTAAATTGTAAAATAGGCTTGCGCTTGGCCGCCAACTCGCCTGATCTTAAGCGATGATGCGGTCTACGATGGATCACGCTTGCCTAGAAGAAACCGATTCACTTTTGACTTGAAAACACCCAGATTGTAACTATCGGGGAACACCAATGATGTTTGTAACGAAATAACTCAAAAACTACTGAACCGCTTTGATGAACCTACACTATCCCCGTAGGCTTTAACATATTTTGTAACGAGGCCAAAGGCCGAGCTTACACCCGTGCGAAGTCGGGACGGTTGGCTAGTATTCTATACCGCGATACAGGCTAGCCCAAGTGCGGGGAGTACTAGAAAACTGCCTTTAAACTTTCCTTTACCAGCCTTGGTATGTAGTGACGCTCGGTGGACAGGATTTCGGGATAATGAAATTCAATCCAGTGGTTAGGACCCGCGTCCAGCAGATGCTCAGCTATGGCAGATTTATGTCTCTCATTATTTCTTTTCACCAACCACCCGCATTCTTCAGTCTTCCCGTGAACATGGTGCATGTAACTGCGCCGAAATATCGGGAGCTCCTTTCACAACCTTACCACGGTAAATATCCCGTAAATAATCATATAACTTTAGTGAACAACCGTGATAGTTTAAAACAGTGTTTAAAAAGATATTTGTTGTACAATATTCAACAAAAGTTATCAAAAATAAGGCCAAAATAATGGGTATTGCCACTCACAGATGGAATCTTGGTCATGAAGCTCTTGACAGTTCGGACTGGCACTCCGACATTTTCATCCTGCATCTTGTCGATGATGGCTTCCATCTGGAATGAAGATGCAATCATCATACTGTGCAACTTTGACTGCCCCGGTGGCTCAGTTGGTAGTGAACCTACTTTCTGCGCTTGGGGGCGTGGGTTCGATTCCCATCTAGGACAAACATTTGTGTGATGAACATTTGTGTTTGTCTGGGTGTTAATATCTATTTAAGTATGTATTTAAAAATATATATGTATGTATATCAGTCTCTGGCAGCCATATTACAAGCTTTGCTTAGTTTGGGGTCAGATGACCATGTGTGCAATAATGTCCCACATATTTATTTATAACTGCTGGACTGGAACGCACTGGGTGAAGAGGTGTTTCCTATAGTAACTAACAGACGTGACCACAGAAAAGAGAAGGAAATAGAACGGAAATGAGAAGGAAACTCTGTCGTCAGGCATTGTGACAGATATGTGATTGAACATTCTTATTTATGTCAATGCGTCGAACTCCGCGTCACAGTTGCTATGGGTTTATATGGGTGCAATTATATTTTAAACAAAAAAAAAGCCGTGTATCACTCGGGGACTGCCGCGGTAAAGCTATTGCATAGCATTTTTTATCAACTTATGCAATTATAATTATTTATTTACTTGTAACAAATAAAATTATGTAGGTTTTACAACTCTATGTATGTCGTTCTTTTATCAAACATATTTTACAACGCCATCTAGCGGTGAGAGGTCGGAGTGGGGGTGTCAGGTTATTTCCGTTACGGAATTTCTGGATTCGGTCTCCACGCTCAAGGCCCGCGACAGAAGCTATGCAATAGCTTAAAAAAAATATCTTTTCTGTGGACGTGACGGATTTGGTGGATGGATAGCCGTCCAACCAACGTGAGAGAAAGAGAAAATTTTCTCTTCCCTCCCGTTGGTCAGACCACAAGATTATTTTTTTTCTATTAAGCTAGAAGGGCTTTCAAGGCATTTTTGTAAGAAATTTGTTGTAGCCAGTTGCACCCATATAAACGAAGCGTCAGTCATTCGAAATCAGTTAGCAACTGATTGCGGAGTTCGACGCGTTTATCTAAATAAGAATGTTCAATCAAGGTTCTGTCATAATGCCTGGGGCCTTACCCCTAGCTCGAAAAGTTGACCCGCATAGGTGTTATTTGTCTAAACGGTACCATCAACTACGATAGGCGGTAGTTATTTGATAGCCGCCAAGCTTTGTTATTTTCACGCACAAACGCATAGTAAAACGGATTTTCGTTCATTCAAGTTAGACGCTTTTAAACGATGCAGCTTAAATGAGTTGGTTAATTTTAGGTACCTATCAGGTACCTACTAAAAGTTGGCTCGCAAAAGTGAAGCTAGGGGTAAGGCCCCTGGTAACAGATTTTCCTTCTCATTTCTGTGGTTGCACACTATTTTAATGTACTAGGTATCTGTAAAGGCTCCAAATACTAACACACTATTTGACAGACGGCCTTGTACGCTTTATAAATCACGTGACGGATCTATACTCTTACTCTTTACTTTACTTGTCTATACTTTTTATTATTCTGTGATTTTAACACAAATGCCCCATAAAGTACCGTTATGTGCCAGTGCGATATGACTATGGGACATATTTAAGTGTCTGTTAGCTACTTAATAGTTACAATCAGTAACGGATTCATAGAAGGCTCAAGCCCTTCCCCAAAAGTATCTGGTTCCAATGCTGACAAATCTCATATTAAACATGATATTTCATGAGGTAATAAAACAAATGGATCCAAAAATATATGAAAAATGTTTTCAGTGCCTATAAAATTTGAGGGTTGCCCTCGATTTCCCTGGGATCCAATCATCAGATCCTGACTTGGTGAGAATGGGACCAAATTGGAAGTATACTCTACCGATCAACAGTTTTTTTTAAATAAGTCAACAGTTGGCGGTGATATCGGTGAACCTACATAAAATATTATTTTTTTATTTTTTTAAATAAAAAAAATAAAAAAATATATATATATATACTTATATACAGTGCAACATAGAACCGTCCTCCATTTTCGTCGATATATAATATTTATCAATATAAAAAGCCGGCTTCATAAAAATGACAGAACGATAGCTAATTAAATGGGACCACACAGAACGAGAGCTAATTAAATGGGACCACACAGAACGAGAGCTAATTAAATGGGACCACACAGAACGAGAGCTAATTAAATGGGACCACACGGGAAGCAACAGCTTTCAAATAAAAAAAGAAAATTATTCAGAATTAATTAATTTTTGTTTCAGGTTACGTTAATTTTCAATTTATGTAATTAATATTTTATATCAGGTTAGGCAAAATTAAACTCAATAAAATTAACATTATCAACAAATATTTATCACAAATTCCTTATTGTACTTGAAGCGACGTATAAGCGGAATTACACTAAAAATTCATCATTAAAACAGTTTAAAAAAAAAAAAAAGAATCATCAAAATCGGTTCACCCAGTCAAAAGTTCTGAGGTAACAAACAAAAAAAAACCACACTAGTATTTTAAATGCGAAAGTAACTCTGTCTGTCTGTCTGTTTGCTACATAATCACAGCTAAACGGCTTAACAGACATTAAAAAAAAACAGTCGAATTGAGTACTTCCTTTTTGGAAGTCGGTTAAAATAGGATTCATGACGAGTACAATCGCCCCCTTTCCGCTTAGCATAGTAGTTATTTCTATCCCTGATAGTACCTTCTTATAGATGAGATAGTTGGGGGACTCCTCCGCTGAAGGTATGGTGGACATTAGAGCCTGCACGTTGGCCGGCAAGTTTGAAATAACATTATCTCTCTTGTCGCGTTCTTTCTCTTTATCCTTGTCTTCTTTAACACATCTCGAGTTGTCTCTGAAAAGATTTTACACCTTATTAGACACTTTACTTAAGAGCCATATAAATAAATAAATATTCGGGACATTTTTTGCGCACACGGTCATCTGACCCCAAACTAGGCAAAGCTTGTAATATGGCTGCCAGACTGATATACATACTTATATATTTTTAAATACATACTTAAATAGATATTAACACCCAGATATAGAACAAACACAAATGTTCATCACATGAATGTTTGTCCTAGGTGGGAATCAAACCCACGCCCCCAAACGCAGAAGGCAGGCTCACCACCAACTGGGCCAATGGGCCAATCTATATTACAAAATACAATCGCTTACTTTTATCTGGATTTTTGGATATAAGACAAAATAAAACCGGCCAAGTGCGAGTCGGGCTCGCGAACTGAGGGTTCCGTATCACCACAAAATACAATAATTATCTATTTAAAAACCCGACTTCAAAATTAGTGACTTATGCAATTTTGATTTGATTAGAGAAATAATGAGGGATAATAGAGATAGATATACAAAAATTTAGATACAAAATTATCATAACAATGACATACCTGGAAGGGCCCTGCTGACAAGCCCTCTGAGCCACCTTCTCCGTTGAGTTCATCGTAACCATTTTTTGACTGTCACTTTCGAAAACACCGCAAAAGAAATTTATTTGAAAATTCATCACATTTGATCACACCATGTTTTTAATGATTTCTTGAGGAAGTAATATTTTTTAAGATACAACACTATGAACAGAGATTGATAATATTATTTAAATCATCAATTAAATCAGAAATGTGTGGTGCACAAAAAGTTTATTTATTTTCTTGTAGGTCAGCAAAACGAAGATGTGAATGAATTTGAATGCTTAATTTTATACACTTAATCTTCACATTTTCACTGTGCAGGGACACACATAAACAGTTTTCAATGTTTTATACAGATTTCACGTATTAACTAAAGGTTTATCTATAGAATTTGGGTTAAATTCGCGTTTAAAATATGCACTTGCTAGGTGATGTCTACATTCGAATTTTATGCTTGAAACACTGTAACTAGCCATAAGAAGTCGCCAGCATATTCTTATTGTTATGAATCATCTTGTTTATTTTATAAAAATCAATTTATTTCACAAAAACAATTTATATTATCATTTTGTAAATCGCTCGAAATGTCACAAAACGACGGCCATTTGAGTTTTTTGAAACCTTTTCAGAATGAGATGAAAGATAGTCATTTCGTATGATAAAAAGAGAAAGAATTTCAATAGATCTATAAGCCGACAAAATCGGAATACATACCAACGCCTAATGATTTCTACTAATTCGCTGTCACTATAAATTTGCCATTGAGGTTGTAGGTATCATCCCGAATATCCAGATGGCGCATGTGTTCGAAAGTTTATTGAACGCTTTCAAGGGAGCTATTTTTAGAATGGATATGGACTTTATTAGTTTTTTCTAAGGGATGAAACCCATATTATGTATTTTTGTAATGCAACTATTAAATTAACCATTTAAATAAACCAATTACATTTATTAATATAAATTAGAAATCATTTGTGATTATATAAGTTGAAAGTTCTATTCGAGATTTCCGTAATCTAAGGTCGTAACAATATAGCACCATTAAAGTTGCATATTTTTTACAATAGATGACAGCATAACATAATTTTCATATGATAGGTATCAAACAAGGAACATATTATGCATAGATCAGAGTATATATCGGGCGATATGGTAAGATGGCGTCGCAGGTGCGAATGCATCTATCTGGCTGATACCTTAAGCTAAAATCACCCTGCAGACGAATATTCCAGCCACTTTTTTACATGTGGACTATTACCTAGTTAGTATATTGTTACCTCTGCAAGTTTCTTATTTAGTGTGCGTGAAATATGAATGTGTGCCATACTTACAGATGCACGGACCAATGCAGGCATAACTTTTTTGTTTGGCTGATCTGAGGGCTAAACAAATGCAACTTTCATAGCCAGAAATAAAAACAAATACGTAGTATCCGACTGCCCCGGTGGCTCAGTTGGTAGTGAACCTAACTTCTGCGCTTGGGGGTGTGGGTTCGATTCCCATCTAGGACAAACATTTGTGTGATTAACATTTGTGTTTGTTCTATGTCTGGGTGTTAATATCTATTTAACTAATATATATATAAAAATATATATATATGTATATCAGTATCTGTCAGCCATATTACAAGCTTTGCTTAGTTTGGGGTCAGATGACCGTGTGTGCAAAAATGTCCCAGATATTTATTTATTTAATATGTGGGGTTTTTTATGTAATTTTTTTTTTTATTACACGTATAACAGTAGGTAGGTTATAGTATGTATCAAATAATAGTAACAATTGTTTTAAACTATCACGGTTGTTCACTAAAGTTATATGATTATTTACGGGATATTTACCGTGGTAAGGTTGTGGAAGGCTTATTAGTCTTTTGCTACTTTTTCACCAACCACCCGCATTCTTCAGTCTTCCCGTGAACATGGTGCATGTAACTGCGCCGAAATATCGGGAGCTCCTTCCACAACCTTACCACGGTAAATATCCCGTAAATAATCATATAACTTTAATAGTAACAATGTATAAAATATGGTATTTATGAATAAATAATTACCTATTAATTTTGTGCAAACAATCTCTTAGCCTTGAAATACCAGAAACAGTAAATAGGTAGGTACCCACCTATCTATTTACTGTTGAGTCGGGCTCGCGTATTGAGGGTTCCGTACCACCACTTATTACATAAATAACGTTTATTGTATGGGAGCCCCCCTTAAATATTTGTTTTATTTTAATTTAAATATATGTTTTCAAAGTGAATATATAACTAAATATTCTGTGAATATTTCAAGCGTCTACCTGTTGCAGTTATCAATATCGAGCAAAAAATCACGTTAGTTGTATGGGAGCCCCCTTGAATATTTATTTTATTCTGTTTTTTAGTATTTGTTGTTAAAGCGGCAACGGAAATACAGCATCTGTGAAAAATTTAAGTGTCTAACTATCACGGTTCATGAGAAACAGCGGGGTGAGAGACAGACGGACAGCGGAGTCTTAGTAATAGGGTCCCGTGATACCCCTTGTGTACGGAACCATATAAATGACAAAATCAATAAATCCACCCAAGAGAATTCAATGTACGTAGTACATATAGATCGTTGCAAGACATACAATTACTTTCTAGGTATTTAGTTTATGTAAGTAGGTACGTATGTATATTTAATATTATTGCATTATTGATATTATGACCACGTTTCGTTATCACAAGAGGTGTTTACTAACGTTAAATGTATATAGTGATAATGAAATCACTTGAAAGTCTTGAAATACTTAGTTTCTTAATCCCGAAAAGTAGGTTGAAATATCAGATCAGATTAACAAGGGACATATGGAGGTGGCGTGTCGGTTGAGAAGGCATATGGCAATGCTTTTATTGATCTCACGCTGTAGACCACAGAAAAGAGAAGTAAATAGAACGGAAATGAGAAGGAAACTCTGTTGCCAGGTATTGTGACAGATATATGATTGAACATTCTTATTTATGTCAACGCGTCACAGTTGCTAACACAGTTGCCATGGGTTTATACACCCGCAAGTGGCTACAACAAATTTCTTACAAAAATGCCTTGACAGCCGTTCTCATTCAGTTTGAAACGACTTCAAAAATGAGGGGTTCTCAATTAGGTTTTTTAACCGACTTCCAAAAAGGAGGACGTTCTCAATAGGTACGACTGTTCTTTTTTCTGTTACATCAGAACTTTCGACTGGGTGCACCGATTTAGATAATTCTTTTTTTATTTGAAAGCTGGTGCTTCCCATTTGATTCTATTTTAATTTGGTCCAGTTCTGACATTTTAATGAAGTCGGTTATTTATTTTGATAATTATGTGAAATCGGTTTTATAATTGACTAGGCGCCCGCCCCAGCTTCGAACGGGTGTAGCTCCTTCGGCCGCTACAAACCTTTACATACCTTCGCTACAAAATGTAATATAGCCATGTCACCCGGGAATAGTGTAGCTTCCCAACAGTGAAAGAATTTTTCTAATCGGTTCAGTAGTTTCGGAGCCTATTCATTACAAACAAACAATCAAATGTTTCCTTTTTATATATTGGTATAGAAGATATAGCATTATTTAGTTCATTGGTGTCGCTAAAAGTTACTTAGTGTGCGTAAAAAATTTGTAAGTGTGCTGTACATTTGTTATAGCGGTAATTATAGTTTTTATTTAACACGGAGACATGTTAACACGAACGATAATATTGTACTAAGTCATATCTACCCTGTATGTCTGATCTGTGGTTGAAATACTTAACCGTGAAGATATTTTTACTAGAGTGCTTGAAAATCAATAACTAATTTATCGTTAAATTCAAGTACACCATTGTTTTACAAAGATTTTCATTGTTGTACCTACTGATAGATTAATGAAATCAAAAGTTCATCACCATCATCATCTGCCAGAAGACGTCCACTGTTGAACATAGGCCTTCCCCTTTAACCTCCACACTGAACGACATCCTGCCATCTGCATCCATGATGCCCGCGACTCTTACAATGTTGTCGTCAGTCTAAATTTATTTGATTTATATTAGGCTCTTACGAGTATCATGCCTGAAGCACGCACCCCTAAAGCTTGGAGCACCCAAGTATCAACTTGAGCTTCTTGATGCATTACAGCGTATAGAGCTGTAAGAATTGTCGACGATCCCAAACTACCGAACATCTAGAGTCGCTCAACATGCGCAGAGACGTTGGGTCTCTTTGTGTCTTTACAAAAGGAAGTGTTCTGAAGAACAGTTTGATCTGATGCCGGCATCGCGGTTTTAGGTATCATCGCACACGCCGCCACCGCCTGATAGTTTATCCACATATCATAGATCGGTGTATATCCTTCGACCAAAATAAAATGAATGGACGGGCCCAGTAGAAGCGCATTTTTGAAGATTACAAAATGAGCGCCAGCGCTCACTTCGTTTCAGTCGGTCTCTAGCCGTAGGAAGTGAAACACGAGTCTATTGTTACGCGATAACGAAACATCTGACAAAATTATGAATTAGTATGCTTTACCGAAGTGTAAATACACAAATAAACCCGATATCTATTTTTTGTTACAAATATACTATACATTTTTATAATTAGGTGTTGAAGTATATGTCCGACGGTTTTGACTCGTTTTTACTGATCAAGTTCAATGGTTAGGGCCCGTCCATTCATTTTATTTTGGTCGAAGTGTATATCGCACACTGTGCGAGTCACGTGATGTTTCTTGCCAAATTAAGTATTAATTTTGTTAAAAGTCACTATAGGTAACTGGGAAGGAACTGACTCCTATAATACAGGTAATCTATCTAGCATATAGGAATCGGAGTTTCACTTAAGTTGTGTAACCATAATTAAGAGTAAATAAATATTCATAGAGCAGTGGAAATCGCAGCGGAGTCTTAGTATTAGGGTCCCATTTTACCCTTTGGGTACGGAACCCTAAAAACTGTTGATTTGCGAACCTTTTGCAGTTAAAACAAGGAAAGGGTTTGGCGCCGCTGGCCTCGGAGTTCGAAAGTAAATGACCTTACTGACTAATGCAACCCGATCGGGTGTACTGTTGTATTCTTATTGGGCTTGCAATATTAACCATGTCTCATGTATTTTATCGAATAATAATATGCCTATTTATAACACGCTTTTATTAGCTAGGTATGTATATATAACGGAATCTTTGAACGTGATTTAGACCACTTTCAAAATGACTGTGGGATTTGAAACTGCACTTATCAAGGACCGATGACAATGCAATAATTTAAATAGTTTGTCCTATTATCCTTACCAGTATCTTTAGGGTTAGCTATACGTCGTGTTTTTTAGTTTTTTTAACTGCGAGAATTATTTATTTAGGAACTGGGTTGCGTTTGACCGCAAACTCGCCTGATATTGCGGTCTACGATGGAGCACGCTTGCCTAGAAGAAACCGATTCACTCGGGATTTGAAGACACCCAGATTGTAACTATCGGGGAACACCCATTGAGGCAGCGCATTCCACATACTAGCAGTTCGCACAATAAAAGTGGAATCAAAGCGCTACGGGTTTTCGGAATATAAAGTGGTGTCATTTTTCGTACCCGCTCTGGCAGTCCGATAGAAAGAAGCACGAGGGAATTAGATCATGCACAGATCTGATGCACACTCTCCGAAATGTAGGTATATATCCGATAAATAACTGGCCAAGAGCGTGTCGAGACACGCATATGGTAGGGGTTCCGTAACCAAAGCCATATAATTGTAAGTAGTCATAGTTCAGAAATTGATAGTTATAGAAAAATTCGAACGCACGAAGCTCTGTGGACTTAGCCAAATTTCAGAGATGTGATCACGGCATAGCATACATTTTTTATGGGTTAAACATAGAGAAAACTGATTGAGAAACATTAATTGTCAAGACCATTTTACAAAAAGGTCAATGACCTTTGAGCTAGAACGCCTTGAATTTATTAAGTACAGTTTTATCGCTGTTATTCAAAAAGTCATGATCAGATAATGTTTGAAATAATTTTGAATGAAGGTTTTAAATATTATTATGACCTATCTGTATTGTAAGATACAAGTTTATTTGTCTTACAGTTTAGAAATGCAGGAGGGGGGCACTTTTTTGCTAAAGGCCATATTTCGCAAAGTATAGACTTTATAAAAAAGTGATGTATCAAACCTTACCTCCATTTTAAAAGACCTTTCCAGCGGTACCGCACAAATGAGCATGACAATATTCTTATAAAAGTTGACAAACTAAAATGTCCCCAAAATTGCTAAAAGTGGGAAAAGAGGGCCAAGTCTTTGACTATGCATGTACTTTATCAAAGCATACAAATTAAGTATACAAATTTAATTTGCCTACACAACAGAAGACGGAAATCAGAAATGTCAAAGATACGTATAAATAATTTGACCTTCGGCATAAAGACTAGTCCGACTGGAATCCAGTCTAGCGGTAGTACGCAAAATTAAATAAAAATAAGTAATATTTTACTTATACATGAAGTTGCTTTAATCTTCTATGTTATTCCGAAAGAAGAATTACTAACGTCACAATAAAGATTTGATAAAGAAGAAAATAATAGTTTGTTTACCAAGTTTAGTGGTTCCACAAAAATTTGGCTCATAGTGCGAATAATTTTGTTCGAGCGTCTGTTGATTTGGCAATATCAATAATTTTGTTCGAGGGCCTGTTGATTTGGCAATATCAATAATTTTGTTCAAGCGCCTGTTGATTTGGCAATATCAATAATTTTGTTCAAGCGCCTGTTGATTTGGTAATATCAATAATTTTGTTCGAGCGCCTGTTGATTTGGCAATATCAATAATTTTGTTCAAGCGCCTGTTGATTTGGTAATATCAATAATTTTGTTCGAGCGTCTGTTGATTTGGCAATATCAATAATTTTGTTCGAGGGCCTGTTGATTTGGCAATATCAATAATTTTGTTCAAGCGCCTGTTGATTTGGCAATATCAATAATTTTGTTCAAGCGCCTGTTGATTTGGCAATATCAATAATTTTGTTCAAGCGCCTGTTGATTTGGTAATATCAATAATTTTGTTCGAGCGCCTGTTGATTTGGCAATATCAATAATTTTGTTCAAGCGCCTGTTGATTTGGTAATATCAATAATTTTGTTCGAGCGTCTGTTGATTTGGCAATATCAATAATTTTGTTCGAGGGCCTGTTGATTTGGCAATATCAATAATTTTGTTCAAGCGCCTGTTGATTTGGCAATATCAATAATTTTGTTCAAGCGCCTGTTGATTTGGCAATATCAATAATTTTGTTCAAGCGCCTGTTGATTTGGTAATATCAATAATTTTGTTCGAGCGCCTGTTGATTTGAAAATATCAATAATTTTGATCAAGTGCCTGTTAATTTGAAAATATTAATGTTCGAGCGCTTTCCAAATTTCAAGTCGGTTTTTCATTTAATAAAATCTATATCAGTATTTATTTTTACCTACTTATAAAAAAACTGTAACAGGTCCAATTCTCGGTGGTTTCTCACTATGGGCACTGCAAAAATTGGTCTATATTTTTGTGTTATGTGATATTTAACGTTATGATAACTAATAAAAGCTATGTAAACAATATTTTTCTTAACATAATCCGATGATTCCGTTTGCAGGGACTGTTTTAATTAATGTTCACGCAAACGAAGTTATTCAGGATAAGGTATATCTGTACCTATAAGTGCGTCTAAAATATCATCATCAGCCATAAGACGTCCACTGCTGAACATAGGCCTCCCCCTTTAACCTCCACACTGAACGACATCCTGCCATCTGCATCCACTGGATGCTCGCGACTCTCACGATTTCGTCGGTCCATCTAGTGGGACGCCTACCTACGCTGCGTCTTCCGGTTCGTGGTCTCCACTCAACAACCTTTCTACCCCATCGGTTATCGGTTCTTCGAGCGACCAAAAATATATTATTGAGTAAAAAAGATGATTGATAAAAGATTAGATAGAGTTTTGCGGTTAATCTTATCAACTGATTTCAGTGATAACAAATTATTATCTTTCTACTATTTTTTTACTTACAAATACAAGTTGCCATATTACTTGTGGAAAATATTATAAGTCAGTTTTTAGTTAGTATTTTAAGTTTTCGTTAATTTTCTGTTTTTAAGTGAAAATATTGTGAGTTTCCACACAATATTTCACGAGTTTCAAGATATAAATAGACATATATTTTTTTAAGGGTTTGTTTTTTTTCTTCTGTATGTCCTCTCCATACTTAGGTTGCATGGAAAAGATCGCTTATAGCTATAAGGCCGCCAATTATTTCACCAGTTTTAAGTTGTTTTTGTCATATTTATGTAATTTTTGGCGTGAAGAATAAAGAGCACTGATTTAAACTATCACGGTTGTTCACTACAGTTGTATTATTATTCACGGGATAGTTACCGTGGTATGGTTGTGGAAGGAGCTCCCGATACCACAACCTTACCACGGTAAATATCCCGTTAATAATCATATAACTGTAACGATAATAAGTTATCTATATACAAGGGTGTCGCCAGCCCAGGAGGGGGGGGGGGCAAGTTAATAATATTGAGGACTAGCTGCGCCCCGCGGTTTCACTCGCGTGGTGATGAAAATCGGTGATGATAATGATGATGATGATGATGAAAAGTAGCCTATGTGTTAAGCCAGAACATAAGCATTGTATATTCCAAATTTCATCAAAATCCATGGAGCCGTTTCTGCGTGATTGAGTAACGAACATCCATCCATCCATCCATACATCCATTCATCCATCCAAACTTTCACATATATGATATTAGTGTGATGAAAAAAATACGAATTGTAGGTACAGTCCTGGAAGTTGTATTGTACTATACCTACTTATACCTAGTGATAGTGAATTTATTCGAGTTTTGACGTGCGGGATTTATCGGCAAAGCAAGACAATTGCACGCCCTTAGGACATTGGTTTCTTTGCAGTTGGCTACATTTTTTAAATCTCCTGGGGGGGGGGGGGGCAGCTATGCTTCCCTGCCCCCCATGGCGACGCCCTTGTCTATATATCTATCTATCTAACAGTGCCGTAACTAGCCTATTATGCGCCCGGTGCGAACTTCTATAACTGCGCCCTTGAAAACAAAACTTGGTCCTGGTGTGGTCATTTCTGCGCCCCTCCAGAGTCTGCGCCCTGAGCCTGGACACCGCTAGCACAGCCCTATTTACGGCACTGCTATCTAACACTCTCAATCAAGACACCTTTCAAACAAAACAAAATAAATTGAGGGCTATATATAAATTAGCATAAATTAGCAATCCCAAAATCGAGACTAGCAATGCATAGTAGTGGTCCTCATGCATTGGCTACAAAAATATTTAATAAATTACCGACGAATTAAAGAGTGACGAAAATGAACAAAATTTCGCAAAGAATTTGTAAAACGTATTAATTGAAAAGTGCTATTATTCAGTACAAAATTATCTAAACGACGAAACATTATAATCAGATCGGGCCGCTCCTTACCTAAATTGACATACCCTAATTGGGTCATTGTGTTAATATAAGTGGTAACTATATACTTAGCATAACATAATGTGCAATAAATGATTTGACTTTGATTTTATGGAGCAGCGAATTGGATAACTACCAATTCGCTACTATAAAACCATAGACACGTTTATGTTCAAAATGTACCTCGGTTCCGACCGTTAGACACACAAGACGTAGCTGCGCACGCGCATTCACCTTGAAAAAGACCGCCGAATGCGGTTGAAACTATAGTCGGTGTTACCGGCTTAATCTTACGTGAGTAATTCCCGTGTAATATAAATAAAATGTGTGAAACTAAATTAGTTTCCATAATACACGTGAAACTTATCACCTCTCTGTTTACGTCGGTGGTTAAAAAATACATAATAATAATTATCAATGCACTATAAATAACCCTACTTATGTTTTAAAAGGAAACGAGCGATATTGATGCGACCTTGACTTATCAACATTGGTTCGATAAAAACCAGCAGTAATCAAATACGCACGGTCCAGTTTTAAAATTGATTATAAACAACTGGCCAAGAGCGTGTCGAGACACGCATATTGTAGGATTCCGTAACCAAAGCCATATAATTGTAGTCATAGCACAGAATTCATAGTTCAGAAATTGATAGGTTATTGAAAAATTCGAATGAACGAAGCTTTGTGGACTTAGCCAAATTTCAGAGACGTACCATCCCGACTAAGTATTACATAAAAATTGAGACTAAGTGTGCAAATTAAATAAATAAATATCTGGGACATTATTGCACACATGGTCATCTGACCCCAAACTAAGCAAAGCTTGTAAAATGGCTGCCAGAGACTGATATACATACATATATTTTTTTAAATACATACTTAAATAGATATTAACACCAGACATAGAACAAACACAAATATTTATCACACAAATGTTTGTCCTAGATGGGAATCGAACCCACGCCCCAAGCACAGAAAGTAGGTTCACTACCAACTGAGCCACCGGGGCAGTCAAGTCATTAGTGTGCAAAGTTTCATGCACTTGCCTTAACAACTATAGAAGTTAGAAGTTTCGAATAAATTAGGACGGACGGACGGATAGACAGACAGACGGACGGACAGAACGAACTTATAAGGGTTCCTTGTCGGGCTATGGGGCCCTAAAAATAAAAAAAGCTTTCACTGTTTGAGTCAAACAAAGTAGATAATATGGTAAAGGTCGTGGTCGTGGCGGGTGCGAATGATTCAGGTCTATGTCTTTCCTTGCAGACGAACTCGCCCCCCTTTTTAACCGACTTCCAAAAAGGAGGAGGTACTCAAACGACTGTTTTTTTAAAAAATGTTTGTTACCTCATAACTTTCGACAGGGTGAACCGATTTTGATAAAATAATAATAATAGAAAGCTGTTGCTTCCTGTGTGCAATTTGGTCCAGTTCTGAAATTTTTATGAAGTCTGTTTTTTACACAGATATTTTTTTTTTGTTTAAATTAGAAGGGCTGTCAAGGCATTTTTGTAACAAAAATTCTTGTAGCCAGTTGCACCCATATAAACCCATAGCAACTGCATAGCATATATCATATTTCATGTGACAGAATTAATTAATTTTTGTTTCAGATTACTTTAATAATTTTATAATTAAAAATAATTCAGAATTAATTAATTTTTGTTTCAGGTTACGTTAATTTTCAATTTATGTAATTAATATTTTATATCAGGTTAGGCAAAATTAAACTCAATAAAATTAACATTATCAACAAATATTTATCACAAATTCCTTATTGTACTTGAAGCGACGTAGAAGCGGAATTACACTAGAAATTCATCGTTAAAACAGTTTCCATAGCAACTGTGTTAGCAACTGTGACGCAGAGTTCGACGCGTTGACATAAATAAGAATGTTCAATCAAGTATCTGTCACAATGCCTGGCGACAGAGTTTTCTGCCCATTTCCGTTTTATTTACTTCTCTTTTCTGTGTTTTTTTTTATATTGATTAAATTAGTTTATTGGCGTAGCTGCAAGTTTCTTAAAGTGTGTGAAAAAGTTTCAATTTCCAGTTTTTGCATTTGAACACGAACGGTAATTTGTTCTTAGACTTAAATCCCCTTTGTTTGTCTTTTTTTTATGATACTGGGTGACGAGACGAGCGAAGTCGCTCGCTTGATGTCTCTTCACGCTTGCCCATAACAGCTCAACGCCACTCAGAATTTTGAACTTCAACAGTTCAAAACCCTGGATGGAAATGTACTGCGCTCGTCACACCGAGATATAAGATGTCAAATCTCTGTGTGCCCTGTAATTTCGCTGGAAACATTGCCCTTCAATTCGGAACACAGTAGTGTTTGTACACTACTGCTTGGCGGTTGAATAACTGGAAAAGGTGTGGTACTTCCCCAGACGGACCCCTGCAAAAGAGTCCTACCACTACAACAGTCTGATCCGAAGTTTGAATATAGTTTTATAAAATACTAACCGCCCGTCCCGGCTTCGCACGGGTGTAAGCTCGGCCTTCGGCCTCGCTACAAAATACCTATAGCCTATATCACCCGGGGATAGTGTATCGTAGCTTCCCAACAGTGAAAGAGATTTTAAAATTGGTTCAGTAGTTTCGGAGCCTATTCAATGCAAACAAACAATCAAATCTTTCCTCTTTATAATATTATTATTAATTATTAATATATTATATAAAATAATACTCAAGATAACAGTTTTAGACTTATGACCTTTTTGGATGCTCTTTACAACACACTTTCGCGGTTTTTAAATGTCAAAAGGCATTACGGCGCGTCGAACTAAATGTCAAGGTCGATCAGTACATACAGGTAGAATCACTTTTAAATCTTCTTTAACACTTTAAAACCGAATATTAATAGTCGTATCAAAGTTATGTAATACAGGGTCATGCGTATAGAGTGTACTAAGGCGAAAGGAAGTCAATGTACCTACTCATCATTATGAACATAACTTTACCAAAGAGTACCTACTTACTTTTACTAAGGACCAAGCCAGAAATCGCGATCGCAAAATGACTGTCTCTTTTGTTGCTGTCATAAATTAAAAATTCACATAATATATATACTCGTCTATTCCACCGAAAAGAGAAGTAAATAGAACGGAAATGAGAAGGAAACTTTGTCGCCAGCGATGCGTTTACGGCACTTATCCAGACTAAAACTTATACTACATGAACGTCAAAACACCCGTTTTGGGACTCCACGAGGTGAAAAATTAAACCGGCGAAAATTTTAACTGCCCGTTTACGGGCGTCCGCTGGTATAAGTTTTCGCCTGACTAGATTAAATTTTATCTACCTTTTGAGGTCGCTAAATTTTCGCCTGCTGTCAGATTGACAGCTGTTGAGGAGGTTAAGCTATTTTTGAAATTATTTTGATCGAATCTTTTTGTTGTAGAAGTTTTAATTTAAAATAAAATGTTATATCTATATAATGATAGATTGATATTTGATATTTTACTATTATATACCATTTTATTTTACTATATTTTACTTGATATTTATTTATTATTGAATTTGACAGCTAGTATTGACATAATTGACATAAATAAAGCTATGACGCCGTTCAGCGAACCTCCGTTAGTTTAATTTTTAGCTGGTGAAAAATTCGCCGAGTCCGTAAACGCACCCCTGGTATTGTGACAGATACTTGATTAGACATTCTTATTTATGTCAACGCGTCGAACTCCGCGTCTCAGTTGCTAACACAGTTCTGCCCTCATAAGCCCAAGAGCAGTAACTCAAAAAAAAAGATATTTCTGTTTTTTCGCGCATCTGAGAGCTTAAAAAATCTCGCACCAGATGGAGTAAGCAAAATAACCGTATCTACATTGGAACATTGAAATAATACACTAAAAAAGTTTTATTTATTGAAAACTCGTGTTTAAAAACTATTAATTCTAAACGAAACGACGGTATCTCATAAAAAACACAAAAAACAATAATATTGGATTTTTAAACATATATTTAAGAAATATATTGGTCCTAACATAGGCACTTAACTGAAAATAAATTAAATCATGTCATTAAGGTAACGAAAAATAAATTTTCACAAAAACTCGATTTTCTCGAAATACACCTAGTTTAGATACCGCTCTTGGGCTTATTAGGGCAGAGTTGCTGTGGGTTTATATGGGAGCAAGTGGCAACAACAAATTTCTTACAAAAATGCCTTGCTGTCTAATATAAACAAAAAAAAATAATTCTGTGCTCTATTCCATAGAAAACAGCCATTGACTGCCTCGGTGGCTCAGTTGGTAGTGATCCTACTTTCTGTGCTTGGGGGCGTGGGTTCGATTCCCATATAGGACAAACATTTGTGTGATGAACATTTGTGTTTGTTCTATGTCTGGGTGTTAATATCTATTTAAGTATGTATTTAAAAATATATATGTATGTATATCAGTCTCTGGCTGCCATATTACAAGCTTTGCTTAGTTTGGGGTCAGATGACCATGTGTGCAATAATGTCCCAGATATTTATTATTTATTTATTGATCCTTGACAAAATTTATGAACAGCAGATTTTTTTTCAATATCGCAGTTGGTCCCATTAAAAGTTTGTTTTTTCGCGAATAAGTCTGCGTTTGACCATTAACTCGCCTGTTGGTAAGCGACGATGTAGTCGAAGAAGCACGCAGACTTAGAAGATACCTATTCACTCTTGCATTGAAAACTTAAATACTTTATTATCAATATATAGAACCGACTTCTTCAGAACTGGACCAAATTTAAATGGGACCAAACGGAAAGCACCAGCTTTCAAATTAAAAAAGAATCATCAAAATCGGTTCCCCTACGCCAGTTATTCAACCGCCAAGCAGTGGTGTGCAAACAGTACTGTGTTCCGAATTGAAGGGCAATGTTTCCAGCGAAATTACACACACCATTTGACATCTTATATCTCGGGGTGTCGAGCGCAGTGAATTGCCATCCAGGGTTTTGAACTGTTGAAGTTCAAAATTCTGAGTGGCGTTGAGCTGTTATGGGCAAGCGTGAAGAGCCATCAGGCGAGTGACTCCGCTCGTCTCGTCACTCAGTATCATAAAAAAAACCCGTCGTAAGTTCTGAGGAAACAAAAAAAAAACCAGACGAATTGAGAACCTCTTCCTTTTGGAAGTAATTTAAAAAGTTGTTCATAATTATGAGTACAATTACCTCCTTTCGGTTTAGTCGTCTATATGCGTAACCCTGTATACAGCGCTCTCTTGCTATATAGAAAACTAACATTCCTTTCCAGTCGGTCGAGTTGGTTCAATGCACTCCAGTAGGTAAACTCAAGTACTGGGTATGCCGGAGTCGCTCTCGCGCATATATAGCATACCATTACTTAATCTAAGCACGTCGCTTGCAGAATAAATTTATGTAAAACTAAGATATTTTAACCTGTAGATAGGTTGTGCCCGCCACCATATTGACAAGACGAATGCAAGGTACATTATCGTACTCGTTACAGCCGTCTCTCAGTCACGCATTACGAGTGTCCAACACATCGCAGGTAATTAAGTGTTTTAGCAAAAATAATTCTTGAATCATGGCTAAGAACACCTTTCAAACAAACAAGAAACTAAATCAAAATCGGTTCAGCCGTTTGGCAGCTACGATGCCAAAGACAGACAAACAGATTGTGTCTAATATAAAGCGTCTAAAATGTTTCACAATCAGCGAATTATATTTCGCTGTTCGCAACACAACTCGGCCTTTACAAAACAACCTGGTATTCAGATTCATTACCCAGACATAGACTGTCTAATAACCTAAGAAGTCGACCTTGACCTTGGAGAGTAATGGAAAGTAACTAGTGCTTAATGGATTCTTTGAACTGTGAAGGCGAGGCGTTCTTAGAAAGCGGCTTAGTGAAGGAGTCTATTCAAGTTAAGAGCCGTAACACACGGCAACTTGGCTGACCACAGAAAAGAAAATATTATTTTTGTTTAAACTAGAACGGCTGTCAAGGCATTTTTGTAAGAAATTTGTTGTAGCCACTTGCACCCATATGAACCCATAGCAACTGTGTTAGCAACTGTGACGCGGTGTTCGACGCGTTGATATAAATAAGAATGTTCAATCAAGTATCTGTCACAATACCTGGCGACAGACTTTCCTTCTCATTTCCGATCTGTTTACTTCTCTTTCCTGTGTGGCTGACGAACCGCCGTCTGACCAACGGAGAAAACGGGAAAGAGATAACTTTTTGCAGTTAGGGTGTGTACAATAATCATGCCAAGTTTGACGCTTGTACCAATTGCCGTTTTTAGGGTTCCGTACCCAAATACCCTAATACTAAGACTCCGCTGTCCGTCTGTCACAAGGCTGTATCTCATGAACCGCGATGGTTAGACAGTTGAAATTTTCACAGCTGATGTATTTCTGTTGCCGCTATAACAACAAATACTAAAAAAACATACATACGAACGTAGAACCTCCTTCTTTTTGGAAGTCGGTTAAAACAGCATAAAATTAATATTTAAGGGAGCTCCCATACAACAAACGTGTTTTTTTTGTTGCCGTTTTTATAGATAATGGTACGGAACCCTTCGTGCGCGAGTCTGACTCGCACTTGGCAGGTTTTTAATTATTTGAAAATGTAATTCTTAGCGTAATATTTAATCAAAATATTTCCAGTTGTACTAGTTTCTTTTGAGGTTTTTGACGAATTGGTCGTTGGGTTTTGAACGCAAAGTGAACTCATTGAACGCAAAGTGAACTCATTAAACTTAAAGTGAACTCATTGAACGCAAAACTAACTCATTGAACTTAAAGCGAACTCATTGAACGTAAAGCTAACTCATTGCACGCAAAGTGAACTCATTGCACGCAAAGTGAACTCATTGCACGCAAAGTGAACCCATTGAACGCAAAGTGAACTCATTGAACTAATAGTGAACTCATGGAACGCAAAGTAAACTCATTGAACGCAAAGTGAACTCATTAAACTTAAAGTGAACTCATTGGACGCAGAGTGAACTCATTGAATGCAAAGTAAACTCATTGGACGCAGAAAGAACTAATTGGACGCGAAGTGAGCTCAATGGACACAAAGTGAACACATTGAACGTAAAGTGAACTCATTGAACGCAAAGTGAACTCATTAAACGCAACGTGAACTCATTGAACGCAAAGTGAACTCAAGGGTAGAAGCGAGCGACGACAGAAGAATGTATGTTATGTAAAAAAAGTTTTCCTACAAAGCAAGCAAGATACATAGGTCATAGCATAGGTTAGGTATCTAGTAATATCTACGTTTTCGTAACTATTATTAAATCTATGTTTACCTACGCTTCTGGTTTCTCAAAATAGCGTCTAACAAGTTATTAGCGCCAAAAAGTGAAAGGATGAAGGTCAGTGTATGACTATAATAACTGTGACGCAATGTGGCTTGCCATTTGTAATATTGTTAAGCGTGAATTAGGTACCTATAAGATAGATCACAATCCATATACCTACTTAACTTTTTTTTTTATTCTTAGTTACGAGACGGTCAAAGTCGCTCGCATGATGGCTCTTCAAGCTTGCCCATAACAGCTCAACGCCACTCAGAATTTTGAACTTTAACAGTTCAAAACCCTGGATGGCAATGCACTGCGCTCGTCACTCCGAAATATAAGATGTCAAATCTCTGTGTGCCCTGTATGTTCGCTGGAAACATTGCCCGGAACACAGTAGTGTTTGCACACTACTGATTGGCGGTTGAATAACTGGCAAAGGTGTGGTACTTCCCCAGGCGGACCCCTGCACAAGAGTCCTACCACTACAAAACTTAACTCTATAAATGTCATAATTATTTTCTCCTTTCGGTTCCACTCGTATTGGAAGTTGCACCCTTGGTTGCACATCATCAGGGCAGTTCTAATCTTGGATGCTGCCACTCTAAAGTACGAGGTGGTACCACACGTGACTACAGCCTTGGAAAAACTAGAAAGGAAGGAACTAGGATTTGGCATACCTACAATTATTTCGCCTCTGATGAGATAAAAATGCGACTTGCGAGTATGCTATGTTTTTCGAGTAGGTATGCCGTTTTGTCAATAACCAGCCAAATGCGAGTCGGACTCGCGCACGAAGGGTTCCGTACCATAATCTATAAAAAACTTAAAAAATCACGTTTCATGTATGGGAGCCCACTTAAATATTAATTTTAAAGTGAATAATATTCTGGGAATATTTATAGCGTCTACCTGTTCCCGTTATCGATATCGAGCAAAAACGAGCAAAAAAAATCACGTTTGTTGTATGGGAACCCCTTTAAATATTTATTTTATTGTTTTTTTTTATTAGATATAGGCTCGCGTTTGACCGCTAACTCGCCTGATGAGTTGCTATTTTATTGTTTTTTAATATTTGTCGTTATAGCGGCAACCGAAATACATCATCTGTGAAAATTTCAACTGTCTAACTATCACGGTTCATAAGATACAGCGGACAGACAGACGGACAGCGGAGACACTTACCTCCTTTCGGCTCAGCACCACTGTTACGTGCTACCCTGTGAATAACTTGGAAATCTTTTGCTGAAGTGTAAATAATAACAAGGATGATTTTAACTAGAGTCGTTCTTGATAATAATCAAGTAACATAAAGATGTAAATAAAACATTCATATTGACAACGAAAGTTATTTATGTCAAAACCTAAAGTTTTCGTTCAAAACATAATTAAGAGTGGTTTTAAAACCGGTGAAGCGAGTTTCTGAACTGCCTGCCGACAGATTACGAAAACAGCGTAACTTCTTGCGACATTATAATGCGAATAATGGAACACTTTAGGCAACTGAAAGATGAATAGGCACAGAATACATATAAGTACACGTACAAGTACACAAATCATTTAAATAGTAACGACTCTTGCTACTACACAATAAAGTGCAATTCAGGACGTGCGAGCGCTTACTACCTACATTAACCTAAAAGTTGCCTCTCTGTCTATCGCGTAACTCTTGTCGCGTTATCTCTGTCTATCGCGCGGCAGCGGGCACGGCAAGTCCGACAAGACGACTACTTGTAGCTTCATACCTGAAGTGCGGAGTGCGCCAGGCCTGCTAGAAGTTGCCTCTCTGTCTATGCGTAACTCTTGTCGCGTTATCTCTGTCTATCGCGCGGCAGCGGGCACGGCAAGTCCGACAAGACGACTACTTGTAGCTTCATACCTGAAGTGCGGAGTGCGCCAGGCCTGCTAGAAGTTGCCTCTCTGTCTATGCGTAACTCTTGTCGCGTTATCTCTGTCTATCGCGCGGCAGCGGGCACGGCAAGTCCGACAAGACGACTACTTGTAGCTTCATACCTGAAGTGCGGAGTGCGCCAGGCCTGCTAGAAGTTGCCTCTCTGTCTATGCGTAACTCTTGTCGCGTTATCTCTGTCTATCGCGCGGCAGCGGGCACGGCAAGTCCGGCTACTTGTAGCTTCATCTGAACTTCATACCTAAAGTGCGAAGTGCGCCAGGCCTGATATAAGGTCTCCTCTTCATCACGCCATATTTTCCAGTCCTGTGCTAGACTCGTCCACTGCTTTCCTGCTACCTTAGCGATGTCGTCCGACGAGCGGGATGCTGGTCGCTTGCCGTTCCGCGGCGACTATTTTGTGACTGCTTTAGTCCACCGTCCATCTTCCCTTCTGACCAAGTGTCTAGTGCCGTAAATAGGGCTGTGCCAGCGGTGCCCAGGCACAGGGCGCAGAGTCTGGAGGGGCGCAGAAATGACCACAACAGGATCAAGTTTTGTTTTCAAGGGCGGTTATATGTAGAAGCTCGCACCGGGCGCATAAAAGGCTAGTTACGGCACTGCAAGTGTCCCGCCCATCTCCGCTTGAGTCTCGTGATCCGCTTAACCACATCTTCGTTCGTTCTTCGTCGAATTTCCACTTTGGTATGCGGTCCAGTAGAAAGACCCGTTCCAGCGCCCTTTGTATCTTGTGCGTGGAATCTTTAGTGAGGGTCCATATTTCAGTACCATATGCGAGATAATAAAACCGACCAAGTGCGAGTCAGACTCGCGCACTGAGAGTTCCGTACCACCACAAAATGCAATAGTTATCAATTTAAATAAAAACCGGCGAAGTGCGAGTCGGACTCGCAAACGAAGGGTTCCGTACCATTATTTATAAAAACGGCAAAAAAATCACGTTTGTTGTGTGGGAGCCCCTCTTAAATATTAATTTAATTTAATAATTTATTTTTAAAGCGATAATATAACTCAATGTTCTGAGAATATTTCAAGCGTCTACCTGTTGCCGTTATCAATATCGAGCAAAAACGAGCAAAAAAATCACGTTTGTTGTATGGGAGCCCCCTTACATATTTATTTTATTCTGATTTTTAGTATTTGTTGTAATAGTGGCAACAGAAATACATCATCTGTGAAAAATTTAACTGTCTAACTATCACGGTTCATGAGATACAGCCTGGTGATAGACGGACGGACAGACGGACAGCGGAGCCTTAGTAATACGGTCCCGTTTGACCCTTTGGGTACGGAACCATAAAAACCGACTTCAAAATTTGTAAAATATGCAACACGATTCCGTGAAAGACAAGGGGCCTTACCCCTAGCTAGAAAAGTTGACCCGCATAGATGTTATTTGTCTAAACGGTACCATCAACTACGATAAGCGGTACTTGTTTGATAGCCGCGGCTGTTATAGGCTATCAAACAACTACCGCTTATCTTAGTTGATGGTACCGTTTAGACAAATAACACCTATGCGGGTCAACTTTTCGAGCTAGGGGTAAGGGCCCCTGTAAGTATTCCAAGTAACCGAATACGTTGCTTAATTTGGTAATGAACAGAAATGTGTCACCGACTCGCACTTGGCCATTATTAATTATTGGTTATTATTGGTTATACTCTACAGTGTGTAGGTACTATGATCATGCCAACGATTGTACGTATTACCGTTTTTAAATTGAAGCAATTACAAAAATACGTTTAAAAGAATTACAAATACAAATATTTATTAATAACACCTATGTTACATGTCAATAAACGGTATTAATTACTTATAATAATTTTAAAATTGTATAAATAATAATTTCAAATAAATTTAATAATAATTTCAATTAGATTAATTAACAAATTAATGGTCCGGCAATTTGAAAAAGTCAGCTATTTCGTAAAATATGTTTTCAATACGTTTGTTGTATGGGGACCACCCCTTTTGTTTTACTTTTTATTATTTCTTAGTTAATCCGCCGTAACATTACATATTCTGTACCCTTAGTACAAGATTTAATAGTTTTCGAAAACTTTTTTCGTTTTCGTTTTGATGCATACATTGCTGGGTTGAAAGCTATTCGAAACTATTTTTCGTATTTGAGTGAAGCAACCTATACTGCCGATTACTACCGATTTTAGTTCATCCGTGTTTCCGCTAGAGGCGCTTTACTAAAATGTATGGGACAATACGGAAACGAAAAGAGTTTTCGAAAACTGTCAAATCTTGTACTAAGGGCACTGTAAAAATTTCAACTGGCTATCTATTACAGTTCCAAAGATACAGCCGTTTAAAGGTAGGTCGGACGGACGGACAGAGAGAGCGACAGCGTAGGCTCAGTCATAGGGTCCCGTTTTTATCCTTTGGGTACGGAACCCTAAATACTTGGACCTAGTATATACGTAAAGTGTAAAGTAAGCAGCGAATTTAGATAACTGAAGTAAGATAAACACTGTTTTAAACTATCACGTTTGTTCACTAAAGTTATATGATTATTTACGGGATATTTACCGTGGTAAGGTTGTGGAAGGAACTCCCGATATTTACAGTTACATGCACCATGTTCACAGGAATAAGTGTCTTATTCCCGTGATAGTTTAAAACAGTGTTTATCTCACTACATGGTGCATGTAACTGCGCCGAAACATCGGGAGCTCCTTCCACAACCTTACCACGGTAAATATCCCGTAAATAATCATACAACTTTAGTGAAGTAAGATATGCATAAACTAAGTAGGTAATTAATTAATGGGTTATTAGTAATTCTACTTTGCTATACGTACTAAAGGCACAAAGAATTCAAAATAAGATAAGATTAAAATTAATGACTAAAATATGTTTAAAAAGAATGTAAATATGTATATGGAAATCTATTGTCTATGACTAAATAAATAGGTACAAGATGGTGTCGATTCTATGTTTATGAAAATTAAACTAATATGAGTTAATATTAAAAAAACATCATAAAAGTCAGAACTGGACCAATTTTTTTTTATATTGTAAAATAGGCTTGCGTTTGGCCGCCAACTCGCCTGATGTTAAGAGATGATGCGGCCTACGATGGATCACGCTTGCCTAGAAGAAACCGATTCACTTTTGACTTGAAAACACCCAGATTGTAACTATTGAGGAACACCCATTCAGGCAGCGCATTCCACATACTAGCAGTTCGCACAATAAAAGTGGAATCAAAGCGCTTGGTACGGGTTTTCGGAATGTCAACCATAAAGCGGTGTCGATTTTTCGTGCCCGCTCTGGCAGTCCGATCGAAAAAAAGGGCAGGAGGGAATTAAATCATGCAGATCTGATGCGCACTCTCCAAAATGTATCCGATAAAAAACCGATAGACTAGCAACTTTGCGCCGATGCTCGAGACTAAGAAGCTTAGTCTGAACTAGGGCTTCGTTCCTGATGAGCCTCTTGGCATGCTTCTCAATTGACTCAAATGCCCCGAGCTGGTAGGTACTTAGCTGATCCATCCCAAAGGTGAGAGCAGTACACCATGCACGACCGAACTAGTGCTTGGTACAGTGTAAGCAACTGTTCCGACGTGAAAATATGAGACGTCGGTGAACAACACGGAAAGCACCAGCTTTCAAACAAAAAAAGAATCATCAAAATCGGTTCACCCAGTCGAAAGTTTAGACGTAACAAACATTTTAAAGAAATTGTCGAATTGAGAACCTCCTCCTCCTTTTTGGAAGCAAAATCGACACCAGTAAACAAAAAAAATATTTTAAAACTACCCTCGTTCCAAGTATTTATTTGATATGGCAGCTATAATAACATTATTAAAAAAAAGCTTAATAAAAAAATTGGTTGTCTGTAAAGTCTACGGACGATAATTTGACGTGATAACTTATACGTCACAAGCCGAACGCTGAGGGCGATCGTGCCTCTCTATCGCTTGTTCCGCGCTCTCGCTTGCACGCTCGGCTCTGGCGGAACGTGACAATGAGTCATGCTTTTTCGTGCGTGCAACCGGCGTTCATCGATCTATGAGACGTTAGGTATCACGCAAAAAACATTTTCTTTTACTATTTCTCTGAAGTTTATCGGGGTAGCGACAATCTAAATATTTAAAAAATACGTTCAAACCCCTAGGGAAAGTGATCTTAATTCGTAGTTTTCATGCAACAATGGTTTTGCATTGCAACTGTCAGAACAAATACATGCTTGGACCGAGTTTAATCAGGCGTTATCAAAACAAACAATTTCGTGAAAAGGTAATTAGTTGATAGACGTATATACATAACGGTAAAAGATTTTATTTGCTGATAAAAAATGTACCTATTGTTAGTAATTGTTTATTGCAAATGCAACTATCGTTACATTGAACAAGGTCAAAATAACGTTTCTCTATGTAATTGTACCAACGATTTCTACAGGGTTACACAAGAAGATGGTACTATGTCAAAAGGAGGTCATTTTACTCATCATCATGAATTTTTGTAGTGGTAGGACTCTTTTGCAGGGGTCCGCCTGGGGAAGTACACCTTTGCCAGTTATTCAACCGCCAAGCAGTAGTGTGCAAATACTACTGTGTTCCGGATTGAAGGGCAATGTTTCTGGCGAAATTACAGGGCACACAGAGATTTGATATCTAATATCTCGGGGTGACCAGCGCAGTGTCGTCATAACTCCATACATTAATTCTGTTTTAGAGGAATTAGTCGTGCAGCTCGACTAGCACTTGATGGCCTCCATTCGACTGCCCCGTTAGCTCAGTTGGTAGTGTACCTGCCTTCTGCGCCTGGGGGCGTGGGTTCGATCCCCACCTAGGACAAACATTTGTATGATGAATATTTGTTTGTTCTATGTCTGGGTGTTAATATAATAGGTCGGGGAAAAAGTCTTTTCGTATTTTGTATGTATAAAGTTGTAGTAAAAATCTTATCCGTTGTACTGTTTGTATCTGGCTGGTTTTGATACCATTAAAAATATGACATTTTAAAAAAGGAATACAAAACGTAAAAAGCAATTTCCCGCCATTTTTCAATTGTTTTTTTGTTCGATAAAATGAGTGAATCTAACGAACAAATTCGATATATTGTGAAATTTTATAACAAAAAAGGCAAAAATGCGACACAAGCCGCGAATAAAATTTGTGACGTTTATGGACCTAATGCAGTGTCATACAAGAGTAGCACAATGTTGGTTCAAGCGTTTTCAGTCCGGGAATTTTGATGTCAAAGATGCAGCTCGCTCTGGTCGCCCTGTTACGGATAAAGTCGATGCCATTTCTGAAAAAGTGGACCAAGATCGGCATATTAGTAGTTACGACGTAGCTGAAGAACTGGGGATTGACCACAAAACAGTTTTGACCCATTTGAAAAAAACTGGGTATACAAAAAACTCGATATTTGGGTGCCACACGAGCTCACTGAAAGAAACCAAATGAATCGTGTACTCATTTGCGATTCTCTATTGAAACGTAACGAAACCGAACCGTTTTTGAAAAGATTGATCACTGGTGATGAAAAATGGATCACCTACGACAAGAATGTGCGCAAAAGATCATGGTCAAAGGGCAGTGAAGCACCACAGACTGTAGCGAAACCCGGATTAACACGTAATAAGGTGATGTTGTGTGTATGGTGGGATTGGCAGGGCATCGTTCATTATGAGCTTTTACCGCCGGGCAAAACCATCGATTCGGATCTCTACTGCCAACAGCAGATGAGACTTAAACAAGAAATTGAGAAAAAACGGCCGGAATTGATCAACAGAAAGAGTGTGGTCTTTCATCATGATAACGCCAGACCGCACACATCTTTGGCCACTCAGCAAAAATTTAGAGAGCTTGGTTGGGAAGTGTTAATGCATCCACCATATAGCCCTGACCTTGCACCCTCAGATTTCCACCTGTTTCGATCTCTTCAGAATTCTTTGGTTAGTGTTAGATTAACATCAAGAGAGGACTGTCAAAACTACTTGTTGCATTTTTTTGATCAGAAGTCCCAAAAATTCTACAGCAACGGGATCATGTCACTACCTACAAGATGGCAACAAGTTATCGAACAAAATGGCACATATATATTATAATTAAATGTAATTAAACTTGAAAAAAATATGTCTTGAATTTGTTTAAAAAATACGAAGAAACTTTTTCCCCGACCTTATATATTTAAGTATGTATTTAAAAATATATATGTATGTATATCAGTCTCTGGCAGCCATATTACAAGCTTTGCTTAGTTTAGGATCAGATGACCGTGTGTGCAATAATGTCCCAGGTATTTATTTTTATTCTCATCCACTCTAGACTCCATCTGTCACTCTTGGACATTTCTAATGAGCAAGATAATATACAAAATAATCTCAGACGGCCAGAAATAGCCCGTTTCATGAACTATCGTTGTAAAAATACCTTCTAATAGTAAAATATCGGCTCTATTAATTTAGAGACAGCATTTTTAACCGACTTCCAAAAAGGAGGAGGATCTCAATTCGGCTGTATTAAAAAAAAAAAGTTTGTTATCTCAGAACTTTCGACTGGGTGAACCGATTTTTATGATTCTTTTTAGGCTTCCGTACCCCGACAAGGAATCCTTCTGTCCGTCCGTCTGTCTGTCTGTCCGAATTTTTTAGAACCTGCTAACTTGTGCATGAAACGTTGCATAATGACAGTTGTAATATAGATCTCAATTTTAAGCGTATAAAAATATATAATATTGCATTTTAGGGGTGGCTCTGGTACATGTGCAATGGGGATGAAAAAAAAATATGGTCTCCATTCTCATCCACTCTATTGGACATTTGTAATGAGCAAGATAATCTCAGATGGCCAGAAATAACCCGTTTCATGAACTTCCTTGTAAAAATGCCTTCTACCTACCAAGTATGAAGCTCAGGTTTTAATTTAATTTAAAACTACTTTCAAATTACAGTTATATGATTATTAACGAGATATTTACCGTGGTAAGGTTGTGGAAGGACCTTACCATGGTAAATATCCCGTAAATAATCATATAACTGTAATTTTAAAGTGGTGGTAAGGTTGTGGAAGGTCCTTCAATGGTAAATATCCCGTAATAATCATATAACTGTAATTTTAAAGTGGTGGTAAGGTTGTGGAAGGACTTTACCATGGTAAATATCCCGTTAATAATCATATAACTGTAATTTTAAAGTGATGGTAAGGTTGTGGAAGGACCTTACCATGATAAACCATGGTTAAAATTACAGTAAATATCCCGTAAATAATCATATAACTGTAGTGAACAACTGTGATAGTTTAAATCAGTGTTTTACTTTGAAATTTTATACTAAGTTTAACCTATATATAATTATGAAATAAAGTTTTAACATAACAAAATAATTACAATACATTTTAAAATATTGCTAGGAGAATATCGATATTAAATATTTTACGCCGATAATATACCTTCGCACCCCGTGAAAGCGAAACCTTAATAAAAATCATAGTATATAAAAAATGTACAGAGTCATTATTTGATTTTTCATTATAAAGTTCATAATTTACATAATACCTAATTTAAAAAAATCTATTTGAAAACCAATCATGTTCCAGTATAAGAATTTTTCACGGACTTCTATTCATCAGTCTTTTATAGTATTTATGATTGTATTAATATAAAAAAATACAGAACGATTTATACAAAAAAAAAAACTTACATTTCTGAATAGGCCTCGCATTTTAGCTCTTTCGCAATTACATACAATTTATATACAAAAGTTATATGATTATTTATGGGATATTTACCGTGGTAAGGTTCCCCGTCTTCCCGTGAACATGGTGCATGTAACTGCGCCGAAATATCGGGAGCTCCTTCCACAACCTTACCACGGTAAATATCCCGTAAATAATCATATAACTTTAGTGAACAACCGTGATAGTTTAAAACAGTGTTTAATTTATATACATTTAAAAATATTGGCATGTACTATAATACTTATTGACAATGGTTAAAAATATAAAGAAGTTTAAAACATATTTTAACAACTTGTTAACTGTCAAATAATTAATTATAAATTTGTTTTAACATAGAAAATAAAATCTTTTAACAATAACAATTTTTTTCTTTAATATTATGCAAATAAATTTAAATTTTGCTACATACTTCAATTTGATTTCGATTAATGAGCTTTCAATTGGAGAGTAAATATTTATTTTCATCAAAATGATTTCACAGAAAGTGGCTGCAATTCAATAAACGTGAATCCCAAACTTTCCACCCTTAGAAATAGTTTTTTATTTTATTTTGACTACCCTCGAAATAAAGCCTTTTTAGTAAAAAAAACCATTAAAATTGGCCCAAAATCTGTGAAGCTGTATCATGTAACATATGCACATAAAAAATACTGTATGAACCTTTTTTTTGTTGTCATTAATTGAAAACAAAAAACCTTGTTAAAATATGTCTTTAACCATATGATATTAGTGTTTTCCATTAACACCGTTGGTGGCCGACTCTTGCATACTCTTCAAATGGAATGGCGTTATGGCGAAGTCTTCTCCTTTCACCAGGTCAGTCAGATTTTCTCCCCCGTAAGAGAGGAGCGGAGAAATTTCTACATCCACATTATCTCCAATAACACCACCGGCCTCCCTAATGTACTTCCTATGAAGTGTCAGCAGATCTTCCCGGGCGGTAGACGGGCAGTCTTTCTTAGCAGAATCTGCATTCTTTAGAGCAGAAAACTCAACATCTCTGGCCACTTCCAAACAGATGAAGTTCTCGGCAAACTCAAACACGTCAAATATAAACTTTTCCATTTTAATTCCGTTAGAATCTGTTGGTTTTTGACGGACTCCATTAGCATCGACATATGGGATCTTCTTCTTTGCGACATGAAGCTTCAGTTTTGTTTCAAAATTGCTGATCTTTGATAGAAAATCGGCTGAGAAGTAGTGATTGCAGATATTCCCAGCGGAGAAGGTGAGTCTGCCGTCGGGATCTCTCCGTTCAGCTGCTTCGTCTGTCAGTTCAGAGTACTCCACGACCTTGTAATGTCCGTTCACTCGGCACACAACACCGACCGCTTCGCTCGGAGACGACTTCCGGACTACTTTTGCTGCACAATCTGCATCCTTGCTTTTGCAATATCCGATGAATACGGGGTCTGCCACTTTGATCAAGATATTGTCAACCGAATGGGCATGTAAATGCTCAACGCCTCGTGAAACAATATCCTGCAGTATTCCTTGAGTTTTTAGAGCCCTGTATAGGCCTCCGTTGCCATCAGGAGCTGATGACAAGTGATATTTCTCATCCAAAAATATTTTGCCATTGTAATCGAAACATGGGAGTCGTCCCTGATCAAAGAACATCACATCATCTTCATTTAGACCGAAATATGAGTGGCTTTTAAAGAAGTCTGCAGTCGGACCCTTTGTGTGCTCAGAAGTCATGATGTACCACGTAATTCTACCCTCTTTTCCGTATTTTTCTGCAGCCATCTGTTGCACTCTAACAATCCGTTCTGCTTGAATTTGGAACAGTGTTTTGTGGGACGGTAAACCGACATCGTACATGCCTTTAGGGTGTCCAAACCCAAGTCTAGTCGCCTGCCCTCCAGCTAAGAGCAAAACACCAACTTTATTTTCAGAAATTTCTTTTAAACCGATGCTTTCATATTCCTCGATTTTTTCATTGTTCAGTCCTGGCACGGACTCGTAATGCGTCTGAGGAATGGGTTTCAAGTCATCGTCTAACTTTTCTAGAATCACTTTGGACGCCTCGGTGGCCCGCCGGAATATTTCGTTCACTTCTTCCAAATCTAATTTGGCGATCTCTCCCGCCAACTGCTCGCGCTCCTTATCATTCAGTTCCGGCCAGAACTTGATAAGGTGCTCTTGGCCGTGAGCGCTGAGTCGCTCGTACAATTTTTCGTAAGACATTATCAACACTATCGCGTAATTATTGTAAACCGATCGGCGCGATTAGAAAGTGCACACTGGCTCGCGGTTCGCGCGCTGTTGTCAACATTTTACTGGTTCTCCCACCATCGCTGCATGGAAAACACGTAGCCGCCGCGCCGCAACCAACACTCGGTTTTTGACATTTTTCGTGGACATTTGTGTACATTGTGCAATGCGACAAACAATTTTAGACTTTGCAGTTGAGGGCGGCGCTAGTTTCTTCGTATATTTGACGTTTGTCTATGATTGTTCATAGAGTTATTTTAGTTTCCGGTTTACGTCACAATGAAATAGTGTTTGCCTGCTTGGCAATGTTTTATTTACATTTTTACTTATTCTATTTTTATTTGTAGAGTAATACTTTTCATTCCTCCTTCTGTGAAACATACTTGTAATTATAGCAAAAGTTGGCCGTTGGCTGATAGAAGCTATGAAAATTGGGTAAATAACTTGCTCAAAATATTTTAATGTTTAAAATTTCCCGCGTAACTAAGAGACATTTGAAGTTTTGCGTTCATGGACTACAAAGGTTTAAGGCTAAGGTTGACTGAAGTAGATTAAAAGCCCTCGAGACGGAACATAAATTTTATTGTATTGTCAATCTTGTGGCAGATTGTGACTCGGGTCGAATAGATGTTGTTGTCTCTGGTATTGAAAATATTTGTTTTTGTCCCATAAGTGGTAACGTATGGGACGCATCACACAGCACATGCGACCTTGATTTTAATTTCTATGATAATATTTTTCGAACTCTGATACTGAATGACCGTCTCTGGGGCTTTCTAAGTTTGAACATTCCTAATAACCAAAGACCAAGTTCTACCATTTTGACGTATTCTCACTGTCACTTTGACTTCCCTCGTTTCCGGTTTTAATTGTCTTTGTCAAAAAAATGACAAATGTCTTCGTTCAAGACGTGCTTTATTTACTGTTGATTTTTATTGAATTTATCCTAAAACTCGTATTTAGTGCAACTAATTGTGTTTTGTTTACTCTGAAACTGTTGGTGCAACAAGTTATTGATGTAAACATGGTAGAAACATCGAAGAAAAGGAAGAGAAACTCAAATGAACAACCTAACCAAACTGTCGCGGTCCGCGGTGTTATAGATGCAAACTGGCAAAAACTTCTTGCCAGCACCCTCTTCATGGACAAGAAAACCGAAAAATCTGGCCAAGAGGACAAAAAAGACGTCTTCACAGCCCCGTTTCGCCGAGCTAGGAAGAAAAAAGCGCAAGACGATGTTTCGAGCGCTGTTCAAAACGTCAAAACTTTAAACTTAGCGCAGGAAAGTCAATCAACCACAGACGATGAACAAAATTCTAAAGCGAACTCTAGAGAAGATAAAAAAAATAAACTGACAAAGTTTCTAGCAATGGATTGCGAAATGGTTGGTGTAGGATATGATGGAAATGATCACATGCTAGCTAGGGTCTCTATTGTGAACAAATTTGGTGACTGTGTCTACGATAAGTTTGTAAAAGCGCGGGAAGAAGTCAAAGACTATAGAACTAGTGTCAGTGGAGTTAGAAAAGAGGATATGCTCAATGGTGAAGATTTTACTACAGTACAAAAGGAGATTGCAGAGTTGATTAAAGGCCGAATATTGGTTGGGCATTCATTGAAAAATGATATGAGCGTGTTGTTCTTATCGCACCCGAAAAGGAACATAAGGGACACATCTAGATATAAACCATTTAGAAAAGTAAGCATTTAAAAAGCCATTTTTAAAGTGTTTTATAGAGTTACAAAGAAAAGAAGCCCAAAGCCCAAAGAGGTTTCCCTTACTTACACCTGCAGCAGGCGTGAATCCACCGTTGTGGGCACGATGGGAACCTCAATACGTGACTTGTGACGTCACACTTTTACGGTCTATTTAGATTGATTGGCTTATAATATTATATCCAATGCCGTAATAAAAAAAAAAAATGAATCATGCATGATTCGGAACGTAACTTACGTGGCAAAGTACCTACTACATCTTTTAGGTATGATCATAGACGCTATGCCGCCACGTCACATTTTTGACAACATAATTTATCTGTTTCATTTTGGCACCTGAATGCTTGTATTGGACCAAACATAATGGGACCACACGGGAAGCACCAGCTTTCAAATAAAACTTTTAAAAAAAGTCGCGAGAGAATCTCTTTACCCGATCGTTCTGAAGGGTTAAAAAAAAGAATGTTACGTAATGCATAGGTCAAACCCCCGTCCCTGTAACGCATCGTAACGTTTTACAAGACTCCCACCTCCCCCAAATTCAATACATAATACTGTACGCTACCTTTTATGGTTGATATTCAATATATCAACCATATAATATAACGGTATGGTTGGTTGTTCAATACAATCACAATAAAATAAAAATTAAACAATAAATGCAGATATGCAAATGAATATAATTCAACATATACTTATAACCTATTGATGACAGCCTCGTTGGCTCAGTTGGTAGTGTACCTGCCTTCTGCGCTTGGGGGTGTGGGTTCGATTCCCACAGGACAAACATTTGTGTGATGAACATTTGTGTTTGTTCTATGTCTGGGTGTTAATATCTATTGAAGTATGTATTTAAAAATATATGTGTGTATATCAGTCTCTGGCTGACATATTACAAGCTTTGCTGAGTTTGGGGTCAGATGACCATGTGTGCAATAATGTCCCAGATATTTATTATTTATTTGTTATTTCAGATAACAAAAGGCAGCACTCCGTCACTGAAGCGTCTCGCTAAAGAAATCCTCGGCATAGAAATACAGCACGGCGAGCACAGCTCCGTAGAAGACGCACGAGCTGCTATGCAGCTGTACTGCACTGTTGCTAAGAAGTGGGAGGCTGGTCTATCGGACAAGCGAGGATATAAAAAGATTAGCGATGATTAACAATAGTTATATCATACTTCGTTCATTATATCAGTGGCCTTAGTACGAGAACTGAGTTATCGTTACGTAAACCATAGCAAATGTATGAAAAATTCCGTTTCCTTTCACGTCCAATAGAGGCGCTGTTCAATTTTTCATACATTTTGCTATGGTTTACGTATGATAACTTTTTTGCAAGTGCTCGTACTAAGGCCACAGTACATTTGACAGCTGCAGTAAGGATCCGAAACTGTCAAAGTTAACCTAGTATCGTTTGTATCTTTTTTCATTAAAGTTTTGGCTCCATACATCTTGTCTATTTAGCCAGAGTTTTCTTTCTGTCATACTGAATTCAACCAATCTGACAGGACTAAAATTATCTGCATTTCTTTTTTATTTCAATATGTGAGATATGGATGGCAAACATTTTAAAGCTGTTATGGTCATACGTTTCATGTTTGGCGGGTAATTCAAATTTCAAACAGTTTTTTGACCTTGTAGCTAGGCCGAGTAATTATTGTGAAATGACACAGTGTTTGCGAAAATTGTTGGTCGTTCTTTACATTATCATGTACAGTTATTAAATCAGTTACTCACCATATTACTTACATTTGTCAATAAACCGTTTGAAACAGCAAAAATTTGTTTATTGACAAATGTATGTAATAATGTGCATTGGAGATAAATAACTTTACGCGAGTTTGTAAAGAATAATAATCAATTTTCGCAACATCATTATCGTTTACAATAATTACCCGGCCTAGCTACAAGGACAAAAAAACTGTTTGAAATTTGAATTTCCTGCCGTACGTGAAACGTTTCACCTAAATATAGTTTGATATAGGTTATTCAAGTGGTAGGTAATAACTGTAAAAAAAAACTGTGTTAAAAAAACTAAAAATCTAAAATGTAAGCTCTTTTCTATTTGTTTGTTTGGTTTGCCAGTATTTTAACCGACTTCAAAAAGAAGGTTTTATGTTCTACTGTTTTTTTTTAAATATATGTTAACTGATTTCTCCGCCAATTATAAATAGATTTTGATGATTCGTGTTCGTTTGGTAGGCCATACTTCAGAGGTGGTCCCATATAAATTTCTTCAAAATCGGTTTCGGGAATTTTGAATCAAAATAGCTGAAAAAAATATTTCATGCAATTAAATGAAATTGCATATATATATACTAATTTTGAAGTCGGTTTTTTAAATTGATAAATATATTTTTATTTGTTAATTGCAGCTGTCATTTAGTTTCTTAATGCATTGAGTGAAGTATAATATAATTCAATTATAGATGTATCTAAGGGTCAACGCAATGAATCCCTGGTTCAGACTAAACTTCTTGGTCTTGAGCATCGGCGTAAAGTTGCTAGTCTATCAGTTTTTTATCGGATACATTTCGGAGAGTGTGCATCAGATCTGCATGATCTAATTCCCTCCTGCCCATTTTTCTATCGGACTGCCAGAGCGGGAACGAAAAATCGACATCGTTTCATGGTTGATATTCCGAAAACCCGTACTAAGCGCTTTGATTCCACTTCTACTGTGCGAACTGCTAGTCTGTGGTATGCGCTGCCGGAATGGGTGTTCCCCGATGGTTACAATCTGGGTGTCTTCAAATCTCGGGTGAATCGGTTTCTTCTGGGCAAGCGTGCTCCATCGTAGACCGCATCGCGCTTAACATCAGGCGAGTTGGCGGTCAAACGCAAGCCTATTACCGAATTAAAAAAAACCCCGACTAAAGAGCCGCAGTGCCATACAAACGACGGTGAAAAACTAAACTCTTTGGTTTACAAAAATAAAAACACTTCACGGAAAGGGGTTAATATTCAATAAGGATTTTATTTCTTATTGAGGAGGAAATCATGCAAAGATACCCGGCTGCATTGGGGTGCAGCCAGGTTATGTGGGATTGTACCCACTAAAACCCCCCGGTGACCAGCCTTAGTGCTTGACAAGAGGGCTCCGGGATCTCCAGAGGAACACACCGAAGCCCTCGTCACTGCGCTACAGCTCTTCCCGAGACAACTGCGTGTTGTCTGAGTCCCTCCACTCGCGACAACGTTAGTCACACAATGTTGTTCTCTCCCTGAGCACGCTTTAGTGGATGGTCAGAGCCCCAATTTTGATCATCCCGAGCCCAGAGGTCCCCTTTTAGTAGCCTCTTACTACAGGCAGGGGGTACCGGTGCCGTATTCTATTACCCCGGCGCCAGGTCTAAATATTCAATAACCTAGGACTAGGTGTCTTCAAATCAAAGAGTGAATCCGTTTCTAGGCAAGTTAAGCGATGATTCTGTCTATGCTCCATCATAGACAGAATCATCGCTTAACACCAGATGAGGTGGCAGTCAAACGTAAGCCTAATAATAAAATGAAATGGCCCATTTGAATGGAAGATATTCGTCTTCTAAGGTAGGAAAATTAGTATATGAATCCTAGGCAAATGTGCTGATGTTATTGCTTTCTACGATGACAATAGTGGAAAAAAATGGAGACATTTTAACGAACGTTAAAGTGGAACGTTTCATGTTTGGCGGAAAATTCAAATTTCAAACAGAATTTTTGTTCTTGTAGCTAGGCCGGGTAATTATTGTAAACGATCACGATGTTTGCGCAAATTGATTATCATTCTTTACAAACTCGCCTAAAGCTATTTATCTCTTATACCTACACATTATTACATACATTTGTCAATAAACAAGTTTTTGCTGTTTGAAACGGTTTATTGACAAATGTAAGTAATATGGTGAGTAACTGATTAATAACTGTACATGATAATGTAAAGAACAACCAACAATTTTCGCAAACACTGTTTCATTTCACAATAATTACCCGGCCTAGCTACAAGGACAAAATAACTGTTTGAAATTTGAATTTTCCCCTAAAGTGAAACGTTATATGATTATTTACGGGATATTTACCGTGGTAAGGTTGTGGAAGGAACAAAAATGTAAATATAAATATCAAATGTAATAAAATATATTTGTATGTAATATTATAATTGTAAATATCCCGTAAATAATCATATAATTGTAGTGAACAACCGTGATAGTTTAAAACAGTGTTTAAAGTGAAACGTATCACCTTGTAATATTTTGCTTGTTTGCTGATGTAAGGCATCTGGTCTGATTTAAGGCCTGATGTGTTCGCACCTCCCTAACCTTACCAAATCTTCCTTGTTTGTTATCTACACTAATATAAAGAGGAAAGATTTGTACCTATTTTTGTATGTTTGTATGTTTGTAATGAATAGGCTCCGAAACTACTGAACCGATTTGAAAAATTCTTTCACTGTTGGGAAGCTACACTATCCCCGGATGGCATAGGCTATATTACATTTTGTAGCGAGGCCGAAGGCCGAGCTTACACTCGTGCGAAGCCGGGGCGGACGGCTAGTATATGATATTTTAGCTTTGTAAATTTTTAAGCGTTGACCCATCTATAGTTATATATTTGTGTGTGTGATTTTAAAGCTAATATTTTGGCATGCCGTGTGTGTCTGTATCTGGATATATGTGTTCTGAAAATACGTTTTGTCGCTTTCGATCAAATTCGCATTCGATCAAGTTCGTTCGTTTTGACTGCCCCAGTGGCTCAGTTGGTAGTGAACCTAACTTCTGTGCTTGGGGGCGTGGGTTCGATTCCCATCTAGGACAAACGTTTGTGTTTGTTCTATGTCTGGGTGTTAATATCTATTTAAAGTATGTGTTTAAAAATATATATATGTACGTATATCAGTCTCTGGCAGCCATATTACAAGCTTTGCTTAGTTTGGGGTCAGATGACCATGTGTGCAAAAATGTCCCAGATATTTATTTATTTAAGAGACCGACAAACCGTCAAAATAGCAATTGGTCCAAATCGCGACCAATCAAAATAGCAATCGGTACAATTTGCGAACGGTTAAAATAGCAATGGGTCCAATCCAAATAGTAAACGGTCAAAATAGCAATTAGTCCAATTTGCGAACGGTCAATATAGCAATCGGTATAATTTGTGAACGGTCAAAATATCAATTGGTACAAATCGCGACCAGTCAAAATAGCAATTGATACAATTCGCGAACGGTCAAAATATCAATTGGTACAATTCGCGAAGCAATTGGCCCAATTTGCAAACGGTAAAAATAGCAATTGGTCCAAATCGCGAACAGTCAAGTCAGTAGTAGTAGTAACTTTTAAACTTTCACAATATGAACACATATTTTAAGTTAGAGATAACCCTGATATTTGCAGTGCGGAATTTATAGGCGGTAATCTGTTTTTACCCGACTGCAGTCCTGGATTTGTCAAAAGGCCGCGGCCTAGGGGCGGTAGATTTTAGAGGAAGCTCAAAAAAAATATTTTAGAAAAGTACATGCGGCGGCGGAAATAAAGTGGCCTACACTCGTAAAAATATAGATCCGGTACTGCCCGACTGCCATATACGGTTAGTTTTTTGCGTGTACCTCTGTATGTATGTTTCTGTGTGAAATATAAGGTCTCGTTAGATTCGTCTTTGTCCAGTTACCGTGTCTTATCTTAATGTATGCAGTCGGGTTTTTTGATTTTACCTACTGCCTACGGCGGAGAGAAGGTAGGAAGTATATAATAAATGCTCATTTCACACCGAGGTGCTTACGTTCCGTGTATTACTTGGGCTGCACACATAAACAGCATTTTAATTTTTTTCTTGATTACATAAATGTTAGGTTAGATTAGGTTCTCATCTAACCGACATGTAAGGTTAGATTCTAATCTAAATGTTAGGTTAGATTCCAATCTAAATGTTAGGTTAGATTCTAATCTAAATGTTAGGTTAGATTCTAATCTAAACGTTAGGTTAGATTCTAATCTAAATGTTAGGTTAGATTCTAATCTAAACGTTAGGTTAGATTCTAATCTAAACGTTAGATTAGATTAGGTTCTCATCTAATCTAAATGTTAGGTTAGATTAGGTTCTCATCCAATCTAAACGTTAGGTTAGATTAGGTTTTCATCTAATCTAAACGTTAGGTTAGATTAGGTTCTCATCCAATCTAAACGTTAGGTTAGATTAGGTTCTCATCCAATCTAAACGTTAGGTTAGATTAGGTTCTCATCCAATCTAAATGTTAGGTTAGATTCTAATCTAAACGTTAGGTTAGATTAGATTCTCATCCAATCTAAATGTTAGGTTAGATTCTCATCTAAATGTCAGATTAGATATAATCAAAATGTAATGTAAGATTCTAATTTAAATATTAGGTTAGATTTTAATCAAAATGTTGAGTTACATTCTAATTTAAACATTAGGTAAGGTTCTAATTTAACATTTATGGTATGTTAAGGTCATATTGGATTTGGTGTGCGTAATTAAGGTGATACGTTTCATGTTTGGCGGGAAATTCAAATTTCAAACAGTTTTTTTGTCTATGTAGTTAGGCTAGGTAATTACTTATTGTGAAATGACAGTGTTTGCGAAAATTGTTGTTTGTTCCTTAAATTATCATGTACAGTTATTAATCAGTTACTCACCATATTATAAACATTTGTCTATAAACCGTTTGAAACAGCATAAATTTGTTTATTGACAAATGTATGTAATAATGTGCATTAGAGATAAATAACTTACCGCGAGTTTGTAATAATAATCAATTTTCGTAAACATCATGATCGTTTACAATAATTACCCGGCCCAGCTACAAGGACAAAAAAACTGTTTGAAATTTGAATTTCCCGCCATACGTGAAACGTTACACTTGTCATACTGGAATTTGGTGTTGCTATCTCGGAGCAAATTGAGCTTCAACAGCGTAAATGATTTTAAAGAATGTATTTTTTTACTACTTAATTATAATTAGTTTGTTAAAATTTGTTTTTTATTACCACCATTTTACCCTTGCTAGTTTAAATAGCTAATAGGCGTGATGATTTTTTTTTATCACCCCATAAAAAAGCTGATCATCAATAGAGCCTATCAACGAAAACAAAATTTTAATTAGTTCAAAAATAAATAAGTTATATGTATTTTAATTTCATGCTAGACAGAGAGCGCACTATACTGAGCTATGACGTCACGCCTCAGGCGCGGCATACAAATGCTATACTAACACACGCTTTGCGAGAAAGGGATAGATCATCCCCTCTCTATCCCCACCTAAAACTTTAAACGCTCATATCTCAGAGATTAATCAGCCGATTCAATTTATTTTTTCAGTATGTGTAATGTACTTAGTTATATTAATCACTAAGCCTGTTATTTGTAATAAATTAAACATTAGGCCACATGCCTATTATAATAGATTTATTAACTTTTTTAGTGTTTTTTTTTTTACTCGATATATATATTTGTTAATTAAGTTAATTTAGCCTAACATGAAATAAAATATTAATTAAATAAAAGAGAAAATTAACCTAATCTAAAACAATAATTAAATAACTACTCGCTCCAACATTATCGTGTAGTTCTTTTCCGCAGTGTAGCTTACGTGCGCAACCCTGTTCAATAATGACCTCTTTTCAGCGCAACTTAGCCTATGTGAGCAACCCTATTTAATAATGACATCCTGTTGGCGCATTTTTTTTACTTTAAATTTAATTTATAATTGTTTTTTTTTTATTTATTTAAAAAACTTAGAAATGACGTCAAAAAATAAACAACAGATTTTTTTTTGCACGCCGCGTTCGAACGGAGCTTGTCGCTAAAATGAGCGATTTTGATGCCGCGATCGAACGCAGCCATTTGTCAAAACGAGCGGCTGCATCGAGCTAGGCGATCGAAACACGCGATTTCGATGCTAATAGTCGCTAGCCTGCTACTAGGATAAAAATGAAACAAATGTTTAAAACATATTTGTTTATCAATTATTAATTATGTGGTTTTGTTACAAATATGTACCTATATACTATTGTAATACACATCACATAACATTTCGCTCTTTACAATTATTATTCTAGAAGCAAATTCAGTTAAATGCTTACAGTTTTAACAATTTACAAAAAGTCCTCATTTTTTTAATACTTCAAAAGGCTGTGTAAAATTCACACTTTTTATAAAAACATACTATTTTATAATTAATTTTTTTCGGGAACTCTTCTGATTTTAATGAAACAGTGATTAAGGTGAAACGTTTCACGTTTGGCTGGAAATTCAAATTTCAATTTTTTTGTTCTTGTAACTAAGCCGGGTAATTATTGTGAAATGACACAGTGTTTAGAAAAATGTTGGTCGTTCTTTAAATTATCATGTACAGCTATTAATCAGTTACTCACCATATTACTTACATTTGTCAATAAACCGTTTGAAACAGCAAAAATTTGTTTATTGACAAATGTATGTAATAATGTGCATTAGAGATAAATAACTTTCCGTGAGTTTGTAAAGAATAATAATCAATTTTCGCAAACATCATGATCGTTTACAATAATTACCCGGCCTAGCTACAAGAATAAAAAACCTGTTTGAAATTTGAATTTCCCGCCATACGTGAAACGTATCATCTTAAAACAGTACCCTTAGTACAAGATTTGACAGTTTACGAAAACTTTTTTCGTTTCCGTATTGTCCCATACATTTTAGAAAAGCGCCTCTAGCGGAAACGCGGATGAACTAAAATCGGTAGTAATCGGCAGTATAGGTTGCTTCACTGAAATACGAAAAATAGTTTCGAATAGCTTTCAGCCCAGCAATGTATGCATCAAAACTAAAACGAAAAAAGTTTTCGAAAACTATCAAATCTTGTACTAAGGGTACAGGTGTCGGTATGGCCCAAGGTAAGTTGGTACTAGATACATCAACTTTTTTGTGAATTGTTAATAATTCAAGCATTATTTGACTAGTTCTCGTTACGTTAAAACTCTTAATTAATAAGTGTTGCTACAGTTATATGATTATTAACGGGATATTTACCGTGGTAAGGTTGTGGAAGGAGCTCCCGATATTTACAGTTACATGCACCATGTTCACGGGAAGACTGAATAATGCGGGTGGTTGGTGAAAAAGTTCAAAATTAGGTGCAGACAAAACGGTCTACCCTCTTTCTTGCTACGGTTATTCGAACTCGAACCTAAGTCCCGACAAAACACGGTAAATATCCCGTAAATAAATAATCATATAACTGTAGTGATCAACCGTGATAGTTTAAAATGGTGTTGCTATGCTGTGCGAAACAAATACCTTTTTTTAAAGGCTAATTCAGTGGGTAATTTTTTCACAACTTGGACCCACCAAAATTTGAAAAGTATACCTTCTTTTTTAATACTAGCAAAGGTTTTGGTAAATGTATTATTATAATTTGGAGATGATGTTACCACCCAATCCTTTTTAATTCTTATTTAATGGACATAACGTTCAAAATGCTTTAGTCATCGAAATACGTTTTTTTCCCAGTTATATGATTATTTACGTATTATTTACCGTGGTAAGGTTGTGGATGGAGCTCCCGATATTTCGGCGCAGTTACATGCACCATGTTCACGGGAAGACTGAAAAATGAAGGTAGGTCGAACAGTTCAAAGTTAAAGTGCAGACAAAACGATCTACCCTCTTTCTTAGTCTTTTGCTACGGTTACGGTTATGGCAACACCCCTCTCTCTATGAGGGAGGCCTTGTCCAACAGTGGACGTTAATTGGCTGATGATGTGTGATGTGACATGCACCATGTCACAACCACAACCTTACCACGGTAAATATCCCGTAAATAATCATATAACTGCAGTGAACAAACGTGATAGTTTAAAACAATATTTTTTTTTCTATTCATTTTCGTTCACAAAGTTTATTTTTAGTCTATATAAGATTCGATGTTGTTGTATTACATTTAATTACATAATAAAGTCGATTTTAAAGCGTTAACAGAAATTAACTGAAAGTATTGCTGGCTTTGTAGAAAAAAAACTACAATGAAAAAGACCGCAAAATTTTACCGACTTCCAAAAAGGAGGTTATCAATAATACTGTTTTTTTAGTTTGTTACTGCATAGGTTTTGACTGGGTGAACCGATTTTGATGATTCTTTTTTTATTCGAAAGCTGGTGCTTCCCGTTTGGTCCTATTTCAATTTGGTCCAGTTCTGATAAAGTCGGTTTTTTATATTGATAATTTTAGTTCACTTCTGTCAAATCTTCAAAATCAATATCGATGGCGTAGTTTCTGTCCCTTTTCTAAACTTGTGACCGATCCATTCTCTATCTCTTCTAACATATTGAAATTAAAAGAGACGCAGATAATAGACTATTTAAGTTTGGAGAAAAGTGACAAAACTGACGCCTCTAAGTATGCACCATTGTCAATTGTAAATGCGACTTTTTTGTACCAAAACAAAAAATTTAAGGTGTAGTGCAATTAAAAAAAAAGTTTAATTACTGCAAATATTAAAAAAAAAAGTTTTTTAATACCTACATACATTGCAGAGATGTTTTTGTATATTGAAAAGTACATCAGTTTTCTCACTAGGCAAAGCGTGTAACGAGGAATGATGTACGCTTAGTACAAGATTTGACAGTTTTCGAAAACTTTTTTCGTTTTCGTATTGTTCCATACATGTTAGTAAAGCGCCTCTAGCGGAAACGCGGAGGAACTAAAATCGGTAGTAATCGACAGTATAGGTTGCTTCACTCAAATACGAAAAAAGGTTTCGAATAGCTTTCAGCCCAGCAATGTATGGAACAAAACGAAAACGAAAAAAGTTTTCGAAAACAATCAAATCTTGTACTAAGGGTACTGGTTACAATAAGTATTAATTTTAATGATCATCTGTCGACATAATGGTGTTACAAAAAATTACAAAATAGCTGTACAATAGAATTTATTACAAACCGAGCAAACAAATAAAACTAACTTAAATCAAATATACTGAATTAGAATTGGAGGCTTTATCGTCTAAAGCGATCTCTTCCAGCAGGTCTAGCATGGGCCATGGACAAATTTATTTTTAACTGTCTTCAAAAAAGGAGGAGGTTCACAATTAAACTGTTTTTTTTTTTAAGTTTGTTACCTCAGAACTTTCGACTGGGTGAACCGATTTTGATTATTATATTTTTATTTGAAAGCTGGTGCGTCCCGTGTGGTGTGGAATATAAAACCGACTTTATAAAACTATCAGAATTAGACCAAATTGAAACGGGACCAAACGGGAAGCACGAGCTTTCAAATAAAAAAATAATCATCAAAATCGGTTCACCCAGTGGAAAGTTCTGAGGTACCAAACAAGAAGAATAGTCCAATTAATAACCTCCTACTTTTCGGAAGTCGGTTAAAAAGTGCTAAACGTGCCAAAAGAAGTTTTCACTTCAAAAACTTGCATAATCTTAATAACTCGCTAATTATACAAAGTACATGTGAAAACCAAATTTTTCCGTTTCGGTAAAAAAAACACCAGAAAAACGATAAATTTAAGTATTTAAAAAAAAAACACTTTCGTTAAGACTGCTTTCGAAAGGTCAATGCCGATTTGTATTTAAAAAAAACTGTAAAACTTTTCAGTAAATAACCGGCCAAGTGCGAGTCGGACTCGCGCACGAAGGGTTCCGTACCATTATCTATAAAAACGGCAAAAACACTTTTGTTGTATGGGAGCCCCCTTAAATATTTGTTTTATTTTAATTTAATAATTTATTTTTAAAGTCAATATATAACTAAATATTCTGTTAATATTTCAAGCGTCTACCTGTTGCCGTTATCAATATCAAGCAAACACGAGCAAAAAAATCACGTTTGCTGTATGGGAGCCCCCTTAAATATTTATTTTGTTCCATTTTTTAGTATTTGTTGTTATAGCGGCAACAGAAATACATCATCTGTGAAAATTTCAACTGTCTAACTACCACGGTTCATGAGATACAGCCTGGTGACAGACAGACAACGGAGCCTTTACCTTTTGGGTACGGAACCCTAAAAAGCCAACAGAAAAACGATAATTTAAGTTTTTTTTAAAACACTTTCGTTAAGACTGTTTTCGAAAGGTCAATGGCGATTTGTATAAAAAAAATACTATTATACTTGGACTTTCAAAAACGATCGATAGATAATTCAATCTGTCTCTTTCTAGCAACGAGAAGTGCCTAAATCGAGATGTACAGAGTTACTGTTTTACTGGTATCAGGGGCCTTACCCCTAGCTCGAAAAGTTGACCCGCATAGGTGTTATTTGTCTAAACGGTACCATCAACTACGATAAGCGGTAGTTATTTGATAGCCGCCAAGCTTTGCTATTTTCGCGCACACACGCATAGTAAAATGGATTTACGTTCATTCAAGTTAGACGCTTTTAAACGATGCAGCTTAAATGAGTTGGTTAATTTTAGGTACCTATCAGGTACCTACTAAAAGTTGGCTCGCAAAAGTGAAGCTAGGGGTAAGGCCCCAGGAAAAACAATTTATGTACCACGACTTTTCGCAGTTCGCAAAAAAACATCAGTCATAGGACTGCACGTCAGAAGTGAAAACTTACGGTGTAACGTTTCATGTTCGGCGGGAAATTCAAATTTCAAACAGTTTTTTGTTAGCTAGGCCGAGTAATTATTGTGAAATGGCATAGTGTTTGCGAAAATTGTTGGTCGTTCTTTACATTATCATGTACAGCTATTAATCAGTTACTCACCATATTACTTACATTTGGCAATAAACCGTTTGAAACAGCATAAATTTGTTTATTGACAAATGTATGTAATAATGTGCATTGGAGATAAATAACTTTACGCGAGTTTGTAAAGAATAATAATCAATTTTCGCAAACATCATGATCGTTTACAATAATTACCCGGCCTAGCTACAAGGACAAAAAAACTGTTTGAAATTTGAATTTCCCGCCATACGTGAAAGGTTCCGCCTTAAGTAGTAATTCGCCCATTCTACAACAGATGGCACTGTTTTAAAATACACGGTACAGCGTTACGATGACGCGAGTTCCATTATTTTTGTTCCCCCAAAAAGTTCTCAACGCGCCTAAAGAAGTTTTCACTTCAATAATAATAATACTGTAAAACTTATTCAGAAAGAATCGATAGATAATAGCCATGATGACTAATATTTATTTATTACCTTAATAAAAAAGCTGATCATCAATATAGCCTATCAAAGAAAACAAAATTTAAATTAGTTCAAAAATCAATAAGTTATAAGCATTTTAATTTCATGCTAGACAGAGCGCACTATACTGAGCTATGACGTCACGCCTCAGGCGCGGCATACAAATGCTATACTAACACACGCTTTGCGAAAAAGCGATGGAGCATCCCCTCTCTATCCCCACCTAAAACTTTAAACGCTCATATCTCAGATATTAATCAGCCAATTCAATTTATTTTTTCAGTATGTGCAATGTATTTAGTTATATTCATCGCTAAGCCTGTTATCTACACTAATATTATAAAGAGGAAAGATTTGTACCTATTTTTGTATGTTTGTAATGAATAGGCTCCGAAACTACTGAACCGATTTGAAAAATTCTTTCACTGTTGGGAAGTTACACTATCCCCGGGTGACATAGGCTATATTATATTTTGTAGCGAGGCCGAAGGCCAAGCTTACACTCGTGCGAAGCCGGGGCGGACGGCTAGTTTGTAATAAATTTAACATTAGGACACATGCCTATTCGAACTGTCTCTTTCTTGCAAACATACATATACGTAAATCGAGATATACAAGGTTACTGGTATTTTACTAATATCAGAACAAACAACTTTTGTACCGCGACTTTTCGAAGTTCGCGAGAAAAAAAAATGCCGTTTTATACAAATATAATTATCAATATGAAAAACCGAATTCATAAAAATGACAGAACAGGGGCCTTACCCCTAGCTTAACTTTTGCGAGCCAACTTTTAGTAGGTACCTGATAGGTACCTAAAATTAACCACCTCATTTAAGCTGCATCGTTTAAAAGCGTCTAACTTGAATGAACTAAAATCCGTTTTACTATGCGTGTGATTGTGATTATCGTTCATTCAAGTTAGACGCTTTTAAACGATGCAGCTTAAATAAGTTGGTTAATTTTAGGTACCTATCAGGTACCTACCAAAAGTTAGCTCGCAAAAATAGAGCTAGGGGTAAGGCCCCTGGACCAAATTAAACGGGACCACACGGGAAACACCAGCTATCAAATAAAAAAAGAACCATCAAAATCGGTTTACTCAGTCGAAAGCTCTGACTGAGGCAACACAATATAAAAAAAAGTTGTATTGATAAATTCCTCCTTTTTGGAAGTCGATTAAAAATGATGGTAAGCGACGGTGTGGCCGAGGATGGAACACGTTGATCTAGAAGAAATCTATTCACTCTAGCCTTGAAGATGCCTAGATTGTAGTTCTCAGGAAACAAGGAGGATGGCAGGGAGTTCCATTCTTGGACAGTACGTATCATAAATGACGACACAAATCGTTGTGTACGAATCTTTGGAATTTCCACGAGGAAGAGGTGGTAGTGTGCAGTCCTTCTACTTGTCCTGTAGTCAAGGGGGAGGGTGGAATAAGGTCATGAAACTCTTGCACACACTCACCGAAATGTATCCGGGACTGTCGCTCTGAGTTTACCGTGAAGTATCGTAGGGGGGAGGTGGGGGGGGGGGGTGGCGCTCGTTTGATTACATCACTCGATTCGAGGGTTGTTTTCCTACTGCTGTATATCTACTGTGACGAAACTGCATTTACTCATATTCATCTATTCATACCTTCGATCAAAATATATAAAGATGCCACAATGACGCGCTAATCGCGGTAATACTCAATCTGTCTGGACTAAATACGCAGCCAGATTGGATCTACAGTCACGCGATAGTTGCACAAGCCGTAACACACCGTAAGAGTCATTAACTTGGCTGACGAACCACCTGACCAACGGGAGAGAAAGATAAAATTATCTCTTTCTCTCGGGAGAGAAGTTCCCACTTGCGATTCAGACATAATCGCCGTCTCGCTTGCTCAGCGACGGTTCACGAGTTTTGACGATGTTGTGCAAATCGAACCGACATTAGAGAACTGAGCCGTAAATGTATGAGTATACGGGTGGATTTGGTAAAATAGTTTTGTGTCAATGTAAATTGTATACAGCTATATTTAAATATGAAACTGCGGACGTTTTATGACTTTTTTGTTAGAAAGCCGGTGCTTCCCATTTGGTCCCATTTCAATTTGGTCCAGTTCTGATGAAGTCACTTTTTTATATTGATAATTATTTACATATTATTGCACTTGTCAGAATAAATAAAAGCTAAGACCGAGATTATTTAATTTCCATGTAAACTAAATATTGCTGTCCCTGTCTAATAGACAACACTGAAAGAGACATACATACTTACCACACCGTCGCTTATCATCAGGCGAGTTGGTGGCCAAACGTAGATCAATTCTATAAAAAATAAAAAAATAAAACTTTTTTTTTTTGTTTAAATTAGAACGGCTTTTTTGTAAGAAATTTGTTGTAGCCACTTACACCCATATAAACCCATAGCAACTGTGTTAGCAACTAACATATTAACTTACTAACTCAAAATGTAACGTACTGTGTTTTAAATAAATAAATAAAAACTGTGACGCGGAGTTCGACGCGTTGACATAAATAAGAATGTTCAATCACATATCTGTCACAATACCTGGGAACAGTTTCCTTCTCATTTCCGTTCTATTAACTTCTCTTTACTGTGATATTTTTAATTGAGTTCTTTCTGTCAACTGAAACCTCCAAAAATACACCTATTTGTATAAATATAAATCTATAACATTTTAAGTACTCATTCAATACCATTTATAATACTTAAAAGACAGAGAAATACTGAAAAACTTAAAAAAAAAAAGTTTATAAAACATTACCGTAAAGGATAACAATTTTGCATATTTAAGGTTAAGGTGGAACGTTTCACGTATGGCGGGAAATTCAAATTTCAAACAGTTTTTTTGTTCTTGTAACTAGGCTGGGTAATTATTGTAAACGATCATGATGTTCGCGAAAATTGATTATTATTCTTTACAAACTCGCGTAAAGTTATTTATCTCCAATGCACATTATTACATACATTTGTCAATACACAAATTTTTGCTGTTTCAAACGGTTTATTGACAAATGTAAGTAATATGGTGAGTAACTGATTAATAGCTGTACATGATAATGTAAAGAACGACCAACAATTTTCGCAAACACTGTGTCATTTCACAATAATTACCCGGCCTAGCTACAAGGACAAAAAAACTGTTTGAAATTTGAATTTCCCGCCAAACATGAAACGTATCACCTTAAGATGTTAAATTAAAAATCATAACAAGTGTACTATAAGAAATGTAAATAAAATTTTGATTCTTAGAGCAGTCGGCCAGTCAGTCAGTTAGTCAGTCGAGTCAAATTTTTATTTAATTATCTTTTAGTATGCATGTTATTTTTTTTTATTGGCGTCCACTCCTGCGCTCTCATCGCCTTAAGGAAATAACAGTAATTTCCATAGAAATTTGGTCTACGTGAATTTTCAATCACATATCTGTCACAGACGAAGCTAAGTTCTTAGAGACTACGGGAATAGATCAGAGTTTGTGTATATATTATGCGGCGCGCTGGTTGGAGCATTGGTCCAACTCAAACCGAGATCAGAAGCTGCGGCTATCTCGCTAGCGCCTTTCAACATAAAAAAAAATGCAAAATGTCAGAAAGAATTAAAAAAAAAAAAAAACTTATTTTATTCATTGATAATAGTGAAAACGAGGACTTATTCGCGAAAAAAATTAATAAAAAGCTTTTTTTATTATTATTATTGAATTGCGAACACCCCAATAAATTAGAATGTGCATTTTAATTAATATAACCTTCCTTTTTTCTTCATTAAATGTCTATTTTCGCTTAAATCTCGCAGGCGAGTTGGAGGTCAAACGCGGACTTACTCGCGTAAAAAAAAACTTTATTATTACTTATTTTTCTCGTAGTCATGGTATAAAGTATAGTATGCAACTCTTGAATAAAACGGATTTATATCGAGGGCCATGAATCACTCGCATCGCTCAGGATTCTAACACTTGAATCACTCAATACGCTCGTGATTCAATCATCATGAATCACTGCTTTCGTGATTCAGTCGTTAGAATCCTTCACTTGCTTGTGATTCATCTATGGTCCTTATTTTAAATCTACCCTTTATTCACGAATTGAATAATATAATAATTTTTTAATTCTCTCGGACATTTTAATGTTATAATTGCGAGATACACGCTTTTAGCTGCACCAAGTCAGGTCACAGGCAAGCAAAGTAGGTGAACATGGCTTTACTTAAAAACGTTACTCAAGTTGATCAATACTTAATGTTGCTCTCTCAACTTCTCGCTGACTGCAATGGGCACACGCGGAAATGAGACAAAGCAATTTTAATATTTACTTGAGCAATATTTTTAAGTAAAGCCACGGTGTCTATATTTATAAAAATCTGCCAAAGATAATGCAAGTGGTAACCCAGTCCTAGGAGCGAGGAGCCATTAAATTATTATTTTTTCGCTTTTGGAATTTCGGCGCCCCTTGCTATATGGCGCCTAGAGGAACCGCTCTTCTCGATCTACCCCAGCACCAGCGCTGCTAGCGCCACTTTGACAGTTGTCAACTCTTGTTGACAGCTGTCAAATAAATGTCAATATTTCGTTTCGAACCAAATTACAAATATGGCACACGCTTCTACAAAAGTATTGTGACTTACTTTTGTAACAAAATTAATTAATAATTATTAACTGATTTAACTTAATTGTATGTACTTACTCCATATTTTTGGGTTTTTATCAAAACGACCGAGACGCCAAATGTCCAACTATCAAAACGTCTTTGAGTAAAAGTGGTATTTGTCAAAACGACAGGTGTCATCTGATTTGGAGTGCGTTTCGGATCCACTCCAACATCGCTAATGAAAACCAACACGGCGCAAAGAAATTTCCTTTGCTTCGTGCAGCAGAGATCGCTTTTGACCCTACGACAAGACATTGACAAATTTGCGCCACTGCAAAAGCCACAATGAACAGTTGATGTTGAAAATAGCATTTCAATTTATAACACCTACCATTTGTACACATATTTTGACAATCAGTTATACTTATTGTCAGTTTGTGCAGTAGAAAATTGGATGTTTTACTACTTGTATAAATAGCAAAACATCCAGTTTTCAGCAAGTGTCCGTTTTGATAATAACCCATTTTTTCTCATATACTTTCAGCTATAATGCATGTTATTAACCGTTGGTTTCAATGTGATATTTACGTATTTGTGTTATTATAATGTGTAGTAATATATCCGCGGTTGTCGGCCCACTTTTGTCATATTTGTGCACAGCTCATGGTCTCTGAAATAGAAAGAAATATTTTATCAGCACATTGCTGGATACGGCAAATATCAGGTGTTGATGGACGATCTTGATATTGGGTCAGGAACAGATAACGTTAGTCGAGTATTCAATTTATAATCAGTTATAATAAGCAGACCGCGAACCGGAAGACGCAGCGTAGGTAGGCCCCCCATTAGATGGACCGACGACATTGTGAGAGTCGCGGGCATCCAGTGAATGCAGATGGCAGGATGTCGTTCAATGTGGAGGTTAAAGAGGGAGGTCTATTGATAGAGGGGATGTTCTAGGTTCAGCAGTGGATGTCGTCTTGCTGATGATGATACTTTCAGTACCATTTTATTTTATTTATTTTATTTTTTATTTTATTTTATTTTATTTGGAAAACATACAGTGATAAATAACTAGATTACTTATAAATAAACAATAAACCAAGAAAACAACAAATAAAGATATACTTTTTAACATTACGGGACACAAGACAGTTGGGGAGACACACCAAACCACCTTTTACTTATATTTTGTCTGATTGAATTCGAGGATGTATTAAACAAGTCAAAGTCAGGAAAGTCTTCCAGTGTGTTTATGGAGTTGGATGCTCTTAAGAAGAAGGAGTTTTGCCTGTAATTAGTCGCACTATATGTAGACATTTAGGATGTCTTGCAGATATTCTAGGGACGTTTAGATTTATGTTAGAGAGGAGATGTGGAGAGTCAACATGACTTTGAGCTATTTTAGTTAAAAATAAAATATCAGCTATTTTGCGTCTCTCATGAAGTGGTAACATGTGATGTCTTCTGCATCTCATCTCATAATCATTGTCGTATTTTTTGCACTTGTACTGAAGATATCTAACGAATCTACGTTGGATAGATTCTAGTCTGTTAATGTATATATTATACTGAGGGTTCCAAATTTGTGAGCAATACTCGAGTATGCTACGAATATATGTACAATAAAGTCAATATCATACAGTAGTGTGGTATTAACCTAGAAGTTGTATCTCTGTCTATCGCGTAACTCTTGTCGCGTTATCTCTGTCTATCGCGCGGCAGCGGGCACGGCAAGTCCGACAAGACGACTACTTGTAGCTTCATACCTACAGTGCGGAGTGCGCCAGGCCTGGTTGCGTCTTCCGGTTCTACGTAGTTGATTACCTCTTATCTAGCCAGCCTCCGTTATTTGGGAGGTTCCAATTAACTCCACTGTGGTCGCATATTATCAACGGTTTTGGTATTATGGTCGTTTCCGCGCACCCAATACGGTACCTTTTGCAGCAGTTCTTTCTGAGGATGGGAAATGGAGTCAGGATATGGATGAGGGGAAGTTGGAGTCGGGAAATTATAGTCTAATATTGCAGAATAGGCTAGATGACATATTTTTTTGGTTTCGTACTTAAAGTGTAAAACGGGACCCTATTACTAAGACTCCGCTGTCCGTCTGTCACCTGGCTGTATCTCATGAACCGTGACAGTTAGACAGTTGAAATTTTCACACATGATGTATTTCCGTTGCCGCTATAACAACAAATACTAAAAAGCAGAATAATATAAATATTTAAGCAAAGGGGGGGGGGGGGGGGGGTGCATACAAAAAAACGTGATTTCTAACATTAGAATACCTTGATTTTGTTACTAAACACTAGATGTCTCCTAATGCGTTCGAGGCATTACAAGACATTGTATTATTGCCGCTACTCACTCATAGATGTCGTGGCAATACATAAAGTTAATAAATAGGTACTATTTTGCTTATTATAGATAATGGTACGGAACCCTTCGTGCGCGAGTCCGACTCGCACTTGGCCGGTTATTTTTAATTAACACGCTGTTATTGTCTTGGTATGTATCTATGTAACAGAATCTTTGATAGCTCATCTACACTAATATTATAAAGAGGAAAGATTTGTACCTATTTTTGTATGTTTGTAATGAATAGGCTCCGAAACTACTGAACCGATTTGAAAAATTCTTTCACTGTTGGGAAGCTACACTATCCCCGGGTGACATAGGCTATATTATATTTTGTAGCGAGGCCGAAGGCCGAGCTTACACTCGTGCGAAGCCGGGGCGGACGGCTAGTATACAATATTCTGACAAGGCGTCATTTTTTGTTTTGTGGGAAAGGGACAGAGGCCCTAACTTCACTTTTGTGAGCCAACTATTAGTAGGTACCTGATAGGTACCTAAAATTAACCAACTCATTTAAGCTGCATCGTTTAAAAGCGTCTAACTTGAATGAACGAAAATCCGTTTTACTATGCGTGTGTGCGTGAAAATAGCAAAGCTTGGCGGTTATCAAATAACTACCGCTTATCGTAGTTGATGGTACCGTTTAGACAAATAACACCTATGCGGGTCAAGTTTTCAAGCTAGGGGTAAGGCCCCTGAGTTTTTTTACCAAAAACTTTTTTGATTGAAGACCAAAAACTTTAAACGCTTATATATCAGAACATTAATAACCGATTGAAATTATTTTTGATATGTTTTATTATTTCTTAGTTAATCCGCCGTAACATTACATATTCTGTGAATATTTCAACTGGCTATCTATGACGACTCCAAAGATACAGGCGTTTAAAAGCAGGACGGGCATATAGACAGACAGATGTCAGACAGCCAGCGTAGGCTCACTAGGGCACGTTTGTATCCTATGGCTACAAAACCCTAAAAACTACTAACCGTAAATTCATCCGAACCCTTTTTATTTTTAATTCCATGTCTTCATACCAGACTGTAGTTGTCGCCTGAACTTCTATCTTATTCGCATGTTCTTTGCAGCAGTATTCTCTGGAGAAGGAAACAGGATTGGTAAAAGGATATGGGTAATGGGAGATGGGTAACGGCAAGGTATACATATTGGGAAAGGGGGATTTTGGGAAAGGATATTTTGGGAATGGGACATTTTGGGAATGGGGCATTTTGAAACTGAGGGTAAAAAAAGGTCAAGCCGTTTTGGAGGATTGCGACCACAAACACCGCGACACGATATTTTTATATACATAGATTTGTTTTCAAATTTCTGTTTGTTGCAATGAAGTGGCAACTGGACAGTGACGTAGGCATGTGTCAGTCCCGGAATGTCAGACCTTGTTTAATTGGATCATGGGTAACGGGAAACAGGAAACTGGTAATGGAAAATAAGAGACTGGAAATAAATAGTGGAGAGTAGAAAAAAATTATCAATATAAAAAACTGACTTCATAAAATTGACAGAACTGGACCAAATATGCGCCCTCTATCACATAGCGCGTGCACTATAGGCACTATCGGTTTTAGAGAGCGCATGCCTGATTTAGTACTGATGTGTTCCGACAGATGTCTCTTATAATTTTTTTGTGTAACAATGACTTTTTAATTGTTACATTGTAAAAAAACAAAACATAGAAGAACTGGACCAAATTGAAATGAGACCACACGGGAAACACCAGCTTTCAAATAAGAAAAAGATACATCCAAATAGGTTCACCCAGTCGAAAGTTCTGAGGTAACAAACATTTCAAAAAACAGTCAAATTGATAACGTACTCCTTTTTGGAAGGCGGTTGAAAAATTAAAAGCTACTAACCTTTTTTTTTAATTATGGAAACTGACTTGGTTTTCACACATTTTAGCTACTAACCTTAAATCCCCCCACCCCCCATTCCCCTTTGTTAGTTTTTTATTCTGCTTAGCACCACCAGCGACGACTGTAGCGGCCACTCTGGACGGGAACAGGTACTGTTTGGCGTTTTGAAGCAGTTTCTGCACTTTGCTGATCACTGTTGACGCGTTACAGTTGGATTTCTTATGATGGAAACCGCTGGAAGGGAGAAAATTATATTGACAGTGCAGTCTGCCCTTCTTTACACAACAATGGAGAGCAAAAAGTTGGGTATATTTACGTTTTTTTTATGATACTGAGTGACGAGACGAGCGAAGTCGCTCGCCTGATGGCTCTTCACGCATGCCCATAACAGCTCAACGCCACTCAGAATTTTGAACTTCAACAGTTCAAATCCCTGGATGGCAATGCACTGCGCTCGTCACCCCGAGATATAAGATGTCAAATCTCTGTGTGCCCTGTAATTTAGCTGGAAACATTGCCCTTCAATCCGGAACACAGTAGTGTTTGCGCACTACTGCTTGGCGGTTGAATAACTGGCAAAGGTGTGGTACTTTCCCAGGCGGACCACTGCAAAAGAGTCCTACCACTACAAAACTCTATGCAAAACACGTTTAATTCTATTTGTTTATAAGATTTCTTATAGGATATTTACTGGTTTTAATGTACTGATGTGTTTTGCAGTTATAATAAAGTATTTTCATTTTCATATGCATGTCCCAATGTTTAATTTATCACAAACTTGTGCTGTTGTATGACTTCGTACGCGTAGATTTTCATATAAACTTTCAACCATCTTTAAGGGTCGGCAACGTATCTGTGATGCCCCTGGTGTTAAAGGTATCCATAGGCGACAGCGATCGCTTACCATCAGGCGAAGCGTCAGCTTGTTTGCCGCCTATGGCATAAAAAAATATTTAAAAAATAATCCCGTATCTGGCCCTTGCGTAAAACCTTGAGATTTGTATCTATTGCGGGGTACCTACTTACCATTCACCGACGTGAAACACTCTAGGCCCCTTACAGAGTACCACCTTGAACTTATCCCGCCCTGGCCTGTTCTGAGACAGCCGGAGCAAGGAGTAGTCCCAGTTGTAGTCATCATATGCGCAGAACAGCTCCTGACGGAAAAAAAATCTCTGTAAAATCTGTTTACGGACGATAATTTTACGTGATAACGTATGACAGCCCCGTTAGCTTAGTTGGTAGTGAATCTGCCTTCTGCGCTTGGGGGCGTGGGTTCGATTCTCACCTAGGGCAAACATTTGTTTGATGAACATTTGTTGAATCAAAAAATATAAATGTATGTATATCAGTACCTGGCAGCCATATTACAAGCTTGACCATGTGTGCAATAATGTCCCAGATATTTTTTATTACATATTTATTTATGCGTCACAAGCCGAACGCTTGCCGTGCCTCTCTATCGCTTGTTCCGCGCTCTCGCTTGCATGCTCAGCTCAGGCGGAACGTGACAATGAGTCATGCTTTTTCGTGCGTGCAGCCGGCGTTCGTCAATCTATAAGACGTTATCACGTCAAAAAAAAACGAATGGCTTAATTAAGCGCAGAATGCCCATTTCACAAAATGAGCACAACTATTATTCTTAAAATTAATAAATAAATAAATATCTGGGACATTATTGCACTCAAGTTCTGCTTAGTTTGGGGCCATCTGACCCCAAACTAAGTGGTGACGCGGATGCGGGTGGTAAATAAAAATGCGTGGAAAAATGCTGTGTCACACGAAGAGATGGTAAGCAACCAAAAGAGATGAGCACTAACCTTGCTTTACCAGATAACTATCCAATTGGCGGACACTGCACTGCTCGGTCCTCTGGAACAGCGGCAACGCTGCACAGCTTGAGTTAGCCACTCATGCACTGGGCACCAAGCGTGATCACAACACGGCACGGGATGATTAAGAAAATAGGTAATGATGATAAAATAAATGTTCGTTATTTTGCGCGGGAATAAAGTGCGACAGCGGTAGCAGCGATGCGGTTAGGAGTAGATCTCGACACGTTATGAATGAGCGGTTGGCGGATCGAGCGGCGCTTGGACCGCTTCGACCAATAGCAGGTGCGAGTGTGACCGTTAGGCTAGCGTCATTGGCTCGGCTTGGTGTGTGCCATCCAAGATGGCGTTACCTTCGATCGTGCGACACAGCATGCAAAATGGCGTAAACACTAAGCAAAGCTTGTAATATGGCTGCCAGAGACTGATATACATACATATATATTTTTAAATACATACTTAGGTAGATATTAACACCCGGACATAGAACAAACACAAATGTATAATTGCAAGTTCTCATAATGGCAACTCACTCTATAAATGTCTCTTGGATGAAATATTTTTTCCAGTTATTTTGATTAAAAAACCAAACTGAATCAATTTCGATTAAAAAAATGAGACTAGTTTTAAAGTACATATAACCTTTCAAATAATATAGAATTTTCCAAATCTATTTATAAATGACTAGCCGTCCGCCCCGGCTTCGCACGGGTGTAAGCTCGGCCTTCGGCCTCGCTACAAAATATAATATAGCCTATGTCACCCGGGGATAGTGTAGCTTCCCAACAGTGAAAGAATTTTTCAAATCGGTTCAGTAGTTTCGGAGCCTATTCATTACAAACATACAAAAATAGGTACAAATCTTTCCTCTTTATAATATTAGTGTAGATGGAGTTTTATTATGTAAACTGACGTGGTTTTCACACATTTTATTTATATTACACGGGAATTACTCACGTAAGATTAGGCGGGTTACTCCGACTATAGTTTCAACCGCATACCGCGGTCTTTATCAAAGTATTCCCGTGTAATATAAATAAAATGATAGGAGTTCTGAGGTAACAAACTAAAAAAAAAACAATACGACCAAATAGAGAACCTCCTTCTTTTGAAGTCGGTTAAAATACCTGTAGTTCCATTATATTGTTCCAAACTGTTCTGTTGAAGGCGAAACCCATGTTGTGCAAACTGGAATGCCATGGGGTAATCTCCACCTAAAACGGGAAGAAGAGCTTAGTCTGGCAGCATTTCATCTATAAAATAGGGAGATTCTATATACATGGCAACATTCTCAACCTCGATGTTACAGATGAGAAAAATAAATAGATAATATAACCTTCTAAATTACATCTAAATACAAGTGAGATTACAAGCACACAATCACCCCCACATTATTTTCTACAACGAAGAGTTTCTGGGATCAAAAGCTATCTTTTTCACACGTTTCTGATATGTGGATAAAATAAACCGGCCAAGTGCAAGTCGGGCTCGCACACTGAGGGTTCCGCACCACCACCACAGCACCACATAATGATCAATATTATAAACCGACTTCATAAAAATGTCAGAACTGGACCAAATTGAAATGGGACCACGGGCAGCACCAGCTTTCAAATAAGAAAAATGAATCATCAAAAAATGGTTCACTCAGTCGAAATTTCTGAGGTAACAAACATTTAAAAAAAACAGTCAAATTAAGAACCTCCTCCTTTTTGGAAGTCGGTTAAAAATTGTGTTGTATGGGGACACCACTTAAGAGGTCTCTATTCGTCTGCAGCTTTATCGCTCGCATATTTTTACATTATTGACGATATAAAATTACCGAGTGTGAATTTACAAAAAGTGACACAGCCAAGTTTTGCTGACTATCATAACATTATAAACAAAAAACGTTTCGTTTCGATATCTTTTAATTTGACGGAGTAACATGGTAACAAGAAAAAAATCACTTGTTACCATTTCACTGCGTTAGTAAAAGGGTCCCGTTTCCACCTTTGGGTACGGAACTTTGTGTAATATCTTTGTCTCTCCTTTAACGTGAAAGATAAATACCATTGAACCCAGAAAAACCTCTACAAATACAAAATTCTTCTACAGAAATATTCAAATACTACTCATAGGTCAAGAAAAAGTGTTGCTATATTTACTTCATTACAAATGTTTACAGTCCGCGCCAAATTTTTAGACCACTCCGTGTGAAAATTATTTACGTCGCTCTTCGAGCTTTTAAGCTACGTATCCACTATATTCACGCAAATATAACATGCAGATCCGATGCACACTCCGAAATGTATCCGGTAACAAGTAGAAATTGTTTTTTTAAACCCTCCATAGAAGCGGTAAGCACAAGTTGTTGTCTGTCCCGCGATCCTCGGTGAAGTCCTCTAATTAACGCATGTGATGGGTCTACAATAACTCTGTACTCCTTTAAGTCACGACTCAAAAAATGGCTGATCGAGCAATCTTTTTACGCGTTTGACTAATTTCACAAATGTATAATTTAATTATTTTTTTCAAATGTTTGATGGACTTAATTACAGTAACTGTAATTTTTGTTTCGTATGGCGTATCGTATGACGCTTGTGATTGGAGAAAACAAAAGTCATTCATACAATTCGCGCCTAAGATTGGTCCATTTTAAAGATCCTGCTTAAAATTCAGTTCCTTTTCATCATTGGGGTAAAGGATGAGCTGCGAATTGGTTATATCGTCATTGATTTTAGCCATTTGGGAGATACGACACAGATACACACGTACACGTTAAACTTAAAACTACCCTCTTTTTACGTTTGAAAAACGGAGGCTCATGAAATAGACATGTTACCACCGAGCCAAACAGGTCGTCAAGAGGAGTCAAGAAGTTTTGCTCGTTGCGAGTGCCGTATCCATTGGACCAGTTGCAGGAGCACGGAGCGCGAACATAAGTGGGTACACAGCTTTATATCCTGTAGTTAGACCTCTCACCTCACGATACAAGCGGTAAATTAGTGAGACGGTAGCGTGCGCTAAGAATTTTGTTAGTGATATTAATTATAAACCCTTCTCCAAGCGTCTACCTTTGCGACACAATTGTGTCTATACTCAGAGCGGTCAAAAAGTTTGTCGCGGACTAGAAACTGTACATGAAAGCATGCTCAGGCCATGCAAGGCTTGCATTTATCGTGCTATTCTAAAACTTAACTCAACATCAAATTTTCACATATTTTAGCCAGGTAATAATCAAGGAGTATTTATTTATTTCCTTACTACGCCGTTACTTAAAAATGATATTAAAAAAATGTTTTTTTTTTCCGTTTTATTTTAATTAATAAAATGTGTAATGTAAAATTTGTAGGTTTGATAACGAAATGAAACATGAAAGGTGGGTAAACTTTTCGAATTTTGAAGGGTCTAAAATGTGTGAAAATTTTCGCCGATTTGTCACCATGACCGGACAGGAACCCACTTGACAGCTGTAGTTTAATTTAAAAACAGTTAAAAACATTTTAAAAAGAAACTTTCAGGCGTCGACCATATTGAATTTAGGTGACGTCATTTTATTTTTCGTATTCTTCTCAGTAACCCTTTAATTTAGTACCCGATTTGGGAGTGCATAAAAAATAACTGGTCTGTTGCACCCAACGTCATATCTTGATGATAAGCGATTTTCTGAGAGAAAGAGATAAAAGGCTCCCCGATCGTTGTCATCTTGTCGGACTTACCGTGCCCGCTGCCGTGCGATAGACAGAGATAACGCGATAGACAGAAAGGAAACTTCTAGCAGGCCTGGCGCACTCCGCACTTTAGGTATGAAGCTACAAGTAGTCGTCTTGTCGGACTTGCCGTGCCAGCTGCCGCGCGATAGACAGAGACAACGCGACAAGAGTGACGCGATTGACAGAGAGGCAACTTCTAGCAGGCCTGGCGCACTCCGCACTTTAGGTATGAAGCTACAAGTAGTCGTCTTGTCGGAGTTGCCGTGCCCGCTACCGCGCGATAGACAGATATAACGCGACAAGATTGACGCGATAGACAGAGAGGCAACTTCTAGCAGGCCTGGCGCACTCCGCACTTTAGGTATGAAGCTACAAGTAGTCGTCTTGTCGGAGTTGCCGTGCCCGCTACCGCGCGATAGACAGATATAACGCGACAAGATTGACGCGATAGACAGAGAGGCAACTTCTAGCAGGCCTGGCGCACTCCGCACTTTAGGTATGAAGCTACAAGTAGTCGTCTTGTCGGAGTTGCCGTGCCCGCTACCGCGCGATAGACAGATATAACGCGACAAGATTGACGCGATAGACAGAGAGGCAACTTCTAGCAGGCCTGGCGCACTCCGCACTTTAGGTATGAAGCTACAAGTAGTCGTCTTGTCGGACTTGCCGTGCCCGCTGCCGCGCGATAGACAGAGATAACGCGACAAGAGTGACGCGATTGACAGAAAGGCAACTTCTAGGTTAATGTAGGTAGTAAGCGCTCGCACGACCTGAATTGCACTTTATTGTGTAGTAGCAAGAGTAGCTACTTATCTAAATGATTTTGAAAACTGAATTTTCTGAACTTGTATTAGTTTGTATTATGTGGTCTAGGTATAAGTTTCATGACTTTAATTGACCTAACAATATGATTTACTTCTATTATACATTTACTAACAGAACTTTACGTAGAAAGGAGAATGCCCAAAAATGACACCAAGTTTTCTTTTATATCAAGACCGGAATGTCAAATATATATTTGACTTTTTAACCATAGAGATACAAAACTTAGAGTCACATCTCTAAGTGAAAATAATCAAAAAACGTCGGAGCGTCGTTGTACATACCTAGACATCAATTATATAGTTCTGAATGCCACATTTACTTCAATTTAGACGTTATGTCGCGTGCAGTGTTCAACGTCGCTTGTCCGCTATATCATCGTAGCACTGGCATCGCGCGGCGTTGTGCTCAGATCGCAGTTGCCTTTCATCTAAGCAATGCGTAGCGTGCGCCGAGTTTGGTTCGGACATTTTATGGCACGATTGTGACTCTGGTATTGTATCTCGACGAGTAGAGGATTTAATTTGGTTTTCTCTATAGGTTACCTACTATTCATACCGACTACAACGCCGCGCGATGCCAGTGCTACGATGCCATAGCGGACAAACGACGTTGAACACTATGCAATCGACATAACGTCTAAATTGGAGTAAATGTGGCATTGTGAACTATATCATTGATGTCTAGATATGTACAACGATGCTCGGGTTTTTTTACCGTTTTCATTTAAAGATTGTGACTCTATAGGTTTTGTATTTCGATACCTCTACAATTTTTTGTTAGTATTTACGGAGTAGACTTTCCATAGTTTTGTGGGCATTCTCCTTTAAATGAAGAAAAAGTAAAGGTTAACCTTCGACCACATCCGCTTTCGAAGTATCTGAAGATATCAAATGCTAGTTTATAGTAAACGAAAAGTTTAAGGTCTTCGTGCACTATCTGACGACCTTTTTGGTCGAGTCGGTAGATCAACTTGCCTTTGGTAAAGTACTATGTTATTAGCATTAATTGACAAAACAAATTGTATAAGTAGACAAAGGGCGCGGTCCGTACAGCTAAAAAAAACGTAAAGTACCCCTTGATGTTTCGTACCGAAGAACAAACAATCTGGGTATCTTCAAATCACGAGTGAACTACTTACACGTAAGTCACTCACACGTCTTTTATTCTGTGTTTTGGTCGAATCGACCAGACATTTTTGTTTGTCAATATAAAACTTAAAAGTAAATACCGAACTACACTACACGAGCTTTTTAGTTACAACTACTTGATACGGTATAAGTCACTAACACGCATTTTATTATGTGTGTTTTGGTCGAGTCGACCAGATACTTTAGTTTGTCTATATTCACTTAAAAGTAAATACCGAACTAAACTACATGAGTCTTTTAGTAACAACTACTTTACACGGTATAAATCACTAACACGTATTTTATTCTGAGTGTATGTGTATTTTGGTCGAATCAACCAGACATTTTTGTTTGTCTATATAACAGTTACAAGTAAATACCGAACCAAACTACAGGACCTTTTTAATTACAACTTTACACGGTATAAGTCACTAACACGTATTTTATTCTGTGTGTATGAGTGTTTTGGTCGAGTCGACCAGACATATTTGTTTGTCTATATAATAGTTATGAGTAAATACCGAACTCAACTACACGACCTTTTTAGTTAGAACTACTTTACGTGATATAAGTCACTAACACGTACTTTATTCTGAGTGTATGAATGTTTTGGTCGAGTCGACCAGACATATTTGTTTGTCTATATAACAGTTATAAGTAAACTACAGTTATATAATTATTTACGGGATATTTAACGTGGTAAGGTGTGGAAGGAGCTCCCACAAAGAAGGAGGAAGGTGTTATAAGTAAATACCGAATTACACTACACGAGCTTTTTAGTTACATCTACTTTGACAATTTACAGATGTTAGTGTCAAAAAATATACAAATATACAATGTTAAAGCGAATTTCAGGTAAGCAATATACAGGCATTTAGATCATATTTTAAAGTATCATTACAAGTTATTTGGGCGCGTTCTGATTAGACGGCAACAGTTCTGATTAGAACCAATACGGCATGAAGGAAATTTCATTGTGGCGTGTTGTTTCTCATTTTCGCTGTTGGCGTCATTGGCGCTGTTACCGTGATTCGGAACGCGTCCTGAATTTTTAATGATCCAATCACTTTATACTAGATTTTGGTCATGATATATTTTAATTTACGATTATTAATTATCAATATAAAAACCGACTTCATAAAAATAACAGAACTGGAAAATAAAATGGAACCACACGGGAAGCACCAGCTTTCAAATAAATGAAGAATCATCAAAATTGGTTCACCCAGTCGAAAGTTCTGAGGTAACAAACATAAAAAAAACGAATTGAGAACCTCCTCCTTTTTGGAAGTAGGTTAAAAAGGTCATTACTAGAATTTTTCATCAAAAGTGTTTTTTTTCTTGTGTTTTTTTTTTATGATGTGACGAGACGAGCGAAGTCGCTCGCCTGATGGCTCTTCACGCTTGCCCATAACAGCTCAACGACACTCAGAATTTTGAACTTCAACAGTTCAAAACCCTGGATGGCAATGCACTGCGCTCGTCACCCCGAGATATAAGATCAAATCTCTGTGTGCCCTGTAATTTCGCTGGAAACATTGGCTTCAATCCGGAACACAGTAGTGTCTGCACACTACTGCTTGGCGGTTGAATAACTGGCAAAGGTGTGGTACTTCCCCGGGCGAACCCCTGCAAAAGAGTCCTACCACTACATAAACTAATTGTAATTATGAAACTTTTAAAATTGACCAAAAATCTAGGAAATGTGCTGTTAGAAAATTACACAGGGAGTTACTCTAAACGATGGGAATAAGATTATTATAAATAATTTTTATAATGGGACCAACCGAGAAATCGCGAAAATAATATCCACTGTTCCATACATTTCGTTCAGTTTTTTTTTTTTTTTTCGCAATGTCATGGTTAGTAACTACAATGGCCTTCTTCGGCTCAGTGCCGAGTGTAACCCTGTTTAAATAAGACCAGAACAAGCAATATATTACAAATCTAAACTAAACCACCATGCTCAACTAAGGCATAAGCTTTGGTCCGTGCAGTGCACTATTACCACTGACTGTAATCTGTTCAATCGTCGAAAGTGCGTCCACCCTTTTTACTCGACGCAAAATAAAAATATGGGTATTGTGTTTAATATTTATTGACATATATCATCATACATACAAGATGGCGACATGTGAAGTTAGGTTTGATAAATGAGGTGTCGATAGATTCCTCTAAGTTCAGGGATGGTCACTGGGTAGGTGACGTCATCATACATATAAGATGGCGACATGTAAAGTTAGGTTTGATAAATGAGGTGTCGATAGATTCCTCTAAGTTCAGGGATGGTCACTGGGTAGGTGACGTCATCATACATACAAGATGGCGACTTGTAAAGTTAGGTTTGATAAATGAGGTGTCGATAGATTCCTCTAAGTTCAGGGATGGTCACTGGGTAGGTGACGTCATCATACATACAAGATGGCGACATGTAAAGTTAGGTTTGATAAATGAGATGTCGATAGATTCCTCTAAGTTCAGGGATGGTCAATGGGTAGGTGACGTCATCGTACATACAAGATGGTGACATGTGAAGTTAGGTTTGATAAATGAGATGTCGATAGATTCCTCTAAGTTCAGGGATGGTCAATGGGTAGGTGACGTCATCATACATACAAGATGGCGACATGTAAAGTTAGGTTTGATAAATGAGATGTCGATAGATTCCTCTAAGTTCAGGGATGGTCAATGGGTAGGTGACGTCATCATACATACAAGATGGCGACATGTAAAGTTAGGTTTGATAAATGAGGTGTCGATAGATTCCTCTAAGTTCAGGGATGGTCACTGGGTAGGTGACGTCATCATACATACAAGATGGCGACATGTGAAGTTAGGTTTGATAAATGAGATGTCGATAGATTCCTCTAAGTTCAGGGATGGTCAATGGGTAGGTGACGTCATCGTACATACAAGATGGTGACATGTGAAGTTAGGTTTGATAAATGAGATGTCGATAGATTCCTCTAAGTTCAGGGATGGTCACTGGGTAGGTGACGTCATCATACATACAAGATGGCGACATGTGAAGTTAGGTTTGATAAATGAGGTGTCGATAGATTCCTCTAAGTTCAGGGATGGTCACTGGGTAGGTGACGTCATCGTACATACAAGATGGCGACATGTGAAGTTAGGTTTGATAAATGAGATGTCGATAGATTCCTCTAAGTTCAGGGATGGTCACTGGGTAGGTGACGTCATCATACATACAAGATGGCGACATGTAAAGTTAGGTTTGATAAATGAGATGTCGATAGATTCCTCTAAGTTCAGGGATGGTCACTGGGTAGGTGACGTCATCATACATACAAGATGGCGACATGTGAAGTTAGGTTTGATAAATGAGATGTCGATAGATTCCTCTAAGTTCAGGGATGGTCAATGGGTAGGTGACGTCATCATACATACAAGATGGCGACATGTAAAGTTAGGTTTGATAAATGAGGTGTCGATAGATTCCTCTAAGTTCAGGGATGGTCACTGGGTAGGTGACGTCATCATACATACAAGATGGCGACATGTAAAGTTAGGTTTGATAAATGAGGTGTCGATAGATTCCTCTAAGTTCAGGGATGATCACTGGGTAGGTGACGTCATCATACATACAAGATGGCGACATGTAAAGTTAGGTTTGATAAATGAGGGGGCATTTCTTAAAAATGAGGTTAGGGGGAATAGACGGAACCGATACAAGGTAGGACAGCGGGCGCATCTTTGTTGATTGAATAGATTATCATGTCAAATTTATTAAACAAGCAAGATCTAAAATAGCAAGCTAAAATAACTATAATAAACCACACATTTTTAAAGGAAATAGATGACGAAATTGCAGAACGAGAGCTTTTCAGGTCGACCATAAAATAAATAGTTCATGCTGGTTCGATAGGTGGCGCTGCAACAAATAGTTCTAAGTTAATCCAAAAAGTTAGGCATACTTTTCCCTTCGGACTTTACCCAGTTGAGTTACTAACACTATAGACGAACCTTTTCGAAAGGCCCCATGCACAGAAAATATCTCGTTCTGTTTTGATAAAAACATTTGATTCGATATCAAAGATCCAAAGAATTAAATCCTAAAACCATTTTTTTTTTTTTAAAGTAAAGTAAATATTTATATCTGAAACGTTTCTACATTATCCCATCTGCGGAGGTAAACATTAATTGTCTTAACATATTATGTTTAATTGACTTAACAGCGGGCCCCAAACTCGGCTAGGCCGGTATCTTGGTGACCCGTGAAGTGGATTTGCCTATATATGATTTAGCACGCGCGCTTAGAAGGGTTAACTTATCATTATCATTAAAGCATCATCAATTTCCTTCCAAATCTGTGGACGACTACATAATCATAGATCTGTGTTTATAAATTATTCGAATATTATTCGAGTAACCTTCTGCGTGTTCGAGTAGAGGTTAGGGTAGACTTGGAAGTTCCAAGCTTGCGTATCCTGCATTCGTCGACGGCGCTCTTCATTGGCGGCTTTCACTTGTTGTATGTAGTTCAAAGTTAGCTGCTTCTTGCGCTGTTATTTAGAAATATGGGGCGATAGCGAATTACAATTCGATTTTGGTGATTTATTCGATTATTGTTAAGCATATATTACTTTAGTCTAGTAAGTAACTGCTTGACCGTTTATTCAAATATTCGTTAAAAAAACGTTATTCGAATGGTAAGATTGGTTATATGATCCAAATAAAATAATCGAATGTTTCATTCGCTACCACCACTGTTAATAGTATTAACAAATACAGTATTTTTTTCTAATATCTACAACAAGATCGTCAAATTCATGAAATATTTGTTCGAAAGTTATTTAATGTTATAAAATAGATAATTCGAATATTATTCAATTACATTCTATAACTTAAAAAAAATTAATCATAAAGTGTGGAACAACACTTTAAATATAAAACGTAACTTTTTTTTATTTAACGTTCAAAAACTTGACGGACATTTAAAAGCGCGCACATAGAAAGCTAACTATGTTGTGAACTTGAGACAAGCGATTGCCAAAAAAATCGAATGAATTATTCGATTAAGTATTTATTTTATTCAATATTTCATATCAAACGGATAAAAAATTATATGGACAAAAGTTTCACTAAACAAAATTAAATTGTATAAAGTTAGTAATTATTCGATTAATTTCAGTCATAATCTCTCAACTCTGTGGCAAATAGTGTGTGAAGCTGATTTTTGCTATGTGTGTACTTTTAAATATTAATTTTACTACTAAATTGGTATCTGTATTCACAATTAACACTAATTACTTTTTTAATTGATAAGTACTTTTTTTTTTCATTGTCTCACATACATCTTGTAAATTATAGCTTTCGCTCATTTTTTTAAATCTTCCATATTTTACTTTCAATAGGAATTAACCACTTTCACTATGATTCCACAAAAAAATTTGCTTTCGTATTCTAAATGCTTTCGCTCATTCCGTTCACTGTTTTACATTTCGCTCATTCCGTTCAACTTGCTGCCTACAATTTTGCTTCAGTATTCAGGCGTATTCTAACTTTTGCTCACTTTTTTAGCTCATTCATTCCACTCACCTTATTATATTTATATTTTCTTTTATGCTTTGGCTCATTCTTCTTAGCCTATCATTGTTGTCTTTCAATAGACAATTTTTATCGACACTGGCATACCTTTTTTATTTCGCTCACATTCTTTTCCATTTTCTTTCGCTTTCGCTCATTCCGCTCACCTTGTCACTGTTGAGGTGGTACTGGTATGTCTTGAGATATGTTCCAAGGCACAGTATCTCACACTGGGGACAGCTTTTATCTGCTGTACTCCGTAACTTGTTTAACATGTAAATAAAATCTTCGGACACATAGTGATCTTCTTCTAGAAATAGCACCGTGCCTGAAAGAAGAAACGAGATGCTACATTTGCAGTCATCCATCCTGAAACCGACCGACCGAACGTTGCTTAACTTTGCTGATCTATCAAGACCTTATCAGTATGACTAGTGGTACATTCGAGCTAGTTGAATATCCTGTTGGCTTTCCACCACCAGTGGTGTTTGGTAAATGCGACACCCGTGGTCACCCATCTCAAATCTGACCGGACCGAACGTTGCTCAACTATGCTGATCTATCAAGACCTTACCAGTATGACTAGTGGTACACTGGAGTTGGTTGAATATCCTGTTGGCTTTCCACCACCAGTGATGTTTGGTTTGTGTGTATTTTGCCTCCCTATAGTGACCATGTAGATCAGGATGCAACGAGTTGATGCATTTCAGCTTCTCTGCCCTGAAAATAAGGATTAAATTTGGTTAGCAATGTGCAGTAAATAAAGTAAGATTTGAACACGCTTTTGTTAGCTTTACTTGTGACTGTAAACAAACCTTTCAAGTAGTTTTTTTTTTCTATACTTATATTATAAAGAGGAAAGATTTGATTGTTTGTTTGTTTGCATTGAATAGGCTCCGAAACTACTGAACCGATTTGAAAAATTCTTTCACTGTTGGGAAGCTACACTATCCCCGGGTGACATAGGCTATATTATATATTGTAGCGAGGCCGAAGGCCGAGCTAACACCCGTGTGAAGCCGGGACGGTCGACTAGTTTTTTATATATTACTAGCTGTAACCGCAACTCGTCCGCGATTTCTTCAGAAAAAAATAGCCTATGTCCGTCCTCATGATACATACTATTACCTCGCAAAATTTTATCGAAATAGGTTAAGCCGTTAGCCGTTTTTATTTTTTTATTTTTTATTTAAGACACATAGTACGTTACATTTTGAGTTAGTAAGTTGTCTTAAAACCTATGTTAGATTTATCCAGACAACTGGTTCTCGGTACAGTGTTATTTTTTTTTATCCATTTACCTTCGTTGTACAAAAATGAAGCGCGCGAACGCACCAAACTGCTGTTGTAGGCATAAGCGTATTGCGGAGTAAAAAACCGGTTGTGATTAGCTTAGCTACAGAATACATACTAGTACAGAGAGTTTAACCTACTAGTACATCAGTCGCAGCGTTAGCGCGCCATGCAAACAATACAGGATGCTCCATGTTATGTTTTATTGCGTTAAGTAATGCTGTTTTAATTTACATTTTATATTTTTCTGTGTTAACTTATTTTTAAACATTAGGGGTAATTTATTAATTAAAAACGGAACTATGTACTTGGACGTTCTTGACGTCCGTGATTATGTAGCAAACAGAATTACTTTCGCATTTATAATATCAGTGTGATATAACAGGCTTGCGCTTGCCCGCCAACTCGCCTGATGTTATTAGTCAGTCATATATCTTATCAGTCAAACGTATTTTAACCGACTTCCAAAAAGGAGGAGGTTCTCAATTCCACTGTTTTTTTAAAATGTTTGTTACCTCAGACCTTTCGACTGGGTGAACCGATTTTAAAGATTCTTTTTTTATTTGAAAGCTGGTGCTTTCCGTGTGGTCCCCCAATTTGGTCCAGTTCTGACATTTTTATGAAGTCGGTTTTTAGGGTTCCGTAGCCCGACAAGGAACCCTTATAAATTCGTTCTGTCCGTCCGTCTGTCTGTCTGTCTGTCCATCCATCCGAATTTTTTAGAACCTTCTAACTTCTATGATTATTAAGAAAAGTGCATGAAACTTTGCATAATAACAGTTGTTATATAGATCTCAATTTTAAAAGTATAAAAAAAATATATAATATTGCATTTTAGGGGTGGCTCTGGTACATGTGAAATGGGGATGTTTTTTTTTCATTCCACCTACTCGTGTGGGGTATCCTTGAAGAGGTCTTTAAAATGAAGGTAAGGTTACATACATCACTTTTTTTATAAAATCTATACTTTGCGAAATATGACCCGTCAAAGTGGCAAAAAGTTGGTCCCCCCTACATTTCTAAACTATAAGACATAGGAACTTGTAACTTACAATACAGATAGGTCATATTTAAAACCTTCATTCAAAAGTATTTCGAACATTATCTGATCATGACTTTTTGAGTAACAGCGATAAAACTGTAATAAACTCAAGGCGTTTTAGCTTAAAGGTCATTGACCTTTTTGCAAAATGGTCTTAACAAATAATGTTTCTTAATCAGTATTTTCTGAGCCTTACTTAAAAACGTTACTCAAGTTGACATACGCTTAAATATGCTCCGTCTCGTTTTCGTGTGTGACGATTGCCGTCAGCGAGAAGTTGAGAGAGAATTTTAAAACATAGATCAACTTGAGTAACGTTTTTAAGTAAGGCCCTGCATGTTTAAACCATAAAAAGTATATGCTATGTCGGGATGGTACATCTCTGAAATTTGGTTAAGTCCACAGAGCTTCGTTCATTCGCATTTTTCTATAACTATCAATTTCTGAAATATGACTACAATTATATGGCTTTGGTTACGGACTCTACCATATGCGTGTCTCGACACGCTCTTGGCCAGTTATTTACATTGATAACTATTGTATTTACACTATTTGCTCTAATGTAAAAACGGTAATACGTACAAGCGTCAAACTTGGCATGAAATAGTACACACTCTAAAGTAAGCAAAGTGCGAATCGGTGACAAAATTCGGTAGGTTTTTTAATTGATAAACAAGAAGAAACTCACTGTTCCCGTTTGGCGTCCCTGGGACAGTCATTAGGGTCCATCCCGGGAAACTCGTAGGGATGCGTCTGGATCGAGTACGGGTAGAAGATTTGCATCACCTGTAATACGCACCTTGGCTAATTATTTTTCATTCATCATCATCAGCCTTGAATAACCTACTAATTACACTATTACTACTATTAACAGTCCTTTTGAAGAACCCCATATTATAGTCGCTCCGAATTGCTGCAGGATGGGAGCTCATTCCACAAATTGCAGGTGTGAGGCAAAAAAAAAACGCGTAAATCGCATACTGTGCGATTTCCACCGATCTATGATATGTGGATGAAATTTCAGGCGGTGGCGGCTGGTGCGATGATAAAACCACGATGCTGGCATCAGATCTAACAGTTCTTCAGAACACTCCCCGTTGTAAATGCGATAAAAGACACAAAGAGCCCCGTCTCTGCGCATGCGGAGCGGCTTTAGGTTTTCAGTGAGCTTGGGATCGCGTGTCTCCGAAAGATGTGACGGTAGTTTACCTTTGTAAAGTCGATGGTCCTGACGAGAGAGTTGATCTCCTCGTCGTAGTAGTCGTGCGAGAAGATGAGTAGGGTCTTGTCGATGTCGCGCGCCTGCGCAAGTGACACGATAAGGTGCCGGAGGTACGTCAGTCTTGTGTGGACCTGCGAGGAGAACAGACGTGTTACTTAATACTCTTACTAATACTACTTCAATCAGCATCATTATAAAGATGTCCACTGCTGAACATCATCATCAGCCAGAAGACGTCCACTGCTGAACATAGGCCTCCCCCTTTAACCTCCACACTGAACGACAGCCTGCCATCTACATCCACTGGATGCCCGCGACTCTCACAATGTCGTCGGTCCATTTAATAGCTATGTCGATGACTGGTTCTTTGGCGAAAATCAACGTTCCGGATTTTATCGCGCATAACAACTCCGAGCATAGCTTTCTCCATTGCTCGTTGTGTGACTCTTGAGTTTTTCCAAAAGGCCAACAGTTAAGGACCACGTCTTAGTACCATATGTCATCACTGGCAACACACACTGGTCAAAGACTGTCGTAATAGGCACTGTGGTATCTTGGACGAGAAGATTTCACGCAATTTCCCGAACGCTGCCCATCCGAGTTGGATTCTTCTGGTGACCTCTTTTTTACAGTACGAAGTCTTTACTCTCGCGATGTCAGCAAAAATACAAATAAAAAACATAGCTGTCACTCTCCGTAGGAGTATTACATTCTCTTGGGCTGTCACTTTTACATAGTCAACTAGATGTCAAAATTTTTCAATCACAAGCACTTCAGAAACAATTATACAAATTGCATATTTATTACGAAAAAGTTTGAGTTAAAGTTTTACTAATAACAAAATGAGTGACGAGGATATAATAGCGGTCAGTATACCGGTTTAAACGGAAAGGGTATAAACTTAAAGGGGATAGTAGCTACTTAGTATTTTTACAACGGGACCAACCCTGAAAACTTAGTTTATGCTTCGACCAAAATCAAAATGAATGGAGGGGCCCAATAGAAGTGCATTTTTGAAGATAACTAATCGAGCGCCAGCTCTCACTTCGTTTCAGTCGGTCTCTAGCCGTAGGAAGTGAAACACGAGTCTATTGTTACGCGATAACGAAATATCTGACAAAATTATGAATTCGTATGCTTTACCGAAGTGTATGTATAGATATCGGTTTTATTTGTGTATTTACATACACAAATAAAACCGATTTCTATTTTTTGTAACAAATATAATTAGGTTATTATTACATTTTTATAATTAGGTGTTGAAGTATATGTCCGACGGTTTTGACTCGTTTTTACTGATCAAGTTCAATGGTTAGGGCCCGTCCATTCATTTTATTTTGGTCGAAGTGTTTATGTAATACTAGCGACCCGATCGGCTTCGCATATATTTTATTATATATTGCAAAAAAAAATGTATCTAACTGATAGTGAAAACCGCATCAAAATCCGTTGCGTAGTTTTAAAGATCTAAGCATATATAGGGACAGACAGAGGGAAGCGACTTTGTTTTCTACACTAATATTATAAAGAGGAAAGATTTGTACCTATTTTTGTATGTTTGTAATGAATAGGCTCCGAAACTACTGAACCGATTTGAAAAATTCTTTCACTGTTGGGAAGCTACACTATCCCCGGGTGACATAGGCTATTTGATATTTTGTAGCGAGGCCGAAGGCCGAGCTTACACCCGTGCGAAGCCGGGGCGGACGGCTAGTATACTATGTAGTGATAATACATAATCAAAGCCTTGATAGCAAGGAATAAACGTGGTGATGATATTCTCTTTGGCAGGAAAAGCATGTTGATTGAATCAGGCGTTACTTTGCGGAAGTCATCTGACCCCAAACTAAGCAAAGCTTGTAATATGGCTGCCAGAGACCTGTATACATACATATATATTTTTAAATACATACTTATATAGATATTAACACCCAGACATAGAACAAACACAAATGTTCATCACACAAATGTTTGTCCTAGGTGGGAATCGAACCCACGCCCCCAAGCGCAGAAGGAGTTTCACTACTAACTAAGCTATCTCGGGATGACGAGCGCAGTGCATTGCCATCCAGGGTTTTGAAGTGTTGAAGTTCAAAATTCTGAGTGGCGTTGTGCTGTTATGGGCAAGCGTGAAGAGCCATTAGGCGAGCGACTTCGCTCGTCTCGTCACCCGGTATCATAAAAAAAAGCCCCAGCTTTCAAATAAAAAAAAAAACATCAAAATCAATTCACCCAGGACTGAGGTAACAAACATTTTAAAAAACCAGTCGAATTGAGAACCTCCTCGTTTTTGGAAGTCGGTTAAATACCATGACAGTGTGATTTGACTCAACAGCTGATGCAGAAGAAGTCTGAAGCGCCTCCAAAACTCAAACGGCCTAAGAAGGTCGTCATCCCCCGGAGACAGCCATCACTGGTGGTTCCACCCCGACCGGTCATCTACGTCACCCCCGATATGACTACCTGCGCTGAATGCACGTGCTTTCCTAAAGAAGATCCATACACAAAACCCAAGTGTGTATAAATATGTGAACGTGTCGTATAGCTATTGTGACATTTTGTTACAAGCTGACATTTTGCGACAAGGTGACATTTTGCGAACGTGTCGTTTTGCTATTGTGACATTTTTCGAACGTGTCGTTTTGCTAACCTGACATGTTGAGAACGTGACATTTTGCGACAAGGTGACATTTTGCGAACGTGTCGTTTTGCTATTGTGACATTTTGCGAACGTGTCGTTTTGCTAACGTGACATGTTGAAAACGTGACATTTTGCGACAAGGTGACATTTTTGCGAACGTGTCGTTTTGATATCGTGACATTTTGCGAACGTGACATTTTGCCAGGCCAGGCCAGAAGACGGACACTGCTGAACATAGGCCTTCCCCTTTCAACCTCTACACTGAACGACAGCCTGCCATCTGCATCCACTGGATGCCCGCGACTCTCACGATTTCGTCGGTCCATCTAGTGGGAGGCCTACCTACGCTGCGTCTTCAGGTTTGTGGTCTCCACTCAAGAATCTTCCTTCATCATCGGTTATCAGTTCTTCGAGCAATGTGGCCTGTCCATTGCTACTTCAACTTGCAAATTTTAACAGCTATGTCGGTGACTCTGGTTCTTTGGCGAATATCCACGTTCCGGATTCTATCGCGCAAAGAAACCCAAGCATGACTGGCTGAGCATGGCTGAGCAATGGCATGAGCATATTTTAGGTCATCATCATTTCAGCCATAGGACGTCCAATCCTCCCCATTGATTTCCAAAAGGGCCGGTTGGAAGCGGCTTGCATCCAGCGTTTTCCTGCGGTCTCTTTTAGGTAGTCTGTCCATCTTGTGGGTGGACGTCTACCCACAATGGGTGGGTAAAATATGCTGTATCCTCTTAAATTCCAGGAGATTATTACAGTGTCAGAGATCCCCTCGCTTGCTCTACGAGTTAGCAGCAGACGTGGTGGACATGCTGCCGTACCCTGTTGCACTCACCTGGACAGAGGAGGACGTTGCCAATTGGATGGAAAATGATGTTGGACTGCCGGAGTATAAGGTATTATTAGCCGACTTCCAAAACGAAGGTTATCAATACGACTGTGTTTTTTTTTAATGTTTGTGTGGTTCACCTAGTCGAAAGTTCTGAGGTAAGAAACATAAAAAACAGTCAAATTGAGAACCTCCTACTTTTTGGAAGACGTATAAAAAAACTTAGGAATGTGTCTACCATCGCCCTCAAGCATTGATCATATATAGTTTGGATTTGCCTTACTACTACTACCGAAAAAAGACCACCAAAAACTAAAAAGGGCGAGGTAAACACGTATTGCAAACACACCGGATTGAAGGGCAATGTTTCCAGCGTAATTACAGGGCACACAGAGATTTGACATCTTATATATCGGATGACGAGCGCAGTGCATTGCCATCCAGGGTTTTGAACTGTTAAAGTTCAACATTCTGAGTGACGTTGAGCTGTTATGGGCAAGCGTGAAGAGCCATCAGGCGAGCGACTTCGCTCGTCTCGTCACTCAGTATCATAAAAAAAAACACTGTCATGTTCTACAAACACACGTTTCAATATTGAGCGAAATACAACTACAAAAGATATGCTGAAAATATCATCAAATGGACGACCACAGGTGGTTGAAAGTGCTAAAGGGGAAATTGTAGGTATAACGCTTCCATTTATTTGTTTTTTCTGAGCCCTCAAGGGTCTTTGTATTTTCAGGAGAGCATTCTGGATAACCACGTAGACGGCATGAGGTTACTGATGCTAGAAGACCCATCCAAGTTGCCATCTATTAATATTCACTACTTTAAGCATATCCAGGTACAAACTTTCATATTTGGAAAATCATATTTCGCAAACGGTATCTTTGACCAGTGTGTGTTGCCAGTGATGACATATGGTACTGAGACGTGGTCCTTAACTGTTGACATTTTGGAAAATATCGGAGTCATACAACGGGCAATGGAGAAAGCTATGCTTGGAGTTCCTTTGCGCGATAGAATCCGGAACGTAGATATTCGCCAAAGATCCAGAGTCACCGACATAGCTATTAAAATCTGCAAGTTGAAGTGGCAATGGGCAGGCCACATCGCTTAAAGAACTGATAACCGATGGGGAAGAATGGTTCTTGAGTGGAGACCGCGACCCGGAAGACGCAGCGTAGGTAGGCCTCCTACTAGATGGGCCGACGACATTGTGAGAGTCGCGGGCATTCAGTGCATGCATATGGCAGTATGTCGTTCCGTGTGGTGGTTAAAGGGGGAGGCCTATGTTCACCTATCCAGTGACCATCCCTGAACTTAGAGGAATATATCGGCAATTTATTTACCAAAATCGGTATATAGGCGTTTAGGCTGCAGTTTAGGTGTAATTTTTTCTATTTTCAGATGATAACAGCAAAAGTCCGCGAGGTGTATTCTATGGATTTCATCAGGTTTCTGAGGAGCATAGGCCTCCCGCCGCGGAGGCCTCTAGTCCATACCACCTGGTTTAAATCTCGTACTGGGCCCTCTTGGGGTATCAGGAAGAATTGGACCAGGTGAGTCGCTCTTCATTAAAACTCGCGTGACCATTTATCTTAGGTGAGGTTCTCCAGGAGAGTTGCTTTTTAGGGTTCCGTACCCAAAGGTAATACTGAAGTTCTTTGGGCATATCTCCAGAAACATGAACTCGATGGAGAGGCTTGTGGTACAGGGCCCGGTTAAAGGTAAGCGTAGCCCTGGTCGGTCACGAACTCGCTGGACCGACTCCATCAAATATGCTACATTGTCTACCATGGTGCAGTGTGCCCGCAATGCAACCAGCCGCCAGAAATGGAGAAGCATTGCGAAACAAGCGGCAGCCCTAAGGAGGGACACGGAGGGGAAACGGAGCATGGAGCCTTTTTGTGCCATCAACGCAATTACGACCACTCACATCACACCACAAAGGGTAAAACCGGGACCCTACTAACGAGCCTACGTTGTCTGTCTGTCTCTCCTACCTTTTAACGACTGTATCTTGAGAACCGTGCTAGATAGCCAGTTGAAATTTTCACAGAATATGTAACGTCACGGCGGATTAACTAAGAAATAATAAGAAAGTCAAAGCGTAAACCCCTATACTTTTACGTATTTTTATATTTGCTCTAGTGTAAAAACGGTAATACGTACAAGCGTCAAACTTGGCTTGATTATAGTACACTCTCTAAATTATATAATGGCATAGTGCGAATCGATGATAAATTTCTATTCATTACCAACGTGGGGCGCGGTCGTTACTTGGATGGGTCACCGCCTGGGCGTGATGTTGTCTTTTTGCGCTGCTTTTTGTATTTTGTGGTGGTACGGAAACCTCAGCGCGCGAGCCCAACTCGCACTTGGCCGGTTTATTTAGAGAATATTTTTGGGTTTATCACAGATGCGGCATTCTTCGCTGGATGAAGATCATAATGCCGGAGCCGATTCATTTGGATCACTGGGACTTGGTATGGTAAGTACTACTTATGCGAACCGCTAGAAAACTGTAACCTGGGTGTCTTCAAGGCCAGAGTGAAGAAGTACCTTCCAGGTCTACCTGTACCTTGTGTTGTGTATTTTGTACCTTAACTGTTGGCCTTTTGGAAAAACTCAACGTCTCTCAACGGGCAATGGACAGAGCTATGCTCGGAGTTTCTTTGCGCGATAGAATCCGGAACGTGGATATTCGCCAAAAAAACCAGAGTCACCGACATAGCTATTAAAATATGCAGGTTGAAGTGGCAATGGGCAGGCCACATCGCTCGAAGAACCGATAACAGATGGAGAAGAAAGGTTCTTCAGTGGAGACCACGAACCGGAAGACGCAGCGTAGTTAGGCCTCCCACTAGATGGACCGACGACATTGTGAGAGACGCGGGCATCCAGTGGATGCAGATGGCAGGATGTCATTCAGTGTGGAGGTTAAAGGGGGAGGCCTATATTCAGCAGTGGACGTCTCCTGGCTGATGATGATAATAATGAATACTTGTATCCCCCTCTGTGAGAAAAACAAATAAAAGACAACCAATAAATGATTTGCATTTTATTTGTAATTCAATCAATAATTTCGTCCGTAGGTATCAGAAGCCCGACTTTCCTTCAGTGAAGTTCGCGCGTGTGCCAGGAGTGCCGCATGATTCCCAGTTACCAGATTACAATAAAGCCAAACAGAAATCCCAAGTACACTTGGTGAGACATTGTGTAACATTGCTTGGCAGACCTTGGCAGGCGCACTTTCTCTCAGGGCTTTTCGAAGCATGTGTAAACTAGCAGACGGGCCGCCTGATGGTAAGCGATCACCGTCGCCTATGGATACCTGCAACACCAGGGGCATCACAGATACGTTGGCGACCCTAAAAGACTCTATTAACAGCCCTTTTGAAGAACTCCATATTAAAGCTACTCGGAAATGTCGCAGGAGCGCTCATTTCACAAATTACAGATGTGAGGCAAAAAGGAACGCGTAAAACGCGCAGTGTGCGATTTTCGGCGATCTATGATATGTGGATGAACTTATCAAGCTATCAAGTTCCCACTGCTGGGACACAAGCATTCTTTGAGAGAGAGAAGGTGGGGCCTAATCCACCATGCTGGTGAATGAGAATTTCAGAATACGCTGATGAAAGAGCTGATAATCTTTAAACGACTGACCAGATTTTCTTTAATCATAGCTCTTAGCTATGAGCCGGCAGGTTTTTTTTTTGTAAATAGGCTTGCGCTTGGCCACCAACTCGCCTGATGTTAAGCGATGATGCGGCCTACGATGGATCACGTTTGCCTAGAAGAAACCGATTCACTTTGACTTGAAAACACCCAGATTGTAACTATCGGGGAACACCCATTCAGGCAGCGCATTCCATATACTAGCAGTTCGAAAAATGAAAGTGGAATCAAAGCGCTTCGTACGGGTTTTCGGAATGTCAACCATAAAGCGGTGTCGATTTTTCGTGCCCGCTTTGGCAGTCCGATAGAAAAAAATGGCAAGAGGGAATTAAATCATGCAGATCTGATGCACACTCTCCAAAAGAAAAAGAAACGTTTCTTCTGTCACACACAGATTGTTGCCGATTGAAAAGGGGAGAATCAGTTACCACTGTTTTACCGCTAAAACTCTTTCTTAACTCCCGACGTAAAAAGAGGGACATTTAAATTTATTATGTACAGTCCGTTCACAGTTAATTTACCTCTAACATTAGGGGCCTTACTTAAAAACGTACTCAAGTTGAAATACGCTTAAATACGCTCAGTCTCGTTATCGCGTGTGACGATTGCCGTCAGCGAGAAGTTAAGAGAGCAATTTAAAGCATAGATCAACTTGAGTAACGTTGTTAAGTAAGGCCATATGTCTTTGTCCGTTCATATGGCAACGCTTGCTCCAGACCGTAACACCAACATAATGTCACAGGTAAATTAACTCTGAACGGACTGTATCTGTGTCTGTAGCATCGTAGCCCCCAAATGGCGGAACCGATTTTGACCGAGTTATTTTGTTTGTTTGAAATGTGACTTGATCGAGTGTGTTCTTAGCTTAAGGTGTAACGTTTCACGTTTGGCGGGAAATTCAAATTTCAAACAGTTCTTTTGTACTTGTAGCTAGGCCGGGTAATTATTGTAAACGATCATGATGTTCGCGAAAATTGATTATTATTGTTTACAAACTCGCGTAAAGTTATTTATCTCCAATGCACATTATTACATACATTTGTCAATAAACAAATGTTTGCTGTTTCAAACGGCTTATTGCCAAATGTAAGTAATATGGTGAGTAACTGATTAATAACTGTACATGATAATGTAAAGAACGACCAACAATTTTCGCGAACACTGTGCCATTTCACAATAATTGCCCGGCCTAGCTACAAGGACAAAAAAACAGTTTGAAATTTGAATTTCCCGCCAAACATGAATATCACCTTAAGTAAAAAAAAACAGATCAGCCGTTTGACTTTTATGAGTTTTTTTTACAGGGGTTTAAAAAATCAATGTATACTTATAAATAATAGTAATTGTATAAATTTCAGGTGCCGCGAAAATTCATAATAATACAAAACGTCCCTAAAGAGCTGCAATTCATATGGCTGGAGCCAACGGTCTACTCACCGCTGAAGCTTTCTGAGGACGGAGATAAGGAGAAGATAACAAGGAAATTCCTCATCAAAGAGGTGAATATCAGATTTTCGAATGTCCTCGAAACATGATTCCTGTAGTGGTAGGACTCTTTTGCAGGGGTCCGCCTGGGGTAGTACCACACATTTGCCAGTTATTCAACTGCCAAGCAGTAGTGTGCAAACACTACTGTGTTCCGGATTGAAGGGCAATGTTTCCAGCGAAACTACAGGACACACAGAGATTTGACATCTTATATCTCGGGGTGACGAGCGCAGTGCATCGCCATCCAGGGTTTTGAACTGTTGAAGTTCAAAATTCTGAGTGGCGTTGAGCTGTTATGGGCAAGCGTGAAGAGCCATCAGGCGAGCGACATCGCTCGTCTCGTCATTAACTATCATAAAAAAAACAAGGTCATAAAATAATTACGTCAGCCATACTAATAATATAAATGCGAAAGGTTGTGAGTGTGTATGTTTGTTACTCTTTCACGCAGAAACGGCTGAATGGATTTGGATGTAATTTGGAACATACATTGCTTATGTCCTGGATTAACACAGACTACTTTTCATCACCATCGTCACATTACAATTTTTCATGACCACGCGGGTGAAACCGCCGGGCGCAGCTAGTGTTAGTGTGTTAATGTTAGTATCGTAGTATACACTCTAAAATATGAAACAAATAATATATAATGGCCAAGTGTGAGTCGGTGACCAATTTCTGTTCATTACTAAGTGAAGCAACGTAATTTATGTTCATTACTAAGTGAAGCAACGTAATTTATGTTCATTACTAAGTGAAGCAACGTAATTCAGTTACTTGGACGACCACATCATTTCTTTCACCGAATCGCAATTGCATATCTTACTAATTTTAATGTCGGTTTGTAGGGTTCCGTACTCAAAGGGTAAAACGGTACCCTATTACTAAGACTCCGCTGTCCGTCATGAACCGTGATAGACAGTTGAAATTTTCACAGTTGATGTACCTATTTCTGTTGCCGCTATAACAATAAATACTAAAAAACAGAATAAAATAAATATGTAAGGGGGCTCCCATACAACAAAAATGATTTTTTTGCTCGATATTCATAACGGCAACATGTAGACACTTGAAATATTCGAAATTTAGTTATATCTTCTTTACTATAAAAATAAATATGTTTTTATAGATAATGCTACGGAATCCTTCGTGCGCGAGTCCGACTCGCACTTGGCCAGTTATTAAATTGATAATTATTGTATTTTGTGGGGGACCGGAACCCTCAATGCGCGAACCCGACTCGCAATTGCCCCGTTTTATTGATTTGTGACGTCGGGTAATAAATAGAAGTCCGCTAGTTTTTTATATGCCATAAAGTGGCAAACAAGCAGACGGGCCGCCTGATGGTAAGCAGTCACCGTCGCCTATGGATACTTGTAACACCAGGGGCATCACAAATACGTTGCCGACCCTTTAAGACTATTAACTCGCCTTTTGAAGAACCCCATGTCGTAGCTTTTCGGAAATACCGCGGAAGGTATATTAATTATGTTTCAGGATTCAAGACTCCTGCCACCAAAGATAAAAACAGAAGGATTGTTTGGGAAAGACCTGATCCTTGCCAGAAGAATGAAGCCAAAACCAAAGTTTCTGGTGATGAAATATTTAAACGCTACAATATCGTAAATATAATTTTATTGACGATTGATGTACTTATTTTCATTTTTGACCGACTTAAAAAAGGAGGAGGTTCTGTCTTCCACTGTATATTATTTTTAATGTATGGTCGCCGATTTCTATTGAGCAAGCGAGACGGCGATTATGTCTGAATCGCAAGTGAGAACTTCTCTCTGAGAGATAAGAGACAATTTTCACTTTCTCTCTAGTTAGTCAGACGGTGGTTCGTCAGCCATGTTGACGTGTCTGTTATGGCTCTTACGGTGTGTTACAGCTTGTGCAACTATCGCGTGACTGTGGATCCAATCTGGCTGCGTATTGAGTCTAGCCAGATTGAGTATTTCCGCGATTAATGCGTCATTGTGGCATTTTTTTATCGATGTTCCTAGTCCTGAGAAATATAGTCTGGGCATTTGCAAGGCCGCAGAGTGAATAGGTATCTTCTAAGTCTGCGTGCTTCATCTTCGACCACATCGTCACTTATCAACAGGCGAGTTGGTGGTCAAACGCGAACTTATTCGCGAATATATAAAATAATTGTCAAGTACTTCGTTTCAGAGATTTCACAGTAGCATTTTTGAGCTATTGTTTTTTTTTTTAATTTAGGAATATGCTTGCGTTTGACCGCCAACTAGCCTGATGTTAAGCGATGATGCGATCTATGATGGAGTACGCTTGCCTAGAAGAAACCGATTCACTCGTGATTTGAAGACACCCAGATTGTAACTACCGGGGGAGTTTATTTTTTAACATTATAACATTTAAATATTTTTTCTGCTGGACAAAACTAAATCTTACTTGTATAGCAATAATGATGGTGTCGTTCTGCACCGGGCCGAAAATGTCCTCGTTGTAAATTGTCTGCGCAGCGTTGTACCGCTCGATAGCTCGACGGATGTCCGAAATGTTCTTAGGTCCGGTGCGCTCTGTGGTGTTCGCTGAAAAATAAAAGTATTTCTAAATAAATAAAAAATAAGTTTATGAAGTGAAAACTTCTTTAGAGGCGTTGAGCACTTTTGGGTGAACAAAAATCATGGAACTCGCGTCATCGTCACGCTGCACCGTGTTTTTTAAAACAGCGCCATCTCTTGTAGAATAGGTGAATTACTACTTAAGTTTTCATTTCTGAAGTCCAGACTATGACTGATGTTTTTCCTTTTTCTTTTTGTGTTTTAGGGTTTCGTAGCGACAAGGAACACTTATAAAATCGTTCTGTCTAACTGTCTGTCCGTCCGTCCGTTTTTTTTAGAACCTTCCATCTTCTTTAATTATTTAAGATCAGTGCATGAAACTTTGCAAAATTACAGTTGTAATATAGACTTAAAATTGTTTAAAAGTATAAAAAAATATAATATTGCATTTAGTGGTATCTTTGGAACATTGAAATGGGCATGAAAAAAAAAATTCACTACATCTCCTCGCATGGCGTAACGTGAAAAGATATTTTAAAATGAAGGTAAGGATTGATTCATCACTTTTTTGTATAGTTTATACTTTGTGAAATATGGCCCGCCAAAGTGGAAAAAAGTTGGTCTCTCCCCTGCATTTCTAAACTATAAAACATAGAAACTTGTAACTTACAATACGGATAGGACATATTTAAAACCTTCATTCGCCAGTCGCTCGGCCGTCGCAATAACCGGATTGTACGTAGTATGAGACTTACCCGAAACATTTTTAGGGTGCACAGTCAAATATTTGTGTAGCTCCGGAGGCACTAAGGCCAATACTTGCTCCGAAGTATCATTCCCGTTCATCAGCTCTTCTGAAATGTACAACAATGAAATTAGAACAAATACTCAAACCACTGCAGTTAGTTCAGATTTAAAATAACAGATGGCGTTGTTGATAGTAGAAATTCTAATAGATTTTAGAAATTGACTCTTATTATACGAATTCTGTTACGAACTTTTCGTTTTAATTTTATTTACTTAATTAGGTTTATTTAAATTTGATATTTTCGACTAAATCTGTACTCACAACCACATTGAGTAGTATTTTTCAAGGAAAATGCGGCACGCTTGATGCGCCTCGTCTTTTACTTTCTCGAGTAAGCAAAGAATGCGGTCGAATTACTGACAGAAATATCTGACGTAAGTAAACATAAACATTGCTTAGTTTGGGGTCAGATGACCATGTGTGCAATAATGTCCCAGATATTTATTTTATTTATTTAAACGCAAGTGCTGTAAACTTGGAACAAAAAATTGGCGTAAACGCCATCTGTATGTCGATTTCTGGAACTAACTGGTTTAAATCCCACATTAAACTCATGGAGACAGTGAGAAACATATCCAAAAAACACATTTAGATACCCATTGTGTATGATATGTAAAATATGACTTGTTATAAATATGTGTGTATGAAAATATTTATGTACTACATTTATACAGGCTATGTATGAGCGTGTCATTTATGTTTTTATACATTGTTTTGAATTGAATTACAGTGTAAACTCTTTATAACGTTATCATTTATAACAATAAACTCCCTGTAACGTTGAAGTGAGCCCAACTTGGTTGGTTTGCGTTAAAACCCACATATTGAAACACTCTCTATAGCGATACGCCATTCTCTATTACGAAGAAATGTGTTCATATTTTTAGACAGTAAATATTTATTATCGGTATTATTGTTTATGTTATGTTATCAGGTAACAAAAGACTTTGAAGCTCCGAAACATCCGAGGTCGGTCTAGCTTTTGTTATCCTTAATTGCCTTGAACACGTGCAGTATGACGCATTGTTTTCTCGGAAGTGATGGTCTTCGACCAAGCATACTGGGTACCTATCGTATAATCAGTCGTAAAACTACTTTGAAACTGTTAACATGGCCAGTAAACGGAAAGCGATTAGTGTTGACAAAATTCTTGTTAATTTGTTGTTTTTTTGTTCACTCCATATAACGATAACTCTCTATAACGACAAAAAATGCTCGGTCCCTTGAGTTTCGTTATAAAGAGTTTACACTGTATTACAAAAAAAATATCACAAATATTTACAACTCACGATATGACATAATATATTATAATAACATACATACACTAGTTACATTACATAATATTATATATGTAATTGCTATACACTTACATAGATAAATTTATAACTTTTTATATATCTATAAGGGTGTATTTATTTAAGTTCCTAATGGACTCCGAAGCGGTTGGACCGATTTTAATGGAACTTTCAGATAGATAGCTGATCTTATAAGGAGTAATCCCCGCGGGTGAAAGCGCGGGGCACACATTATAATTATTATAATTATCAATATAAAAACCCGACTTCATAAAAATGTCAGAACTGGACCAAATGGGGACATACGGAAAGCACCAGCAGGCCTAGCACGGGCCGTGGACAGATTGTCTTTCCGCCGTTTTTATCCCGCTAGAAAGAGAAAAACGTATCCATATTCTAACTATGTCGCGTCTACACGCGGATAAAAACGGTGGAAAGACAATTTTTCCACGGCCCATGCTAGGCCTGCAGCTTTCAAATAAAAAAAAACTCATCAAATCATCAAAATCGGATCATTATAATGGATTTGCTGTCGCAGCATCCAGCAGAAAATGTAGTGGCACTAGCTCATACGGCGACGCCGTTTGGCGTGACGCGGAACAGCTGAAGTCAAATGGATGGACGCTATAAATTTACACAGGTACAAGTAGCGGCACGAAACTCTAGCGCTGACCGTCATTGCGCAGAAGTAGAAAAATAGGTATCACAGGGGGGCTAGAGGGACGAAGGATGCGCGTGCGTAGCGCCTGTTGGCCAGTCGGTCGTATTCCGTCCCCCGCCCCGATACGACGCTCCGCGGACTTCTGACTGTACAGTCGCGTTCTAAATTGTATTGTCTTTGCCGTTCATTGTTATTGTTTTTTGTTAAGTTTGAGTTCGTTTGTTATTGTTGGTTTTTATATTAGTGTATTTTTAGTAGATAGTGAATATGCCTAGAAGAAATACTGTTTTAAAAAGATGGGCACGAAAATGGTGTATGACGTGCAATGTTTTGTTAAAAGAGAAACCAATGAATTGATTGAATTGAATTGATTAAAGCAAATTAATAGTGAGATTGATAAAGCAACGAGTATTTTGCTCATATGTTCTTAAAATTATTTGGTTATCTCTATATCTAATCTATATCTAATCAATTAAAGTTATAATTACTGCCTCGGTGGCTCAGTTGGTAGTGATCCTACTTTCTGTGCTTGGGGGCGTGGGTTCGATTCCCATCTAGGACAAACATTTGTGTGATGAACATTTGTGTTTGTTCTATGTCTGGGTGTTAATATCTATTTAAGTATGTATTTAAAAATATATATGTATGTATATCAGTCTCTGGCAGCCATATTACAAGCTTTGCTTAGTTTGGGGTCAGATGACCATGTGTGCAATAATGTCCCAGATATTTATTTATTATTTATTAATTGTATTATGTTCGTGACTGTACTCATGCGCAGCTATCATTTCGCTCAGCGCTTAACTTACGTGCCGCTACCTATACATACGGCACCGCTTCAAATGGAGTGAAATAATGGCTTCACACCAGCGAAATTAACGCAATTAATAGGCAGTATAGGTTGCTACACTCAAATACGAAAAAAGGATTTCGAATAGCTTTCAGCCCACCAATGTATGCATCAAAACGAAAACGAAAAAAGTTTTCGAAAACTATCAAATCTTGTACTAACTGGTCCAAAATGTTAAAGTTTTAAATTTAAGTTTTTGAATTAATACTCACATATTTATTTGCATTTTTAAATTATGATTTCACTTTATTACATTAAATTATTATAATCTTTATTTAAATATATTCTCGGGTCTAGCCCGGACATTTTGTAGGCATTGGTGGAGCCGAAGCCAACACCAAGAGGCCCTGTTGAATATAAAAAATACAATTATGGAATGTGTATAAAAAGTAATATGAAACTATTGTACAGTATAGGATTTAAAAAAAACTAGGCTATTGAAGTGAACAACTTGTGGATGGAATAACAGATCTATAGAATGAGAAACGGCACCTGCCTTATCCTGTCTCATCTCAAAATTAGTTAGGCAGGTGATGACTTGCCACCCAGTAAATGGGCCCCCCATAAAGGCTGCCGTATCTTGGCACCGGAGGGGCAACATTGGCGTATGGCTCAGGGTATAGAGAGGTGTGTTGCACTCTCACTAAGAGCTACTCACGGTGTTATGCCCTTTAACACTTCCACCCTGAAGCATAGGTTCTTAGCTCTTGCGGTTTCCACCCCTGGACGGCCGGTTAAGGGAAGCCAGGGATCGGGGTCTGGGGTTATTATTATTATATTATTTGTGATTAATTCTAAATGGATCAGTGTAATCTGAATATAAATAAATGATAAATAAATAAATAAAAAATCTAAAATCAATCGTGTGTATTTTAAAAACCTTATTTTACAACAAATATACGAAAGACGTCACACAACCAGCACATTGGACAAAAACAAAGAAAAACCCGAAAAATTACAAAATGAAACCTTTCGCAACTCTGGATAAATTCTCCGGATTGTTAGTTTCTGTAAAATGGAAAGCTATAATGAAATATAATGGTTATCGGTCGATAATATATAATATATACTTTCCCAAAATTTACTTTTAATCAAAAACATATAAATAAGCTCGATTTGTGCACAATTTCTTTAGATACTTAATGTTTCACACACACACATCATCAGCCAATTAACGTCCACTGTTGGACAAGGCCTCCCTCATAGAGAGGGAGAGAGGGGGTACCATAATCCCCACGCTTGGCAGGCGGCTTGGGGATCGCAGTATGTTCACCGTGTACGATCAGGACCCATCCTCCGGTGGTTCTTGTCGCAGTTTTAGGACATACCCGGGTCCATACATACTTAATGTTTGCATATGTTTTACTATAAATATATTTACTATATATTTATATATTTGTTTTTTATTTGAATATGCGAGAAACTGATAGCGGTTACTATTTTAGATCTATCTTAGATTAAAAAAGTAAATTATGCACAAAATTAAAACAAAAAATTGCCCTTAGATAAAAAATTAAGCAAGAGCAACGTAAGTTAAATTTTAGTGTTCTTTAAGGATATATAACAAATAAAATAAAAACCCCATGATCATTCATTTACATTCCTTTTAATGAGTATTGCTTAAAATAATACTAAAACTAAAATTCACCGTCTCTTACCATCAGGCGAGTTGGTGGCTAAACTATTAAAAAAAAACTGAAAATAATACGATATTTGAAAAAAAATATATATCAGACATACAGTTAGGCCTAAAAAACCATTTATTGAAACATTTAAAAAGATGACTAGTGGCGCCATCTCTTATCAAAAAACGTAAACAAATAACAGCAAAAATCACAAAGAGGACGACACATTGAATAAAAATAATAGAAATAAAGAAACCTTCAACTGTGACTACACGGTTAGAATGTAAAACTGAAAATCCCGGGTTATGATCTGAAAATGTAAACTACGTCTTAGAAACTAATGTTAACAATTCTGCCTTCATAAGCCCAAGAGCGGTAACTAAAAAAAAAATTGATATCTGTTTTTTCGCGCATCTGATAGCTTACAAAATTTCGCACCAGATGGAGTAAGCAAAATAACCGTATCTACATTGGAAAATTGAAATAAAACACTAAAAAACCTTTTATTTTAAACCCACGTTTAAAAACCATTAATTCTAAACGAAATGACGGTATCTCATAAAAAACACAAAAACAATAATATTGGGTTTTTAAACATATATTTAAGAAATATATTGGTCCTAACATAAGTGAAAATAAATTAAATTATATGTCATTAAGGTAACGAAAAATCAACTTTCACAAAAACTCGATTATCTCGAACTACACCTAGGCTGAGATGCCGCTCTTGGGCTTATGAGGGCAGAATTGTAAATTGAAAATTAAATACAGTGTGAACTATACTATAGCGACACTTAAGGGACTGCGCATTTTATGGCGTTATGAAATAATTAACCCATCAAAAACATAAATGTGAAACGAGAGCCAAGTGAATATTATGGTATATGCCTTGGTTGTTGACTTCAACGACAAAAGAAGTGAGATCTAAATGTGAGATCTAACTTAGGATAATACATTGAAACCTGAGATCTGACTTGGCTAGTTCGAGTAGTTATTATCCCATCAAAAACATAAATGTGAAACGAGAGCCAAGTGAATATACCTATGCCTTGGTTGTTGACTTCAACGACAAAAGAAGTGAGATCTAAATGTGAGATCTAACTTAGGATAATATATTGAAGCCTGAGATCTGACGTGGCTAGTTCGAGTAGTTATTATCCCATCAAAAACAAAAATGTGAAACGAGAGCCAAGTGAATATACCTATGCCTTGGTTGTTGACTTCAACGACAAAAGAAGTGAGATCTAAATGTGAGATCTAACTTAGGATAATATATTTAAGCCTAAGGTCTGACTTGGCTTTTTTTTATTTATATATCACGTCTTGAATTATATGAAACTAAACACTGTTTTAAACTATCACGGTTGTTCACTAAAGTTATATGATTATTTACGGGATATTTACCGTGGTAAGGTTGTGGAAGGAGCTCCCGATATTTCGGCGCATGGTGCATATAACTGCGCCGAAATATCGGGAGCTCCTTCCACAACCTTACCACGGTAAATAACCCGTAAATAATCATATAACTTTATATGAAACTAATTGGCTAATGGTTAATCTTTAATGTGGAAAGTTAGTACAATTTAGCGAAGTTTAAAAATACAAGGAACTTGTTGAAATTGCGTTTAGCTAGCTTTGGAATTTGTTGTAAGTGCAATATATTGCGGGAAGTTCTTGTTAGTCTAAACTACGCTTAAACACTGTGCAATTCCCAAAAATGACATTGAATATATTTTTTTTTAAATATAAACCTTCATAATCAACATGTCGACCAATTTTGAGCAACAAATTTTTCAGTTCTACGTCATCATCAGGTGTAAAATCTGAAAATTAAATTAAAATAGGAAAAACTAACAATAATAAAACTTTGCCAAATAAAATCAACAAATTTTTACCATTATTTTTACTTATAAAAAAAACGAACGCTCTTTTTTGTTATACATGATTTACGCACGTAAAAACAACTGTGGAATGAATGACCACCGATTGCGGTTGAAACCATAGTCATTTATATTAACGGAATAAAAACGGAACGGAATATAAACCGTGATAAGGTTGTGTTCAAAATACCATACACATATACGCAGTGATACATTGAGTGTGTTTTGTCGGGACTTAAGCTAATTTCAGACTATACGCTATAATATAATAGCATATAAGAGATTTGACATCTTATATCTCGGGGTGACGAGCGCAGTGTATTGCCATCCAGGGTTTTGAACACAGACTAGGTATAGCTACTACGAAGCCCAGAATTGTAGTTACGATTATTTTCAATGGAAACAATTCAGTCAAATACCTGAGGGGCGGCGTGAGGGGTTACTAAATGCTAATTGGCCCATTCAATGTCAGTTCAAAATGTAAACAAAGCATAGTGATGGCGTACCTACGGTATTGGTCGGAAATGACGTGAGGTTCAGTGGAATCAGTGGGCGTGTTTTTTATATCAGTAGTAATGTCAACTGATGAAGTGTCTGAATATGTTCGGCCTGCATTCAATGTCTAGTTATAGGCTGTCTTTGGTTTTGAACTGTTGAAGTTCAAAATTCTGAGTGGCGTTGAGCTGTTGTGGGCAAGCGTGAAGAGACATCAGGCGAGCGTTTTCGCTCGTCTCGTCACAAAATACCATTAAAAAAACATATATTTCATAGCACAAGAATATCGCGCACCATACATTATTATGGACACGTTCACACTTAACTGTACTATATATTATTGGCTCCTTCCTTATTTGCTATATTATATTGCACAATAGTATAGCGTAGTCTGAAATTAGCTTTAAGTTCGAGTTCTGGTAATAACCGTAGCAAAAGATTAATAAAGTGGGTAGATCGCTTTGGATCAGAGATACGGTTTGCGGTCGCGCAACTTTTCGTAATAACCTAAACAGAATCGCTTAAAACAGGTAGCCGTAATGCTTACCCTGAGCTTGTGGCTCACAAGCGGCCAGTAGAACGCTCAATGTGAGCCGATACCACAGAAAAGAGAAGTAAATAGAACGGAAATGAGAAGGAAAATCTGTTGCCAGGCATTATGACAGAAACTTGATTGAACATTCTTATTTATGTCAACGCGTCGCACTCGAATTTTCAACTGATTTCGAATGACTGACGTTTCGTTTATATGGGTGCAACTGGCTACAACAAATTTCTTACAAAAATGCCTTAACTGCCGTTCTAATTTAAACAAAAATATACATTATTCTCTGGCCAATACCATACAAAATATAAGAAGTTTCGTTCAGTTCAGCGCTTGCGCAGCCACTTTTTCAACGGAGAGCTTCTATCTCGTTTTAACTCATCGTCGCTTACCAACAGGCGAGTTGGTGGTCAAACGCGGGCTTATTCGCGTTAAAAAACAAATTAAGATAAAATAAAACTTACCTTCTCTATACATTCCCCCGCTCGAAGCGGATAGCATAATTTGCAGCCATAGGAAAAACAGGCATATAATAACGATGACCCGTGCCAAAGAACCATATCTTATTCGTGGCATCGCGTTCAGTCAACAGATGGCGTTAAAATCATTTTTGGCACGCAGTTCACACGTGGTACGGCAGGTGGCGCTGTTTCATGTTTGCCACTAACTAGATTGGTTTCATTCCGCGTGACTGATTGTGTATGTGTAGATCTGAAACAAAAATAAATTATTATAAAAAACACATCAATCATAGGACTTCATAAGTGAAAACTTAATTAGTAATTCACCTATTCTACGAGAGATGACGCTGTTTTAAAATACACGGTACAGCGTGACGATGACGCGAGTTCCATGATTTTTGTTCACCCAAAAAGTGCTCAACGCGCCTAAAGAAGATGTCACATCAAAAACTTTTTTTAAACAAGTTTTTAGGCGTTTAGGCGTCCGCCATATTGGATTTAGAATGACGTCATTTAGCTAAGCATGCATTGTCATCCCAACTAAAGGTTAATAGTTTATTATATGACACTGAGAACGAGACTAGCAAAGTCACTCGCCTGATGGCTCTTCACGCTTGCCTATAACAGCTCAACGCCACTCAGAATTTTGAACTTCAACAGTTCAAAACCCTGGATGGCAATGCACTGCGCTCGTCACCCCGAGATATAAGATGTCAAATCTATGTGTGCCCTGTAATTTCGCTGGAAACATTGCCCTTCAATCCGGAACACAGTATTGTTTGCACTACTGCTTGGCGGTTGAATAACTGGCAATGGTGTGGTACTTCCCCAGGCGGACCCCTACAAAAGAGTCCTACCACTACAGAAACCACATCGATCGTTTATCGAACTAGATTAACACAAGTAAATCACATTAAAATTCGACTTAAAATTTTATAAGTCTAGAAACAGATCTTTTGTTCTTGTACCTAGGCCGAGTAATTATTGTAAACGATCATGATATTTGCACAAGTTGATTAATTGTTTACAAAATCATGTAAAGCTATTTATCTGTAATGCACATTATTACTTACATTTGTCAATAAACACATTTTTGCTGTTTCAAACGGTTTATTGACAAATGTAAGTAATATGGCGCGTTACTGATAAATAGCTGTACATGATAATGTAAAGAACATCCAACGATTTGCGCAAACACTGTTTCGTTTTACAATAATTACCCGGCCTAGCTACAAGGACAAAAAAACTCTTTGATATTTGAATTTCTTGCCATACGTGAAACGTATCACCTTAATATCTAAGTATGCATTTAAAAATTATAAATGTACGCGTATCAGTCTCTGGCAGCCATATTACAAGCTTTGCTTAGTTTTGAGTTAGATGACCGTGTGTGCATTAATTATCAAAATAAATAAGCGACTTCATCAGAACTGGACCAAATTGAAATTGGACGAAATGGGAAGCACCGGCTTTCAAACAAAAAAAGGATTATCAAAATCGGTTCACCCAGTCAAAAGTACTGAGGTAACAAACATTTTTTTTTAAACCCCAGAGGAGATGATAACCTCCTACTTTTTGTAATTCGGTTAAAAATGTCCCAATTATTTGTCCCAGATACCTTTTAAGACCTACCTTTTACTTGTCTGATCATGGGCCGGCAAAGTAAGCCGAGACCTTTATGGTGCTTGTATGGCCTAGATAACATACGCATAATCTTGTGCCGGTTTTTTGCTAAGCATACGATGCATATCCACAAAATAAATAGGCACAGAAGGCTGGCTGCATACAACGAGCGTTAACAGGTGCACGCACATAAAGACGCGTAAGTAAAATGATCTCGGATCAAGTCGGTCGAACACCAGTCGCAAGTGCCCGCGCTTTGGCAATACACGCTTCGAAAAATTATACATAGAAGTCACAACGCGTAGAAAATTATAGTCAAGAAACGTCCGCAGTTTCATATATAAACAAAGCTGTATTCAATTTATAACGTAAACATTTTTTTTACCAAAACCAACCGTATTTTTTTTTACATTTACGGCTCAGTTCTGTAATGTCATAACAGACAAAATTATAATTAATTTAACTAATTCTAAAATTAATTTATGAAGGAAAATATTGTAATTAAACTAATATTTATACGATTGTTTTAAACAAATTAAATAATTAATCAAATGAAATAATAATTATGCGTGTAAAATTTGAGTACGTCTTTTTTTTTATTCTGTAATAGGCTTGCGTTTGACCGCCAACTCGCCTGATGTTAAGCGCGATGCGGTCTACGATGGAGCACGCTTGCCCAGAAGAAACCGATTCACTCGAGATTTGAAGACACCCAGATTGTAACCATCGAGGAACACCCATTCCGGCAGCGCATTCCACAGACTAGCAGTTCGCACAATAAAAGTGGAATCAAAGCGCTTCGTACGGGTTTTCGGAATATCAACCATGAAGCGGTGTCGATTTTCCGTTCCCGCTCTAGCAGTCCGATAGAAAAAATGGGGAGGAGGGAATTAGATCATGCAGATCTGATGCACACTCCCCGAAATGTATCCGATAATTGTCTGAATAAAGGCTATTTTTATTTCATTTATTTATCGCTAATGTCTGTTCGACTTGCACACTTCGTCAAAACTCGTGAACCGTCGTTGAACAAGCGAGACGGCGATTATGTCTGAATCGCAAGTGGGAACTTCTCTTCCGAGAGAAAGAGACAATTTTCTGTTTCTCTCCCGTTGGTCTGACGATGGTTCATCAGCCAAGTTGACGTGTCTGTTACGCCTTGTGCAATCGCGTGACTCTGGATTCAATACTCAATACTCAATACTCAATTTATTTATTGCGATATATGTATGCATGCAGACCTTAAATAACATGTTTTTGTCTTAACACATCTTAAATACATGTAGTACATATGACCCTGTTAGGGTATGGCAACAGAAGTTCAATCTGGCTGCATATTGAGTCTTGCCGCGATTAGCGCGTCATTGTGGTATCTTTGTATTTTTTTGATCGAAGAATACACGTATATTATCGTTCGTGTGCCAATTGTCATAATTTACAATGAGTAAATCCTTGAAATAAATGTTTTTAAAGTAACGTATACCTAATAAATTGTTTCTAATTGAAACTCCCAAATCTACATTTTTAACAGAACATTATAGTTATAGTACTTTGCCAGTCCTAGCGCTGCGGTAGGGTGTAGGTTATTAATATCAAGGTCAGCCGAAGCCGGCCTTCTGCGTCTATTTATTTTGTGGTATATCTATGTAAACATCGGATTATGCCATTGGTATCTTACTCGTATCATTAAAATACAGAAAACACGTTTTTAGATAAAGTTTGCTTGGCGAGCATGCTGATTTTATTATTCTAAATATACCGGATTTTAGAACTATAAAATGTATAGATTATTATGTGTAAGGAGTAAGACCAGTTTTTAATTATCAAACTTTAATCTAATCATTTTTCTATCTCTATAGCATAAAATAAAGTAGCTTTCCGCGTCTGTCTGTCTCTCTATACTCTGTATATTTAGTATTTAAGTATTTGTAGTATTTAAGAATAAAAATAAATGATGTAAATAATAATATAATGTATTTGACACGAATTAAATGAAACAAAAAAATCTATGTTGTCACATGCAACGTGCACGACCAGGAGCACTATTTTTGAATCGCTCGGACTTTTTTCAAGCGATGTGATTTACTTGCGAACGAAATCCTAAAAGTCGTATTTTTGAACGAGTCATATCACTCGTAACTCTACGAGTGATCGATAGAAAGTCTGACAGAACTACGGCAACCCAGAATTCGAGCGATTCAAAAATACCAAACCACTCGTTTTTGAAATCACCGGTAATTATTTGCGTGTGCGTTAATAGAAAAAGCCCTACGAGTGATTCAAAAAAAGAGCCCCTGTTGTGTGATCCAGACCTTAAAAATTCTCACACTTGTGTTAAGTTGAACGACATTGGAAAGTACGCACACAATCGTTAAGACTACCAAGTTTGTGTGAGTATTTAGGCCGCGTTTTGACCTCAGCGGGCATGCGAGCGAGAGCACAGGAGCATCTTTTAACACGTACACAGTGGTCTAGCTAGAACCACCACAGAATGGCTGCCGCATGCCATACGACCCCTTGGAAGGTCCAGAAAAAGATGGAAGAACGAGCTTGAGTTTTATTTGAAAGCTGGTCCTTCCTGTGTGGTCCCATTTTAATTTGGTCCAGTTCAACTATGTTTTTTTTACAATAAGTTTAGTATTTAACGAAATCGCCTACGCCCTCTAGTGGAGGTGGTGAAAATTATTACCAAAGATTTATTGCACCAGTTTTAACAAAGACAAAATTTTGCACCTGTTAATAACAGCGCCATCTAACGGTGGAACTGAAAATTATTTTACCATGGCTAGGTGACAAGGTTTAAACCAACGGTAACAGCACCCTCTGCCCGTGGCAATGGGCGAGAATTTCCCTGTTTATAGAATAATACTTTCAAAATGCCAAATTTTAAATTAAATTTAAAGCTGGTGGTATTTCAATTTATTGATAATTAATATTTATTTATTGATAATTATTTATCTCTACGTTTTTATTATATGTATAGATATAGGTAGATAGATAGATATCGTATAGATGACGTAACCTACCAGCTACCATCCCCACTACCATAAAACGCTACAGCCTCGCTGTGACTTGCCCGCTGAGTTCAAAAACGCGGCCTAAGAATATTTAATACTAGATTTATAACGGGAATTCTGATACATTTATGTGTATTTTAAACATTGGATACTAAAATTTAACGTTATTTTTAGTGGTTAGTATAATTTAGTGGTTTTTTGTTTGTTCGCGATGCAAGGAAAAATATCGGTCAATGACTGAGATTTTTATGGTTGACTGGCAAGACTTTAAATAATGATGTTAAAAGCCCGTTTCCCGGCCAGATCTATCTTTTTTTACACATATTCAACATTTAAAAAAAAAAAACTTTGTCAGTACGAATAAAAAATATAACCGGCCATATGCGAGTCGGGCTCGCGCACTGAGGGTTCCGTACCACCAAAAAAATACAATAAGTATCAATTTAAATAAAACCGGCCAAGTGCGATTCGAACTCGCGCACGAAGGGTTCCGTACCATTATCTATAAAAACTGCAAAAAAACACGTTTTTTGTACGGGAGCCCCCATTAAAAATTAATTTTATTTTAATTTAATTATTTATTTTTAAAGTCAATATATAACGTTTTACCCTTTGGGTACGGAATCCTAAAAACCACGCTTATTGTATGGGAACCCTAGCTCTTACTAATGCTGATCTGTTAAGACCGCTCAGTTAAGCTTCTGAACGTTTCTTGACCGTGGCTTGACCTCGCCGACAATACCACCCGGACAATGCTCGAGAAAGACGTGACCCGCGTAACGATGCCTGATTACATGCAAGTACATTATGCAACGGAACAGTTCATGATCCTTTTTGACCGAGCGAAGCTCTTCGAATCTTTTTTAGGGTTCCGTACCCAAAGGCTGAAACGGAACCCTACCACAAAGATTCCGCTGTCCGTTTGTCTGTCTGTCTGTGTGGCCGTCCGTCTGTCACCAGGCTGTATCTCATGAACCGTGATAGTTAGTTGGAAATTTCACAGATGATGTATTTCTGTTGCCGCTTCAGTTCGCACTTGGCCATTTTTCCTCATTTTAACATGCTTTTATTAGCTTGGTATAAATCTATGTAACGGAATCTTTGAACGTGATTTTCACACCTTTCAAAACGACGGATTGATTTGACACTTTGCACACTCATCAAGGACCGATGACAATGCAATAATTTAAACAGTTTGTCCCATTATCCTTATCAGGATCTTCAGGATTAGCGATTTTAAAGCGTGTTTTTTAAACTGCGACAATTATTATTACTAAAGGCGATTCTGATTCAACAGTGACTAATAAAATAAACCTTCAAAGTGGTTAACAACAACCAACTTTCCGCCCTAATTTGACAAACGATGAATAAACCATAATTGGTAATGATTTCCGGTACCTAACTAGGTAATAGGCTAGAGTTAAAAAAAACAGTAATGACAGAACTGCCTATTCGATCTTGGCGGTTTTGTTTCTGCATTAAATTATAGGCCCTGGTTGTTTTTTAACACGCTTTTATTAGCTTGGTATATATCTATGTAACGGAATCTTTGAACGTGATTTTCACCCCTTTCAAAACGTCGGACTGATTTGAAACTTTGCACACTTATCAAGGACCAATGACAATGCAATAATTTAAATATTTTGTCCCATTATCGTTAACCTCTCAAGTGACTTATCGTTTTTTTTTCGAACCCTGCTATTATTTATTTGTTTTCACGTTTTTAGCGAGTTTTTTTTGGCTCTTATGTCAACTCTAATCTAACTTGCTAGGCTCTGCGAGCTAAGCAGGCCAGTTGGGTGACTTTAAACAGTTGTGATGTACACAATGTCACAGACAAGTGAATATTAATGGCGGTCATATTGTGAACACATAATGAGTGTAATGTAGGCATGATAAATGCACAAGCACAGAGCAGGAAATCAAACAGAGGGCTGGATCGCAAAATTAGTCTCTCACCAACGGACATACATTTCTCGTACAGTTTTACAATTTGGTTTAATTAAAATTGACTTTACCACACGGACAACCTCTTGTTATTGATTATTAGTTTAAGTGTTTTAATTAAGGCTTTTTGTGTTTGCTTCATTTCATATTTTACTACTACCTTTGTACATAAAACTGATTAAATATATAGATATTTCATTAAAATTCAAATTCATTTATTCTTTCATTTTCAGTCTAAAACACCCATATCATGGTTAATTATCCATACTTTCACAAGAATAATAACCGGCCAAGTGCGAGCCAGACTCGCGCACGAAGGGTTCCGTACCATAATCTATAATAAAGGCAAAAAAATCACGTTTGTTGTATGGGAGCCCCCCTTAAATATTAATTTTATTTTAATTAAATTATTTATTTTTAAAGTGAATAATATAACTAAATATTATGTGAATATTTCAAGCATCTACCTGTTGCCGTTATCAATATCGAGCAAAAAAAAACACGTTTTTTGTGTGGGCAGACAGACTGTCCGTCCGTTCTGTCACGGGGCTGTATCTCATGAACCGTGATAGTTAGACAGTTGAAATTTTCACAGATGATGTATTTCTGTTGCCGCTATAACAACAAATACTAAATAACCGGCCAAGTGCGAGTTGTACCCGCGCACGAAGTGCTCCGTACCATTATCTGTTCTTTAGTTGTTTCTCTGCGGGATCCCCTACTCTGCGTCGCGAGGCCGATGAACGACATCTCATGTTACAATAATGATAAAAGAAATATCTATTTCATGTGCAGTGCCATTACTGTAACAACAAACAGTACAGACTTTTTGCAATGCGGGCGAACGCTAAAATAAAACTACTACGTACAATTCACGGCACTACCAAGCTGCACTACTTGTAGTGACGCGGCTATTTCCCTACTGCAGTTATACTAAACGTTTTTTTATGGCGTAGGAGGCAAACAAGCAGACGGGCCGTCTGATGGTAAGCAATCGCCGTCGCCTATGGATACCTGTAACACCAGGGCATCACAGATACGTTGCCGACCCTTAAAGACTATTAATAGCCCTTTTGAAGATCCCCATGTTATAGCTACTCGGAAATGCCGCAGGAGCGCTCATTCCACAAATTACAGATTTAAAGCAAAAAGGAACGCGTAAAACGCACAGTGTGCGATTTCCACCGATCTATGATATGTGGATGAGCTTTCAAGCGGTGGTGGCTGGTGCGATCTGCGATGCCGGCATCAGATCGAACAGTTCTTCAGAACATTCCCCGTTGTAAATGCGATAAAAGACACAAAGAGACCCAACGTCTCTGCGCATGCTGAGCGGCCCTAGGTGTTCAGTGAGCTTGGGATCGTCGACAATTCTTACAGCTCTACGCTGTAATGCATCAAGTTTGTTTCAATTGAATAAAAAAACACTTTATATTTCTATATGATACTTGTTATACGATTATTATATACGGGATATTTACCGTGGTAAGGTTGTGGAAGGAGCTCCTGATATTTCGGCGCAGTTACATGCACCATGTCAGTCTTCCCGTGACCATGGTGCATGTAACTGCGCCGAAATATCGGCGAAATATAACCTTACCACGGTCTGTGCCACGGTAAATATCCCGTAAATAATCGTATAATAAGTATAATATATTTTGACTTTATTATTATTATATATCTTCATTAATTAATCGTAAGATTTCATATTCTGTGAAAATTGGCTAACTATTACGGTTCGAAAGACAGACCCGTTAAAAGGTAAGACAGACTGACAGCGTAAGCAAGTTACATAATATTGATTTATAATGGAAATCATGAGACTACGAACCGGAAGACGCAGCGTGGGTAGACCTCCCACTAGATGGACCGACGACATTGTGAGAGTCGCGGGCATCCAGTGGATGCAGATGGCAGGATGTCGTTCAGTGTGGAGGTTAAAGGGCCTATGTTCAGCAGTGGACGTCTTCTGGCTGATGATGATGGAAATCATTGATGTTTGTTTTGACGCTTCGACGTACTATTGCAAAGAGTACAAAAACTTGAAGGCTGTCGAAATCAGTGAACATTAACTAAGATGTTACGTTATATGGCCATGGTCATATTTTTCTTTACCACGAAGTTGTTACATGATAAAAAAAATAGGTTCAAAAGGTACAGCCGTCAAAAGGTAGGACAGACAGACAGACAGACAGCGTAGGCTTAGTAATAGGGCCTCGATTACACCCTTTGGGTACGAAACCCTAAAATCGCTGACTTGTTTCCGTAGAATCAGATCTCGATGAAAACAGCCGATTTTATACTAGGATAGCATAACAGTCCAATAATGTAAATCTACACTATCTAAATCTGTACTAATATTATAAAGAGGAAAGATTTCTATGTTTGTAATGAATTAACTCAAAAACTACTGGACCGATTTTAAAAATTATCTCACCATTAGAATGCAACATTATCCCTGAGTTCAGTGGCGTGCATTAGGAGAGGCCTATGTCCAGCAGTGGACGGATGCAGGCTGATGATGATTATCCCTGAGTAACATAGGCTATATTTATTACTAGAATACAGAAAAAAAACATCCATGCAAAGCCGGGGCGGGTGGTTAATCCATAATTACTATAATAATATTATAAAGAGGAAAGATTTGTACCTATTTTTGTATGTTTGTAATGAATAGGCTCCGAAACTACTGAACCGATTTGAAAAATTCTTTCAATGTTGGGAAGCTACACTAGCCCCGGGTGACATAGGCTATATTATATTTTGTAGCGAGGCCGAAGGCCGAGCTTACACTCGTGCGAAGCCGGGGCGGACGGCTAGTAATATTATAAAGAGGAAAGATTTGTATTTTTCTATTTTACGATGTTTGTAACGAAATAACTCAAAAACTACTGAACCGATTTTAAAAATTCTTTCACCGTTGGGAAGCTACACTATCCCCGGGTGACATAGGCTATATTATATTTTGTAGAGAGGCCGAAGGCCGAGCTTCCACCCGTGCGAAGCCGGGGCGGACGACTAGTTACATATATGTTCATACGCATGTTCGTGCGCTTTACTAGTTTCTAATTGCTTGTATCCGTTACAAATATCTAGCACGTAGCGTTTCGTCACGGCAAATTAAGCCCGTTGCAGACGATGTGCAGTACTTTAACCTTGCGTCATTTTACTGCGCATCACCTGCAACGAGCTACAACCCTTTTTTTATTTAGTGCCAGTGGCAGAGGGAGTTGCTTAGTGATAGTGGCAGAGGGAGTTGCTTAGTTCCCTTTGCAGACAGTACGCCAGTTTACTGCGCATCACCTGCAACGAGCTACAACACTTTTTGTTTAGTGCCAGTGGCAGAGGGATTTGCTTAGTGATAGTGGCAGAGGGAGTTGTTTAGTTACCTTTGCAGACAGTACGCCAGTTTACTGCGCATCGCCTGCAACGAGATACAACACTTTTTGCTTAGTGCCAGTGGCATAGGAAGTGGCTTAGTACCCATTGCAGACAGTACGCCAGTTTACTGCGCATCGCCTGCAACGAGCTATAACACTTTTTGCTTAGTGCCAGTGGCAGAGGGAGTTGCTTAGTACCCGTTGCAGACAGTACGCCAGTTTACTGCGCATCGCCTGCAACGAGCTATAACACTTTTTGCTTAGTGCCAGTGGCAGAGGGAGTTGCTTAGTACCAGTTGCAGACAGTAAGTACTCCAGTTTACTGCGCATCACCTGCAACGAGCTACAACACTTTTTGCTTAGTGCCAGTGGCATAGGAAGTGGCTTAGTACCCGTTGCAGACAGTACGCCAGTTTACTGCGCATCGCCTGCAACGAGCTATAACACTTTTTGCTTCGTGCCAGTGGCAGAGGGAGTTGCTTAGTACCCGTTGCAGACAGTACGCCAGTTTACTGCGCATCGCCTGCAACGAGCTATAACACTTTTTGCTTAGTGCCAGTGGCAGAGGGAGTTGCTTAGTACCCGTTGCAGACAGTACGCCAGTTTACTGCGCATCGCCTGCAACGAGCTATAACACTTTTTGCTTAGTGCCAGTGGCAGAGGGATTTGCTTAGTACCCATTGCAGACAGTAAGTACTCCAGTTTACTGCGCATCGCCTGCAACGAGGTATGTACCACACTTTTTGCTTAGTGCCAGTGGCACAGGGAGTTGCTTAATACCCGTTGCAGACAGTACGCCAGTTTACTGCGCATCGCCTGCAACGAGGTATGTACCACACTTTTTGCTTAGTGCCAGTGGCAGAGGGAGTTGCTTAGTACCAGTTGCAGACAGTAAGTACTCCAGTTTACTGCGCATCGCTTGCAACGAGCTACAACACTTTTCGCTTAGTGCCAGTGGCAGAGGGATTTGCTTAGTACCCATTGCAGACAGTAAGTACTCCAGTTTACTGCGCATCGCCTGCAACGAGGTATGTACCACACTTTTTGCCTATACCGCGGGGTATAACTAGTATTATATAGATTTGAATTTATGAGTGTATGTTTTAGGCACGCATTAAATTATAATTAGTAGCAGTAAAAACTACCGCTGAATGTTTGTTGCAATTACCTTTTAGTACAATAATTACAATGCAAAGCTAATGAGGACTTTGCTTATCTTAAATTGAATTTTTAATCATAGGATTTAATACAAATTTATTTTTTATATATATTTTTTTTAGGATTACGCTTGGCCGCCAACTCACCTTATGTTAAGCGATGATGCGGTCTACGATGGATCACTCTTGCCTAGAAGAAACCGATTCACTCATGATTTGAAGACACCCAGATTGTAACTATCGGGGAACACCCATCCAGGCAGCGCATTCCACAGACTAGCAGTTTGCACAATATAAGAGGAATCAAAGCGCTTCGTTTAGTTAAACATTGTCACGTGCGTGTTAAGTCGCCCATGTGGGTTCCGTAGCCTTGAAAACGATTTTACGCAACTGCCCAAGGAGGGAATCATGTTCTTCGTATAAAATATGAAAAATATGAAAATATATTTATTAACACAAACATAAGTTTAAAATAAGGAATGTAGGAAGACTATACAAACAGTTTATCAAGGCTTACTTATGCTTATGAGTGAATTATCTTAAGTATAAAATATAACAGCGATTCCCGCACTAGGCTAGGCCTGTATCGCGGGAATCCAATACGGTTTATTCATAGGTTTATACCTCTAGTTAAAATATTATAAGTCGATAATATGTGTATATTGATATATACATATGTATATACATATGTATATATCAATATTAAAGAGTATATACGAGTATGATTGTATATTTCAACATGGTTATTCGGAATGCGACCGTTCAAGTATTACGTAAGCACTGTAGGGGGGTGGGGGTCTATGCTTTGCTTATTTTTGATGACATGGGGGTGGGGGAGTCTAGATGGTGATTACGTCAGCAGTAATTATTTACTTTTTTACACATAATGGCACTGGATCAATTAAAAAAATGCATATACCTACCAATGTTTACGTAAGCATGGGAGGGGGGAGTAAGAGCTTTGCTTACTTGTATTTACTCAATACTCAATTTATTTATTGCGATATATGTATGCATGCAGACCTTAAATAACATGTTTTTGTCTTAACACATCTTAAATACATGTAGTACATATGACCCTGTTAGGGTGTGTTAGGGGCCCTGTTTTTGTTAATACATCGTAACATTACATATTCTGTGAAAACTGGCTATCTATTACGGTTCGAAAGATACAGCTGTTGATAGGTAGGACGGACAGTCAGATAGACGGACAGACAGACAGCGTAGACTCAGTAATAGGGTCCTGTTTATACCTTGGCCAAGTGCGAGTCGGACTCGCGCACGAAGGGTTCCGTACCATTTTCTATAAAAACGGCAAAAAAAAACAAGTTTTTTGTACGGGAGCCCTCCTTAAATATTAATTTTATTTTAATTTAATAATTTATTTTTAAAGTGAATATATAACTAAATAATCTGTGAATATTTCTGGCGTCTACCTGTGGCCGTTATCAATATCGAGCAAAAAAGAGCAAAAGAAATCACGTTTGTTGTATGGTAGCCCCCTTAAATATATATTTTATTCTATTTTATAGTATTTGCTGTTATAGCGGCAACGGAAATACATCATCTGTGAAAATTTCAACTGTCTAACTGTCACGGTTCATGAGATACAGCCTGGTGACAGACGGACGGACAGACGGACGGACAGACGGACGGACAGCGGAGCCTTAGTAATAGAGTCCCTTTTTACCCTTTGGGTACAGAACCCTAAAAGTGAGTAAGTGTACCGCACTTTTTGATTTAGTTATGATGCGTTCGCACTCGCTACACCACTTTCATATGTCCCTTGTATGTCTAATCCACTAGGTGTGCATAAAAAAGTATTTTTCAGGACATATTTATCTGCCGACCGAGTTCTGTGACGTGCATTAGGAGAGGCCTATGTCCAGCAGTGTACAGTGAAAGATTGACGATGAATTTATTTTTTTATGATACTGAGTGACGAGACGAGCGAAGTCGCTCGCCTGATGACTCTTCACGCTTGCCCATAACAGCTCAACGCCACTCAGAATTTTGAACTTCAACAGTTCAAAACCCTGGATGGCAATGCACTGCGCTCGTTACCCCGAGATATAAGATGTCAAATCTCTGTGTGTGTAATTTCGCTGGAAACATTGCCCTTCAATCCGGAACACAGTAGTGTTTGCAAACTACTGTTTGGTGGTTGAATAACTGGCAAAGGTGTGGTACTACCCCAGGCGGACTCTGGAAAATAGTCCTACCACTACAAAAAATAACGGATGATGCCGAACTATTGAAAGATATCGATCGGTGGATATGATAAGACTGATAAGAGACTAACTTATCAATATTGTCAGTGTAGATAAAGTTATAAGTCGTGAAATTAAAATATTGCTCACTCTTAACTAGTAGAATAAATTTTGATAATGATCAGACATTTGAAGAATTTTTAATGACGTACCTATAATTCGGTTTTTCTTGTTATTTTTAACTGACTTCCAAAAAGGGGGAGGTACTCAATTCAACTTTTTTTTTTTATAAATATGTGGGACATTATTGCACACATGGTCATCTGACCACAAACTAAGCAAAGCTTGTAATATGGCTGCCAGAGACATACACATACATATATATTTTAAATACATACTTAAATAGATAATGATGTCGATTCTGATGTACCATTCTCTAAACTAAACTAAATTTGACAGCACTAAAATTGTTGTCATCCTTTTCTAACGTATTGAAATGAAAAGGAACACCGATAATTTTAGTCCTGTCAAATTAGTTTAGTTTAGAGAATGGAACAACAGAATAGACCCCATTAACACCCAGACATAGAACAAACACAAATGTTCATCACACAAATGTTTGTCCTAGATGGGAATCGAACCCACGCCCCCAAGCGCAGAAAGTAGGTTCACTACCAACTGAGCCACCGGGGCAGTCAAATTTTGATGATTCTTTTTTTATTTGAAAGCTGGTGCTTCCCTTGTGGTCCCATTTCGAATCAGTTCTGTCAATATTGATAATTATTTAGAGAACGATTTCGGCCGAGCTGTGGCATATGCGCTTTACAATCTGTCGGCACCTGGTTTGATCCCCGACCCTGCATCAATGACTTATTTAGGACTTAAATAAATTATGCGCAATTTCGAAGCCACTCAAAAACAGTGAAGGAAACCGGTATGTCCAAGAACCTCAAAGTTCAAAGATTCAAAAATTTCATTATTTGTCTGATTTATCTTAATTTACAAGTGTTTGGCCTCTACTGTTAAGTTTTGACAACCTGTGCTAGGAGAGACCGCTCTTTCGTTTGTTATATTAAATTGATACAGACATAGTATATATGGACATGGTATATTTAGGACAGCCCCGTTAGCTTAGTTGGTAGTGATCCTGCCTTCTGTGCTTGGGGGCGTGGGTTCGATTCCCATCTAGGACAAACATTTGTGTTTGTTCTATGCCTGGGTGTTAATATATATTTAAGTATGCATTTAAAAATATATATGTATGTATATCAGTCTCTGGCAGCCATATTACAAGCTTTGCTTAGTTTGGGGTCAGATGACCATGTGTGAAATAATGTCCCAGATATTTTTTTTTTTTTTTTTTTTATTTATATAAATATTTAATATATGTAGTTAGTTGTAGTAAATTTTAAGTTAGTAGTTAATGTGCGTGTTTGTTATATAACAGTCACCAACATGCACTGGGCCAGCATGGCGGACTAGAGCCCATCCTCTCTCTTACTCTTTCTCTCTCTGTACCAAGTTTAGTAATAAGGCTATAATTAAACATTACTAAAACCCAGCTGACTCTTTCGTTAAAAAATTTCATTGGCTAATCTTATCACCAGTATGCAAATTAATTATTTAGGAAAGCAATTCACCCATTTGGTTCCTAATCAGAATTTACAGTTAATCATTTATTAAGTTAATTAGGTAGGCGTTTACTTTTTAACCCCAAACGGATGGGGAAAAAAGGTTCTCGAGTGGAGACCGCGAACCGGAAGACGTATCGTAGGTAGGCCTCCCACTAGATGGACCGACGACATTGTGAGAGTCGCGGGCATCCAGTGGATGCAGATGGCAGGATGTCATTCAGTGTGGAGGTTAAATGGGGAGACCTATGTTTAGGAGAGGACGTCTTCTGAATAAATAAATAAATATCTGGGACATTATTGCACACATGGTCATCTGACCCCAAACTAAGCAAAGCTTGTAATATGGCAGCCAGAGACTGATATACATACATATATATTTTGAAATACATACTTAAATAGATAACAACACCCAGACAGAACAAACACAAATGTTCATCACACATATGTTTGTCCTAGATGGGAATCGAACCCACGCCCCCAAGCGCAGAAAGTAGGATCACTACCAACTGAGGCACAGAAGCAGTCTCATTTGGATGACATAATACATAACTGTCATTCACGTCACTTAAATTGCATATTTTACAAATGTGTGAAGTTGTTTTTAGGGTTCCGTACCCAAAGGGTGTAAACGGGACCCTATTACTAAGCCTATGCTGTCCGTCTGTCCAACTTAACTTTTAACGGCTGTATCTTTCAAACCATATTAGATAGCCAGTTGAAATTTTCACAGAATATGTAATGTTACGGCGGATTAACTAAGAAATAATAATAATATCAAAAAGGACCCCATAGAAAAAACTTATTGTTTTAAACATATTTTTGTATTTGCTCTGATGTAGGTTCAGGTTTGTGACAGAAATATTCTTAATTTTGTTGCTTTTAACTCTTAATGTTTACGTATCTATTCATCATGAGCCAGAAGACGTCCACTGGTGAACACAGGCCCTTTAACCTCCACACTGAAGGACACCCTGCCATCTGCATCCACTGGATGCCCGCGACTCTCACAATGTCATTGGTCCATCTAGTGGGAGGCCTACCTACACTGTATCTATTGTATTGTACGTATCTATTGTTTCCGTCATAATAGGTCGGGGAAAAAGTCTTTTCGTATTTTGTATGTATAAAGTTGTAGTAAAAATCTCATCCGTTGTACTGTTTGTATCTGGCTGGTTTTGATACCATTAAAAATATGACATTTTAAAAAAGGAATATAAAAAGTAAAAAGCAATTTCCCGCCATTTTTCAATTGTTTTTTTGTTCGATAGAATGAGTGAATCTAACGAAGAAATTCGATATATTGTGAAATTTTATTACAAAAAACTGAAAAATGCGACACAAGCCGCGAATAAAATTTGTGACGTTTATGGACCTAATGCAGTGTCATCAAGAGTAGCACAATGTTGGTTCAAGCGTTTTCAGTCGAGGAATTTTGATGTCAAAGATGCAGCTCGCTCTGGTCGCCCTGTAACGGATAAAGTCGATGCCATTTCTGGAAAAGTGGACCAAGATCGGCATATTAGTAGTTACGACGTAGCTGAAGACCTGGGGATTGACCACAAAACAGTTTTGACCCATTTGAAAATAACTGGGTATACAAAAAAACTCGATATTTGGGTGCCACACCAGCTCACTGAAAGAAACAAAATGAATCGTGTACTCATTTGCGATTCTCTATTGAAACGTAAAGAAACCGAACCGTTTTTTAAAAGATTGATCACTGGTGATGCAAAATGCATCACCTACGACAAGAATGTGCGCAAACGATCAAGGTCAAAGGGCAGTGAAGCACCACAGACTGTAGCGAAACCCAGATTAACACATAATAAGGTGATGCTGTGTGTATGATGGGATTGGAAGGGCATCGTTCATTATGAGCATTTAAAATAATAAAATAAATAAATAAAAATTGCCTTTATTCTCTGATAATAAACTCTACAGTATTATTATATAATTTTATGTTTAACACCTTATAAATAAAGCGAGCATTTACCGCCGGGCAAAACCATCGATTCGGATCTCTACTGCCAACAGCAGATGAGACTCAAACAAGAAATTGAGAAAAAACGGCCGGAATTGATCAACATTAAGAGTGTGGTCTTTCATCATGATAACGCCAGACCGCACACATCTTTGGCCACTCAGCAAAAATTTAGAGAGCTTGGTTAGGAAGTGTTAATGCATCCACCACATAGCCCTGACCTTGCACCCTCAGATTTCCACCTGTTTCGATCTCTTCAGAATTCTTTGGGTAGTGTTAGATTAACATCAAGAGAGGACTGTCAAAACTACTTGTTGCATTTTATTGATCAGAATTCCCAAAATTTCTACAGCAACGGGGTCATGTCACTACCTAAAAGATGGCAACAAGTTATCGAACAAAATGGTACATATATATTATAATTAAATGTAATTAAACTTGAAAAAAATATGTCTTGAATTTGTTTATAAAATACGAAGAAACTTTTTCCCCGACCTTATATATAAATTATTTTCTTTTCTTTATTCTCTACATAGTATAAAATAAAGTCGCTATCTGCATCTGTCTGTCTGTATATCTGCTAACTCCTGCTAAGCCACACAGCGGATTTTGATGCAGTTTTCACCATTAGTTAAGTAGAAAATTTTTCATGGAAGGTTTATGTGTATAAAAAAACTTACACCCATGCAAAGCTCGGGCGGGTCGGTAGTTTTATATAAATAAAAGTGTGGGTTGAGATAGAATCTTCATCTATCTATATTATAAAAACCGAAGCCTTCTTACACTTAGACATACAATGCTAATGGTCAGTTGCATTGTGCTCCTTGCCCTTGACCTTTAGAACTAAGTTTGGTTTTGCCAGCCATATACGCACTTATAACCGGCACTAGTTAGGTTCGCCGTTGACGGACACGTCAAGGAAGCCGATATAAAAGGCAATGTATGTATGTGTGTTCCCTGTATATGGACTACAAAACGGCTGAATAAATTTTGACTGGACTTACACACTGGCAGATACCTGGGGCCTTACCCCTAGCTCTATTTTTGCGAGCCAACTTTTGGTAGGTACCTGATAGGTACCTAAAATTAACCAACTTATTTAAGCTGCATCGTATAAAAGCGTCTAACTTGAATGAACTAAAATCCGTTTTACTATGCGTGTGATTGTGATTATCGTTCATACAAGTTAGACGCTTTTAAACGATGCAGCTTAAATAAGTTGGTTAATTTTAGGTACCTATCAGGTACCTACCAAAAGTTGGCTCGCAAAAATAGAGGTAGGGGTAAGGCCCCAGATGTTATAAGGTGTAATCCTGGTAGGTGAAACTACGGGGAGCAGCTAGTATGTCATAAATGATCATGTAGATAGCTTAGTAGGAGCCAAACACATTTTTGTAAATACAAAACTAAGCAAAAGTTTGATATTTATTTAATGAGAAATTTTGTTAATTTTCAGACTTTTTTTTCAAAAGTTTTTACAACACAGCTTTTATAAATCCGCAAGTACAATGCGTTGAAGCATTATTGTATTTTTGTGCTATCCGTTTTAGACACCTGCCTCTAAAAAGATGGCAAACTTAAAAACCTACAACATATTAAAATATAAGTACCTAAGTATAATTATACGGAATTTTACTTACCAAATTATCAAAAGTACATCACTTTCCCACTGACCTACTCTTGCAAGCACTTGTTATTACATAAAAACAAGCAGTTTCAGTAACAACTTGCAATCACGCGGCACTTGACAAACAGCAGTTACATTTAATGTTCATCATCAACAAAACGACAATAAACAAATAAATCAGATGTTTTTAACAACACTACAACTTTGAATTGAAGGTGATTCGATTTATTGATCTTTCGGCTAACACATTCCAAAAGAATTTAACTTTTTAAACAGTATAGTCCTCTTCTTAGTGGCCGGTAACATTCAGCAAATCTATTTGGAGCCGTGCACTCAGTCACATGATGTTAATTGAACGACTAACTATTCTAAACAAGTAAATTTAATAAAATACTCAGATCGTATTTTTCGGCCTACTTGCGGTCAGCTTTGCTTTGCTTGTGGTAGTGGTGCCGCGCCGCGCCGTGGTAGGGTAGGAAAACTGTGTACGTTCTGAATCAACGCCAACCGTGCCATCGACGCCAACAGACAGATTACAATGCTAGTTGTAGCTATAGCTAAAAAAATATGTTGTTGTTGTAAAAAATTTCATGATCCAAGGATCAACAAAGTCCTTCGGTCGTAATATTAATCAAGTTTACCTAGTTTTAAATAGCGTCAATTAAGTCATAGTCACAGTCAGAGTCAAGCAAAGTCACGGTCAAGTCAAACTCATGCCCCAGTTAAGTGGTGGAGGCTTTACAATAGGCTTCTATGGAGTTTTGGAAAGAACGTGAAAAGACATGTTTCACCTCGTTATATCACTATCCTACACTCGAGTACGTTCACAAGCTCTTAATCCACCATTATTACACATTAACACTTGAAAATACACAAGTTTAGGAAAATAATACAACAAGCTGACATGTATTTTCCACGTAGGCGCCAAAACTCAAAAAATATATAAATAATAAACGTTTGTGTAAGGGTGTCCCTCATGTATTTTTACTTTTAGATTTTTTCATTATTTTTATTAGTTAATCCGCCGTAACATTACATATTCTGCGAAGATTTCAACTGGCTATCTATTACGGTTCCAAAGATACAGCCTTTTAAAGGTAGGTCAGACGGACGGACGGACAGACAGACAATGTAGGTACTGACCCTACACTGTCTGTCTGTCCGTTATTACTTTTTCAATATATATTTTTTGTACGAAATCTTAAAAGGCAAATAATCAATAACTACTATAACAAAAAATGAGTTTTATTAGCTATTATGTTTTTTTTCTTAACCTATACTGTCCCACTGTTGGGCAAAGGTCCCCATAATATTAATATTACTTAATATTAAGTAATAGTTAAAACAAAATGAATTGTTTATAAAACAAACAAAAGTAGGTTTAAAAAATAGCGAAAATTTTCTCTTTCTATCCCGTTGCTCAGACGCGGCGGCGGTTCGTCAGCCAGGTTGACATATCTGTTACGGCTTGATTTCAACTCTTAATTTATGGCTATTGTGAAGTAAAGATGCCTCACAACTCCGCCAATTACGGCTTGATGTTAACATTGATTCGAAACGTAATTTAATTTTGAAAGCTCAGACTCTGACATTGACAGCTATAATGATGGTGCTGCCATGTGAGAAAAGTAAGAATACGTTTAGAGCTTAGAGAAAAAAAATAGGCCAAAGAGCAATAGGCAGGGCCCGGCAATATATTTCAGTGAAAGCAAGTGAAAGAGACAAATTGATATGGCTCAGCACAAGTACAAAAAGGACATAACAAGACTTTTTTGTCCTTATCGGCGTGGCCTGTTTTTTGGATCAGAAATGTCAAAATCTGACGGTTCTGCGACAAACAAAACGGGTCTGAATATTGTTTATTGCATTTTTTTGGTGATTTTATGTGATAAATGCGTGTTTCGTCTTAGAAATAATTGTAAAACAAACATTTACAATGGTTGGTTGTATCATTTTGGGCTGCAAGTACCGCAGTGAGAGAAAAAACGATGAAATATCATTTCACACGTAAGTAAACATATAGAGCTTGTAATGATCACCTAAATAAATTCAGGATATCAATGCGTAAATATTTTATTCATAATTAGTCCGTTTTTTGGTCGATTTGTGGTATTTCCTATGAGTTTTATCAAAATATTAACTGAGAAGAATAACAATCAATGTTGCCAGTTTATAAATGAAATTACCCACCACAATTAACATAAATTATTCGTTCTGCAGGTTTCCAACTGATCCTGGCTTACGAATAAAATGGATCAGTGCTACTGGTTGTGAAAATTGGGTGCCAGGAAAACATAGTAGAATTTGTTCCAGTCATTTCAATGCCGAATCCAATATCAGAAAGGGAAAAATTATATTTTTGAGCAACTGCAGCTGCTCAGGGTCTAATAAACACACTTAAATGTACTTAAATCAAAGAAAATATATCATCATAAATCATCATCAGCGTGATTTTGTTCAAATAAAACAAAATAATCTTTTTTTGAAGTCTGATTTATCGTGTGTGATATGAGTACTGTAAATAATAAAGAGTTTTATCTAAGTATCTCATTAATTGGGATGTTATCCATAATTCCATCCATGAAAATAAATAAACTGGCCAAGTGCGAGTCGGGCTCGTGCACTGAGGGTTCTGTACCGTCACAAAATACAAAAAGTAGTGCAAATACACAACATCACACCCAGGCTGTCATCCATCCAAGTATCAACCGCGCCCGACGTTGCTTAACTTGTGGGAAACAGAAATGTGTGACCGACTCGCACGCGGCCAGTATTTATTATTTGTTGTTTTACTTTAGGGTGTGCACTATAATCCGCCAAGTTTGACGCTTGTACCGATTACCGTTACGTACCGTTTGGTTTTTACACCAGAGCAAATACAATAATACCTTAACAAAAACGTTTGTTGTATGTGTGGATGTGTACCCTCTTTAGTTTTGACTTAATTATATTTCTTAGTTAATCCGTCGTAACATTACATATTCTGTGTAAGTTTCAACTGACGATATTACGGCGCGAAAGATACAGCCGTTTAAAGCTGTCTTACCTTTAAACGGATGGATTTGGATCTTAATATTAATTTCTTTTGTTCATAAGTATTTTTCAGATATCCTTCCATCTCACAAGATTTTCCAAAGTTTCCAAAATTACTCATTGAAGAGATTCACTACCTGTCATAGTAGGTAAATTACCCTAACTTAAAGCAAATAATTTTAATGTGGCAACACACCTTGTTGAAGCGAGAGGCACTGAGCTAGCCACGCTCATTGAAAATCTATAGGTAGTAGGTCTGTGGCAATAGGCCATAGAAATACATATTGATGTCAAAACCATGTCAAAACCCACTTTACTGTCACTTCTGATAGAATAGAAGCTGTCAATGTCAGTCAGTTCGGACCGCACTTGGTTGGTGGATTTTTAGTTTTCTCTTTCACGATTGCTGGATTCTTGAATTTGCCTTTACAGTTTACTGGAATACATACGGTTTAAATATTTCTTCTGGAATTTGTGCCGGTAGCAGTCTCTAACTAAATACCCTCACGCAAGTCCATAAAAAGAAAATTGAATTGAATTATCTGATTCACACGAAAATGGCGACGCCAGCAGACGTGCGATCTTTATTCGAAGCTCGCTTGAAGGTAGCAACTTCTAACCCGACTGAATTGTTTCACCCTTTGGACCTTGAGCGGGCTAAGGACGAGAAATATTTGAAAAGGTGTTTATTACACAGCGAAAAAGATGCTAAACAAGCGGCGGATATGCTCTGGGACATACTTACATGGCGCAAACACGTCGGAGCCAACGATATTAACGAATCAAACATCCGAATGGACTACGTTAAACAAGGTATGTTTTTTCCTCGAGGCCGAGACATCGATGGCTGCTTGCTTCTCATTCTCAAGTCTAAAATGCACGTCAAAGGCCAGAAAGACTATGAAGAGCTAAAAAAAATAGTGATTTACTGGTTTGATAGATTAGAAAGAGAAGAAAATGGTAATCAAATCACGATGTTCTTCGACATGGACGGCTCTGGTTTAAGCAACATGGATATGGATCTAATTAAGTACTTGATAACACTATTCAAACAATATTATCCTTATTTCCTTAATTACATACTCATTTTCAATATGCCTTGGGTGTTGAATACCGCGTTCAAAATTGTGAAGAGTCTGTTGCCAGCAAAAGCTGTAGAGCGTATGAGGTTTCTGAACAAAGAAACTGTTAAAACCCTCGTACCACAAGATCATGCTCTGACTAGCTGGGGTGGAAACGACAACTATGAATTTGAGTTTGTTGCCGAAAACAAGAGCCATTTGGAGCATACTCCAAAGAAAGTAACCTTCGCTGAACAAGCAGACAACCAGCACTCTCCGGGGGAAATGCTTCGCATAAGTCCAAACGATACTATAAACTTCAAAGCTGAAAAGGAGGATCTATCCGGTCAGTTTGTCTTAACCAATATGGATGAAAGCACTATATCCTTCAAAATTAGGACTACTTCCCCAGAAAAGTTCCGCGTCAGACCGAGCTCTGGCACCTTGGCCCCTGGTGCTTCACAGACAGTTCTGATAGTAGTACAGCCTGGCTTCCACATAAAGACTGTCACAAAAGACAGATTCTTAGTCATGTCTGTCCAAATACCTAAAGCAGACTTAACACCGAAAGAGCTTGCCGATGTCTGGTCAAATTCCACTGGAAGCAAAGTTGATGAGTACAGACTAAAATGCTACTTCCCCGATAAAGAGGAGGCCAAAAATGGCAAAATCATTGAAAAAACACTCGACAAACCTGAGAACATTTCAAACGCTTTGGTCAATCTTCAGAATAACTACAATACCTTGCATGGTCAAGTGCAGAAGCTGAAGATATTCCAGTTTTTAACACTCCTCATGACTGGCGTTGCCGTATTATTGGGCTACCTGATATATAAGAATACGAATGACCAAGGACGTTACTGCGAGCGAATGTAGCCCTTAAACTTTGTGGTTTTTGAAACCACACTGGACATAAACCTTGTCATTTGCTCTTATCTCTTTGGAATGTTGTTTATAAATGTTATTATGTATTTTGTATATTGTAAGTTGGAGAGTAAGGTTGAGAAAGTGCATCTTATTTTGTGATTAATTAAGCTTCTAAAGATTTTTTTCAATGGTATCATTTGTATTCGAAATAGGCGAAAAGCCTGCATCGGTATCGTTTTTCTATTTGTGATGTACTGCGCAACTTTGAGATGTATTGTGCATTTTTAGGGTGTACTGTGCCATCTTTGAGGTTTACTGTGCGTTTTTAGGGTTCCGTACACTAAGGGTACACACCTATTACCATGCCTACGCTGTCTGTCTGTCTGTCCATCTAAATTTTAAACGGCTGTATCTTTTGAACTGTGATAGATAGCCAGTTGAAATTTTCACAGAACATGTAATGTTACGGCGGATTAACTAAGAAATCACTGGATACAAATGACATATTTTACTAATTTTGAAGTTAGATTTTGAATTGATAATTATTGGTGGTATGGAACCCTCAGTGCGCGAGCCCGTCTCGCACTTGGCCAGTTATTATACTATTTGTGGTATACTGTGCATTTTTAGGGTGTACTGCGCATTTTTGAGGTGTATTGTGCATTTTTGGGTGTAATGTTGATCTTTATGGTGTACTGTGCTGTTTTAGGGTGTTATTTGCTTCTTAGAGATAATATATTATGCATCCTAATGACACCTTAAATACAGTTTATTTTGAAAGAAATATCTTTAAGTTAATTTTTGTATGTATTATAAATAGGGTAAAAATAGGTATAATGCGAAATAGAGGTGTTGCTTAACTAATTTTGTTCCATCTTGTACAGGAAACACCTAATAAATATATTATTAGAAAATGTATCTAGTAACTATTGTATATTAAATGAGTGTTAACACCAAGGGTATAGAAAAAAGTTAGGAACATATAAAAGCAAATATTTAAAACAAAATTGTGTAAATTAAGGTGGAAAGTTTCACGTTTGGCGGGAAATTAAAATTTCAAACAGTTTTTTTGTCCTTGCAGCTAGGCCGGGTAAGTATTGTGAAATGACACAGTGTTTGCGAAAATTGTTGGTCGTTCTTTACATTATCATGTACAGCTATTAATTAGTTACTCACCATATTACTTACATTTGTCAATAAACCGTTTGAAACAGCAAAAATTTGTTTATTGACAAATGTATGTAATAATGTGCATTGGAGATAAATAGCTTTATGTGAGTTTGTAAATAATAATAATAAATTTTCGCAAACATCATGATTGTTTATAATAATTACCCGGCCTAGCTACAAGAACAAAAAACTATTTGAAATTTGAATTTCCCGCCATACGTGAATGTATCACCTTAAAGCTTAAAATTGATAATCATGTAGCTAGGTACGAAATGTGTGCATTTGTGAAATTGGAAAAGACTTAAAACTTATCATTCCTTTTTATATGAGATTAAATGAAACAACATAGCCCTGCTTGATTGGTAAAATAAAAAAGAAATCTGCATATTATAGAGTAGTATTAATTAGTCAAATTATTTATTAGTGCCTAGTATTTCATAAATTGTTATTATTACCTAATATTTATTACCTAAATTATTTAAACTAGGAATCAAGTAGGGTGTACCTTATAAATGTAAAAACCACGCTACAAGTTTTTTGTAAATACTGAATATAGCATCACATCTAAATGGTAAAATTAATTAAAAATATTTTCGTATGGCTTACAATGTTCTTATAAACATTTATTACTCACGGAACTGTCTTGTCTCAAGAGTTCCAAATTAACTTATGTTCACCACAGTTATATGATTATTTACGGGATATTTACCGTGGTAAGGTTGTGGAAGGAGCTCCCGATATTTTGGCGCAGTTACATGCATCATGTTCACGGGAAGACGGTCAATATCCCGTAAATAATCATATAACTGTAGTGAAAAACCCTGATAGTTTAAAACAGTGTTTGACTTATGTTCAGCCAGTGGCGTAGCTAGGTAACCAATGGCCCTGATGCAATAAAAATGGGGCCCTATCTAAACTGGGTTAGGTTTTACCAAGTAAAAATATAAATACTTTAAAGGTACAAAGCTACTTTATTGTGCTCAAAGCTACTCACTACATGTATGACTGCCTCGGTGGCTCAGTTGGTAGTGATCCTACTTTCTGTGCTTGGGGGCGTGGGTTCGATTCCCATCTAGGACAAACATTTGTGTGATGAACATTTGTGTTTGTTCTATGTCTGGGTGTTAATATCTATTTAAGTATGTATTTAAAAATATATATGTATGTATATCAGTCTCTGGCAGCCATATTACAAGCTTTGCTTAGTTTGGGGTCAGATGATCGTGTGTGCAATAATGTCCCAGATATTTATCTTATCTTATCTTTATCTTATGTTTATGAAGGGAAAATGTTTCCCAAGTTCAGTTTGTAGGTTTGCTGGTCAGGATCTGAGGGCCCCGGTGCGCGGCAACGCCTAGCCCTCCGATAGCTACGCCCCTGTGTTCAGCATGGCTAGCATGCTCACCGCGACAAAATCTTGTTAAAAAAGACAAGACATTCCAAATATATCTCACGTTAATTTAAGTTTTTTGATACACCACGATATACAGGGTTACGCATATAGACTACTAAGGCAATAGCAGGTTTTTGTACTCATCATTATGAACAATTTTAACTATGGAACCCTGTAATCGTAAAAAAAAACTTTGTTCCATAATAAAAGTTATAATGATGAGTACAAAGACCTTTCGGCTTAGCACATATGTGTAACCTTGCACAAGAGCCATGTGAGCTAAACTCATAATTGTGTTATCTTCAGTAATAATAGGCTACATAAAGGGGAAAAAGCTATTAACAGTTGTGATTGGCCTAAATAATAAATAATAATAAAAACGTCTATAGGTACATAAGGATCTTAAAAGGTAGTTATATGTAGTTATATATATATGTATACAAATGTTGTGAAAGAGAGGTGGAAATAAACAATTATGTAGGTACCTTAGTGGAACACTGTCCCCCAGACCAGGATAACCTGTGTTGTGAGGTCACAGTTTTCAACTCTGGGCATGATTGTCTTCCCCGCAGAGGTGAACTTAAACTAGGTTTTTCATAACAGCGGTGTTGATAAATATTTGGTATTGGTAATTAAATTTCTAAAAGTATGTCATGTTGTTTATTTTATCGTAGATATAGCTATCGCCCAAGTTTCCGACCTTGATTGTATTACTTTTAGGAAATAATCGTTCTAATCAATCTTGGCTTTTTTTAACCGACTTCCAAAAAGGAGGAGGTTATCAATTCAACTGTTTTTTTTTATGTTTGTTACCGCAGAACTTTTGACTGGGTGAACTGATTTTTATGATTCTTTTTTTATTTGAAAGCTGGTGCTTCCCATTTCATTTTGGTCTAGTTCTGAAATTTTTATGAAGTTGGTTTTTTATATTGATAATTATTTGCTGACAGCTTTTTTAGGGTTCCGTACCCAAAGGGTAAAACGGGACCCTATTACTGAGATTGCGCTGTCCGTCTGTCACCAGGCTGTATCTCATGAACCGTTACAGTTAGACAGTTGAAATTATCACAGATGATGTATTTCCGTTGCCACTATAACAACAAATACTAAAAAATACATGCAGACGAACATAGTACCTCCTCCTTTTTGAAAGTCGGTTAAAAACAATAAAATAAATATTTAAGGGGGTTCCTTTACAACAAACGTCATTTTGTTGCCGTTTTTATAGATAATGGTACTTCGTGCGCGAGTCCGACTCGCACTTGGCCGGTTTTATTTAACTTGCCGTTAGTACGTGCGGCAAATCTTGCCACTGAATTTTAGACCAGTTATCTTCAACTGATTGGGCTGAAATTTACCATACACGTTTAGTTTGGATGACAACGTTTAGCAAAGTGACGTCATACTAAATCCAATATGGCCGACCATTTTTAATGCCATAGGTGGCAAACAAGCAGAAGCATTCCCTTAATATGGGTATCAAATGAAAGGGTTTACTGAGGATAAGAAAAAAAAAATGACGTCACGTAAATTCAATATGGCTGATGCTGTCCTACCTTAAATTCAACTCCAGCTACAGTCCTGATGCCTAGATTTTACCTGTCAAATATCTATTTTGAGATAAAATGTGGTTGTATATAGATGAAATGTCAAAAGTAAAAAAAAAAACCTTATTTGTATAGTAAATGGGGGAGGAGGGGGATTACGCTACTAGTATTAAGGTAAGGCATTGCCCCACAATGCCTCCCTCCTAGCTACGGCCCTGCTGGGCATTCTTCATTATTAGGATTAAATCACAAGATTGCTTTATTATAATAATTATCATCTATCATAGACAATTTGGGATGGTTTCGTAATAATTATTAATATGAAAAACCGACATCATAAAATGTCAGAACTGGACCAAATTGAAATGGGACCACACGGGAAGCACCAGCTTTCAAATTAGAAAAGAACCATCAATATCGGTTCACCCAGTCGAAAGTCAAATACCATCTCCAATTGTCATGACATTGACATTAAAAACAGTCAAATACCCTATTGTGATGATTTTGTAGGAAATTGATACTACAACATTAAAAACAATATTTATTAGAAATACCATTACTTAAAATAATCATTACAGGTAGCTACACTTGGTCTGGTACTGTAGTTAATAAAAGGTTACGCAGGAAGGGTGGACGTCCTATGCTGTGCTTAGCTCAGCAATTAAAACTATTTATTAACAAACACAAGAGATGTGACCACACTGCCCACTTTCCCACCAAACTTGAACTGGGGTGTCGGTATCACACACTTCAAAGACATTTTCTCTTCAAACTGATTCACGAGTTCTTCTTTCGTCCAGTTACATGAAGTAATTACATATATACCTGAAACAATAATAATAATAATGAGTGAGTGGCGGCATAACGTACCCCGATACCATGGGGCTAAACGAGACCCCGACCCCTGGCTTGCCTTAACCGGCCACCCGGGGGTGGAAACTGCAAGAGCTCAGAACCTAAGCTCCAGGGTGGAAGTGTTAAAGGGCATAACGCCCCGAGTAGCTCTTAGTGAAAGTGCAGCACACCTCTACACCCTAAGCCATCCACGCCAATGTTGCCCCTCCGGTGCCAAGATACGGCAGCCTTTATGGGGGGCCCGTTCAGTGGGTGGCAAGTCATCACCTGCCTAAATATATTTTGAGATAAGGCAGGTGCCGTTTCTCATCCCATAGATCTGTTCTCATATCTACAAGTTGTTCACCTCAATAGTCCAGACTTTTTAAATCCTATTTTGTACAATAGTTTCATATTCCATTTTATTCACAATGCATAATTATGGTGTTGGTTTTGGCTCCACTAATGCCTACCAAATGTCCGGGCTAGACCCGAGAATATAATTAAATAAAAATAATAAATATCTGGGACATTTTTGCACACATGGTCATCTGACCCCATACTACGCAAAGCTTGTACTATGGCTGCCAAAGACTGATAACATACATATCATAATTTTTTATTTTTTTTTGGTACATGTGTTTGTCACCTAGCTCCTTAGCTCCTGTTAAACGGCTGGACCAATTTGGACGAAATTTTGTGCGTATATTGCAATGGGTTCCTGGATGGTTTGAAAACACAATTGGACCCGGTAGCGGGCAGGACGACGTCTGCCGGGTCCGCTAGCCTACCTTTGAGGACTCTATTCACCCCTTGTTTGAAGCAATTAAGATCAATGCTGTGATACCGTTTTTAACCGACTTCCAAAAGAAGTAGGTTATCATTTGACAACCCCGTTAGCTCAGCTGGTACAGTACCTGCCTTCTGCGCTTGAGGGCGTGGGTTCGATTCCCACGTAGGACAAACATTTGTGTTTGTTCTGTCTGGGTGTTAATATCTATTTAAGTATGTACTTAAAATATATATGTATGTAATAGGTCGGGGAAAAAGTCTTTTCGTATTTTGTATGTATAAAGTTGTAGTAAAAATCTTATCGGTTGTACTGTGTGTATCTGGCTGGTTTTGATAACATTAAAAATATGATATTTTAAAAAAGGAATACAAAAAGTAAAAAGCAATTTCCCGCCATTTTTCAATTGTTTTTTTGTTTGATAAAATGAGTGAATCTAACGAAGAAATTCGATATATTGTGAAATTTTATTACAAAAAAGGGAAAAGTGCGACACAAGCCGCGAATAAAATTTGTGACGTTTATGGACCTAATGCAGTGTCATCAAGAGTAGCACAATGTTGGTTCAAGCGTTTTCAGTCCGGGAATTTTGATGTCAAAGATGCAGCTCGCTCTGGTCGCCCTGTTACGGATAAAGTAGATGCTATTTCTGAAAAAGTGGACCAAGATCGGCATATTAGTAGTTACGACGTAGCTGAAGAACTGGGGATTGACCACAAAACAGTTTTGACCCATTTGAAAAAAACTGGGTATACAAAAAAACTCGATATTTGGGTGCCACACAAGCTCACTGAAAGAAACCAAATGAATCGTGTACTCATTTGCGACTCTCTATTGAAACGTAACGAAACCGAACCGTTTTTGAAAAGATTGATCACTGGTGATGAAAAATGCATCACCTACGACAAGAATGTGCGCAAACGATCATGGTCAAAGGGCAGTGAAGCACCACAGACTGTAGCGAAACCCGGATTAACACGTAATAAGGTGATGCTGTGTGTATGGTGGGATTGGCAGGGCATCGTTCATTATGAGCTTTTACCGCCGGGCAAAACCATCGATTCGGATCTCTACTGCCAACAGCAGATGAGACTCAAACAAGAAATTGAGAAAAAACGGCCGGAATTGATCAACAGAAAGAGTGTGGTCTTTCATCATGATAACGCCAGACCGCACACATCTTTGGCCACTCAGCAAAAATTTAGAGAGCTTGGTTGGGAAGTGTTAATGCATCCACCATATAGCCCTGACCTTGCACCCTCAGATTTCCACCTGTTTCGATCTCTTCAGAATTCTTTGGGTAGTGTTAGATTAACATCAAGAGAGGACTGTCAAAACTACTTGTTGCATTTTTTTGATCAGAAGTCCCAAAAATTCTACAGCAACGGGATCATGTCACTACCTACAAGATGGCAACAAGTTATCGAACAAAATGGCACATATATATTATAATTAAATGTAATTAAACTTGAAAAAAATATGTCTTGAATTTGTTTAAAAAATACGAAGAAACTTTTTCCCCGACCCTATATATCAGTCTCTGGCAGCCATATTACAAGCTTTGCTTAGTTTGGGGTCAGATGACCGTGTGTGCAATAATGTCCCAGATAAAAAAAACAATCTGACAGTTTTTTTTAATGTTATCTCGGAACCTTTGACTGGGTGAACCGATTCCAGTTCTGACATTTATGAAGATTGGTGATTTTTATGAAGTCAGTTTTTTAATTTGGTAAGTATATATTATTTATACAGGGTTATTTTTTATTTATTTAGGAATAGACTTGTGTTTAACCGCCAACTCGCCTGATGTTGCGACGATGCGGTCTACGATGCACGCTTGCCTAGAAGAAACCGATTCACTCCCGATTAGAAGACATCCAGATTGTTCCCTGCCGAAGAACTCCCCCCCCCCAGGCCATAAAGAACCATGGCCAAGAACAATTTGGTCCAGTTCTGATGAAGTCAGTTTTAAGGGGTTCCATACCCAAAGGGTAAAACGGGACTCTATTACTAAGGCTCCGCTGTCCGTCTGTCACCAGGAAGTATCTCATGAACCGTGACAGTTAGACAGTTGAAATTTTCACAGATGATGTATTTCCGTTGCCGCTATAACAACAAATACAAAAAAATAGAATAAAACAAATATTTAAGGGGGCTACCATACAACAAACGTGATTTTTTTGCTTGTTTTCACTCGATATTGATAACGGCAAGAGGTAGACGCTTGAAATATTCACAGAATATTTAGTTATATATTCACTTTAAAAATAAATTAAAATAAAATTAATATTTAAGGGGGGCTCCCATACAAAATATGTGTTTTTTTCACCGTTTTTAAAGATAATGGTACTGAACCCTTTGTGTGCGAGTCCAACTCGCACATGGCCGGTTATTTATATTATAATTATTATTTTACCTTCGTCATCCAGCATATTTGAAACTTGCTCGATATATTGTTCCCGGTGGTGTTTGGGGTTCTCCGGATTCAGGCTGATCGCGTCGTACGTGCCTTTGTCATGGACGATCCCGAATTTACCTAGTGACGCCACGTCATCATTTGTTATGTTGAATACCTGGAATTAAAAAGAAAAACACATCAGTCATACGACTGCATGTCAGAAATGAAAACTTAAGTAGTAATTCACTTATTCTACAAGAGATGGCGCTGTTTTAAAATACACGGTACACGGTAAAGCGTGATGATGACGCGAGTTCCATGATAAACGACTTCCAAGGAGGAGGTTATCAATTGTTTTTTTTAAAATGTTTGTTACCTCAGAGCTTTTGGCTGGGCAAACCGATTTTGATGATTCTTTTTTTATTTGAAATCTGGTGCTTCCCATTTGAATTTGGTCCAGTTCTGATGATGTCAGTTTTTTATATTCATAATTATTGTTCACCCAAAAAGTGATCAATGCACCTAAAGAAGTTTTCACTTCAAACACTAGATGGGTGATGGTTTCCGAGGGGTCATCAAAACCATAGATAACTGTCAAACATTTAGCCAACTCTTAAACTGACAACCCGCGCCTCATTCGCTCACTCACATCACCGCGCTCGCTCACTCATATCAAAACCATAGATAACTGTCAAACATTTAGCAAACTCTTAAACTGACAACCCGCGCCTCATGCGCTCACTCACATCACCGCTCTCGCTAACTCATATCAAAACCATAGATAACTGTCAAACATTTAGCCAACTCTTAAACTGACAACCCGCGCCTTATTCGCTCACTCACATCACCGCGCTCGCTCACTCATATGAAAACCATAGATAACTGTCAAATATTTAGCCAAATCTTAAACTGACAGCCCGCGCCGCGCTCGTTCACTCACATCAAAACCATAGATAACTGTCAAACATTTAGCCGACTCTTAAACTGACAGCCCGCGCCGCTCTCGCTCCCTCACATCAAAACCATACATAACTGTCAAACATTTAGCCAACTCTTAAACTGACAGCCCGGGCAGTGCTCGCTCACTCACATCAAAACCAAAGATAACTGTCAAACATTTAGCCAACTCTTAAAACTGACAGCCGATAAAAAACAGAAGATTACTCTTAAGACTCTGCTCAGATTAGGATTTCCTTAGTTAGGCGTCGCCTAGTTCGTGAAAACGGGCATTTGGGTAATAAATTTAAAGAGTTTGATGAGGCACATGGATGCAATAACTACATTGAAAGATTCTGCTACTGCCTACAATCAAGTGAAATACAAGAAGCTAACCTAACCACAACCCTCAGTGCGCCCGACTCTCAATTGACCGGTATTTTTTTAAATGATTGAAAATGAAGCTACCTTGTATATTATTGTTGGAAACTCTTTCTCTGAAACTTTTTTCGCTAACGTCACAGCTTCTTCACAGTAGTCAATACCATGGAGGTTGTTGAAGCCTTCTCGAGCTAGTTCTCTCAGCGTGTAGCCATTACCACAGCCTGGAACATTCAGTCAATTTCTTTAATGCTAATTCTAATTCAAAATTGGGGTGATAAGATCTGTACTGACACTGATTGGGGTGTATTGTGCATTTGCCCCTACCAGGCTACACAAACTAGCAGAGCTCTTTCAAGATAACAGAGCACGGCTTTGGGTAACGGAGCAAGGTTTTGGGTAACGGAGCATGGCTTTGGGTAAAGGAGCACAGTTTTGGGATTTTTAAAAAATGTTATGCCACACAAGTATGTATCACATCATCACACATCATCAGCCAATTAACGTCCACTGTTGGACAAGGCCTCCCTCATAGAGGGGTGTTGCCATAATCCCCACGCTTGGCAGGCGGCTTGGGGATCGCAATACGTTTAGGACGCTGCTGCCCATCCTCCGGTGGTTCTGGTCGCAGTTTTAGGACATACCCGGGTCCGGTTTAAGTATGTATACTTAAATATTTAAAAAAAAACCCTTGATAGGCAATCTTCAAACGACAGATTTTCTTGAATCATAGATAAAAACACTCACAAACAAGTTAAATTTCAAACAACAAAAAACTCAAGTCAAAAACTTTATGCATCGGGAGTTAAAAATAGCATGTTTTACAATCATAGGTCTGTGGTCGAGGTGAAAAAAATATGGCTAATTTTAACTACAAATGACCTTCATGCTTTTAAAATATTTATATGGTCATAATATTACATAAAACAATAAATTATAAGCATTGACATAGAAACCTCTTCTGTTGGTTATTTTCGTCAGTTGATGAGGCTGACATGATATTGGTATATTGGAAAAAAGGTTTCTTACTACTTATCTACTACATATTACTTATCTCTATACATGCCATGCACAGAATGTAAAGGTTTCATCTGTTATCACTTTTGGTCCAAAAATTTTGGAGGTTATGTTTATAATAGGATTTTTTGCTACTATACGTACCTACATCAACTATAGCTGTTTCGTTGCCTTTTCCACACTCACAAATCCACTCGATAACTCTGTAGGCACTATCTTCACCGAACCAAACATCTCCTGGGTCTCCATTCTCCTCAAAGTTGGCAATTTCTTTAATATACGCCTTTTGCCAGTAAGATTGAGTACCCAGTTCTGAAGGGTCAAGCTCTGTGTCTTCCATTATAAGAGAAAAACAACTGAAACTAGGTAGTAGATCTGTGACTGAAACGTAACTAAATTTGTTGGAAAATTCAAAACATTTATTAGTGACGAGATGGTAAATAATTATTTTTGTTTTGAAATAAAAAAAAGTTACATTGACATGGTTGACATGACATAAAATATTTTTTTTTATTTTTCACCCCGTCCAGTGCCTGCTAAAGCCTTTAAGCTTTACAGGAACGGCTTACGTATTTGTACCTGTTGTAAAGTTGGGAAGACTTTAGGCTTCTATAGAGTTTAGGAAACGATATGAAAATACGCGTTTTAGCTCATTAAATCATAGCCTACACTCAAGCACAAGCGTGTTTCACCCTAGACAGCATTATCGCTTAGCATCAGAAAAGTTGGCGGTCAAACACAAGCCTTAAAATAAAAACCTTAATAACCACCAATAGAAAACACAATGACAATGGCAGATAATGCGGTATGGCCTTATTGACTTTAGCATGGCCAGTAATGAGAGAAAAAAATCCTTCAGGTGTGCTACGCTAAGTCTATAGACCATACCGCCTTGTCACGAAAAAAGATGCTGTAGAAGAAAAATAGGTATTTCAAAAGCAAGCATGCTACATTTTCACTTCCCATCAGATGAGATTCTAGTCCTCAGAAAAAATAAATAAGTGGAAGCGTTATACCTACTGATTCCCCTTTGGCATTTACACCCCCCTTCGGTCGTCCATTCGTATACATTTTAATGACATCATTCACAATTGTGTGCGCTCAATATTGAAGTGTGCGTTTGTAGAACTAGTAAGAATATGTCAGTGTTGCAATACGTGTTTACCTCGCCCCCTTCAGTTTTTAGCAGACTTTTTTCGGTACTAGCTCGAGTTTAAAGGCACATCCAAACTATATATTATCAAAGCTATTTGGGTACGGAACCTTAATAAAATAGCTTAAAAATCTTAATTCTTATATTTTGCACTAATACAAACTATTAAAGTAACACTACAGTACCCTTAGTACAAGATTTGATAGTTTTCGAAAACTTTTTCGTTTTCGTATTGTTCCATACATTTCAGCAAAGCGCCTCTAGCGGAAACGCAGAAGAACTAAAATCGGTAGTAATCGGCAGTATAGGTTGCTTCACTCGAATACGAAAGAAGGTTTCGAATAGCTTTTAGCCCAGCAATGTATGGAACAAAACGAAAACGAAAAAAGTTTTCGAAAACTGTCAAATCTTGTACTAAGGGTAAAGTAATAAATATATCACAATACATAAGCGTAATACCTAATATGGAATCATGAATATAAAGCCAAACCATTTTTTAAATGAATGATACCATACCCAACTTTTAAAAAAATTACCCCATTTTTTAGTAATAGCACTTTTGTAAACAGGCAATGTAGAACAGTCCTTATTTAAGGGAGAACCACATTAGGTTGACGCACACGTCTGAGACGTCTCACGCGTGTGAAGCTGGGGTGCACATATGACGCGCGCGCGTCTAATGCGTGTGACGCGCATTGTCGATTTTCTAAGGTAAAAAAAAACAAAAAAAAACACATTAGAAGTGAAAACTTAAAGCCGTAACAGACGCATCGAACATGGCTGACGAACCGCCCTCTGACCAAAGGGAGAGAAAGAGTGAGAACATTGCCGGTTGCCTGGAAGAGATAGCTTATAGCGAATAAGGCCGCCAATTGTTTCATTAGTTTTTAAGTTGTTTTAGTTTCTATGTATGTATGTAATTTTTGGTGTAAACAATAAAGAGTTATTTATCTAACATTATTTCTCTCGTTGGTTGAGGTGGTTGACGTCAGCCATGCTGGCCCGCCTGTAACGGCTATAAGTAGTAATTCACATATTCTACAAGAGATGGCGCTGTTTTAAAATACTCTGTAAAGAGTGTTGACGCGGGTTCCATGATTTTTGATCACCAAAAAAGTGCTCAACGCACCTAAAGAAGTTTTAAATTCAAAAATGACGTTTGTGTAATGTTTGACACGTCAGATGGTACAATCATAGATATGCACTAACAGACGCGTGGTTAAATCCCCTCCACGACATCCCCGACGAAAATCTGTGATCGTTGGATCGGCATCGCGTACATTGCGTTGCATGGATCTAATGTAGCTCTGCACAAATAGTCGTCATCAATAATGTATGAGATGCGACGTGTCCAGATCGGTGTATGTAGCTTACGTCACATCGGCCTAATGTAGTTTTCGCTTTAAAGTTCTTCATCTAATTACAGTCTTGATTCCACATAGTCAGGCTGGAAATATAAATACAGATTAATAGTATGGAACCCTCAGTGTGCGAGTCCGACTCGCACTTGGCCGGTTATTTATATTGATAATTATATCGACTGTCAATGACTGTTTCCTATGGAACAGCTGATATTTTTTTCGTGATTTCAGTGCTGGTCGTATAGTAAAAGTTGTTGTAATGGTGAGTACAATGATCTACTTTCTGCTTAGCTTATACCTTTTCCTTAGAACTCTGTATAAATAAGTTTAAAATATTTTTTTCATTGTCATACTCGGAAAGTAGGTCTGAAGTTGCCTGAGGAGCCGGTTGAAAGTAATACATTTCAGCCCTAGGGAGAATCACTATCAACTGACAGTGACAGATGACAACTGACAGACACTCAAATTATTCAAAAAAAACAATTATTATTATATCTTTATTTCAGATCCAAGATTACATTTAGCTCCCTATATATCCAATTAACAGAAATCTAAATCAAATAATAGTTTTTATCCAATATTGTATTATAGGACTATCATATATATATATATTTATTATGGTCCCACACTTCCCGTGCACTTGCCAGTGTCAGTTCATGTTATTATTTTTAATTTCCTTGTATTCGTAATGAAAAGCAGTGTTTACCTCGGGGTTAAAGACTTATTTAGTCCCGAGACGGGGTTTGGGGCTAATAGTTCGAGGGTTAATTTCACCCCTAGGATAACAATGTACTATTGTAAGAGTCGATGTTATTTTTTTTTATAAAAGTTTATACTCACTGAAACAAACCAATATGAATCCTTCATGAATATCATTTTACTAATGAATCCCATCTCAGATTCCGGAGCTATGGTATGCAAATGGAGGTGCTTGACACTTCGGAATGGAGGCCAGTGGTAACCGAAACGTGCATCATTAACTGACAGGTTGTTTTTCGATAACATATCTTTTGCGATAGCAAGCATTTTAGCCACTGAAAATAAAAAACAGAAATAAGTTCACAAATTACTTTAGTCACAGAATACATAAAGTACAAGTACAGAAGGTTCACTCCGCAAAAGCATTTAAATAAGTAGCGACTCTTACTACCACACAATAAAGTCTAATTCTGGACGTGCGAGCGCTAACCACCTACTGCTATATTAACCTACAAGTTGCCTCTCTGTCTATCGTGTAACTCTTGTCGCGTTATCTCTGTCTATCGCGCGGCAGCGGGCACGGCAAGTCCGACAAGACGACTACCTTGTAGCTTCATACCGAAAGTGCGGAGTGCGCCAGGGCTGCTTTAGTCGAAAAATTAAATGCGAAAATTGTGCTACTATTGCTCGTAATTTATTTATTTATTAAGGAACTACAAACAGCAATATTATCTAGCGACCCGTCCCGGCTTCACACGGGTGTAAGTTTTATTATTAGATATGTATAAACCTTCCGTGAAAAATCATCTAACTGATGGTGAAAACCGCTTCAAAATCCGTTGCGTGATTTAGGAGTTAGCGGATATACTGACAGACAGATGCAGAAACCGACTTTATATTATACTAGCCGTCCGCCCCGGCTTCGCACGATTGTAAGCTCGGCCTTCGGCCTCGCTACAAAATATAATATCGCCTATGTCACCCGGGGATAGTGTAGCTTCCCAACAGAGAAAGAATTTTTCAAATCGGTTCAGTAGTTTCGGAGCCTATTCATTACAAACATACAAAAATAGGTACAAATCTTTCCTCTTTATAATATTAGTATAGATATGTAGAAATATAACAACAGGGTTAGATTACAATAATAAACAGTTAACATTATAAGTTTATTGTAATTTATAATTAAAACTTGCAAAAAAAAAACATTTAATTTTACTATAAAAACTTCCAAAGCAAATGGAGTCAAAACTACCACTAAATGATCTAATCATCATAATCTCATTCCCTTCTGACCATTTTTAACACGCTTTTATTAGCTTAGTATGTATCTATGTAATGGAATCTTTGAACGTGATTTTCACCCCTTTCAAAACGACGAATTGATTTGAAACTTTGCACATTTATCACAGACCGATGACAGTACAATAATTTGTATAATAGGTCGGGGAAAAAGTCTTTTCGTATTTTGTATGTATAAGGTTGTAGTAAAAATCTCATCCGTTGTACTGTTTGTATCTGGCTGGTTTTGATACCATTAAAAATATGACATTTTAAAAAAGGAATACAAAAAGTAAAAAGCAATTTCCCGCTATTTTTCAATTGTTTTTTTGTTTGATAAAATGAGTGAATCTAACGAAGAAATTCGATATATTGTGAAATTTTATTACAAAAAAGGGAAAACTGCGACACAAGCCGCGAAAAAAATTTGTGACGTTTATGGACCTAATGCAGTGTCATCAAGAGTAGCACAATGTTGGTTCAAGCGTTTTCAGTCCGGGAATTTTGATGTCAAAGATGCAGCTCGCTCTGGTCGCCCTGTTACGGATAAAGTAGATGCCATTTCTGAAAAAGTGGACCAAGATCGGCATATTAATAGTTACGACGTAGCTGAAGAACTGGGGATTGACCACAAAACAGTTTTGACCCATTGGAAAAAAACTGGGTATACAAAAAAACTCGATATTTGGGTGCCACACAAGCTCACTGAAAGAAACCAAATGAATCGTGTACTCATTTGCGACTCTCTATTGAAACGTAACGAAACCGAACCGTTTTTGAAAAGATTGATCACTGGTGATGAAAAATGGATCACCTACGACAAGAATGTGCGCAAACGATCATGGTCAAAGGGCAGTGAAGCACCACAGACTAGCGAAACCCGGATTAACACGTAATAAGGTGATGCTGTGTGTATGGTGGGATTGGCAGGGCATCGTTCATTATGAGCTTTTACCGCCGGGCAAAACCATCGATTCGGATCTCTACTGCCAACAGCAGATGAGACTCAATCAAGAAATTGAGAAAAAACGGCCGGAATTGATCAACAGAAAGAGTGTGGTCTTTCATCATGATAACGCCAGACCGCACACATCTTTGGCCACTCAGCAAAAATTTAGAGAGCTTGGTTGGGAAGTGTTAATGCATCCACCATATAGCCCTGACCTTGCACCCTCAGATTTCCACCTGTTTCGATCTCTTCAGAATTCTTTGGGTAGTGTTAGATTAACATCAAGAGAGGACTGTCAAAACTACTTGTTGCATTTTTTTGATCAGAAGTCCCAAAAATTCTACAGCAACGGGATCATGTCACTACCTACAAGATGGCAACAAGTTATCGAACAAAATGGCACATATATATTATAATTAAATGTAATTAAACTTGAAAAAAATATGTCTTGAATTTGTTTAAAAAATACGAAGAAACTTTTTCCCCGACCTTATATTTTGTCCCAATATCCTTACTAGGATCTTCAGGATTAACGATTTTAAGGTGTGTTTTTTAGTTATTTTTAACTGCGAGAATTATTTAGCAGGTTGCACGAGTGGGCACAAAAAGGCGACACTGCTTCATGATTGATATTCCGAATACCAGTAAGAAAATCTGTTTTTTTTTTTTATTCAGACTCTCATGTGGATCACTCTGCCTGAATGGGTATTCCCCGATTGTTACAATCTGGGTGTCTTTAAATCACGAGTGAATCGGTTTCTTCCAGGCAAGCGGTGCTCCATTGTAGACCGCTTCATCGCTTAACATCAGGCGAGTTGGCGGTCAAGCCCAAGCTTCTAATTAAAAGTGGTGGTGATAAGACCTGCACTGACATCCCATTTGGCGTGTAATGTGCATTACTAAATTACAATTTCGTTGCTGTTTTTGGTAACTGTATCGATGGTGAACCTAGTCAAATGAAAATCATGAATGTCATAATCATGACATGTGATTATTAATCAATAATCACACTAATATTATAAATGCGAAAGTAACTCTGTCTGTTTGCTACATAATCAGCTAAACGGCTTAACCTATCTGCCCCGGTGGCTCAGTTGGTAGTGAACCTACTTTCTGTGCTTGGGGGCGTGGGTTCGATTCCCATCTAGGACAAACATTTGTGTTTGTTCTATGTCTGGGTGTTAATATCTATTTAAGTATTTAAAAATATCTATGTATGTATATCAGTCTCTGGCTGCCATATTACAAGCTTTGCTTAGTTTGGGGTCAGATGACCATGTGTGCAATAATGTCCCAGATATTTATTTATTTTATTTATTTATTTATCTCGATAAAGATTTGTGAGGTAATAGTATGTATCATGAGGACGGACATAGGCTATTTTTTCTGGAGAAATCGCGGATGAAGTTGCGGGTACAGCTAATTGATTGTAAAAAGAACCTGAAATTCCTCTATATTATAGTTGATTACGAAACTCAGTTACCAAAACGGCAAAAAATATTTTTTTTAATAATTGATTACGAAAAAATTGTAAAATAATTCATCTATCGTAGCTAGTTACGAAACTTAATTACCAAAACGGACCAAACGAGGCTTAGTACATAGATCAGAGTATAATATCGGGCTTAGTAATAGGGTCCTGTTTGCACCCTTCGTGTTCGGCTTCAGACTAGAATAGAATAATTTTATTGTTTGTTGTTAGTGTACATAGATGTTTTCAGGTAAAATTATACGAATTTTATCAAAACTAGAATGGAAATCGTGCTAAAAACAATGGAAACGCCTCACCTAGTTCCTTATCAGCTGAAGTCAAGCATTTTACATCTTCTACATGCCTTTTTGGAATAGTTAATATGTGAAAACTGGTTGCAGGTCTGATATCTCGGAAAACACATACATCTTCGTCTTCGAAAAGTAGTTCCGTATAGTCGACTTTGTTAGCAATGTTGCAGAATATGCAAGATGATCTTTCCGGAATTACAGCAGTCATTTTCTTTCAGTAAATTAAATATATAAAATCAATATTTTATTTTTGATTCCCTGCTCTGCGGGGCTATTATGGATCTTTGATCGGGATCAGTCAGTGTCAGAATTGACAGAATTTTGACACTTGAAAGGGGTTATGACGCAAAAAAAAAGCGTTGTCTATTTCCAATTTCGTAGTATGAAATTGGAAATAGATAACGCTTTTTTTTTTGACATAATTTTGACAAGTCGCGATCCCGATCAAAGATTCATAATATCGTTCGCGCAAAACTTTATGAGCCCTCTGGGTTGCGTTTACGGCACTTATCCAGACTAAAACTTATACTCGATGAACGTTAAAACACCCGTTTTGGGACTCCACGAGGTGAAAAATTATACCGGCGAAAATTTAAACTGCCCGTTTACGGGCGTCCGCTGGTATAAGTTTTCGCCTGACTAGAATAAATTTTATCTACCTTATGAGGTCGCTAAATTTTCGCCTGCTGTCAGATTGACAGCTGTTGAGGAGGTTAAGCCGTTTTTGATATTATTTTGTTCGAATCTTTTTGTTGTAGATCTTTTTATTTAAAATAAAATTTTATATCTATATAATGATAGATTGATATTTGATATTTTACTATTATACATACCATTTTATTTTACTTGACATTTATTTATTATTGAATTTGACAGCTAGTATTGACATATATGACATAAAGCTATGACGCCGTTCAGCGAACCTCCGTTAGTTTAATTTTTCACCGGTGAAAAATTCGCCGAGTCCGTAAACGCTCCCCTGAAGTTAGGCCCAGTGGCTGCGCAGTACGCATATTATAGGTATCCGAGGGACTTTACAGGGCGTCGGGGAGGCCTCGCGCCTAACTTCAGAGGGCTCATAAAGTTTTGCGCGAACGATACCCTGCCGATCTTTCGACTAGGGGAGGCAATAATGCACGACACAGATAATGTACGGCATGATATTTTACGGCACTATTATCGTGTCGACAAATATCATAATTGTACATAGGTTATGTCTCCGGTATTACATTCTCTTGGGGTTATGTATTGTGTGAATAAAGCACGTAACAGACACGTCCACGTGGTTGACGATTTGTCAACATGATATTGTACGGCATAACAATGTACAGCATGATAATTGGTGTACATGTACATTGAATATCATGCTGTATAATCCATGTCGTACAATACTGGCTGTCAATTATCGGCTCGTGTCTATAAATTACGGCAAGGAGAGCACAGCCAGTATTTTACAGGCAATAATCCATGTATTACATGGGAAATATCCACGTTTTACCGGGCTGTACATTACGACTGACTCCGGCCATTTCAAGGTTTTCAAGGTGAAATAAAACTTCGTAATGCCAATTTTTTACATTTTATTTCTCAGTTCAGAAAAAAAAACATGACGGTAACCACATTATTCGTAACGACCAACTGCAATAGAAAAATTATGAATTTTGATTGATTTGCTACGGTGAAGCTGTCAATAAAAAGGAAATTTGTGAACGTGGGTTCGCTGCTAGACAAATCTCGCAAAGTATTTGATTCCATAGACAAATTATAATTTTGAATGTCAAAATTGAAATTTGTATTTTTTTATACGTATTCACGCACCTAAATATTCGACCTCAACACATTGAATGTCTATTTTTAACTGACTACAAAAAAGAGGGAGTTAACAATTCTTTTTATAATATATAGGTATGTTTCTTATCTCAGAACTCCGTCATTTATAAATGCCATAGAAATTTCACCAAAATCGGCGTAAGTAGGTGGATTTAAATCAAAATAACAGTCTGTTCAATTTTTCATACATTTTGCTGTTGTTTACGTAACGAAAACTTTTTCGCAAGTGCTCGTACTAAGGCCACTGGATAAAAATATGTCATCCAAGTGAACTAATTGCGTATTTGTAGACTAACTAATTTTGAAGTCGGTTTTTATAATTGATGATTATTAACTTGTTAACATAATAAAGGATAGGTCCGTTTGAATTTATGAGACAGGCTTGAGCTGAAGGGGTGGTTCTACAATTGGTCCATCACAGGTGCATCTTGTACCTTGCCACTGTTCGTTCAAAGCCTGGAGCAGTACCCACAGCCAATACCCGAAATATGAATCCTGGCTCTGTCCTTCCAATGACTCCAGCCATCCAGTTTCTGGTGAAAAGAGGAATAAATATTTATTATGATTATAAAAATAAATATATAGTTTGGATCTGCCTTTAAACTCGTGCTAGTACCGGAAAAAGTTTGCAAAAACTGAAGGGGCGAGGTAAACACGTATTGCACACACTAACATATTCTTACTAGTTCTACAAACGCACACTTCAATATTGAGCGCAAACAACTGCAAATGATGTGATCAAAATGTATAGGAATGGACGACTGAGGGGGTGGGTATAAATGCCAAAGAGTAGGTATAACGCATCCATTTATTTATTTATTCTGAGTTATGAAGAGTCAAGTTGAAAAGGGCGCAAGAGTGGTGATTTTAAGGAGTTATACTCAAAAAGGCTCAGAACATTTTTTAAAGAATATGACTGTATTCATTTTAAAGGCAGCAAAAAATGTGTTAATTTTGATCATATTTCTGTGTGGACCATTATTTTCAAAATACGTTTTAGATACATTTTCTCGATAAAAAAAAATCATGAACTAACCTCTAAGCTTGAAATTTACCGAAACGGATACAATTTTATCTGGACTATTTATGAATAAATCTCGACAAAATTCCAGTATAGTCAATAATTTTTGGTGTGAAAACTTCTTTAGCTCTTTTTGGGTGAACAAAAATCATGGAACTTGCGTCATTGTCACAGTTGTCACGCTGTCACAGATAATCTGATCCGATTATTTATTATGTAATCTGTGACAGATTACATAATAAATAATCGGTAACGTATAAGAAAGGTATTTAGAAATAGCGCCATCTCTTGTAGAATAGGTGAATTACTACGTAAGTTTTCACTTCTGACGTAAAGTCCTATGACAGGTGTTTTTTATCTACAAAGACATTGAACGCACAATACATATCTCCTTTAAATTTTTGTCCCTTTGTCGTCCTTTCCCCTTTCCCCTCTAGCTTCACCACAGAAAAAAGAAAACATTAACATTCTAAACCTACAGTTTCCCCTCTAGCACTTACACCAACTGGTCGTCCGTTTGATCATGTGATTTTGTAGAATTAGTAAGAATATGTCAGTAGGTGCAACACGCGTCATCAGTGCATTGCGGCTAATCGCAGTCGCGCGCGTCTGACGCAAGCGTCTAACGCAGATCTCGGAAGCGGTGCCATACTTTTCATAGTGCGAAGACAACACATCAGCCGCGCGTGTAAGACACATGCCTCAGACCCGTGCGGCTGCGATGCACCTTTACCTCGCCCCTTTCAGTTCTTGCCAGTTTCATAATTAGCTCGAGTTTTAGGCAAATCCAAACTAGGTATACCTAATATAAAAGAGCGTCGCAGGCGAATCCTTAATTTTACGGCAAGCTTCAGGTTTTAACTAACCTGAGGATGAACTGCTTGATCCACAGTTGCATGATCCGTCTTTGGTACTGCTATGGAGTCCTTTGGTGTGATGGTTTTCATGATCGTTTTCATCGCTTTGATCACCTGTAGGTTTGTGAGTTTTAGGTCGTTTGGTACTGCTGTGGGGTACTTTGGTGTGGTGGTTATCATGACCGTTTTCATCGCTGTGATCACCAGTAGGTTTGTGAGTTTTAGGTTGTTTGGTACTGCTGTGGGGTCCTTTGGTGTGACGGTTATCATGATCGTTTTCATCGCTGTGACCACCTGTAGGTTTGTGAGTTTTTGGTCGTTTGGTACTGCTATGGGGTCCTTTGGTGTGATGGTTATCATGTTCGTTTTCATCGCTATGATCACCTGTAGGTTTGTGAGTTTTAGGTCGTTTGGTACTGCTTTGGGGTCCTTTGGTGTGATGGTTATCATGATTGTTTTCATCGCTGTGATCACCTGTAGGTTTGTGAGTTTTTGGTCGTTTGGTACTGCTATGGGGTCCTTTGGTAAGATGGTTATCATGATCATTTTCATCGCTGTGACCACCCGTTGGTTTATGAGTTTTGGGTCGTTTGGTACTGCTATGGGGTCCTTTGGTGTGATGGTTATCATGTTCGTTTTCATCGCTATGATCACCTGTAGGTTTGTGAGTTTTAGGTCGTTTGGTACTGCTGTGGGGTCCTTTCGTGTGATGGATATCATGATCGTTTTCATCGCTGTGATCACCTGTAGGTTTGTGAGATTTAGGTTGTTTGGTACTGCTACGGGGTCCTTTGGTAAGATGGTTATCATGATCGTTTTCATCGCTGTGACCATCCATTGGTTTATGAGTTTTAGGTCGTTTGGTACTGCTATGTGGTCCTTTGGTGTGATGGTTATCATGTTCGTTTTCATCGCTGTGACCACCCGTTGGTTTATGAGTTTTGGGTCGTTTGGTACTGCTATGGGGTCCTTTGGTGTGATGGTTATCATGTTCGTTTTCATCGCTATGATCACCTGTAGGTTTGTGAGTTTTAGGTCGTTTGGTACTGCTGTGGGGTCCTTTCGTGTGATGGATATCATGATCGTTTTCATCGCTGTGATCACCTGTAGGTTTGTGAGATTTAGGTTGTTTGGTACTGCTACGGGGTCCTTTGGTAAGATGGTTATCATGATCGTTTTCATCGCTGTGACCATCCGTTGGTTTATGAGTTTTAGGTCGTTTGGTACTGCTATGTGGTCCTTTGGTGTGATGGTTATCATGTTCGTTTTCATCGCTATGATCACCTGTAGGTTTGTGAGTTTTAGGTCGTTTGGTACTGCTGTGGGGTCCTTTCGTGTGACGGTTATCATTATCGTTTTCATCGCTGTGACCACCTGTAGGTTTGTGAGTTTTAGGTCGTTTGGTACTGCTGTGGGGTCCTTTCGTGTGACGGTTATCATTATCGTTTTCATCGCTGTGACCACCTGTAGGTTTGTGAGTTTTTGGTCGTTTGGTACTGCTATGGGGTCCTTTGGTAAGATGGTTATCATGATCATTTTCATCGCTGTGACCACCCGTTGGTTTATGAGTTTTGGGTCGTTTGGTACTGCTATGGGGTCCTTTGGTGTGATGGTTATCATGTTCGTTTTCATCGCTATGATCACCTGTAGGTTTGTGAGTTTTAGGTCGTTTGGTACTGCTGTGGGGTCCTTTTGTGTGATGGATATCATGATCGTTTTCATCGCTGTGATCACCTGTAGGTTTGTGAGATTTAGGTTGTTTGGTACTGCTATGGGGTCCTTTGGTGTGATGGTTATCATGTTCGTTTTCATCGCTGTGACCACCCGTTGGTTTATGAGTTTTAGGTCGTTTGGTACTGCTGTGGGGTCCTTTGGTGTGACGGTTATCATGAACGTTTTCATTGCTGTGATCACCTGTAGGTTTGTGAGTTTTAGGTCGTTTGGTACTGCTGTGGGGTCCTTTGGTGTGATGGTTATCATGATTGTTTTCATCGCTGTGATCACCTGTAGGTTTGTGAGTTTTTGGTCGTTTGGTACTGCTATGGGGTCCTTTGGTAAGATGGTTATCATGATCGTTTTCATCGCTGTGACCACCCGTTGGTTTATGTATTTTGGGTCGTTTGGTACTGCTATGGGGTCCTTTGGTGTGATGGTTATCATGTTCATTTTCATCGCTATGATCACCTGTAGGTTTGTGAGTTTTAGGTCGTTTGGTACTGCTGTGGGGTCCTTTCGTGTGATGGTTATCATGTTCGTTTTCATCGCTATGATCACCTGTAGGTTTGTGAGTTTTAGGTCGTTTGGTACTGCTTTGGGGTCTTTTGGTGTGATGGTTATCATGATTGTTTTCATCGCTGTGATCACCTGTAGGTTTGTGAGTTTTTGGTCGTTTGGTACTGCTATGGGGTCCTTTGGTAAGATGGTTATCATGATCATTTTCATCGCTGTGACCACCCGTTGGTTTATGAGTTTTAGGTCGTTTGGTACTGCTATGGGGTCCTTTGGTGTGATGGATATCATGATCGTTTTCATCGCTGTGATCACCTGTAGGTTTGTGAGATTTAGGTTGTTTGGTACTGCTATGGGGTCCTTTGGTGTGATGGTTATCATGATTGTTTTCATCGCTGTGATCACCTGTAGGTTTGTGAGTTTTTGGTCGTTTGGTACTGCTATGGGGTCCTTTGGTAAGATGGTTATCATAATCGTTTTCATCGCTGTGACCACCCGTTGGTTTATGAGTTTTGGGTCGTTTGGTACTGCTATGGGGTCCTTTGGTGTGATGGTTATCATGTTCATTTTCATCGCTGTGATCACCTGTAGGTTTGTGAGTTTTAGGTCGCTTGGTACTGCTGTGGGGTCCTTTGGTGTGATGGTTATCATGATTGTTTTCATCGCTGTGATCACCTGTAGGTTTGTGAGTTTTTGGTCGTTTGGTACTGCTGTGGGGTCCTTTCGTGTGATGGATATCATGATCGTTTTCATCGCTGTGATCACCTGTAGGTTTGTGAGTTTTAGGTCGTTTGGTACTGCTATGGGGTCCTTTGGTGTGATGGTTATCATGATTGTTTTCATCGCTGTGATCACCTGTAGGTTTGTGAGTTTTAGGTCGTTTGGTACTACTGTGGGGTCCTTTGGTGTGATGGTTATCATGATTGTTTTCATTGCTGTGATCACCTGTAGGTTTGTGAGTTTTAGGTCGTTTGGTACTGCTGTGGGGTCCTTTGGTGTGATGGTTATCATGATTGTTTTCATCGCTATGATCACCTGTAGGTTTGTGAGTTTTAGGTCGTTTGGTACTGCTGTGGGGTCCTTTCGTGTGATGGATATCATGATCGTTTTCATCGCTGTGATCACCTGTAGGTTTGTGAGATTTAGGTTGTTTGGTACTGCTATGGGGTCCTTTGGTGTGATGGTTATCATGTTCGTTTTCATCGCTATGATCACCTGTAGGTTTGTGAGTTTTAGGTCGTTTGGTACTGCTGTGGGGTCCTTTGGTGTGATGGTTATCATGATTGTTTTCATTGCTGTGATCACCTGTAGGTTTGTGAGTTTTAGGTCGTTTGGTACTGCTGTGGGGTCCTTTGGTGTGATGGTTATCATGATTGTTTTCATCGCTGTGATCACCTGTAGGTTTGTGAGTTTTTGGTCGTTTGGTACTGCTATGGGGTCCTTTGGTAAGATGGTTATCATGATCGTTTTCATCGCTGTGACCACCCGTTGGTTTATGAGTTTTGGGTCGTTTGGTACTTCTGTGGGGTCCTTTGGTGTGATGGTTATCATGATTGTTTTCATCGCTGTGATCACCTGTAGGTTTGTGAGTTTTTGGTCGTTTGGTACTGCTATGGGGTCCTTTGGTAAGATGGTTATCATGATCGTTTTCATCGCTGTGACCACCCGTTGGTTTATGAGTTTTGGGTCGTTTGGTACTGCTATGGGGTCCTTTGGTGTGATGGTTATCATGTTCATTTTCATCGCTATGATCACCTGTAGGTTTGTGAGTTTTAGGTCGTTTGGTACTACTGTGGGGTCCTTTCGTGTGATGGTTATCATGTTCGTTTTCATCGCTGTGACCACCCGTTGGTTTATGAGTTTTGGGTCGTTTGGTACTGCTATGGGGTCCTTTGGTGTGATGGTTATCATGTTCATTTTCATCGCTATGATCACCTGTAGGTTTGTGAGATTTAGGTCGTTTGGTACTGCTGTGGGGTCCTTTCGTGTGATGGATATCATGATCGTTTTCATCGCTGTGATCACCTGTAGGTTTGTGAGATTTAGGTTGTTTGGTACTGCTATGGGGTCCTTTGGTGTGATGGTTATCATGTTCGTTTTCATCGCTATGATCACCTGTAGGTTTGTGAGTTTTAGGTCGTTTGGTACTGCTGTGGGGTCCTTTGGTGTGATGGATATCATGATTGTTTTCATCGCTGTGATCACCTGTAGGTTTGTGAGTTTTTGGTCGTTTGGTACTGCTATGGGGTCCTTTGGTAAGATGGTTATCATGATCGTTTTCATCGCTGTGACCACCCGTTGGTTTATGAGTTTTGGGTCGTTTGGTACTGCTATGGGGTCCTTTGGTGTGATGGTTATCATGTTCGTTTTCATCGCTATGATCACCTGTAGGTTTGTGAGTTTTAGGTCGTTTGGTACTGCTGTGGGGTCCTTTCGTGTGATGGATATCATGATTGTTTTCATCGCTGTGATCACCTGTAGGTTTGTGAGTTTTTGGTCGTTTGGTACTGCTATGGGGTCCTTTGGTAAGATGGTTATCATGATCATTTTCATCGCTGTGACCACCCGTTGGTTTATGAGTTTTGGGTCGTTTGGTACTGCTATGGGGTCCTTTGGTGTGATGGTTATCATGTTCGTTTTCATCGCTATGATCACCTGTAGGTTTGTGAGTTTTAGGTCGTTTGGTACTGCTGTGGGGTCCTTTTGTGTGATGGATATCATGATCGTTTTCATCGCTGTGATCACCTGTAGGTTTGTGAGATTTAGGTTGTTTGGTACTGCTATGGGGTCCTTTGGTGTGATGGTTATCATGTTCGTTTTCATCGCTATGATCACCTGTAGGTTTGTGAGTTTTAGGTCGTTTGGTACTGCTGTGGGGTCCTTTGGTGTGACGGTTATCATGAACGTTTTCATTGCTGTGATCACCTGTAGGTTTGTGAGTTTTAGGTCGTTTGGTACTGCTGTGGGGTCCTTTGGTGTGATGGTTATCATGATTGTTTTCATCGCTGTGATCACCTGTAGGTTTGTGAGTTTTTGGTCGTTTGGTACTGCTATGGGGTCCTTTGGTAAGATGGTTATCATGATCGTTTTCATCGCTGTGACCACCCGTTGGTTTATGAGTTTTGGGTCGTTTGGTACTGCTATGGGGTCCTTTGGTGTGATGGTTATCATGTTCATTTTCATCGCTATGATCACCTGTAGGTTTGTGAGTTTTAGGTCGTTTGGTACTGCTGTGGGGTCCTTTCGTGTGATGGTTATCATGTTCGTTTTCATCGCTATGATCACCTGTAGGTTTGTGAGTTTTAGGTCGTTTGGTACTGCTTTGGGGTCTTTTGGTGTGATGGTTATCATGATTGTTTTCATCGCTGTGATCACCTGTAGGTTTGTGAGTTTTTGGTCGTTTGGTACTGCTATGGGGTCCTTTGGTAAGATGGTTATCATGATCATTTTCATCGCTGTGACCACCCGTTGGTTTATGAGTTTTAGGTCGTTTGGTACTGCTATGGGGTCCTTTGGTGTGATGGATATCATGATCGTTTTCATCGCTGTGATCACCTGTAGGTTTGTGAGATTTAGGTTGTTTGGTACTGCTATGGGGTCCTTTGGTGTGATGGTTATCATGATTGTTTTCATCGCTGTGATCACCTGTAGGTTTGTGAGTTTTTGGTCGTTTGGTACTGCTATGGGGTCCTTTGGTAAGATGGTTATCATGATCGTTTTCATCGCTGTGACCACCCGTTGGTTTATGAGTTTTGGGTCGTTTGGTACTGCTATGGGGTCCTTTGGTGTGATGGTTATCATGTTCATTTTCATCGCTGTGATCACCTGTAGGTTTGTGAGTTTTAGGTCGCTTGGTACTGCTGTGGGGTCCTTTGGTGTGATGGTTATCATGATTGTTTTCATCGCTGTGATCACCTGTAGGTTTGTGAGTTTTTGGTCGTTTGGTACTGCTGTGGGGTCCTTTCGTGTGATGGATATCATGATCGTTTTCATCGCTGTGATCACCTGTAGGTTTGTGAGTTTTAGGTCGTTTGGTACTGCTATGGGGTCCTTTGGTGTGATGGTTATCATGATTGTTTTCATCGCTGTGATCACCTGTAGGTTTGTGAGTTTTAGGTCGTTTGGTACTACTGTGGGGTCCTTTGGTGTGATGGTTATCATGATTGTTTTCATTGCTGTGATCACCTGTAGGTTTGTGAGTTTTAGGTCGTTTGGTACTGCTGTGGGGTCCTTTGGTGTGATGGTTATCATGATTGTTTTCATCGCTATGATCACCTGTAGGTTTGTGAGTTTTAGGTCGTTTGGTACTGCTGTGGGGTCCTTTCGTGTGATGGATATCATGATCGTTTTCATCGCTGTGATCACCTGTAGGTTTGTGAGATTTAGGTTGTTTGGTACTGCTATGGGGTCCTTTGGTGTGATGGTTATCATGTTCGTTTTCATCGCTATGATCACCTGTAGGTTTGTGAGTTTTAGGTCGTTTGGTACTGCTGTGGGGTCCTTTGGTGTGATGGTTATCATGATTGTTTTCATTGCTGTGATCACCTGTAGGTTTGTGAGTTTTAGGTCGTTTGGTACTGCTGTGGGGTCCTTTGGTGTGATGGTTATCATGATTGTTTTCATCGCTGTGATCACCTGTAGGTTTGTGAGTTTTTGGTCGTTTGGTACTGCTATGGGGTCCTTTGGTAAGATGGTTATCATGATCGTTTTCATCGCTGTGACCACCCGTTGGTTTATGAGTTTTGGGTCGTTTGGTACTGCTGTGGGGTCCTTTGGTGTGATGGTTATCATGATTGTTTTCATCGCTGTGATCAGCTGTAGGTTTGTGAGTTTTTGGTCGTTTGGTACTGCTATGGGGTCCTTTGGTAAGATGGTTATCATGATCGTTTTCATCGCTGTGACCACCCGTTGGTTTATGAGTTTTGGGTCGTTTGGTACTGCTATGGGGTCCTTTGGTGTGATGGTTATCATGTTCATTTTCATCGCTATGATCACCTGTAGGTTTGTGAGTTTTAGGTCGTTTGGTACTACTGTGGGGTCCTTTCGTGTGATGGTTATCATGTTCGTTTTCATCGCTGTGACCACCCGTTGGTTTATGAGTTTTGGGTCGTTTGGTACTGCTATGGGGTCCTTTGGTGTGATGGTTATCATGTTCATTTTCATCGCTATGATCACCTGTAGGTTTGTGAGATTTAGGTCGTTTGGTACTGCTGTGGGGTCCTTTCGTGTGATGGATATCATGATCGTTTTCATCGCTGTGATCACCTGTAGGTTTGTGAGATTTAGTTTGTTTGGTACTGCTATGGGGTCCTTTGGTGTGATGGTTATCATGTTCGTTTTCATCGCTATGATCACCTGTAGGTTTGTGAGTTTTAGGTCGTTTGGTACTGCTGTGGGGTCCTTTGGTGTGATGGTTATCATGATTGTTTTCATCGCTGTGATCACCTGTAGGTTTGTGAGTTTTTGGTCGTTTGGTACTGCTATGGGGTCCTTTGGTAAGATGGTTATCATGATCGTTTTCATCGCTGTGACCACCCGTTGGTTTATGAGTTTTGGGTCGTTTGGTACTGCTATGGGGTCCTTTGGTGTGATGGTTATCATGTTCGTTTTCATCGCTATGATCACCTGTAGGTTTGTGAGTTTTAGGTCGTTTGGTACTGCTGTGGGGTCCTTTCGTGTGATGGATATCATGATCGTTTTCATCGCTGTGATCACCTGTAGGTTTGTGAGATTTAGGTTGTTTGGTACTGCTATGGGGTCCTTTGGTGTGATGGTTATCATGTTCGTATTCATCGCTATGATCACCTGTAGGTTTGTGAGTTTTAGGTCGTTTGGTACTGCTGTGGGGTCCTTTGGTGTGATGGTTATCATGATTGTTTTCATCGCTGTGATCACCTGTAGGTTTGTGAGTTTTTGGTCGTTTGGTACTGCTATGGGGTCCTTTGGTAAGATGGTTATCATGATCGTTTTCATCGCTGTGACCACCCGTTGGTCTATGAGTTTTGGGTCGTTTGGTACTGCTGTGGGGTCCTTTGGTGTGATGGTTATCATGATTGTTTTCATCGCTGTGATCACCTGTAGGTTTGTGAGTTTTTGGTCGTTTGGTACTGCTATGGGGTCCTTTGGTAAGATGGTTATCATGATCGTTTTCATCGCTGTGACCACCCGTTGGTTTATGAGTTTTGGGTCGTTTGGTACTGCTATGGGGTCCTTTGGTGTGATGGTTATCATGTTCGTTTTCATCGCTATGATCACCTGTAGGTTTGTGAGTTTTAGGTCGTTTGGTACTGCTGTGGGGTCCTTTCGTGTGATGGATATCATGATTGTTTTCATCGCTGTGATCACCTGTAGGTTTGTGAGTTTTAGGTCGTTTGGTACTACTGTGGGGTCCTTTGGTGTGATGGTTATCATGATTGTTTTCATTGCTGTGATCACCTGTAGGTTTGTGAGTTTTAGGTCGTTTGGTACTGCTGTGGGGTCCTTTGGTGTGATGGTTATCATGATTGTTTTCATCGCTATGATCACCTGTAGGTTTGTGAGTTTTAGGTCGTTTGGTACTGCTGTGGGGTCCTTTCGTGTGATGGATATCATGATCGTTTTCATCGCTGTGATCACCTGTAGGTTTGTGAGATTTAGGTTGTTTGGTACTGCTATGGGGTCCTTTGGTGTGATGGTTATCATGTTCGTTTTCATCGCTATGATCACCTGTAGGTTTGTGAGTTTTAGGTCGTTTGGTACTGCTGTGGGGTCCTTTGGTGTGATGGTTATCATGATTGTTTTCATTGCTGTGATCACCTGTAGGTTTGTGAGTTTTAGGTCGTTTGGTACTGCTGTGGGGTCCTTTGGTGTGATGGTTATCATGATTGTTTTCATCGCTGTGATCACCTGTAGGTTTGTGAGTTTTTGGTCGTTTGGTACTGCTATGGGGTCCTTTGGTAAGATGGTTATCATGATCGTTTTCATCGCTGTGACCACCCGTTGGTTTATGAGTTTTGGGTCGTTTGGTACTGCTGTGGGGTCCTTTGGTGTGATGGTTATCATGATTGTTTTCATCGCTGTGATCAGCTGTAGGTTTGTGAGTTTTTGGTCGTTTGGTACTGCTATGGGGTCCTTTGGTAAGATGGTTATCATGATCGTTTTCATCGCTGTGACCACCCGTTGGTTTATGAGTTTTGGGTCGTTTGGTACTGCTATGGGGTCCTTTGGTGTGATGGTTATCATGTTCATTTTCATCGCTATGATCACCTGTAGGTTTGTGAGTTTTAGGTCGTTTGGTACTACTGTGGGGTCCTTTCGTGTGATGGTTATCATGTTCGTTTTCATCGCTGTGACCACCCGTTGGTTTATGAGTTTTGGGTCGTTTGGTACTGCTATGGGGTCCTTTGGTGTGATGGTTATCATGTTCATTTTCATCGCTATGATCACCTGTAGGTTTGTGAGATTTAGGTCGTTTGGTACTGCTGTGGGGTCCTTTCGTGTGATGGATATCATGATCGTTTTCATCGCTGTGATCACCTGTAGGTTTGTGAGATTTAGTTTGTTTGGTACTGCTATGGGGTCCTTTGGTGTGATGGTTATCATGTTCGTTTTCATCGCTATGATCACCTGTAGGTTTGTGAGTTTTAGGTCGTTTGGTACTGCTGTGGGGTCCTTTGGTGTGATGGTTATCATGATTGTTTTCATCGCTGTGATCACCTGTAGGTTTGTGAGTTTTTGGTCGTTTGGTACTGCTATGGGGTCCTTTGGTAAGATGGTTATCATGATCGTTTTCATCGCTGTGACCACCCGTTGGTTTATGAGTTTTGGGTCGTTTGGTACTGCTATGGGGTCCTTTGGTGTGATGGTTATCATGTTCGTTTTCATCGCTATGATCACCTGTAGGTTTGTGAGTTTTAGGTCGTTTGGTACTGCTGTGGGGTCCTTTCGTGTGATGGATATCATGATCGTTTTCATCGCTGTGATCACCTGTAGGTTTGTGAGATTTAGGTTGTTTGGTACTGCTATGGGGTCCTTTGGTGTGATGGTTATCATGTTCGTATTCATCGCTATGATCACCTGTAGGTTTGTGAGTTTTAGGTCGTTTGGTACTGCTGTGGGGTCCTTTGGTGTGATGTTTATCATGATTGTTTTCATCGCTGTGATCACCTGTAGGTTTGTGAGTTTTTGGTCGTTTGGTACTGCTATGGGGTCCTTTGGTAAGATGGTTATCATGATCGTTTTCATCGCTGTGACCACCCGTTGGTCTATGAGTTTTGGGTCGTTTGGTACTGCTATGGGGTCCTTTGGTGTGATGGTTACCATGTTCATTTTCATCGCTGTGATCACCTGTAGGTTTGTGAGTTTTAGGTCGTTTGGTACTGCTGTGGGGTCCTTTGGTGTGATGGTTATCATGATTGTTTTCATCGCTGTGATCACCTGTAGGTTTGTGAGTTTTTGGTCGTTTGGAACTGCTATGGGGTCCTTTGGTAAGATGGTTATCATGATCGTTTTCATCGCTGTGACCACCCGTTGGTTTATGAGTTTTGGGTCGTTTGGTACTGCTATGGGGTCCTTTGGTGTGATGGTTATCATGTTCATTTTCATCGCTATGATCACCTGTAGGTTTGTGAGTTTTAGGTCGTTTGGTACTACTGTGGGGTCCTTTCGTGTGATGGTTATCATGTTCGTTTTCATCGCTGTGACTACCCGTTGGTTTATGAGTTTTGGGTCGTTTGGTACTGCTATGGGGTCCTTTGGTGTGATGGTTATCATGTTCATTTTCATCGCTATGATCACCTGTAGGTTTGTGAGATTTAGGTTGTTTGGTACTGCTGTGGGGTCCTTTCGTGTGATGGTTATCATGTTCGTTTTCATCGCTGTGATCACCTGTAGGTTTGTGAGTTTTAGGTCGTTTGGTACTGCTGTGGGGTCCTTTCGTGTGATGGATATCATGATCGTTTTCATTGCTGTGATCACCTGTAGGTTTGCGAGTTTTAGGTCGTTTGGTACTACTGTGGGGTCCTTTCGTGTGATGGTTATCATGTTCGTTTTCATCGCTGTGACTACCCGTTGGTTTATGAGTTTTGGGTCGTTTGGTACTGCTATGGGGTCCTTTGGTGTGATGGTTATCATGATTGTTTTCATCGCTGTGATCACCTGTAGGTTTGTGAGTTTTAGGTCGTTTGGTACTGCTATGGGGTCCTTTGGTGTGATGGTTATCATGATTGTTTTCATCGCTGTGATCACCTGTAGGTTTGTGAGTTTTAGGTCGTTTGGTACTGCTGTGGGGTCCTTTCGTGTGATGGATATCATGATCGTTTTCATCGCTGTGATCACCTGTAGGTTTGTGAGTTTTAGGTCGTTTGGTACTGCTATGGGGTCCTTTGGTGTGATGGTTATCATGTTCGTTTTCATCGCTATGATCACCTGTAGGTTTGTGAGTTTTAGGTCGTTTGGTACTGCTGTGGGGTCCTTTGGTGTGATGGTCATCATGATTGTTTTCATCGCTGTGATCACCTGTAGGTTTGTGAGTTTTGGGTCGTTTGGTACTGCTATGGGGTCCTTTGGTGTGATGGTTATCATGTTCGTTTTCATCGCTGTGATCACCTGTAGGTTTGTGAGTTTTAGGTCGTTTGGTACTGCTGTGGGGTCCTTTCGTGTGATGGTTATCATGTTCGTTTTCATCGCTATGATCACCTGTAGGTTTGTGAGTTTTAGGTCGTTTGGTGCTGCTGTGGGGTCTTTTGGTGTGATGGTTATCATGATTGTTTTCATCGCTGTGATCACCTGTAGGTTTGTGAGTTTTGGGTCGTTTGGTACTGCTATGGGGTCCTTTGGTGTGATGGTTATCATGTTCGTTTTCATCGCTGTGATCACCTGTAGGTTTGTGAGTTTTAGGTCGTTTGGTACTGCTGTGGGGTCCTTTCGTGTGATGGATATCATGATCGTTTTCATTGCTGTGATCACCTGTAGGTTTGTGAGATTTAGGTTGTTTGGTACTGCTATGGGGTCCTTTGGTGTGATGGTTATCATGTTCGTTTTCATCGCTATGATCACCTGTAGGTTTGTGAGTTTTAGGTCGTTTGGTACTGCTGTGGGGTCCTTTGGTGTGATGGTTATCATGATTGTTTTCATCGCTGTGATCACCTGTAGGTTTGTGAGTTTTTGGTCGTTTGGTACTACTATGGGGTCCTTTGGTAAGATGGTTATCATGATCGTTTTCATCGCTGTGACCACCCGTTGGTTTATGAGTTTTGGGTCGTTTGGTACTGCTATGGGGTCCTTTGGTGTGATGGTTATCATGTTCATTTTCATCGCTATGATCACCTGTAGGTTTGTGAGATTTAGGTTGTTTGGTACTGCTGTGGGGTCCTTTCGTGTGATAGTTATCATGTTCGTTTTCATCGCTATGATCACCTGTAGGTTTGTGAGTTTTAGGTCGTTTGGTACTGCTTTGGGGTCCTTTGGTGTGATGGTTATCATGATTGTTTTCATCGCTGTGATCACCTGTAGGTTTGTGAGTTTTTGGTCGTTTGGTACTGCTATGGGGTCCTTTGATAAGATGGTTATCATGATCATTTTCATCGCTGTGACCACCCGTTGGTTTATGAGTTTTAGGTCGTTTGGTACTGCTATGGGGTCCTTTGGTGTGATGGTTATCATGTTCGTTTTCATCGCTATGATCACCTGTAGGTTTGTGAGTTTTAGGTCGTTTGGTACTGCTGTGGGGTCCTTTCGTGTGATGGATATCATGATTGTTTTCATCGTTGTGATCACCTGTAGGTTTGTGAGTTTTAGGTCGTTTGGTACTGCTATGGGGTCCTTTGGTGTGATGGTTATCATGTTCGTTTTCATCGCTATGATCACCTGTAGGTTTGTGAGTTTTAGGTCGTTTGGTACTGCTGTGGGGTCCTTTGGTGTGATGGTTATCATGTTCGTTTTCATCGCTATGATCACCTGTAGGTTTGTGAGTTTTAGGTCGTTTGGTACTGCTATGGGGTCCTTTGGTGTGATGGTTATCATGATTGTTTTCATCGCTGTGATCACCTGTAGGTTTGTGAGTTTTGGGTCGTTTGGTACTGCTATGGGGTCCTTTGGTGTGATGGTTATCATGTTCGTTTTCATCGCTGTGATCACCTGTAGGTTTGTGAGTTTTAGGTCGTTTGGTACTGCTGTGGGGTCCTTTCGTGTGATGGATATCATGATCGTTTTCATTGCTGTGATCACCTGTAGGTTTGTGAGATTTAGGTTGTTTGGTACTGCTATGGGGTCCTTTGGTGTGATGGTTATCATGTTCGTTTTCATCGCTATGATCACCTGTAGGTTTGTGAGTTTTAGGTCGTTTGGTACTGCTGTGGGGTCCTTTGGTGTGATGGTTATCATGATTGTTTTCATCGCTGTGATCACCTGTAGGTTTGTGAGTTTTTGGTCGTTTGGTACTGCTATGGGGTCCTTTGGTAAGATGGTTATCATGATCGTTTTCATCGCTGTGACCACCCGTTGGTTTATGAGTTTTGGGTCGTTTGGTACTGCTATGGGGTCCTTTGGTGTGATGGTTATCATGTTCATTTTCATCGCTATGATCACCTGTAGGTTTGTGAGATTTAGGTTGTTTGGTACTGCTGTGGGGTCCTTTCGTGTGATAGTTATCATGTTCGTTTTCATCGCTATGATCACCTGTAGGTTTGTGAGTTTTAGGTCGTTTGGTACTGCTTTGGGGTCCTTTGGTGTGATGGTTATCATGATTGTTTTCATCGCTGTGATCATCTGTAGGTTTGTGAGTTTTTGGTCGTTTGGTACTGCTATGGGGTCCTTTGGTAAGATGGTTATCATGATCATTTTCATCGCTGTGACCACCCGTTGGTTTATGAGTTTTAGGTCGTTTGGTACTGCTATGGGGTCCTTTGGTGTGATGGTTATCATGTTCGTTTTCATCGCTATGATCACCTGTAGGTTTGTGAGTTTTAGGTCGTTTGGTACTGCTGTGGGGTCCTTTCGTGTGATGGATATCATGATCGTTTTCATCGCTGTGATCACCTGTAGGTTTGTGAGTTTTAGGTCGTTTGGTACTGCTATGGGGTCCTTTGGTGTGATGGTTATCATGTTCGTTTTCATCGCTATGATCACCTGTAGGTTTGTGAGTTTTAGGTCGTTTGGTACTGCTGTGGGGTCCTTTCGTGTGATGGATATCATGATCGTTTTCATCGCTGTGATCACCTGTAGGTTTGTGAGTTTTGGGTCGTTTGGTACTGCTATGGGGTCCTTTGGTGTGATGGTTATCATGTTCGTTTTCATCGCTATGATCACCTGTAGGTTTGTGAGTTTTAGGTCGTTTGGTACTGCTGTGGGGTCCTTTGGTGTGATGGATATCATGATCGTTTTCATCGCTGTGATCACCTGTAGGTTTGTGAGATTTAGGTTGTTTGGTACTGCTATGGGGTCCTTTGGTGTGATGGTTATCATGTTCGTTTTCATCGCTATGATCACCTGTAGGTTTGTGAGTTTTAGGTCGTTTGGTACTGCTGTGGGGTCCTTTGGTGTGATGGTTATCATGATTGTTTTCATCGCTGTGATCACCTGTAGGTTTGTGAGTTTTTGGTCGTTTGGTACTGCTATGGGGTCCTTTGGTAAGATGTTTATCATGATCATTTTCATCGCTGTGACCACCCGTTGGTTTATGAGTTTTAGGTCGTTTGGTACTGCTATGGGGTCCTTTGGTGTGATGGTTATCATGTTCGTTTTCATCGCTATGATCACCTGTAGGTTTGTGAGTTTTAGGTCGTTTGGTACTGCTGTGGGGTCCTTTCGTGTGATGGATATCATGATCGTTTTCATCGCTGTGATCACCTGTAGGTTTGTGAGTTTTAGGTCGTTTGGTACTGCTATGGGGTCCTTTGGTGTGATGGTTATCATGATTGTTTTCATCGCTGTGATCACCTGTAGGTTTGTGAGTTTTTGGTCGTTTGGTACTGCTATGGGGTCCTTTGGTAAGATGGTTATCATGATCATTTTCATCGCTGTGACCACCCGTTGGTTTATGAGTTTTAGGTCGTTTGGTACTGCTATGGGGTCCTTTGGTGTGATGGTTATCATGTTCGTTTTCATCGCTATGATCACCTGTAGGTTTGTGAGTTTTAGGTCGTTTGGTACTGCTGTGGGGTCCTTTCGTGTGATGGATATCATGATCGTTTTCATCGCTGTGATCCCCTGTAGGTTTGTGAGTTTTAGGTCGTTTGGTACTGCTATGGGGTCCTTTGGTGTGATGGTTATCATGTTCGTTTTCATCGCTATGATCACCTGTAGGTTTGTGAGTTTTAGGTCGTTTGGTACTGCTGTGGGGTCCTTTGGTGTGATGGTTATCATGATTGTTTTCATCGCTGTGATCACCTGTAGGTTTGTGAGTTTTTGGTCGTTTGGTACTGCTATGGGGTCCTTTGGTAAGATGGTTATCATGATCGTTTTCATCGCTGTGACCACCCGTTGGTTTATGAGTTTTGGGTCGTTTGGTACTGCTATGGGGTCCTTTGGTGTGATGGTTATCATGTTCATTTTCATCGCTGTGATCACCTGTAGGTTTGTGAGTTTTAGGTCGCTTGGTACTGCTGTGGGGTCCTTTGGTGTGATGGTTATCATGATTGTTTTCATCGCTGTGATCACCTGTAGGTTTGTGAGTTTTTGGTCGTTTGGTACTGCTGTGGGGTCCTTTCGTGTGATGGATATCATGATCGTTTTCATCGCTGTGACCACCCGTTGGTTTATGAGTTTTGGGTCGTTTGGTACTGCTATGGGGTCCTTTGGTGTGATGGTTATCATGTTCATTTTCATCGCTATGATCACCTGTAGGTTTGTGAGAGTTAGGTTGTTTGGTACTGCTGTGGGGTCCTTTCGTGTGATGGTTATCATGTTCGTTTTCATCGCTATGATCACCTGTAGGTTTGTGAGATTTAGGTTGTTTGGTACTGCTATGGGGTCCTTTGGTGTGATGGTTATCATGTTCGTTTTCATCGCTATGATCACCTGTAGGTTTGTGAGTTTTAGGTCGTTTGGTACTGCTGTGGGGTCCTTTGGTGTGATGGTTATCATGATTGTTTTCATCGCTGTGATCACCTATAGGTTTGTGAGTTTTTGGTCGTTTGGTACTGCTATGGGGTCCTTTGGTGTGATGGATATCATGATCGTTTTCATCGCTGTGATCACCTGTAGGTTTGTGAGATTTAGGTTGTTTGGTACTGCTGTGGGGTCCTTTCGTGTGATGGATATCATGATCGTTTTCATCGCTGTGATCACCTGTAGGTTTGTGAGATTTAGGTTGTTTGGTACTGCTATGGGGTCCTTTGGTGTGATGGTTATCATGTTCGTTTTCATCGCTATGATGACCTGTAATTTTGTGATTCTTATGTCGTCTGTTGGAACTGCTGTTGCTTTCATTACTGGAAGTGTTTTCATGATCGTTTTCACCGCTATGATGACCTGTAGTTTTGTGAGTCTTATGTTGTCTGTTGGAACTGCTGTTGCTTTCATTACTGGAAGTGTTTTCATGATCGTTTTCATCGCTTTGATGACCTGTTGTTTTGTGAGTCTTATGTTGTCTGTTGGAACTGCTGTTGCTTTCATTACTGGAAGTGTTTTCATGATCGTTTTCATCGCTTTGATGACCTGTAGTTTTGTGGGTCTTATGTTGTCTGTTGGAACTACTGTTGCTTTCATTAGTGGAAGTGTTTTCATAATCGTTTTCACCGCTATTATGCCTTGTTTTGTTGTGAAGCTTGAGTTTTCTGTTGGTACTACTGTGGCGATCTTTAGTGTAGTTGTTTTCTTGATATCTTTGATGTTTATGTTGGTTTTTAGATTTATAATGTCGATGTCCTATGTTACCGTTTTCGGGATTATTAGTGTAGTGGTTGTCATGATTAATTTTATCGCTGTAATGATTTAGTTTAGCACCATTTTTCTTTTTCTCACTGATTCGGCAATCTTTTTTACAGCATTTTTTGGTTTTGGTGCCAAGATTCTCGTTTACTTTTTCGTTGTCTTGAAGATCTTTGAGCTCGTAATATTCATGTTCTGTCACACTGAGTGGGGAATGATCGGCATATTCTTCAAATTCCGCTGAAAATAAGGAATTGAATCATACATGATTTCATCGTAAGTAGCATAGCTTAGATATCTGCCACCAGTACAAATAACTTAATAGTACCACGTAGTAAAAACTTCCTAAACTTCTATTGTATTGGTTTTAAATCGGCAGTTTTTTTATTTTGATCTAGTCCCTCATATGTAAAACAGTTTTAGAAACAAACAATGAGAATAAAATTATTCCGTGGTCACAAAGTAAACTGGATAAAATAATGTTTGAATTCCAGTTACCATTTGAGACATTATTTTATACCTTTTTCCTTCGACCAAAATAAAATGAATGGACGGGCCCAGTAGAAGCGCATTTTTGAAGATTACAAAATGAGCGCCAGCGCTGACTTCGTTTCAGTCGGTCTCTAGCCGTAGAAAGTGAAACACGAGTCTATTGTTACGCGATAACGAAACATCTGACAAAATTATGAATTCGTATGCTTTACCGTAGTGTAAATACACAAATAAAACCGATATCTATTTTTTGTAACAAATATACTGTACATTTTTATAATTAGGTGTTGAAGTATATGTCCGACGGTTTTAACTTGTTTTTACTGATCACGTTAGGGCCCGTCCATTCATTTCATTTTGGTCGAAGGTCTCTGATATGTAAAACAATTTTTGAAACAATGAGAATAAAATTATTCCGTGGTCACAAAGTAAACTGGATAACTAATGCCTATATTCCAGTTACCATTTGAGTCATTATTTTATCCCGTTTTCAACATGATCCATAATAACTGTGCGCGAGTCAAACTCGCGCACAAAGGGTTCCGTACCATTTTCTATAAAAATCACGTTTTTTGTATGGGAGCCTCCTTAAATATTTATTTTATTTTATTTTTTAGTATATGTTGTTGTATAGCGGCAATAGAAATACATCATCTGTGAAAATTTCAACTGTCTAACTGTCACGGTTCATGAGATACGGCCTGGTGACAGACGGATGGACGGACAGACGGACGGACGGACAGACGGACGGACAGTGGATCCTTAGTAATAGGGTCCCATTTTACCCTTTGGGTACGGAACCCTAAAAACTAACAGGTATATAGAAAGTCAAATACTTTTAAAAACTTCTCTAATTATTATTCTTTCGATGATGTGCTAAGTTGTTGCAAAACTTTATCAGCTTGTGCATAAAAATCAGGTGGAAAAAAGAAACAGAAATAATAATAACATAGTTAAAAAAAAAACACGCTTTATAATCACTAATCCTGAAGATCCTGGTAAGGATAATGGGACAAACTATTTAAATTATTGCATTGTAATCTGTCCTTGATAAGTAGTTTCAAATCATTCCGTCGTTTTGAAAGGGGTGAAAATCACGTTCAAAGATTCCGTTACCATATATACATACCAAGCTAATAAAAGCGTGTTAAAATGACATTTAGCTAACTACATAAAACCAAAGGGTGTTAGATAGGCGCGCAACGAGCGCATAGTAAAGCTATTGTTACTTCTTTTCTTTCTATATCTATTTCTCTTTTGCAGGGGTCCGCCTGGGGAAGTACCACACCTTTGCCAGTTATCCAACCGCCAAGCAGTAGTGTGCAAACACTACTGTGTTCCGGATTGAAGGGCAATGTTTCCAGCGAAATTACAGGGCACACAGAGATTTGACATCTTATATCTCGGGGTGGCGAGCGCAGTGCACTGCCATCCAGGGTTTTGAACTGTTGAAGTTCAAAATTCTGGGTGGCGTTGAGCTGTTATGGGCAAGCGTGAAGAGCCATCAGGCGAGCGACTTCGCTCGTCTCGTCACCCAGTATAAAAAAAAACCAGAGAAAGTAAATGTATTAACTTTGCTATGTTTATATGTACTTATATGAAACTGCAGATGTTTATTGAGTTTAATTTTCTACGCGTTGTGACTTCTATGTATAGTTTTTCGGAGAGGCAATAATAGAGGCTTAAAATCAAAACTACTTACCCCATTCGGGCGGGCTACTCGCTTTGGGCTCATCTTCCCTACTTCTCGGTAAGGCTTGAACAGCTAAAGCCTGTAAAAGAAACCATTATCGTATTAGAAGCATTATATCGTAAAAGCTGAGTGTAATATAAAAAACCGACTTCATAAAAGTGTCAGAACTGGACCAAATTGAAATGGGACCACACGGGAAGCACCAGCTTTCAAAAAAAAAAAACATCAAAATCGGTTCACCCAGTCCAAAGTTCTGAAGTAACAAATATTAAAAGAAAATAACTGGCCAAGTCCGAGTCGGACTTGCGCACGAAGGGTTCCGTACCATTTTCTATAAAAACGGCAAAAAACACGTTTTTTGTATGGGCGCCTCCTTTAAATATTAATTTTATTTAAATTTAATAATTTATTTTTAAAGTCAAAATATAACGAAATATTCTGTGAATATTTCAAGCGTCTATCTCTTGCTGATACAAATATCGGAGTCCCCGATATGGGAGTCCCCGTTAAATATAAATTTTATTTTAATTAAATTTTTATTTTTAAAGTCAATATATAACTAAATATTCTGTTAATATTTCAAGCCTCTACCTGTTGCCGTTATCAATATCGAGCATAAACGAGCAAAAAAATCACGTTTTCTGAATAGCAGCCCCTGTAAATATTTATTTTATTATATTTTTTAGTATTTGTTGTTATAGTGGTAACGGAAATACATCATCTGTGAAAATTTAAACTGTCTAACTGTAACGGTTCGTGAGATACAGCCTGGTGACAGACGGACAGACAGACATACGGATAGACGGACGGACAGCGAAGTCTTAGTAATAGGGTCCCATTTTACCCTTTGGGTACGGAACCCTAAAACAGTGAATTGAGAACCTCCTCCTTTTTGGACGTCGGTTAAAATTAGTAAATACGCAATTGCGTTTACTTGGTTGACATATTTTTTTCAGTTACTTTGATTTAAAAACCAAACTACTAAACCAATTTTGATGAATTTTATATGGGACCACCTCTGAAGTATGGCCTACCAAACAAAAAAGAATCATTAAAATAAATTCAGAATTGGCGGAGAACTCAATGAACATACATTAAAAAACCGTGGAACATAGAACCTCCTTCTTTTTAACCGATTTCCAAAAAGGAGGTATTCAATTCGACTGTTTTTTTTAATGTTTGTTAACTCAGAACTTTCGACTGGGTGAACCGATTTTGATGATTTTTTTTTTCATTTAAACGCTGTGGTCCCATTTTAATTTGGTCCAGTTCTGACATTTTAATGAAGTTTTTTTATATTGATGATTATTTAATGTATGTTCACTGATTTCTCCGCCAATTATGTTTTTTTTGTAGGTCATACTTCAGAGGTGGTCCCATATAAATTTCATCAAAATCGGTTTAGTAGATTGGTTTTTAATTGTACACCTCCACAGACACCAGGTTCCGTGAACCAAATGGGAACGACGTGGGAAGCACCTGCTTTCAAATAAATAGAATAAACAAAATCGGTTCACCCTGTCGAAAGTTCTGAGATAACAAACATTAAAAAAAAAACAGTCAAATTGATAGCCTCCTCCTTTTTGGAAGTCGGTAAAAAAACGCCATTCCCGTACAACCAGAGACCCTCGCTTCACTCGCTCAGGGGCCTTACCCCTAGCTTCACTTTTGCGAGCCAACTTTTAATAGGCACCTGATAGGTACCTAAAATTAACCAACTCATATAAGCTGCATCGTTTAAAAGCGTCTAACTTGAATGAACGAAAATCCGTTTTACTATGCGTGTGTGCGTGAAAATAGCAAAGCTTGACGGCTTACAAATAACTACCGCTTATCGTAGTTGATGGTACCGTTTAGAAAAATAACACCTATGCGGGTCAGCTTTTCGAGCTAGGGGTAAGGCCCCAGTAAACTTACCGCAATGAGCAGTACAGCTATACTCCTCACAAACATAGTAACACTTCAGTGTACCTTGTACTTAGTTTTCCTGTCCTACCCTCTTTTTTTATACAAATCGTAACAATAAACATCACGCCTGTTTAAATATTTTTCATGATTTATTAATGTTTATCTGTTGAGTTTTCTTTTTTTATGTACTATACTTGCGCAAGTTTTTTTTCGCTTCGACAACTGCAAAATTGGAAAACGCTTAATGAAAACCGTAAGTTCTGATCACTTTTTAATCGACTTCCAAAAAAAAAGAGGTTTTCAATTCAACAGCTTTTTAAATTTATTTTTTATTATGTTTGTTACCTCAGAACTTTCGAGTGGGTGAACCGATTTTGATGATACTTCTTAGATAATGGTACGGGACTCTTGTGCGCGAGTCCAACTAGCACTTGGCCAGTTATTTTGTTTGATTTTAATAGCGGCAACAGAAATACATCATCTGTGAAAATTTCAACTGTCTAACTAAAAAAAGGTACAAGAATGCACATATAAACACACATATCATCATCATCAGCCAGAAGACGTCCACTGCTGAACATAGGCCTCCCCCTTTAACCTCCACACTGAACGACATCCTGCCATCTGCATCCACTGGATGCCCGCGTCTCTCACAATGTCATCGGTCCATCTAGTGGGAGGCCTACCTACACTGCGTCTTCCGGTTCGTGGTCTCTACTTAAGAACCTTTCTTCCCCATCGGTTATCGGCTACACAGATACACAGGTCAAACTTATAACATCCCTCTTTTAGCGTCGGAAGTTAAAAATATGTTACGAGTATATCTAATCAGTGAAATTTTTTAATAAACTAGCTGCGCCCCGCGGTTCCTCATCATCCGCGTGGTGATGAAAATCGGTGATGATGATGATGATGAAAAGTAACATATGTATTAATTCAGGACATAAACAATGTATATTTCAAATTTCATCCAAATCCATCCAGCCGTTTCTGCGTGATTGGGTCACAAACATCCAGCCATCCAAACTTATACATAAGTATATGATATTAGTGTGATTATTTTAATTCAGGTGTTTTCATTTTTGTTGCAGCTGCCAGTATTATAAAACCTTGGACCTAGTATAGGTATTCATTACCATTTACAATGATTTGATTGTTAATTATTATAATAGTAATTATAATTAATTATTGCACATGTGTATGGTGTCACCTGTAAATCATTGAGTTGGATCAATATTTATTTAAGTTGCATAGTCACACTTAAATTATATATGCGAAAATGTGTCTGTCCTTCTGCCTCTCGTGTCTTTGGATCCAATGTCTCTCGACCTCTTTCAAAAACAAAGTATACACTCAGCGACATCTATTGTTGACGCAATTTTTTTTTTTTGTAAAACATGTTTTTTATATTTAATTAGAATAGTTAAAAGTTTATTACACTTAGTTATAGCATCGCTTTAGTATATCTGTAATGGTGTTATAAGTGTTTTTTTATAAATAAATAAAATAAAATCAAAATCTATTTCTATATGTACTCTATACATAAATAGTAAAAACGTAGAAATAAAAAAAACTAATTGCGAGATATTAAAAATGAAAACCGGCTAAGTGCGAGTCGGACTCGCGCACGAAGGGTTCCGTACCATTATCTGTAAAAACGGCAAAAAAACACGTTTTTCGTATGGGAGCCCTCCGTAAATATTAATTTTATTATTTATTGTTAAAGTCAATGTATAACTAAATATTCTGTGAATAGTTCAAGCGTCTACCTGTTGCCGTTATCAATATCGAGCGAAAATGAGCAAAAAAAAAACACGTTTGTTGTATTAGCCCCCTTAAATATTTATTTTATTCTATTTTTTTTGTGTTTGTTTTTAGCGGCAACGGAAATACATCATCTGTGAAAATTTCAACTGTCTAACTGTCACGGTTCATGAGATACAGCCTGGTGGCAGACGGACGGACAGAGGAGCCTTAGTAATAGGGTCCCGTTTTACCCTTTGGGTACGGAACCCTAAAAAAAACACAGAGCGTTATATAATAAGCAGCTGAACACGATAAGACAGTTTTTAGAATTTTAGTGTGTTTGTTTGTCATACACACATCTAAACCACTGGGGCCTTACCCCTAGCTTCACATTTGCGAGCCAACTTTTAGTAGGTACCTGATAGGTACCTAAAATTAACCAACTCATTTAAACTGCATCGTTTAAAAGCGTCTAACTTGAATGAACGAAAATCCGTTTTACTATGCGTGTGTGCGTGAAAATAACAAAGCTTGGCGGATATCAAATAACTACCGCTTATCGTAGTTGATGGTACCGTTTAGACAAATAACACCTATGCGGGTCAACTTTTCGAGCTACGGGTAAGGCCCCTGGACTGATTTAAATACGGTATTCACGAATATGCTAAGCAATGACCAGATTGAAGTATAGGCTATGTTATTTTGCGCAAGGCCCGGATTAAGGGAGGAAAAATGGTTGAAAGTTTATATGAAAATCTACGCGTACGAAGTAGTGGGCAACACCACTAGTCATAAATAAATTTATTTCAGGCAACAAAACAACCCATAAATCCAGAAAAGTAGAGAAAATCTTTGGATCTGTCTCTCTGCCTCTCTGAGTTCTGAGGTAACAAACATTAAAAAAAAAACAGTTGACTTGAGAATCTCCTCATTTTTGGAAGTCGGTTAAAATACGTGAGTGCGGCCGCAGAACGCAGCTATAGCGGCAGAATGTCGTACATAATAGAACTAACGCAAACTTCACTGAAATAGCAATTGATGCAACAGAAGTTTCTAAAGTAAATATTATTGAAATAAAACATTTTCAACGGATTTTATCGCGAGTATTTTTCATTATTTTAATTCCTGGGGCCTTACCCCTAGCTTCACTTTTGCGAGCCAACTTTTAGTAGGTACCTCATAGGTACTAAAATTAACCAACGCATTTAAGCTGCATCGTTTAAAAGCGTCTAACTTGAATGAACGAAAATCCGTTTTACTATACGTGTGTGCGTGAAAATAGCAAAGCTTGGCGGTTATCAAATAACTACCGCTTATCGTAGTTGATGGTACCGTTTAGACAAACATACATTAAATAATCATCAGTATAAAAATACCGACTTCATAAAAATTACAGAACTAGACCAAATTCAAATGAGACCACACGGGAAGCATCAGCTTTCAAATAAAAAAATAATCATCAAAATCGGTTCACTCAGTCGAAAGTTCTGAGGTAACAAACAAAAAATAAATAAAAAATACAGTCGAATTGAGAACCCCCTCCTTTTTGGAAGTCGGTTAAAAATAGTCCGTGAAGTGTGTAGTTGTGTGTAGGTATTAAGTACCTATTTGTATCGATCGATCGCGTTTAACATCAAAGGTGTGAAATAAACACAATTTTGTAGGTCTATAAAACAAATTAGTTTCAGAGTTTTGGCCGGGGTGACCATGGGTTCAATGTATTAGGATATTTAAAAAAATCTCTCCGTTTCCCGTGTTACTGCCAGTCCTACTACCAGTAGTAATAGGGATATTTATTCGTGATATATTTTTTTTTGCCTCACACCTGCACTCCACAAATTGCAGGTGAGGCAAAAAAGATCGCGTAAAACGCACAGTGTGCAATTTCCACCGATTATTATGATATGTGGATCGTCGACAATTCTGACAGCTCTACGCTGTAATGCATGAAGTGGCTCAAGCTGATACTTGTGTGCTCCGTTCCAAAGATGGCGCAGTACTCCATGTGAGGTCGGACTTGCGCTTTGTAAAGCAAGTCTGTCTCGACGTGAAGTACCGCTTCGCCTTGTTGAGCAGACCAAGTTTCTTATACGAGCTTGGCTTTACTCGTAATGTGACCGTGAAACTGTACGTTCGTAGAAATGTTGAGTTGTCGACTCCAAGGATTCCAATGCTTTCCGAAACCTGGAAATTGGAAAGAGACAACGCTTTTTTTTTGCGTTATAACCCCTTTAGAGTGTCAAAATTTTGACACTCGCGATCCCGATCAAAGATCCATAATAAGGCAGCTGGACAGTGTCTTTTTGTTCAGTAAATATTCAAAGCAAGTTTGGAATCATAATAACAGGACCATACCACCTTACACCCGATTAGTAGAATCACCGACTTGACCCATAACAACTGCCTTTACAACTGCCTCGGTGGCGCACCTTGAACCTGGTTGGTAGTGAACCTATTTTCTGAGCTTGGGGGCGTGGGTTCGATTCCCACCTAGGACAAACCTTTGTGTGATGAACATTTTTGTTTGTTCTATGTCTGGGTGTTAATATCTATTTAAGTATGTATTTAAAAATATATTTGTATGTATATCAGTCTCTGGCAGCCATATTACAAGCTTTGATTAGTTTGGGGTTAGATGACCATGTGTGCAATAATGTCCCAGATATTTATTTATTTTATAAGAATCTGAGACTCTTCGCTTGGTAATTTTTTTTATTCAGAAATAGGCTTCGTTTGACTGCCAACTCGCCTGATGTTAAGCGCGATGCGTCTATGGAGCACGCTTGCCCAGAAGAAACCGATTCACTCGAGATTTGAAGACACCCAGATTGTAACCATCGGGGAACCATTCCGGCAGCGCATTCAATTATCTTCAGATAGTACCGAAACATGGCCACCGTAGCGCAGCACACGCTACACACGCCACATGGCCCATGTCTGGTCTTCCTCAACGGAAACGGCCGAACAGAGTTAGACAATACAACCTGTACTGTGATCAGACACGGATTAAGGTGAAATAGGGGAAAATAATAAGGGCACTCCTGAAACTAAGCAAACATTTTTAAACGTTTATCGGGATCGGGATTTCTCGCGCATTATTTTAATTAGGTAAAAATAAGTATCTTTCAACTCAATCATATATTGCATATTAGCTGCGCCCCGCGGTTTCACTCGCGTAGTGATGAAAATCGGTGATGATGATGATGATGAAAAGTAGCCTATGTGTTAATCCAGGACATAAGCAATGTATATTCAAAATTTCATCCAAATCTATCCAGGCGTTTCTGCGTTATTGAGTAACAAACATCCATCCATAAATCCATCCATCCAAACTTACAATAAATAATAACTAAAATAATAAAATAAAAAACTTACCCTTTCTAACCTAACTTTTTTGCTAACCTAACTTTTTTCTAACTTAACCTAACTTTTTGCAATAAAAAAAATTAAAATAATTTTACATTTTTGCAATAATAAAACTAACATAATATAACTTTTTTATTAAAATAGTTGATCGAATCAGGCGTTACTTTGCGGAAGTCCATTTTCAAAATTGTTTTACTGATGAATTTCTAGTGTAATTCCGCTTCTACGACGCTTCAAGTACAATAAGGAATTTTTGATAAATTTACCTGGTAAATATTTGTTGATAATTTTAATTTTATTGAGTTTAATTTTGACTAACCTGATATAAAATATTAATTACATAAATTTAAAATTAACGTAACCTAAAACAAAAAATTAATTAATTCTGAACTATTTTTAATTATAAAATTGTTAAAGTAATCCTGAAAGTTATTAAAGTGATGACTTTTCGCTAACCTAGCCTAACTTTTATGCTAACCTAACCAATTTTTTTTACAATAAAGAAAACTTTATTGTAAAAAAATTGGTTAGGTTAGTTTTTTTATTACAAAAAAATTAGGTTGACGACTTTTTGCTAAGCTAACCTAACTTTTATGCTAACCTAACCTTACCTTTTTTTGATAACCTAACCTAACCTAACTTTTTGCTAACCTAACCTAACTTAACTTTTTTGCTAACCTAACCTAACTTTAAAAAAAAAAAAACAATCAAAATACTAACTTAACCTAACCTTGTTCGCTAACCTAACCTAACTTTTTTGCAATACAAAAAAACTAAAATAACTTTACATTTTTGCAATAGTAAAACTAACATAATCTAACTTTTTTAATAAAAATTTTAACTTCCTACCTTTATATTCAATAAATAAACACAACCAATTTTTTTTTCAAACAAGAAAAGCCTTGTTTAACAATAAAGAACAACTAACCTAACCTTACTTTTTTTTGCAAAATAATTCTCACCTAACCTAACATTTTAGGCTCCTATTAAAGCTCCTGTTAACAATATTGTTCGTAACATATTACTGCAATTTGCGGGTGATTCCATCTGCAGAGACAATATTAATGTTAACGCAAACGAAGTTGCGGGTACAGCTAGTGCAATAATAAAATTAACATAACCTAACTTTTTTCAATAAAATTTGTACTAACCTAACATTTTAAGCTCCTGTTAACAATATTGTTCGTAACATACTCGTACGAGTATTACTGCAATTTCCTGTGATTCCGTTTGCAGAGGCAATATTAATGTTCACGCAAACGAAGTTGCGGGTACAGCCAGTGCCGTAACTACCCTTTTATGCGCCCTGTGCGAGCTTCTATAACTGCGCCCTTGAAAACAAAACTTGGTCCTGGTGTGGTCATTTCTGCGCGCTTCCAGAGTCTGCGCCCTGTGCCTGGGCACCGCTGGCACAGCCCTATTTACGGCACTGGGTACAGCTAGTTCCTAAATATAAAATGAAAGATACAAATTGTTTTGTAGAATTTTATTTTTGGCATAATCTTTGGCAATGTAAACATCACTAATAACAGAACTTACTCTATCTTTGTACATTTTCTTACATACAATAGAAGTAGGTACTTTATTTAAATATCACAGACTTATATCAAGATAGACACCCGCGAGCACTTCTTTACAATCTGGATGTATTCAAGTCGCGAGGGAATAGATTTCTTCTAGGCAAGTGTGCTATATCGTAGACTGCATTATTGCTACCACCAGGCGTGGTGGTTGTCAAACACAAGCATATTATTCAATTAAAAAAAAAACTTTGAAGAAACGCTAGTAAGTCATTTTTTTGCACCTACTATGACAAGCAATTTAATGTTTGTTTAACTCTATTTATTTATTTAATTTACACACTTACAAACTAAGTACAAATGCATATATGGAGGACTTAACGCAAAAAAATCTACCAATCATCCACGAGGTTGGAGCAAATGGTATATGGGCGTGCATCAAAAATACTAATAGTTTAAAAGACAATAAGCTGATTAAACTCTATTTGCACGGCTAACTGCTTTTGAAGAGTTTTTACAATTAATGGTGCAATTTAGCATTTATTTACTATTGACATCTGACGTGCTACTGGTAAGACTACAGAGATGGAACTGAATTATACTGCAAGCTTATTGCATAAACTAATAACCTATTTCAATTATTATTTTTATGATTTTTCAATATTTTTATTTTATTTAGTTTGCGTTTTTGGCATTTAGTAAGTAGCCAATATGTAATGGGAGAAGCCATTGGGGCCCGAAACACAGTATTTATTACAAGTTCGGCGTCAATGGGTTCATATTTTAATATGTGAATTTTTGAAGCCCAATAGACGCAATTGAATTTTGAGTTTGAATGCTAGTTGGAGTATTGATCCAACTTAGGATAGGCCACAGACATGCAAAGTAGTATCTTTCGGTGTCTATGCTAATAGTAGTCTGTAGTAAATACAAATCTAAATATTAAAAAATAAATTATTCTACTTATCTACACGTAAATCTTAAACTTAAATAAGTACTTAGTTACAGTAAAAATAATAAATTCTGCGAGTATTTTACATAAATATCATAACTGACAAAATTTAAAATAATAATTGCACAATAGTTAGTTTTACCAGGCCTGGCGCACTCCACATTTTAGGTATGAAGCTACAAGTAGTCGACAGGTCGGACTTGCCGTGCTCGCTGCCGCGTGATAGACAGAGATAACGCGACAAGTTACGCGATAGACAGAGAGGCAACTTCTAGGTTAATATAGCAGTAGGTAGTTAGCGCTCGCACGTCCTGAATTGGACTTTATTGTTTGGTAATTAACATTCTTATTTATGTCAACGCGTCGAACTCCGCGTCACAGTTGCTATGGGTTTATAATAATATGGGTGCAAGTTACTACAACAAATTTCTTACATAATGTCACAATACCTGTCGACAGATTTTCCTTGTCATTTCCTTTCTATTTACTTCTCTTTTCTGTGGGTACTATGGACCCCCTTCAGCTTATTACAACCTTTCTGCGTAACCCGTACCTAAGCATACTTTGTCCAATGTTTGCGTACATGGAGAAGAAATGACTTTTCCTTAGGTCTGCAGGTTTTGTTCGCTTTTGAGCTCAAGTGCCCAGACGTGCTGAGGCCAACCAGTGCGACCCTTGCCACGCTTGTCCACTAATGTTGGCTGTAACAAGAAAAACACAAAATAAGTATTATTTTATTGCCAAAAACAATGAACACATAAGGTCAAAACAATGTTTGGCAATCTTTGGTAAAATGACGTTTCATGACGTAGTTTTGCATTTGGATTGTCTATAACTCTATGTGGTCCTTAACTGTTGGCCTTTTTTAAAAACTCAATAGTCACAGAACGGGCAATGTAGAGAGCTATGCATTATTAAAGCATTTTGGAGAGTGTGCTTCGGTTCTGCATGATCTGATTCCATCTTGCCCATTTTTTATCGGACTGCCAGAGCGGGCACGAAAAATCGACACCGCTTTATGGTTGACATTCCGAAAACCCGTACGAAGCGCTTTGATTCCACTTTTATTATGGAAACTGCTAGTCTGTGGAATGCGCTACCTGAATGGGTGTTCCCCTGTAGTTACAGTCTGGGTGTCTTCAAATCTCGAGTGAATCGGTTCCTTCTAGGCAAGCGTGCTCCATCGTAGACCGCATCGAGCTTAACATCAGGCGAGCTGGCGGTCAAATGCAAGCCTATTTTTAATTAAAAAAAGAGAGCTAACTATGCTTGGAGTGTCTGCGCGACAGAATCCGGAACTATATTCACCAAAGAACCAGAGTCACCGATATAGCTATTAAAATTTGCAAGTTGAAGTGGCAATGGGCAGGCCACATCGCTCGAAGAACCGATAACCGATGGAGTAGAAAGGTTCTTGAGTGGAGACCACGAACCGTAAGACGCAGCGTAGGTAGGCCTCCCACTAGATGGACCGACGACATTGTGAGAGTCGCGGGCATCCAGTGGATGCAGATGGCAGGATGTCGTTCAGTGTGGAGGTTAAAGGGGGAGGCCTATGTTCAGCAGTAGACGTCTTCTGGCTGATGATGATAACAAGTGAATGTTAATTGACATTCAATAAAAAAACATACAAATTTCAATTTCAAAACTCAAAATTTCGAAAACAATACCTACATACTAAATAATAATCAAAATCGGTTCCCCCAGTCGAAAGTTATGAGGTACCTAACAAACTAAGAAAAAAACAGTCGAATTGAGAACCTCCTCTTTGGAAGTCAGTTAAAAATAAGTCGTTGAATTTTTATTTATTTCGGACGATAATTTGCTCAAAACTGACTGCGTCGTGTCAGCGCCGACACGAGCCACGAATAAAAAAACTGGTCAAGTGCGAGTCGGACTCGCGCACGAAGGGTTCCTTACCATTATCTAAAAAAAACGGCAAAATAATCACGTTTGTTGTATGGGAGCCCCTCTTAAATATTAATTTTAATTTAATTATTTATCTTTAAAGTGAAGATATACCTAAATATTCTGTGAATATTTCAAGTGTCTACACAGGTAGACACTTGAAAGAAGGCGGACAGACAAATGAAGGCGCAGGATGCCCAATACTAAATAGCAACTAAAGATTTTACTTAATAACTGGCCAAGTGCGAGTCGGAATCGCGCACGAAGGGTTCCGTACCATTATCTATGAAAACGCCCCTCTTAAATATATGATATATTTTTAAAATGAACAATATAACTCAGTATTCTGTGAATATTTCAAGCGTCTACCTGTTGCCGTTATCAATATCGAGCAAAAACGAGCAAAAAATCACATTGGTTGTATGGGAGCCCCCTTAAATATTTATTTTATTCTGTTTTTTAGTATTTGTTGTTATAGCGGCAACAGAAATACATCATCTGTGATAATTTCACCTGTCTAACTATCACGGTTCATGATATAAAGCCTGGTGACAGATAGCCAGATGGACAGCGGAGCCTTAGTAATAGGGTCCCGTTTTACCCTTTGGGTACGGAACCCTAAAAACAGTGGAATTGATAACCTCCTCATTCTGGAAGTCGGTAAAAAAATAGACGATGGGTCCGTGGGGACCGGCCGCTTTAAATTTTTATCGGAACTTGGCCAGGTGATTGGTGGAGGCGTCGGGTGTTCAGAATGCTGGCTTTTATTTCGGACAGAAATTGAGCATTGCCATTCAACGTGGCAATGCCGCCAGCATTCTGGGGACCTTTCCCTCCGCTAATGGTTTTTTTAGTTTAAGTTTTAATATAGTTATTTTAAGTTTTAGTTAGTACCTATTTTAAGTTTTCGTAAATTTTCTGTTTTATAATTTGTGCATAATAAAATACTATTTTGAGAAAAATAAATGTCACAATCACAAATTTCAGATGTCAATTCATTATCATTATCATTATTTCAGCCATAGGACGTCCACTGCTGGACATAGGCCTCCCCCATCGATTTCCAAAGGGACCGGTTGGAAGCGGCCTGCATCCAGCGTTTTCCTTCGGTCTCTTTTAGGTCGTCTGTCCATCTTGTGGGCTGACAATAATTATCCTAATGAATTGACATCTTTTAAAAAAACTCAGTTCAAAACTTTCTTGTAACATATGACCAAAATACAAACAGGTTTGTAAAAAACACACACAGCTCAGCTACTGTTTTGTGTAAAAAAGCTAGTCAATGAGTCTCTGTAACCACTTGAGATTTTTTGTGCCTTCACTACAGCGACAAATCTTTATTATCTGTAACCGTTCCCCAGTCGATAGTTCGTTTTGTATCTGTACCTATCTCGTAATTCTCTGCACGTGTCGTTAAAATATAGCAGAACGAGGGAAGAATTTATGGGAAATTAAGTTATTTATTTAGCCTTGCCTTTTTATTTTGTCTTGAATTTTTCATGAATTCCATGAATCCATGGTATAAGCTAAATGACGTCATTCTAACTTCAATATGGCGGACCATTTTTTTATGCACCCCCATGAAATGGGTATCAAATGAAAGGGTTTAGTGGGAAGAATACGAACGATTAAATGACGTCACAAAAAATTCAATATGGCAGACGGTTAAAAGCTTGTTCTTTTGTTTTACTTAATAACTAGCGACCGGCCCCAGCTTTGTACGGGTGTAAAATTTTATTTATAAACCTTTCGTGGAAAATTATCTAACTGATGGTGAAAACCGCATCAAAATCCGTTGCGTGGTTTAAGAATTAGCAGATATACAGACAGACAGACGCGAAGGGCGACTTGATTTTATATATGTAGATGTTGTACTATGTTCATTTGTTTATTTTCATTTGGCTTTTAGGTATGCATAGAAGAAACTTTTGTCATAGTTTCGAGCATTTTCGACATTTTTAAATGTAAAATAAAAACAGCATCGATTTGGCATTATCTTTAGGATGATCAAAAGATTTCTATCTTATCGGAGGAAATCGAAAAATAACGCGAAAATAGTTTTTTTTTTATTGAAAATAGTTTTTCTATAATTTGTGAGATATGGCCCGCCAAACTGTCAAAAAGTTGGTCCCTCCCCTGCTTTTCTAAACTATAAGACATAGAAACTTGAATCTTACAATACATATAGGTCATATTTAAAAACTTCATTCCAAATTATTTCGAACATTATCTGATGATGAATTTTTGAGTAACAGCGATAAAACTGTAATAAATTCAAAGCGTTCTAGCTCAACTAGCCAAGTCAGACCGTAGGCTTTAATATATTATCCTAAGTTAGATCTCACATTTAGATCTCACTTCTTTTGTCGTTGAAGTCAACAACCAAGGCATATACCATAATATTCACTTGGCTCTCGTTTCACATTTATGTTTTTGATGGGATAATAACTACTTGAACTAGCCATGTCAGATCTCAGGCTTTAATATATTATCCTAAGTTAGATCTCACATTTAGATCTCACTTCTTTTGTCGTTGAAGTCGACAACCAAGGCATATACCATAATATTCACTTGGTCTCGGAATTAGGTTAATACACCTTAACTGAAACTATTTTTAAACTGAACGATCGAGGTAAACACAAACAAGGGAAGCTGTAAAGTTAATGATAAACAGACAGACACGTGCTGTTTTTATTATATATAATTATGGTGTAAACATCCAGTGTGCAGGAAGTCTGGATTTGGGTGTGCGTAGGTGCGTCTGAAAAACGGACAGCTAACGCATACGGGCATTCTGCGATAAACGGTTTAGGCGCAGAATGCCCAATACTAAATAGCTAAACTAAAGATAACTAAAGATTTTACTTAAAAACTGGCCAAGTGCGAGTCGGACTCGCGCACGAAGGGTTCCGTACCATTATCTATAAAAACAGCAAAAAAACACGTTTGTTGTATGGGAGCCGCCCTTAAATATATGATATATTTGTAAAGTGAATAATATAACTCAATATTCTGTGAATATTTCAAGCGTCTACCTGTTGCCGTTATCAATATCGAGCAAAAACGAGCAAAAAATCACGGTTGTTGTATGGGATCCCCTTTAAATATTTGTTCTATAATGTTTTTTAGTAAGTATTTGTTGTTATAGCGGCTACAGAAATACATCACCTGTGTGAAAATTTCAACTGTCTAACTATCACGGTTCATGAGACAGCAGCCTGGTGTCAGACGGACGGACAGACAGACAGACGGATAGCGGAGTCTTAGTAATAGGGTCCTGTTTTACCCTTTGGACAGAACCCTTAGTGCGCGAGTCCGACTAGCACTTGGCCGGTTTTTCTTTGTTCGAAAACCGCACCCAGAGAGTGAATCCCCGGGTACTACATTACGGTTTCCAATAAAAATGTTTCCATCTTCCGTAATCATATTTGAGGGCGTCTGCTAGCGCCGAGTGTTTGGTCCAAGTTACAAACGCAAGAAATATAACTTCGGATGAATGGAGGTGTATTTTGTCCGAGTGTCTGAAGTACTGCGAGAAGAAGGCATGCAAGGTGGAAGCGGAAGAAGAGAATGCATTGGACCAAGTTATATGATCTTTTTTTAATGTAATACTTTTAATTATAATTTTGACATAAATATGAATGAATTGGACTGCCTCGGTGGCTCAGTTGCTAGTGATCCTACTTTCTGCGCTTGGGGGCGTGGGTTCGATTCCCATCTAGGACAAACATTTGTGTTTGTTCTGTCTGGGTGTTAATATCTATTTAATTATGTATTTAAAAATATATATGTATGTATATCAGTCTCTGGCTGCCATATTACAAGCTTTGTTTAGTTTGGGGTCAGATGACCATGTGTGCAATAATGTCACAGATATTTTAAAAATAAATAAAAATAATAATGTACCTACATGCTATGTTTTTATCTTGTTTTTTTATAGACTAAGTTGATTATATTTTGTTTTGACATTTGTGATAGTTTTTAATTAATTATTATTATTACCTACTTTTAGCATTGTTTTATATTTTACTTGACTAATTTAATTGGCGTTGTATGCCGTTTTAGTTAATAAACAATAAATAAACAAATACTGCCAAATTTAAGATAATGACGCATAGTCTTACTGCATAAGCGATAAGCAAAGCGAACGACGCGATGCGGTGCTGTTTGATTAAATGTTTGAAATCGCTTATTTAGTTGAACCTCAGAAAAAATAAAGAAATGGAAACGTTATAATTAAAGTTTCGCTTTGAGAACTAAAATTTATATATATTATCTTCGGTGTAAACTCGTTTAAAGCGAAAATAGCGAAAAAGTAGGCAGCGTGCACCAATGCCTTCCAAAACTCCGGGAAAACTTTCAACAAAACAATAATAATAATAACTGCTCGTTGACATCACCATCTCACATGACGAGAACCTCGTGAAGGCCGAGAAGGACAAATTCAGCAAGTACCTTGACTTGGCTCACGAGGTAACCACTATGTGGGATGTTGACTCGCCGATCATTGTCCTGATAGTTGTATCGGGGAACGGCCTTATAGCGAAGAGCCTCGACCACCACCTTAAGAGACTCTCGCTAGACGGTTGGGTCAAGGGTCAGATGCAGAAGGCGGTCATTCTGGACACGGCCCACATTGTCAGGAGGTTCCTCACTCTGCAGCCCAAACCACCGGTAATTTGGGCCTTGCCCCGCTGCTGGCGGCACCCTAGTTTTTAAGTTTTTTGTATTATTTGTTATTTTTTATACATTTTTTTTATAATTATCGTAAAAAACTTAAAAACGTCATTCAAAGTCAAAGTCATTAGATAAATATCTGGAATAATAATAAAACAGACCGAATAGAGATCACTCCTCCTGAAGTTCGTTAAAAAGTGGGCGTATTTAATCGCTGCTCTCTCATCGTTTGCGTCACAGCTGTATAATTAGATACGCCACATGGCCCGTATCTGGCAGATAAAAGTTAATTTATATAAAACTGCAAATAAATATACCGCGGCTGGAGAATGTAAGGTGTTTAGAATATATTTATTCACTTACGTACGTGTAAAGGTATTACTATAGATTTGTATTAGGATAGACACAAGGCTGAAGCCAGGATTCATTTGGAGGGTTAAAGCTCTAGACAAGGCCATAGCCACATCCCTCGATGCATCTTCATCATCATCAGCAGCCAGAAGACGTCCACTGCTGAACATAGGCCTCCCTCTTTAACCTCTACACTGAACGACACCCTGCCATCTGCATTCACTGGATGCCCGCGACTCTCACGATGTCGTCGGACCAGCTAGTGGGAGGCCTACCTACGCTGCGTCTTCCGGTTCGTGGTCTCCATTCAAGAACCTTTCTGACCCCTCGGTTATCGGTTCTTCGAGCGATGTGGCCTGCCCAGTGCCACTTCAACTTGCAAATTTAATCTGGTTCTTTGGTGAATATCTACGTTCCGGATTTTAACGCGCAAAGAACCCTCAAGCATAGCTCTCTCCATTGCTCGTTGTGTGACTCGTGAGTTTTTCCAAAAGGCCAACAGTTAAGGATCACGTCTCAGTACCATATGTCATCACTGGCAACACACACTGGTCAAAGACCCTTGTCTTCGATGCATAGCCAGGAATTATTTCAGGCTAGTATCAGACGTACCAGTAGATCAATTCAATCTCATCTCCTCTCGTGTGAATCTCCCCGAGTGACTATGGGAGTCGAACCTGTATTTAGCCACGTTATAATATTTATGCCTGTAAACAGTTGCGGACTTGCAGTCTTGGCCACCCTACGCCCCAGGCCATACACCTTGTAAGTATAAACCGCCCCTTATTCAGCACCCATCATAATATAGTTATTTTAAAGTTATATGATTTTATTTAGGGGATATTTACCGTGGTGAGGTTGTGGAAGGAGCTCCCGATATTTCGGCGCAGTTACATGCACCATGTTCACGGGAAGACTGAACCATATATTTACCACGGTAAATATCCCGTAAATAATCATATAACTTTAGTGAACAACCGTGATTGTATAAAACAGTTATTTTAAGTTTTAGTTAGTATTTTGTTTTCGTTAATTTTCTGTTTTATAAATTGCGCATAATAAAATAATCTAACATATACTTAGAAAACACAATGAATTTACTTTATTGCCAACATATATGGAAATCGATTTAGAAATTTAGTTTCTATTAGTTTTTAATTTAGTAGTTAGTTTTCATACAATATTTAGGTACTTTTTATTTATTTTATCATCAGTGAATTTTTTGTCATGATTGGCCCTTAGTATCTGGCCGTTCCAGGCCCGGGTCTACTGGGCCTTAGGGCAAAACCGCCACTGCCTGTAAATTCTGTAATACAATTATTTATTGTCCTTACAAATTTTTTAATTCACTTATAACCAAAAAATATTTCTCGAGAGGCTCCCGGAGTAATGCTAGAGTTTTCTAATGGCGTCTTTAGTAGCGGTCTCTATCCTAGAGTCAGATCCATCAGTTCAGCCAAGAACGGCACACTTTCAGCCAGGAGTGGCAGCCAGCTCGCTCCCAACTGTGAGTGCCAGAATGCCTTTTCACCATAAAGAAAGAAACTTTTGTTTAGGGACATAAGTAGGTAGTAATATTTGTCTGCGGTACACTGGTACCCGACTACGCCCTGCGCCGGCGCCGTCGAGTGAAACTTATCGGCCACATGTATCGATGGGCTACTTCAAAAGCAGCTGAGATTACAACGTTCCCGAGTGAAATGCACTTGAGAGTTCATTTCAAATAAGTAGTTTATTTGTGAGTCAGATTTAATTTTTAACCGACAATAACAAATGTCGGTGGTTTTTAAATCATAGGCATAGGTACCCGACTCATCACATCATGTGGCCATCAGCCAGTATACGATTACGTCCGCTGCTGATACTACCTCTTAGAGAGGGGTGTTGTCATTATCCCTGCGCTTGGCAGGTGACTTGTGGATTGCAGTACGTACACATCATCAGCCAATTAACGTCCACTGTTGGACAAGGCCTCCCTCATAGAGAGGGGTGTTGCCATAATCCCCACGCTTGGCAGGTGGCTTGGGAATCGCAGTACGTTCACCGTGTACTATTAGGACGCTGCTGCCCATCCTCATGTGGTTCTGGTCGCAGTTTTAGGACATACCCGGGTCCATACCTTTCTTTCACCTTTATCAAATGTTTTAAGCAGCGTCAGAAGTTCGAGGCCGTTTTACTTCGTTCTGCTTCGCAGTACGTACACCGTTCACTAATAGGACGCTGCTGCCCATCCTCTGGTAATTCTGGTCGCACTGTTTTAGGACATACCAGGGTCAAAATCAACAGGCGCTCGAACAAAATTAAGATATTAGGCAAATCAACAAGCGCTCAAAATAATTCATAATGATATTTTAGGCTTTCGCGATTATTATTCACTAGTCGCCCGTCCCGGCTCCGCAAAGGAGATTTATTTTTAAACATTTTAGTAATAAATATACTAGTCACGTAATTATTGTGTCGATTAATTTTAATTTTAATTTTTATTATGTGTATTATAATATTCGTATTTTAATAAGCTGTGGATGCAAATCTGGACACTTTCACTACCACTTTCATTGTTCGAACTGCTAGTATGTGGAATGCGCTGCCTGAATGGGTGTTCCCCGATAGTTACAATCTGGGTGTTTCCAAGTCAAAAGTGAATCGGTTTCTTCTAGGCAAGCGTGATCCATCGTAGGCCGCATCATCGCTTAACATCAGGCGAGTTGGCGGCCAAGCGCAAGCCTATTTTACAATTTAAAAAAAATTAAAAAAATCATTAAACTATTTCATTTCATAGCTTATGTTAGTAACTCAGGGATAGCATTCTAATGGTGAAAGAATTTTTTATTCTTTTATTCTTTATTTATTGCAAATATGTACACTTTCTTCTAAAAACTAAGTGTTAGAGTACATTGTGTATTATACCCTGCATAAAGGGTGCAGCAATGCTTTATTTAATGGCTGGTCACAAAACCAGACCATAGATATAAATATATAACATTTAAAATTAAATCTATTACATATATATCTACTATTTAAACTTAACTTAGGATGAATTTAAAAAAAAAAAAACAAAAAAGATACATACAAAATCATGGCCGTAGTTTTTCGTTCGTTACAAACGTGTTTGAAAAAATACCAATCTTTCCTCTTTATAATATTTGTGTGGGAATTATCTTTGATCATAATTATAATATCTTTGATCATAATTATACTGGGCAATTAATGATCATAAATATTGTTTGGATTTGCCTTAAACTCGAGCTAGAACCGACAAAAGTCTGCCAAAAACTGAAGGGGGCCAGGTAAACACGTATTGCACACACTGACATATTCTTACTAGTTCTACAAACGCACACTTCAATATTGAGCGCACACAACTGCAAAAAAGACGATCGAATGGACGAGAAAGGGGGGGGGGGTTAAGTTCAAAAAGGGAAACTGTAGGTATCAAATGTCCATTTATTTTTCTGAGGGTATTATGGACTCCTTTCGTCGTTTCCTGATTGAGACTCAATTAGTCTTACTCTGAGATATTGCATCTCACTTTGTACTAACCTTCAAAATATTTAATTGTGTACCAAATTGACGAGTCCATAATAGAAGCATTCGTAGTACATACATATTATTTGAAAAATTATCAACAATGTGACTCTCTATACATATAAGGTCGGGGAAAAAGTTTCTTCGTATTTTTTAAACAAATTCAAGACATATTTTTTTCAAGTTTAATTACATTTAATTATAATATATATGTGCCATTTTGTTCGATAACTTGTTGCCATCTTGTAGGTAGTGACATGATCCCGTTGCTGTAGAATTTTTGGGACTTCTGATCAAAAAAATGCAACAAGTAGTTTTGACAGTCCTCTCTTGATGTTAATCTAACACTACCCAAAGAATTCTGAAGAGATCGAAACAGGTGGAAATCTGAGGGTGCAAGGTCTGGGCTATATGGTGGATGCATTAACACTTCCCAACCAAGCTCTCTAAATTTTTGCTGAGTGGCCAAAGATGTGTGCGGTCTGGCGTTATCATGATGAAAGACCACACTCTTTCTGTTGATCAATTCCGGCCGTTTTTTCTCAATTTCTTGTTTGAGTCTCATCTGCTGTTGGCAGTAGAGATCCGAATCGATGGTTTTGCCCGGCGGTAAAAGCTCATAATGAACGATGCCCTGCCAATCCCACCATACACACAACATCACCTTATTACGTGTTAATCCGGGTTTCGCTACAGTCTGTGGTGCTTCACTGCCCTTTGACCATGATCTTTTGCGCACATTCTTGTCGTAGGTGATCCATTTTTCATCACCAGTGATCAATCTTTTCAAAAACGGTTCGGTTTCGTTACGTTTCAATAGAGAATCGCAAATGAGTACACGATTCATTTGGTTTCTTTCAGTGAGCTCGTGTGGCACCCAAATATCGAGTTTTTTGTATACCCAGTTTTTTTCAAATGGGTCAAAACTGTTTTGTGGTCAATCCCCAGTTCTTCAGCTACGTCGTAACTACTAATATGCCGATCTTGGTCCACTTTTTCAGAAATGGCATCGACTTTATCCGTAACAGGGCGACCAGAGCGAGCTGCATCTTTGACATCAAAATTCCCGGACTGAAAACGCTTGAACCAACATTGTGCTACTCTTGATGACACTGCATTAGGTCCATAAACGTCACAAATTTTATTCGCGGCTTGTGTCGCATTTTTGCCTTTTTTGTTATAAAATTTCACAATATATCGAATTTCGTCGTTAGATTCACTCATTTTATCGAACAAAATAACAATTGAAAAATAGCGGGAAAATGCTTTTTACGTTTTGTATTCCATTTTTAAAATGTCATCTTTTTAATGGTATCAAAACCAGCCAGATACAAACAGTACAACGGATAAGATTTTTACTACAACTTTATACATACAAAATACGAAAAGACTTTTTCCCCGACCTATTATAATAAAAACGTAGAGATAAGAAATTGTAATTGCGATATATAAAAAAAAATACACAGGCCGTCTTAAAATAAGCACCTGTGGGGTTCAAAAATCCAGTTTTCTTTCACGTCTGATAGAAGCGCTGTTAAATTTTTCATACATTATGCTATCGTTTATGTAACGATAACTTTTTCGCAAGTGCTCGTACTAAGGCCACAGAACACGTTAAGAAAGTTTTTAGAATTTTAGTCTGTTTATTTGTCCACGCACATCTCCTAAACCACTGGCCGGATTTAAATGCGGTTTTCACGAATATGCTTAGCTATGACCAGATTTAAGTATAGGCTATGTTATTTTGCGCAAGGGCCGGATTAAGGGAGGAAAAAAGGGTTGAAAGTGTATATGAAAATCTACGCGTACGAAGAACAGTTGCCCGCCAACAGCACTAGTATGATAATAAATGATATTCTATTCTATTCCTTCGGCTTAATAACCCGGTATTTGTTTCACAGTAACTTGTGTACTGTTGACCCGATCTCCATGAAATGTTGTAGGGTACCTACTTGTTAACTCCAGTACAAAAGTACAAAAGGTACCTGGTTTTCTTGGTGCCTCCGTCGTGGTGGCGCGTGGTGAAGGTCGGCCCGGAACCCCCCGGCTGGTTCTCCATCAGTCTCTAACACCTTCAGAAGATACGAGATGTACGACGTCGCCAATCGGAGAGTTTTGATCTGGTGGAATAAAGTAGGTTTAACGGGAATATTCTTCTTCATTCGAGACGATGTATAATTTTTAGCAAGGGCTGTTGAGCTGCGTCCTGAGAATGACTTTTGGGAGGCTAAGAAGAGCCGTTTTAAGGGCCGTTTTTGGTTCGAAACATCGTGGTAGAAGGATTAGTCAGTCAGTGCAAGAAGTTAGGCACTGACAGTCCAGGGTGCGACGGACTTCGAAATATTATACATAGAAGTCACAACGCGTAGAAAATTATGGTCAATAAATGTCCCCAGTTTCATGTATAAACATAGCTGTATAAATTTATATCGAAACAAAACTATTTTACCTAAACTAACCGTATATTTATACACTAGCCGCCTGCCCCGGCTTCGCACTGGTAAGGTCGGCCTTCGGGCTTGCTACAAAATATAATATAGCCTATGTCACCCAGGGATAGTGTAGCTTCCCATCAGTGGAAGAATTTTTAAAATCGGTTCAGCAGATTTTGATTTATTTCGTTACAAACATCCAAAAATACAAATCTTTCCTCTTTATAATTTTAGTATAGATATAGATTTACGGCTCAGTTGTCTAATGTCTGTTCAATTTGCACAACATCGTCAAAACTCGTGAACCGTCGTTGAGCAAGCGAGACGGCGATTATGTCCGAATCGTAAGTGGGGACTTCTCTTTCGAGAGAAAGAGACAATTTTATCTTTCTCTCCCGTTGGTCAGACAGTGGTTCGTCAGCCAAGTTGACGTGTCCGTTGCGGCTCTTACGGTGTGATACGGCTTGTGCAACTATCGCGTGACTGTGGATCCAATCTGGCTGCGTATTGAGTCCAGACAGATTGAGTATTGCCGCGATTAGCGCGTCAATGTGGCATCTTAGTATTTTTTGATCGAAGTTCGAACCGTTATAGATAGCCAGTTGAAATTTTCACAGAATGTGTAATGTTACGGCGGATCAACTAAGAAATAATACCTAATAAAGTCATAAAATAAAACTAAAGAGACCTCCCCATACAACAAACTTATTTTGATATTGTTACAAGAAATGTCAGATAAACGTCAGAATTTTGTTAATCATCGATTTTAACAGTTTTTTACTGAAAACCTTAAAACTAAGGAAGATACAAACGCTCGAAGTGGCCAAGTTGTGTCATTTTTCACAATGACGTTATGAACAGCGCGTTTGCACTCTGGGTGCGTCCGGACGTAACCCTCAGAACGTAGACCCGCGGTTGGGTTTGCTCACAGAAAAGAGAAGTAAATAGAACGGAAATGAGAAGAAAAATCTGTCGCCAGGTATTGTGACAGGACCTTGATTGAACATTCTTATTTAGATCAAGGCGTCGAACTCCGCGTCACTGTTGCTAACTGATGTCGAATGACTGACGTTTCGTTTATATCGGTGCAACTGACTACAACAAATTTCTTACAAAAATGCCTTGACAGCCGTTCTAGTTTTTTTTTTTCGTTGTGTTGCTGATTTGTGGATTTTTGTTAAGTTCTTTATTAAGCTTGCGTTCCGAACGAACTTACACCAATAACCAATAAAACCGTTTTTAACGGTTTTTCTTAAACCGGTTTCAATCTCTGGTCAAAAGTACCTAATATGTATAAATCTATGGACCTAGCATAATATTATTTTGTAGCTATAATATTATTGATTTAGCTGCAATTATTGTAATATTAAAATAAATATATCATTAATCAATCAAGAACCAACTATTAGGTAATAAATTATCTATTTTTAGTGTTTTTAGCAAAATAAATGGATTCCTAACCTTAGTCATCTTAGTGTCTGGCAGGACATGGGGAATGCACTGCCTGAGGGTAGAAAACGCAGTGTTGATGTTCTGCGTTCTCTTTCGCACCATCTGGCGGGCGAGTAAGAGAGAGTGAGATAGGTATATAACATCGTTATCAAATTGTACACGAGGTATCAAAATCATTTCAAAGTATATTTATGGACGTATTTGCATCAGTTGGTAATATTTACCACTAAGCTGAAATTTAGCTAAATGCGACTACATACGCGTAAATAATGTAATTCTGCTGTATAATAACTATACGTTATGTTATGGACATAGTCAAGTCATAGTTGGAAAATACAGTCATAGTCCTCTGACTCTGAGTATAGTTATAACTGGCTGGATAAGTATAGTTGTATTTGCTATGACTGTGATTCTAAATATGGCTCTGATTGTGACTCTGAATATATTTGTATTTGGCTGTTATTGTAGTTCTAAATATGGCTCTGATTGTGACTCTGAATATATTTGTATTTGGCTGTGATTGTAGTTCTAAATATGGCTCTGATTGTGACTCTGACTATAGTTTTATTTGGCTATGATTGTAGTTCTAAATATAACTCAGACTATAGTTGTATTTGGATATAATTATACTAGTTCTAAATATGGCTCTGATTGTGACTCTGACTATGGTTTTGTTCTGATAAGCTCTGACTGAGTTTTTTTTATTGTTGACAGACTAAGTGTTTGACCACAGCTGAAAAGGTTTTTTTTTAATTATTTATCTCAATTAAAACATACTTATTAGAGTAACACAACTCTACTAAAGTGCGTACCGGTTTATACGCAGATATCTACTATCATTATTCATATTTCACCATAATTATAGTCACAGTCAGAGCCATATTCAGAACCATAGTCAGAGCCAAACTCTGAGCTATAATCATAGTCAACCATAATTATAGTCACTGTGAGAGCCATATTCAGGTCCATAGTCAGAGCCAACCTCTGAGCTACAATCATAGTCAGCCATAATTAAAGTCAGAGCCAAAGCCACAGTCAGGGCTAGATTCTCACCTTGCTCAGTTTAGTATCCGGTGGGACGTTAGGGATGCACTCCCGCAGGTCTGAGAAGGCTGTGTTGATACTCTGCGTGCGGCGTCGTTCCTTCTTGTTGGCTGTTGTGCGACGTTTCACGACGCGGACGAAAGATGGCGCTGCACGTTCGTAGCGCAGAGGAAGAGATTGCATGTCACAGTCTACGCCTGTCGATATAATTATAATAGTTTAAATAATTACGAAAATAAAAGACTGAAAATAAAAGACTGAGATTGAAATGGGACCACACGGGACACCAGCTTTCAATTAAATTTCAAATTTGGCATTTTGAAAGTATTATTCTATAAACAGGGAAATTCTTGCCCATTGCCACGGGCAGAAGGCACTGTTACCGTTGGTTAAAACCTTGTCACATAAATGGTATTTAGTAGACATGGTAAAATAATTTTCAGCTCCACCGCTAGATGGCGTTGTTATTAAAAGGTGCAAAATTATGTCATTGTTAAAACTGGTTCAATAATTTTTGGTAATAGTTTTCACCATCACTACTAGAGGGCGTTGGCGATTTCGATAAATACTAAACTTATTGTTTAAAAAAAAACAGAACCTTCAGGGTTTTTTTACCGACTTCCAAAAAGGAGGAGGTTATCAATTCGACTGTATTTATTTTTAAATGTTTGTTACCTCATAACTTTCGACTGGGTGAACCGATTTTGATTATTCTTTTTTTATTTAAAAGCTGGTGCTTCAAGTGTGGTCCCATTTTAATTTGGTCCAGTTCTGATATTTTTATGAAGTCAGTTTTTTATATTGATAATTGATTGATTTTAATGATGATCAATAATATAGCTATGAACCACCTTGAAACCTGTTAATCTAAATGATAACTGGCCAAGAGCGTGTCTCGACACCCCTATGGTTGGGTTCTATCTTTGAAAATATAATTATAGCTTGTATTTGCCGTAATCTCGAGCTAGCACAGAAAAAACTCTGCCATGAACTGAAGGGGGCGAGGTAAACACATATTGCACACACTGACATATTCTTACTAGTTCTACAAACGCACACTTCAATATTGAGCGCACACAACTGCCAATGAGATGGTCAAATAGACGACCAAGGGGAGTGTAAAAGCACAAGATAAACAGGTACAGAAGGCCGGCTTCGGCGCAGTAAACTCGTTTACTGCGCATCGTCTGCAACGGGTTTTACCCCAAATTCATAATTATCACCAACTACCCCAAACGCATAATTCTCCGTTCCTCCGTCAGTCATCATCACCCTTTAACCTCCACACTGAACGACAGCCTGCCATCTGCATCCACTGGATGCCCGCGACTCTCACGATGTCGTCGGTCCATCTAGTGGGAGGCTTACCTACGCTGCGTCTTCCGCTTAGTGGTCGTGGAAGGGGAAGGCCTATGTTCGGCAGATGACGTCTTATTTTTTTTTTATTTTTTTTTTATAATTGGTTCACTAAACTGGCCGATGGCTGGCTTATGGCTGATGATGATGATGAAAAGACAACCTTATTTTTCTTACCTCCATTGTTTGGCACGAATGCGTGGTGGACGGTGTGATGGTAAGTATCGTATGGTTCGTTTCCAGATATCTGCATTTCTTCATACCCTGGATAAACATAATTATCATTATAAATAACCGGCCAAGTGCGAGTCGGGCTCACGCACTGAGGGTTCCGTACCACATTATCTATAAAAATTACAAAAAAATCACGTTTGTTATATGGGAGCCCCCTTAAATATTTATTATATTCTGTTTTTAGTAGGCATTTGTTGTTAAAGCGGCAACAGAACATCATCTGTGAAAATTTCAACTCTCTATCACAGTTCATGAGATACAGCCTGGTGACAGACGGACGGACAGACAGACAGACCAACGGACAGCGGAGCCTTAGTAATAGGGTCTCGTTTTACGCTTTGGGTACGGAACTCTAAAAAAGGGAATAGGACAAACAAATATACAATTAACTTAAATATTTAACAATTGCCTGAAACTCACCATAACCCCTTCCTATGTAGTGCGTTGTATCGTGATACAAGTCCTGGGAATCAAACTCGTGTACCTCTCCGTTAGCAGCTGGCCAGTACACGCCCCCATCCATCGGACTACCTGGCAGAAACACGGGGAAAATGTTACTTTATTTGGTCGGACTACCTGACCGGAAACACGTGGAAAATGTTACTATATTTGGTCAGACTACCTGACCGGAAACACGGGGAAAATTTAACTATATGTGGTTGGGCTACCTGGCCGTAAACACGGGGAAAATGTTACTATATTTAGTCGGTTTACCTGACCGGAAACACGGGGAAAGTGTAACTATATTTGGTCGAACTACTTGACCGGAAACACAGGGAAAATGTTACTATATTATTTGGTCGGACTATCTGACCGGAAACACCGGGAAAATGTAACTATATGTGGTTGGGCTACCTGACCGGAAACACGGGGAAAATGTTACTATATTTGGTCGGATTACCTGACCGGAAACACGGGGAAAATGTTACTATATTTGGTCGGATTACCTGACCGGAAACACGGGGAAAATGTTACTATATTTAGTTGGACTACCTAACCGGAAACACGTGGAAAATGTTACTATATTTGGTCGGACTACCTGACCGGAAACACGGGGAAAATGTTTGGTCGGACTACCTGACCGGAAACACCGGGAAAATGTTACTATATGTGGTTGGGCTACCTGACCCACGGGAAAGTTATTATTTGAAATATTGAAAAGAAAATATTTTCATATAGATTTATACTATTTTTTTTATGCCATGGGTGGCAAACATCACACATCGCATCACAGATACGTTGCCAACCCTTAAAGACTCTATTAACAGCCATTTTGAAGAGCCCCATATTGTAGTAATTTGTTTGCATTGAATAGGCTCCGAAACTACTGAACCGATTTAAAAAAATATTACACCCGTGCTTACACCCGTGCGAAGCTGGGCGGGCGGTAATATTATAAATGTGAAAGTTTGGATGGATGGATCTTTGATACTCAATCACGCAGCAACGGCTGGATTGATTTCGATGAAAATTGGAATATACATTGCTTATGTCCTTTATTAACACATAGGCTACTTTTCATCAGTATCGTCATCACCAATTTTCATCACCACGCGGGTGAAACGAAAGAATAAAGGAGAAACGGGCTTGGAAATCTTTGACTATAGATAATACTAGCCGTCCGCCCCGGCTTCGCACGAGTGTAAGCTCGGCCTTCGGCCTCGCTACAAAATATAATATAGCCTATGTCACCCGGGGATAGTGTAGCTTCCCAACAGTGAAATAATTTTTCAAATCGGTTCAGTAGTTTCGGAGCCTATTCATTACAAACATACAAAAATAGGTACAAATCTTTCCTCTTTATAATATTAGTGTAGATTGACATTGTATAAAATTTAATTACTTAAGTATAATTAATTAATTTGACATAATTATTTATAATATTTATTATTCATACATTTTTATTACAAATCATTTGCATTGTTTAGCTTTTGACTTTCAAAAGTGTACATAACTGTACCAAATTGATGAAATAAATGATTGATTGATAAAGAGCTTATAATCATTGTGGTTACCTTGATGCGAGGGTTGACAGTAGAACGGAGGCTCATATCTGTCGAACCCTTCGTCTGAGGGCGACATGCTACCGTAGCTTGACATCTGAAACAAAATTAACCACTTTAAACTACGCTTAACGGCCACTACACTTAATACACGTTTTGATTCATAGGTACATTTTAGTACAGCCCTGGCGCCGGGACAATATAATACGACACCGGTACCCCCTGCCTGTAGTAAGAGCCTACTAAAAGGGGACCGGGTTCAGGATGGTCAAAGTTGGGGTTCTGACCATCCAGTTAAGCGTGCCCAGGGAGAGAACGACAACGCTGTGTGACCAACGTTGTCGCGAGTGGAGGGGCTCAGACAACACGTAGTTGTCTCGGGAGGAGCCGTAGCGCAGTGCTGAGGGCTCCGGTGCGTTCCTCTGGAGATCGCGGAGCCCTCTTGTCAAGCACTAAGGCTGGTCACCGGGGGGTTTTAGTGGGTACAATCCCACATATCTTTCAAAGATACCCGGCTGCATTGGCATGCAGCCGGGTATCTTTGAAAGATTTCCTTCTCGAAAAAAATATATATTTGTTTGTTTTAATATCCTTTAAGTTGACAAAATATAATTATCAATACAAAAAAACCGACTACATAAAAATGACAGAACTAGACCAAATTGAAATTGGACAACACGAGAAGTACCAGGTTTCAAGTAAAAGAAGAATCATCAAAATCGGTTCACCCAGTCGCATGTCATGAGGTAACAAACATTAAAAAAAAAGTCGAATTGAGAACCTTCTCCTTTTTAGAAGTCAGTATAAAAGGTACATATTTGTAAAATAGGCCGGAAACGCTGAAGAATTAAAACAGGTAGTTTCTCTGTTCTCTGTTCTGTTTCTCTGACTGCTAGGTACTCGACTGGCACAAGCATAGAATTATAGCAAAAACATTTTTAGGTCTATGGGCACAAGACAGAAATCAACATGGAAGTCAAGTGACATGCCGACTTGAGCTGGGTTTAGCGCTTCGACAAATAAACTGCAGGACATGCAACTCGTAAATTTCACCCTTATTACCAAGGAAGCTAGCACTAGTATATATTGGATCCTTGTTATTATTAACCGAGAACTTTAAGGCGAAAGGTAAGCTAAAGTGGCGCCCTCATTTAAAAATGACCGGCCAAGTGCGAGTCGGACTCGTGCACGAAGGGTTCCGTACCAAAACGGCAAAATAATCACGTTTGTTGTATGTGACCGGCCCCTTAAATATTGGTTATATTTTAATTTAATTATTTATATTTAAAATGAAGATATACCTAAATATTCTATGAATATTTCAAGTGTCTACCTATTGCCGTTATCACATTATCAGCCATCAATGTCCACTGCTGAACAAAGGCCTCCCTTTCAGAGGGGTGTTGCCATAATCCCCACGCTTTGCAGGCAGCTTGGGGATCGCAGTACGTTCACCGTATACTAATAGGACGCTGCTGCCCATCCTCCGGTGGTTCTGGTCGCAGTTTTAGGACATACCCGGGTCATGCCAATGGCCAAAAAATTGGTCCCCCTCCTGCATTTCTAAACTATAAGACATAGAAACTTGCAACTTACAATACAGATAGGTCATATTTAAAACCTTCATTCAAAATTATTTTGAACATTATCTGATCATGACTTTTTGAGTAACAGCGATAAAACTGTAAAAACTTCAAGGCGTTCTAGCTCAAAGGTCATTGACCATTTGTGAAATTGTCTTAACAAATAATGATTCTCAATCAGTTTTCTCTATGTTTAAACCATAAAAAGTATATGATATGTCGGGATGGTACATCTCTGAAATTTGCCTATGTTCACAGAGCTTCGTTCGTTCGAATGTTTCTATAACCATCATTTTCTGAACTATGACTACAATTATATGGCTTTGGTTACGGAACCCTACCGTATGCGTGTCTCGACACGCTCTTGGCCAGTTATTATAGATAATGATACGGAACCCTTCGTGCACGAGTCCGACTCGCATTTGGCCGGTTTTATTTATCTCTCTTAAAGGTGCTGTGTGTTTCATGTTCCTTAGTTTTTTGTCCAAGTTCAAAAGATAAAAAGCCTACTGTTTAAGAAATTTAAAACCATTTGTAGAGGTATCTGGGGAAGATAATGTTACTTGAAAGATGTTAGGTTTTTTTTGCTAAACTTTAGTTATTTATTAAACTTTTTTTTAATATATTTCTTTTTATTTGCTACTTCTACTGAACTATTTTAACCTGTGGCGTAGCTATCGGAGGGCTAGGTGGTGCCGTGCACCGAGGCCCCCAAGCTCAACTTGCAAAATATTTGCCCTTCATACACATACATGTAGTAAGTAGCTTTGAGCACAATAAAGAGCTGATGATAACGTAGCTTTGCACCTTTAAATTATTTATATTCATCATCATCAGCCAGAAGACGTCCACTGCTGAACATAGGTCTCCCCCTTTAACCTCCACAATGAACGACATCCTGCCATCTGCATCCACTGGATGCCCGCGACTCTCACAATGTCGCCGGTCCATCTAGTGGAAGTCCTACCTACGCTGCGTCTTCCGGTTCGCGGTCTCCACTCAAGAACCTTTCTTCCCCATTGGTTAACAGTTCTTCGAGCGATGTGGCCTGCCCATTGCCACTTCAACTTGCAGATTTTAATAGCTATGTCGGTGACTCTGGTTCTTTGGCGAATATCTACGTTTCGGATTTTATCGCGCAAAGAAACTATATTATATCATATTATCATATTTATATTATTACTTGATAAATTCTAACCCAGTTTAGGTAGGGCCCCATTTTTTTGCACCAGGGCTCTTGGTTACCTTGCTACGCCACTGATTCTGACTTCTGAAAACTTCTTCCAATAAAATATATATTTTATTTTTGGATGGTAAACTCCATAGGCCGATTCCTGCCACAGCTATATATCGCTTGTACATTATTAACATATTTGAAGATAAAAATAAAAAAACGAAATAACCGGCCTAGTGCGAGTCGTTACCGTAACGCGAGAACCATTAAATATACAAACGGCAAAAAAAAAACACATTTGTTGTATCGGAGCCTCCCTTAAATATTTTTTTATTTTAAATTCGTTATTTATTTTTAAAGTTAATATATAACTAAATATTCTGTGAATATTTCAAGCGTGTACCTGTTGCCGTTATCAATATCGAGCAAAAATGAGTATAATAACCGGTCAAGTGCGAGTCGGATTCGCGCACGAAGGGTTCCGTACCATTATCTATAAAAATGGCAAAAAAACACGTTTGTTGTATGGGAGCCCCCCTTAAATATTAATTTTATATATTAATTTTTAAAGTGAATATACAACTAAATATTCTGTGAATATTTCAAGCGTCTACCTGTTTGCGTTATTAATATCGAACAAAAACGAGCAAAAAAATCACGTTTGTTGTATCGGAGCCTCCCTAAATATTTATTTTATTCTGTTTTTTAGTATTTGTTATTATAGCGGCAACGAAAATGCATCATTTGTAAAAAAAAATAACTGTCTAACTGTCACAGTTCATGAGATACAGCCTGGTGACAGACGGATAGACGGACAGACTAACAGACGGTCAGAGGGACAGCGGATTCTTAGTAATAGGGTCCCGTTTTACCCTTTGGGGACGGAACCCTAAAAAAATAATCATCAAAATGGGTTCACCCAGTCAAAAGTTATGAGGTAACAAATATAAAAAAAAAAACAACAAAAAAAAAACAGTCTAATTTAGAACCTACTCGTTTTTGGAAGTCGGTTAAAATAATACGAGATGACATTCATGTACCTATATTTGCATGTTCAAAAACCCTTATACACAGATATACACAACTTTGTGCCTTATAGTATCTTAGACCTACTTATACCTAATTCATTGTGACATCTCAAGTTTTATCTCAAAAAAAGGCCGAACGACCCAAAAAAGGTTTTGTTGAGAACTGTAGTTTTTAATTGACGAATATACGAGAGAGAAAAAAAAGTTTGTGCAGCATATTTAATAATGTAAACAATCTAATAAATGTTAAGGCCTTTTCACACTCCGCTTTAATATTTCGCGTCGTAACGCGTAACGCTTAGGCGTTACGAACTATAGAGTTATAGTTGATCCCCCGAATTGCTTACACTGTACCAAGCACAAGTTCGGTCGTGCATGGAGTACTGGGGCCTTACCCCTAGCTCAAAAAGTTGACCCGCATAGGTGTTATTTGTCTAAACGGTACCATCAACTACTATAAGCGGTAGTTGTTTGATAGCCGCCAAGCTTTGCGATTCTCACGCACCCACGCTTAGTAAAACGGATTTTCTTTCATTCAATCTGTAGGACTCGGTACCCCGGGCGTGATATACACAACATACCAAGATTCCACAGATAAAGTAAAGATTTTAAACCGCCGTGCATCCAGTCAGAGACAAGTTAGACGCTTTTAAACGGTGCAGCTTAAATGAGTTGGTTGTCGCAATAATCGTAGGTACCTATCAGGTACCTACCAAAAGTTGGCTCGCAAAAATAGAGCTAGGGGTAAGCCCCTGCTCTCACCTTTGGGATGGATCAGCTAAGTACCAGCTCGGGGCGTTGGAGTCTATTGAGAAACGTGCCAAGAGGCTCATCAGCAACGAAGCCCTAGTTCAGATTAAGCTTCTTAGTCTCGAGCATCGGCGCAAAGTTGCTAGTCTATCGGTTTTTATCGGATACATTTTATAGAGTGTGCATCAGATCTGCATGATTTATTTCCCTCCTGCCATTTTTTCTATCGGACTGCCAGAGCAAGCACGAAAAATCGACACCGCTTTATGGTTGATATTCCGAAAACCCGTACGAAGCGCTTTGATTCCACTTTTATTGTGCGAACTGCTAGTGTATGGAATGCGCTGCCTGAATGGGTGTTCCCCGATACTTACAATCTGGGTGTCTTCAAGTCAAGAGTGAATCGGTTTTCTTCTAGGCAAGCGTGATCCATCGTAGGCCGCATAATCGCTTAACATCAGGCGGGATGGCGGCCAAGCGCAAGCCTTTACTTTACTTTACAATAAAAAAAAACTTGCGTCCCTTATCTTCGCAATTTATTCTACTATAGCGGTGTTACCCGCGATTTTTCAGTTTTTCCGCATTTCTGGGAAAAAAGTACCTCATGGTGAACATTACCATCCTGCAAAATTACGGCTCAGCCGTTTAGTCGAGAAACGTGAAAAAACAGAGTAGTGCGGCGGATACTATGACGCAACGTTAAGCGTATTCTGAATAGTCCCTTATTATAATCTAAAATGTGCTTCACACGTGTCGTTTTGTACAGATTTTTGTGTTATGACGTGGTTTTGACACTATCAGATGTTCTGATTATAATATACTAGCTGAATCCCGCCGTGTTAACCGCGATTTTCCCGTTTCCGCATTTTGTGAGGGGGGAAAATACATATGTCCGCCCTTCTGATATAAATAAGCTATAATTCTGCCAAATCTCGTTAAGATTAGCTTAGCCGTTTAGCCGTGAAAAGACAGAGGGACAAAGTTTCTTTCGCTTTAATAATATCTATTAATTTAGGATTAGCTTTTGCCCGAGGCTACATCCCCGTAGACTCATATAAATAATATGTAGCCTACAAATAATCACTCAGTTCAACAACCTGCTAGGACCCCAGGGCACACCCCTTCTGGGGTGCCAGGGCAAGTCTGATCACCCCTCCCGGCGAAGGCCCAAGCCGAGGCTCGTACCTCCGAAGTGCCCTTACGCTTGTCGCCCAAAAATCGAAATCATGTTGGCCCAACGCCCTCTGTGTTCACCAACTAGTCCGGTCAAGTTGTAGAGGCCGCAAGGCCAACAGCAAAAAGTCACATCAGAAAAAATCAAAAAATCTGTAACCCTTTTTTGGCCCTATATTTATTCGACCCTTTCACAAAATCAATTCTTAGCAGATCGCTACACCCCATAAGAAATCTATACCTGCCAAATTTTATCTTCGTAAGTCAAATCGGTTTCGAGATTTTGTGATGAGTTAGTCAGTCAGTATAGATAAGTGAGTGATATCACTTTAATTTACCTTATTATAGACTAGCGACCTGCTCGGGCTTCTCACGGGTGTAATTTATAAATGTGAAAATAATTTGAACGTAATCTATGTACGTAGGTACATTTAATATTCGGCGAGTTGGTTGCAAAGTATTGTTTTTTTATACTTACCTACATATAAAATTAATTAGGTTTTATACTTAATTATTTGTTGTTATTAAATTTTAACCGACTTCCAAAAAGGAGGAGGTTCCCAATTCGATTGTTTTTATTTTTTTATGCTTGTTACCTCAGAACTTTCTAGTGGGTGAATCGATTTTGATGATTCTTTTTTTAATTGAAAGCTGAAGGCCTAGCACGGGCCGTGGAAAAATTATCTTTCCACCGTTTTTTATCCGCGCGTAGACGCGACAGAGCTAGAATATGGATAGGTTTGTCTCTTTCTAGCGGGATAAAAACGGTGGAAAGACAATCTGTCCACGGCCCGTGCCAGGCTTGCTGGTGCTTCCAGTGTGATCCCATTACAATTTGGTGCAGTTCTGTCATTTTAAGAAGTCGGTTTTTTAGATGGATATTTTTTTACAAAAAAAACCACTGTGCATTTAACTCTTATAAGTATAAAACGTAATAAATCTCAGGAAACTAAATAGGTGGTAATTTAATGTCCCAGAAGAGACAAAAATTTGTGAAGGCCTTCAATTCCAATTTTAGTAGAAACGTGTTATTTGAAAGTCGGTCCAAGCATTTATTTGCACTAAGAGCTGCATGCAATAACTTTGCAAAAAGATAAATAAAAACCTTTACCTTTTTTCCTTTAATATTTCACTAAGGTATATAGGATACTTGCCTTCTTAATTTCAATAATAATCAACATAAAAACTAGCTTCACAAATATGTCAGAACAGGGGCCTTACCCCTAGCTTCACTTTTGCGAGCCAACTTTTAGTAGGTACCTGATAGGTACCTAAAATTAACCAACTTATTTAAGCTACATCGTTTAAAAGCGTCTAACTTGAATGAACGATAATCACAATCACGCATAGTAAAACGGATTTTAGTTCATTCAAGTTAGACGCTTTTAAACGATGCAGCTTAAATAAGTTGGTTAATTTTAGGTACCTATCAGGTACCTACTAAAAGTTGGCTCGCAAAAGTGAAGCTAGGGGTAAGGCCCCTGGACCAAATTAATATGGGACCACACGAAAAGCACCAGCTTTCAAATAAAAAAAGAATCATCTAAATCGGTTCACCCAGTCAAAATTTCAGAGGCAACAAACATAAAAAAAAACAGTCGAATTGAGATCATCCTCCTATTTGGAAGTTGGTTAAAAAGTCAGAGCAAATAAATTCTTGGTCCGAGTATACCATATTAGAAAAATAACTTACCCTTTTTAAAACATCAATAGAAACTTTGAATCTACGCACTAAATTAACACTTCTTCAAAACACATGAAAAAATATTTAACTCACATAATTATAAAGGTATTCTATTTATTATAAATATTTATAAATTAATTTGTAAATAAAATAAATCCCGTTTTCTGGTATACACTATTGACTAAGTGTTACAATTTCGATTAGAGTTTTTGTTATTTAATTATTTACGTATTTTATTTTATATTTTACTAAGTAGTTACGAATTATAAATATATAAATAAAATAAATTATTTTTTCTGGTACTGATGAACGAATATTTCACTTTTGATTAGTTTATTGTTAATGTAAACTTTACTTATTTTAAAACTGTCACTTCTTTCCAATCGCACAACTTTGTTTGTATTGAATGAAAAAATAAAATGAAATTGTACGTCGATTGTCAGATGTTTGACAGATGTCAGGATGACACCCGTCTATCCCCGCAATCGCAGCTGACCTCACTGAGCTTCAAGCTGGTTGACTGGCGTTCCTTGGTGTAAGCGTAGGAGAGGCGTGGCAAGGGGAGGCGCTTCCATGCAATAGGGCGGGATACATAGTAACACGCAAAGACATCTCTACGTAGCTATACCTAGTCTGTGGTAACACGGGACGGTGATACCACAAAATAAATAGGTACAGAAGGCCGGCTTCCTATCGGTACTTCACGTCGGAACAGATGCTTACACGGTACCAAGCACAAGTTCGGTCGTGCATGGAGTACTGCTCTCACCTTTGGGATGGATCAGCTAAATACCAGCTCGGGGCGTTGGAGTCAATTGAGAAGCGTGCCAAGAGGGTTATCAGCAACGGAGCCCTAGTTCAGACTAAGCTTCTTAGTCTTGAGCATCGGCGCAAAGTTGCTAGTCTATCGGTTTTTTATCGGATACATTTTGGAGAGTGTGCATCAGATCTGCATGATTTAATTCCCTCCTGTCCTTTTTTCTATCGGACAAAAATCGACACCGCTTTATGGTTGACATTCCGAAAACCCGTACGAAGCGCTTTGATTCCACTTTTATTGTGCGAACTGCTAGTTTGTGGAATGCGCTGCCTGAATGGGTGTTCCCCGATAGTTACAATCTGGGTGTCTTCAAGTCAAGAGTGAAACGGTTTCTTCTAGGCAAGCGTGATCCACCGTAGGCCGCATCATTGCTTAACATCAGGCGAGTTGGCGGCCAAGCGCAAGCCTATTTTGCAATAAAAAAGACCTTGATTATACAACCATAGCGCTTCAGATGGCAAGTTCTACCTACTAGACAGAGTAGTTGAAAAAGAGGAACCTCTTGTTCAACTACTCTGTCTATCTTGTATAAAAGAAACTAGTAGAAATGTAATGAACAACCATGATAGTTTAATACAGTTTTTAACAGACTTCCAAAAAGGAGAAGGTTCTCAATTCGATTGCTTTTTTTATTTATGTTTCATCAGCAGCCTGCATCCGTCCACTGCTGGACATAGGCCTCTCCTAATGCACGCCACTGAACTCGGTCGGTCGACCTGCGTAAAACAGCGGGTAAAGACCCGCCGCTTTACGCAGGTCGTCACTCCACCTGGCCGCCGGGTGTCCTACACTACGTTTACCTAAACGTGGTCTCCACTCCAGAACTCGTCTACCCCATCGATTATCAGTTCTTCGGGCAATGTGGCCGGCTCACTGCCACTTCAGCTTACTAATCCTTTGAGCTATGTCGGTAACTTTGGTTCTATGTCGAATCACTTTGTTCCGAATTTTATCCCGTATAGAAACTCCGAGCATAGCTCTTTCCATAGCGCGCTGAGCGACTTTAAACTTGTGGACCAACTTAACCGTGAGTGTCCACGTCTCGGCACCGTAGGTCATAACGGGTAGGACACACTGGTTAAAGACCTTTGTCTTGAGACACTGTGGTATTAATGTTTGTTGCCTCCTATCTTTCAACTGGGTGAACCGATTTTGATGATTCTTTTATTATTTGAAAGCTGATGCTTCCCGTGCTCCCTGTTCCAATTTGGTCCAGTTCTGACATTTTTATGAACTCGGTTTTTTATATTTATAATTATTAACACAGAGGATAAAGGATAGTGAGCGAGCGTGAAACATCGGGGCGTGAAAGAGGTAAAATAAAACACATGTTAAAATGCCAATTACTTAATTATATTTTTGTCCAGAAAAAAAGTAGCACGTCGGTATTATACTTAAGATTTATACACGAGAAAGTGTAGATATACATTACAATGTCTTTTATAATAAATAGTTGGTTTGAATTGATATAGCACGCTCATCTTAGGTAGTAAAAACATAACATTTTCTACTTAGCAAAATACTAGGATACTACAAAATCCTAAGAATGTTTCACTGATACAACCAAACATATTTAAAACTATATAATTCAACATGAGCCCCGATAATTATGGGGTATTTTACTTGATGGAGACCTTATAGTATTTTACGTCTCAAATTATTTATTTTGATAATTATTAACATGTATATATTCCTGTTTTATAATAACCTACGACTGTTTTTAATCAAAAGCCTGATTACGTTTATTGTCAATTGCAATCGCAAATGCTCCATCTTAGTAGCGGTGCCATGTAAGCAATATGGTACAGCGTGTGATCTGTAACGTTTTCAGACGTATTTCTTGATACACGTATCAAAATTTAAAACAATGTGGAGCAAAAAGTTACACAGCGTCTAATCACTTAAAAGTCGACACTGGAGCTTACACGTTTTATGCGAGCGGGGTAAGATTGTGAGTGATAGCTTAAGTAATCAGTCTACAAGACAAAGCTCAGAAAACATTGAATGCCGGTTTTTTTGCATATATTTCCATCGGTTTTTAACATTTGTTTATCAATAGAATGCTACCGGTGCGTTGGTACACCCTGCATTTTGCAATTGGGCCAACAACGCCTTGGCCAGTTTCCAGGTCAAAGATCCGATATAAGCCGCCTGGGCAGTCCTCAACCTTCCCTGGCATGCAGCTCCTGTCAACAGGGATATTATTGTAATCAAGACAGATAAGAAACTCTTTTTTAATTGTGCTCACCAGGGGCCTTACTTAAAAACGTTACTCAAGTTGATCTGTGCTTTAAAATGCTCTGTCAACTTCTCGCTGACGGCAATCGTCACACGCGAAAACAAGACGGAGCATATTTAAGCGTATGTCAACTTGAGTAACGTTTTTAAGTAAGACCCAGTAATAAGAGATACAGATAAAGAAACTTAAGAGCTAATGCCGGAAGGCGGCCTAATCGCTAAAAGAGCAGCAGCGTCCTATTAGTACACGGTGAACGAACAACTGCGATCCCCAAGCCGCATGCCAAGCGTGGGGATTATGGCCACACCGTTCACTAAGGGGGACGCCTTCATTATCAGGGGGGAAGTTCATCAGTGTACGTTTACTAGCTGATGATATGTGTGCGTGATACATATTATATATACATATTATACATACATCACTTCACTATGACTACATATAAAACAAAGTCGCTTCCCGCGTATCTCTACATGGTATAAAAAAGTAGCTTTCCGAGTCTGTCCGTATATCCGCTAACTCCTTCTGAACCACGCAACGGATTCTGATACGGTTTTCACCATCAGTTAGATAATTTTTCACGGGAGGTTTATTTATGTATAGTATATATATATATATATATATATATAGGTTTATTTATGTATATATATAAAAAATTATCTAACTGATGGTGAAAACCGTATCAGAATCCGTTGCGTGGTTCGGAAGGAGTTAGCAGATATACGGACAGACTCGGAAAGACAAAAAAAAAAAAAAACCCCGTGTAAAGCCGGGGCGGGTCGTTAATATAATACAAATGCGATAAGTACCCACATACATATACAAAATAACGGAAAACCGGGAAAACCTTCACCATGCCAATATAGTATATTGTACACAATAGCATATATACAATTATTATTCAATAGTTAACAAAAGGAACACATTAAAAACTGACTTCAAAAATCTATGGAAACATAATAAGTGTCTATAAAATTTGAGGGTTGCCCTCGATTACCCTGGGATCCCATCATCAGGTCAGACCATCATCACGTGTGTGAAAGAGAATACGTAATTAAAATACTATAATTACGAGTATGACGATAAAAACAGAAATTTCTATGCGTCTTTATGGTTTCCCAGACAAAAAATTGAATTTTGTCATGACTCCATTTTTATAATTATAAGCTAACCATGGAAATAGACAAAATAATACTAAAAAGACCAAAGTTGCTAAAAATTGGAAAAGAGGGCGTTAAGCTCTGCGGTACATGAAAATAGGCTAATCTGAAATATAATTATTATTAAACTGATTAAATACCTTGCTCACTGCTGCCTTGTCCATAACTGGTTGAGCTTGCTGAGCTTGATTTTGACTTTGAGCTTTTGCTGGAGTCTGGCTTTTCATATCTGTTGTTGCGGGTAGAATCTGCGGACAAAGTTTTACCTATATTTGTATTTTGTTATTATAAAGAAACACCAGCAACGGGAAAAGAGGGCCTTAAGCTCTGCGGTGCATGAAAAAAGGCTGATCTTAAATATAATTATTATTAAACTGATGAAATACCTTGCTCACTGCTGCCTTGTCCATAACTGGTTGATGTTGCGTCTGAGCCTGAACTTGATTTTGACTTTGACTTTTTGCCGGAGTCTGGCTTTTCATATCTGTTGTTGCGGATAGAACCTGCGGAAAAAGTTTTATCTATATTTGTATTTTGTTATTACAAAGAAACACCAGCAATGGGAAAAGAGGGCCTTAAGCTCTGCGGTGCATAATTATTATTAAGCTGATGAAATACCCGGCTCACTGCTGCCTTGTCCATAACTCTTTGACTTTGTGTCTGATTTTGAGTTTGACTTTGAGCTTTAGCCGGAGCCTGAGTTTTCATATTTATTGAAGCCGTTAGAATCTGCGGACGAAGTTTTATCTATTTCTATATTTATTTTATTAAGAAACACTAGCTGTTTACCTAATTAATAATAAATAGGTACATTATAGTGGCACTTTCTTATAATTATGTATAATATTTCATTAATATAGCTTATACTTGCATTGGGAGATAATCTGCTAATGGTGTAAAATAAACAAACTGATGGAGTACCTGATGACTTGCCGCCTCGCCCATAGCTGTCTAAGCCTGAGCCTCTCCTTGAGCCTGAGCCTGTCCTTGAGCCTGAGTTTCTTCTTGGGTCTGAATCTTTTACGCCTGAGCTTGAGCCTGAGATATAATGATACAATGACTTTATTGGTCTGTGAAACTAGGTAATTGTATGGTAGATGGTGTCAAAAACAGTTGTGTGCAGTTCTAGCTTCTACATAGAAATGGTATACAGACATCATGATGACTATAACTACAAAAAAGACTGCACCTGATTTTGTGTTGTTCTTTCATATCGGTCATTGTTTCTATAATCTGAAGACGTAATTGGATCTATAGCTATCTAAATTATATTTTTTTATAAAGTAACACCAATAATACACAGATTTAATAATTCTTTCTTATATATTATTACTAGCTGCGCCCCGCGGTTTCATCCGCGTTATATACCTTCTTGGTAATACCGTCATGAACATGATAGACTGATAATGATGATGATAATAATCATTTATTATTTAACCGAAGAAAAGACTACTTGGAAACCAAGGTACATACATACAGATCGTTGTTGGCTTCGAAGAATTGTACATAGTAGAACGCACATCGCGTAGAAAATTACAGTCAAAAAAATTCCGGAGTTTTATATAAAACATAGCTATATATAATTTACATTGAAACAAAACTATTCTATAAAATCCAACCGTATATATATACATTTACGCTTCAGTTCTCTGATATGAGTTTTATTCGTACAACATCTTCAAAACTCGTCAACCGCCGTTGAGAGTTGAGACCAACGGTGTCAAGCGAGACGGCGATGTCTGAATCTCAAGTGGGAAAGAAATTGATTATTTTAGTAGCTTTACCTAGTCTGTGGTTTTATGTTTTAGATGAAATAGCGATAGTCTTGGTACATGTGTGAAAGGGAATGCTGCGTATTCAAAATATTAATCTAATTATGACGGTAATATCAGAAATTTCTGTGGGAATTTATGGTTTCCTAGAAAACAATTATAGAAGTAAGAAATAGTTTCCTTGATAATACATTGAATTTTGATAAAACACCATTTTTATAATTTTAAGCTAACCAGGGCAAACCTCTGCAGTGCATGAAAATAGGCTCATGCCTCATGATAAATAGAATTACTATTAAACTGATGAAATATACCTTGGTCATTGCTGCGTTGTCCATAACCGCTTAAGCTAAAGCTTTAAGCTGAGCCCGAGTTTCCATATTCATTGTTCATGATGTAGATTAGTATGAAAGTTAGGAGAATATATATCAACCAGGGTGCCAATCAATCAAAACAGTTACCTGAGACTGAGCTTGAGTCTGACCTTGAGTCTGAGCTTGAGCTTGAGCTTGCACCTGTAACAATGACGACTTCAGAATCTGATGGTGAATTTATACATGAATAAAACATTTTTTTATATTTATTTATAAAGAAACACCAACAGTATACTCATTTAATAATATATACCTACACTATAGTATGGCACTTTATTATATCTAATACAGTTCTGATACGTATACCATGTTAACAGGTGAATACAAAAAAAAAAATAAGAAAAATATAATATACATAATAAATCGGCCAACAGCGAGTTGGACTCGCGCCCCAAGAGTTCCGTACTATTATCTATAAAAACGGCAAATAAATTACGTTTGTTGTAGGGGTAATGTATAATAAATTGTTCACCTCAGAAATCCGTCATTTATATACTGATTTGAAAAAAAAACGTTATTATTGAAAGAATATACTTTCAAATTAATCCCATAGAAATTTCATTAAAATTGTTTCAGTAGATTGCGTTTTTAACCAGTTTTTTTTTTATATCTGTCTATTTTCTGTATAGTCATTAAATGACTATATAAAATGAAATTTCATCTAAGTCAACGATATTCAGTACCTAATTAATGAAGTCAGGTTTTTAAATTGATATTGTTTAATACATAAGTAACATTGGTGTTTTTTTACGTTCCAAAACTATAATAAAAATTTATATGGCTAATTTAATTTAAATTTAAATGCCGACACCGCGTACCCCGATTCCATGGGGCTAAATGAGACCCCTGACCCCTGGCTTGCCTTAACCGGCCGTCCAGGGGTGGAAATCGCAAGAGCTAAGAACCTAAGCTCCAGGGTGGAAGTGTTAAAGGGCAAAACGCCGCGAGTAGCTCTTAGTGAAAGTGCAGCACACCTCTCTACACTCTAAGCCACCCACGCCGATGTTGCCCCTCCGGTGCCAAGATACGGCAGCCTTTATGGGGGGCCCATTCAGTGGGTGGCAAGTCATCACCTGCCTAAATATATTTTGAGATGAGACAGGATAAGGCAGGTGCCGTTTCTCATTCTATAGATCTGTTATTCCATCCACAACTTGTTCACCTCAATAACCCAGTTTTTTTACCTACTTAGTAGTAGTTTTTAGATTGATTTATTATTTATTATTATTAATTTTGACATGTAAATTGGCTTTATTAATAAAATGACTATGACTAATAATTTTTTATAACATACTTTTGCGAATGGCTACTTAGACTGGCTCTGAACAAAAGACGAGCGTGAAGGAGAGCACACTTGGCCCTAAAGGGGATGAAAACTAAAACAGACTAATAAAATTATACTGATAAAATACCAGATCTATAGTTACCTGAGTCTGAGCTTAATTTTGAATTTGAGCTTTTGCCGGAGTCTGGCTTTTCATATCTGTTGTTGCGGGTAGAATCTGCGGACAAAGTTGTATCTATATTTGTATTTTGTTATTACAAAGAAACACCAGCAATGGGAAAAGAGGGCCTTAAGCTCTGCGGTGCATGAAAATAGGCTGATCTTAAATATAATTATTATTAAACTGATGAAATACCCGGCTCACTGCTGCCTTGTCCATAACTCTTTGACTTTGTGTCTGATTTTGAGTTTGACTTTGAGCTTTAGCCGGAGCCTGAGTTTTCATATTTATTGAAGCCGTTAGAATCTGCGGACGAAGTTTTATCTATTTCTATATATATTTTGTAAAGAAACACCAGCAGTTTACCTAATTAATAACAAATACATTATAGTGTGGCACTTTCTTATAATTATGTATAATATTTCATTAATATAGCTTATACTTGCAGTGGGAGATAATCTGCTTATGGTGTAAAATAAACAAACTGATGGAGTACCTGATGACTTGCCGTCTTGCTTGTCTCTCCTTGAGCCTGAGTTTCTCCTTGGGTCTGAATCTTTTACGCCTAAGCTTGAGCCTGAGATACAATGATACAATGACTTTATTGGTCTGTGAAACTAGGTAATTGTATGGTAGATGGTGTCAAAAACAGTTGTGTGCAGTTTATTTTTGAAGTGAACATATAACTAAATATTTGTGAATATTTCAAGCATCTACCAGTTGCCGTTATCAATACCAAGCACAAAAAAGCAAAATATCACGTTTTTTGTATGGGAGCCCCTTTAAATATTTATTTTATAAATTTTTTTAGTTTCTGTTATTTTAGCGGTACTTAATAAAAATACATCATCTGTGAAAAATTTCAACTTTCTTACTATCACGGTTCATGAGATACAGCCTGCCAGCCAGATATTGTAGTATCTATGGGATATTTTTGGTGTTCCGTACCCAAAGGGTAAAACGGGACCTTATTACTAAGGCTCCGCTGTCCGTCCGTCCGTCTGTCACCAGGCTGTATCTCATGAACTGTGACAGTTAAACAGTTGAAATTTTCACTGATGATGTATTTCCGTTGCCGCTATAACAACATATACTAAAAAATAGAATAAAATGAATATTTAAGGGGGCTCCCATACAACAAACGTGATTTTTTTGCTCGTTTTTGCTCGATATTGATAACGGCAACAGGTAGACGCTTGAAATATTCACAGAATATTTATTTATATATTCACTTTATAAATAAATAATTAAATTAAAATTAAATTAAAAGTAAAAATTTAAGTGGGGCTCCCATACAAAAAAAATTGTTTTTTTCCGTTTTTATAGATAATGGATAGAGTCGGACTCGTGCACGAAGGGAACCCCCTTCATGCACGAGTCCGACTCGCACTTGGCCGGTTATTTTTTTGTTAGATAACAAAGTTTTGCGAATGATTTACTTAAGACTGGATCTGAACAGGGAAATAGAGCAGGCTTAAGCCCTGCAGATAATGAAAACAGGCTGATGAAGAAAATAATTAAACTGATCAAATACCTGATTCATCGCTGTCCTCGTTGTTGTCGTCTTGATAATCTGAGGATGAAGTTTATTTTCAATAATTGTCATAGACTTAGACGTAGATTTATTGATAATTATAGGAATTACAAGTCAGGTTGTATACAAAATAATACATGTTAAAAAAATGCTATACAATAGTAACACGTGCTATCTTAAATTCGAAAAAGTCACTGCATTTATAAAAAACTTGCACAATAAGCCACTTTTTTTCAACATGTTTTGAAAGATGCAAAGCTCGATGCATCAATGACCGCTGTGGAAGTCTGCTGTAAACATCGGTACCCTTAGTACAAGATTTGATAGTTTTCGAAAACTTTTTTCGTTTTCGTTTTGTTCCATACATTGCTGGGCTAAAAGCTATTCGAAACCTTCTTTCGTATTCGAGTGAAGCAACCTATACTGCCGATTACTACCGATTTTAGTTCTTCCGCGTTTCCGCTAGAGGCGCTTTGCTGAAATGTATGGAACAATACGAAAACGAAAAAAGTTTTCGAAAACTATCAAATCTTGTACTAAGGGTACGGGTTCCATTACGTGGAGCATTTTAGCCGATTTGACCAACGACCGTTTAACGGTAACTAAGTTATTTTGGTATCTGCTATGACGTGATAGCCTGTCCCTGTTATAATATGTATTTACAATTGCTGTGTTGAAATTAGGTTATATGTTTTTATGTGTTCAATCAATTTAGCGTATGCCTGTGTCATAAAACAAGTGGATCACATTAAAACCCGAATTAACATAGAACCTCAGCCTTTTTTGAAGACGGTTCTGTTTTTTTCGGGAACCCCGAACAAGTCTAATTAAGTCATAAATAAACTAATTTGAAAAAATATTTTTTATTAAAAGAATATACTTTCAAATTAGTCCCATAGAAATTTCATTAAAATTGTTTCAGTAGTTTGTATTTTTAACTAGGTATTTTTTTATCTATTTCAATCTTTTTTCTATACAGTCATTAAATGACTAATATTTATTAAATGTAATGTCATCCAATTAAACGCAATTTAGTAATGAATGAACACGACAATACAATTAATAATTCGATTTCACAACTCCGCCACCGTTGGAAAGCTCATCTACATAAATTATCATAAATCAGTGGTAAAGATTGCTGTGCGATTCACGCTATCCTTCTTGCCTCACATTTGTTTAAATGTCTGTCTAAAGCCCTGCAGATAATGAAAACAGGCTGATGAAGAAAATAATTAAACTGATCAAATACCTGGTTTATCGTTGGACTGGTCGTTGTTGTTGTCATCATCTGAGGATGAAGTTTATTTTTATAATTGTCATAGACTTAGACGTAGATTTATTGATAATTATAGGAATTACAAGTCAGGTTGTATACAAAATAATACATGTTAAAAAAATGCTATACAATAGTAACACGTGCTATCTTAAATTCGAAAAAGTCACTGCATTTATAAAAAACTTGCATAATAAGCCACTTTTTTTCTACATGTTTTGAAAGATGCAAAGCTCGATGCATCAATGACCGCTGTGGAAGTCTGCTGTAAACATCAGGTTCCATTACGTGGAGCATTTTAGCCGATTTGACCAACGACCGTTTAACGGTAACTAAGTTATTTTGGTATCTGCTATGACGTGATAGCCTGTCCCAGTCCCTGTTATAATATGTATTTACAATTGCTGTGTTGAAATAAGGATATATGTTTTTATGTATTTAATCAATTTAGCGTATGCCTGTGTCATAAAACAAGTGGATCGCATTAAAAACCGAATTAACATAGAACCTCAGCCTTTTTTGAAGACGGTTCTGTTTTTTTCGGGAGGGTCCCCGAACAAGTCTAATTAAGTCATAAATAAACTAATTTGAAAAAATATTTTTTATTAAAAGAATATACTTTCAAATTAGTCCCATAGAAATTTCATTAAAATTGTTTCAGTAGTTTGTATTTTTAACTAGGTATTTTTTTATCTATTTCAATCTTTTTTCTATACAGTCATTAAATGACTAATATTTATTAAATGTAATGTCATCCAATTAAACGCAATTTAGTAATGAATGAACATGACAATACAATTAATAATTCGATTTCACAAGTCCGCCACCGTTGGAAAGCTCATCTACATAAATTATCACAAATCAGTGGTAAAGATTGCTGTGCGATTCACGCTATCCTTCTTGCTTCACATTTGTTTAAATGTTTGTCTAAAGCCTTGCAGATAATGAAAACAGGCTGATGAAGAAAATAATTAAACTGATCAAATACCTGGTTTATCGTTGGTCTGGTCGTTGTTATTGTCTTCATCATCTGAGGATGAAGTATATTTTTATAATTGTCATAGACTTAGACGTAGATTTATTGATAATTATAGGAATTACAAGTCAGGTAGTATACAAAATAATACATGTTAAAAAAATGCTATACAATAGTAACACGTGCTATCTTAAATTCGAAAAAGTCACTGCAAGTATAAAAACTTGCATAATAAGCCACTTTTTTTCAACATGTTTTGAAAGATGCAAAGCTCGATGCATCAATGACCGCTGTGGAAGTCTGCTGTAAACATCAGGTTCCATTACGTGGAGCATTTTAGCCGATTTGACCAACGACCGTTTAACGGTAACTAAGTTATTTTGGTATCTGCTATGACGTGATAGCCTGTCTCAGTCCCTGTTATAATATGTATTTACAATTGCTGTGTTGAAATTAGGTTAAATGTTTTTATGTATTCAATCATATAAGCGTATGACCTGTGTCATAAAACAAGTGGATCATATTAAAACCCGAATTAACATAGAACCTCAGCCTTTTTTGAAGACGGTTCTGTTTTTTTCGGGAACCCCGAACAAGTCTAATTAAGTCATAAATAAACTCATTTGAAAAAATATTTTTTATTAAAAGAATATACTTTCAAATTAGTCCCATAGAAATTTCATTAAAATTGTTTCAGTAGTTTGTATTTTTAACTAGCAATTTTTTAATCTATTTCAATCTTTTTTCTATACAGTCATTAAATGACTAAAATTTATTAAATGTAATGTCATCCAATTAAACGCAATTTAGTAATGAATGAACATGACAATACAATTAATAATTCGATTTCACAACTCCGCCACCGTTGGAAAGCTCATCTACATAAATTATCACAAATCAGTGGTAAAGATTGCTGTGCGATTCACGCTATCCTTCTTGCCTCACATTTGTTTAAATGTTTGTCTAAAGCCCTGCAGATAATGAAAACAGGCTGATGAAGAAAATAATTAAACTGATCAAATACCTGGTTTATCGTTGGTCTGGTCGTTGTTGTTGTCTTCATCATCTGAGGATGAAGTTTATTTTTATAATTGTCATAGACTTAGACGTAGATTTATTGATAATTATAGGAATTACAAGTCAGGTTGTATACAAAATAATACATGTTAAAAAAATGCTATACAATAGTAACACGTGCTATCTTAAATTCGAAAAAGTCACTGCATTTATAAAAAAACTTGCATAATAAGCCACTTTTTTTCAACATGTTTTGAAAGATGCAAAGCTCGATGCATCAATGCTGTGGAAGTCTACTGTAAACATCAGGTTCCATTACGTGGAGCATTTTAGCCGATTTGACCAACGACCGTTCAACGGTAACTAAGTTATTTTGGTATCTGCTATGACGTGATAGCCTGTCCCAGTCCCTGTTATAATATGTATTTACAATTGCTGTGTTGAAATTAGGTTATACGAGCATAGAACCTCAGCCTTTTTTGAAGACGGTTCTGTTTTTTTCGGGAGGGTCCCCGAACAAGTCTATTAAGTCATAAATAAACTAATAAAAAAAAAAAACATTATTGAAAGAATATACTTTCAGAAAAAAAAAACGGAGTTTTAACTGGATAAAATGACTGGAAAAATATGTCATCCCAGTGAATAAAATTTGCTGATTTTGAAGTCAGTTTTAATCTACATCTACTCAATTATCTACACTTATAATATAACGAGGAAGTATTTGTATTTTTGGATGTTTGTAACAAAAAAAAATGACTGATTTAAAAAATTCTTTCACTATTAGAATGCTACATTATCCCTGAGTAAAATAGGCTATTTTTATTACTAGAATGTTAAAAAAAACTCCACCCGTGTGAAGCCGGGTCGGGCGGCTAGTAACTAATAATTTTTTCTCACAAAAGTACCTAATATTGGTGTGTTTTTTAGGTTCCAAGACTATAATAATAATTTAAATGGTAAATATTCATATAATAAAGGTTTTTTTTATGAGATTCTTTTGCGAAATGTTTACTAAACTGGTTCTGAACAAAAAACGAGCCTGAAAGAGAGTAAGCTAGCCCTGAAGGGGATGAAAATAGACTTGATGAAAATAATTATACTGATATGGTAGCCACAGATTAGTAAGTAGTTGCCAGAATTCTGCACGGTTCAGTCCATCTGTGGATGGAAAGCTGGGGGAGGAGCGAGACAAATGCTAGCTAAAAACGGAAAGAATAGGATGAAGTTAAGTGGACTACGAGGCAATGTGGGACTGGAGTAGAAAAAGCATAATGGAAGTAAAGTGGATTGCGGGGCGAATAGACAACTATGGAACGGAAACGGTGGGACAGGAGTAAAGTGTATTACGGAACAAATGCGAACCTAGAGCAGAAGAGGCTAGACGAAAGTAGAAAAAATTACAGGACGGATGCTGGGGTGAAAAGGAAAGGATGGGATGAGAGTAGAGTGAATTAACGTATGGGAGTGGAGTGGACGACTGCGAGACTAGAGCGGAAAGGGTAGGACTGAAGTAGTTTGGGATGGATGCGAGTTGGAGTCGGAATAGGCGGACCTGTTGTAGAGAAGATTACGGGACTAATGCAGGACTGGCGCGGTAAGGACGGGACGGAAGAAGAGTGGAGTATGGGACGGATTAGGAGCCTGAAGCGAAAGGAGCGGAACGGGAGTAAAGTGGATTATGGGGCGTATGCAGAACCGAGCAGAGAGGGCGGTACAGGACTAGAGTGGATTATAGGATGGATGCGGGACTGTAAGTGAATTAAAGAGCGGAAGGGAGTAAAGTTGACTACGCGAGCAAAGCCGCAGGCATAAGTTAGCATAATATATATGTATATTTGTGTATGTCCAACCATAATTTTACATCATTAAACTGTTATTATTTATTTCATCTTATTCCTTTACAGATAAGTATAGTTACAAAAAAAAGTTAAATTATCAATTAATCACTGCACAAACAGAGTTTGCATTGCTGTAGTGGGTAGACACAAAGAACATGTAAACCCTATGCTATGAAATAACAGATGCCGCTGGCACCGACCTTGCAGAGTAGAAACACGTCTCACATTAGATAGATAAGTTTAGAAAATCGTATGACAGAATCAATACAAACTTTTGACTACTTGCGGCAGGCCTGGCGCACTCCGCACTTTCGGTATGAAGCTACAAGGTAGTCGTCTTGTCGGACTTGCCGTGCCCGCTGCCGCGCGATATACAGAGATAACGCGACAAGAGTTACACGATAGACAGAGAGGCAACTTCTAGGTTAATATAGCAGTAGTTAGCGCTCGCACGTCCTGAATTAGACTTTATTGTGTGGTAGTAAGAGTCGCTACTTATTTAAATGCTTTTGCGGAGTGAACCTTCTGTATTTGTGCTTGCGGTAGACTCTGCAGTTTATCCCGGTTTGATCCGCAGCCCTACACAGATGACTTATTTAGAACCTATAGCTCAACAAATATTTATTAAATACTTACGACCCGCCCCGGCTTCGCACAGGTGCAATGCTGGTACTAAATATACCTACCTACTTACAGAATGTTCTTATAAACAACGTTTACAGCTTTTTTGTCATTAGACAATACAAACAAGTTTTGTTTAGGGGTTTACGAGCAACATATAATAGACCATGACAAAAACACTCAATGCTCAAATAAGCCCGCAACGTTGGAAGTTTGACCCTGCGATTTATTAATGGTCATTGCAAAAGATGTCTTTACCGGAAGTTGTAGGCGTTTAAATTGTAACGTTAAATCTGATGGTATCAGAGGAATTCATAGATATATTTAAATTAATAAAAAAAGTATTTTTTTTATTGGCCTACTTTTTAGTTCTTTTTAAGTTATACCTGTGTATTTCATAGTTATCATGGCAGAGTCGCTGGATGATCTCAGTACAGTGCTCAGCGACCTCAGTAGCCTTTCCTAACAGGTGGGTCTTAAAATGAACAGGGGTAAGACAAAAACCATGTCCAGTGTCCATGTTGTACCCATGCCGGTAGTTGTTGGGAACGATTATCTCGAAGTTGTTGACCATTACACCTATCTTAGACAGATTGTTCAGTTAGGGAAGTCCAACTTATGCAAAGAGGTCGCCCGAAGAATCCAACTCGGATGGGCAGCGTTCGGAAAATTGCGTGAAATCATCTCGTCCAAGATACCACAGTGCCTAAAGACAAGGGTCTTTGACCAATGTGTGTTGCCAGTGATGACATATGGTACTGAGACGTGGTCCTTAACTGTTGGCCTTTTGGAGAACCTCAGAATCACACAACGGGCAATGGAGAGAGCTATGCTCGGAGTTTCTTTGCGCGATAGAATCCAAAATGTGGATATTCGACAAAGAACCAGAGTCATAGACATAGCTATTAAAATTTGCAAGTTGAAGTGGCAATGGGCAGGCCACATCGCTCGACGAACCGATAACCGATGGGGAAGAAAGGTTCTTGAGTGGAGACCACGAACCGGAAGACGCAGCGTAGGTAGGCCTCCCACTAGACTAGATCGTGAGAGACCACGACATCGTGAGAGTCGCGGGCATCCAGTGGATGCAGGTTGTCGTTCAGTATGGAGGTTAATTTTTTTACCGACTTCAAAAAAGGACGGGTTTTCAATTTAGTAGTGCTTAAAAAAAATGTATTTTACCTCAGAATGCAGTCTTTTAACACATTTAAAAAAAATGATTTGAATGAATAAACTTTAATAATTATTGAAATGGTAAGTATTCATAAATTTTTACAGTTTTTTTGTTGGATATCAAACTTTGGCAAAGGACCTAACTAAGACTGGCTCTGAACAGGGAAAAAGAGCGTGCCTAAGCCCTAGTAAATGAAAATAGGCTGTTGAAGAAAATAATTAAACTGATGAAATACCTGGTCCATAGCCGCGTGAGCCTGAGCCGTAGGGTGAGCCTGAGTTGTAGGGTGTGATTGAGCCGGTGTAGGGTAAGTTATAAATTCCATTTCTGTCGTTGTTTCCATTACCTGAAGACGAAGTTGTACCTTATTATTATCAGCTTTTATATTCCCCAGAGAGAGAGAGAGAGAGAGAGAGAGAGAGAGAGGAGAGAGAGAGAGGAGAGAGAGAGAGAGAGAGCGCAAAGGCCGTTATCCATCATGGTGGCCCGGTCCATAAAACTGTACTAATTCGTTGTTACTTACATTGGTGTGGTTTTAGGTATCTTAAAACTATAATAATAATGGAAATGGTAAGTATTCATTAATTTTTACAGGTTTTTGTTACATAACTAAATTTTTCACCACGCTGGCCCAGTGCAGTGCATGTTAGTAAATATCATTATGTCTTTGCACATTTGAGGTTCTTGGACGTACCTGTTTCGTTATTCGTTTACGTAATTAAATACAATTAGAAATGCGGTTATGACAACAAGTTTTCATTCACTGCAGGCCTTACGTACGCTGTAAGCCCTGCAGTGAATGAAAATAGGCTGTTGTAGAAAATAATTAAACAGATGAAATACCTGATCCATAGCCTTCATAGCCGCCTGAGCCGTAGGGTGAGCCTGAGCCGTAGGGTGAGCCTGAGCCGTAGGGTGAGCCTGAGCCGTAGGGTGAGCCTGAGCCGTAGGGTGAGCCTGAGCCGTCGGAACCTGAGGACGAAGTTGTACCTTATTATTATCAGCTTTTATATTAGCTCGCCTTAACCGGCCGTCCAGGGGTGGAAACCGCAAGAGCTAAGAACCTAAGCTCCAGGGTGGAAGTGTTATAGGGCATAACGCCGCGAGTAGCTCTTAGTGAAAGTGCAGTATATAATTTAAATTGAACAAAACTATTTTATCAAATTCAACCGTATATTTATACATTTACGGCTCAGTTCTCTAATATGAGTTCGAACATTTATGTTTCTCTATGTCTGGGTGTTAATATCTATTTAAGTATGTATTTAAATATATATATGTATGTATATCAGTTTCTGGCAGCCATATTACAAGCTTTGCTTAGTTTGGGGTCAGATGACCATGTGTGCAATAATGTCCCAGATATATTGATAACGGCAACAGGTACACGCTTGAAATATTCACAGAATTATTAGTTATATTATTCACCTTAATAATAAATAATTTAATTAAAATATCATGTATTTCTGTTGCGGCTTTGACAACAAATACTAAAAAATAATAAAATTAATATTTAAGGGGGACTCCCATAAAACAGACATGATTTTTTTGCCGTTTTTATAGATAATGGTAACCCTTCGTGCGCGAGTCCAACTCGCACTTGGCCGGTTTTATTTGAATGAATATACTTTCACATTGGTTCCATAAAACCGCAATAATTCTTTCTTACTTCAATCTTACTTACTTCGGTTTTGAAATTGTAAGTATTCATACATTTTAAAAGGTTTTTTTGTTGGATAACAAACTTTGGTGAACGACCTAATTAAGACTGGCTCTGAACAGGGAAAGAGAGCGTGCGTAAGGCCTGCATTGAATGAAAATAGGCTGTTGAAGAAAATAATTAAACAGATGAAATACCTGGTCCATAGCCGCCTAAGCCGGAGCGTGAGCCTGAGCCGTCGGAACCTGAGGACGAAGTTGTACCTTATTATTATCAGCTTTTATATTGGCTCGCCTTAACCGGCCGTCCGGGGGTGGAAACCGCAAGAGCTAAGAACCTAAGCTCCAGGGTGGAAGTGTTAAAGAGCATAACGCCGCGAGTAGCTCTTAGTGAAAGTGCAGCACACCTCTCGACATCCTAAGCCACCCACGCCAATGTTGCCCCTCCGGTGCCAAGATACGGCAGCCCATTCATCACCTGCCTAAATATATTTTGAGATGAGACAGGGTAATGCAGGTGCCGTTTCTCATTCTATAGATCTGTTATTCCATCCACAAGTTGTTCACCTCAATAACCCAGTTTGTTTTAAATCCCATACTTTACAATAGTTTCATATTCCTTTTTATACATATTGCATAATTGTATTTTTTATATTCAACAGGGCCTCTTGGTGTTGGCTTCGGCTCCACCAATGCCCACCAAATGTCCGGGCTAGACCCGACAATGTAATTAATTTAAATGGTAAATATTCATAGAGTAAAGTTTTTTTTTGGATAACATACTTTTGCGAATGGCTACTAAGCCCGGCTCTGAACAAAAGGTGAGCGTGAAAGAGAACAAGCTTAGCCCTGAAGGGGATTAAAATAGACTAATAAATAATTATACTGATAAAATACCTGATCTATAGTTACCTGAACCTGATTTTGAAGGTGCAGCTCCGCTTGAGCTTGGCCTGCCATTTGAGCTACCTTCATTCTCAACAATAATTATGGAATCTGCAACAACATCATCTGTGAAAATTTCAACTGTCTAACAATCATGGTTTATGAGATACAGCCTGGTGACAGACGGACAGACAGTCAGACAGACAGATGGACAGCGGAGCCTTGGTAATAGGGTCCCATTTTACCTTTTGGGCACGGAACCCAAAAAATCACAAAAATCATGGCTGATAAATCGAATAGATCGGTAGGGATAGATAGCGGATGTGTTGTCCCTCTCTCGCTGCGCGTGTGTTAATATAGCATTTGTACATGTATATTTTTAAATACATACTAAATAGATATCGTTCGCGCAAAACTTTATGAGCCCTCTGAAGTTAGGCGCGAGGCCTCCCCGACGCCCTGTAAAGTCCCTCGGATACCTATAATATGCGTACTGCGCAGCCACTGGGCCTAACTGCAGAGGGCTCATAAAGTTTTGCGCGAACGATATTAACACCCAGACATAGAACAAACACAAATGTTCATCACACGTTGTCCTAGGTGGGAATCGAACCCACGCCCCCAAGCGCAGAAGGCAGGTACACTACCAACTGAGCTAACGGAGCTGTCTAGTAAAATAGACTGATGATGAAGAGAATTATACTGATAAAATACCTGATCTATAATTATAAATACCTGAGTCTGAGCTTGAGCTTGACCCTGAGTTTGAGCTTGCGCTTGAACCTTGATTGTTATTTCCAAAACCTGAGGATGAGGTTATACTTAATTTTATTTTTATTTTTTAATATTTATTTATGAAGAAACATCAACAATATATACATTAAATAATATATACCTACACTATAGTATGGCGCTTTATTATATATAATACAGTTCTGATACGTATACCATGTTAACAGGTGTTTACAAAAAAATAACTGGCCTAGTGCGAGTCGGACTCGCGCATGAAGGGTAGCGTACCATTTTCTATATTATCGGCAAAAAAACACGTTTTTTTGTATGGGAGCCCCACTTAAATATTAATTTCATTTTAATTTAATAATTTATTTTTAAAGTGAATATACAACTAAATGTTCTGTGAATATTTCAAGCGTCTATCTCTTGCCGTTATCAATATCGAGCGAAAAGGAGCAAAATAACCGGCCAAGTGCGAGTCGGACTCGCGCACGAAGGGTTCCGTACCATTTTATTTGGAGGACGTTTTCAAGCTTTTGGACTGGAACGGATTGGGCGTCAACATTAATGGCGAATACATCAGTCACCTTCGTTATGCCGATGATATAGTTATCATGGCAGAGTCGCTGGATGATCTCAATACAGTGCTCAGCGACCTCAGTAGCCTTTCCTAACAGGTGGGTCTTAAAATGAACAGAGGTAAGACAAAAACCATGTCCAGTGTTCATGTTGTACCCATGCCGGTAGTTATTGGGAACGATCCTCTCGAAGTTGTTGACCATTACACCTATCTTAGACAGATTGTTCAGTTAGGGAAGTCCAACTTGGGCAAAGAGGTCGCCCGAAGAATCCAACTCGGATGGGCAGCGTTCGGGAAATTGCCTGAAATCATCTCGTCCAAGATACCACAGTTCCTAAAGACAAGGGTCTTTGACAAATGTGTGTTGCCAGTGATGACATAATGGTACTGAGATGTGGTCCTTAACTGTTGGCCTTTTGGAGAACCTCAGAGTCACACAACGGGCAATGGAGAGAGCTACGCTCGGAGTTTCTTTGCGCGATAGAATCCGAAACGTGGATATTCGACAAAGAACCAGAGTCATCGACATAGCTATTAAAATTTGCAAGTTGAAGTGGCGATGGGCAGGCCACATCGCTCGAAGAACCGATAACCGATGGGGAAGAAAGGTTCTTGAGTGGAGACCACAAACCGGAAGACGCAGCGTAGGTAGGCCTCCCACTAGACTAGATGGACCGACGACATCGTGAGTCGCGGGCATCCAGTGGATGCAGATGGCAGGTTGTCGTTCAGTGTGGAGGTAAATTTTTTTACCGACTTCAAAAAAGGACGTGTTTTCAATTTAGTATTACTTAAAAATATGTATTTACCTCAGAATTCAGTCATTTAACACATTTTGAAGAAAATAAAAATGATTTGAATGAAAAAACTTTAATAATTATTGAAATTATTCATAAATTTTTACAGTTTTTTTGTTGGATATCAAACTTTGGCGAACAACCTAACTAAGACTGGCAAAAAGGAAAACAGAACAGGGAAAGAGAGCGTGCGTAAACCCTGCAGTGAATGGAAATAGGCTGTTGAAGAAAATAATTAAACAGATGCAATACCTGATGGTCCATAATTGCCGCCTGCGCCCGAGTTGTAGGGTGAGTTATTAAATCCATTACTGTCGTTGTTTCCATAATCTGAGGATGAATTTGTACCTTATTATTATCAGCTTTTATATTCCCACTGCTATGACGAGAGAGAGAGAGAGAGCAAAGGCCGTTATCCATCATGGTGGCCCGGTCCATGTTGGTAAATTACATTATTATGTCCTAGAACTTTAAAGGTTTTTGGACATGCTTGTTTCGTCACTATGTTTTACTTCACCGTTTTCGAGCGATGACATCGAAACTGCACTAATTCCTTGTTACTTACATTGGTGCGGTTTTAAGTGTCAAAAAACTATAATAATTATTGAAGTGGTAAGTAATCATCAATTTTACAGATTTTTTGTTATAGCCGTAATAGACGGGCATAGCTGACGTCAACCACCTCAACCATCGAGAGAAAAAGAGAGTGAAATAATGATCTCACTATTTCTCTCCCATTGGTCAAACGGCGGTTCGTGGTTCGATACGTCTGTTACAGCTAATTAGTTAACCAACTTTTGCGTACGATCTAATTAAGACTGGCGCTGAACCGGGAAAGAGATTGTGAAAGTGCGTGCAGTGAATTAAAACTGGCTGATGAAGAAAATAATTGAACTGGTGAAATACCTGATCCATAGCCGTCTGTGCCTGAGCCTGAGCCTGAGCCTGAGCCTGAGCTTGAGCCTGAGCCTGAGCCTGAGCCTGAGCTTGAGCCTGAGCCTGAGCCCGAGTTTGAGTTCGTGGCTGTGGAAGGATTCTTTCCATAATTGTCTTTGTTTCCATTACCTGAGGACGAAGTTATACTTCATTATTATCAGCCTTTCATGTTCCCACTGCTATGACACAGGTTTTCTCTCAGAGAGACAAAAAGAGTGAGAAAGAAAGAGCATGGACCCTAATCCACCATGCTGGCCCAGTGAATGTTGGTAAATATCATAAGTCTTTGGACATTTGAGGTTCAAAAAAGAAAAAAAAAGGATGAAAGATGTGTTTCAGGATCGTAGCAAGTGGAAAGATGTGGTTTTTGCCTTTCCCTATGAGAAATTGTTTGCGTTTGTATGTAGTGTTCAGTAGAAAGATGTGTGTTTGTAAAACAATGCACGTGAAGTCCCGATGAACATTTAAAACATGGTGCTTAACCCGCAAAAGTTTAAAAGTTACTGGAGACTTACGCCCAACTCTAAACGTGGGCCTGAATAGGTGCAGTTTGCAAAATCACGTGAAGGCGAAACTTAAAGCGCCGAGGTACTAAGACTAGCTAGTGGCTCTGAAGTAAAGACGAGCGTGAAAGAGAGCAAGCTTAGCCCTGAAGGGGATGAAGATAGACTGATGATGAAAATAATTATACTGATATGGTAGCCACAGATTAGTAAGTAGTTGCCAGAATTCTGCACGGTTCAGTCCATCTGTGGATGGAAAGCTGGGGGAGGAGCGAGACAAATGCTAGCTAAAAACGGAAAGAATAGGATGAAGTTAAGTGGATTACGAGGCAATGTGGGACTGGAGTAGAAAAAGCATAATGGAAGTAAAGTGGATTGCGGGGCGAATAGACAACTATGGAACGGAAACGGTGGGACAGGAGTAAAGTGTATTACGGAACAAATGCGAACCTAGAGCAGAAGAGGCTAGACGGAAGTAGAAGGAATTATAGGACGGATGCTGGAGTGAAAAGGAAAGGATGGGATGAGAGTAGAGTGAATTAACGTATGGGAGTGGAGTGGACGACTGCGAGACTAGAGCGGAAAGGGTAGGACTGAAGTAGTTTGGGATGGATGCGAGTTGGAGTCGGAATAGGCGGACCTGTTGTAGAGAAGATTACGGGACTAATGCAGGACTGGCGCGGTAAGGACGGGACGGAAGAAGAGTGGAGTATGGGACGGATTAGGAGCCTGAAGCGAAAGGAGCGGAACGGGAGTAAAGTGGATTATGGGGCGTATGCAGAACCGAGCAGAGAGGGCGGTACAGGACTAGAGTGGATTATAGGATGGATGCGGGACTGTAAGTGAATTAAAGAGCGGAAGGGAGTAAAGTTGACTACGCGAGCAAAGCCGCAGGCATAAGTTAGCATAATATATATGTATATGTGTATGTACAACCATCATTTTACATCATTAAACTGTTATTATTTATTTCATCTTATTCGTTTACAGATAAGTATAGTTACAAAAAAAAGTTAAATTATCAATTAATCACTGCACAAACAGAGTTTGCATTGCTGTAGTGGGTAGACACAAAGAACATGTAAACCCTATGCTATGAAATAACAATATATATAAAATAATAAATCCAAATGTTAACTCAATAAAAACGTAGGAATACTTAGTAACTTAATCTATACGTTTTAAAAACCAGCAGCTGATTTCGTTGGCTCTCGCAATTGTGATCGCTTTATCTAGCAAAATCTCGCTGCTGGTGAAGGAAATAATAATATACCTCTTCCCCCCAAATTATTATAGCCAGAAGCTGCTGCTGAAGCTGCCGCTGTCGCTGTCGCCGACCCTGCAGAGTAGAAACACGTCTCACATTAGATAGATAAAAACTCTTTATTGTATACACTATAAATAAAGATAACATACAGATAGAGTAACTTAAGCTAGTGCAAGTGACGGCTTATAAGCAATCTCTTCCAGATATAATTGCATGGAAAGTATTTATGGACTGTAAACACATTTATGATGAAATTAAATACATGCTGACAATACACAATACAATACACATATACATACAAGTATACAAAGTTGAAATGACACATATAACGCATTTTTTTTATAGATTAACAGCACAAATGCTATTAAGTACAATATTAAATTAAACTTATCATTTCAGCCAATGAACGGCCTAATCCTATTAATTAGTTTAAATAGTTAGGTTTAGAGCGATTTATATATATGAAAAATTTCTTTACATAAATATTCCCAGAAATGTTGTTGGAGGTATCACACTACTGGTATCTATCTAGACGTGAAGACTCCGCAAACTGAGAAGTAAATAAGTGCCTTCTCTTCAGCGGTGTGAAACAGCGTCCTATCAATTTCAGCAGTGAAGGTAGACGCGGCATTAATTTGTTTCTACTGATTTTGTATTATTATCAGCAGAGAACAAAGGCAGTTTGTTCCCTAATCAACTAATCTAGTGAAAGCGAGCTCTCTGTAGAAACTTTTTGCAGGACGTGGCAGTCTGGTTAAACGTTTTTTTCTTCTGATGCAAATCCTTTGCTTTACGGTGTTGAGCATCGGCCCAAGCTAGGTAATATGTCTCATGGGTGCGCATTTTAGCATGGCTACATTGAGACCTAAACTATGGGCGAGCCTTGATTCAGTGGTACGTTGGAAAAATATGTACTGACGCTAAGCATTCATCCCATCTGTGCAGGTCGAAGGATCATCAGAAAAAAACCAACCTGACTGCCAGTGATAAAACGCAAAGGAAGATCGCATCTCATCCGATTCCCCCGACTTGTATTGCCACACCTGCCTAGTCCTTTAGGGTTGATATCGGGTAGGATGTAGACAGATACAGATTTCACCAGAATCGTCAGAATTACCAAAGGTGAAGAAACGGCTACTGAGTACTGAGTGGGCTGGATCGGTTGTCATCGGAAAGCAATAATCTGCATTGTTATTTTCATCGTCACCGTCTCATCAAGTTTTTGCCTGCGTAAGAATGGCAGCTTGCAAATGTTCAACCTGTGCCCTAAAGAGGTTGTCGTGACGACCCTGCTAACTACGGACCAATCTCAGTCACATATAGAACGTATCCTAAACAAACTCCTGGTGTATCTGGAATCGTTCGCCGTTTCCCTCGACATCTCGAATGCTTTCGACAGGGTTTGGCATGATGACTTTATTAGCAAACTCTCCGCATTTGGGTTTTCCAGCGGTTTCGGTGCGTGGATATCGGACTTCCTGAGGGATAGATCCATTTGAGTTATCATTGATGGCTGCTCGTCCGATCGATTGGTAATTAATGCTGTTGTCCTCCAAGGATTGGTGCTATCTGCTACACATCAAGTAAATATGTCATTCACCTTTGGGATGGATCAACCAAGCCTAGGGTGTTTGAGTCTATTGAGAAACATGCCAAGATGCTCATCAGCTACGAATCTCTAGTTCAGATTTAGTTTCTTAGTCTTGACCATCGGTGCAAAGTTGCTAGTCTATTTCACTCCTGCCCATTTTTCTATCGAACTGACACAAAAATCGAAACCGCTTTATGATATTCCGAATTGCTTTGATTCCACTTTTAATATACGAACTGCTAGTATCTGGAATACGCTTCCTGAATGGATGTTCCCTGATAGTTACATTACAATCTGCGTGTCTTCAAATCACGAGTGAATCTATTTCTGCTAGACAATTTAGGTCCATCGTAGACCGCATCATCCCCTAACATCAGGCGAGTTCCCAATCAAATGCAAGCTGATAATTAAATTAAATAGAAATCTAGCTAAAGGTATACTCTAAATCGTCTTCATATCCCATCGCAAAAACTGAAGATTTTCAGCGTTTTGCTTTTACAAGCGTTCTATTTTTCTTGTAGAAAATGTCGTTAATTCTAAATTACAGTGCATTTTTGATACAAAGACTACAGACAGTCCGACAGTAAAATTTGTGCTATAAAAACGAGATTTTATCTTGTCGATACCGAGTCCCGAAAGTACCGAAAAAACCGGGAATTGGTTTTGATTCCCGGTTCTTAAATTACGTTTTAAAAAACCGGGAATTCCGGTTATTTTCGGTTCCGGGATTTCCCGGTTCTGAACCCTATTGGTGACAGACGGACGGACAGACGGACAACGGACAACAAAAAATATATCCACCCGTGTGAAGCCGGGTCGGGCGGCTAGTAACTAATAATTATCTTTGTTACAAAAGTATTGGTGTGTTTTTTAGGTTCCAAGACTATAATAATAATTTAAATGGTAAATATTCATATAATAAAGTTTTTTTTTTTTTGACACACTTTTGCGAATGGCTACTAAGATTGGTTCTGAACAAAAGACGACCGTGAAGGTGAGCAAGCTTAGCCCTGAAGGGGATGAAAATATACTGATGATGAAAATAATTATACTGATAAAATACCTGGGGCCTTACCCCTAGCTCGAAAAGTTGACCCGCATAGGTGTTATTTGTCTAAACGGTACCATCAACTACGTTAAGCGGTAGTTATTTGATAGCCGCCAAGCTTTGTTATTTTCACGCACACACGCATAGTAGAACGGATTTTCGTTCATTCAAGTTAGACGCTTTTAAACGATGCAGTTTAAATGAGTTGGTTAATTTTAGGTACCTATCAGGTACCTACTAAAAGTTGACTCGCAAAAGTGAAGCTAGGGGTAAGGCCCCTGATCTATAGTTACCTTGAGTATAGCTTGAGGTTGCAGCTGCGGATGCTGTTGCTGTTGACCCTGAACTTGAATATTGATTGTCGTTATTTCTGTTACCTGAGGATAAAATTATACATAAATAAAACTTTCTTTTATAATATTTATTTATAAAGAAATATAAATAGTATACACATTATAATTAATATATACTTACACTATAGTATGGCACTTTATTATATCTATTAATACAGTTATGTTACGTTTACCCTGTTAAAATATATATATATATAATTATAATATACATAACTAGCCGTCCGCCCCAGCTTCGCACGAGTGTAAGCTCGGCCTTCGGCCTCGCTACAAAATATAATTTAGCCTATGTCACCCGGGGATAGTGTAGCTTCCCAACAGTGAAAGAATTTTTCAAATCGGTTCAGTAGTTTCGGAGCCTATTCATTACAAACATACAAAAATAGGTACAAATTTTTCCTCTTTATAATATTAGTGTAGATAGAAAAAACCGAACAAGTGCGAGTCGGACTCGCGCCTGAAGGATTCCGTACCATTATCTATAAAAACGGCAAATAAATTGTTTGCCTGTATGGGAGCGCCCCTTAAATATTTATTTTATTTGTATTATTTATGTATCTATATTATGTACTAGCCGTCCGCCCCGGCTTCGCACGAGTGTAAGCTCGGCCTTCGGCCTCGCTACAAAATATAATATAGCCTATGTCACCCGGGGATAGTGTAGATTCCCAACAGTGAAAGAATTTTTCAAATCGGTTCAGTAGTTTCGGAGCCTATTCATTACAAACACACAAACATACAAAAATAGGTACAAATCTTTCCTCTTTATAATATTAGTGTAGATGTAGAGAGAGTAGGGTCCCGTTTTACCCTTTGTGTACGGAACCCAAAAAATGACAAAAGTTATGGCTGATAAATCATATAGATCGGTGGGGAATGGGGATAGATAGCGGATGTGTTGGCCTTTTCTCGCTGAGCGTGTGTTAGTATAGCATTTGTATGGCGCGCGCGCGAAGCTTGACGTCATCACGTACTATGTTATAGTGCGCTCTGTCTAGCATGAAATTGAAATATTTATTATTCAATTATTTCTGAACAAATTTTAATTTCTTTTTTTTGCTGGGCTTTATTTTATAATCAGCTATGAGATATTAAATAAAAAATATGACACAAACCTATTGTGGTCACATTCATAGTTCAGATTAACCCGCGAATGTTTAAAAGTTACTGGGGCCTTACCCCTAGCTTCACTTTTGCGACCCAACTTTTAGTAGGTACCTGATAGGTACCTAAAATTAACCAATTCATTTAAGCTGCATTGATTAAAAGCGTCTAACTTTAATGAACGAAAATCCGTTTTACTATGCGTGTGTGCGTGAAAATAGCAAAGCTTGGGGGCTATCAAATAACTACCGCTTATCGTAGTTGATGGTACCGTTTAGACAAATAACACCTATGCGGGTCAACTTTTCGAGCTAGGTACCCCTAGCTCGAAAAGTTGATTGAAGGCCCCTGGTCAGTGATTAGTAACTAACTATGTAACTCATCTTGGAAATCGATTTTAACCTACTATTACATGTAGTATCCATTTAAAACTTTGCAATACATTTCTCTATGACAATACAATTAATATTTTTTTTGAATTCCACAGTACTGATCTGATACGAAAGCAGGTGGATAGTGAAACTGTGAAACGGTTACTAGTATTCCCCATTTTGAGCATTTTTTTACCGACTTCAAAAAAAGGACGGTTTATAAATTTAGTTGTGCCCAAAAAAAAATATTTTACCTCAGAATTCAGTCATTTAATTACATTAGGTTTTTTTTTAATTAATATACTTCACAGTAAAATCTTACTTCAATCTTACTTACATCAAAAAACTTTAATAATTATTAAAATGGTAAGTAGGATAAGGCGAGGTTATTCGGTTGTGATAAATTTTTTAAAGTTCGACGTGAAGTTTTCTGCAAACGTTATGTAACTGAGATTCATACTATCTCGCTCGCTATTAAGTGCATCCCCATACGTGTTTCCACTTCAATTCCAACACAGACAAATAGGTTACAAACGTTTAAAAAAACTATCACAACTGGTTAAGTTGTGATAGTTTTTTTAGGAGACAGAGAAACGCCCAAAAGCTTAAGCTGGTTAAGCTTAAGCTTTTGGGCGTTTCTCTGTCTCCTACCCTCAACTTTGGCTCCTATATTGAAAACAAGGCTCATTTGGCTGCCGAAACGCTTGGTATCCTATCGAAAGTGTGACGGTACTTCACATCGGAACAGTTGCTTACACTGTACCAAGCACAAGTTCGGTCGTGCATGGAGTACTGGGGCCTTACCCCTGGGGCTCGAAAAGTTGACCCGCATAGGTGTTATTTTTCGAAACGGTACCATCAACTACGATAAGCGGTAGTTATTTGATAGTCGCCAAGATTTGTTATTTTCACGCACACACACATAATAAAACGGATTTTCGTTCATTCAAGTTAGACGCTTTTAAACGATGCAGCTTAAATGAGTTGGTTAATTTTAGGTACCTATCAGGTACCTACTAAAAGTTGGCTCGCAAAAGAGAAGCTAGGGGTAAGGCCCCTGCTCTCTCTCACCTTTGGGGTGGATCAGCTAAGTACCAGCTCGGGGCCTTGGAGTCAATTGAGAAGCATGCCAAGAGGCTCATCAGCAACGAAGCCTTAGTTCAGACTAAGCTTCTTAGTCTTGAGCATCGGCGCAAAGTTGCTAGTCTATCGGTTTTTATTGGATAAATTTTGGAGAGTGTGCATCAGATCTGCATGATTTAATTCCCTCATGCCCTTATTTCTATCGGACTGCCAGAGTGGACACGAAAAATCGACACCGCTTTATGGTTGACATTCCGAAAACCCTTACGAAGCGCTTTGATTCCACTTTTATTGTGTGAACTGCTAGTATGTGGAATGCGCTGCCTGAATGGGTGTTCCCCGATAGTTACAACCTGGGTGTTTTCAAGTCAAAAGTGAATCGGTTATTTCTAGGCAAGCGTGATCCATCGTAGGCCGCATCGTCGCTTAACATCAGGCGAGTTGGCGGCCAAGCGCAAGCCTATCTTACAATAAAAAAAAAACCTGTATCACCGAATAACCTCCCTTTATCCTATTCATAAATATTACAAGATTTTTTGTTGGATAACAAACTTTGGTGAACGACCTAAGACTGGCTCTGAACAGGGAAAGAGAGCGTGCATAAGGCCTGCAGTGAATGAAAATAGGCTGTTGTAGAAAATAATTAAATAGATGAAATACCTGATGATCCATAGGGGACTGGGCTGTAGGGTAAGCCAAAGCCGTAGCCGTCATTAAATCCATTTCTGTCGTTTCCATTACCTGAGGACGAAGTTGAGACGAAATACCTTATTATTATGAGCTTTTCATATTTCCAGTGCTATTATGACACAGGTTTTATCTCACAAATGGAGGGAAAGAGAGAGTGAGACATAAAAAATTTGAGGCTGTTACGAGCTGTCATTAGAGCATAAAACGGAAAAAAAACTTTAATTCTACGAAATCGACTTTGTTTCTTTATTTTTTTATCGAGCAAAGTATCCTGTCGTGTTTTGAGCCACGGTTTTATCTCAAACACAGATGTATCTATGACATGTATTTTTTTCCGACTCAAATATTGTTATTTGACTATTTAAAATTGATTGAAAAACTGTCAAATTTGGTGTAAACCCCCGTTAAAGAGCGGAAGGGAACAAAGTGGATGTGTATACTACGCGACTGAAGCCGCGGGCAATAGCTAGTATAATATATATGTGTACAACTATCATTGAACCTAATATTATGTAGTTCTGCAACCATAGATTAATTGCGTTGACGAGATATGTTTTTTTTCGCATTTGTTTTATGAAACCTACAAGACAAGGAAGTGGAGACATTTTATAACACGGCTAGGCAAGGCACACTTACTCGTATGTACCTACTAATTTGTGTGTTGTATTGTGGAAAAACAAGTACTTAGTACGCAAACACAAGTTGTGACACCGTTCGCGACACGTTACGAGGTGGTGACAATTGCAAACTGACACACCTACCTTCCTCCTCACTCAATGACACCTACCTACCCTCAATACACAAACATGACACACACGAGACAAAATTGGGCCCTAATCCACAATTATTTTAGTATGTAAGTCATTGTAAGTAGTACCTAATTAGTTAGTAGTCCTAGTTGGTAATTTTAACAATGTATTTAATTTTTATTTTTTATTTTCTACTCGCTTTTCTTTTTATGTACCTTGTCAAAGGAAGAGCCTGAAGCCCACAACACAGGTCACCCTAGTGTGGGTTTCAGTGCACACCGAGGAAACACTGTTAGAAAGGGTTAATTTTGTTACCTACTTCAGCATCTTTTGTTAACTCGATGTATGTATTTAGTCAGTAAGTTATTTTGAATTAATAAACTTTTATACTTTATAAACAATAACCACAAAATACTATACTACGAAATGAAATAACACAAAAAACAAGCACGACAGACAGTGAGTCAGACAGACAGATATATATTGTCTGTATAGACCACAGAAAAGAGAAGTAAATAGAACGGAAATGAGAAGGAAACTCTGTCGCCAGGAATTGTGACAGATACATGATTGAACATTCTTATTTATGTCAACGCGTCGGCCTCCGCGTCACAGTTGCTATGGGTTTATATGGGTGCAAATGGCTACAACAAATTTCTTGCAAAAACGCCTTGACAGCCGTTCTAATTTAAAAAAATAAACTTTCTGTGGTATATAGACAGAGAACAAGCAAGTTTTGTTTGTTATTATTGACCTTTCTTTGTCTGTGGTTTTACAAATACTTCAAATCCATGTATAAAAAAAATGAAGCGTTATACCTACAGTTTCCCATTAGCACTTACACCCCCCCTCGGTCGTCCATTCGTATACATTTTGATCACATCATTTGCTGTTGTGTGCGCTCAATATTGTAGTGTGCGTTTGTAGAACTAGTAAGAATATGTCAGTGTGTGCAATACGTGTTTACGTGGCCCCCTTCAGTTTTTGGCAGACTTTTTTCAGCACTAGCTCGAGTTTAAAGGCAGATACAAATTATATGTTATCAAAGCCATATGTTGTAAACGCCATCGCATTTTATGAACTTTAAAAAAATGCATATTGGAAAAGCTCTCATTGTGTGATGATAAAATATTTAGTCTCACCTGGTTCTGGCTCTGGAAGATCAGGTATGTCAGGCACTGCAGAAAACAGAAACACACTGATAAACTATTACAATATTTAAGGTACAGTAAAATATAATTAAATATTTAATCTTTCAGAGCGTCTGGTTAACGCGACGCATGACCAAAATGCTGGCGTGTATCTGGCTCAACGTATAAGCATCGCCATTCAACGTGGTAATGCCGCCAGCATGCTGGGTACGCTGCCAGCTGATAGTGGGCTTGAGCATTTGGATTGTGTTTAGACCTTCAACGGTCTATGGACAGTCTAACTGTTTATTTAGTGTTAGTTTTAGCTAGTATTTTGTTTAGTTAATAAAGGCACTTGCCCCTTTCGGTTAATTTCTTAGGCAGAACGCTGTCAACTCGACAGCTAAGGTGGTGGGACTGGTATTCAGTTGTTTTCTGTCAGGAAGATTTAAGATAATGACATTGACATTGACAATATTGAATTGAATTGAAATTGAATTGGTATTGAATTGTCATTGACATCGGTCAAATTGATACCGGTTAATAATACCCGTGTCGGAGTTTTGGAGCTAATATGAAAAAAAATGCCGGCCAAGTGCAAGTCGGACTCGCGCACGAAGGGTTCCGTACCATTATCTATAAAAACGGCAAAAACACGTTTTTTGTATGGGAAATTGACGTTAAATATTAATTTTATTTTAATTTAATAATATATTTTTAAAGTGGATATATTAGTGGTTTTGCAAAATCATCTTAGCCATGTCAACGCTATCTATAGTATTCATATGAACATTTTTTTTTATGCCTTGCCAAAAACATCCCACTGTCTAGTTCTTTAATTATTGTATTAATATAACGTACCTGCGACACCCGAAACCACGGCCAACTGTGAAAAAATAAACTTTAGTTAAATTAAAAATAATAGAGATAACACACCGTGGCGACACCGCGCACCCCGATTCCAAGAGGCTAAAACCCCAGACCCCGACCCCTGGCTTGCCTTAACCGGCCGTCCAGGGGTGGAAACCGCAAGAGCTTAGGACCTAAGCTCCAGGGTGGAAGTGTTAAGAGGCATAACGCCGCGAGTAGCTTAGTGAAAGTGCAGCACACCTCTCGACACCCTAAGCCACTCACGCCAATGTTGCCCCTCCGGTGCCAAGATACGGCAGCCTTTATTGGGCCCATTTAGTGGGTGGCAAGTTGCCCTGACTAAATATATTTTGAGTTGAGACAGGATAAGGCAGGTGTCGTTTCTCATCCAGGGCCCCGATTCTACTGAACCATTTGTTTTTCAATTGTTAATGAATTGCCTCATTTTTTTTACTTGTGACACGTTATCTATACCAAAAGTGTCAGAAGAGAAATTTTTGAGGCAATTCATTAATAATTTAAAAACAATTGGTTTCGTAGAATCGGGGCCCAGTTTATTTTTATCCTATTTTGTACAATAGTTTCATATTCCTTTTTATACATATTTCATAATTGCATGTGTTTTATATTCAACAGGGCCTCTTGGTGTTGGTTTCGGCTCCACCCTTGCTTGGTAGGCATTACCAAATGTCCGGGCTAGACCCGAGTATAAATTTAAATATAGATATCTAGGTATTTGTGGAAACACGTGGAAAACCCTAAGTCTGTCAGTGGAAAGCCACAAAAGTGCGGTCGCTAAAATAATTCGCCGTACAGTTACCAAGACATTGTTTGTAACAACGAAATTTGTAAATTCTGATCATCATCAACAGCCATAAGACGTCCACTGCTGAACATAGCCCCCCCCCCCCAAAGGGGGTTGCCAAAATCCCCACGCTTGGCAGCTTGGGGATCGCAGAGCGTTCCACCATAAAAGTAGGAGGATGCTGCTGCCCATCCTCTGGTGGTTCTGGTCGCAGTTTTAGGACATACCCGGGTCAAATTCTGATCACTTTTATTAAATGACTTTAAAATTGGAGGCGGTTCTCTTGTATTTTTAACCGACTTTCAAAAAGTTCTCATACGACACTGTTTTTAAAAATGTTTGTCTCTTCTGATCTTTCGACTGGGTGAACCGATTTTGATGATTCTTTTTTTATTTGAAAGCTGGTGCTTCGGGCTTCCCGTGTGGTCCCATTGTTATTATTCCACGGTGGTTCTGGTCGCAGTTTTAAGACATACCAGGGTCTCCCGGGCGGAGAATGCCGATGTCGAATTATACTGCCTCAGCACCAAGGCTAAAGCAATTCTACGACCAATAATACAATTTGAACATAAAACAGAATAATAAAATTAAAAATACTCACAAAGGCAAGGAGAGTGGCGACTGCTATCTTCATGTTGCTTCTCGGTGGCGGTCTACTGGTGGAAGTAATACAGAGAGAAAAAGCGAGCTTTTTATATTACATCGCCACAAAAGAAAATCCATATTTTATTATCATACCACTTGTAGAAATAATTCGCAGTTTGTTCAGTTTGCCAAATTTTTAACTGAACAAACTAAATTTTATGAATGGTAAATATTGAAAATGAAATGATTAATTTGCGTTCATGGTATGTTTATTCTTGTTTAAACGCATGCTATATTGCGCTCGAAGAAATTACTTGGCTCAAGTGCCTGAGAACGCATTTATCTAATGTGATAGCAAATGACGTATCCAGCCTAATCTTACGTGAGTAATTCCCGTTAGTCCATTGAAATGTTACATGAGCTTTGCATTTTTTAGAGGACGCAATTATATTTTTTTACGTGTAATATTAATAAAATGGCCTAATAGCAGTTTAAATGTTACAGATAATCTTCTATCTATCTATTATTATACTAGCTGCGCCCCGCGGTTTTACCCGCGGTATATCTACACTAGCCTATACTATAATATTATGAAGAAGAAAGATTTGTATTTTTGGATGTTTGTAATGAAATAACTAAAAAACTACTGAACCGATTTTAAAAATTCTTTCACTGTTGGGAAGCTACACTATCCCCGGGTGACATAGGCTACATTATATTTTGTAGCGACGCCGAAGGCCGAGCTTACACCCGTGTGGAGCCGGGGCGGGCGGCTAGTCTATACTAATATTATCAAGAGAAAAGATTTGTTTTTTTGGATGTTTGTAATGAAATAACTAAAAAACTACTGAACCGATTTTAAAAATTCTTTCACTGTTGTGAAGCTACACTATCCCCGGGTGACATACGTTATATTATATTTTGTAGCGAGGCCATTGGCCGAACTTACACCCGTGCGAAGCCGGGGCGGGCGGCTAGTAGTATTATAAAGAGGAAAGATTTGTATGTTTGTAACGAATTAACTCAAAAACTAATGGACCTAATTTAAAAATTCTTTCACCAGTAGAATGCTACATTATCCCTGAGTAACATAGGCTATATTTACTACTGAAATGTAAAAAAAAAACATATTACCTAAAAATTTCATCAAAATAGGTCCAGCTGTTTCGGTGTTCATACATACATCGCCTTTAATATAAATAAATATAAATTATCGCTTTTCGATATAAATTTGAAATTTATATCGAAAAGGGTAGGTGACGTCACCATGATCACGATGACGACAAATGATATTATGGGGATATAAATAGATCTAATCATATATAAAAACATTAGGACGGTCGGACAGACAGACAGACAGACAGACAAGCGCACGAATGGAACGAATTTACAAGGGTTCCTTGTAGGACTACGGAATCCTACAAAGGACAGTCTGACAGACAGACAGACAGCGTAAGCTTAGTAATAGGGTCCCGTATACATCCTTTGGGTACAGAACCCAAAAAATGCCTAGAATACGAACTAGCTCTCAAGTGATATTTATTGATTGTGGTCGAAGATGATAAAAAATTTGGAATGGAAACTGGCTCTCAAGTTAGGTTAGCTCAACTGCGCTCACTGTGTAGACTGTGCTTTAAAAAAAATCTCCAAATTTATTATATTAAACAGATACATAATATGAAGCAACCAGATTAGTTAAACAGGCGGCCAAATGAAAGAACTACCGCTGTCCAACTGAAAGTTGACAGTTTCGTTGGGAAAATACAACGGTAGCTCCGTTTATTTCTATAAATAAGTTTGTCAGACCGTAAGTAATGTACAGAATTTTAGCGAGAATATGAAATACGGCTTTATTGATTTTGTATTATTTTCTCATATGTCGTTATGTATTCAGTAATGGTGAATTATTCAGGATTCAATTGTTGAAAGTGCGCAAGTGGTCGATTGATACCTACAAGTTGGAAAACGCGATTTCGTATTCATTATCAGCCTATCATATTGTAACGAAACAAAACGTTACTTACTTAAAAACGTTACTCAAGTTGATCTAGGTTTTAAAATGCTCTCTCAACTTCTCGCTGACAGCAATCGTCACACGCGAAATGACGGAGCACATTTAAGCGTATGTCAGCTTGAGTAAAGTTTTTAAGTGAGGCCCTACTGAAGCGAAAGTCTTCAAAAGGGGAGTAAATAAGTTTTAACTACTTACCCTAGTGGATATTTATTATGAACAAATGTGGGTAAATAACTGAAATCTATTTATTTAGAAATCCATGGAAAATGTATTTTATGGAGAAGAGAGGGTATTTGGGGTTCAGGATTCAGTAGAATGGTTTGGTCCCTCATAGATAGGCGCAAGTGGGCGAGTGATACCTATAAGTTGGAAAACGTGACTTCGTGTTAATTAACAGCCTATCATGTGCACTCTGTGCTACCACTGTCCAAATGTGCTGTATGTTCCAATGAAAACGCGTACGAAGCGCTTTGATTCAACTTTTATTATGCGAACTGCTAGTATGTGGAATGCGCTGCCTGAATGGGTGTTCCCCGATAGTTACAATCTGGTAGTTTTCAAGTCAGAAGTGAATCGGTTTCTTCAAGGCAAGCGTGATCCATCGTAGGCCGCGTCATCGCTTAAGATCAGGCGAGTTGGCGGCCAAGCGCAAGCCTATTTTACAATAAATTAAAAAAAAATATGACTATGACTACTGCTGGGACACAGGCCTTCTCTCAGTGAGAGAGAGGATGGGCCCTAATCTGCCATGCTGGCCCAGTGCATGTTGGTGCATGTCATAATATGTCTTTGAACTTTTGAGAAAGCTCATCATCATCAGCCAGAAGACGTCCACTGCTGAACATAGGCCTCCCCCTTTAACCTCCACACTGAACGACAACCTGCCATCTGCATCCACTGGATGCCCGCAACTCTCACGATGTCGTCGGTCCATATAGTGGGAGGCCTACCTACGCTGCGTCTTCCGGTTCTTGGTCTCCACTCAAGAACTTTTCTTCCCCATCGGCTGTCGGTTCTTCGAGCGATGTGGCATGCCTATAGCCACTTTAACCTGCAAATATTAATATCTATGTCGGTGAAAAATCCGAGGTGGTCCCATTATCATCAAGTCAGGATCTGTTTTAAACTATCACGGTTGTTCACTAAAGTTATCTTCCCGTGAACATGGTGCATGTAACTGCGCCGAAATATCGGGAGCTCCTTCCACAACCTTACCACGGTAAATATCCCGTAAATAATCATTTAACTTAAGTCAGGATCTGATGATGGAATCTCAAGGAAATCGATGAAAAACTAACTAACTATGTTTGACCCACTTCCGGTTTCCGATTGAGCTGAAATTTTGCTTACTTATGTAAGTTTAGTAACGATGCAATAATCTGGTACTGTTGCGCTGATCTGACGATGTAGTCAGGAGGTGGATAGTGGAACTCCTCAACGGCGAACAGCAAATACACGAAATTTTGTAAATGGATCTAACTACGATATAATATAGCTTGTTCTAAACTCTATCATGACATGGCTGCTGCACCCAGGGTTGACTTAAGGCGTGGGAACTCTTCAACGGTGAATAGTAAAGACATGTTTTTTACATGCTTTTAATTATGATAGTGAAAGAGAGTAAAATAAATTATAAAAATAACTACTTCCAAACCACAAATAGGCACTCAAAAGCGAAAATAATTTAATATAATTATTATAAGCGCTACCCACTGATCTATTTGAAGTCCGTGCTAGTAGGTAGTAGATAGATACTATAAATTTAGTAAGTAGGTAGATACCTGTATAAACCTAGATATAAACCTTTCGTGAAAAATTATCTAACTGATGGTGAAAACCGCATCAAAATCCGTTGCGTGGTTTAGGAGGAGTTAGCCGATATATAGACAGATAGACACGGAAAGCGTCTTTATTTTATACTAGTGACCCAACTCTCACGATGTCCATCTAGTCCATCTAGTGGAAGGCCTACCTACGCTGCGTCTTCCGGTTCGTGGTCTCCACTCAAGATCCTTTCTGCCCCATCGGTTGTCGGTTCTTCGAGAGATGTGGCCTGCCCATTGCCACTTCAACCTGTAAATTTTAATAGCTATGTCGGTGACTCTGGTTCTTTTGCGAATATCCACGTTCTGGATTCTATCGCGCAAAGATACTCCGAGCATAGCTCTCTCCATTGCCCGTTGTGTGACTCTGAGTTTTCCCAAAAGACCAACAGTTAAGGACCACGTCTCAGTACCATGTGTCATCACTGTCACACACACTGGTTATAGACCCTTGTCTTTAGGCACTGTTATATCCTCTGTGGCTCGAAACAGCGCTGAAATGGAAAATCACTCGAACGTGGACTGACTGGACCACTGGACTGATATAAATACGGTATTCACGAATATGCTTAGCAATGACCAGATTGAAGTATAGGCTGTTATTTTGCGAAAGGGCCGGATTAAGGGAAGAAAATAGGGTTGAAAGTTTATATGAAAATCTACGCGTACGAAGAAGCGGGCAACACGCACTAGTAATAAAATTAAAATAATAATAAAGGGAATTTCCCCTTGCAACAAACGTTTTTTAACGTATTTTTTGCATTTGCTCTGGTATAAAAACGGTCATACGTAGGTACAAGCGTCTTGGTATGATTATAGTTGACTAGCCGTCCGCCCCGGCTTCGCACGAGTGTAAGCTCGGCCTTCGGCCTCGCTACAAAATATAATATAGCCTATGTCACCCGGGGATAGTGTAGCTTCCCAACAGTGAAAGAATTTTTCAAATCGGTTCAGTAGTTTCGGAGCCTATTCATTACAAACATACAAACATACAAAAATAGGTACAAATCTTTCCTCTTTATAATATTAGTGTAGATACACATTCTAAAGTAACAGAACAATAATAAATACTGGCCATATGTCGGTGACAAATTTCTGTTAACCAAAGTTAAGCAACGTTGGGCGCGGTAAGTACTTGGATGGGTGACCGCCTGGGCGTGATAGATAGATAAACTCTTTATAGTTCACACTACAAAGTACATGCACAAGAAATTTTTGACAAGACAAAACAGCTTAAAAACTAGTGCAACTTTCGGCGCCTTTATCGCTAAAAGCGATCTCTTCCAGGCAACCGTACACCACGGCGTGGTGTTTGCTATACTTTTTTGTAATAAGTATTTTAAAAATTATGTGGTGGTATGGTGGCCCTCAGTGCACGACCCCGACTCGCATTTGGCTAGTCCATTTATACATTTTATAATTAAAAAAGTAGGCTTGCGTTTGACCACCAACTCGCCTGATGTTAAGCGATGATGCGGTCTACGATAGAGCACGCTTGCCTAGAAGAAACCGATTCACTTGTGATTTGAAGACACCCAGATTGTAACTATCAAGGAACACCCATTGAGGCAGCGCATTCCACAGACCCGCAACCCATAATAAAAGTGAAATCAAAGCCCATCGTAAGAGTTTTCAGAATGTCAACCATAAAGCGAAAAACTAATAAAGAAGTACTTAATAGAATGACTAAACTGAGCTGGAAGTACTAATCACAAAAAAGATACTTAAAACGGCATATTTTAGTCACATTTATAGACACGAGAACTATAGCATATTAAAAAACATCATGGAAGGGAAATCGGAAGGAAAACGGGGAATAGGAAGAAGTAGAATAACATGGAGTGACAATCTAAAGAGCTGGACCAATATCAAAGACGCTGCCAGTCTTTGTGGACTGGCACAGAACAGAGAAAAGTTTCGTGTCGTGGTCGCCAACATTCGCTAGGATATGGTACCCGAATAAGAAGGACTATAAAGCAGTGACGATTTTTCGTGCCCTCTCTAGCAGTCCGATAGAAAAATGTGCAGGAGGGAATTAAATCATGCAGAGCCGATGTACTCTTCGAAATGTATCCATCCCCTCACATTGGTTGCCTACCCGTCCCCTACATTTGCCATTATCGGGTCAAAAGAAGTATAACCACAAAAATAAAACACGGAATCAAGAAGCACAATCAATAAATTTATTAACCAGTCCTTAATCATGATAAAAAGAGGCTAAGCCACAGGTGATCCTTTATTGTATCCAGAAAGTTCATTTTTTGACGAAACGTCAATGGAGTTTTGTACTTTGGCCTTAGCCATCACGCCCAAAAACTTTTCGATGTTTTTTTGCATGTTTTCTAACGCTTCTTTCTGAGCTTTTTTATCTGTGGTTATGCGTCCGAAAAAATCTGCAAGGTTCTTTTTCATTTCTGCGCCGTTGTCTTTTTGGGCTACTTCCAGTGATATGAGTCCTTGGAATTCTTTAAGGATATTTTGGAAGGAGTCCAGGCCGTCGATTTGGACATTTTTTGAAAAGGCTGTCATCATTTTGTTAATGTAACTATTCATCGTTAGGTGGAAGGCATCAACAAATGCGGACAACATTTCATCATTCGCAATTTTCTCCTTAAAACCTGCACAAAAAAAAACACTTAAAATATTCGTCTTATTAAAAGGCGGTGACACAGACAGGAGTAGTGTGCAAACACTACTGTATTCCGGATTGAAGGGCAATGTTTCCAGCGAAATTACAGGGCACACAGAGATTTGACATCTTATATCTCGGGGTGACGAGCGCAGTGCATTGCCATCCAGGGTTTTGAACTGTTGAAGTTCAAAATTCTTAGTGGCGGTGTGCTGTTATGGGCAAGCGTAAAGAGCCATCAGGCGAGCGACTTCGCTCGTCTCGCCACCCAGTATCATAAAAAAAATTACACAAAATTACGGGTTCTTCACATTACTTCACATCACAGTCGAAGAATGCTCTACTCAGGGAGTTTATTTTATTCTCGTTGGTGCGTAGAACGCATCTCAGAGCGTCTGTAATGTGAACGAACTTTAAAACCATTTTTTTGTAATAACATTTGTAATTAACTCCCCAAAGCTGGTGCTGCATCAAAATTTCTAAAATCTGTACAATCTATACTGTACGCCTGAAAGTTCATCCACATGTCATAGATGGAAATGGCACACTGTGCGTTTTACGCGTTCCCTTTTTGCCTCACACCTGCAATTTATGGAATGTGCATGGTTTGTGGCATTTCCAAGTAACTTTGATATGAGGTTCTTCAAAAGGGCTGTCAATAGAGTCTTTAAGGGTCTGCAACGTATCTGTGATGCCCTGGTATTGCAAGTATCCATAGGCACCGGTGATCAGGCAGCCCGTCTGCTTGTTTGCCACCTATGGCATAAAACACACAGGGTGTCATAAAATAAGCAGCTGAACACGTTAAGACAGTTTTCAGAATGTTTGTCTGTTTGTCCACACACGTCTCCTAAACCACTAGACGTATTTAAATGCGGGTTTCACGAATATGCTTAGCTATGACAAGATTGAAGTAGGCTATGTTATTTTGAGCAAGGTTCGCGGGCAACAGCACTAGTCCACAATAAAATTGTATGCTAGTTATAAACAAAGTGTGCGACGGCGCCCCTGCCCCGAGAAACGCCATCAAAATATATTATTGGCGTCCATTGCTATGAGACATCTAGACTGACCACTCCTCTTGCTCCACCCCATGGCCGACGCTGTTCCTAATGACTCATCATCATTATCAGCCAGAAGACGTCCACTGCTGAACATAGGCCTCTCCCATTAACCTCCACACTGAACGACATCCTGCCATCTGCATCCACTGGATGCCCGCGACTCTCACAATGGCGTCGGTCCAACTAGTGGGAGGCCTACCTACGCTAAGTCTTCCGGTTCGCGGTCTCCACTCAAGAACCTTTCTTCCCCATCGGTTTTCAGTTCTTCGAGCGATGTGGCCTGCCTATTGCCACTTCAACTTGCGGATTGTAATAGCTGTGTCGGTGACTCTGGTTCCCAATGACTACGGTTTGTAATTTCCATACCAGCAAAATCTTCATTCTCTAACAACTTCTGGTATTGCCTCCAGTCAATAAGCTGCACAGTGTCACACATGGACTCCACGTCGAAGGCTTTCACGGCGTCCTTTCCAAAAGTCCTCAAGATAACGTTCATAGGGAAAGGAATCGTGTCCATTATCGATGTTTTTCCACTTGAGTTGACAGAGTTTCCTGTACCCGTAGTTGGTTCTGGTGCATCTGCAATGTCACATATATTTTAGAATTGAAAACTTCTATATGCGAGTTTAAAATTTGCAAGTTGAAGTGGCAATGGGCAGGCCACATCGCTCGAAGAACTGATGACCGATGGGGAAGAAAGGTGCTTGAGTGGAGACCACGAACCGGAAGACGCAGCGTAGGTAGGCCTCCCTCTAGATGGGCTGACGACATTATGAGAGTCGTGGGCATCCAGTGGATGCAGATGGCAGGATGTCGATCAGTGTGATTGACGAGTTCTAAATCTAATGGCCAGACGCAGAACGCCGCCGAGACAGACTATGGATTTGTCATATCTTCAGTGGCGCCATCGGCGAGTGGCTACCTACTAGTCAAGGCCGCGGTGAGGGAATCTACAGGACGCTACTAATATATGCCGTCCTTTTTAGGGTTCTGCAGCCTGACAAGGAACCATTATAAATTAATTGTGTCCGTCCGCCTGTCTGTCTGTCTATCTGTATGGCCGTCCGTCCATTCGAATTTTTTAGAACCTTCTAACTTCTATAGTTATTATGATAAGTACTTGAAACTTTGCAAAATAATAGTTGTAATATAGGTTTCAATTTTAAAAGTATAAAATATATATAATATTGCATTTTAGGGGTGGCTCTGGTACATGTGAAACGGGGATGACATTTTTTTTTTACTTCATCCAATGTGGGAATCGTTGAAAAGATCTTTTAAAATGAAAGTAAGGTATACATCACTTTTTTATAAAGTTTATTTTTTACGAAATATGGCCCGCCAAAGTGGCAAAAAATTGGTCCCCTGCCCTGCATTTCTAAACCATAAGACATAGAAAATTGTAACTTACAATACAGATAGGTCATATTTAAAACCTTCATTCAAAATTATTTCGAACATTATTTGATTATGACTTGAGTAACAGGGATAAAACTGTAATAAATTCAAGGCGTTATTTTCATTTCATAGCTCAAACTTCATTGACCTTTTTAATGGTTTTAACAAATAATGTTTCTCAATCAGTTTTCTCTATGTACCATACAAAGTACATATGCTATGTCGGGATGGTACATGTCTGAAATTTGGCTAAGTCCACAGTGCTTCGTTCGATTTTATAACTATCAATTTCTGAATTATGACTACAATTATATGGCTTTGGTTACGGAACCCTACCATATGCGTGTCTCGACACGCTCTTGGCCAGTTATTTTAAGTCGGGTTTGAAAATCAAATTTGATTTTACCAGGATGCAAATCCTACCTTTTTGCAGTGTTGTCTGAGTTATGGTAGCTGTTGCCAAATCCTTTCCCTTACTAGTCGGCTTCACATCTGGCATTGGAGTATCAGCGTCCGATGTGGCCGTCGATATATCTTCTGGTCCAGCATCTTCTGTTACTTGCTGGGAACTTCCTTCTACATTTGCTTCTGCGTCGATGTTTGACGATTGATCTGTCAAACAAATTGTTGTGTATAATCTGTGAACATTTTCTGAGCTACAAGGTTACCGGTCAGGTTTTTGTTTATGGTACTGAGTGACGAGACGAGCGAAGTCGCTCGCCTAATGGCTCTTCACGCTTGCCCATAACAGCTCAACGCCACTCAGAATTTTGAACTTCAACAGTTCAAAACCCTGGATTGCAATGCACTGCGCTCGTCACCCCGAGCTATATAAGGATATCTGAATCACGAAAAAAACTGTGATCTGAATAATATCCACCTGCTTATACTCCTTCAAAATAGCTGCGATTTAAATGCCAATATGGTCACATGACACATGTCAATTGTCGGCAGCTGTCATGTGACCAATGACAGGTGTCAAAAATTAAGATTTTGTAATTAATAGATTCTGTGTAGATTAGTATTTTTTATTTGACAGCCCCGTTAGCTCATTTGGTAGTGTACCTGCTTTCTGCGCTTGGGGGCGTGGGTTCGATTCCCACCTAGGACAAACATTTGTGTGATGAACATTTGTGTTTGTTCTATGTCTGGGTGTTAATATCTATTTAAGTATGTGTTTAAAAATATATAATGTACATCAGTCTCTGGCAGCCATATTACAAGCTTTGCTTAGTTTGGGGTCTGCATGTCTATTCTGCAAACTAAGTGAACGCGCAAGTGAAGTGAAAAGGTAAGTGAATGTGATTTTTTCTTGCCTATTTCTGCAGATAAATGTCAAAACATCGAATTATAAGGGTAAGGGACTACAGTCAAGGGTGATCACTCGACATTTTGACATTTCTCTATAGTAATCGACAAGAAAAATACACGTTCACATAGCGTATCACCTCACTTGCGCGTTCACTTAGCTTGCAGAATAGACTGGCACATGACCATGTGTGCAATAATGTCCCAGATATTTATCATTTATTTATTCATTTAAATTGTTGACTGAAAATTTTGGAAAATTTCAATATTATACTTATTACCTCCAAATTACAGAAGTGTTTTTGTAAGACTCTCGGAGGGAAAGATTAATGGTAAAAATAACCAGCCAAGTGGGAGTTGGACTCGCCCACGAAAGGTTCCGTACCATTATCTATAAAATCCGCAAAAAATCACGTGTTTTGAATTCCTTCAATAGTTGTTTTATTTTATTTTAATTATTTATTTTTAAAGTGAGTATATAACTAAATACTCTGTGAATATTTCAAGCGTCTACCTGTTGCCGTTATCAATATCGAGTTAAAACGAGCAAAAAAATCACGTTTGTTGTATGGGAGCCCCCTTAGAGATGTATTTTATTCTGTTTTTTTAGTATTTGTTGCTATAGCGGCAACAGATATACATCATCTGTGAAAATTTCAACTGTCTAACTATCACGGTTCATGAGATACAGCCTGGTGACAGACGGACGGACGGACGGACAGACGGACGGATGGACAGCGGAGCCTTAGTAATAGGGTCCCGTTTTACCCTTTGGGTACGGAACCCTAAAAAACATTAGAACTTATTTCTGATTTGATGCAATGAAAATATACTTAACTAGCCACCCGTCCCGGCTTCGCACGGGCATAAGCTCGGCCTTTGACCTCGCTATACAAAATATAATTTAGCCTATGTCACCCGGGGATAGTGTAGCTTGCCAACAGTGTTTTTTATGTATTGGTTCAGTAGTTTTTGAGTTATTTCGTTACAAACATCCAAAAATACAAATCTTTCCTCTTTATATTACCAGTAGGTATATATAGATTAAAGATTGGTACAAACCTAAGGCAAAGCCACCAGCTGCGTTAGTCGACACGGCTAACTGAAAAACACACAATAATATTTGTTATTTTTATAGTATTTACACATTTTATATAGGGTTTGTAATTTCGTAACAATTTATAGATATACTTATTAATCATTCAATTTTAACGTGAACACTGTGTGCAACTAGCCAATCGATTTAAAATGGCTCAGGTCAGCGGCTATGCATGGAGCTATGCTCATCAACAGCCAGAAGACGTCCATTGCTGAACATAGGCCTCCCCCTTTAACCTCCACACTGAACGAGATTCTGCCATCTGCATCCACTGGATGCCCGCGACTCTCACAATGTCGTCTGTCCATCTAGTGGGGGGCCTATATACCTACGCTGCGTCTTCCGGTTCATGATCTCCATTCAAGAACCTTTTTTCGCCATCGGTTATCAGTTCTTCGAGCGATGTGGCCTGCCCATTGCCACTTCAACTTGCAAATTTTAATAGCTATGTCGGTGACTGGTCCTCTACCGAATATCCACGTTCCGGATTCTATCGCGCAAAAAAACTCCGAGCATAGCTCTCTCCATTGTCCGTTGTGTGACTCTGAGTTTTTTTCAAATGATAATGATAATTATAACTTTATTCATAATAATAATAAAATGTTATAAGAAATTAAAAATAAATGTTAATATAAAATTAAACCATAAAAAATTAAACAATGTCATTTTAATTAGGCTATTTAATCGAGTTTTGGAATGAATTCTTCTACGCTATACGGCGCCATATCAGTCAGAAAAACTTTAAGCTTATTTTTGAATTAATAAAGCAACTTGGCATCCCTTATGGATTTTGGCAAGGCATTAAACAATTTTATGCCAAATATTCGGGTACATTTGTGAGTCTTGGTCAGCCTTTGAATGGGCATAGTAAAGGCCAAGGTCAAAAGGCCAACAGTTAAGGATCACGTCAAAAAGACACGTGAAAAGTCTAATAATAGTATTTAGGGTGAAACGTTTTACTTTGGCGGGAAATTCAAATTTCAAACAGGTTTTTGTTCTTGTAGCTAGGCCGAGTAATTATTGTAAACGATAATGATGTTCGCGAAAATTGATTATTATTCTTTACAAACTCGCGTAAAGTTATTTATCTCCAATGCACATTATTACATACATTTGTCAATAAACAAATTTATGCTGTTTCAAACGGTTTATTGCCAAATGTAAGTAATATGGTGAGTAACTGATTAATAGCTGTACATGATAATGTAAAGAACGACCAACAATTTTCGCGAACACTATGCCATTTCACAATAATTACCCGGCCTAGCTACAAGGACAAAAAAACTGTTTGAAATTTGATTTTCCCGCCAAAGTGAAACGTTTTACCTTAAATGGTACAATGGTACAAACAATACTCACAAAGCCGAATATAGCTAACACGACCAGTTTCATCTCTCAAGTTGCTGTTGATGTTATGTGGCCATTGTTTCAGAAATACCCATTTTAAGTACAATCTTACAAAAGGAATTACTCTCCAAGCCACCTGTCTCAATAAAACGATGATTAATTAAGTTGTTATGTTATCGTTTATAGGTAAATATTGTTCATGGATAATAGATAAGGTCCCTAAAATCTTAATTCTCATTCATTAATTGGGGAAGAAAGGTTCTTGAGTGGAGACCACGATACGGAAGACGCAGCGTAGGTAGGCCTCCCACTTGTAGTGGTAGGACTCTTTTGAAGGAAGGAGAAGTACCAAACCTTTGCCAGTTATTCAACCATCAAGCAGTAGTGTGCAAACACTACTGTATTCCGGATTGAAGGGCAATGTTTCCAGCGAAATTACAGGGCACACAGAGATTTGACATCTTATATCTCGGGGTGACGAGCGCAGTGCATTGCCATCCAGGGTTTTGAACTGTTGAAGTTCAAAATTCTGAGTGGCGTTGAGCTGTTATGAGCAAGCATGAAGAGCCATCAGGAGAGCGACTTCACTCGTCTCGTCACTCAGTATGATAAAAAAAGTATAGATGGACCGACGACATCGTGAGAGTCGCGGGCATCCAGTGGATGCAGATGCAAGGCTGTCGTTCAGTGAGGAGGTTAAAGGGGGAAGCCTATGTTCAGCATTATAATATACATCAGAATCTGCTGGCTGATGATGAATATTAATTATCAATGACTTTTTTTTAGTTGAAAACTATCTCTTTTAAATCATGCTTTTATGAAATTAGTGATCAGAACGGTGTGCTGTTCAAAATGAGTCCAAACACTGCCAGTCTACTATTATCCATCGAGGAGTGGCGTTGTCCGTCACCATCATCAAATCAGCTTGCTGTCAACATAATATTGTATTGTCATCGGAACTTGACAAGTATGACAAATTTCAGCTCAATCGAACACCGGGAAGTGGGTCAAATTTAACTTGCAAGATTTGATGACAGACACACAGACACCGGGACAGGTGAAATTATAAACAAAAGCTTGTAAAAACGGACTTTAATAGTCACAGGCGAATTAAATACCCATTTTCATTTACTTGCATGACATATTTTTAACCGACTTCCAAAAAGGAGGAGGTTCTCAATTCGACTGTTTGTTGTTACATCAGAACTTTCGACTGGGTGAACCGATTTTGATGATTCTGATTCTGATTTGATGACATTTTTATGAAGTCAGTTTTTTAGGGTCCCGTACCCAAAGGGTAAAACGGGACCCTAATACTAAGGCTCCGCTGTCCGTCCGTCTGTCCGTCTATCCGTCCGTCTGTCGCCAGGCTGTATCTCATGAACTGTCCAGTCAGACAGTTGAAATTTTCTGAGGTGATGTATTTCTGTTGCCGCTATAATAACAAATACAAAAAAAAAGGGGGCCACCATACAACAAACGTGATTTTTTTAAGATAAATAATTAAATTAAAATAAAATTAATATTTAAGGCCTCCCATACAAAAAAGGTTTTATTGCCATTTTTATAGAGAACGGTACGGAACCCTTCGTGTGCGAGTCCGACTCGCACTTGGCCGGTTTTATTTATATTGATCACTAGCTGCGCCCCGCGGTTTTACCCGCGTGGTGAAGAAAATCGGTGATTATGATGATGAAGAAAAGTAGCCAATTTTTAATTCAGGACATAAGCCGTTTCTTCGTGATTGAGTAACAAACATCCATCCATACATACATTCATTCATCCATCCAAACTTTCACATAATTATTACGATATTAGTGTGATTATTATTTTCAGTCAGTTGGTTGTAGTTTTCTACGAAACCTATTTATGAAATTTCAATGGTTTCAATCTAAAAGTGGTGGTACCTATATCTTTTCAAATAAAAAAACATTAATTTCAAATCACGTTTCAGAATTAATAAATTTTGTTTCAGATTAGGTTAATTTTCTCTTTTATGTCATTAATATTGTATTTCAGGTTAGGCTAAATTAAACTTAATTAAATTAACTTCATTAACAAATATCTACCGAGTAAAATTTATCCCAAATTCCTTATTAACTGACTTCCAAAAAGGAGGAGTTTTTTTTTATATTTGTTACCTCATAACTTTCGTCTGGGTGAACCGATTTTGATGATTCTTTTTTTATTTGAAAGCTGGTGCTTCCCGTGTGGTCCCATTCAATCTGGTCCAGTTCTGTCATTTTTATGAAGTCAGTTTTTTTATCGATACAAATTATCGATAAAAAAACTTGAAGGGATGACTCAAGTTAACTATCATAATAGAAGGAATTAAATCATGCAGATCTGATGCACACTCTCCAAAATGTATCCGATAAAAAACCGAATAACAACTTTGCGCCGATGCTCAAGACTAAGAAGCTTAGTCTGAACTAGGGCTTCGTTGCTGATGAGCCTCTTGGCACGCTTCTCAATTGACTCCAAGGCCCGAGCTGGTACTTAGCTGATCCATCCCAAAGGTGAGAGCAGTACTCCATGCACGACCGAACTTGTTCTTGGTACAGTGTAAGCAACTGTTCCAACGTGAAGTACCGTCGCACCTTCGATAAGACACACAGCTTTTTGGCAGCCAATAATTAAGCCTTGTTTTCAATATAGGAGCCAAAGTCGAGGGTAGGAGACAGAGAAACGCCCAAAAGTTCAAGCTGGTCAGATATCGGAACGGACACATCCCGGAAAGTAGGAGTCAGTTGGAATGGCGTCCTTTTGGCGGAGAACAGACACGCCTGGTTTATTTTATGTCAATAATTGAACGTAATTCACTCTCAAACTTTTTATATGGTATATTTATCCCAAATTTGAAGCTGTTTTTTTCAATAAAAATACAGATCTATTTATTACAGAAACTGAATCTACACTAATATTATAAAGAGGAAAGATTTGTACCTATTTTTGTATGTTTGTATGTTTGTAATGAATTGGCTCCGAAACTACTGAACCGATTTGAAAAATTCTTTCACTGTTGGGAAGCTACACTATCCCCGGGTGACATAGGCTATATTATATTTTGTAGCGAGGCCGAAGGCCGAGCTTACACTCGTGCGAAGCCGGGGCGGACGGCTAGTATTCTATAAATTTGATAGAATCAGAACGCCTAAAACCCAGCATTCGTTGCTTTTTTCGGCAAAAATTTTGTTCTGACTCCTTGAGGAAATTTTACAAGTCCCATAAAACACCTGGCAAAATAGAAATGCATGGAATAGGTACTTATTTGCGCCAGCGACCCGAACCCGTGATCCGTTATTTTAAGGAGCCGGATGGCTGATATAGTATAGGCTGAGAGGGGCAAATGCAAAAAGTACATATAAGTACTACAAAAAACTTAATCTGATGATTCTACGTTTCTAAACCACACGGCCAAGGATTGAAACAACCTGCCGGCTTCCTTGTTTTCTGAGAGATATAATCTGAGTCTTTTCAAAGCCAGTTATTAGGTATCTTCTAAGTCCGAGTGCCTCATCTTCGACCACATCGTCGCTTACCAACAGCCGAGTTGGTGGTGAAACGCGGACTTTTTAGCAATAAAAATAAAATACACAATCATGAATTCGTCCGTCTCGGCGTTAATGCTGAAAGCTGTAAGCTTTATACCTTTGACTGCTCCGGTGGCTCAGTTGGTAGTGAACCTAACTTCAGTGCTTGGGGGCGTGGGTTCGATTCTCATCTAGGACAAACATTTGTGTGATGAACATTGGTGTTTGTTCTATGTCTGGGTGTTAATATCTATTTAAGTATGTATTTAAAAATATATAATATATGTACGTATATCAGTCTCTGGCAGCCATATTACAAGCTTTGCTTAGTTTGGGGTCAAATGACCGTGTGTGCAATAATGTCCCAGATATTTATTCATTTATACACCCCAAGTTGGATGTCAGTGCAGGTTTTAACACTTTGGATTAGAATTAGTGATATCATTTCGTGTTTAGTGTTGAAATATGTGATGATGATGTACCTACGAAATCTATTTGCCAGAAGAAAGACGTAGGCATTCTTCCACCAAAATTTAAAGCAGCAATAATTATATTTAACTGCGCACATAGCTATGCAATAAATTATAGTTATAGTTACTTTAGTAATAATTTATCTCTTACGCTACATTGATATTTACTCAACTGGTCACAGCTATTCTTATTATTTTAAAAGAGATGTCGGGTATTACTCGTATTAAAGCACAATAATTCAGTAATTTAAAATCTAATTTATGTATGAAAAATTTATGTATTTTATTAACAACAAAAAAAAAACTTATGTCAATAAAATAATAAACTTAAATAAGGTAGTTGTATGACTCTTTTGCAGGGGTCCGCCTGGGGAAGTCCGCCTTTGCCAGTTATTCAACCGCCAAGCAGTAGTGTGCAAACACTACTGTGTTTCGGACTGGAGCTCCCGATATTTCGGCGCAGTTACATGCACCATGTTCACGGGAAGACTACGCCGAATATCGGGAGCTCCTTCCACAACCTTACCACGGTAAAAATCCCGTAAATAATCATATAACTGCATGATCAAATTATCTCCTACTCATTTTTCTATCAGATTACCAGAATGTAATAATAAAACAAGCTCAAAGAACTGATGAACGATGGGGAAGAAAGGTTCTTGAGTGGAGACCGCGAACCGGAAGATGCAGCGTAGGTAGGCCTCCCACTAGATGGACCGACGACATCGTGAGAGTCGCGGGCATCCAGTGGATGCAGATGTCAGGATGTCGTTCAGTGTGGAGGTTAAAGGGGGAGGCCTATGTTCAGCAGTGGACGTCTTCTGGCTGATAATGATGATGAATAATAAACTAAAATGCCATTTCTCTGCCATTGGATCTGTTATACCATCCACAAATTGTTCACCTCAATAGCCCAGATTTTTTTAATTCTACACTGTACAATAGTTTGATATTCCGTTTAATACACATTCTATAGCAGTGCCGTAACTAGCCTTTTATGCGCCCGGTGCGAGCTTCTATAACTGCGCCCTTGAAAACAAGACTTGGTCCTGGTGTGGTCATTTCTGCGCCCCTCCAGAGTCTGCGCCCTGTGCCTGGGCACCGCTGGCACAGCACTTTTTACCGCATTTTTGTATTCAGTAGAATCTCCTCTTGTTGGCATATTTATTACGCATATGGTGTTCCTTTTGGCTCCAACAATGCCTACCAAATGTCCAGGCTAGACCCGAGAATATATCGAAAACAAAATACAAACACAGAACATGTCTGCATTATATATGTACCTAACATATATAATGCAGACATGTTCTCGTGGACTCTAGTAACAAGAAACATTACTAGCAAAAACCCCTTTTTAAAAACAAGCCTTTTGTATTCGTCTCAACAAATCCTTTCATTTGATACCCATCTCATCATGGTATATTAACATTTTGTCCACCATTATTAGGGCGTCCGTCATATTGAATTTAGTGTGACATCATTTTAGTTTGATACCCATATCACAGGAGTGCGAGTGCAAAAAAACCGGCCAAGTGCGAGTCGGACTCGCGCACGAAGGGTTCCGTACCATTATCTATAAAAACGGCGAAAAAAACACGTTTGTTGTATGGGAGCCCCCCTTATATTAATTTTATTTAATTTAATTATTTATTTTTAAACTCAACATGTAACTTAATATTCTGTGAATATTTCAACCTGTTGCCGTTATCAATATCAAGCAAAAACGAGCAAAAAAAATCACGTTTGTTGTATGGTAGCCCCGTTAAATATTTATTTTATTATTATTTTTTGTATTTGTTGTTATAACGGCAACGGAAATACATCATCTGTGAAAATTTCAACAGTCTAACTATCACAGTTCATGAGATACAGCCTGGTGACAGACGGACGGATGGACAGACGGACGGACAGCGGAGCCTTAGTAATAGGGTCCCGTTTTACCCTTTGGGTACAGAACCCTAGCAAGCTTTTCGTATTCTTCTCGGCAAATCCTGTCATTTGATATTCATATCATGATGGTATTTTAACATTTTGTCCGCCATCATAGGGCGTCCGCCATATTGAATTTAGCGTGTCATCATTTTCTTTTTCGTGTACTTCTCAGCAAAACCTTTCATTGGATTTGATTCCCATATCACGGGAGTGCGAGTGCATTAAAAAACACATCAGTGACTGCACGTCAGAAATGAAAACTTAAATAGTAATTCACCTATTCTACAAGAGATGGCGCTGTTTTAAAATACACGGTACAGCGTGACGATGGCGCGAGTTCCATGATTTTTGTTAACCCAAAAGTGCTCAACGCGCCTAAAGAAGTTTTCACTTAAAAAATATTGGTGTGCCATCTTTTAGTCCACCATATTAAGTTTAGAGTGAAGTCATTTAGCTAACCATGCATTGTCATCCAAACTAAGTGTACTTATGCAAAATTTCAGCTTAAGATGATACGTTTCATGTTAGGCGGGAAGTTCAAATTTCAAACAGTTTTTTTGTGTTTGTAGCTAGGCCGGGTAATTATTGTGAAGTGACACAGTGTTTGCGAAAATTGTTGGTTGTCTTTTACATTATCATGTACAGATATTAATCAGTTACTCACCATATTACTTACATTTGGCAATACACCGTTTGAAACAGCAAAAATTTGATTATTGACAAATGTATGTAATAATGTGCATTGGAGATAAGTAACTTTACGCGAGTTTGTAAACAATAATAATCAATTTTCGCAAACATCATGATCGTTTACAATAATTACCCGGCCTAGCTACAAGAGCAAAAATTGAAATTTGAATTTCCCGCCAAACGTGAAACGTATCACTTTAAGCTGAAATTTTGCATACACATAGTTTGGATGACAATTCATGTTTTAGCTAAATGACTTCACTCTAATATGGTGGACTAAAAGATGGCTGACCAATATTTTTGAAGTGAAAACTTCTTTAGGCGCGTTAAAACAGTTATCCCAAATCAATTAAGGTGAAACGTCACCTTAATTGATTTGGGATAACTGTTTTTAAATTTGGCTGCAAGAATTGTCATATACTGACAAGTCAATGAAATAAAACCTTGTCAAAAATGATCCGATCATCACTAAACTTGATCGATAATATAATATTGGATACCTATTTAATTTTTGGGTTTGGAAAGCAAATAAAATGTTTGAGAAGGCAAAATACCTAATAAGGCACATATTTTATGTATCCTCAGCAAAATATTATCATGTTTAGAAAGCTTATTATTCTACCTCTCCGTCATGTCATGTTGTTGTTAAATCAACAAGGGTTCATGCGTCATGGCTTTGCTTCATTATGTAAGACTATTACCATAATTACGAGTATATAATCATTTGTATCTAATATTAATATGAACCATAATGTAAAAGTATTTATGCTCTGTGGTGACGAGCATCTGTTGACTGTTGACAGATACAATAGTAATGACGTTTCAAACGGTAACATTGACTTTGACAGATACTCGTCACCAATAGACAATTGTCAGTTGAATTTAAGACAGGCACTTGATATCGAGCTGTAAAGCAAATAGCACATAATTGTAATATTATAATAAATCTTCAAATATCTTAATAATCCTGGTTTCATTTCTGAGATTTAAGCGTAGTCTTACAATTACTACATTCTTCGAAAAAATATACATAGAAGTCACAACACGTAGAAAATTATACTCAATAAACGTCCGCAGTTTTTTATCTACACTTCTACACTAATATTATAAAGAGGAAAGATTTGTACCTATTTTTGTATGTTTGTAATGAATAGGCTCCGAAACTACTGAACCGATTTGAAAAATTCTTTCACTGTTGGGAAGCTACACTATCCCCGGGTGACATAGGCTATATTATATTTTGTAGCAAGGCCGAAGGCCGAGTTTACACTCGTGCGAAGCCGGGACGGACGGCTAGTACCTATATAAAGATAGCTGTATACAATTCATATCGAAACAAAACTATTTTACCAAAACCAACCGTTCATTTATACATTTACGGCTCATTTCTCTAATGTCTGTTGGATTTGCACAACATCGACAAAACTCCTGAACCGTCGTTGAGCAAGGGAGACGGCGATTATGTCAGAATCAGAAATCATTTATCGACAAAACTGTGTACAGAAGATGGTAAAATAAAGTAGTTTTAACCATAGATTTAGGATGTTATTGCAACAGTCTGCCCTTTACGAGCTTACAATAATATAAATTACCTACTTAACTTACGTCTGAATTATGAATGAATCGCAAGTGGGAACTTCTCTCCCGAGAGAAAGAGACAATTTTCTCTTTCTCTCCCGTTGGTCAGACGGTAGTTCGTCAGGCAAGTCACGGCTCTTACGGTGTGTTACGGCTTGTGCAACTATCGCGTGGATCCATTCTGGCTGCTTATTGAATTCAGACAGATTGAGTATTGCCGCGATTAGCGCGTCATTGTGGTATCTTTGTATTTTTTGATCGATGGCCACTTTGTATTCTTATCGAAAATCATGAAAGCCATATTCCAACTGACTCCCAAAGATGGCGGATCAGTTATTTTTATGCACCCCCATGATATGAGTATCAAAGGGTTTGCTGAAAAGAATACAAAATATAAAATTACGTCATACTAAATTCAATATAACGGACGCCGAAAAGATTTTTTATATGAATAATTATCTCGTATCGTATATAGTGGTCGAAGATGAAACACAGACTTAAAAGTTACCTCAGACCTTCAAAATCCTTCGATTATATCTCTTAGGAAACATGGAAGCCCTGTCCATTGCCATTTCAACTTGCAAATTTTAATAACCATGTCGGTGATAGGGTTCATTGAGTAATTTGAGTTCAGGAATTCTCGGCTCGAGAATTCCCGGGAAATTTCAGATTCAGATTAAATTCAGATTATTTATTGCTTCCATAATAGTACAAAGGTGGTAAATAAAACATTGAAATTAGTACATGGGTCATATGGACCCTGTCGGGCACAGCACAGTAGGAGTGAGGAGGACGGATACATAAAACTTTTTAATTGATATTTTCATTTAAATATTCAGCTATTGAATAGTAAGCTTTCCCGTTTAGAAACTGCTTTAGATTGCGTACAAAGCTAACATTATTTTCTATATTTTTTATGTCACCGGATAGCTTGTTGTAAATATTTATAGCCATAACCAAAGTACCAGACAAGTGCATCTTTAGGCGAGACTTTGGTAGTTCTAACTGGTTTGCGTGTTGAAGTATGTTGTATAAATCCGTAGGTAAAACCCTTTTTGATATAAATAAGTGCTTATTGTTTCGTACAAATTTACAAATTTCTAAAATATATCGTTGGGCTTTGTTCCCGGGAAATCAAGCTCGAGAAAAGTCGAGAACTCGAGAAATCATGTACCAATATAGTAATTTAATTTATTTTTAAATTTTATTTTTTTTACCTGAATTTAAGATATTAACGTTTTCTTTCGTGTTATTTTTTTTGTTTTATAGAAGCTACTTTTGTTTTTAAGTTCTTAATATACAGCCCTGAATAATATTATTTCTGTATTTCAAAAAAAAAAGTTAATTAGCTTATTCATAAGATTAATGTTTTTGAACATAATCAATAAAAGATTTATAATTAATTTGATACTTTTATTTGAGAAGAAAACCACTGAATTTGTTGACGTTATTGCAACCAAATAATATGAGAAAACGTACGTAAATGTAAATTTCTCGGCAACCCGAGAAGCCTCGTGAAATTAGCCTCGAGAATTCTCGAGACCCGAGAAATTGATAAGCTCGAGAAATCATGAACCCTAGTCGGTGACTATCCACATGGGTAATATTTTTTGCCAAGCTGTTATTTAAGTAACTTTTGACCGGTCGATCTGTGGCGATTACCACAACAACATTTTTTTTACGCGAATAATTCCGCGTTTCACCACCAAGTCGCCTGTTGGTAAGCGACGATGTGGTCGAAGATGAAGCACGCAGACTTAGAATATACCTATTCACTCTCGCCTTGAAAAGACCCAGATTATATCTCTCAGGAAACAAGGAAGCCGGCAGGTTGTTCCAATCCTTGGCCGTACGGATTAGAAACGTAGAATCGAAACGTTTGGTACGTATCCAAGGAAAGTCCACAATGTATGGGAGATAGGAGATAGGAGCTAGATCTTCTTGCGGTCACAATATAATAAAGCAAGTTTCATTTAAACATATATAAACCACACTCCGTGGTTTGCGGTCACAATCGAACTCAACTAAGAAATATCTTTATTTAGGGTTTCTTAGTACGGATAAGGACACTTATAAGTTCGTTCTGTACGTCCGTTCTAATCTTTTTGGACCTTCTAACTTCTATAATCATTGAGGACATAGAGCTCACGAATTTCGCTTGGTCTTTTTCTTTGCCGCAACGCGAGCGATGGTTTTAAAGAAACTGCAACGCATTGTGTTTTTTATGTGCTCAATCAGCGTTTATTAAAATGTTGAAATAGAGTTAATAATCACAGATTTTACTTTCAGCCAACCCTCTCGTTAGAGAGTAGTATATTCCTTGCAGCGGGGCTATTATGGATCTTTGATCGGGATCAGTCAGTGTCAGAATTGACAGAATTTTGACACTTGAAAGGGGTTATGACGCAAAAAAAGAAATAAAAGCGTTGTCTATTTCCAATTTCATACTACGAAATTGGAAATAGACAACGCTTTTTTTTTGACATAATTTTGACAAGTCGCGATCCCGATCAAAGATTCATAATACCCCTGCGGCTCACGATGAGCCGTGAATGCAATATTTATATTGAATTTGGTTACACGTTGATCTAAAATATCTAAAGCTTTTTAATCAACTTCAAAAAGAAAGATGGTTCTATGTTCCACTGTAATTTTTCCTTTTTAGCACGCTTTTATTAGCTTGGTATGTATCTATGTAACGGAATCTTTGAACGTGATTTTCACCCCTTTCAAAACTACGGATTGATTTGAAACTTTGCACACTTATCAAGGACAATGCAATAATTTAAATAGTTTGTCCCATTATCCTAACCAGGATATTCAGGATTAGCGATTTAGAGCGTGTTTGTTGGTTTTTTGAACTGTGAGAATTATTTATGTATGCATGCATATAGAAATCGGTGAACATACATGTATTTTCCCCGATTCCTACGCCAATTGATGACCGATTTCAAATAAATTTTCATTTCGGTTAGTATACTTCAAATTTGGTCCCATTGACACCAAGTCAGGATCTGATGATGGGATCCCAGGGAAATTGAGGGCAACGCTCACATTTTATACGCACTGATTAAGTTTTTCATATATTTTCTAAGTCGGTTTTTAACGACGAAAAGAAAGACGAAAGACGCAGCGTAGCCCACTAGATGGACCGACGACATCGTGAGAGTCGCGGGCATCCAGTGGATGCAGATGGCAGGTTGTCGTTCAGTGTGGAGGTTAAAAGGGCCTATGTTCAGCAGTGGACGTCTTCTGACTGATGATGTTAGATGGAAAATGTTTTGATTTTCATGAAATTTTGTGAGAAACAGTTTATTTCAATACGTATTAAGATTCGAATATGGGTATAATCGGTTGAGGGGTTACGAAGATACAGGGGTAGTAAGGTCTCAGTTCGGGATAAACCACTAGCTTAAACTAGTTGGCCCCGAACTGTGACCTCGCGAACCATAAATCTTTAGAATCCTTCGATCGATTTTGCCTATATTTTTACTTAAAAATTGCATTAAAATAGACTTCTTGACTGCAAATTTTCATGAAGATTGAATTAACGACACGTAATTATCGTGAAACAAACTATTCACGCCGAAACGCCGCCTTCTCCCATGAGCCATTAGAATCTGAGACACGTTGCTCGGTCAACAATTTCTAAGTACGTTATTACCTACTCGTTGTAGGTAAGCTTAAACTAAGTACTTATTATAAAGCATTATATTTACCACAAATGACGGCAGTACTATTTATTATTTAGCCTTTGTTGAAACAACTGGCGACTAGGAAGTGATCCTTTTGTTGGCAGATCGTATATAAAATGGCAAGTTTTATTTCCTCGGTTAATAGACGGGGACCGGAGGACTTGCGACATGAGATCGATCGTGTTGGTTATAGTCGGCTTTGTGAGTACTAACCTTTTCTATTTATGGTTCATCATCAGACAGAGGACGTCCACTGCTGAACATAGGCCTCCCCCTTTAACCTCCACACTGAACGAAATCCTGCCATCTGCATACATTGGATGATCGCGACTCTCGCAATGTCGTTGGTCCATCTAGTGGGAGGCCTACCTACGCTGCGTCTTTTGGTTCGCGGTCCTTGCAAATTGTAATAGCAATGTCGGTGACTCTGGTCCTTGGGCAAATATCTACGTTTCGAATTTAATCGCGCAAAGAAACTCCAAGCATAGCTCTCTCCATTGCCCGTTGTGTGACTCTGAGTTTTTCCAAAAGGCCAACAGTTAAGGACCACCTATATAAGGTTATTCAAGTTTTTTTAGCATATTCGCAAAAGTTGTGATTCGTCACTTGCGATCCATTATCTTAGCAAACCAAGGGGTCTTTCGGCTAACTCTAACCGTGGGCTTGAAACAGCGCAGAAAACACGTGAACAAGGTTACGGTTTGCGGTCGCGTGTCAACTTTTCGCAATTACCTAAACTGAATCGTTTTAAACAGACAGCCGTAAGGCATCTGGACCTATATTTATGATATTATAACTTAAATATTGGATTACAAATGAACTAAATGTCAACGTGGATCATAATTGTTGGTCTTTTGGAAAATTCGAGAGTCTCAGAGTCACATAGCGGGCATTGGAGAGAGCTATGCTTGGTGTTTCTTTGCGCGATAGAATCCGAAACGTGGATATTCGCCAAAGAACCAGTCATGGACGTAGTTATTAAAAGTTGCAAGTTGAAGTGGCAATGGGCAGGCCAGTGCCATGCTGCACGAACGGACATCCATAATAAGCCAGATAGATGTTAGCTAAACATGTTTCGCTAACATTTGGCTTATTGTGGACTCCACAATAATCCGTTCGTGATTTGGATTGTGATCATGATTGCGTGCCACACAGTACGAACGGACATCCGCAATAAGCCAGATGTTAGCTAAACATGTTTTGTTAGAATTTGGGCGCAGCAGGTAGAGTTTAGAATTTAGGCAGTCGCGCGCAAACAAAACACGAAAAAAAATTATCACAACGACCCCATTGCGAGTTGGGTCAAAAAGGTCAAAAAGTCAGCTTACGACATTACAGAATTTTTAGCTCTTTTCGTCCAAGGGCGTTACGCCCAACTCTATATAAACGCGGGCCCAAATAGGTGCAGTCGGTCTATTCTGCAAGCTAAGTGAACGCGCAAGTGAAGTGATAAGCTAAGTGAATGTGATTTTTCTTGCTTATTTCCGCAGGTGAATGTCAAAACATCGAATTATAAGAAGGGACTACAGTCAAGGGTGCTCACTGGACATTTTCAGATTTCTCAAATAGTAATCGACTAGTTCACTTAGCTTATCACTTCACTTGCGCGTTCACTTAGCTTGCAGAATAGACCGGCAGTTTAAACGCGAACGCGAACCTTAATGCGCCGAGATACGGCTTGCGGTCGCGTGATTTTGCAAACTGCACCTATTCGGGCCCGCATTTAGAGTTGGGTGTGAGGTCTCTGGTGAGCGAAAACAATTAAAATGCCATCGTAAACAAACGCTACTTGTGATCTTTATTGGCGTTACAGTTATTTTAAATGCTATCAAGATGTTATCCGAACGCATCTAATATTAACTACAAATTTCAAATGTGTTTTTTTGATTGACATATCTTTTGTATTTTTTTTACAGTTAGCCGTTTTAACGAATGCTGACGATGCGGGTAAGTGCAAATTAACTTACAGCATGTCTATTCTGCAAGCTAAGTGAACGCGCAAGTGAAGTGATAAGCTAAGTGAATGTGATTTTTTCTTGCCTATTTCCGCAGTTAAATGTCAAAACATCGAATTATAAGGGTAAGGGACCACAGTCAAGGGTGATCACTCGATATTTTGATATATTTCTATAGTAATTGACAAGAAAAATACACGTTCACTTAGCTTATCACTTCACTTGCGCGTTCACTTAGCTTGCAGAATAGACCGGGAGATCTTTGTGTATCGTCTCACTCGCGCATTTCAAATAATTTCATCATTCAAAACATATAATTTCAAACAAATGTTAAGTTAATTTTTTATTTTTTTGTCAAACAAATTTTCAAACATAATGAACCGGCCAAGTGCGAAACCGACTCACGCTCTGAGGGTTCCATACCACCAAAAAATACAAAAACAAGTGTCAAATGGCAACATCACGCCCGCTTTAAATATTAATTTATAATTATAACTTGAAATAACTAAATAAAAACTTAAACTAAAAGACCATTAGTGGAGGGAAAGGTCCCTAGAATTCTGGCAGGAATGCCATGTTGAATGACAATGCTTCATTTCTGTGCGAAATAAAAGCCATCGTTCTGGACACCCGACGCCAATTTATTACATAATTTTGTTCATTAAGTTTGTCTGGAACCCTTCGGGCCTTACTTAAAAACGTTACTCAAGTTGATCTATGCTTAAAATTGCTCTCTCATCTTCTCGCTGACGACAATCGTCACACGCTAAAACGAGACAGGGCAATATTAAGCATATCTCAACTTGAGTATCGTTTTTAAGTAAGGCCCTCAGAGTGCGAGTCCCCCCTTCCACCCCCGATTGACTGTTTTCTAAGAATGTGCTGCTAAATAGGTAATAACTATGTAATATATTTTAAGAATTCATTGTTATATTCCCACTTATGAATAAGTCCCCGGTCCAGTTTTTTTAAGCATGTATGTCTGTACTTACGATAAAGTGTATGTTTTTCTGTGTACCTACAGGTTATCGTCAAAATGGATATGACGGTCCAGGTAAGATCATTCATCATCAGCTCTCTAAATTTGTACGTCTATGTTACTAGGCAAAACATGATACAAAGACACTTCAACTCTCTATATTTATACGTCTACTGGGCAAAACATGATACAAAGACACTTATCAACTCTAGATTTATACGTCTACTAGGCAAAACATGATACAAAGTCACTTATCAACTCTAGATTTATACGTCTACTAGGCAAAACATGATACAAAGACACTTCAACTCTCTATATTTATACGTATACTAGGCAAAACATGATACAAAGACACTTCAACTCTCTATATTTATAAGTCTACTGGGCAAAACATGATACAAAGACACTTCAACTCTCTACATTTATACGTCTACTGGGCAAAACATGATACAAAGACACTTCAACTCTCTACATTTATACGTCTACTGGGCAAAACATGATACAAAGACACTTCAACTCTCTACATTTATACGTCTACCAGGCAAAACATGATGCAAAGACATTATCAACTCTCTATATTTATACGTCTAAAGTGACTAATAATAATAACGTCCTAACACAAACGACACCTGCAGGAGATGCACCAGCAGCTCTGAGATTATACAGCACATAACTGGAGCATGCAAAGCCATAGTACAAACTGATTACAAGCATCGACACGACCAGGTAGCTGCATCTATTCACCAACACCTTGCATACAAATACAAACTCGTAAAGGAAAAAAATGCCTACTATAAATACAAACCTGAATCTGTTCTTGAAAATCAAATCTACAAACTGTACTGGGACAGAACAATAATTACCTACAAGACCATACATTACAACAGACCTGATATAACTGTTTTGGACAAGGGTAAAAAAACAGCCTTCCTGATAATTGACATCGAAATTTGTAACACCCATAACCTACAGACAACATACACCGAAAAAATAGCTAAATACACAGATTTATCAATTGAAATCAAAACACAGTGGCAAGTAAATACCACAAGGACCATCCCCATCATACTTTCTACTACAGGTGTCATACCCAAAAGCCTAATCACGAGCCTTGAGACACTCGATATACACACATCTGCATACAAACAGCTTCAAAGAGCAGCAATTTTGAATACGTGTAGAATTGTTAGAAAATCACCTCCGCATGCGGAGAGAACACAAAAGTGTAACCAAAAATAATAATAATAATAATAAGCGACACCGCGTACCCCGATTCCATGGGGCTAAATGAGACCCCGACCCCTGACTTGCCTTAACCGGCTGTCCGGAGGTGGAAACCGCAAGAACTAAGAACCTAAGCTCCAGGGTGGAAGTGTTAAAGGGCATAACGCCGCGAGCAGCTCTTAGTGAAAGTGCAGCACACCTCTCGACACCCTAAGCCATCCACGCCAATGTTGCCCTTCCGGTGCCAAGATACGGCAGCCTTTATGGGGGGCCCATTCAGTGGGTGGCAAGTCATCACCTGCCTAACTAATTTTGAGATGAGACAGGATAAGACAGGTACCGTTTCTCATCCAATAGATCTCTTATCCCATCCACAAGTTGTTCACCTCAATAGCCCAGTTTTTTTAAATCCTATACTGTACAATAGTTTCATATTTCTTTTTATACACATTCCATAATTGTATTTTTTATATTCAACAGGGCCTATTGGTGTTGGCTTCGGCTCCACCAATGCCTACCAAATGTCCAGGCTAGACCCGAGAATTGTACGAAATAAAGCCTTTTAATTTCCTTAGCATATAAACAAAATAGCACTCAAATATTTATATAGTTTTTCAGTTAAGGCCCCTGGCAACAATTCCCAGGTTGCCCTTGTCTTCGCTTTGTTTGTCCAGTCTTCTCCGGCATTTTTTTTTAAGTTCGTCTACCCATCGTTCTCTAGGGCGTCCTCTGGCTCTCTTGCTTCTTGGACCTGATCAATTGGCGACCAATTCTGACCACCTTCCGTCTGTTGATCTTGCCACGTGACCAACCCACTTCCACTTCAGTCGCTTCGTATGCTGGAAAGCATATATCATTTTGTTATTTTTTGGGTTTTATTTATTTATTTTTGTTTATCCTTTAGCCTAATATTCAAGATACTCCTTTCCATAGTTCGCTGGTTTTCTGTATTTTGTCTCTTGCATAGTTATTGTAAATCCAAGTTTGTGATCCGTATGACATGTAGGGGAGCAGACATCCATCCATAACTTTCTTTTTCAGTTTCGAGGGTAATTTCGATTTCATTATTTCTTTTAAGCTCCAGAACTTACTCCATGTCATGTTTATTCTCCTATCAATCAATCAATTAATAATATAACAACATTTAGACCAATATGCTTTCGCTATGAACGCTCAAGCCAGAATGACTCCCTTTTGCTAATCTCTCACTTCATTACATTTTTCCTACCCCCCAACAATCATTCTTGGTTCGCACTGTTGCCGAGACTACCGAGTCAACACGTTTCCTACCGCCGTTTTAATAAAAACACTTGTCAAATTAGATATCAAATGGTTTAAAACCAAGAAATCATAAAGTAACAATTAAAATAATAATATATACTTAGAAATCATGACACTCGGCCATCCGGCAACGTGATGCCTCCCGGCATACACATAATAAATATATTAACTACCAGAATAATAAATTGATATTTCCCCTCTTTTACACAACTGTTACATATTTTGTACAAAAATTTACATTAAACTAATATTTTACATATATCAACTGGATATTTACACCAATTATTTTGGTATTACCTACATTAATAAAATTAAGCTATGCTTATACAAATTAATATTTATACATACTACATCAAAGGTTACGACCCGGGTATGTCCTAAAACTGCGACCAGAACCACCGAAGGATGGGCAGCAGCGTCCTAATAGTACATGGTGAACGTACTGCGATCCACAAGCCGCCTGCCAAGCGTGGGGATTATGGCAACACCCCTCTATGAGGGAGGCCTTGTCCAACAGTGGACGTTAATTGGCTGATGATGTGTGTGATGTGTGTGACATCAAAGGTTTATTCTACACTAATCATAATTATATGTATTGACTGGTGTATATTAATCATGATAATTGGTTTAGTAGAATCGGGGCCCTGGTTTGCGTGCTTTTTTGAGGGTCTTTAGATTTTAACTTTGGAATCTACTTTTTACCAGTATTACGTTGTACGCCTTTCTTTGACTTCCAAACATTAAAAAATTCATTTTTTTTTTTTTTTTATTGTAGAATAGGCTTGCGCTTGACCGCCAACTCGCCTGATGTTAAGCGACGATGCGGCCTACGGTGGATCACGCTTGCCTAGAAGAAACCGATTCACTCGTGACTTGAAGACACCCAGATTGTATCTATCGGGGAACACCCATTCAGGCAGTGCATTCCACAAACTAGCAGTTCGCATAATAAAAGTGGAATCAAAGCGCTTCGTACGGGTTTTCGGAATGTCAACCATGAAGCGGTGTCGATTTTTCGTGCCCTCTCTGGCAGTCCGATAGAAAAAAGGGCAGGAGGGAATTAAATCATGCAGATCAGATGCACACTCTCCAAAATGTATCCGATAAAAAACCGATAGACTAGCAACTTTGCGCCGATGCTCAAGACTAAGATGCTTAGTCTGAACTAGGGCTTCGTTGCTGATGAGCCTCTTAGCACGCTTCTCAATTGACTCCAAGGCCCCGAGCTGGTATTTAGCTGATCCATCCCAAAGGTGAGAGCAGTACTCCATGCACGACCGAACTTGTGCTTGGTACAGTGTTAGCAACTGTTCCGACGTGAAGTACCGACGCACCTTCGATAGGATACCTAGCTTTTTGGCAGCCAATTGAGCCTTGCTTTCAATATAGGAGCCAAAGTTGAGTGTAGGAGACAGAGAAACACCCAAAAGCTCAAGCTGGTCAGATATCGGAACGGACACATCTTGGAAAGTAGGAGCCAGATGGAATGGCGTCCTTTTTGCGGAGAACAGACAAGCCTGGGTCTTAGCGGCATTGAACTTGACCAGGTTGGCATCGGCCCAATCGGAGACTACCTTAAGTGACAAGCTCATGCGCTCAACCATGGCCTCTCTGAGAGACTGTATTTCAGGTCCACTGGTTCGTGCATTGGATGTATAGCTCTCTACTACTGCTCTCTTCAATTCTATTATCTTCATTCTATAATTTTTGTAGTAATAATTTTCTATAGGGATTATTAGTCATAATCAATTCTCTAGATTTGTACGTCTACAAGCAAAGCTAATACTAAAACCAGTAAAAGCGTGTTTTAAACTAATAATTCAGCAGCACAATAATTGCAAAATGGTCAGCGCTATTTATAACCGTGCTGTATTCAAGTTTGTAACCAAACTGACATCAGGTGGAAACAAAAAGTATATCTTTCTGTCAACAGGCGACCAAAATAGATACCGAAAACGTGTTATAGTGAAAACGAACAAAGGAAGAAAAATGGGTGAGGGAGAAGCAAGTGGAGGAAATGGAGTAGGGGGAGGATTAGAGTGGCAAGGAGGGGGAGGGGGAGGGGGAGGACCAAGGGGAGGATTTGGGGGAGGATTTGGGGGAGGATTTGGGGAAGGATTTGGGGAAGGATTTGGGGGAGGATCTGGGGTAGGACACGGCGGAGGACCAGGAGGAGGATATGGTGGAGGATCAAGGCGAGAAGTAGGCGGGAGCTCTGGGAGAGGATCAGGGAGAGGATACGGTGGAAGATCAAGGGGAGGATACGGCGGAGGATCAGGGGGAAGAGGAAGGATTACATCAGGGGGAGGATCTGGTGTACAATACAGGAGAGGATCAGGGGGAGGATATGGTGGAGGATCAGGGGGTGGAAATGGTGTAGATTCAGGCAAAGGATACGAAAGAGGAACAGGAGGAGAATCAGGGAATGCATATGGGGGTGAATCTGGACAAGGAGTAAAAAGAGAAGCAGGGGGAGGAGCAAAGAGAGGATCAGGGGGAGAGCCCGCAGAAGGTTCTGGGGCAGAAGCAAAGAGACCGTATGGAGGAGGATCAGGGGATGAATATACGGGCGGAACTGGAGGAAAAGCAGAAGAAGGATCAGGAGGAGATTATTTTGAACAACCCCAAGAAACCTATGGAAGAGAAAAAGGTGAGGGCGACCAATATTTTTTAAGCTACGTGTTAGAGCTGCATTTTGTGCTCCCCTAATAATTATTAATTACTAGCTATATGTTTTATTATATATTTCATAAATAATCCCCAAAACGACTGAAGGCGGCCGTAGCTTAGTAGATAGAGCGCTCGAGGTGCCTGATGATGGTGCAGGTTTGAATTCAGCCGGTTGTCAGATTTTTGAATTGTTTATGGCATTGAAATAGTAGGACCTCAAGTGTACAACATGGAAGCTATCACGGTTGTGCACTTAAGTTATATTATGATTATTTACGGGATATTTACCGTGGTAAGTTTGAGTCTTCCCGTGAACATGGTGCATGTAACTGCGCCAAAATATCGGCAGCTCCTTCCACAACCTTACCACGGTAAATATCCCGTAAATAATCATATTACTTTATGGAAGCTATGGTCAAAAGTAAAGCCAATATTTAGAATGGCTGATTTGGTTCATCACGGGATTTAGAAGTTTTAAGTCACGACTCAAACGTTGGCTTATCGAGCAGACGTTCTATGGCTATGACGAGTTTATTAAATTTAAATTATAATTAAATAATAAGCACTACGCAGCAATTGTTTTTTTTTAACGTGAATAAGTCCGCGTTTGACCACCAACTCGCCTGTTGGTAAGCGACGATGTGGTTGAAGATGAAGCACGCAGGCTTAGAAGATACCTATTCAGATACCTATTGACATAGCGATTTATTCATTCATTTTTGACATAACGCAAATTTTTGTTTATTGAGATATTATGCTATTTTTTTATATTACTTTGACATTGTTTTTTTTAAATGTGGTTAATATGATAGGTACATTATTACCCTTACATTAGCTATGATGTAGTGGTAGGACTCTTTTGCAGGGATCTGTTTTGGGAAGTACCACACCTTTGCCAGTTATTCAACCGCCAAGCAGCAGTGTGCAAACACTACTGTGTTCCGGATTGAAGGCCAATGTTCCCAGCAAAATTACAGGGCACACAGAGATTTGACATCTTATATCTCGGGGTGACGAGCGCAGTGCATTGCCATCCAGGGTTTTGAACTGTTGAAGTTCAAAATTCTGAGTGGCGTTGTGCTGTTATGCTTATGGGCAAGCGTGAAGAGCCATCAGGCGAGCGACTTTGCTCGTCCCGTCACCCAATATCATAAAAAAAATGCTAGTTTATTATAATAAGTTAAACCTGTTTCCTTAGTACTTAGATACTTGTAACATAATATGACCTGTAATTATTAGTTACCAATAAAATTATTATGATTATCAGTGCAAATATTAACGATCCTGTATGTTTTTATTAAACTCTGAACATAATATTTTACTCTGGAGAAGTTCTGGATAACTAGGAAATCGAGAGTACAATCGCATGCAGGTGCAGTACAAAATGGAAAATCTTTGCAGAATCATCCTCGTCATCACAGTCAAAGACAAGTGATGGAAGCCCCAGCAGCTATGGTAATGATGAACAATCGCCGCCATCACCAGGTGAGTGAGATATCAAATAATTTTTCATTACTCATACTCGGAAAGTAGGTCTGAAGTTGCCTGAGGAGCGGGTTAAATTAATACATTTTAGCCCTAGGGAGAATCACTTTCAATTGACAGACACTCAAATAAAATAAAAAACTAGTTCTATTTTGACATTTGTATTGTGGACCATGTTCCAACTTTTTTTTTCTCCGAGGATTATGGTCCCGCCCTTCTCGTATTTTTAATGAAAAGCACAGTGTTTACCTCGGGGTTAAAGACTTATTTAGTCCCAAACCCCGTCTCGGGACTAAATAAGTTACTTTCCCCCCTAGGGTAACAATGTACTATTTCTGTCACTTCTATAATGTTCCGCCTAGGGCGGTCACCTGGAAAACCCAGACAAACGCCACGCGGATGTTGCGTGACTGTACCATCATCATCAGTCAGTCCACTGCTGAACATAGGCTTCATCTTGCTCACCTCTACACTGAACGACCGCTTGCCATCTGCATCCACCGGATGCCCGCGACTCTCACAATGTCGTCGGTCCATCTAGTGGGAGGCCTACCTACGCTGCGTCTTCCGGTTCGTGGTCTCCGCTCAAGAACCTTTCTTCCCCATCGATTGTCGGCGAGACTGTCGACTGTATTCTTTTATTCAACTCAGAAAATTAACTATATTGTACCCTAGTGAAAGTGGTAGTAAACTTATTTTTTTAGTATAGTCAGGCCTGGCGCACTCCGCACTTTAGGTATGAAGCTACAAGTAGTCGTCTTGTCGGACTTGCCGTGCCCGTTGCCGCGCGATAGACAGAGATAACGTGACAAGAGTTACGCGAAAGACAGATAGACAACTTGTAGGTTAATATAGCAGTAGGTAGGTCCTGAATTGGACTTTTTGTGGTAGTAAGAGTCGCTACTTATTTAAATGCTTACTACTACGTGTAATTGTACTTTATGTATAGAGAAAAAAGTGGGTGAAAAGTGGTGACAATTGACAACGATACGATAACTATACTAAGGCATATGTCCCATGTTTGTCTGATCTGAAGTGCAACCGCAAGCAGGTGCAGTGCAAAGTAATAAATATTTGCAGGGTCAAACTACCAGCCGTCAAACTACCAGCCGTCAAACTACCAGCCGTCAAACTACCAGCCGTCAAACGGCCAGCCGTCAAACGGCCAGCCGTCAAACTACCAGCCGTCAAACGGCCAGCCGTCAAACTACCAGCCTTCAAAGTCAGCACCAAAGACGAGCAAACGAGGCTCTAGCGGAAATGAGGATGATGGATCAACATCAGAACGTGAGTCATAATATTGTTTTCTATCACGACTGCAATGTTCTGCCTAATGCGGTCACGTAGCACAACCGGACAAATGCAACTTTGATACGATGGCGCAAAACAAAAAGTATGGTACCTATTTGTATTTATCATATACGCTTGTATGTTCCAAACTATTCTTCTCGGGGATAAAGCTGTCTTCGTCTTGGGCAACATTGAAGCCCTAGCTGCATTCATGATTCCAGTCTTAAATCCTTCGCTCTCCAGCTTAACTCTAGAATCCTTCAGTATGCTCAAGATGCAATATACGTCCACGACGAAGGTACACTGCTTAATCCTCTTGGCGAGTAATCTACTATTGTATATTGATTCTCGGGACAAGTCCGGATCTTTATACAGCATCAATCAGGCCATATCCAACACTGAAAAGCATCTTAAACATAATCATTTATTATTATAGTTTAGAAAGTAAATAACACGCTTATGTGCTTCAGTTAAATAAATTAAACAAGCCTAAACATGAGGGATTTCTTATTATTAATTTAAGAGATCCACTATCCACCTTCCTATCAGTGATTATTCCACTGCAAGGGACAGGCCTTCCTATTTCCATTTCTCGCGGTTGAAGAGCTTTTGTAGTCCAGCCAGTACGACAGCAGCTTGTCCTGCCATTTTCTGTTGGACATTTTAGGGATACTGTACTATTTATAAAATTACTAGCTTGCCGTGACTTTTCTACTCCATTTGGGCCTGTTTATTCGGGTCTTTCATTAAATAACAGAACTCTATATCCCATAAGAAATCTATTAGCCAAATTTCAGATTCGTAGTTATATATATTTGAAGACATTTTCACCTCTTTATGGCGGCTCCACATTAGTGCCGTGAATTCATGCGCGAATTCTCGGCGTGAATTCTCGGCACAAGTCGTGCCCTCGACATTCACGGGATGTTCACAGTCTTTCGTGAAACCCGCCGCGAAATGGACGTAGAATCTGCTGCTGCAATAACTTTGTTTGCTGTGGCAACATATTACTATTTAGACGTCCAAAACAAGAATGTTATTAAAAAGCGTTGGAAAAAAAGAAGACGGTAGATGACGTCCGTACGCCTTTATAGGCCGGAGTAAACAAGAAGTAAACTGGCGCGGGGCCGTGAATGTGGATGTGTACGCGTGAACGCCGCGCGAAGGGGCCGAGAACCCTTTGTCGCGGGACAAAATACCGACTCTGATCGGGGAACAGGCGTGAATGCGCGTGAACCCCGCGAAAACCCTTCACACTCACGTTCACGCTTGTTCTCGGAGCTTCACGGCACTAATGTGGAGCCGCCATTAGGCAATTATTTTTTTGTAAATATCTATTTAATTACACTCTGAATATTAAATGTCAGGTCCCAAACATTAAAAACAGACTTTTCAAATAAACTTTAAACCTCTATTTGCCTTTCTTAATTCATTATTTTCGCAACATCTTTCTAAAGAGACTTGTATATCCCATAAAAATATATCTGAGACTCTTTAAGTTACCGTGTGATTTTAAAATTAATACTCAATTCATTTATTGCGACGTATGTATGCATGCAGATCTTAAATAACATGTTTTTTTCTTAGATAACACATCTTAAAATACATGTAGTACATATGACCCTGATAGGGTATGGCAACAGAAAGAACGGAACGGTCTATTTGTATATCATCGAAATTATCCTTGAAAAATTCGTCTAGGGTGTAGTAACATTTTGATTCTAGGAAAGTTTTGAGAACATTAGTGAAGCTGGGTTATTTTTCTGTCTTTTATTATGTGTGGTAGCTTATTGTATATTTTTACGGCCATCGTTGTAGGGCCTGAGCTATGAATTACTAGATTAGATTTCGGTTCGATAAGTTTATGTCTATATTGAGATCTGATTAAATAACAGACTTGCGTTTTGCCATTTGACAACAACCTTGTCTGATGTTAATTGATGATGCGGTCTAAGATGGGGCATGCTATACCTACCTAGAGAAACCGATTCACTTGTGATTTGAAGACACCCAGATTGTAACTATCGAGGAACACCCATTCAGGCAGCGCATTCCTCTGACTATAGCAGTTCGCACAATAAAAGTTTAATCAAAGCTCTGCGTACGGATTTTCGAAATATCAACCATGAAGCGGTGTTGCCTATTCATGCCTACTCTGGCAGTCTGATAGAAAAATGGGCAGAAGAGAATTAGAATAACCAGATCCAATGCACACTCGCTGAAATGTATCCGATAAAAAACTGATAGACTAGCAAATTTGCGCCGATGCTCAAGACTTAGAAGCTTAGTCTCAATTAGAGATTTGAATGATGAACTCCAATGCCTCAATCTGGTACTTGGCTGATCCATCCCAAAATTGCGAGCTACTGTTTCATAAATGACTGAACGTATGCTTTGCACACATGGTGGTGGTGTTTTTAAGACTTGAGTACTGTCGAATAATGTGCTGACTTCTAGTCAAAGGTTTGATAATATATAGTTTGAATCTGCCTTTAAACTCGAGCTACTACCGAAAAAAAGACTGCCAGAAACTGAAGGGGGCAAGGTAACACGTATTGCACACACTGACATAGTCTTACTAGTTCTACAAACGCGTATATCGCTTCCATTTATTATTATTGTTCTGAGAGTCAAAGGCATACTTAGAATGGTTGACCAGCATCTTTTCGGGATTTGGAAATGTTTTTTGTGAAGATGTTGCAAGACTGTATAATTTTATTCAACTCAGAATAAACTTATTTTTACCCTGGAAATGTGCTGGAAAACTGGCAAATCGAGGCTATAACCGCAAGCAGGTGCAGTACAAAGTAGAACCTCTTTGCAGAATCATCCTCGTCATCAAATTCAGAGACGAGTGATGGAAGCTCTAACGGCTACAAAGATGAGAGAAGCTCCAGCGCCTATGAACAATCGTCTTCATCACCAGGTGAGTGAGATATCAATATAGTTTTCTGTCACGACTACAATTTTTCGCCTATTGCGGTCACTTGGGACAACCAGACAAGCACCACATATATTTGTCTGATCTGCGAGGTACAACCGCAAACAGGTGCAGTGCAAAGTAATAAATATTTGCAGGGTCAAACTACCAGCCGTCAAACTACCAGCCGTCAAACTACCAGCTGTCAAAGTCAGAGCCAAAGCCGAGCAAAAGAGGCTCCAGCGGAAATGAGGATGATGAATCATCGTCATCATCACGTGAGTCATCATATTGTTTTCTGTTACGACTGCAATGTTCTGCGGTCATGTAGCACAATCGGACAAACGCCACTTACGAAGGCGCAAAACAAATACTAACAAATAAATATTATAATAAACAAATTTTATTAAACAAATAAACTAAATCTTACCCTGGCGAAGTTCTGGAAAATTGGAAAAATTGAGGGTAAAACCGCAAGCATGTGCAGTACAAAGTGTTTTTTTTTTCAGAATCTTCGTCGTCATCAAACTCAGAGTCAGAGACGAACCAAGGAGGCTCCGGCGGCTATGGGAAAAGTGGCCGACCATCGTCAACTTCACGTAAGTGAGAGAGCCTGTCGTTTTCTGTCACAACTACAATGTTTTGCCTGGTTCGGTCACGCCGCACAAACGGACAAACGCTACTTTTGCTAAAGACATAAAATGATAATAAATAAAATACATTGAAAAAAAAAATTATTTTGCTTTATTCAAAACCAGGCTTGCTTTTGACGGCCAAATTGCCTGATGTTAAGCGCGATGCGGTCTACGATGGAGCACGCTTGCCCAGAAGAAACGGATTCACTCGAGATTTGAAGACACCCAGATTGTAACCATCGGGGAACACCCATTCCGGCAGCGCATTCGACAGACTAGCAGTTCGCAGTGACTCCAATTCTATTCCTAGAACTATCAGCTACAACGAATATCAGTTTCGAAGTTACATTAACTTAACACAAAAATCAAGAACTGGAAAACTGGACAATCTAGAGTATAACCCCCCAACAAACTCAAATTGTAGTGGTAGGCTCTTTTGCAGGGGTCCGCCTGGAGAAGTACCACACCTTAGCCAGTTATTCAACCGCCAAGCAGTAGTGTGCAAACACTACTGTGTTCCGGTTTGAAGGGCAATGTTTCTAGCGATATTACAGGGCACACAGAGATTTGACAACTTATGGCGGCTCCACATTAGTGCCGTGAAGCTCCGAGAACAAGCGCGAACGTGAATGTGGAGGGTTTTCGCGGGGTTCACGCGCGTTCACGCCTGTTCCCCGATCAGACTCGGTATTTTGTCCCGCGACAAAGGGTTCGCGCGGCGTTCACGCGTACACATCCACATTCACGGCCCCGCGCCAGTTTACTTCTTGTTTACTCCGGTCTATAAAGGCGTACGGACGTCATCTACCATCTTCTTTTTTTCCAACGCTTTTTAATAACTTTCTTGTTTTGGACGTCTAAATAGTAATATGTTGACACAGCAAACAAAGTTATTGCAGCAGCAGATTCTACGTCCATTTCGCGGCGGGTTTCACGAACGACTGTGAACATCCCGTGAATGTGGAGGGCACAACTTGTGCCGAGAATTCACGTCGTGAATTCGCGCGTGAATTCACGGCACTAATGTGGAGCCGCCATTATATCTCGGGGTGGCGAGCGCAGTGCATTGCCATCCAGGGTTTTGAACTGTTGAAGTTCAAAATTCTGAGTGGCGTTGAGCTGTTATGGGCAAGCGTGAAGAGCCGTCAGGCGAGCGACTTCGTTCGTATCGTCACTCAGTATCATAAAAAAAAAAAAAAAAATTAAAAAAAACTGTGCACATGAGAAGTATAATGTGGAAAATCTTTGCAGAATCATCCTCATCGTCCAAGTCAGACGCGTCAAAGACGAGCCGAGGAGGTTACGGCGGCAGTGGGAAAGGTGAACGAACGACATCAAAATCAGGTGATTATGACATCATAAATGATTTCTGTCACGACTGGAATGTAATTAGTGCACGTGAATGTGATTGGTGTACACGTGGCATCTAATATATATCGGGAAACGTGCGGCACTAGAGTGCTTTTCATGAAAGAAGTCCCCCTCTGTCATCGCGAATCAATCATTATATAGGTACACATATTCTTTATTCTAATTTAGGTAAGTTTATTTTGTTTCCAAATATGTATAATTTTAGTAAATAAATGTTCTATTTCTCTGAAAAGTATATTACAAAAAAATAATAAAAAATTTGGAAAATCTTTGCAGAATCTTCTTCGAAATCAACCTCACAGACAAATACGCAGACAACGAAAAGCACGAACAAAGGAGGTTTCGGCGGCATTAAGAAAGTTGGACCATCGACAGGTATGTGAGCCATCAACATCGTTTTCTGTCAACTAGAGCTTTTTTACAAGCTTTTATTTAGTACTAGCTGCGCCCGGCGGTTTCACCAGCGTGGTGATGAAAATCGGTGATGATGACGATGATGAAAAGTAGCCTATGTGTTAATCCAGGACATAAGCAATGTATAATCCAAATTTCATCCAAATCCATCCAGCCGTTTCTGCGTGATTGAGTAACAAACATCCATCCATCCATCCATACATCCATCTATCCAAACTGCCACACATATATGATACTAGCTGCGCCCCGCGGTTTCACCTGCGTGGTGATGAAAATCGGTGATGAAGATGATGATGAAAAGTAGCCTATGTGTTAATCCAGAAGATAAGCAACGTATATTCCAAATTTCATCCAAATCCATCCAGCCGTTTCTGCGTGATTGAGTAACAAACATCCATCCATACATCCATCCATCCATCCAAACTTTCACATAGGTATATGATATTAGTGTAATGTATGTATGGGACAAATATTGCAATTGCATTTTAGACCATGCAGTTATCCTCAACCGATTGAGCTGAGTTTTTGCACACACGTTTAGTTTAGATGACGATGCATGGTTAGCTTAGTAACTTCATTCTAAATCTAATGTGGTGGATTAGTTATTTTGATTATTTTTAGTCAAGTTAAATAAAAGGTTGCAATGAGGTTTTCATCATCATCAGCCAGAAGACGTCCACTGCTGAACATAGGCCTCCTTTAACCTCCACACTGAACGACAGCCTACCATCTGCATCCACTGGATGCCCACGACTCTCACAAGGTCGTCGGTCCATCTAATGGGAGGCGTACCTACGCTGCGTCTTCCGGTTCGTGGTCTCCACTAAAGAACCTTTCTTCCCCATCGGTTATCAGTTCTTCGAGCGATGTGGCCTGCCCATTGCCACTTCAACATGCAGATTTTAATAGCTATGTCAGTGACTAGTTCTTTGGCGAATATCTACAATGAGGTTTTAACGATGATGAAATATCAATTTGGTCTTGAACTATTTGTCGAACTAACTTACTTACTCGGTGTGTTTGTACTATGTGCAGGTCCGTCGAAGAACCCTGGATCAATACCAAGCGGAAACAGTCAGTTCTCTGGCTTATTTGACGGGGCAAGCGGCTCTGACTTTTTAAGTAGGTTTCTTTACTTTGTCTACTGGGTTACGCAGAAAGGGTGCACTAAGACGCAAGGTCCATCCATAGTACCCATCATTATGAAAAACTTTCACTATGGGATCAACCCAGAAATCTTGAAAAAATATCAGCTGTTCCATATAATTTGTGGAGTACAGAGAACGTGATTTTTTTTTCGCAATTTCAGAGTTTTTCTTATAGTAAAAGTCTTATATTTAGTTGTCCATAATGATGAGTCTAACGGACCCCTTTCCGCTTAATACACCATTCCGCGTAACCCTATACCCATATTTAGTGTATTAAATGTAGCTTGATTGAAATGAAGTATGTCAAAATCCTCGAATAGTGCTGGGACAATTCGGACCAAATTGAGAATGATGTGTGTGTTTATCGACCGGAAGTGTTTTGCACGAATAATATTTTCTAAAATCGTGTAAGTCCTCAACTAACTACAACCTTATAATATGTTTGACAACTTAAAAAACAGAAAATTAACGAAAACTTATATGTTAACTAATAACTAAAACTTAAAATAATTAAAGTTACATGATTATTTACGGGACATTTACCGTGGTAAGGTTGTGGAAGGTCTTCCCGTGAACATGGTGCATGTAACTGCGCCGAAATATCGGGAGCTCCTTCCACAACCTTACCACGGTAAATATCCCGTAAATAATCATATAACTTTAGTGAACAACCGTGATAGTTTAAAACAGTGTTTAAAATAATTAATCTAAACCTAAATTACCTAATTAGGTACCTACCTATTCATGTTATATTAGTTAGTCGGTTTTCGTTATCTGTAAATTCAGTGAATTGTTGAGTTTTTTTAATTCGTTGTTTTTTTAGTTGTTAATAGCAAATATTGTTCTGATGTTTTACATTATGATAAGCAACTAATAAAAGCTCCAGGGGCCTTACCCCTAGCTTCACTTTTGCGAGTCAACTTTTAGTAGGTACCTGATAGGTACCTAAAATTAACCAACTCATTTAAGCTGCATCGTTTAAAAGCGTCTAACTTGAATGAACGAAAATCCGTTTTGCTATGCGTGTGTGCGTGAAAATAGCAAAGCTTGGCGGCTATCAAATAACTACCGCTTATCGTAGTTGATGGTACCGTTTAGACAAATAACACCTATGCGGGTCAACTTTTCGAGCTAGGGGTAGGCCCCTGTAAACAATGTTGTTAGTAACATATTACTGCAATTCTTGGTGATTCCGTCTGCACGGACTATTTTAATGTTCACGCAAACGAAGATGCGGGTACAGTATACAAATAAATGAATCAAACTACAATATACACAAATAAAACCGGCCAAGTGCGAGTCGGACTCGCGCACGAAGGGTTCCGTACCATTATCTATAACAACGGCAAACAAAATCACGTTTGTTGTATGGGAGCCCCCCTTAAATATTAATATTATTTTAATTTAATTATTCATTTTTAAAGTGAATATATTCTGTAAATATTTCAAGCGTCTACCTGTTGCCGTTATCAATATCGAGCAAAAACGAGCAAAACAAAATCACGTTTGGAATCTTTGGAATTCATAGTTAATGTCTTTTACATAAATTTCATATTTTATCGATATAAATATCGCGCACAAGCTCAGCGCCCGAATAGAAAACGCTTCGAACCCGCGTCGCGCACGCGCAGTGCCCGCGCCGTCTCTACTCCCCTTATGAAAAACTACCCGAACGCGATCAGCGTGATCAGTTGCGCGTGTCGTATGAACGCGCTCTCATGTGTTATTTTTTCTCCAGGTAATGGCGGCCAGAACGATTTGATTCAACTCTTCTCCTCGATCGTGAACAACTTCCTACAAATCATGAACGGAGGCAATGACGTGGACTTTGGAAACGTCTGCAACTCTCTCCAGACTACTGACTGGAGCCAGATCGCCCAGTCTATGCAGACTTATATCAGCACATTCAGCAGTAAGAACCTCTTTTTTAATTCGAATACTAGCTTGCCCGCTCGTCTTCACTCACCTGATGAAGTTAAGTTGACGGTAATTCATTCTACACCCGTCTTGTCCTTTCCGCTTCAGTCCCGCATCAGTTCCTTAGTTTACTCTACTCCCGTCCCACTCTTTCCGCTTCAGTCCCGCATCAGTCCCTTAGTCCACTCTACTCCCGCCCCGTCCTTTCCGCTTCAGCCCCGCATCAGTGCCTTAGTCCACTCTACTCCCGTCCCGCTCTTTCCACTCCAGTCTCACATTGATCCTATAATCCATTCCCTTCTCGTCCCACCATTTCCGACTCAATTACTTATTCGTCCCGTAATCCACTCTTCATTTATCCTGCCTTTTGCGCCCCAGTTAAGCATTAGTTCCGCAATCTACTCTACTCCCGTCCCATCCGTTCCGCTCCAGTTAGGAAGTCATCCCTTAATCCACTCCACTCCCGTCTCGTCCTTACCATTCCAATTAGGCAATCGTCCTGCAATCCAATATACACCCGTCCCGACCTTTCCGCTCGTGTCCCACATCCGTCCCGTACTTCACTTTACTCCTTCCCGTTCTACCCGCTTCAGTCACGCATCCGTTCCACTTACGTTCCTTCCCTAGCCCATTCCCGTCTCTATAAATTTCCCATCTGACCTTGTTTTTTTATCCTGCTTTCATTTAAAGAGCCGTGTTCCAAAATGCATCGTGAATTTTAGGTAGATATCTGGATTTTCGAGCGTAAAAAGAATAATTATCAACATAAAAAACCGTCTTTGTCAAAACTGGACCAAATTGAAATGGGGCCAAATGAAAAACACCAGCTTTCAAATAAAAAAAGAATCATCAAAATTGGTTTACCCAATCAGAAGTTCTGAGGTAACAAACATTAAAAAAAAACAGTCAAATTGATAACCTCCTCCTTTTTGAAAAAAAAAATATAACTGTAATTGTCAAGATTAATTAAAAACAAGCAAACCATCATTATAATTGTTTATTTTATCTGTTATATAAACAAATTTACTCTCAAACTTCCCTCCGATAGTTTTACCAAAAACTACTTTTGGGAATTGGAGGTAAAGTTGGAGGTAAAGTTGAGTTTTCTCCAAAATTTTAAGCCGTTATTTTCAATAAAAAATTCAGGTCTATTTAATACAGAAATTGATTTTTCTGTATAAATTTCTATTTGATAGAACCAGAACGCCAAAAAACCAGTTTTCATTGCTTTTTTCGTTAAAAACATGTGAGAGGGATTTATTTCATTAACTGTGCGACTAAAGAACATCGTCCTTTATGGTCGGAAGTATGTCCATTATATATGGAAAAATGTATAATGGACATACTATTATACACTAATATACTATACATACATTTTACATATATTTTAAATGTTAAACAATAGCGGTTAATATCATTTATTTTTACTTACTTTTAAAAGTAAGTTAGTACCTACTTACAAACTACTTCATTGCAGTAGGTATATTGGCTTCCATCTACAATATTTCGTTCAAGTAAGTATCTAAAAACCGGTTTACATTCAACTTTTTTAAATCGGTCCATGACTTGGTATAGGTATAGGCTGTGGTAGCAGATTTAATAGCCCTAACTTTGAGCTGGAACTTTAGAGCCGTAACAGACACGTCAACTTGGCTGACGAACCGCCGTCTGACCAACGGCAACGGGAGAGAAAGAGAGAATACACGTCAACTTGGCTGACGAGCCGCCGTCTGACGAACAGGAGAAAGAGAGAATTTCTGTTACGGGTCTAACTATGAAACCAATCAATCAAATACATTTTTATTGCGTATAGTTTTCATTATTTTTAGACCTGACGTTTCGCCAAGTTCGTACGTTAGTTCTATTTTTTTAGATCTTACAACAGAGCTAAAAAAACTTGGACCGAGATCTAATACCCTGTAATTTCACTGGAAACATTTCTACAGGTTTTCCACAAAACTTCAACCAGGCCGACGTTTTGGACACCTTCACAGTCATTCTCCAGAAGGCATCAGGCGGGATCTCAGAGCTCCTAGCGACTTATGGAAACGGAGGTTCGTTCGACTTTGCTCAGGTCTTCAATGGTATATTTGGAGATGACGCTTTCAATACTTACGTTAACGCTGTAGTACCTATCATCAGTTCCTTTTCTGGTGGACCTGCCGGCGTTGGTGGCTTTAGCAGTTCTATCGCAACTGCTTCAGCCATCAGTACCAGCGGTGCTGACGCCATTACTAGTACCAGCGATGCTGATGCTGGTACTGGCGGGTATGTCCCCAACAATGTCCCCAGTTGGTAATCTCATTTCTATTCCATTTTTATGCTGTTAAAAACTATCGGATACGTTTGCCGCGGTTCACGGACGCGGATGTCGAGGCTTTTCACGATTATTGGACGTGTCTTCTGTGCTGAAAAAAACATCCAGCGTGGCTGATTGCCTTTGGATATACCATGAATTGGTTCGACTAAGATCACGACCGCGAATCTTGCACAGTTTAGTGCATATGAATTAGCTAGATCACGTCAGCCGCAGCCAACGTCCGATAATTTTCTTGCAGCTTTAGCCTGAGCATTCACTCGAGCTGATCAGGTGGTATTACGATATAATTTAAAGTTCCAATCAATGCAACTGATTGAAAAATATGTCTTATTAACCTGTGAATACGGTATAATATTTCTAAGATGAATATTTAAGTGAGAGGATCTTCAATCAATTGCATAGATTTTGACGTAGGACTTTGACGTTACTCATAATATGGACTTTCTAAAGAGACGATATAAATTTGTTCTTGATGATTCGATAGATGGCGGTAATTCAACAAAATCTAAAATATGATCCTAAAGTATAGAGTCCTCTTATATTTTTAACGAGAAAAGCACAGAGAACTGGATATTTGACATTCTGATTCTATAAAATAGAACAATATATAGTTTCTGTGATAAATTGATCTGTATTTTTTATTGAAAATAACAGCTTAAAATTATGGAAAAACTCAACATAGTCAACTTTTTACTTCCAATTTACAAAAGCAGTTTTTCGTAAAACTCTCGGAGGGAAAGTGAGTGGATTTCGTTAAATAACTGACTTATAATAAACATTTTGAATATTATGGTTTATTTGTTTTATTATTCGTCTTAACAATTATGGCTTTATTTTTTTCGTTATGTGCCCAAAAATCTAGATAAAATTTAAAGATTGCATTTTGTAATACGGTTCTTAGGGCTAAGATTTTCTTTGGACTTTACTTAGTTGAGCTTTTAATACCGCCATCTAGTGAATATCGATAGGATGGCCCGGAAAAGATCAAAATCAGACAGAGAATATTATCAAGTTTGCTTTAAACTTGTTATGCTATACTTTGTCACATATTTCACGTCCAGTCAAGGTCCAGTCAACGTCCAAGTCCACGCTAAAACAAACAAAACATATCCGAATCGAACATAATTGTATCTGTTCTTGTGAATGCTAGTTTTATTTGGAATGCTGATAATGTTGAAATGGGTTAGCTTGAATTTTATTTATTGAAACATATTTTTTGTGAGTGCATTATACTTATGAGAAGCAGATAGCCTAAAATACCATTTGGCATAATAAGCACGACTTAGCTGTTCAAAAGGACATGGTGAAAAAATGCAAGCTAGTGACAAGCTCTGCCAAATATTTTTTTCTTGTTTCTTTCGCCTCCAACTAAACAGATAAGTCAATGACTTTGCCCTGGTAATAGTTTAATCAATAACGCCCTTAGCAAACGGTCGCAATCAATAGCAGCTGCGATTATTTAGCTCTCATTAGCGCATCCTTGATGTAGCTTAATTGTTATAGTCGCAAGCAGAAGTCCAATCGCATCGATGGTGTGCTAAGGGCGTGAATTTGGTATAAATAAAGCATTTTGTTCGCTTTACCGCATAGCTTGACAGCTTGTAATAATATGTATGTTATCTTGTTGGTTTGTTTTCTGTCACGTATCAGTCACTGCGAACTAATCTCAAATAGTATGACACCCAAAATATAATCAAAAGCTTTTTTGTTGTCTACTGCATATTAAATATATTACATTATATTGATAAGATAACTTATGTGAACGAAAACTTGAGATGCCTTGCCATTTGCTTTGATTTTCAAATTATTGTTAAAGATATATTGGCAACATACGTGCTAGGGCTAGAATATGTTGGAACTAATAGTGTCTATGACGGTGACTATTTTTGACATTTCTGTGAGACAGAGATCTACAAACATTTAAAATAAAACATTAACATTTAGTCAAAATTTATAAAATATACTTAAATACTTTAGAAATGAGTTATGTAACTTAATAACTTCCTTTGTCCATAAAAAGATTGTCAAACTGTCTAATTACGATAAGATTACGGGTTAAGAATAAAATGCAATATTTAAATGTTTTGTTTTATTTTGCAGTAATGAAATCCTTGGAACTAATTAACCTGAGCATTCACAGTTTTTCAATTGTAAACAACAAATTCGTATTGCATAACATTATTTTAGATTTATTTTTGATAACTCTTGTTGAATATTGTATGGAATATACAACGTTGTTGATTACAATAAAGAAATAAAATAAAATAAAACAAGTAGGTAGGTATACTAGCATTGTCGCGATCCAATCTCTTCGAGCATTCAACCCACATCAAATGTTCTTAAAAAATATTTTTCTTTTGTTTTTAAAGCTTTGTGCTCGGTCAAATAAATCTAGGAAAATTTTCGGCGTTCCACAATGCTCATTACCCGAGAATGCTCAAGTTTTTTAGCTTATTTAGAAAGGGAAATAAATCAAGCCCATATCGATTAAAAGATTATTATTTTAGGAGGAATTCTCAACGCACGCTTATGCTCGCTTGCATCGCTAACAACAGTATATTTTTGGTTATTGAACTTTTTATTAATATTATAATTACCTTCACTAACATATTTATTTTAATAGCTTTTTAACTGAAAAATTCTTTCTAACTATGGTTTGCCATGAAACCCCGCTCAGAGGCTTTCATAAAGGTCAGAGCTATTTCACGAATTTTCAACATTTTACAAATAAAAATTCGCTTTGTATGACTTAATTAACCGGCCAAGTGCGAATCGGCCTCGCGCTCCAAGGTTTCCGTACCATCCATCCACACTAATATTATAAATGCAAAATTAACTCTGTGTGTCTGTCTGTTTGCTACACAATCATAGCTAAACGGCTTAACCGATCACGATAACATTTTGGGAGGTAATAGTATGCATCATGAGGACGGACATAGGTTGACTGAAGAAATCGCGGTATCTATAAAAACAGCAAAAAAACAGGTTTGTTGGTAGCCCCCTTAAATATTTATTTCATTTTGTTTTTTAGTATTCGTTTTGTTATATCGTCAACAGAAATACATCTGTGAAAATTTCAACTGTCTATCACGGTTCATGAGATACAGCCTGGTGATAGACGGGCAGACAGACGGACGGACAGCGGAGCCTCAGTAATAAATTAGGGTCCCTTTGGGTACGTAACTCTAAAAATTGTACCTAAACTAGTAAGTTTCTTTACTCTATGTGCCATTCAAAAAGTCACCTGGCATAATTAACTACAAGGTACATACAATAACGATGTTTAAACAAATGTTCAAATTATTACATAGAAGGCCGTTAATTAACTCGGGCTGAAATAGTTAAAAAGCAAATACTTTAGTTGCGTCAGCGCGACCAACTTTTCTGTGGTGTTAAATGAGGGCGCCGTTGTATTTTTCGGAGCAATAAAAAAAGGACAGTTTTTTTTTTTTTTTTTTAATTTTAAATTGGATTGCGCGTGGCCGCCAACTCGCCTGATGTTAAGTGATGATGTGGCCTACGATGGATGACGCTTGCCTAGAAGAAACCGATTCACTTTTGTTTTAGCAGGATTAGTTTTTTTATCGCGTATAAATTCGCTTTGACAGCATCAAATTTTTTAACAGACTTCCAAAAAAGAGGAAATTTACAATTCGACTGTTTTTTATCATCGCGCACGACGGGTTCCGTACCGTTATTATACCAAATTACGTTTGTTGTATGGAGCCCCCTTATTTTTTTTTGTATTTGTTGTTATAGCGGCAACAGAAATATATCACCTGTGAAAATTTCAACTGTCTAAACTATCACGGTTCATGAGATACAGCCTGGTGACAGATGGACGGACAGACGAACAGCGGAGCCTTAGTAATAGCGTTTTACCCTTTGGGTATGGAACCCTAAAAACTAAGTTAGCGACGACATTGTGAGAGTCGCGGGCATCCAGTGGATGCAGATAGCATACTGTCCTTCGGTGTGGAGGTTAAAGGGGGAGGCCTATGTTTAGCAGTGGAAGTCTTCTGGCTGATGATGAAGATGATGTCCTACTAAAAATATCATACGCATTATTGATTGATTGAAAAGAAACTAGATAACGTTGGTTGACCTTCTTTACATTGAGGAAGGCGTCCATCCTATGAATTTGCCACGGGACTTAGCGAAATAGTAATTACGCTACTGTCTGGTCTTTCAGCGAGCAATGCGAGGTCATCTGCTAAGGTAAACAATGATAAGATGCGGTAGGTATGCACCATTGATGTTAATCCCCCTCTTTCCCACTGGGCATTCTGGGCACTTGCCCAGGGCCCCGCCATCGATGGGGCCACCAAGTTCCCGCCAGATCACCAAACAATAACCAATTATTGTAGTGGTAGGACTCTTTTGCAGGGGTCCGCCTGGGGAAGTACCACACCTTTGCCAGTTATTCAACCGCCAAGCAGTAGTGTGCAAACACTACTGTGTTCCTGATTGAAGGGCAATGTTTCCAACGAAATTACAGGGCACACAGAGATTTGACATCTTATATCTAGGGGTGACGAGCGCAGTGCATTGCCATCCAGGGTTTGAACTGTTGAAGTTCAAAATTCTGAGTGGCGTTGAGCTGTTATGGGCAAGCGTGAAGAGCCATCAGGCGAGCGACTTCGCTCGTCTCGTCACCCAGTATCATACAAAAAAATATACCAAAAAACATATTTACTTCGATAAAATCAACAGATAATGACTGACTGCAATACCTACTTGCTTATTAGCTTTTGCATGCGCAAAGCTACTCTGCTTTCGCCCGAAAATAGTGCTTTGTCAATGTCATTTATGCCCCATTATCCTAATGTGCCCAGGGCCTCCAATAGGTTAAAGACGGCCCTGATGTTAATCACACTAATATCGACGCAAGAAAACGGAAAGGTAGTAACTAACAAAAATGAAATTGTTCACCAGAGCCAAAATACTTTTCTGATTTTCAAAAAAAAACATTATCTCGGGCTTTATAGGTCCTAGGAAAGTGATATTTGGACAGTAAATCGAAAGTAAATGAAAGAATCTATGAATGTGCATCAATTCTATCCAAAGTTGTTTTATAAGACACTTTATGTCAGTTACATCATTTGATGTATTTTTAGAGGCAGTAAGAATGTTGTAACTACGGGTCAAAATGTATGACGAGTTCTAAAACTATCTTTTCTCAAGAATGTAAAAACGTTGTAACTGATTTCACTTCTTCAAAAAACACCGGTTTTTTTGTTAGTTACAGCGCTTTGTAGTCACAAAATATGTCACTCAACGTTACTTGTGAAAATCCTAAAATCGTTAATATTCATCGTAGAGCTATGGGAGTTACACCTTTCGACGCAGAAAAATTTGCTGATTTCAAAAGTGTAAAAAAGCATTTTGGCAAAATGTGTCAGTTACGACCTTTTTGATTTCTTGCGTCGATATTATAAATGCGAAAGTAACTCTGTCTGTTTGCTACATAATCACAGCTAAACGGCTTAACCGATCACTATACAATTTTGCGAGGCAATGGTATGTGTCATGAGGACGGACACAGACATTTTTTTTTCTAAAGATATCGCGGACGACGTCGCGGTTACAGCTAGTAGTTTATATAAGTTTATTCCCATGCATGTGTCTACACAACGTCTTCTAGGAATTGGTTGAAGAGCTTGGGTGAAATGGTGTCTCCCTGGCGCACTCCTCTTTTGATGGATGTGAGGTCTGTACTCAAACTAAAAGTATAATGCAAATTTCTTTCTGATATAATGCAAATTAATATTTATATTAGAATGTATCTATCTATATATATATCATATATATCGGCCTCCTTGACGTGTCCGTCAACGGCGAACCTGACTAGCGCCGGTTATGAGCGCGTATATGGCTGGCAAAACCAAACTTAGTTTTAAAGGTCCTGTTGCAAGGCGCGCAATGCAACTGACCATCAGCATTGTATGTGTAAGTGTAGGTAGGCTTCGGACGGGTTTTAATGATAAGGCGTTTAGCATCTATCTATCTATATAGACAGTATATATATATATAAGTATCTATATAGACAGTATCTAGACAGTATATATCTATATAGACAGTATATATCTAAGTAGGTATATACATATGATAAAAACGTAGAGATAAATAAATATGTAATTGCGAGATATCAAAAAAACACACAGGGCGTCTTAAAATAAGCAGCTGAACGAGATAAGACACTTTTTAGAATGTTTGTCTGTTTGTTTGTTTGTCCACGCATATCTCCTAAACCACTGGACGGATTGAAATGCCGTTTTCACGAATATGCTACAACTAATTTTCTTTCTCAGCGATACAGTTATTTGGTTGGTTCAACAGGAATTCTAAATTTTAAATGTACTTAATATTTTGCTTTTTTTTAGTTGGAGGTCAACTGCGGCCAGCTCTTTTCAAGTTAATAGGTAAGACTCTTAGGTACCTTAGGTAGACGTGTAATAGTCACATCTTAGGTAGTGTAATAGATAGTGTAATTAGTTAGGTAGTGTAATAGATAGTGTATTAGGTAGTGTAATAGATAGTGTATTAGGTAGTGTAATAGATAGTGTATTAGGTAGTGTAATAGATAGTGTAATAGGTAGTGTATTAGGTAGTGTAATAGATAGTGTAATAGGTAGTGTAATAGACACATCTTAGGTAGACGTGTAATAGTCACATCTAACTGTCAAATCTGACCCCACAACTCACCGCGGAGAACTTAAAGATGAATGGGAATAATGACGATATAATATTATCAAGGTATTGTGGAGGGTGGAATATGTTGATCAGAGCAGACGATTCTTCTCTATCTATTCTCTATCTCTACATAGTAAGGTACAGTGGCCTTGTAAGGCCCACTTTTTTACAAATTGAAATATATCACTTACTGTGCCATCTCAACACAAAAAAATGATACATTTATAAACTTTACCTAATTATTTTTTAATCCAAATAATCATAGTTTTTTTAAGTTTATAATGTTAAGTTATACGTGTCTTAACATTATAAAAAACTCTTATTTTAGGCCTTACTAAAAACTATATGCCTAACAAGGCCCGTGTACTTAATTAGTCGTTTGTCGCAAAACTAAATACTAAAGATTTTATAGATACATAAAAATATGAATTAAAATATTCGTTAACTTCCATAAATATTAACAGAAATTAAGATCGTTAATAGTTGACAAGAAAAAAACACCTTATTGCAGCTTAAGAAAAGAGCCCAGACTCCATAAAAATGTCAGAACTGGATCAAATGGTATACCACGCGGGAAGCACAACCTTTCAAATAATAAAAGAATCAACAAAATTGGTTCACCCAGTCGAAAGTTATGAGATAACAAACACAAATATATATACAGTCGAATTGATAACCTCCTCCTTTTTGGAAGTCGGTTAATAGTCTCTTTCCGCGGCTGTCTGTCTGTATATCCGCTAACTCTTAAACCACGCAACGTATTTTGATGCGGTTTTCACCATCAGTTAGAGAATTTTTCTCGGAAGGTGTATATATATATATATATATATATATATATATATACTTATTTAATATAACTTACACCCGTGCGAAGCCCGGGCGGGTCGCTAGTTAATAATATTATTCGGCATGAGGTTTTCCCACTATTTAACCGACTTCCAAAAAGGAGGAGGTTATCAATTCGACTGTTTTTTTAATGTTTGTTACCTCAGAACTTTCAACTGGGTGAACCGATTTTGATGATTCTTTTTTTTATTTGAAAGCTGGTGCTTCCCGTGTCCTTCCCTTTCCGTCCTTTTCTTCTCTCTTCCCATTTCAATTTGGTCCAGTTGTGACTTTTTTATGAAGTTGGTTTTTTTGTATTGATAATTATCATCTATCTATCTACTTATCCGAAGTTTGTCTAGAAGAGATTTCTTGTTATGTCCTTTCTGTGGTGTCCACAGACTAGGTATAGCTACTACGTAGCCCAGACTTGTAGTTACGATTATTTTCAATGGAAACAATTCAGTCAACACCTGAGGGGCGAGGTGAAGGGTTACTAAATGCTAATTGGCCCATTCAACGTCAGTTCAAAATGTAAACAAAGCATAGTGATGGCGTACCTACGGTATTGGTCGGAAATGACGTGAGGTTCAGTGGAATCAGTGGGCGTGCTTTTTATATCAGTAGTAATGTCAACTGATGAAGTGTCTGAACATGTTCGCCCTGCATTCAATGTCTAGTTATAGAAAGTCTTTGGTGGTGTCATTAAAGTGTTGTTTTATTATATTGTATGTTATATTACAGATGACGTGATCGCGGATTTACTAGACCTATACTTTCGTAAGTATCTTTCAAGGCCGCCATTTATTCCCAAAGTAATCTATATCGGCAGCCAAAGGATGGTTCCGCAAAAAGGCTACGACGCTTTTTTGTGACCCGCCCCGGCTTTGCACGGGTGTAAGCTAGGCCTTCGGCCTCGTTACAAAATATAATATAGTCTATGTCACCCGGGGATAGTGTAGCTTCCCAACAGTGAAAGAATTTTTAAAATCGGTTCAGTATTTTTGATTTATTTCGTTACAAACATCAAAAAATACAAATCTTTTCTCTCTATAATATTAGTATGATAGGCTTGCACTTGCCGCCCGCCTCGCCTGATGTAGAACGATGATGCGGTCCAAAATAATCCTTTTTAGGGTTCCAAAGGGTATAAACGGGACACTAATACTAAGCCTACGCAGTTCGTCTATATGTCTGTCCATCCTACTTTTGAATGGCTCTATCTTTCGAACCGTAATTGACAGCCACTTGAAACTTTCACACAATATGTACCCAATGTTACATGTTTGTTCCTCTCTATGAGGGAGGCCTTGTCCAACAGTTGTGTGTGTGTATTACGGCGGAATAACTAAGAAATAATACAAAAGGCAAAAAGTAAAAACTAAGGGGTATAAAGTAAAAAAAGTAAAATCCCAAACAACAGTAATTTTTAACGTTTTTTTTTTTTATTTGCTCTAATGTCTCAGGGTCACCAAGATACAGGCGTAGCCTATTTTGGGAGCCACAGACTAAAACATATCTTGGGTACTTTAATTACATATAAAGCGTATGATACTTTGCAATATATATATATATATATAATTTTTTTTTTTTTTTTTTTACTTTGCATTTATTAAATAAACAAAATACTAGCTAAAACTAACACTAAATAAACAGTTAGACTGTAATAATTGGTAGTAATAATAATAAATTTATTTATTTGTTACCAAAATTTGCAACTTATGCTATCTTATTATATTAGATTATTAAGTAAAAAATTCATGCACGATTATATTATACTTAAACTCTAAATTTACGTTAAAATTTTATACAACTATCAATTAAATCAAGATTGAAATTTAAAAGCAAATAAAATGAAATAGAATAAAATAAGTTATGTGAGGCCCTAGCTCCCACAGTAGGATACCCTGAGTTTGTGGGAGCCAGTAAAAAAAAGGGAGTTTGTAGTAAAAAATATATAAATAATATATATACATTTTACGTAAAGAAAAGATGATTGGAAACGCTCACGTCTATATTCATTGCTATATACCTGTATTTTTGTTTGTATATTGAAATAGGTTTAATTTGTTTAAGTACTTAATACATATATATTATCTACACAGCATTGCCTTGTGCCAACTTTTATTCTGCTACTAGTTTTTTTGCCCGCGACTTCGTACGCGTAGATTTTCATATAAACCTTTAATTCTTTTTTCTTCCCTTAATCCGGCCTTGCGCAAAATAACATAGCCTATACTTCAATCTGGTCATAGCTAAGCATATTCGTGAAAACCGCATTTAAATCCTTCCGCATTTTCTTCCAGGGGTGTAAGAGATGTGCGTGAACAAACAAACAAAAATTCTAAAAACTGCCTTAACATGTTCAGCTGCTTATTTTAAGTCGCCCTGTGTGAAGTATTGATAGAAGCATAAAAGTAATAAATAACACCGTCAACACTTTTCAAATCAAAAAGATAATGTGACCACAGTGCAGAGCATGTTTTGAAATTTTCTTTTTGTCTAAACCATTAAAAGTATATCATGTCATGTCGGGATGATTTACATCTCTGAAATTTGACTGTCCAGTTCCGCTGGCCACGGAACCCTGACATAATGCTTGTCTTAACACGCTCTTGGCTAGTTATTTCTTATTTCGCGTGCATTTGTATGTATACCTTAATTAAAAAGCCCTGAAATGGAACTACTCTATTTATCTGTTAAAATATCACAGTAAAATAAAATTATTTCTATATTCTTATTGCAAATATACACTGTATTCTTCTAAAAGCTAAGTTTATATACCCTGCATAAAGGGTGCAGCAATGACTTATGTAGTGGCTGTTCACAAAACCAGACCACAGACATAAACATATAAATTTAAGTATAGTTAAATCTATTACATAAATATTATATATACTATTCAAACTTAACCTAGGGTGAAGTAATTTTACAAAACAAAAATAAACATACTTAGTGTGATAGGTTACTTAATTATATATGAGATGATACAAAACTTATGACGCTACTTTCTTAACTATTTATATATCGATATTTATTTTCTAATTATAATTTTCTAAAATTTATCGTCGAATAAATCTTTTATCTCGTAATAACATTTTTGGGTTAGAAACTTACGAAGTTGGTTCTGGAAAAATGTTATTATTTCTTTCTTTCTTTATTGCGTCCGGAATTTTGTTGTATAGGTTTATTTTCATGTACAAAGGGCCTTTTTTGAATATTTCTATTCGCGGGACTGAATTAAAACAGGATGCGGTATATTTTGTGTTTTAAATGCTAACATAGAATAAAACCAAGAGAATGTAATACTCCTACTCCATGCACTATATTCTCTTTGCCATGCACTGGAATGAATTCTTCTATTGTATTCTCTTTGGAATGAATCACCAAAGAGGTGGTAAGGCCTATAACATGCTTGATCTACACGTTCATTCATCTAAGAAGGTTAAGGAACCTTCTTTAAATTTAAACTGATTAACCGAATGACAGTTGACAGTTTCAAAATTTTAATGCCTATGTCAATAACATTCTCTTTACTTTGGATCTCCTTGCTTGAGGCTATGTGACGATCCTCATATTACGTTTCGGGTAACGAAGAAATAAATCATTGATTTTTATTTTCGTTTATGTAAAAATAAAGAATTAAAATAAATGATATAAGATAGCCTATGTTTTAATCTGGTAATTTCTAAGCATATTCGTGTAAGCCGCATTTAAATCCGTCCAGTGGTTTAGGAGATGTGCGCGGACAAACAAACAAACAAACAAACAGACAAAAATTCTAAAAACTGTCCTATCGTGTTCAGCTGCTTATTTTAAGACGACCTGTGTGTTTTTTTTTTGTTATCTCGCAATTACAGATTTTTTTATCTCTACGTTTTTATTATATGTATAGATAGATATAGATATAGATATAGATATAGATATAGATATAGATATAGATATAGATATAGATATAGATATAGATATAGATATAGATTAGTGTTTTTAATGTATGTGTAATTTTTGTACCTACCCATCTACACTATCTACACTAATATTATAAAGAGGAAAGATTTGTACCTATTTTTGTATGTTTGTATGTTTGTAATGAATAGGCTCCGAAACTACTGAACCGATTTGAAAAATTCTTTCACTGTTGGGAAGCTACACTATCCCCGGGTGACATAGGCTATATTATACTTTGTAGCGAGGCCGAAGGCCGAGCTTACACTCGTGCGAAGCCGGGGCGGACGGCTAGTCAAGAATAAATTGATTGATTGATTAATGTAAAAACGGTAATACGTACAAGCATCAAACTTGGTATGATTATAGTACACACTCTAAAGTATAACAACAAATAATAAATAATGGCCGCACTTGGCCATTATTTATTATTTGTCAGGGACAAATTTCTGTTCACCACCGGTTCTCGTACGATCTTACTTACCTCTGGTTTTCTAAGTGATATCAAGGATGATTCTATATGATCCTTCTTGGTGATATACATAAATTTGATTTGCCCAGATGCTCAGTGTAACATGATGTAGGGTCAATAAAAATTTCTATTATATAACCCGATATTTGGGCCAGGATCATCACACAGTGAGGCCTGATGGAAGACGCAGTCAAGGCCTAAGAAACGCTGGCGTAATCTTGACTCATTCCGGAGAGGTTGGCAATAGGTGGCGGAGGACCGAGATTTATGGAAGGAAATGGGGGAGACCTTTGTCCAACGGTGGGACAGTATAGCTTAAAAAAAACTATATTTTGGCTCACTTACACGCCCCATCTTTCAACAGTTGTTTTCATTTTTGGCAGCAAACGGCGACCTTAATTACATAACCTCGGGAGCAGTGAAGGAAGGTCTAGGTTTCTGGGAGCCCTTTAAGAATTCATTCGGACCTGATGGAAATGGACAAGGTATGACCCTTTTTTGACCGAATGATAAAGAAAATTTATTTGCTCTAAACATGACTAAACCATACACACATTTCAAAACGAATGAATTGGTAACTAGGCAAGTGTGCTCCATCCTAGACTGCGTCATCGCTTAACATCAGGCGAGATGGCGTTCAAAGGCGATCCTATAATACATATTTTGTAGTGATAGAACTCTTTTGCAGGGAGGGGTCCGCCTGGGGAAGTACCACAACTTTGCCAGTTATTCAACCGCCAAGCAGTAGTGTGCAAACACTACTGTGTTCTGGATCGAAGGGCAATGTTTCCAGCGAAATTACAGGGCACACAGAGATTCGACATCTTATATCTCGGGGTGACTAGCGCAGTGCATTGCCATTCAGCGTTTTGAACTATAGAAGTTCAAAATTCTGAGTGGCGTTGAGCTGTTATGGGCAAGCGTGAATAGCCATCAAGCGAGCGACTTCGCTCGTCTCGTCACCCAGTATCATAAAAAAATATTTAAAAAACATTTAAAATAATTATCTATATAAAAACTGACTTCATAAAAATGTCAGAACTGGACCAAATTGAAATGGGACCACATGGGAAGGAGGACCAAAGGATAGGCCCCAATCTATCATGTTGGTAGTCATAGTCCATGTTGGTGAATATCATAACGGTTTCCTCCCAATTTTTTTCGTCACCGTTGTTGAGCGTAGCCATCGAAAATGCACATCATTTATTGAAGTAGGTACGCCATAAGTCATAGGTGCAGGGCCGAAGTTTGAACCAGATTGTAAAACGCACATAAGAATAAGATTCATTTATTGCCAAAAACAATGAACACATAAGGTAAAACAATGTTTGGCAATAGGGGGTATGCTCAGCGCCGTGCTGCGAGGTTCCGAAGGGTCACGCAGGGCTGGTTTTCAGCATAACCCATTGCGTAAAAAAAATATGGTAATGAGCACTAGTCGACGGCGACGACTACAATATTTATTTATTTATTATATACACAAAACAAATTACAATCATACAAAACAATATCTTACTAAAATATGTTCAGACCAGGGGCCTTACCCCTAGCTCGAAAAGTTGACCCGCATAGGTGTTATTTGTCTAAACGGTACCATCAACTACGATAAGCGGTAGTTATTTGATAGCCGCCAAGCTTTGCTATTTTCACGCACACACGCATAGTAAAACGGATTATCGTTCATTCAAGTTAGACGCTTTTAAACGATGCAGCTTAAATGAGTTGGTTAATTTTAGGTACCTACTAAAAGTTGGCTCGCTAAGGTGAAGCTAGGGGTAAGGCCCCTGGATTGTAATGCAAAAATATTTGCAAACTTAAATACAAAATGAGAAGACATGGATGAGGTTAGTGCTTAACCTATACATGTGTAATGACGAACTACTTAAACGTGTAGACCGCACACTGACTACAAGTGTCGCAGGTGTGCGTACTCTACACGAGTATGCTATGTATCTATATGTTTGGAGCAGGCAAACTCAACACAGAGGCTGAGTCTGATCGGACGGGTTTGGTATAGAGAATACCCAACGATTTTTGTATAATATGATTTTATTTAAATAAAAACATCAATTTCTATCTTATCATTAATAATGTCATTATACTGACGAGCCATCCCTACCAGTGGGTTATAAAATGAAATATTATTTTTATATGTCTGTAAGGCAAAAAGATTAATTTGCTTAAAGATTAAAATATCAACTAATTGTTTCTAGTAACTAATTCACTGAATACATTACATTGCTAAACTATTATTAGAGTACTTAGAAAGGTTTGTGTATGTGTTATGTTTAATACGTCTGAATGATTGTGTAGTAAGTTATTTTTAATGATGAAATGGGCTAGCGTTTTATCACAACTCACATGACGGTAAGCGACGATGGGGCACGCTTGCCCAATGAGGTGCCTATTCACTCTTGTCTTGAAGAGACCTAGGTTGTAATTTATAGGGAACACCGAGGCAGAGAGCGCATTCCATCCCTGTGCAGTTCGTATTAGGAAGGAATTTTATATTTATAGTTATTTAAAATAATAAATTTCTTTCCCCGTAACTGTCTGTCTATTCTGCAAGCTAAAAGAACGCGCAAGTGAAGTGACAAGCTAAGTAAACGTGTTTTTTTTCTTACCCGTTTCTGCAGATAAATGTCGAAACATCTAATTATAAGGGTAAGGGACTACAGTCAAGGGTGATCACTAGACATTTTGATATATCTCTATAGTAATCGACAAGAAAATTACACGTTCACTTTCACCTGCGTGTTCACTTAGCTTGCAGAATAGACCGGCAGCTGACCAGGTTTTAATGGGTACAGAATTAGCATGTACTCTACACATAAATTACATAAATATAACTTATTTTGAAAAGTTAATAGTCCTGCAGGAAAGCTGAATAAACCACGGCGCGTTGCTAGTCGGCACTCTTATTAAACTTCAATTTTTGTTTGTTTCAACAGCAAACATATACAAGGGCCAGCCAGGTTCACCAGGAATGGGCAACGGCAAACCAACCAAGAAACCAAGTCCGAGTGCTGAAAAACCTTGGCCGGTAAATACAAAACGCACGACCTTTCCGGTGAAACCATTGCCAAATAAGGCAAAACAAACGCCAAATAGCGCAAAACTGGTGCAAATTACAGGAAACCCAGAGGTTTTACAGCCCAAACCAAGTCTAAAACCGAGAAAAACCAAACCAAGTCTAGCAAAATCCAACGTAGTCTCAACAAAACCAGAGACAGGCCCGAAAAACCCAAAGACAGACCCGGCAAATCCATCACCAGACCAGGCAATACCAGTGCCAAATAAGGCAAAACCAGTAACAGACTCGAAAAAACCGGCGATTTCAGCAAAACCGTCAAAACCAGCGCCTGCCGCTAAAAGAACACCTAAGCCAAAAGGAGCGCTTTCTCCTAAAAAGCGTGGTGGTAAAACACCTGTGAAAAGTACGGAGTCAAAATCAACCTCATCAACTGCAGAATCTGCACCGTCCACTACAGCCCTTGGTCCAGAATATGGACCACCAGGGAACGATTACAGCCAGGGTATTGTAAACCAGCCAGAGTACGGAAATCCAAGTGTTCAACAACCTAACGACGTAATTTCAAACAGTGATGTGCTAGATACATTCGCTAATCAGCCAGGTTACGGAAGTCCAGAAAGTAATGAACCTGGGTATTTTGGTTTAACGTATGGACAGCCAGATTATGGGAATTCAGGTAGTAATCAACTAGAAAATGGAATCGCAAACAGTGTGTCCACTACCACAGGCAATGGTCAGCCGGGATATGAAAGTTCAGTTGTTGGTACATCAAGCGGTGGAGAGCCGCCCTATAGTCAGACAGAGTATGGAATTACTAACAGCGGACAGCCACAAAATGAGCAGCCAGGAGGTGGACAGCCAGAATATGGACAGCAAAGCAGCGGACAGCCAGACAATGGGCTGCAAGGGTATGAAGTTACAGACAGTGATCAGCCAGGATACATAAATCCAAGTATTGCAACAGCATATGGTAGACAGCCAAATGGTGATCAACCAGGCGCCAGTCAGCCAGGTGAAGGACAACCGGATGGGCAGCCAGGCGATGGACAGCCAAGCAGCGAACTGCCAGGAAGTGAACTGCCAGGTAGTGGACTGCCAGGTAGTGGACTGCCAGGTAGTGGACAGCCAAGTGGTGGTCAATCAAGCGACGGACAGCTAGACAGTTGGCAACCAGCTGATGGACAGTCAAGTTACGGAATAACAGGAAACGATCAGTCAGGATACGCAAGTTCAGGCAATACACTGCCAGAATACTCAAGTTCAGGTGGTGATCAGCCAGTATATGAAAGTTCAGGCGGTAATCAGCCGGGATACGAAGGTTTAAACCAATACATGAGCAGTAAAAGTGCAGGTGGACAGCCAGGATACGTAGAACAGCCGGGATATAGTATCCCAAATAGTCAATCATGGTCTACTAGCTCTTCAAGTGCCAATACTGGACCACTTGGTGATTCTGGAAGCAAACCATACGATGGAAACGGTTATTCCGGAAACGCTGGATATATTGGAAAAGGACAATACCTGGTTCCTACATCTAATGTAGCCACAGCTGCTTCCTCTACCTCTTCATCTGGATCTGGAAACAGTGGCAATTTTGTGTATAATCCAACGAACGGACCAGTATTACTAGGCTCTGCACCTTGGAAATCACTATTACAAAGTACACCAATTGGATCGAAAACTCTTGTTTCTAGAGATGATAACAACTTAGCATATTCTGGAAGACCTGCAAATACGCAACTTTTCGCAGGAGCTAGACCCTGGACGTTTCCTAAAGGAATCACACCAGATAAAAATGCAGGTGGATCTGGGATTGCTAACAACGTGATATATTCTAGACCGTCTGGAGATGGAAATATACCGACTGCATCCTCAAGCTCTGGTGCTTATCCTGTAAGTTCAGCGTCTGGTTTCCAGACTTTCGGCAATTTACCAAGAGATACCTATAATATTAAAAATAAACCTATTCAACCTTTACTCTGGAACGCAATGATTACACCCGCAATTGAAGATTCTGGAACATACGGAGGTAGCCAAAGCATTTTGAATGCTGGATCAATATATCCCCAAGGAAAATCCAAATTCGGAAATGTACCAATGAGATTTGATGGTTTTGGAAATACAGATGGTAGCAATCTAGGCTATTCAATAACAAATAAAAATGGAAATAGATTTGCAGGTCTGCCTTTAAAAAACTATAAAATAAAATCACAATTTAGAAACACGCCAGGTAGATTTGGAAGTTCTTATTCTGAAAATAGTGACAGTCCAACTTATTCTGGAACATCTGGAGATATTTCCAGGTCAACTAATGATTTTGAAACCTATGACAATCCATCTGAACAAATAATTGTTATCAATAATAAACCTGGGAAGAAACGAGTCCCAGTGGGGATCCAAGGTCGAGTTATTGAATCCAAGTAGATCTTTAGCTGTCATTGAGGGTCCCAATCTTAGAAGACGCAATGCCTATAAACACCTTATGCTTTTCTACATCTGAGGATGAATTTATTTAGTTTTAATACATATTGTATCCTTCGACCAAAATAAAATGAATGGTCGGGCCCAGTAGAAGCGCATTTTTGAAGATTACAAAATGAGCTCCAGCGCTCACTTCGTTTCAGTCGGTCTCTAGCCGTAGGAAGTGAAACACGAGTCTATTGTTACGCGATAACGAAACATCTGACAAAATTATGTATTCGTATGCTTTACCGAAGTGTAAATACACAAATAAAACCGATATCTATTTTTTGTAACAAATATACTGTACATTTTTATAATTAGGTGTTGAAGTATATGTCCGACGGTTTTGACTCGTTTTTACTGATCAAGTTCAATGGTTAGTGCCCGTCCATTCATTTTATTTTGGTCGAAGATTGTGTCTTCAATTTTGGGTTATTGTGTAGCTCTTGTTATTATTTATATCTACTTTAATTATGTAAAATATTATAGCATAATTTTATGTAGGAAAAATAAATATTTATAATCTTACCAGCTATTTATTGAGTTCTCAAATAAGTATGTATTATAAAAGATTTGAAAATAAACAAGGTGTGTTTTTGTGTGTTTATTTCCTTTACTAGTCCCACAACCTACTTTAAAACTACCTACTTCTAGTGGTAGGACTCTTTTGCAAGGGTCCGCCTGGGGAAGTACCACACCTTTGGCAGTTATTCAACCGCCAAGCAGTAATAAGCAAACACTACTGTGTTCCGGATTGAAGGGCAATATTTCCAGCGAAATTACAGGGCACACAGAGATTTGACATCTTATATCTCGGGATGACGAGCGCAGTGCATCCAGGGTTTTGAACTGTTGAAGTTCAAAATTCTGAGTGGCGTTGAGCTGTTATGGGCAAGCGTGAAGAGCCATCAGGCGAGCGACTTCGCTCGTCTCGTCACTCAGTATCATAAAAAAGGGTCCTATCTCAGTGGAAATAGAAGTATCTATAAACTGTACAATGCAATAAAATTAAGGTGCATTTTACTATTAATAGTTAGCTACACTTACGTTAGTAGATAGTAATATTATTATTAGTAGTACTTTCATTCGTTGTAAAATTCTAATTGTCAAATATTTATCTACATCTACACTAATATTATAAAGAGGAAAGATTTGTACCTATTTTTGTATGTTTGTATGTTTGTAATGAATAGGCTCCGAAACTACTGAACCGATTTGAAAAATTCTTTCACTGTTGGGAAGCTACACTATCCCCGGGTGACATAGGCTATATTATATTTTGTAGCGAGGCCGAAGGCCGAGCTTACACTCGTGCGAAGCCGGGGCGGACGGCTAGTTAGTTATAAGAATAATATTGTATGTTCGTGATGAACAAAGCTGTTGAAACTACTTAATTATTCCATCTATATACACAGTTTACACAATAGATATTTTCTGATTCTGATACTGGATTGATTAGTCTAAACAGGGTCACCAGGATAAAGAAGGTAATGGGAGGTCTACCGTAAGGCAACGAAAAAAAAGATTTGCGACAGATTACTTTGGAGATTTTACGAGACACGGATCTAAAGATTTAGCAAAACCACAGACGAAGAAAGAACAATAAAATAATTCTCAATGTAAAAAACCGACTTAATCAGAACTGGAGCAAATTGAAATGGGACCAAATGGGAAGCACCAGCTTTCAAATAAAAAGATTCATCAAAATCGGTTCACCCAGTTGAAAGTTCTGAGGTAACAAACATTTTAAAAAAACAGTCGAATTGAGAACCTCCTCCTTTTTGGAAGTCGGTTAAAAATAGTTCCTATCTTAATAAAACACAATACTAAAACTAGCACGCGACTTCGCCCCAGGGAGCTCTAAATACCATGCAGTGTTAATTATCATAATTTTTTTTTTAAACCGGGGTGAGATTCTACATTTCAGACAAAAAATGTAAAGTGACACCGCGCGTGTCAAATGGCATTCAAATTAGGAACGCACTGTGGCTGTAAATTTTAGCGCCTTGTTGCTAATTAAGGTTTGAGATACAGTGAGAGAAGTTATATAACGAGGTAAAACTTTTTTTGGTGTTGTTATTAAATCTCCACAGAAACCATTTTTATTTATAAAAAAAAATGTTCTTAATAATGGTTACACAAATTTTGTGAATCTCTGTGAATTATCACACTAATCACACTGATATTATAAATGCGAAAGTAACTCTTGTCTGTCAATCAGTTTGCTACATAATCACGGCTAAGCGGCTAAACCGATCTCGATAAAATTTTGCGAGGCCATGGTATGTATCATGAGGACGGACATAGGCTATTTTTTCTGAAGAAATCGTTGACGCAGTCGTGGGTACGGCAAGTCTACACCAATATTATAAAGAGGAAAGATTTGTACCTATTTTTGTATGTTTGTATGTTTGTAATGAATAGGCTCCGAAACTACTTAACCGATTTGAAAAATTCTTTCACTGTTGGGAAGCTACACTATCCCCGGGTGACATAGGCTATATTATATTTTGTAGCGAGGCCGAAGGCCGAGCTTACACTCGTGCGAAGCCGGGACGGACGGCTAGTTTATTATAAAAAATAGGCGTGTGCTTGACCTCCAACTCGCCTGATATTAAGAGATGATGCGGTCTACGATGGAGCACGCTTGCCTAGAAGAAACCGATTCACTCGTGATTTGAAGACACTCAGATGTTTGCGCCGGGTGTTAAAAATACCACCGTAGCACGGGTTTTGTACATAAAAAATAATAATTTAATGAATTAATTAAATCATATTGAAAGAAATAAAAAAAGTTTATTTGTGACCAAAAAGCTACATTTAAAAGAATATTATTATAAGAAAAAAGGTAAAATAAAGTCACAAATCGGACGCAACTCAGCATCTGGGGTCTTACCCCTAGCTTCACTTTTGCGAGCCAACTTTTAGTAGGTATCTGATCCAACTCATTTAAGCTGCATCGTTTAAAAGCGTCTAAGTTGAATGAACGAAAATCCGTTTTACTATGCGTGTGTGCGTGAAAATAGCAAAGCTTGGCGGCTATCAAATAACTACCGCTTATCGTAGTTGATGGTACCGTTTAGACAAATAACACCTATGCGGGTCAACTTTTCGAGCTAGGGGTAAGGCCCCTGGTCTTGGTATTGTGTTGTAATAAGATATTAATTTTATCCAGATCTCAAATATTTCGCTTATCATCAGGAGAGTTGGCTGCCAATCTTAGATCTAATATCTATGTACCTATATTTAAAAAAAAGTAGAACATAGAACCTTCTTCTTTTTTGAAGTCAGTTAAAAATTCATTTTATACGCGTTACCTACAAGTTGTGTGCTTCGAACCTAACCTAATTGGAGAACATTTCGGCATGTCAAAGCACCCGCCCTACTCACGTGCGTCAATTTTTTAAGTTTCTTCAGAACTGCATAATTCATTGCAAGTGAAGTTATCCATGTAACGACATCCGCGTGTCTCGCATTCATCATATGAAAAAAAAGTAAAAAACTTAACAAAAAAAGTCGTGAATGAAATTCCAAATACAAAATCTATACTTACATCTCTACACATATTATTAAAGTAAAAACGTAGAAATAAAAAAAATCTGTAAAACAGAGATATCCAAAAAATAGGGCGTCTTAAAATAAGCGCTTTGATTCCACTTTTATTAAGCAAACTGCTAGGCTGTGGAATGGGCTTACTGAATGGTGTTCCCTGGTAGTTACAATCTGGGTGTCTGTGGAATAGGCTTCCTGAATGGGTGTTCCCTGGTAGTTACAATCTGGGTGTCTTCAAATCACCAGTGCATCGGTTTCTTCTAGGCAATCGTGGTCCATCGTAGATCACATCATCGCATAACATCAGGCGAGTTTTACGGTGAAACGCAAGCCTATCTACACTAATATTATAAAGAGGAAAGATTTGTACCTATTTTTGTATGTTTGTATGTTTGTAATGAATAGGCTCCGAAACTACTGAACCGATTTGAAAAATTCTTTCACTGTTGGGAAGCTACACTATCCCCGGGTGACATAGGCTATATTATATTTTGTAGCGAGGCCGAAGGCCGAGCTTACACTCGTGCGAAGCCGGGGCGGACGGCTAGTATATAATATTCGGGACATTTTTTGCACACACGGTCATCTGACCACAAACTAAGCAAAGCTTGTAATATGTATATCTATCTTCTATACATATAATAAAAACGTAGAGATAAAAAAAACTGTAATTGAGAGATATCTAAAATATATATTTAGGTAGGACGTCTTAAAATAAGCAGCTGAACACGTTAAAACAGTTTTTAGAATTTTTGTCTATTTGTTTGTTTGTCCACGCACATCTAAACCATTGGACGGATTTAAATGCGGTTTTCACGAGTATGCTTAGCTATAACCAGATTGAAGTATAGGCTATGTTATTTTGCGCAAGGGCCGGATTAAGGGATGAAAAAAGGGTTAAAAGTTTATATGAAAATCTACGCGTACGAAGTCGAAACAGCACTAGTTGTCAATATAATATTAGTTTCAAATAAACGACACGAGTCGATGGCGAGTTGGGCTCGCGCACTGAGGGTTCCGTACCACCAGAAAATACAATAATTATATATTAAAAAACCGACTTCAATAATGTGTTATTTGGACTCGGTGAAAGAAATGATGAGGTCGTCCATAACGAAATTACCAGTACCCTTAGTACAAGATTTGATAGTTTTCGAAAACTTTTTTCGTTTTCGTTTTGATGCATACATTGCTGGGCTGAAAGCTATTCGAAACTATTTTTCGTATTTGAGTGAAGCAACCTATACTGCCGATTACTACCGATTTTAGTTCATCCGCGTTTCCGCTAGAGGCACTTTACTAAAATGTATGGGACAATACGGAAACGAAAAAAGTTTTCGAAAACTGTCAAATCTTGTACTAAGGGTACAGTTATAACATGGTAATAAACAAAAATTTGTCACTGACTCGCATTTGGCCATTATTTAATACTTGTTGTTATACTTTAGAGTGTGTAGGTACTATATAATAATCATGCCAAGTTTGACGCTTGTACGTCTGGCTATAGCTGTTACCGTTTTTACACTGGAGCGAATATAAAAATACGTTTGTGGGACCCCCCTATAATTTTTTTAAGGATTTGGACCCAAAGGGTAAAAACAGAACCCTATTACTGAGCCTACGCTGTCTGTCTGTCCGTCCTACCTTTAATGGATGTACCTTTCGAACCTATAATCATACCAAGTTTGACGCTTGTACGTATTACCGTTATCACATTAGAGCAGTTACAAAAATACGTTTGTTACACGCGGCGTCCCCAAAAAGGGACATTGATTTTACTTTTTGATTTTTTTATTATTTTTAGTTAATCCGCCGTAACATTTTAATTTTTTGTTTTGTTTTTGTTTATTTGTTTGTTATCTCAGGGGCCTTACCCCTAGCTTCACTTTTGCGAGCCAACTTTTAGTAGGTACCTGATAGGTACTAAAATTAACCAACTCATTTAAGCTGCATCGTTTAAAAGCGTCTAACTTGAATGAACGAAAATCCCTTTTACTATGCGTGTGTGCGTGAAAATAGCAAAGCTTGACGGCTTTCAAATAACTACCGCTTATCGTAGTTGATGGTACCGTTTAGACAAAATAACACCTATGCGGGTCAACTTTTCGAGCTAGGGGTAAGGCCCCAGAACTTTCGACTGGGTGAACCGACTTTTGTAATTATTTTTTTATTTGAAAGCTGGTGCTTCCGGTGTGGTCCCATTTCAATTTGGTCTAACTCTGACATTTTTAAGATGTCGGTTTTTTATATTTATAATTATCTATGAAAATTTCAACTGACTATCAGTTACGGTTTCAAAGATACAGATGTTTAAAGGTAGGACGGACAGACACATGGCGTAGGCTCAGTAATAGGGTCCCGTTTTTACCCTTTGGGTATCGCTAACAGCAGCGCGCTCTATCTAAAACACAGATAAGCGTGAAAAAAAAAACACAATAGGTTTCTAAATTATGGTAATGTACCCTTCTATAATGATTTCATAATGACAATTCTTATTATTATCTGTACCGCAAACCACCCCTCGACATAATTTATCAGAGCCCACCCTAATTTCACACCACTATCTGCATCATAACATTATTATCAGCTGACATCGGATGGCAATCACAATTATTATCGCTCTTCAGCTAAATTGATATTGGTACAATATTTTGACAGGCCGCCATTTCGATGATTGAGATTTAGCGGTAAATTAGGAGAGTCTGTGTTGCCAGGAAATGATATTACCCTATACTGGAGAGCTGGTAAAATTGTTTTATATACGGAAATGTGTCACAAAAATGGCCTAAACTCAGCATAATGGTGTTTACCCAACAGCGCTGATCTTCCGTTGAAGCCAGTGAAGTCACGAAAAGCTAAATAAACAGTGCAATGTAAAGCCAGTACGACAAATACAAGACGAAAAATGTAACATACAAAAGGGGGATGACACGTCTGACATTGACATATAATAGGGATGTACCATAATATTGCGACATCTTACCCACAGACTTATTAGTATGTATGAATTTCCCGTCTTTTGCTAGTGGCGAAATAAGCGTGTTTGACTATAAAATATTGCGCTGATCCTGATCCTGATCACTGAAGTGAGATTTTTTTCCCGATAAACATTCGTGGCTTCAACGGAAGATCAGCGCCTTTGGGTAAACAGCATTATGCTGAGTTGAGGCTATTTTTGTGACACATTTCCTTATATGATTTTTTTACCATCTCTCTAGTATAGGGTTCATTTTCTGGCAACACAGACTCCCAATTTACCGCCAAACCTCAATCATCGAAATGGCGGCCTGTCAAAATATTGTATTTTGTATTTCTATATATATAGGAAATAAACTTTACATGTTAACGTAGAGAATGCCAAGAGTTATTTAAACTATAATGTGTAAGTACATTGTATTACCAGTGGACCCCAAACTCGGCTAGGCCGGACTCTTGGTGGGCCTGGGAAGATTTTACTAAAAAGATAGCTCGATGTTTATTTTGTTCTAATATATTATGTTTTCTCTAAACTTTCGACTGGGTGAACCGATTTTGATGATTTTTTTTTATTTGAAAGCTGGTGCTTTCCGTGTGGTCCTATTACAATTTGGTCCACTTCTGAAATTTTTATGAAGTCGGTTTTTTTATATTGATAATTATGTTAAGATAAGTTTGGTGGTAAATACTTGCAACACTGTTCCCTATTTGATATTTCAGAATTGCTGCCATTGGACTTGTGCACGTGCGCCTATAAACACCTAATTCAATTATTTTATAATCTTTGTAAGAGTCATTCTTGATTTTCTTTACAGTTTTGACGTGGTTACTTAATGATCAGGGGGTAAGAAATAATACTAAAGTCGAAAGATAGAATGCGTAGTACTTGAATAGGTTCATTTATAGATTAGCCCTGGTGCCGGGGCAATAGAATACGGCACCGGTACCCCCTGCCTGTAGTAAGAGCCTACTAAAAGGAGACCTATGGGTTCGGGATGGTTAATGTTGGGGCTCTGACCATCCACTTAAGAGTGTCCAGGGAGAGTACGTTGTGTGACCAACGTTGTCGAGAGTGGAGGGACAGACAACTGCGTGTTGTCTCGGGAGGAGCCATAGCGCAGTGCTGAGGGCTCCGGTGCGTTCCTCTGGAGATCCCGGAGCCCTCTGGTCAAGCACTAAGGCTGGTCCCCGGGGGGGTTTTAGTGGGTACAATCCCACATAACCTGGCTGGCACCCCAATACAGCCGGGTATCTTTGGAAGATTTCCCCCTCGAAAACAAAAAAAAAGGTTCATTTATAGATACATTTTTACAATAAAAGTTATAACCAACTGCGGCGAATTACAATATGCATCGTTCATTTTGAGCTATTTATATTAGCGGGAATAAAACGAAACAATAAAGCCGTAATTGTCAAGACGAACATAAAACCAGTACCTAAACCATAACATTAAAATTGCTTATTTTACGTCAGTAATTCCACGAAATCCACTCACAATTTTTCCCTCTGAGAGTTTTACAAAAAACTACTTTTGTGAATTGGAGGTAATAGGAGTTAGGCATCCATAAATTACGTGAGGCATATAGGGGGGGGGGAGGGGGTCAAGCCGAATCTCACTCAATCTCACGTGGGGGAGAGAGGAGGTCTCGGCAAATATCACGTAATATTTTTTTTCGCAAGAAATACTGTAAAATTGCAAAAAAACTGGGCTAAATTAGGTAAAACATGTTTATAAATGTTAAATCTTATACTTACAACTTATTACATACTAATACGTTCAATACAAAATACAAGAAAATACACATTTTTAAAAATCTCACGTGAGATTAGAGGGTGGAGGTCGAGCCAAATCTCACGACATCTCACCAAGGGGGGAGACGGGGATCGAAAAATCACCAAAAACACCTCACGTAATTAATGGACGCCCCCTTACGAGTTATTTAAAAAAAAAAAAACTCGATGCCGTGTCTATTTATCACAGACATTGAATTTTCTACAGATCTACGAACTACGAATCTACGAAAAGACTCAACCCCTTTACCCTTTAGGTACGGAACCCTAAAAATCATCAATTATTCAAGCGAAATCGCTGCACCCGGTATTATGCCCTTAACAGACGATTTTCTATACAAGAAGTTCATTCCGATACCATTTTAAAATTGACTGTGAGCAAAATGGAATCGCGATATTACAGTTCGGGGCAAAAAACTGGTTGATTTCATTTTATAAAAACCTTTTTACAAATTAAAACCGTCTTGTTTTAAATTCTTCATTTATTATTTAGGTAATGGTTTCAAATCCTTATATTTATATTATTTTACTGCATAATGTTTTCATTCAGTAGATGTAGATGCTGAATAATCAGTGTTGACTGAATCTGACCCAGATGCAAAGATCAAACGTTCCACAGAAACACTTCTACTTGACTCGTCACTTTTCGATGTGGAATCTTCTACGTCACTTCTAGACTCGTTCTCCCTGTCAGATTCGACTTTTGACTTTGATATGTCAGATTTGACACTAGCTTGTGGTGTTTCTGATTTTACACTAGCTTGTGGTGTTTCAGATTTGACACTAGCTTGTGGTGTGTCAGTTTTGAGACTAACTTGTGGTGTTTCAGTTTTGACACTAGATTGTGGTGTTTCAGTTTTGACACTAGCTTCTGTTGTTTCAGATTTGACACTAACTTGTGGTGTTTCAGATTTTACACTAGCTTGTGGTTTTTCAGATTTGACAGTAGCTTCTGTTGTTTCAGATTTGACACTAGCTTGTGGTGTTTCAGATTTTACACTAGCTTGTGGCTTTTCAGATTTGACACTAGCTTGTGGTATTTCAGTTTTGACACTAGCTTGTGGTGTTTCAGTTTTGACACTAGCTTGTGGTGTTTCAGTTTTGACACTAGCTTGTGGTGTTTCAGTTTTTACACTAGCTTGTGATGTTTCAGTTTTGACACTAGCTTGTGGTGTTTTAGATTTAACACTAGCTTGTGGTGATTCAGATTTTACACTAGCTTGTGGCTTTTCAGATTTGACACTAGGTTGTGGTATTTCAGTTTTGACACTAGCTTGTGGTGTTTCAGTTTTGACACTAGCTTGTGGTGTTTCAGTTTTGACACTAGCTTGTGGTGTTTCAGTTTTTACACTAGCTTGTGATGTTTCAGTTTTGACACTAGCTTGTGGTGTTTTAGATTTAACACTAGCTTGTGGTGATTCAGTTTTGACACTAGCTTGTGGTGTTTCAGTTTTGACACTAGCTTGAGGTTCTTCAGATTTGACACTAGCTTGAAGTTCTTCAGATTTTACACTAGGTTGTGGTTTATCAGATTTTACACTAGATTCTGGTTTTTCAGATTTTATAGTAGCTTCTGGTTCTTCAGATTTTACACCAGCTTGTGGTTTTTCAGATTTTACACTAGCTTCTGGTTCTTCAGAGATGACACTAGCTTGAGGTTTTTCAGATTTTACACTAGGTTGTGGTTTATCAGATTCTACACTAGTTTCTGGTTTTTCAGATTTGACACTAGCTTCTGGTTCTTCAGATTTTACGCCAGCTTGTGGTTTTTCAGATTTTACACTAGCTTCTGGTTTTTCAGATTTGACACTAGCTTGAGGTTCTTCAGATTTTACACTAGGTTGTGGTTTTTCAGATTTTACACTAGGTTGTGGTTTTTCAGATTTTACACTAGCTTCTGGTTTTACAGATCTTACACTAGCTTCTGGTTCTTCAGATTTTACACCAGCTTGTGGGTTTTCAGATTTAACACTAGCTTCTGGTTCTTCAGATTTTACACTAGCTTGTGGTGTTTCAGTTTTGACACTAGCTTGAGGTTCTTCAGATTTGACACTAGCTTGAAGTTCTTCAGATTTTACACTAGGTTGTGGTTTATCAGATTTTACACTAGATTCTGGTTTTTCAGATTTTATAGTAGCTTCTGGTTCTTCAGATTTTACACCAGCTTGTGGTTTTTCAGATTTTACACTAGCTTCTGGTTCTTCAGAGATGACACTAGCTTGAGGTTTTTCAGATTTTACACTAGGTTGTGGTTTATCAGATTCTACACTAGTTTCTGGTTTTTCAGATTTGACACTAGCTTCTGGTTCTTCAGATTTTACGCCAGCTTGTGGTTTTTCAGATTTTACACTAGCTTCTGGTTTTTCAGATTTGACACTAGCTTGAGGTTCTTCAGATTTTACACTAGGTTGTGGTTTTTCAGATTTTACACTAGGTTGTGGTTTTTCAGATTTTACACTAGCTTCTGGTTTTACAGATCTTACACTAGCTTCTGGTTCTTCAGATTTTACACCAGCTTGTGGGTTTTCAGATTTAACACTAGCTTCTGGTTCTTCAGATTTTACACTAGCTTCTGGTGTTTCTGATTTTGCAATAGCTTGTGATGTTTCTGTTTTGACACTATTTTCAGGTTCTTTAGATTTGACACTAGCTTGTGGTGTTTCAGATTTTACACTAGCTTGTGGTGTTTCAGTTTTAACACTAGCTTCTTGTTTTTCAGTTTTGACACTAGCTTCTGGTTCTTCAGATTCGACACTAGCTTCAGGTTCTTCAGATATGGCACTAACTTGTGGTGTTTCAGATTTTACACTAACTTGTGGTTCTACAGGTTTGATATTAGTCTGTGACTTGACAGATTTAATATTAGTTTCTAATTCATTAGATTTAACACTAATCTGTGCTTTTTCAGATTGGTTGGTTATCAGTTTATCAGTTTTATCGTTGTCACCCACTGACCAGTTTCCTGTTGCTTGATTGACAGTATTGACGTTTGCGGTACTTGTAGAGTCATCTGCGGTGATAGATGTATAGTTAGTAGTCCCTTTATTTTCTTTATTGGAATTATCTTTGATTGATTCTGGTTTTACTGTTTCTTTACTAGAAATATTTATATCATCTGATTTACCCACCATTGTTGAATCTGAAAGGTTTTCATCTTTGTTTGACTCTAGTTTAACTGTTTCTTTACTATAAATATTTATATCATCTGGTTTACCCACCATTGTAAAATTAGGAGGGTTTTCACCTCTAGTTATGTTTTCTTCGTTCAAATCTACTGGTGTATTTAATTTGTCAGTAGTTTCAATTTTATTATCAAGTTTAACTGTTGAATCATTTTCATTGGTTGTGGCAGATGTTATGTTCTCAGTTTTTGAGTCATTTGGGAGTTTTTCATTTAGATTTGAAGGCGTATTAGTATCTAAAGTTGAAGTGGTATCAATGGTATCATTAGATTCACCCGTAGTTACGATGTTAATCGTATTTTTAGATACATTTACGGTGTTATTAAAAGTTTGGCTATTTGCAGTTATATTAGCATCTACATTTGACTTTTCAATCGTTATATTTGAATCATTATTGGTATTTTTAAAACTGTCAGTAACGTCAGTCAAATTGCTAGTCACTGTGGTTACGTCTGCTTCATTTCTGACGGTAATGTCGCTTGCATTATAAGTGCTTGAGTCTAAAGTTGTTATGGATTTGTTTTTGTCTTGCTGTTTATCAAAGTCGACGTCATTAGTCTTGTTATCATCATCGTCTATCTTGGCAGTATTTTCAATATTATATTCCTCATTACTCTCTAGAGCTGATCTAGCATACAATCTTTCAGTACTTTCCAAATTACTATTTAATTTGTCAGTAACAGTACTTTCATATACATTTTCTGTAGTTGTTGGTGTGCTAACTACAGTTTTATCATAATTGGAATAATCATAAGAGCTGTTTATGTTTACATTGGAGTCGGAAAGTATCTTGTGATTTAATATACTGGAAATATCATATTTGTATTCAGTTTTAATAGGTTCAGCTATATCCGTTGCTGGTGTGGTATGAGTTATATCAAAAAGGGCATCAGCAACTGATTTGTCAATTAACACAGTAATATTTGACGTATCTTCAGAATGTAAATCAGGTTTTGTTTTTATTTCAGACGTGGCATTGGATGAATCTGCTATTACATTGTCATTATCTGGGAAAGCGTCAGTTTGTTCAAGATTCCGCTTATTTAAATTAACAGACTTTTCCTCACTATCTTTTTCAGTGATTTCTTTTGTTGATAAGTTCGAAATATTTATGGAAGAATCTTTTATCACGCTAACATCACTTTCGCTCGTGTCTGACTCATCAAAATTTGTGGCATTATTGTTTATGGACACTTTTTTATCCATAAATTGTGTAGAAGACAATTGTTTTTCAGAAATCTCCGTTCGATTAATATTAGTTTTATCCATTTCTTCATAATTGGAAATATTATAGTTGTCAAATTCGTTGTTTACTTCTGTAGAAGCAGTAACGTTTGGTTCATTTATTTCAGATATTGTTTCTTGTTTATCTATATTATTTGTTACATTTAAGATGTCATCATTAATTATTAAAATATTATTGTCAACAGAACTAATGTCACTTATATTATTTGCACTTTTTTGTGAATTTACTGCTGATTCACTCTCATAAATGTCAATTGTCTTGCTAGTATCTTCATTTGCTTTTTCTGATCCTATTTTTCTTTTCAATTCAATCCTGTCGTCAGTTAAAACTTTCAAAGTAGTGTTTTTTGAAGTATTCGTTTCCAAATTAAATACTTCAGTGCTAGATAAAGACTGCAATCTAATACTGTCATCCATTAAATTAGTATTAACAATAGAACTGTATTTTTTTTCACTTTCATTCAAACTAAAATCACTTTGCTTATTTGTGCCATTTTCAATCCTTAAATCATCGTTAATTAGACCAGTGGTATTACTGCTGAAGTTTGCCATCGTTTTAGCTGCATCATTTGTAATAACATTGCTTTCTTCAGTTGAAGTCATATTGGAATTGCCGAAGTTTTCTGAATTTATAGTTTCAGAAGTATACTCAATCATTCCTTTAGTGCCAGAATTTTCTTGAGTTTTGAAACTGGATTTTTCGCTACCAAACTTTACAATATCAGTTCTGGATGTAGTAGTACTGTAAGAATCTTCAATATTTTCTTTTTTAGTACTATTTACAACATTCGTTTTATCAGAGATCACTCTAGAACTAGATTTGGCAAGAGCATCGTTGACTTCTTCATTTTTCCTTGCCTTAGCAACATCAAAAGAGTCATCAAGATGTATGATACCTGAATTATCGAAAGTGTTTTCCATAATAAGCCCAGATATGACGTTGGTATCAAATCTATCATTGGAACTGACCAAGTCTACTTTATTAGTCATCACTTGAGGTATAAGATTTTTCGTAGTGTCGTAAGAGGTTTGATAATCTTCATAATCAGGTTTACCTATATGTGCATCTTTACCATATCCAAAGATTTCGTTTTTATTTGAAAATGTGATAGCATTTGAATTACTTGTAAATTTGTGATCGTTTTCGGGAACTGCGGAAATTCGTCCTCTCTGCCCGGAAACTTTCATATCGGAGCTGATTTTAGCTGAAGTTTTAGCTGTCTTCAATATGTCATCCAAATTTTGTGAAAGGATGGCTGGAAGAAAATAACAGTTTAGTATGGAATATAAATTGCTAGACGCTTTACAATGTTATGTCGTCAACATTGTATATCCTGTCAAAAAGAGATTAACATCATGTAAAAACTATAGTATCCAATCGAAAGACGGTTTGTTTGTACTTTTATACTTCATGTACAATCGTATATGACATGTTACTTTGTAACCATGTTTACAGTGTTATTTGTAATCAGATCAGATTTGTTGTTTGTTAGAGGTGTTTCATTCTAAATGTGCACGCCTCTCCACCGTATTTATGTGTTATTTTGTATGCGTAGTGTGGTGAAGGGGTGTGCAAATTTAGAATGAAAGATCTCTACCATATTATGATTTACGTTTACGGCGTGTTATTGGTGTATAACGAGTATGTAGTTTCAAAGAGAATTAAGGCCCAAATTGGTTGTGAAAAGACAATTCAAGGACATATTTGGACAGCAAAGCACCCGTATCTCAATGGCTAGAACAATGGGGCAGTACTCGTATACGGGGATAAATGTGCTGGTTCAAATGCTACGCTTCTTCAAATTATTGAATTGTCTATTATATTTAAATAATTATCGGTAATATGTATAACTTTCTTATCAGAAGAGTTTAGCTACAAAAAGATCAGCTACTAAAATTATCTTACCATTTCTAACTAGTGGATCTATATTTTTCAATTTCTTAACGTAGCCTTGAGAGAATTTTGATTTATTGCTTTTGTGTTGCGCATTTTTTATTTCAGCCTCTTTACGTGCACGTTCCTCCCATTCCTGTGGGCTGAGATGTAAATTGGAAACACTGTGTCCGTATTTAGATCTATCAAACATATTTCGAATGCCGTATTGAGATTTGCCAACGCCATATGAGCTGCCTGTGTATTCGTTTTTTGTGTTATTCGATTCGTCGCGTTTACGTTTGCCATAGAACGAAGGTGGATTTCTATATGTTTCTTCTATGAATTGAGCATTTGCGTAATGGGAACTTACTGGTGATGCACCATATTTTTGAGCTGCAACCAAAGAAATAAATTATAATCTATATCTATACATATAATAAAAACGTAGAGATAAAAAATCTGTATTTGCAAGATATAAAAAAATATCACACAGGGTGACTTAAAATAAGCGGCAAACACGTTAAGACAGTTATTAGAATTTTTGTTGGCAATCTGAAACCTTCGTTTTGCTCGGTAAAAATAATTACTAACCCAAAGTACGGTACGGAGCGTCCACATTTAAAATATCTGTAGAAGAATATCGAGGTTCTTCAGTACCAAGTGGTGTCACAACCTTAGCGTGGCCATGCCCATCGCTGACAATCTTAGTGTTGTGGATGCTTCGTGCTACTGCTAGCAGATATTCATGCCTTAGCTTGGTAAAATCTGTATCTGACCCGCTGGTCTCAATGCTGTTGCCATCGTCATTAATCAAACCCAAAGCTCTATCATCGCGGTCCAATTGACGGTACAGATCTTGCCCGAAGCGAAATTTGTGATCTGAAAAATATATTGTAGTTTTTTGAGTGTTATTTTTTAATATATTTTAAATAGCCATGGCCGTAAAAATAAATTATCCTATTTAGATAATTACTAGGCGTAGACTACATACTACTCCATTTCCAGTTGCCACTTATTTACTAGAGCTCGACTCACCGTTGTTTGTCTTCATTTTGCCATTCACATCGTTTCCTGCTTGGCCACCATTTTTCTGATCACTTTGAATTTCTATCTGACCTCTTTTTTCACCACCTTCATTTATTTGACTATTCTGGAAATCTGTTTGATCTCCTTTTTCACCAACTTTGTATACCTGACTATTCTGGATATCTGTATGTCCTCTTATTTCACCAACTTGGTCTATTTGACTATTCTGGTAATTTTTCTGAACTCTTGTTTTATCACCTTGGTCTATTTGACTATTCTGGACATCAGTCTGAGCTTCTGCTTCAACACCTTGATCGATATTTCTATTCTCGACGTCCTCACTTTTTTTGTCACTACTTTGATCTGTACGACCCCTCTGGATACTTATCTGACTTTCTGTGTCACCACCATTGTCAGTTTGCCCACTCTGGACACCAATCTGACCTCCTGGGTTACCTTGGTCTGTTTGACTGCTCTGGTTATTTATAACATTTATTGGATTAGATATTCTACCACTAGTCCCACTATCAGCACCACCATTATTATTTTCTTTCTCTTTATTCCCTTTGATCCCGTTGCTGTTCTCTTCATGTTTTGAAGTAGAATTGCTTGCAGACTTAGCTGCTTCGTTCTCGTCACCATTTTGTGTAATTGAACTATTATGGTAGACTTTTTTACCATCGTTGTCATAATCTGAAATCGCAAATAAAAAATTATATGTAGTTTACATTTCGTTGAGAGTCAAATGATCTTTTTCTACACCTTATTCGTAATTTTTTTCTTAGCATCATGTAAAAAGAGACACTAACCTGTCTGTTGATATCCCTGTGAAATTATCTGTGACTCCTCATTAGCCGTTTTTTGATTAGTGGTATTCGTTTCTTTGATTTCTACCTCACCATCTTTCACAATGTTTACGCCAGTTTGAACAGAATCCTTGCCATCTGCTTCTGCTGAGATGTCTAAATCCTGAGAGCCCAAGCCACCTACCATCCAAGGCAAGTCTGGTCCTTAGGAAAAAATAGGGTTAAGATAATTACGCAGTGATACATGTTTGTCAACCAGGGCCATATTCAATCATAATGATTTCTCAGGGTTTCCCAATGATTACCTACACATTATTTTAATTCCTGACATTTGGAAAGTTTTTTTTACAGGTTTTTGCAATGTTTTTGTTTATTTATATATCTGGGACATTTTTGCACACACGGTTATCTGACCCCAAACTAAGCAAAGCTTGTAACATGGCTGCCAGAGACTGATATACATACATATATATTTTTAAATGCATACTTAAATAGATAATAACACCCAGACATAGAACAAACACAAATGTTCATCACATAATGTTTGCCCTAGGTGGAATCGAACCCACGCCCCCAAGCGCAGAAGGTAGGTTCACTACCAACTGAGCCACCAGGGCAATCAACGGGGCAGTTGTCAGAGCAAATAAATGTTTGGACCAAGTGTAAGTACTTACTCGGCATACACTCAACGGCGACAAAAGCCTGTAAAAAAATAATTTTAGTAAGTGCGGAATAAGTAAATTTAGTAGTTCGCCTTGAATTCATGGATGGTCACTGAGGTGACGTCATAATAAATGCAATATGGCGACTACAGTAAGGCCGTTGAGAGAATGCATCTGACAGCTGCAATAGTATGTAAAAAAAAAACTTAATGACAACGTTTTATTCCCAGAAAAAGAAAAAAATAATTAAGCGTTATACCTACCCGGGTATCTCCTAAAACTGCGACCAGAACCACCGGAGAATGGGCAGCAGCGTCCTAATAGTACACGGTGAACGTACTGCGATCCCCAAGCCGCCTGCCAAGCGTGGGGATTATGGCAACACCCCTCTTTATGAGGGAGGCCTTGTCCAACAGTGGACGTTAATTGGCTGATGATGGGATGTGTGTGTTATACCTACAGTTTCCCCTTTAGCACTTACACCCCCCTCGGTCATCCATTCGTATACATTTTGATCACATCATTTGCTACATAGTTCTGTGCGGTCAATATTGAAGTGTGCGTTTGCAGAACTAGTAAGAATATGTCAGTGTGTGCAATACGTGTTACCTCGCCCCCTTCAGTTTTTGGCAGACTTTTTTCGGTACTAGCTCGAGTTTAAAGGCAGATCTATATATTATCAAAGTTTTCTTATAATATTTTACTGTAGATAGTATCATCGTCATCATCACACACTGAACTCCACACTGAACGACAACCTGCCATCTGCATCCACTGGATGCCCGCGACTCTCACGATGTCGTCGGTCCATCTAGTGGCAGGCCTACCTACGCTGCGTCTTCCGGTTCGCGGTCTCCACTCAGGAACCTTTCTACCCCATCGGTTATCGGTTCTCCGAGCGATGTGGCCTGCCCATTGCCACTTCAACTTGCAAATTTTAATAGCAATGTCGATGACTCTGGTTCTTTGGCGAATATCCACGTTTCGGATTCTATCGCGCAAAGAAACTCCGAGCATAGCTCTCTCCATTGCCCGTTGTGTGACTCTGAGTTTCTCCAAAAGGCCAACAGTTAAGGACCACGTCTCAGTACCATATGTCATCACTGGCAACACACATAGTGTACACAACACTGTAGATAGTATATTGACTATCAATCACGTAGTAACTTATACGTTCGAAAAAGCTCAGAATTTATGTTTTTGTTCAGCTTTTTACAATGTATGGCAGCTTTCAGAAGCACTATTTCAGTGGTCGCACATTAACACAATTTAAGCAATCATCAAAGTTGTATTTTTAACCGACTTCAAAAAAAGAGGACGGTTTAACCAATGTTATACTGTTTTTAGGGTTCTATTACTAAGGCTCCGCTGTCCGTCCGTCTGTCCATCCGTCTGTCCGTCCGTTTGTCACCAGGCTGTATCTCATGAACCGTGACAGTTAGACAGTTGAAATTTTCACAGATGATGTATTTTCGTTGCCGCTATAACAACAAATACTAAAAAATAGAATAAAATAAACATTTAAGGGTGCTACCATACAACAAACGTGATTTTTTTGGTCGTTTTTGCTCGATATTGATAACGGCAACAGGTAGACGCTTGAAATATTCACAGAATATTTAGTTATACATTGACGTTAAAAATAAATAATTAAATTAAAATAAAATTGATATTTTAAGGGGGGCTCCCATACAAAAACGTGTTTTTAATGCCGTTTTTATTGATAATGGTACGGAACCCTTCATGCGCGAGTCCGACTCGCACTTGGCCGGTTTTTTATTAATGTATGTTCACCGATTTCTCCGCCAACTGATGACCGACTTAAAAAAAACCGTCTTGTTCGGTAGGGTATACTTCCAATTTGTTCCCATTGTCACCAAGTCAAGATCTGATGATGCAGAAAAATATAGAGCAACCCTCAGGAAAATAGAGGGCAACCCTCAAATTTTATAGGCACTTTTTTCTAATATTACACTAGAATTACTCACGTAAGATTAGGCCGGTTACTCCGACTATAATTTCAACCGCATACGGCGGTCTTTATCAAGGTGAATGCGCGGGCGGCTGCGTCTCGCTTTGCACAGCGAGACTTACGTGAGTAATTCCCGCGTAATATAAATAAAATGTGTGAAAACCTCGTCAGTTTCCATAATAAAATTTATGGGCACTTATTACGTTTTTATCTATTTTTGAAGTCGGGTTTTAATGGGATCCTTTTGTTTAATGTTATTTTTACTTACCGCGATTATCCCCACCAAAATTAACCTCATGTTGCAAGGTTTAATAACAAAAAACACATATCAACGGTTTACCTATAACACGTAGAATAATGACTCGAACTGTCAGAAGCAAATAATGGTCCAATTTAATAACACTTGTCTAAATATCGAAGAAAATCTGCTGGAGGACGGAAGTGTAGTTTGTGAGTGGTTCCGAACATAAAAAATCTTTTTTGTTACTTTTTTTTAAGCTATTGCATAGCTTTTATCGCGAGCCTTGAGCGTGGAGACCGAATCCAGAAATTCCGTAACGAAAATAACCTGACACCCCCCACTCCGACCTCTCACCGCTAGATGGCGTTGTAAAATATGTTTGATAAAAGAACGACATACATAGAGTTGTAAAACCTACATAATTTTATTTGTTACAAGTAAATAAATAATTATAATTGCATAAGTTGATAAAAAATGCTATGCAATAGCTTTACCGCGGCAGTCCCCGAGTGCCAATACTTTCACCGTTAGAATGCTACATTATCCGTGAGTAACATAGGCTGTATTAATTATTACCTACTAGAATCTTTAAAAAAAACTCCACCTGTGCAAAGCCAGGATGAGCGGCTAGTGTGTTTTATAATGAAACTATATAAATAAATATCTGGGACATTTTGCACACACGGTCATCTGACCCCAAACTAAGCAAAGCTTGTAATATGGCTGCCAGAGACTGATATACATAGGTACATATATATTTTTAAACACATACTTAAATAGATATTAACACCCAGTACTTAAATAGATATTAACACTATATCTAAATGGTTGCCTTGAAGATATTGCTTTTAGCGATAAGGCCGCCACTTGTGACACCAGTGGCCTTTAACGATAGCAAAATGTATGAAAAATTTAACAGTGCCTCTATCGGACGTGAAAGGAAACGGAATTTTTCATACATTTAACAGCTTTGAACAGAATGCAGCTGTCAGAGCAAATTAATGTTTGGACCAAGTTTACCTATTGTCAGCACTGATCCACTGGTTACTAAAAATTTACAACCTACTTAGTACATCATCAGCTTAGCGCTTCACATTTGCATATTTAAACAATTGGAAGTCAACATTATTTTCATAAAAACATGTACTAATTTATACCTGAACATCTGTGCCCACAATTATTCACTAAAAATCTGGTATAATTAGGTAAGTATTTTGCTTTATCACGTCTAAGTAGAAATTTGTAAGTATTTTGCAAGTTGAAGTGGCAATGGGCAGGCCATATCACTCGAACTGTTAACGGATGGGGAAGAAAGGTTCTTGAGTGGAGACCACGAACCGGAAGACGCAGCGTAGGTAGGCCTCCCACTAGATGGACCGACGACATTGTGAGAGTCGCGGGCATCCAGTGGATGCAGATGGCAGGCTGTCGTTCAGCAATGGACGTCTTCTGGCTTATGATGATGACGATGAGGCTTAATGCCTACGCTGTCAGTCTGTCTGTCCGGTAGAAACCTTTTTACGGCATTCAGTGGATGCAGATGGCAGGTGGTCGTTCAGTGTGGAGGTCAATGGGGAAGGCCTTTAGGCTATATTCAATAGTGGACGTCTTCTGGTTGATGATGATGAGAAGTATCATAACTCTCTTTTAAAGTCCGTTTTCACCTTCCTTTCTGATAAGATCTGCGTGTGGTCGAGCTCGGTGATACCCGGACCCGGGTATGTCCTAAAACTGCGACCAGAACCACCGGAGGATGGGCAGCAGCGTCCTAATAGTACACGGTGAACGTACTGCGATCCCCAAGCCGCCTGCCAAGCGTGGGGATTATGGCAACACCCATCTCTATGAGGGAGGCCTTGTCCATCAGTGGACTTTAATTGGCTAATGATGTTGATGCATCGGCCTTTATTGGGTAAATAATAAATAATGAAATAAAAAATCAAAATAAATTTATAAAAGTATTTATTTTGCTAGTTATCATTAAATAAAATATCAAAATCAGCTGTCACAATACAAGGTTACACGGAAATGGTACACTAAATAAACCGAAAGGAGCTTCGATCAAAAAAATACAAAGATGCCACAATGACGCGCTAATCGTGGCAATACTCAATCTGGCTGGACTCAATACGCAGCCAGATTGGATCCACAGTCACGCGATAGTTGCACAAGCCGTAACACACTGTAAGAGCCGTAACAGAACCACCGTCTGATCAACGGGAGAGAAACAGAAAATTGTCTCTTTCTCTCGGGAGAGAAGTTCCCACTTGCGATTCAGACATAATCGCCGTCTCGCTTGCTCAACGACGGTTCACGAGTTTTGACGATGTTGTGCAATTCAAACAGACATTAGAGAACTGAGCCGTAAATGTATAAATATACGGTTGGTTTTGGTGCAATAGTTTTGTTTCGATATAAACAGCTGTTTTGTATACAGCTGTTTATATATGAAACTGCGGATGTTTTTTGAGTATAATTTTCTACGCGTTGTGACTTCTATGTAAATTTTCGAAGGAAAGGAGCTCACTGTATGTATCATTCTGATTACTTTTACTAGATTTTTTTATTATTAATCATTTATTTCAGACCAGGGGCCTTACCCTTAGCTTCACTTTTGCGAGCCAACTTTTAGTAGGTACCTGAAAGGTACCTAAAATTAACCAACTCATTTAAGCTGCATCGTTTAAAAGCGTCTAACTTGAATGAACGAAAATCCGTTTTACTATGCGTGTGTGCGTGAAAATAGCAAAGCTTAGCGCCTATCAAATAACTACCGCTTATCGTAGTTGATGGTACCGTTTAGACAAATAACACCTATGCGGGTCAACTTTTCGAGCTAGGGGTAAGGCCCCAGGTCCATATAGATTTGACACAAATTACATTATAGTAGAGAACCGGCTACAGGATTACTTCGGTCATCGAGTTTTTGCTTAAAACCAAACTTTTACCCAAATTCATGATTAGGAGAATATATATCAACCAGGGTGACAATCAAAATGTGGCCGCTAGTATTTTTTATTAAATTATTGTTAATTAAATTATGGGAAAAAAATTTAATCACTTGGTTTTTAAATAAAATATCGTCCACTTCACGGCGATATATATAAACACTCTGAAAACCACGGCCGCACCTCTTCGCAGCCAGGTGCAAACAGGTAAGATTTTGGTACAATTTTACGGTCATAACTGATATTTATCATTTATATATCAAATTAAAACATTTTTTTCTTATATTGCTGTTAAGTAGCTATATTGTATATTGTTGCAAAAAAAAACCCATATATTAATTAACAATAATTTAATTAAAAATACTAGCGGCCACATTTTGATTGGCACCCTGATTGATATATATTCTCCTAATCATATCAATGCGTAAAAATTTGGTTTTAAGCAAAAACTCTATGACCGAAGTAATCCTGCAGCCGGATCTTAGACTATTAAAATCAGCTAATAAAATAAAATTAGAATTAGGTGCATGTCAATAGTAACAATAATTAAGGTTAAATTGAACTATAAATGAGTAAAAATTGAAATTAAATGTCACAAAATAAAATAAAATCGAAATCAAATGTCAGCAGTTTATATATTATTATTATTATAAATATGGAGATATAACCGCACTGCATGGTTAATGACCGGACAGTCGATCCGACCTGTAACAACTCTCAGATAAGGACTACTTTCAATTGACCAGATCCAACTTGGTGACAATGGGACCAAATTGGAAGTATACCCATACCGAACAAGGATTTTTTTATCGGTTAACAGTTGGCCGAGAAATCGGCGAACATACATAAAAAAAAACTGTGGAATATAGAACCGTCCTCCTTTTTTGAAGTCGGTTAAAAATAAGGACACAAGCCTTTTTTCAAGACGAAAAAGTAACCATATATTTATTCAGTTCACATTTAGACTTTGTTATAACGACATAATATATGTTTTAATTCAATAGTCATAGAAGCGTTTATCACTGTATCAATACTCAATAATTTAAAGTTATATGATTATTTACGGGATATTTACCGTGGTAAGGTTGTGGAAGGAGCTCCCGATATTTCAATAATTTATTGCATAATTATTATGAAGTTCACATACAGATGTTAGGTAGCATGTTTAAATTAGGTAATACATAATAATAACCCTGCCTGGGTATGGCAATATAGTGCGGAGCGGATAGATTTATTACATAATTGATTTGTCTTCTAAATACTCGTTTATGCTATAATAACATTTTGCTAGCAACATGTTTTTTAGGGTTTTGTCAAATTTATTTTCATTTTCTATATCCTTTATCTGTTCTGGTTTATCTGTGTCTGTTTATCGACCAACTGTTGATAGTACCACTAATGGAAACGTACTGTTGACTGGACTACCGGTGGAAAACGTAGGTACCTATTGTTGATAGTACCACTAATGGAAACATACTGTTGACTGGACTACCGGTGGAAAATGTAGGTACCTATTGTTGATAGTACCACTAGTCGAAACTTACTGTTGACTGGACTACCGATGGAAAACGAAGGTAACTATTGTTGATAGTACCACTAGTCGAAACTTACTGTTGACTGGACTACCGCTGGAAAACGTAGGTACCTATTGTTGATAGTACCACAAGTCGAAACTTACTGTTGACTGGACCACCGGTGGAAAACGTAGGTACCTATTGTTGATAGTACCACTAATGGAAACGTACTGTTGACTGGACTACCGGTGGAAAACGTAGGTACCTATTGTTGATAGTACCACTAATGGAAACATACTGTTGACTGGACTACAGGTGGAAAACGTAGGTACCTATTGTTGATAGTACCACTAATGGAAACGTACTGTTGACTGGACTACCGGTGGAAAACGTAGGTACCTATTGTTCATAGTACCACTAATGGAAACGTACTGTTGACTGGACCACCGGTGGAAAACGGTGGTACCTATTGTTGATAGTACCACTAGTTGAAACATACTGTTGACTGGACTACCGGTGGAAAACGTAGGTACAGCCAATTGTACCATGAGCGAATCAACGGTTCATATTTGTTTGTAACCGACTTCCAAAAAGGAGGTTATCAATTCGACTGTATTTTTAACTGGTAAGCTTCCCATTTGGTCCCCAATTTGATCCAGTTCTGATTAAGTCGGTTTTTTATATTGATAATTTTGTTTCTCATACTTCAACGTGACACTTGACGAATTAGCGAATTTCCTTAAAAATATATATAACAAAAAAACTATCTCATTACCGAGTTTAGTAAAATTCTAATAGAAATACTTAAATGCTAATTAAAATAGTTACTTAAAAAGTTCGTGTGCCCATTTCACGCCAGTCCGACTACTAGCATGCCAGAAATAAGCATGACAGGAGTGCTGTCATGGAAACTTCATGATAACTGGCATGCTCGCAGTTATGCTATGCTAGAAACGGTATGATTTATTTTCTATTCTCATGGGATTTTGGCGTCATACGTTTTGTTCATTTGGCAGTATTGAAATATTTCAATTATAATTATATATCGTTAAACAAACCACCGAACCACCGGAGGATGGGAAGCAGCGTCCTAATAGCACACGGTGAACGTACTGCGATCCCCAAGCCGCCTGCCAAGCGTGGGGATTATGGCAACACCCCTCTCTATGAGGGAGGCCTTGTCCAACAGTGGACGTTAATTGGCTGATGATGTGATGTGAACCATAGATAGTGACTATCAGACAGTTAAAAATAAATAGTCAGAGTGTTCAAATCCAGTCCTAGTAAATTAAATAAATAAATATCTAGGACATTATTGCACACATGGTCATCTGACCCCAAACTAAGCAAAGCTTGTAATATGGCTGCCAGAGACTGATATACGTACATATATATTTTAAATACATACTTAAATAGATATTAACATCCAGACTTAGAACAAGCACACTTGTTCATGACATAAACGTTTGCCCTAGATGGGAATCGAACCCACGCCCCCAAGCACAGAAGGTAGGTTCACTACTGAGCCACCGGGGCTGTCAATTAGTAGTACAGTGTATATGCGTAACCTTTATAGAAAACAATCATACCATAATCACGCAAACGCATTTAAGACATTGGCATGACAACTAGCATGCCAGAAATAAGCATGACAGCTACGGTATATAGAAGTCATGAAACTTCATCATAACTGGCATGCTAGAAGTGAGCACACAACTAGCGCATAGATCGATTAATTTAAACCTGGCAACACTTTTTTAACCGACTTCCAAAAAGGAGGAGGTACTCAATTCAACTGTTTTTTAAATGTTTGTTACCTCAGAATTTTCGACTGGGTGAACCGATTTTGATGATTCTTTTTTTATTTGACACTAGCTTGTACTAAGCTGAAAAGAGGTCATTATGAAAAACTTTTACTACCAAAATCTAAATAAAAAAAAAACAGCAGTGGCATACATTTTGTAAAGTGCGTTTTTTCTAGATTTCAGAAATGGAGCCCCAAACCAAATGGGACCACACGGGACGCTTCAGATTTCAAATAAAAAATAATCATCAAAATCGGTTCATCCCGAGTCGAAAGTTATGAGGCAACAAACATATTAAAAAAAAACTGACGAATTGAGAACCTCCTTCTTTTTGGAAGTAGGTTAAAAAATGGTTTGGGTAAACGCAAAACTGCACTTTGTGTCGTCAGATTATAATAATCAACCCATACCAATATTAAAATAGTTATCCAAGGTTACACGGAACGGTGGTAAGCCGAAAGAAGATCATTTATTCATCATTACGAACAACTTACTTCCTAAAGTTATATGATTATTTACGGGATATTTACCGTGGTAAGGTCGCACAATAAAAGTGGAATCAAAGCGCTTCGTACGGGTTTCCGGAATGTCAACCATAAAGCGGTGTCGATTTTTCGTGCCCGCTCTGGCAGTCCGATAGAAAAAAGGGCAGGAGGGAATTAAATCATGCTTAAAAAAGCGTATCATGCGTAATCATGTGTAAAAAATTAAATAATTACTGCTGACGTAATCACCATCTAGACCCCCCCCCCCCCCACTCCCCATGTTATCAAAAATGAGCAAAGCATAGACCCCCGGCCCCCTACAGTGCTTACGTAATTCTTGCACGATCGGGATATAGGATAACATGACCAATCGTGATAACGCGAAAAAAACCTCCTGTCCCGTAAAAAATTACATTCATACAACGAAATGTATGAAACAGCAAATTTTTCGTTATTTCAGGTAAAAGTTGTCCATGATTAGTATATTGACCGCCTTTAGGTTAAGTTCCACAGTTCCGTGTTACCTCGTGTTTTAACCACGCTTATTAACGCTAGGGCATGCTAATAAGCATGTGTTTAACATTAAAATTAAGGGTACATTATTCCTTAAGATTTAAAATACATCTATTTGGTTTGAATAATGCTTTTCTTATACATAATTACATTAGTAATAAAATTATTAATAAAAGAAAACGTATTAAAAACATGCTTTTAGGCGTCCGCCATATTGAATATACACTAATATTATAAAGAGAAAAGATTTGTATTTTTATATGTTTATAACGAATTAACTCGATAACTTATAGACCGATTTAAAAAATTATTTCATCATTAGGCTATATTTATTACTAGAATGTTAAAAAAAACTCTACCCATGCGAAGCCGGGAGCGGCGGCTAGTTCAGAATAAAACTGTAATAAAAAAAACTTTTAGGCGTCCGCCATATTGAATTCAGCGTGACGTCATTTTTCGTATTCTTGTTCTCAACATTTGAAACACATAATCGAATATTCAAAACCAAATATTAAAAGCCACTAGCAACTTTTTAAATACGTAGTTTTGATAAATATGTTTGAAAGCTTACCGGTTTCTTTATAAATTTACTTCGAAAAACCTCTTAAAACGGCTTTCCAAGGAAACATTTCTTCACAATATTTGTAAATTAGTGTCAACATTAACATTTTACATTATTTAACAGATTGTTCTTATAAAAATGCACTGTCCACCAATGACACGCCAGTATAGATGGCATGGCTTTGAGTGAACCAATCAGCGGTCAGTATCGATGGCATGACTTTGAACGGGCCAATCAGCGTTCAGGATCGATGGCATGACTGATCGGACCAATCAGCTTTCAGTATCTCACGCCACTCACCAATCAGTGTTATGTATTATTGTGTCGTCTTCTGGGGTAATGTGTTTTATTCTCTTGTAGTAAAGTCTAGATTAGCTCAGCGGCGGTGTATTTTGAGATGCCTGAGCGCGCATCGTGCGGCGGTTCCCTTTGCAATGCGGTAGTTGCGACCGATCCCTTTGAAGGTGCCGCGGCCGAAGACTTCTACGCAAACGCGCACGCGCCGCCCGTCTGCTAAGCGCTCCGGTTTGCTGAAATATAAAGCACATTTAATCCTGATAGCCATCAAAGCTGAGCTGAACTACTGTGTACAAGAATAATGCTATACGTCTCTAATAAACCAAACCAGTGACAGGTGTAGCATGGTGTCATATTTTTGGTTAATTATATGACTATCTGACTGGTTAAGTGACAGTACCTGATATCAAATTGATGTCATGTCATTCAGGACGTGAGAGCGCTAACTACCTACAGCTATATTAATCTAGAAGTTGCCTCTCTATCTACCGCGTAACTCTTGTCGCGTTATCTCTGTCTATCGCGCGGCAGCGGGCACGGCAAGTCCGACAAGACGACTACTTGTGGCTTCATACCTAAAGTGCGGAGTGCGCCAGGCCTGCTAGAAGTTGCCTCTCTGTCTTATCGTGTAACTGTTGTCGCGTTATCTCTGTCTATCGCGCGGCAGCGGGCACGGCAAGTCCGACAAGACGACTACTTGTAGCTTCATACCTAAAGTGCGGAGTGCGCCAGGCCTGATTCGGGGCGAATTAGTAATTTTGTAGTGGTAGGACTCTTTTGCAGGGGTCCGCCTGGGGAAGTACCACACCTTTGCCAGTTATTCAACCGCCAAGCAGTAGTGTGCAGAGTGCAGACACTACTGTGTTCCGGATTGAAGGGCAATGTTTCCAGCGAAATTACAGGGCACACAGAGATTTGACATCTTATATCTCGGGGTGACGAGCGCAGTGCATTGCCATCCAGGGTTTTGAACTGTTGAAGTTCAAAAGTCTGAGTGGCGTTAAGCTGTTATGGGCAAGCGTGAAGAGCCATCAGGCGAGCGGCTTCGCTCGTTTCGTCACTCAATATCATAAAAAGTAATAATAAATACTGTCTGAAACTCACCCGAACTTTGCAGTGTCCGGTTCGGCCTCCAACAGTTCTCTGACGGGTGACTTAGGCGCGGCCGCACTGAACGCTTCCAACTCTGCGCCCATCAGACGTACGTAGGACTGCCACACGGCACCTAAAGACATGCCTGAAACATAATACTAACTGAAAGACGTACCTTACAATTAGAATTGACTTCTATTTTAAGTGTTTCCGCATAATAGGCGACCGGACTGTTTATTGTCTTCTCTTATTAGGTGGATAGACATAATGGTGTAGCTGCATTAGGTATGGGAACACTGTTGCCACTATACTAGGTGAATAGACATTTATGTTGTTATATTAGGTGAAAAGATATTGTTGGCGTCATATTAGGTGAGAAGATAATTATATTTGTGTCGCTATGTTAGTTGAAAACACATTGGTTGTCGCTATATTATGTAAAAAGACATTCTAGTCGCTGTATTAGGTATGTGGACACATTGTAGCCGCTATACAAAGTGAGTAGACATTTATGTTATTATATTAGGTGGAAAGATATTGTTGCCATCATATTAGGTGATAAGACATATTAGTGTAGCTATGTTAGGTAGAAGACATTGGTTGTCACTATATTATGTAAAAAGACATCCTAGTCGCTGTATTAGGTGGGTAGACATAATGGTGTAGCTGTATTAGGTATATGGACACTGTTGCCACTATACTAGGTAAGTAGACATTTATGTTGTTATATTAGGTGGAAAGACATTGTTGTTATTATATTAGGTGAAAAGATATTGTTGACGCCATATTAGGTGAGAAGATATATTAGTGTAGCTATGTTAGGTGAAAAGACATTTGTTGTCGCTATATTATGTAAAAGACATTCTAGTCGCTGAATTTGATGGGTAGACATAATGGTGTAGCTGTATTAGGTATATAGTATTTGGATCTTCTCTTATTAGGTGGGTCGTTATTAAAGACAACAGAAGAGACAAAAAAATGCAAGCTTACCGGAGTCGAGGAAAATCGCCCCGGCGACTGATTCGAAGAGATCTCCTAAAGCTTTTGGCACTTCCACATCTTCTGCCTGTTCCAATTCGTCCTCTTGTATCAGGTAGTGCTGAAATAATAATTTTAAAAAATAAGCAAAAAAATGTTAATGGACCCAGGTATGTCCTAAAACTGCGACTAGAACCACCGGAGGATGGGCAGCAGCGTCCTAATAGTACACGGTGAACGTACTGCGATCCCCAAGCCGCCTGCCAAGCGTGGGGATTACGGCAACACCCCTCTCTATGAGGGAGGCCTTGTCCAACAGTGGACGTTAATTGGCTGATGAAGTGAAGCAAAAAAATGAAATAAATAACACCTGCAGCCGTAACACTGAAATGACGTTACTGTCCAGTTTTAGAAAAACTTAAATCGATTTAATGAAGTTAAATCGGAACTCTTGCGTCTAAAATCTAACAAAATAAATTAACAGTACCTGTTTATCTAACACCTGGCTTATTGTGGAGTCCGTTCGTGATTTGGATTGTAATCACGATCGCGTGCCATCCAGCACGAACGGAAATTCACAATAAGCCAGATGTTAGCTTAACATTAGAATTTGGACAAAACGTTACAAAACATATAATTAGAATAACATAAGCTCCATATAATGCTACGGTCAAATAAACATTCCCTTCCCCCCGCATAGACTAGCTGAACCCTGCGGTTTCACCCGCATGATCATGAAGATGATTATGAAATTTAGCCTAAGTTACTTCTTAAAACATCAGCTATCAGCCAGTAAAAGTGAAAACAGTGCAACCTAAAATGTATGCTGCTAAAACTGCGACCAGAACCAGAACCACCAGATGGGCAAAAGTATCCTCCTACTGCTCATTTCTGGTGGTTCTGGTAGCATGCCAGGGCCACCGGCCAACAAGGCCCGGGCAGCTAATACGGAACAATTCTTACCTCTTCACTAATCGAATGTCCGTTCTCTTCCTGTATCCTGACATATTTGGTGAGCACCTCGTTCAGCCCGGGTGACATATGTCGGAAATATCTGCCGACAAAACTGGGTGTTACACAAGGGTTGTTCACACATACACTAAAGGTGAAATAAAAACTGGCCAAGGGCGTGTCCAGACAAACATATGACAGAGTTCCGTAGCCAAAGCTATATAATAGGTCGGGGAAAAAGTCTTTTCGTATTTTGTATGTATAAGGTTGTAGTAAAAATCTCATCCGTTGTAGTGTTTGTATCTGGCTGGTTTTGATACCATTAAAAATATGACATTTTAAAAAAGGAATACAAAAAGTAAAAAGCAATTTCCCGCCATTTTTCAATTGTTTTTTTGTTTGATAAAATGAGTGAATCTAACGAAGAAATTCGATATATTGTGAAATTTTATTACAAAAAAGGGAAAACTGCGACACAAGCCGCGAAAAAAATTTGTGACGTTTATGGACCTAATGCAGTGTCATCAAGAGTAGCACAATGTTGGTTCAAGCGTTTTCAGTCCGGGAATTTTGATGTCAAAGATGCAGCTCGCTCTGGTCGCCCTGTTACGGATAAAGTAGATGCCATTTCTGAAAAAGTGGACCAAGATCGGCATATTAATAGTTACGACGTAGCTGAAGAACTGGGGATTGACCACAAAACAGTTTTGACCCATTTGAAAAAAACTGGGTATACAAAAAAACTCGATATTTGGGTGCCACACAAGCTCACTGAAAGAAACCAAATGAATCGTGTACTCATTTGCGACTCTCTATTGAAACGTGACGAAACCGAACCGTTTTTGAAAAGATTGATCACTGGTGATGAAAAATGGATCACCTACGACAAGAATGTGCGCAAACTATCATGGTCAAAGGGCAGTGAAGCACCACAGACTGTAGCGAAACCCGGATTAACACGTAATAAGGTGATGCTGTGTGTATGGTGGGATTGGCAGGGCATTGTTCATTATGAGCTTTTACCGCCGGGCAAAACCATCGATTCGGATCTCTACTGCCAACAGCAGATGAGACTCAAACAAGAAATTGAGAAAAAACGGCCGGAATTGATCAACAGAAAGAGTGTGGTCTTTCATCATGATAACGCCAGACCGCACACATCTTTGGCCACTCAGCAAAAATTTAGAGAGCTTGGTTGGGAAGTGTTAATGCATCCACCATATAGCCCTGACCTTGCACCCTCAGATTTCCACCTGTTTCGATCTCTTCAGAATTCTTTGGGTAGTGTTAGATTAACATCAAGAGAGGACTGTCAAAACTACTTGTTGCATTTTTTTGATCAGAAGTCCCAAAATTTCTACAGCAACGGGATCATGTCACTACCTACAAGATGGCAACAAGTTATCGAACAAAATGGCACATATATATTATAATTAAATGTAATTAAACTTGAAAAAAATATGTCTTGAATTTGTTTAAAAAATACGAAGAAACTTTTTCCCCGACCTTATATGTATGTATGGATTGTGTCTTAATTTTTATTCAATTTAATATATCATAAATATTAATAAACTTAAAAAACCGATTTAAAAATAAAAAAATAGTAAATACGAAAACTACTTAACCGATTTTGATGATATGTATACCTCTGAAGTATGGCCTACCAAAAAAAAAAAAGGAATCTTCGAATTCAATTCAAAATTGGCGGAGAAATCGGTGAACATACATTTAAAAAAAAAACAGTGAAACATAGACTAGTACGCCCGGACAGTGCCGCCGCGCGTTCTCGTACAGGTGGCGGGTTATCAGTTAGTCTGCAGGACCCAGCCCAGTTAGTCTGTATGACCTCTGTAGTGTCACGTAAGTAGCTAGGACTCACTTGTGAAAGCCGTGACGGTCAGCGAGGGTAGCGAATATAGTGTTGTTGACTAACGCGGAGCGGAGGTGTAGTCTGCAGGACCCAGCCCAGTTAGTCTGTATGACCCCTGTAGTGTCACGTAGGTAGCTAGGACTCACTTGTGAAAGCCGTGCCGGACAGCGAGGGTAGCGAATATAGTGTTGTTGACTAACGCGGAGCGGAGGTCAGTGAGCGCGCCCGGACAGTGCCGCCGCGCGTCTTCGTACAGGTGGCGGGTTATCAGGTAGTCTAGAGAAAAAACAATATTCAGTTAAATTACGGGTTATAAATGAATAGTAAAATAAAAGGTGTAAGCTCGGCTGAAGGAGAAAGAAGGCCGAAGGCCGAGCTTACTCGTACCGTGCACCCGCGCCGACGATCTATTCGCTACGGCGACACTAATATGTCTACTCACCTAATATAGCGACACTAATATGTCTACTTACCTAATATAGCGACACTAATATGTCTACTCACCTAATATAGCGACACTAATACGTCTACTAACCTTATATAGCAACACTAATATATCTACTAACCTAATATAGCGACACTAATATGTCTACTAACCTAATAAAGCGACACTAATACGTCTACTAACCTTATATAGCAACACTAATATATCTACTAACCTAATATAACGACAATAATATGTCTACTAACCTAATATAACGACACTAATATGTCTCCATAAATAATAAAGCACTAATATTTCTACTTACCTAATATAGCGACACTAATATGTCTACTAACCTAATATAGCGACACTAATATGTCAACTTACCTAATATAGCGTCTCCAAGGAACTCGAGTCGTTGATAACAGTCGGTGAGCCTGTTTTTCTGATGCGACGCGTGCGTCAACGCTTGTAGCAACAGAGAACGGTCTTTGAAACGATACTGTAGGGTTCTTTCTAGGGCATCGTAACCTGAGAACGAACGAGTTATTGAACAAAAATTTTGTGCATGTTAACCACATTACAATTAATAGATAGATAGAAACTCTTTATTGTGTACACCAGAAATAAAAATTACAAACAGATAGAAAACACTTACGAGCTAGTGCCACAAGTAGTGGCCTTATAGCTAAAAGCGATCTCTTCCAGGCAACCATTGGATAGAAAGAATGGTAAATAATGTGGTTAACATCTGCCAAGATATTAAATAAATAAATAACTGGGACATTTTTGAACACGCGGTCACGTGACCCCCAACTAAGCAAAGCTTGTAATAATTATAAATAAATAAATATAACAAGCTTTTACACGTGCGCCATATTGAATTTAGTGTGACGTAAGTATGAGATTAGTGGGAGGCCTACCTACGCTGCGTCTTCGGTTCGTGGTCTCCACTCAAGAACCTTTCTTCCCGATCGGTTCTTCGAGCGATGTGGCCTGCCCATTGCACTTCAACTTGCAAATTTTAATAGCTATGTCGGCGACTCTGGTTCTTTGGCGAATATCTACGTTCCGGATTCTATCGCGTAAAGAAACTTCGAGCATAGCTCTCTCCATTGCCCGTTGTGACTCTGAGTTTTTCCAAAAGGCGTGGTCCTAAACTGTTTTTTAAAACAGTTAAGGACCACGTCTCTGTACCATATGTCACCACTGGCAACACACACTGGTCAAAGACCCTTGTCTTAAGGAGTTAAGGCACTGTGGTATCTTGGACGAGAATTAAACTAATCCCACTAATGGATGGATGTTTGTTACTCAATCACGCAGAAACGGCTGGATAGATTTCGATGAAATTAGGAATATACATTGCTTATGTCCTGGATTAACACACAGTCTACTTTTCATCATCGTCATCATCACCGATGTTCATCACGGCGCGGATGAAACCGCGGGGTGCAGTGTTTTTTTGTGACGAGACGAGCGAAGTCGCTCGCCTGATGGCTCTTCACGCTTGCCCATAACAGCTCAACGCCACTCAGAATTTTGAACTTCAACAGTTCAAAACCCTGGATGGCAATGCACTGCGCTCGTCACCCCGAGATGTCAAATCTCTGTGTGCCCTGTAATTTCGCTGGAAACATTGCCCTTCAATCCGGAACACAGCAGTGTTTACATACTACTGCTTGCTGGTTGAATAACTGGCAAAGGTGTGGTACTTCCCCAGGCGGACCCCTGCAAAAGAGTCCTACCACTACTAAGTATAATAACTAGTAGTAGCTAGTAGTGCTAGTATAATTCTTAATAATAATTCTTACCTGATAACATTTGGTCTAGTTCACCTTCCGGGTCTGCTATGTACCGGAGTAGAGGTGAAGGTGGCGCCTTCAGTTCACCATATATCACCTACAAATGAAACAATAGTCAGTCTTTACTGATAACAGATCGAAGCGCTTTGATTCCACTTTTATTATGCGAACTGCTAGTCTGTAGAATGCGCTACCTGAATGGGTGTTCCCCTGTAGCTACAATCTGGTCTTCAAATCACGAGTGAATCGGTTCCTTCTAGGCAAACGTGCTCCATCGTAGACCGCATCATCGCTTAACATGAGGCGAGCTGGCGGTCAAACGCAAGCCTATTTTTTAATAAAATATATATATATATATATTGCGCTGTTATTAAACTGCAAGTTTTAGGCAGGCCCCTCTTTCCCAATGAGCACTCTGAGCACTTGCCCAGAGCCCTGCGATAGATAGGTGTCTCTAGTTCCAGCCAGATCACCAAATGATAACCGGTATTTATCACCAAAAAACATATTTATTTTGAAAAAATCAAAGGATAATTATGACTGAGTACAATACCTACTTTCTTATTAGCTTTTGCATGCGCGAAGGTACTCTACTCTCGCCCGAAAATAGTGCTCAGTCCTATTGTGTGGTTATCCCCATTATCCTAATGTGCCCAGGGCATCCAATAGGCTAAAGATGACCCTAGTTTTAGGGGAACCGCAAGATGATTGCAGAATCAAATTGCAAATATAAACCGGCCAATTGCGAGTCGGACTCGCGCACTGAGGGTTCTGTACCACCACAAAATATAATAATTATCAATTTACTTTATAATTAGTATAATATGCAATTTCGGTTCAGTGAAAGAAATGATAAATAAGGTCGTCCAAGTAGGCGAATACGTTGCTTAACTTGGTAATCAACAGAAATTTCCACTGCTACTGAAAACGTCCCCTGCTGGACATAGCTTCCCATCGATTTCCAAATGTTATGCTTGGTCATACATAAAATAAAAATTGTAAATATAGTCAACTAGAGAACATCCTCCATTTTCATCGGTTAAAAACAGTGACAAGACTGTGCCAAGACTGTTACAAGACTATGACAAGACAGTGACAAGACTATGACAAGATAGTGACAAGACAGTTTCAAGACAAAGACAGTGACAAGACAGTGACAAAACAGTGACGAGACAGTGACAAGACAGTGACAAGACAGTGACAAGACAGTGACAAGACAGTGACAAGACAGTGACAAGACAGTGACAAGACAGTGACAAGACAGTGACAAGACAGTGACAAGACAGTGACAAGACAGTGACAAGACAGTGACAAGACAGTGACAAGACAGTGACAAGACAGTGACAAGACAGTGACAAGACAGTGACAAGACAGTGACAAGACAGTGACAAGACAGTGACAAGACAGTTACCTGCACCCAGTTGCCGTCAGCGTCCTTATAAGGCCGCCTAGCTCCGACCGGGCCCATAAAGTCGCATCCCCCCTCCCACTCCTCCTCAGACTGCGACTCCTCCGACCACTCCATGTCGGATGATGAAGATGATGACGAGTCGGAGACGGTGCGTTGCCGCTTTGGAGATGGGGTCGGCGGTGGTTTCTGGAAACATAGGAGAGTTTGACTATACTCCGTTTTTGTATATATATTTTTATTTTTCATTTGGATGTTTTACATTTTGAGACTTTTAAAAAATACTCTTTTTTCTTCTTTTTTACTGTATGATAGCAGCAAACGGTAAGGGTTTTATGTTTTTACTGTATGCTAGCAGCAAACGGTAAGGGTTTTATGTTTTTACTGTATGTTAGCAGCAAACGGTAAGGGTTTTATGTTTTTACTGTATGCTAGCAACAAACGGTAAGGGTTTTATGTTTTTACTGTATGCTAGCAGCAAACGGTAAGGGTTTTATGTTTTTACTGTATGCTAGCAGCAAACGGTAAGGGTTTTATGTTTTTACTGTATGCTAGCAGCAAACGGTAAGGGTTTTATGTTTTTACTGTATGCTAGCAGCAAACGGTAAGGGTTTTATGTTTTTACTGTATGCTAGCAGCAAACGGTAAGGGTTTTATGTTTTTACTGTATGCTAGCAGCAAACGGTAAGGGTTTTATGTTTTCTCTGTATGCTAGCAGCAAACGGTAAGGGTTTTATGTTTTTACTGTATGCTAGCAGCAAACGGTAAGGTTTTTTTTTTTTGAAAACTATAAGTAAACAAGGGACAGTTTTCTAACCAATAGTAAGTTACTTATCAAATAAACACTTTCAGTGGGAATCATAGCCCTCTAGCTTCTCATTTCATTTTTATTTATGTATAGGCTTGCGTTTGACCGCAAACTGGCTTGATGGTAAGCGCTGATGCTGTCTACGATGGAGCACGCTTGCCTAGAAGAAACCGATAGACTCGAAACTTGAAAACACCCATTCGTTCGGCTATCACTGCCGTTACGTGTAAACCTATTTAGTTGGGTAGTCGAAGATGGTATCACTTACCACTTGAGAGTGACACCTGGCGGCCAAATGAGGCGGCAGCACGACCTTGTGTTGAGGAAGTACGCTGATGCCGAGCCAAGACATAAAGAGTAGAGCACCTCGCGGTCCACACTCCAGAAGGTAAGCGCCGATTAGCGCTTCTACGCAGTCCGCTATCGATTTATCTGGAAGAGAATTGATACAAAATAATTAATGGTTTAAATTCATTTTCTGACTGCCCCGGTGGCTCAGTTGGTAGTGAACCTAACTTCTGTGCTTGGGGGCGTGGGTTCGATTCCCATCTAGGACAAACATTTGTGTGATGAACATTTGTGTTTGTTCTATGTCTGGGTGTTAATATCTATTTAAGTATGTATTTAAAAATATATATGTATGTATGGACAAACATTTGTGTGATGAACATTTGTGTTTGTTCTATGACTGGGTGTTAATATCTATTTAAGTATGTATTTAAAAATATATATGTATGTATATCAGTCTCTGGCAGCCATATTACAAGCTTTGCTTAGTTTGGGGTCAGATGACCATGTGTGCAATAATGTCCCAGATTATTTATTATTATTATTTTAAACCGACATCCAAAAAGGAGTAGGTTACCAAATCGATTGTTTTTTTAAATGTTTGTTCGGTGATCGGTGACCATACATAAAAAAAAATATACTGAAAATTCTCGCAGTTTAAAAAACTAAAAAACAACCTTTAAAATCGCTAATCCCGAAGATCTTGGTAACGATAATAGGACAAACTATTATTAAATAAATATAAAATTATATTTAACTAGCTGCATGAAAATCGGTGATGATGACGATGAAAAGCAGCGTATGTGTTAATCCAGGACATAAGCAATGTATATTCTAAATTTCATCCAAATCCATCCAGCAGTTTTTGCGTGATTGAGTAACAAACATCCATCTATCCATCCAAACTTTCACATATATGATACTAGCCGTCCGCCCCGGCTTCGCACGAGTATAAGCTCGGCCTTCGGCCTCGCTACAAAATATAATATAGTCTATGTCACCCGGGGATAGTGTAGCTTCCCAACAGTGAAAGAATTTTTCAAATCGGTTCAGTAGTTTCGGAGCCTATTCATTACAAACATACAAACATACAAAAATAGGTACAAATCTTTCCTCTTTATAATATTAGTGTAGATTAATGTTATTATTGCATTGTCATCGGTCCTTGATAAGTGTGCAGTTTCAAATCAATCCGTCGTTTTGAAAGGCGTGAAAAACAAGTTCAAAGATTCCGTTACATAGATACATACCAACCTAATAAAAGCGAGTTAAAATGTTGGAGTTTAAAAAGCTATACGTACCAGGTATGCTGTGCTGGGTGATCAGATTATAGGGTATGTAGCAGCCCGAGACAACACCCTGACTTTCTAGATTCTTGCCTTCCTGCCCTTCTGTCTGCTGTACAAACATTACAATTCTTTAGTCCTGTCCATCCAAAGGTTGCCTGGAATAAATCGCTCTAGGCGGACCGGCCACCCATTATACTGCCGTATTTTTTGAAGTGAAAACTTCTTTAGGAGCCTTGAGTACTTTTTGGGTGAACAAAAATCATGGTACTCGCGTCATCGTCACACTGTACTGTGTATTTTAAAACAGCGCCATCTCTTGTGGAATAAGGAAATTACTACTTAAGTTTTCACTTCTGACGGGCAGAGGCGAAGGCTAAAGCCTATTCCTAAATAAAAAAATACGTGAAACTCTCCGAGCTCGATTATGCCCTGATTCCTCGTGCCCTGGTGTGTAGCAGATGCAAGGGCGCAAGCCTATTCCTAAATTTAATTATAAAATGGCGCGCTACCTATTCCTAAATTGCACCCAAAAAGCGCTCAACGAGCCTAAATAAGTTTTCATTTCATAAGAAAAAAGTTTTTAGTAAATCTTTCTGAGCCCGATTATGCCCTGGTCCGTTGTGCCCTGAACCCACGTACCCTGGTGTGTATCAAAGGCGAGGGCGCAAGCCTATACCTAAAGTTAATAATAAAAAAAAAAGAATTGAAATAAAAAACCTCTAGTGTTGCAGGTGTCCATAGGCGGCGGTTTTGCTTACCATCAGGCAGACCGCATGTTTGTTTGCCGTCCTTTTTAATAAAAAAAAAAAAAAAAAAAAAACTGTGTTAGATTATGCTGCGATTTCTCGTGCCCTGATCTCACGTACCCTGGTGTGTAGCAGAGGCGAGGGCGCTAACTATTCCTAAACTTATTTTTTTTTAAACCTCTGGTGTTGCAGGTGTCCACAGGCGGCGGTTTTGCTTACCATCAGGCAGACCGCATGCTTGTTTGCCACTCTTTATTTTTAACTCTTCGAGCTCGATTATGCCAATTCCTCATGCTCTGGTCCTTCCTGCCCTGATCCCACGTACCCTGATGTGCAGCGGAGGCGAGGGCGCTACCTATTTCTAAATTTAAATTTTTTTAAAACCCCGCTGCTAGTGTTGCAGGTGTTCATAGGCGGCGGTTTTGCTTACCATCAGGCAGACCGCATGCTTGTTTGCTGCCCTTTTATTAAAAAAAAAAATTGCTAGATTATGCCTCGATTCCTCGTGCCCTGATCCCACGTACCCTGGTGTGTAGAGGAGGCGAGGGCGGCGCGCGGTGGCACGGAGGCAGCCAGTTGTCGTGAGGCTCGAACTTGCTCGCGATCATCCGCGCGCCGAGTCGCTTGCTGCGCCCGAGACGGTACAGATTCAAGTTCGATACCTGCAGATGAAAACTTATTATATTATACTAGCAACCCGCCTCGGTGAATAAGATAATATAATAAAAACAAGCTTTTAGCTTTAGCGAAAAAAAATCTCGCATGGTCCCAATAGGATCATCACAGTATAAATATGATCATGACCACAGTATGAATATGATCATGACCACGGTAGGAATATGATCCTAATCACAGTATGAATATGATCACGACCACATTAGGAATATGATCATGACCCCATTAGGAATATTATCATGATCACAGTAGGAATATGATTATTATCACAGTAGGAATGTGATCATTATCACAGTATGAATATGATCATGACCACTAAAGGAATATGATCATGATCACAGTACGATAGAGATCACAAGTAAATATCATTATTGTCACAGCTAATATGATCAGGATGTTATAGTGATCTGATCATGGTCACCTGTTTGCTCCGCATATGGCTGAGTTTCCCCTCGTGGACTGTTGGATGAGCGCAGTAGAGGTAAGCCGTGATAGCGAACTTTAGAAAGCTGTCGCCGATCGTTTCAAGGCGCTCAAGGTTGATTCCGTCGTTTGCGTTTGACATTGTTAGTGCCTGAAAGAAAAACAAGTTTTTAACCGACTTCCAAAAAGAAGGAGGTTATCAATTTGACTGTTTTTTTTTTTTATGTTTGTTACCGCAGAACTTTTGACTGGGTGAACCGATTTTGATGATTCTTTTTTTATTTGAAAGCTGGTGCCTCCCATTTGGTCCATTTATGATGAAGTCGGTTTTTTATATTGATAACTAGCCGGCCGCCCCGGCTTCACACGGATCTAAGCTACGCCTTCGGCCTCGCAAAAAAATATATTATAGCGTATGTCACCCGGGGATAGTGTAGCTTCCCAACAGAGAAAGAATTTTACAAATCTGTTCAGTAGTTTCGAAGCCTATTCAATGCAAACAAACAAACAAACAAACAATCAAATGTTTCCTCTTTATACAGGGTGTCCGGTGGCGGATTTATGTTTTTGAAAGCAAATAAAAGAAAAACTTATAAACTTAGGGTTTTATTAAGTAATTTAATCAATAAACGCATAATGCGGATTTCACTTTTTAAAAATCACTTCGTCTAAATGCTGTCCATTTATACGCACACACTGTTCAAAACGGTCCACCGTATTACGGGCTACGCGCTGCAACAGGCTCGGCTGGATTTGCTGAATTTCATTGCGGATATTTTCCTTCAACTGCACAACAGACAAAGGATTATTGGCATAGACTTTGCTTTTGAGATAGCCCCATAAAAAAAAGTCCATTGGAGTTAAATCTGGTGACCTCGGAGGCCACGAGATGTCACCAAAGCGGCTTATCAATTTCCGTGGAAAATTTTGTCGAAGTAAAGCCTTCGACCAAAATAAAATGAATGGACGGGCCCTAACCATTGAACTTGATCAGTAAAAACGAGTCAAAATCGTCTGACATATACTTCAACACCTAATTATAAAAATGTACAGTATATTTGTTACAAAAAATAGATATCGGTTTTATTTGTGTATTTACACTTCGGTAAAGCATACGAATTCATAATTTTGTCAGATGTTTCGTTATCGCGTATCAATAGACTCGTGTTTCAATTCCTACGGCTAGAGACCGACTGAAACGAAATGAGAGCTGGCGCTCATTTTGTAATCTTCAAAAATGCGCTTCTACTGGGCCCGTCCATTCATTTTATTTTGGTCGAAGAGTAAAGCCATAGACGTCCTGGCTGTATGCGGAGTCGCCCCATCTTGCTGAAACCACGTGTGCGTCGAGTAGGATGGATGTGCTCGCAAATTTGGTAAAAAATATTCAGTGATCATGCGTCCATAGTTTTCACTGTTGACATTTACAGCTTCACCCCGAGAATTCTCAAAAAAATAGGGACCGATGATTCCATTCGTCGATAATGCGCACCAAACAGTAACTCTTGGGCAATGCAGGGGCCGCTGATGTTTTTGTCGTGGATTACGTCTTTTTGGGGCCCAGTAACGACAGTTTTGTTTATTGACATGGCCGTTCAAATGAAAATGGGCCTCATCGCTCCAGAAAACGCAATTTACTGTGCGAAATCCCTCCAACATCCGTTCGCAGAAGTTTTTTCTTAAAATGAAGTCATTTTCTTTAAGTTCTTGGACTATCTGGATCTTGTAGGGATGGAACTTTAAGTCTTTTTTTAAAATTTCGTGAACAATGCTTTTAGGAAGTGTCAAAGCAGCTGCTCTTTTCCGCACTGAGAGTCGTGGATTTTCCCGTAAGCTTCTTTCAACTTCTTGAACGTTTTCTGTGGTCCTTGATGTTCTGCTCGGTCCCGGCTGAGGGTTATTTAAAGCAGAAGATGTTTGGCGGAACCTTTGCACCCACGATCTAATCAAATTAACACTTGGTCCATCGCTTAATCGCCGAATATTGTAGTGGGCACAAAACTGTCGGCGCGCAGTCACGTAAGAATCACCACTCTTAAAAAATGCCTCAATAGCGTACGCACGGTGCTGCCCCGACCACTGCGGCATTGTGACTAACAAATCCGCATTCGCGGCGCGTCGAATGACACCGCTCTCCCCCCGCACCGTTTATAACTTTTTTAGATATACCCTTTCAAAAACATAAATCTGCCACCGGACACCCTGTATATTACTAGTGACGCGCCCCGGCTTCGCACCTAAATAGTATCCTATGTCCGGCTCCTGGTTCTAAGCTACCTCCCCACCAATTTTCAGCCAAATCGGTTCAGCCGTTCTTGAGTTATAAATAGTGTAACTAACACGACTTTCTTTTATACTCCGCCCCGGCTTCGCACGAGTGTAAGCTCGGCCTTCGGCCTCGCTACAAAATATAATATAGCCTATGTCACCCGGGGATAGTGTAGCTTCCCAACAGTGAAAGAATTTTTCAAATCGGTTCAGTAGTTTCGGAGCCTATTCATTACAAACATACAAAAATAGGTACAAATCTTTCCTCTTTATAATATTAGTGTAGATATATAGATTAATTGATAATTATTCCATATACAATTCTCAATATAAAAAACTGACTTCATGAGAACTGGACCAAATTGAAATACGACCAAACGGGAAGCACCAGCTTTCAAATAAAATAGAATCATCAAAATCGGTTCACCAACTTTTTTTTTTTGTTTTGATATCTGTAAACAATTGGCGGAGAAATCGGTGAACATAGGTACATAATATATATATTTATATACTAGCTGTAAGCGCGACTACGTCCGCGATTTCTTCAGAAAAAAAATAGGCTATTTCCTTCCTCACGATACATAACTACATATTACCTCGCAAATTTTTTTGAGAGCGGTTAAGCCGCTTAGTCGTGATTATGTAGCAAACAGACAGACAGACAGACAGATTAGTGTGGATACAATGGAGCATAGAACCGTCCTCCTTTTTTGAAGTTGGTTGAAGAGCATGTCAAAATCGGATTTGGATTAATTAAATTAGAGTTATACCAGGCCTAGCGCACTCCGCACTTTAGGTATGAAGCTACAAGTAGTCGTCTTGTCGGACTTGTCGTGCCCGCTGCCGCGCGATAGACAGAGATAACGCGACAAGAGTTACGCGAAAGACAGAGAGGCAACTTGTAGGTTAATATAGCAATAGGTGGTTAGCGCTCGCACGTCCTGAATTAGACTTTATTGTGTAGTAGCAAGAGTCGCTACTTATTTAAATACTCTTGCGGAGTGAACCTTCTGTACTTGTATTTTATGTATTCTGTGGTTGTACTCACTTGTAAGATAACACTAGGACTGGGCCCCGGGTGTCCTTCCAAATTGGGCTGATAATCGAAATCAAACTCCTTGCCATTCTGACCCCTATTATCACTGTGATAAGGCGTAAACTCACATTTCTTGTTATTCAACACTTTTTCTTCATACTTTTCTTTGGAATCAAAGCCAACATTGCTTACTTTCTCATTGATATATCCGGGACAGTCGATATCTACGTCAACCATAGAGAAGCAATTCAACTTTTTAATTTCTTCCTCCGTCAAAGTCTCCTTCAATTTTGACAGTAGATTTCTTTTGTTCTTCTCAATGCTTTCTAAAGTTATTTGACCATCGACAATTTTTATCTCGTTTTTCTGTGGGAATATTTCGTGTAGTCTATTGTCTATGGGTGGTGGGTTTTTGCTTTTGTCTTTCGTTTCGGGCAGTTCGGGGAGCAGTGCAACGACGGCTGTGTCCTTTTTGATGAGGCTTCCTTTGGTGATGATGTCGTTTTTGTGTTGATCGACGGAGCGTCTGAATTTCTCTACGTACTGTGGAAGAGACAAGTTTTTCAGTTGACCGTTTGTTGTTGAAAAATTTAATAAATGCATATAAAATTTGAGGGTTGCCCTCGTTTTCCCTGGAACGGAAGTTTGGTTTTTAAATCAATATATATATAGTACTAGCTTTAAACGCGACTTTGTCCGCGATTTCTTCAGAAAAAAATAGCCTATGTCCGTCCTCTTGATACATACTATTACCTCCAAAAAATTTATCGAGATCGGTTAAGCCGTGTAGCTGTGATTACGTAGCAAACAGACAGACAGACAGAGTAACTTTCGCATTTATAATATTAGCGTGGATGTGGAATTATATATACTAGCTGCGCCCCGTGGTTTCAACCGCGTGGTGGTGAAAATCGGTGATGATGATGAAAAGTAGCCTATGTGTTAATCCAGGACATAAGCAATGTATATTCCAAATTTCATTCAAATCCATCCGTTTCTGCGTGATTGAGTAACAAACATCTATCCATCCATCCATACATCCATCCATCCAAACTTTCACATATATGATATTAGTGTGATTATTTGAAGTTTTTTAAAGAGTATGCAATACTGACCTCTGTGTCGGGTACACCGCTCCGCACAAGTGCCGCCAGCTCCCTGGCGCCGCGGCGTGCTGCGAGCGGTTCTCGTTGCGGCGCGGGGGGTACACTCTTTTTTCTCGCCACGTCAACTGCCTCCGCTTCGTGGGCCGTTTTGTATTCAATACGAACCCCTACCGCCGCTACAGAAGAAACACACACAACAGGCATTTGAAAGAACGAAGAAAGTACATACATATATACGACAATAATACAAACTCAGAAAAAAAAATGGAAGCGTTAAACCTACATCATCCATCGTCGACATAGCTATTAAAATTTGCAAGTAGCAATGGGCAGGCCACTTTTTTTTTTTTTTTTTTTTTTTTTTTTTTAATTTATTTTCTTTATACATAACAATACAATTTTAAATTAATGTTGCACCAAAAAACCACAGTTGGTTTGAGATGGTGCTCACATCCTCCGCGGCGCTTACAAAAAACAGATCTACACTAATATTATAAAGAGGAAAGATTTGTACCTATTTTTGTATGTTTGTATGTTTGTAATGAATAGGCTCCGAAACTACTGAACCGATTTGAAAAATTCTTTCACTGTTGGGAAGCTACACTGTCCCCGGGTGACATAGGCTATATTTTGTAGCGAGGCCGAAGGCCGAGCTTACACTCGTGCGAAGCCGGGGCGGACGGCTAGTAAATAATAAAAAAGAACTACACTCTTAAAAAATACATACCCACATCATCGTATCATTCAAGCTCAATGAAACCAAATGTACCAGAACTAGTGAGTTGAAGTGAAGTTGCGCACGAGTCAAGCTCAGACGAGGAACTGATACTGAACTGATTTCAGTGTGGAGGTTAAAGGGGGAGGCATATGTTCAGCATCGCTCGAAGAACTGATAACCGATGGGGAAGAATGGTTCTTGAGTGGAGACCGCGAACTGGAAGACGCAGCTTATGTAGGCTTCCCACTAGATGGACCGACGACATTGTGAGAGTCGCGGGCATCCAGTGGATGCAGATGGCAGGATGTCGTTCAGTGTGTAGGTTAAAGGGGGAGGCATATGTTCAGCAGTGGACGTCTTCTGGCTGATGATGATGAATACAAAGCACTTTGATTCCACTTTTATTGTGCGAGCCGCTAGTCTGTTGGAATGCGCTGCCTTGAATGGGTGTTCCCCGATAGTTACTATCTGGGTATACTAAAAGATAGGTAATTAAAAATTCGCCTTCCATAGTCACTCGAGAAGGTAAAAAAATTTTTTTTTTAACAATTTTTTATTTTATTTTACAAACCTATTTAGGGTTCCGTAGCCCTACAAGAACCCTTATAAATTCATTCTGTCCGTCCATCCTCATCGACAGCCCCGGTGGCTCAGTTGGTAGTGAACCTAACTTCTGTACTTGGGGGCGTGGGTTCGATTCCCACCTAGGGCAAACATATATGTGATGAATATTTGTGTTTGTTCTATGTCTGGGTGTTGATATCTATTTGAGTATGTATTTAAAAATATATATGTATGTATATCAGTCTCTGGCAGCCATATTACAAGCTTTGTTTAGTTTGGGGTCAGACGACCATGTGTGCAAAAATGTCCCGAATTTTTATTATTCATTTATTTATCCGTCCGTCTGTCCATCAGTCCAAATTTTTTACAACCTAACTTCTATAATTATTAACATTAGGCCATGAAACTTTGCAAAATGACAGTTGTTATATAGATCTCATAATGATCATCAAACATAATGAAACGAAATTGAAAAATAAAATAAAAAAAAAACTTGAGAGGTGTCAAGGGACACCCGGATGGAACGAAGTTCTGAAGTCTGTCTGTCTCTCTCTCTCTCTCTCTCTTATAGATAAGAGAGAGAGAGAGAGAGACAGACAGAGAAACATGCGACGCCGCACAGCTTACAATACTATAGCAAAAAGTGTCGTGACAACTTTTCGTAAGATTTTTTTTCCGTCTAGCCCCCTTTCACAACGCGCGATAAGGAATTTCGTTCCAAAAAAAATAACTCCTACGCTATGATGTAACTTACTGTTACTAGTTCGGCTGTTGCAGAATCCACTCGTATCTGCATCATCGTCGCTTCCCTCCTGCTCGAAGTCAGAGTCGTCCGTGTCGAAATCACTGCAACACAGTAGGCATGGCATAGGCATGTGGCCTAATGTTTAATTTATAGTCCAGTCGGGTAGACAAAACAAGCCTGAAATAGAAAAAAAATCCGGGGAGCGATTTTTTTTTAAACGTCAGGGGTTGAAAGTATAAATCTCGATTTTCTAACTAATCCCGGTAGAGGATTCGCCGCCGTCTTTTTTTAAAGTTCAATTTTTCTGTTTTTCTGAAATACCTCGTTAATTTTCAACTTTAGAGCAAAAATGGCAGTATCCAAAGTTGTTGGAAATTAAATTTCTCACAAGTTTGATCATTATCATTTTTACTCCACGATGAATATTTTCGGATTTATATTCAAATTGGAGGTGAATTTTTTTTGATAAAAACCTCGACGTTTAAAAAAAATCGCTCCCTGGAATTTTTCTATTTAAATGTCTATCCCGACTGGATTATTATTACAAATAACAGGCTTAGCGATGAATATAACTAAATACATTACACATACTGAAAAATAAATTGAATCGGCTGATTAATCTCTGAGATATGAGCGTTTAAAGTTTTAGGTGGGGATAGAGAGGGGATGCTCCATCTCTTTCTCGCAAAACGTGTGTTGGTATAGCATTTGTATGCCGCGCCTGAGGCGTGACGTCATAGCTCAGTATAGTGCGCTCTGTCTAGCATGAAATTAAAACACTCATAACTTATTTATTTTTGAACTAATCAAATTTTGTTTTCGTTGATAGGCTCTATTGATGATCAGCTTTTTTATGAAGTAATAAAAAAATATTAGTCATCATGCCTATTACATTGACCCTTGACATTGGACCCGGGTATGTCCTAAAACTGCGACCAGAACCACCGGAGGATGGGCAGCAGAGTCCTAATAGTACACGGTGAACGTACTGCGATCCGAAGCCGCCTGCCAAGCGTGGGTATTATGGCAACACCCCTCTCTATGAGGGAGGCCTTGTCCAACAGTGGACGTTAATTGGCTGATGTTGTATGCCTATTATATACGATAAAGCAATCATTCCGGTACTGGACTGTACTTCTTTCATAAGGTTAATAAGTGGAACACATTAAAAACCGACTTTAAAAAAATATATGAATAAAACCGGCCAAGTGCGAGTCGGACTCACGCACGAAGGGTTCCTTTATTTATAAAAACGGCAAATAATCACGTTTGTAGTATGAGAGCCCCCTTAAATATTTATTTTATTGTTTTTTAGTATTTCAACAGTCTTACTATCACTGATGAGATACAGCCTGGTGACAGACGGACAGACAGACGGACAGCGGAGTCTTAGTAACAGGGTCCCGTTTTACCCATTGGTACGGAACCCTAAAAACGTAATAGATGCCTATAAAATTTAAGGGTTGCCCTCTGTTTCCCTGGGATGCCATCTTCAGATCATGACTTGGTGACAATGGGACCAAATTGGAAGTATACCCACCGAACAAAATATTTTTTTTAGAAATTGATCAACAGTTGTCTGAGATATCAGTGAACATACATATAAAAAAATATACAGTGGAACATAGAACCTCCGCCTTTCTTGATGTTTGGATGTTCCATCCTCGGCCACATCGTCGCTTACCATCAGATCATCAAAAAAAAAGTTGGAACATGGTTCAATACAAATGTGAAAATAGAACTAGTTTTTTTAATAATTTGAGTGTCTGTCAGTTGTCAACTGTCACTGTCAGTTGAAAGTGATTCTCCCTAGGGCTGAAATATATTACTTTCGCCCCGCTCCTCAGGCAACTTCAAACCTACTTTTCAAGTATGAGTAATGAAAACGTTATTTATTTAATATACAGTTACCTTGATATGTAAGAGCAATCGCTATCTGCAACAGAGTATACGCGACTCGGATTAAACTCGGGCTTCGCCTTCTGTACAGGGTCACACCAGTTCACACCACCTGCACAATTAAAATTATACGCATAAGACAGACACACAACAAGACAGACAAACGGCAGACAAAACCAGACAAGACACACATGATTGACAAAAGATAGGCACACGACAAACAAGAGACAGACACATGACAGACAAGAGACACAAAAGACGGACACACGCACGACAGACCAAGGACAGACAAGACAGACACATTACAGACAAAAGACGGAAACATGCACGACAGACAAGACAGACACACGGTTGACAAAAGACAGACACATGACAAACGAAAGACGGACACATGCACGTCAGACAAGACAGACACACGATTGACAAAAGACAGACACATTACAGAGAAAAGACGGTCACACGCTCGACACACACGACACGGCAAACAAAAGACAGACACGGCACGGCAAACAAAAGACAGACACATGACAGTCAACAGACGGACACATGCACGACAGACAAGACAGACACACGGTTGACAAAAGATAGGCACGCGACAAACAAGAGACAGACACATGCACGACAGTCAAGACAGACACACGATTGACAAGACAGAGACACGATTGACAAAAGACAGACACATGACATAGAAAAGACTGACACACGGCATAACATCACAAGATTGCTTTATTATAAATACTGACAGTTTGAGATGGTCATGTAAAATCAGTCAAATCCCCTATCAAGAACTTCCTTATAGGAGTCAGTTGAAAAGAAGTTGTATCTTACCTGACGCCGAAGTGCAGAAGGTGAGATTGGGGGGCAACGGTTCCATCATCTCGTCGTAATCCAACGTGTCAGGTATAGAGGAAGCCATGTCGTTGCTCCAGGTGCCGATCTCGAAACCCTGGGGAAGTTCCATCATCATAACCAATCGAGTAGCTTTGTTATCATCATCAGCCAGAAGACGTCCACTGCTGTACATAGCGGGCACGAAAAATCGACACCGCTTTATGGTTGATATTCCGAAAACCCGTAAGAAGCGCTTTGATTCCACTTTTATTATGCGAACTGCTAGTCTGTGGAATGCGCTACCTGAATGGTTTTTCCCCGGTAGTTACAATCTGGGTGTCTTCAAATCAAGAGTGAATCGGTTAATTTAGGCAAGCGTGCTGCATCGTAGACCGGATCATCGCTTAATATCAGGCGAGCTGGCGGTGAAATGCAAGCTTTTTTTTATCTCTTCTATCTAAAAAATCTTTTCAACCTTAGAACGCCACACTGAACGACGTCCTGCCATCTGCATCCACTGGATGCCCGCGACTCTCACAAAGTCAACGGTCCATCTAGTGGGAGGCCTACCTACGCTGCGTCTTCCGTTTCGTGGTCTCCACTCAACAACCTTTCTTCCCCATCGGTTATCGGTTCATCGAGCGTTGTGGCCTGCCCATTGATTGCCACTTCAACTTGCAAATCTGAGCAGCTATATCGGTGACTAGTTCTTTGGCGAATATCCTCGTTACGAATTCTATCGCGCAAAGAAACTCCGAGCATAGCTTTTTTTTAAATCGCGAATAACTCAACCTGTTGACCACCAACTCGCCTGTTGGTAAGCGACGATGTGGTTGAAGATGAAGCACGCATACTTAGAAGATACCTCAGGACAGGACAGTGTACTCCATATAGCAGGTAATACCCTGGTTACTATCACCTGATTACCTATTCACTCTTGCCTTGAAAAGGCCCAGATTATATATCTCAGGAAACAAGGAAGCCGGCAGGTTGTTCCATCCTTGGCCGTACGGATTAGAAACGTAGAATCGAAACGTTTGGTACGTATCCAAGAGAAGTCCACAATGTATGGGTGGTAGTAGGCCGTTTTCCTACTTTCCTACGATAACGAAAAATAAATAATCTGACGATTTCCACAAGCCGAAGTAACAAAAATTCGTCGATAAAGTTTAATGCGAATATCTATAGCGGCTCCCCCAAGCGATGAAAAGGTAACATTATATAACATTTTTTTCTTCTTATCAACTAAGCTTTGCAACCCAATAGGTCTCTATGACGCTCGAGTAAATCCCCATTTAGCATCGTGGGCTCTCCTACCATAGTAGAAAGGGAATGGTAGGATAAGGTCGTGTAGCTCCGATGCAAATTCTCCGAAATCCTATAGAAAATTGACAGACTCGCTACCTGCCGGCTTCCTTGTTTGAACAAGAGTGAATAGGTAACCAGGTGATAGTTACCAGGGTATTACCTGCTATATGGAGTACACTGTCCTGTCCTGAGGTATCTTCTAAGTATGCGTGCTTCATCTTCGACCACATCGGCGCTTACCAACAGGCGAGTAAAATAAATAAAAGCTGCACCACCAGGTCTGATAGGTAAGACGTCAGAAAACTCACGCTTTCGTCAGTTTCCACGGCCAGTTTCTCCGCCAGTATGTCGTTGACAGTTTTCTCTGGTTCCGCGACGCTGCCGCCGTCTTCTGCGCTGTCTGATTCTTCTTGATCCTCTCGATTGTGATCTTTATCTACACCTCTGAAAATTATGGCTACTCTTAATTCAAGCAACATCACACTAATATCATATACGTGAAAGTTTGGATGGATGGATGTTTGTTAATAACGCAGAAACGGCTGGATGGATTTGGATGAAATTTGGAATATACATTGCTTATCTTCTGGATTAACACATAGGCTACTTTTCATCATCATCGTCATCACCGATTTTCATCACCACGCAGGTGAAACCGCGGGGCACAGCTAGTGTCATATATGTGACAGTTTGGTTAGATGGATGTATGGATGGATGGATGGATGTTTGTTACTCAATCACGCAGAAACGGCTGGATGGATTTGGATGAAATTTGGAATATACATTGGTTATGTCCTGGATAAACACATAGGCTAATTTTCATCATCATCGCCACATGGTTGAGACCACGGGACGCAGCTAGTATATATATCCACATCAACACTAATATTATAAATGCGAAAGTAACTCTGTCTGTCTGTTTGCTACATAATCACAGCTAAACGGCTTAACCGATCTCGATAAAATTTTGGGAGGTGATAGTATCATGAGGACGGACATAGGCTATTTTTTTCTGAAAAATGGCTCTTCACGCTTGCCCATAACAGCTCAACGCCACTCAGAATTTTGAACTTCAACAGTTCAAAACCCTGGATGGCAATGCACTGCGCTCGTCACCCCGAGATATAAGATGTCAAATCTCTGTGTGCCCTGTAATTTCGCAGGAAACATTGCCCTAATTATTACAGAAATTAATTTTTCTATAGATCTTTCTATTTGATAGAATCAGAACGCCAAAAAGTCCAGATTACGTTGCTTTTTTTGTCAAAAAATGAGAAAAGATAATTATGATAAAAACCTCAATTCTTTTTCCTTCTGTACTCGTTCTTTTTCCTTTTCTTTGTCTTCTTCTTTCTTCTTTTCGCTCTTCTCAGCGTCTGCACTTAGAACCTGAATTAGTAAAACATAAAACATTATATAGTTCCAACCAACTTGTATCCAAGCGAAACGAATATTTTAAGCGTCTACCTGTTGCCGTTATCAATATCGAGCAAAAATGAGCAAAAAAATCACGTTTGTTGTATGGGAGCCCCCTTAAATATTTATTTTATTCTGTTTTTTAGTATTTGTTGTTATAGCGGCAACAGAAATACATCATCTGTGAAAATTTCAACTGTCTAACTGTTACGGTTCGTGAGATACAGCCTAGTGACAGACGGACAGACAGACAGACAGAAAGACAGACTCCCGTTTTACGGAACCCTGAAAAAACCTTAACAGTTCAAAATAAAGCTTATTGTCTTCGAAGACAGGTAGCTTTACAAAGGGATTACATATTTTTTAATGACTTTTTTACCTCAGACAGGCTCCAGCCGAAGTCCAGTGGAGGCCAGTGGAAGCCCGGTGCAGTAAATTCGTCTATCTTCGGTATTCCCAAGCCCACATCTATTGCGACCGCGCGACGAATCTCATCTGCTATTAGCAGGGCGTTAATTCTGAAACAACGCAATTAATTGATTTGCAAACACATAGATTGCAGATACATAAAAACGTAGAGATAAAAAAATCTGTAATTGCGAAATATAAAAATAAAATCACAAAGGGCGCCCTAAAATAAGCAGCTGATCACGTTAAGAGGCCTCTATTCGTCTGCAGCTTTCTCGCTCGCACATTTATACATTATTGACGATATAAAATTTAGGACGATATATTTGACGGGCCGTTAGCACCCTTTGTGTACGGGACCCTAAAAAGTATATTGAGATATAAATTTTCATCACTATAACTTAAAAAACAAATACTTTTCATACAAAGTTTCGTCCCCTATTTTAACCACTTATGTCATCCCTGTATTTTTTTTACTAAAAATAGCATTTTTTATTTTAAATGAACTATCCACATACTAATTTTCACATCTGTAACATCAAAATCGAATTTTAATGTTTTTACCCATTTTCACCCCCTTAGGGGTGGAATTTCGAAAAACCCTTTCTTAGTGGGTGCATACACTTCACAACGAATACACCCTCCAAATTTCATGTCTCTAGGACCAGCGGTTTAGGCTGTGCGTTGATATCTCAGTCAGTCAGGACTTTGAAATTTTTTGAAGCTGCAGACGAATAGAGGCCCCTTAAGACAGTTTTTAGAATATTTGTTTGTTTGTCCACACACATCTCTTAAACCACTGGACGGATTTAAATGTTGTTTTCACAAATATGCTTAGCTATGACCAGATTGAAGTATCCACACTAATATTATAAATGTGGGACATTATGTGGGACATTATTGCACACATGGTCATCTGACCCCAAACTAAGCAAAGCATATATTTTTAAATACATACTTAAATAGATATTAACACCCAGACATAGAACAAACACCAAATGCGAAAGTAACTCTGTCTGTCTGTCTGTTTGTTACATTGAGCCGTTCTGTCATTGCTTCACGGCATTTTTTTTAAATCTCACCTGTAGAGTACGCAGGGTAGCGCGACTGTGGCGAACCAGAGCGGCGCCGCGAACGGGTGCACGCGACACAGCTCCGGCACCAGGATCTGCTTCTGGTCGAGACGATCGCGCTTGGCGCGTCTGGTGCGCTCCGAGGACACAGGGAGAGCTACGCCTTTGCGGTTCACGTATCTATGGGAGAGATAGTTAATTTAGTATATTAGAAAAATCGGACAGTGTTGACAGGGTTTTAAAGTTCAAATATGAGCAAAATCAGTCAGTGTTGTCAAGGTTTTTAAGTTTAATATGAGCAAAATTGGTCAAGAAGGTTTTTAAATTCGAATATGAGCAAAATCTAACAGTGTTATCAAGGTTTTAAGCAAAATCGGACAGTGTTATCAAGTTTTTAAGCAAAATCGAACAGTGTTATCAAGTTTTTAAGAAAAATCGGAAAGTGTTATCAAGGTTTTAAGCAAAATCGAACAGTGTTATCAAGGTTTTAAGCAAAATCGGTCAGTGTTATCAAGGTTTTAAGCAAAATCGAACAGTGTTATCAAGGTTTTAAGCAAAATCGGTCAGTGTTATCAAGGTTTTAAGCAAAATCAGACAGTGTTATCAAGTTTTTAAGCAAAATCGAACAGTATTATCAAGGTTTTAAGAAAAATCGGACAGTGTTATAAAGGTTTTTGTTCGCATATCGTCGCCTTAGAGTTTAATTCCCGAGGTGGAAATGCAATTTTCGTCATTTTCTTATTATTAATTTTGGTCAATATTCTTAAACTTCAATTTTCAATTCATTCAATTTGTATATAATTTAACACAGAATTTATAATCATGAAGTACCAAAACTTTATGGGAAGTACTTTTTTCTTCTTTTTTTCACTAGCGAGTTTTTCACCCTAAGACGAGGATATGAGCAAAATCGTTCAAGATATAGGGGTCGCACAGTTCGGGCCTAACCTGGGCGTGAGAAGGTTCAGCCTAGCGCTAGTGTGGTCCACGTCCAGTAACGGCTGCTGCGGCTGCGTGAGTGTCACATTGTACTTCGCCTGGTAGTAGCTTCGGAAGCTGTCGTGGGCCGTTGAAGGAAAGGCGGAGTCTGGGGTGAGGTTCCAGCATATTTCGGCTACTAAGAAGAACTGAAAAGCGGAAAATTTATTAGATGTTAAGTGAAAACTTCTTTAGGCACAGTTTTTGGGTGAAAAAAATCATGGAACTCGCGTCATCGTCACGCTGTACCGTGTATTTTAAAACAGCGCCATCTCTTGTAGAATAGGTGAATTACTACTTAAGTTTTCACTTCTGACGTGCAGTCCTATGACTGATGTGTTTTTTTTTTTTTTTAATTTTAACTATTTACATCAGACTAGGCTAACTTTCGACCCTCTATTTATTCACTTCATAGGAAAAAATCTATCTCTCGCTTCATCCATGTCACTCCAATATATTCTATCTTTCTATCTCTCTCTCTTTCTCCCTCATTAACACACACACACACAAAATGTGGAATGAGCTCAGTGCCGGATTAATATTTTTTACGAGTGTAGGCCACTTTATTTCCGCCGCCCTATGTACCTTTCTAAAATAATATTTTTTTGAGCTTCCTCTAAAATCTGCCGCCCCTAGGACGCTGCCGCCCCTAGGCCACGGCCTTTATGGCCTATTGACAAATCCAGAACCGAATGAGCTACCGTCCGCAGTGTTTCCGAGAAGCTACAACATGGGGTTCTTCAAAAGGCGAGTTAATAGAGTCTTAAAGGGTTGACAACGTATTTGTGATGCCTCTGGTGTTACAAGTATCCATAGGCGACGGTTACTGCTTACCATCAGGCGGCCCGCCTGCTTGTTTGCCACCTATGGCATAAAAAAATAAAACACTCACACAAACACACACCCACACACACAAACCCACACACACTTACACACTCTCACACACTTTATGACGTGACACTCACCTGCGGTTGGTCCCTGTTGCGGTACCATGGTGTGACCACCGCGTCGCCATATTTGTCTACATCGAAGACAAATGTCTCTCCATTCTTTAAGAGGGGGTTCTCAAGAACTGCTCCCCCCTCCTTGTCACTTTCCTCCCCACTCGCTTTCTTTGTGACGTCACTGAAAATTACAGTCATAGTAAGTTCGTATTTTTAATCGACTTCCAAAAAAGGAGGAGGTTCTCATTCGACTTTTTTTGTGTTTGTTACCTCGGAACTTTCGACTGGGTGAACCGATTTTGATGATTCTTTTCTTATTTGAAAGCTGGTGCTTCCCGTGTGGTCCCATTTTGACATTTATATGTCAGTTTTTTATATTGATAATTATTTTTTAGCAATAGGCTTGCGTCTGACCGCCTACTCGCCTGAGTTAAGCGATGATGCGGTCTACGGTGGATCACGCTTGCCTAGAAGAAACCGATTCACTCTTGATTTGAAGACACCCAGATTGTAACTATCGGGGAACACCCATTCAGGCAGCGCATTCCACAGACTAGCAGTTCGCACAATAAAGCTCTACGTACAGGTTTTCGGATCACGACCATTAAGCTGTTTTCAAGGTTTGGTAATTTTTTCACGAGAATTTTTGAGAATATATATATACTAGTCGACGCGCCCCGGCTTCGCACGGGTGTAAGCTCGGCCTTCGGCCTCGCTACTATGACCCGCTCCAGGATCACAAAATTTCATCAAAATCGGTCCAGCCGTTTTTAGAGTATCCTATGTCCGTCTCCTGGTTCTAAGCTACCTCCCCACCAATTTTCAGCCAAATCGGTTCAGCCGTTCTCGAGTTATAAATAGTGTAACTAACACGACTTTCTTTTATATATATATAGATGTGTGGGAATATATGTACATAGATTTAGTTCTATGTCTGGGTGTTAATATCTATTTAAGTATGTATTTAAAAATATATATGTACGTATATCAGTCTCTGGCAGCCATATTACAAGCTTTGCTTAGTTTGGGGTCAGTTGACCGTGTGTGCAATAATGTCCCAGATGTCCCAGATTTCCCAGATTATGTTAAATCCATACTTAATATTATAAATGCAAAAGTAACTCTGTCTGTTTGCTACATAATTTTTCGATTTTCATCACCACGCGGGTGAAACCGCGGGGTGCAGCTGTAAGTCATAAGAGCAGGGGTCTTACCCCTAGCTCGAAAAGTTGACCCGCATAGGTGTTATTTGTCCAATTCCAATGTCCAATTTGTCCAAGCGATAGTTGTTTGATAGCCGTGGCTATCAAACAACTACCGCTTATCGTAGTTGATGGTACCGTTTAGACAAATACCTATGCGGGTCAACTTTTCGAGCTAGGGGTAAGGCCCCTGGGCTGAGGATCGAACCGGTTACCGTCCTATATATTTTTTTTTATTTATCTCAGTGAATAACGTACATGTTATGTACACACAACTTTGCCGAAGCAGCAGTTTGTAGACAGATATCTACTCTGCCGTCATAAGCCCAAGAGCGGTATCTCAGCCTAGGTGTATTTCGAGATAATCGAGTCTTTGTGAAAGTTGATTTTTCGTTACCGTAATGATATATCATTCAATTTATTTTCAGTTATGTGCCTATGTTAGGACCAATATATTTCTCAAATATATGTTTAAAACCCCAACATTATTGTTTTTGTTTTTTTTTTGAGATACCGTCATTTCGTTTAGAATTAATCGTTTTTAAACATGAGTTTTAAAAGATAAAAATCTTTATTAGTGTTTTATTTCAATGTTCCAATGTAGATACGGTTATTTTGCTTACTCCATCTGGTGCGAAATTTTGTAAGCTATCAGATGCGCGAAAAAACAGAAATCTAATTTTTTTTGAGTTACCGCTCTTGGGCTTGTATGAGGGCAGTCTCTCATTACAACATTTTATTATTGAGTAGGAAAATTATTATACATTCTTTTTAAGGAGAGTGCGTTTACTAAGTAAACAAAATACATGCTAACACTACAAAAAACAGGTTAACATTGGAACATCAGGAATGGACAGCGCCAAGAACCCGCAACAAAAGAAAGAATCCGAGCAATAACTCAACACCAAAATTGAATTCCATATGAAATTGTAAAGCGCACATACTACCGCTCACCGCCAGAAGACTCCCACCGCTGAACATAGGCCTCCCCCTTTAACCTCCACACTGAACGACAACCTGCCATCTGCATCCACTGGAAGCCCGCGACTCTCACATTGTCGTCGGTCCATCTAGTGGGAGGCCTACCTACGCTGCGTCTTCCGGTTCGTGGTCTCCACTCAAGAACCTTTCTTCTCCATCGGTTATCAGTTCTTCGAGCGATGTGGCCTGCCCATTGCCACTTCAACTTGCAGATTTTAATAGCTATGTCGGTGACTCTGGTTCTTTGTCGAATATCTACGTTCTGAATTTTATCGTCTAAATACATACCCAGCAGATGTTTCCTCTTCATCTTGGTACCACAGCAGAGGTTTCTCTATGTCTGATAGTTTTTTCTCCTCAGTGTGCTGATAGATCAGTTCCAGGAACGACCAGTCGATATCAGTTCTCGTTACACCATCCTTGACACCTGAAACAAGGTTTTAGAAGAAACCGGTCAAGTGCGAGTCGGAATCGCGCATCCAGGGTTCTACATCCAAAAAAATATTTTCTTTAACCGACTCCGATCGGGGAACACCGCGACCCGCGAACGCGAAGCTGCGAACACCAAGCGCGAAACAGTGAATCCATCCACATTCGCTGTTCGCGGCTTTCGCGGGTGTTCGCGTCGCGAGTGTGGAGCCGGTATAACATTTAGTTCGAGGTCTTTAGCGCGCGTCCGACTTGCATTAGGCCTGTGTTGATTATTTGTTATTTTACTTTAAAGTGTGTACTATAATCATGCCAAGTTTGACGCTTGAACATAGGTCTCCCCTTTAACCTCCACGCTGAACGACATCCTGCCATCTGCATCCACTGGATGCCCGCGACTCTCACAATGTCGTCGGTCCATCTAGTGGGAGGCCTACCTACGCTGCGTCTTCCGGTCCTTGACAGTTATATGATTATTATATATTAAAAAAAAAAGATATATTGAAGCTTTTGCACTAGATCAAAGACAAATACATAAAAAAGTATGTTTGTTAAACACCCCCTTTTTAATTTTATCATTATTTCTTATTTAATCCGCATAACATTACATATTCAGTGAAAATTTCAACTGTATATCTATAACAGTTCAAAACAAACGGCCGTTAAAAGGTAGGATAGACAGACGGCACTAGCTTAGTAACATGGCCCTGTTGACACCCTTTGTGTACGAAAACCTAAAAAAATTAGTTCATCCATACATCATAGATCGGTGGAAATCGCACACTAAATAAATAAATATCTGGGACATTATTGCACACATGGTCATCTGGCCCCAAACTAAGCAAAGCTTGTAATATGGCAGCCAGAGACTGATATACGTACATATATATTTTTAAACAAATACTTAAATAGATATTAACACCCAGACATAGAACAAACACAAATGTTCATCACACAAATGTTTGTCCTAGATGGGAATCGAACCCACGCCCCCAAGCACAGAAAGTAGGATCACTACCAACTGAGCCACCGAGGCAGTCAACACTGTGCGTTTTACGCCATCTTTATTGCATCACACCTGCTATTTGTGGAATGAGCTTCCTCCTGCGGCATTTCCGAGTAGCTTTAATATGGAGTTCTTCAAAAGGGCTGTTAATAGCGTCTTTAAGGGTCGGCAACGTATCTGTGATGCCCCTGGTGTTGCAGGTATCCATAGGCGACGGTGATCGCTTACCATCAGGCGGCCCGTCAGCTTGTTTGCCAGCTATGGCATGAATAAAAATTTGAGGACACCCTGATTGTAACTATCGGGGAACACCCATTCAGGCAGCGCATTCCACAGACTAGCAGTTCGCACAATAAAAATGGAATCAAAGCGCTTCGTACGGGTTTTCGGAATATCAACCATAAAGCGGTGTTGCCTTTTCGTGGCCGTCCAAAGGTGACATACTTTTGACAGTAGGTACGATGTAGTAGTTGTTCTTGGTGGATCCTTCGCTCTGCAGCTTCATGCCGCGCCGGCGCACGCGCAGGACTTCAGTGAACACGAAACGCATGAATCTGTACACAAAAAGAAACTTTATGTAACACGGTAATTCCCGGTGGCTCAGTTGTTAACTCAGGGAAATCGAAGGCAACCCTCAAATTTTATGGACACTTATCACGTTTTTCATATATTTTGAAGATTGTTTTAATGTGATCCACTTGAGGTTCATAAATTTTTGAGTGCTGACCTTATTTTCATAGCTTTGAATATCATGCCTAAAATTAATAAAAGTTTCTTTACAGGTCCCTACGCAGCTGACAAGGCAGCTTTCCACCTTTTAATAAAGCTGGAAAAGTCCAAAATCAAAGTGCCCTACGAACGACATTTCCTTCTTTTAAGACTTTGCAACACCGTCTTCGTAAAGATCATATATTTTGAAGTCGGTTTTTCATATGATCCACTTGCGTAGCTTGTTTTTGACAGATGCAAAGCTCGAAGCATCAATGACCGTCTGTGGAAATCTGCTGTAAATATCAGATCCCATTGGCAGCACGTGGAGCATTTTATCCGATTTGACCAACAACCGTTTTACGGTAACTAACTTATTTCGGTATCTGCTGTGACTTTTTTTTATGATACTGAGTGACTAGACGAGCGAAGTCGCTCGCCTGATGGCTCTTCACGCTTGCCCATAACAGCTCAACGGTACTCAGAATTTTGAACTTCAACAGTTCAAAACCCTGGATGGCAATGCACTGCGCTCGTCACCCCGAGATATAAGATGTCCTCTGTGTGCCCTGTAATTTCGCTGGAAACATTGCCGTTCAATCCGGAACACAGTAGTGTTTGCATACTACTGCTTGGCGGTTGAATAACTGGCAAAGGTGTGGTACTTCCCCAGGCGGACTCTGCAAGTCCTACCACTACAACCGTACCAATGCAACGTGGTAGCCCTTCTCATCGTTTAGGGTACAAGTGCTGATTTTCCCGTGTGTAGCTGCTTTCATGATAAGGAGAATGGTAAGTGTCACTGACCTGCGTACGAGTCGACCACGGCGCGGCGTGACGCGCGTGTCCGCATCCGGCACGTGCTCCACTGAGACTCGCACCTCGCCTGACCGCGTGTACACAGGAAACGCGGGTATCTGGAGACTGAACACATTTACAATCTAAATAAATAAAATAAATATCTGGGACATTCATAATTGCATTATTTACTCATTATTATTGTAGACTAGCTGCGCCTCGCGGTTTCACAAACGTGGTGATGAAAATCGGTGATGATGATGATGAAAAGTAACCTATGTGTTAATCCAGGACATAAGCAATGTATATTCCAAATTTCATCCAAATCCATCCAGCCGTTTCTGCGGGATTCAGTAACAAACATCCATCCATCCATCCATACATCCATCCATCCAAACTTACACATACATATATGATTTTAGTGTGATTATTGTATTTTGTGATGGTACGGAACCCTCAGTGTGCGAGCTCGACCCGCACTTGGCCAGTTTCGTTTGGAAATAGTTTAAAAATCTTACTTAGTGGGTTCAGTCCGCGCCATCAGTATCCCGAGCGCTTGTACCGCGTGCTGTGGCGAGTGCAACCGTCGACCTCTAGTGTTGTACCGCTCGGGTAGTGCGCACCACAGCGATGATACTATCGCGTACAGCATGTTGCGACGCCCATCTGGAAATTACATTTTTAAGCTATTACATGGCTTCTATCGCGGGCCTTGAGCGTGGAGACCGAATCCAGAAATTCTGTCCGCTCCAACCTCTCACCGCTAGATGGCGTTGTAAAATATGATTGATAAAAGAACGACTAGGTGGCGTTAAAAATGCTATGCAATAGCTTTACCGCGGCAGTCGTCGAGTGCCAAAAGTTTTTTTTTATTGCAAAATAGGCTTGCGCTTGGCCGCCAACTCGCCTGATGTTAAGCGATGATGCGGCCTACGGTGGATCACGCTTGGCTAGAAGGAACCGATTCACTCTTGACTTGAAGACACCCCGATTGTAACTATCGGGGAACACCCATTCAGGCAGTGCATTCCACAAACTAGCTGTTCGCACAATAAAAGTGGAATCAAAGCGCTTCGTACGGGTTTTCGGAATGTCAACCATAAAGCGGTGTCGATTTTCGTGCCCGCTCTGGCAGTCCGATAGAAAAAAGGGCAGGAGGGAATTAAATCATGCAGATCTGATGCACTCTCCAAAATGTATCCGATAAAAAACCGATAGACTAGCAACTTTGCGCCGATACTCAAGACTAAGAAGCTTAGTCTGAACTAGGGCTTCGTTGCTGACGAGCCTCTTGGCACGCTTCTCAATTGACCCCAACGCCCCGTAATCTAAAATCAATACAATAACACTTCTAATTCTAATTTAAAGTGGGGGTGATAAGACCTGCACTGACATGCCGCTTGGGATGTATTATACATTTGCCCGTCAGTCTACACAGACCAGCCGAGCTTCTTCAGATAACGGAGCACGGCCCTGGGTCTCTGCCTGAACTGTTCCACTCTTATTTCACCAGCAGGCCTAGCACGGGCCGTAGACACATTGTCTTTCCACCCGCTAGGAGACAAACGTATCCATATTCTAGCTCTGTCGCGTCTACGCGTGGATAAAAACGGTGGAAAGACAATTTTTCCACGGACCATGCTAGGCCTGCAGGTGTTGTGGTATTGGAGACTTGTTTGTGAGTTTCTTCAAGGAGTCTCGACCTTAATCGTATGTCTTCTGTGGCCTTGCAATGCAGTAGTACATGCTCCACGGTCTCGTTATCCTGTAGACAGCCTCGGCACAGAGGGCTGTCTGAGACTCCAAGTTTGTATAAGTGATTGTTTAGTGACCTGTGATGGTACCTATCATTAGACGAAGGTCCGACCTGGTTAACTTGAGTAGTTTGTTAGTCAATCTCTTATCTATCGATGGGTAGAAAGCTTTAGCGTGTTTAGTCTTTTATTCTATTCCAAATATTTTGCTGATAAATGTACCCATCAAAACATATATGTGAAATGAAAGCCAAGTGAATACTATGGTATATGCCTTGGTTGTCGACTTCAACGACAAAAGAAGTGAGATCTAAATGTGAGATCTAAATGTAAGATCTAAATGTGAGATCTAAATGTGAGATCTAAATGTGGGATCTAAATGTGAGATCTTACATAGGATAATATATTGAAGCCTGAGGTCAGACTTGATTAGTTTTCATATATGAATTATATTATAGCCTTCGCAAGCTCTAAAGCTGGAAGTTCTCATTTATTCATCCGAAAATTTGGCTTGCTGGTAGAAACTAGCAATCGAACATAAGGCTCTTCCATGACTGTTTTAGTAGCCACATAATAATAATTCGTATATTCAAACTAGCCAAGTCAGATTTTAGGCTTCAATATATTATCCTGTTACCTAAATACTTTCAAGAAAATTATGTGTTAAATACCTGTTTGGTTACAGCTTTTTTTGTTATCATTAATTTTGGTAGATTCCTTTTCGCCAGTAGTCGTATTAGGGGGGTCAATCTCAGAGTCGCTCGTGTCTATCACTGGTTGGCAATCGATAAAAGCACCCGCGGTCTGCAACAAAAAAAAAGAATTTAAAAAAACACGGCCACGTGCGAGTCGGGCTCGCGCACTGATGGTTCCTTACCACCACAGAACTTGTTAACTACTAAAATACAAAAAACTAGTACATTAATTATCAACATAAAAAAAAAATTACTTCATAAAAAAATTAGAACTTGACCAAATTAAAATGGGACCACACGGGAAGCACCAGCTTTCAAATAAAAAAATAATCATCAAAATCTGATCATCATCATCATCAGCCATAAGACGTCCACTGCTGAACATAGGCCTCCCCCTTTAACCTCCACACTGAACGACATCCTGCCATCTGCATCCACTGGATGCCCGCGACTCTCACAATGTCGTCGATCCATCTAGTGGGAGGCCTACCTACGCTGCGTGTTCCAATTCGTGGTCTCCACTCAAGAATCTTTCTTCCTCATCGGTTATCAGTTCTTCGAGCGATGTGGCCTGCCCATTGCCACTTCAACTTGCAGATTTTAATAGCTATGTCGGTGACTCTGGTTCTTTGTCGAATATCCACGTTCTGAATTCTATCGCACAAAGAAACTCCGAGCTCTCTCCATTGCCCGTTGTGTGACTCTGAGTTTTTGTAAAAGGCCAACAGGGTGAAACGTTTCACGTTTGGCGGGAAATTCAAATTTCATACGGTTTTTTTTTTGTTCTTGTAGCTAGGCCGGGTAATTATTGTAAACGATCATGATGTTTGCGAAAATTGATTATTATTCTTTACAAACTCACGTAAAGTTATTTATCTCCAATGCACATTATTACATACATTTGTCAATAAACAAATTTATGCTGTTTCAAACGGTTTATTGCCAAATGTAAGTAATATGGTGAGTAACTGATTAATAGCTGTACATGATAATGTAAAGAACGACCAACAATTTTCGCAAACACTGTGTCATTTCACAATAATTACCCGGCCTAGCTACAAGGACAAAAAAACTGTTCGAAATTTGATTTTCCCGCCAAAGTGTTTCGTTTCACCTTAAGGACCACGTCTCAGTACCATAAGTCATCACTGGCAACACACACTGGTCAAGCTTACTTATCTTAGTAAAACGTACCCGTTTGTAATAATACTGCCGTCGCTTGGTTGTGCCGGGACGTGCTGACTCGTCGTTGTCTCTCTCAACGTTACCAGCAGCGTTGAAAGCGTTCGCCGCTTCCAACTCGGCCGCTTTGAAGTTCTCCTTGCCTAAACCAAGTTAATAATCATAAGCCATCGAGATACAAAACCTAATGATTTGGAGTTATTACATATATTTTTTTAATGATACTGAGTGACGAGACGAGCGAAGTCGCTCGCCTGATGGCTCTTAACGCTTGCCCATAACAGCTCAACGCCACTCAGAATTTTGAACTTCAACAGTTCAAAACCCTGGATGGCAATGCACTGCGCTCGTCACCCCGAGATATAAGATGTCAGATCTCTGTGTGCCCTGTAATTTCGCTGGAAACATTGCCCTTCAATCCGGAACACAGAAGTGTTTGCACACTACTGCTTGGCGGTTGATTAACTGGCAAAGGTGTGGTACTCCCCCAGGCGGACTCTGCAAAAGAGTCCTACCACTACAAAAGCTCTGTCTCGTCATCATCATCAGCCATAAGACGTCCACTACTGAACATAGGCCTCCCCCTTTAAGCTCAACACTGAACAACAACCTGCCATCTGCATCCACTGCATGCCCTCGACTCTGCGCTCGTCACCCCGATATATAATAATAATAAATAAATAAATATCTGGGACATTATTGCACACACGGTCATCTGACCCCAAACTAAGCAAAGCTTAATGACTGTAATATGGCTGCCAGAGACTGATATACGTATATATATTTTTTTAAATACATACTTAAATAGATATTAACATCCAGACATAGAACAAACACAAATGACGACAAGACGTCAAATCTCTGTGTGCCCTATAATTTCACTGGAAACATTGCCGTTCAATCCGGAACACAGTAGTGTTTGCACACTGCTGCTTGCCGGTTGAATAACTGGCAAAGGTGTGGTACTTCCCCAGGCGGACCCCTGCAAAAGAGTCCTACCACTACAAAAAAACACACACAAACACACTACATATAAAAACTTTTGTAAAGCGGTAGAACACAAGCTCACGAAGGCAGGCAAGTCAGTTTACGTGAAAGGTCCCGTTAGTAATTTTTAAGCTTTCGCGATTCGAACACATGTTTTCATATTTATCGGGACTTATCGCGCACTATTAAATATAGGTAAAAATAGATACCTTTCGCTCGACGTTTCGACCATGTTACAATGGCCGTGGTCACGAGCTGACTGAAAACTGCGGGTGAGTCCGGCGAGAAGAGCGGATATTTTGTTCTCCTACCCTCACTTGATCTTGAAAAATTGCAGGGTTGTCACTACGACACACAACACTGACTGTATCGGTACAAGTCCTAGTACCTACACCGCGGTTTGTACATTTGCTTACTATGGGATTCCACGACGCCGCTAACTTAAATCCATCCTCCCGGTTGAAATTGCGATGGCCATTGTAACATGGTCAAAACGTCGAGCGAAAGGTATCTATTTTTACCTATATTTAATAGTGCGCGATAAGTCCCGATAAATATGAAAACAAAGGTCCCGTTATCTACAACCAACTACCTGAAGACATTAAAAGTTCTGCTTCTGACGGTATATTTAAAAATAGGTTAAGACGGTTTTTGATCGAGAAGGCCTACCAATTTCTCAAAGAGTATTTTGATAAAAAAAATATTAAAATATATTGTGTTGTAATATATTGTGTTAACGATGGCGCGATGATCTCGACGCGTTCCAAACCCAGTGGCCAAATTTGACGGGTGATCGCACTGTCTGGAAAGAGATGGGGGAGACGTTTGCCCAGGAGTGGGACAGCATAGGTAAAAAAAAAAAAAGTGTTTTGTATATTAATTTGACGGGTGATATTATATTTAGTTCACCAATAAATTATCTGTATCTGTACAGAGTCACAAACTGTAAGTGACAACAGTCAAATAATTATCTGAACGTTCTTTATACAGTGTTAATTTGTAGTTAATTGAATCAGGCGTTACTTTGCGGAAGTCCATTTTCAAAACTGTTTTAATGATGAATTTCTAGTGCAATTCCGCTTCTACGTCGCTTCAAGTACAATAAGGAATTTGTGATAAATATTTTTTGATAATGTTAATTTTATTGAGTTTAATTTTGCCTTTTAGTGTTAAGGATGTCACATCCAATTAGTGAACCGAATAATAAAAAATAAAAAAAAAAAACAAAAAAAAAAAAAAACGACGTTAGATAAAAATGTCAGAACTGGACCAAATTGAAATGGGACCACACTGGAAGCACCAGCTTTCAACAAATAGAATCATCAATATCGGTTCACTCAGTCGTAAGTTCTGAGCAAACAAACATTAATATATATAGTTGATTGAATCAGGCGTTACTTTGCAGAAGTCCATTTTCAAAACTGTTTTAATGATGAATTTCTAGTGTAATTCCGTTTCTACGTCGCTTCAAGTACAATAAAGAATTTGTCGACGAGTCAACACGTCCTGAAAATGCCTCGTGAAGAGGCGAAACACGTGTCGACAAAGTGCACTAAGGAAACGGGTATAATTTATTACTTTTTTAAATTCAATAAAAATACATGTAATTTCAATTAATATATATTTTATGTTTCAGAATTAATACATTTTTGTTTTCAGATTTAGTATTATCATATTTCATGTGACAGAATTAATTAATTTTTGTTTCAGATTACTTTAATAATTTTTTTTAAATAAAAAATAATTCAGAATTAATTAATTTTTGTTTCAGGTTACGTTAATTTTCAATTTATGTAATTAATATTTTATATCAGGTTAGGCAAAATTAAACTCAATAAAATTAACATTATCAACAAATATTTATCACAAACTCCTTATTGTACTTGAAGCGACGTAGAAGCGGAATTACACTAGAAATTCATCATTAAAACAGTTTTTTATTAATATATATATACTGCCACTGACTGCTATACATACATATATATAATTTTAAATATATACTTAAATAGATATTAACATTCATATATAGAACACACAAATGTTACCAAGAATCGAACCCACACCCCGGAGCATATAAGGCAGTTTCACTACCAACTGGGCCACCGGGGCAGTCAATGTACGTTACCAACCTATGGGCATGAGTTGGTTATCCAACTCCCCGGACTTGTGCAGTATTCTGCAAGCTTGCAGCGCTACCATCCTCCTCGCCAACACCCTGGTCGGCATCGGGTGACCCTGTACACAAAACACACCGGTCACATACAAATACGACCTATTTGAAACATACAAGAGAATTACAGACAGACAGACAGCATAGGCTCAGTTTTGCCCTACTAACTAATTCCACTTGCAGTAATCGACATTTCTGGGTCCCCTTTTTTGGTAAGTAGACATATTAGTGTCGCTATATTAGATAAGTAGAAATATTAGTGTTGCTATATTAGTTAAGTAGACATATTAGTGTCGCTATATTAGGTTAGTAGACATATTAGTCTCACTATTTAGGTAAGTTGATATATTAGGTTAGTAGACATATTAGTGTCACTATTTAGGTAAGTAGATATATTAGTGGCGCTATATTATTTAAGTAGACACAATAGTGTCGCTATATTATTTATGGCGACATATTAGCGTCGCTATATTAGTTAAGTAGACAAATAAGCGTCGCTATATTAGTTAAGTAGACATATTAGTGTCGCTATATTAGGTTAGTAGACATATTAGTCTCACTATTTAGGTAAGTTGATATATTAGGTTAGTAGACATATTAGTGTCACTATTTAGGTAAGTAGATATATTAGTGGCGCTATATTATTTAAGTAGACACAATAGTGTCGCTATATTATTTATGGCGACATATTAGCGTCGCTATATTAGTTAAGTAGACAAATAAGCGTCGCTATATTAGTTAAGTAGATATATCTGCCCTACTAATTCTACTTGCAGTAATCGACATTTAGAGTAACTTTTTTGGTAAGTAGACATATTAGTGTCGCTATATTAGATAAGTAGACATATTAGTGTCGCTATATTAGATAAGTAGACATATTAGTGATGATATATTAGGTTAGTAGACATATTAGTGTCACTATTTAGGTAAGTAGATATATTAGTGGCGCTATATTATTTACTAGCCGTCCGCCCCGGCTTCGCACGAGTGTAAGCTCGGCCTTCGGCCTCACTACAAAATATAATATAGCCTATGTCACCCGGGGATAGTGTAGCTTCCCAACAGTGAAAGAATTTTTCAAATCGGTTCAGTAGTTTCGGAGCCTATTCATTACAAACATACAAAAATAGGTACAAATCTTTCCTCTTTATAATATTAGTGTAGATGGAGACATATTAGCGTCGCTATATTAGTTAAGTAGACAAATAAGCGTCGCTATATTAGTTAAGTAGACATATCTGCCCTACTAATTCTACTTGCAATAATCGACATTTAGAGCAACTTTTTTGCAGAAATTGTATTCCAAGGGGATAATCTATGCACAAAAAAATAATTGCGATCTTGTTTTTTTAGATACACTTAAAAAGTTATAAAACATAGATGTGTTATTTATATATAATAATACAAAAATACGTTACATACATGTTGATTATATATATAATTTTTCTCGAAACCGCCATTTTGCAAGTACTGCATTTGTTATAAGGGCAGAGTAATAGGGTTCTGTTTTTACCCTTTGGGTACGAAACTCTAAAAAATGGTCAAAGGGGTGTTGCTACGCCCTCACGCTAGGCAGGCTGCTTGGGGATCGCAGTACGTCGACCGTGTACTAATAGGACGCTGCTGCCCGTCCTCAGGTGGTTCTGGTTGCAGATGTGGTGATGACGAAGGTGTTGTACTCACGACGATGTTGTATTTGAGCGGGCAGTTGAGTGGCAGCCGCAGCGTACAGATGTAGGAGTCGCGTGTCGCGCGCGGGAGTCGAACCTGCTCGCACCACCACGACGCCGCCAGCCGCGTGAACGTGTCCGATGGCAGCTTGGCACAGTACCTGGAATAACCAGTCATATTCAAAATGTTATTTTACAATCCATTCATCAGTTTCCACATACCGCATATAGAAAGATTAATAGTTAATTATGTGGTATGTGGAAACTGACGAATGGTTTTTATTACCTCATAAAAACGCTGATCTATACTAATTTTATAAAAAGGAAAGATTTGATTGTATGTTTGTTTGCATTGAATAGGCTCCGAAACTACTGTACTGATTTGAAATATTCTTTCACTGTTGGGAAGCTACACTATCCCCGGGTGACATAGGCTATATTATATTTTGTAGCGAAGGCCGAGCTTACACCCGTGCGAAGCCGGGGCGGACGGATAGTCATAAATAAAGGCCATCAACGAAAACAAAATTAAAATTTATTCAAAAATAAATAAGTAATAAGTATTTTAATTTCATGCTTGACAGAGAGCGCTCTATAGCACGTTATGACGTCACGCCGCACGCGCGCCATACAAATGCTATACTAACACACGCTTTGCGAGAAAGGAATAGACCACCTAAAACTTTAAACACTCGTATGTCAGAAACTTATGAATCAATTCAATTAATTTTTTCAGTATGTGTAATGTATTTAGTTATATTCATCGCTAAGCCTATTATTTGTAGTAAATTAAACATTAGGCATATGCCTATTGATGTCAGATTGTAACTATCAGGGAACACCTATTCAGGCAGCTCACTCCACAGACTAGCAGTTCGCACAATAAAAGTGGAATCAAAGCGCTTCGTACGGGTTTTCGGAATGTCAACCATAAAATGGTGTCGATTTTTCGTGCCCGCTCTGGCAGTCAATAAAAAAAAGGGCAGGAGGGAATTAAATCATGCAGATCTAATGCACACTCTCCAAAATGTATCCGATAAAAAACTGATAGACTAGCAACTTTGCGCCGATGCTCAAGACTAATAAGCTTAGTCTGAAGTAAGGCTTTGTTGGTGATGAGCCTCTTGGCACGCTTCTCAATTGATCCCAATGCCCCGAGCTGCCCGAGTATATAGATATAATAAATAAATAAATATCTGGGACATTATTGCACACATGGTCATCTGACCCCAAACTAAGCAAAGCTTGTAATATGGCTGCCAGAGACTGATATACATACATATATATTTTTAAATACATACTTAAATAGATATTAACACCCAGACATAGAACAAACACAAATGTTCATCACACAAATGTTTGTCCTAGATGGGAATCGAACCCACGCCCCCAAGCACAGAAAGTAGGATCACTACCAACTGAGCCACCGAGGCAGTCCATATCATTAACTTACCTATTTATAAGAGCAATCGCATTGCTCAAATCCACGCTGACAACTTCTGTCTCTTTCTTATCACTATTGTTACAGGAACACTTTTTATCACTATCAATCTCATCATTTATTTTAAGATTTTTCATGTTTTCACTAAGAACATCATTTTGATTACGAGTTTCAATTTTTGTAAAATCCCTGTCAATGCAATTGATCGCTTCTGAAACACTGTCAATTGATTCTGATACATCGTCAATTGATTTCGAAACATTTACAATTATTTCCGAGACATTTACTAGATGATTTGATGCAAATGATAAGTTTGAAGCACTTTCTGTTGTTTTATTGTCGCCACTTTGAGTTGTCTCAACTTGATTTGAATTTGGAATATCAATTGTTCTAGATACACTTTCAATTGTTTCAGGTACACTTTCAATTGTTTCAGCTACACTGTCAATTGTTTCAGGTACACTTTCAATTATCCCAGATACAGTTTCACTATTTGTTTCAGTACTTTTCTCTGTATCAATTTTGATTTTTCTGGCGTGGATTTCGAGATTCTCCACTTTTGCGTTACAGTTGCATTGTGCGTTCGTTTGTGGCAGTTCTGTAGGTGTGTAGGGCTTCACGTATGGAGTGAATGTGTCAGCGTAGGCCTCCTCGTCGGGCGTTGGTTCGTCTTGAATGCCACAGCCACATTTGCGCGTTATTAGCTGGAAAAGAGTTATAAATATTGTTTTATTATTAGATCTTATTTTGTTGGTCAAAAGGCGAAACTTTGTATAAAGCCTACAAAATGTCATAACAATAGGGTATATGACTTATATTAATATCATTGAAACCAATAACTTTAATGAAGAATTTAAGTAAATATAACATGTTTATTGAAAAAATCATTTAAATAGGTTATTAATACTGTTATAAACTATCACAGTTGTCCACTACAGTTATATGATTATTTACGTGATATTTACCGTGGTAAGGTTGTGGAAGGAGCTCCCGATATTTCGGCGCAGTTACATGCACCATGTTCACGGGAAGACTGAAGAATGTGGGTGGTTGGTGAAAAAGTTCAAAGTTAAAGCGCAGACAAAACAATCTACCCTCTTTCTTAGTCTTTTGCTACAGTTATCACAACCTATCCTTCCACAACCTTACCACGGTAAATATCTCGTAAATAATCATATAACTTCGGTTATTAATGTTCTGATATATAAGCGTTTAAATTTTTTACTAGAAAAACTCTGTCCCTTTTCCACAAAACAAAAGCGATATCTCGATATAGGATTTTTGTTCTCGCAATCTCGCAATTACAGTTTTTTCTATCATTACGTTTTTATTATATGTAAAGATATAGATGTACAGCTGTCAGATTTATTACAATTATTTACTCCCCCCTCCCATACATACGTAAACATTGGTATATGCATTTTTCTTTTAACGAAAGTATTCTGGTTTTTTTATTTGAATCACTAGCCGTCCGCCCCGGCTTCGCACAGGTGTGAGCTCGGCCTTCGGCCTCGCTACAAAATATAATATATCCTATGTCACCCGGGGATAGTGTAGCTTCCCAACAGTGAAAGAATTATTCAAATCGATTCAGTAGTTTCGGAGCCTATTCAATGCAAACAAACACAGCTTGACAATGTTACAATGGCTTATGTTGGGGGAAGTACAGGTGGAACAACAATAAAAAAAAAATATTAAAAAAAAAAAAAATGCAAACAAACAAACAATCAAATCTTTCCTCTTTATAATATTAATATAGATGAGCAGCAGTGCCATAATGTGTAAAAAAGTAAATAATTACTGCTGACGTAATCACCATCTAGACTCCCCCACCCCATGTCATCAAAAATAAGCAAAGCATAGACTTCCCCCCCCCCCCCCCACTATAGTGCTAACGTAATACTTGAACAGTCCCTAAGTGTGAGATGTGATCTGGTCCTCACCTGGTCGAGCTCGGTGTAGGTCGCCAAGTTCTGCAGCATCATCTCGGAGGCGTGCGTGCACATCACGGCGGCGGCGGCGCGCGGTGCGCGGGCGCGGGCGCGGCACAACCCATACGAACGGTATCTGAAAATATATAACAATTTAAATAATTATCAGTATAAAAAACCGACTTCATAAAAATGGGAAATAAAATGGTACCACACGGGTAACACCAGCTTTCAAAGAAAATAGCTGGCCAAGTGCGACTCGGACTCACGCACGAAGAGTTTCGTATAATTATCTAAAAAATTGGCGAAAAAATCACGTTTGTTGTACGGGGGGTGTATCGGGTTGTATATCTAAGGGGGGTGGGACCCACCCCCCTTAGATATTTGTTTTATTTTAATTTAATGTTAAGATATAACTAAATATTTTGTGCATATATTAAGTGTCTACCTGTTGCCGTTATCAATATTGGGCAAAAAAATCACGTTTGTTGTATGTGAGCCCCCTTAGAGATGTATTTTATTCTGTTTTTTAGTATTTGTTGTTATAGCGGCAACAGAAATACATCATCTGCGAAAATTTCAACTGTCTAACTGTCACGGTTCACGAGATACAGCCTGGTGACAGACGGACGGACAGACAGACGGACAGCGGAGCCTTAATAATAGGGTCCCGTTTTACCCTTTGGGTACGGAACCCTAAAAACAGACTTTATAAAAGTGTCAGAACTGGACCAAATTGAAAAGGGGCCACACGGGAAGCATCAGCTTGCAAATAAAAAAAAGAATCATCAAAATCGGTTCACCCTGTCGAAAGCACTGAAGTCACAAACATTTTAAAAAAACGGTTGAATTGAGAACCTCCATCTTTTTGGAAGTCAGTTAAAAAACCGACTTCAAAGTTAGTTAACACGCAATTTGGTTTACTTGGATGACATATTTTTCCAGTTATATTGATGTAAAAACCAAACTAATTACCAAACCGATTTTGATGAAATTTTTATGGATAGGTAGGTATATAAATATGGCCTACCAAACAAAAAAGGAATCATCAAAATCAATTCATAATTGGCGGAGAAATCGGTGAACATGGTGATGAAAAAAAAACAGTGGAAATAGAAACTCCTCCTTTTTTTGAAGTCGGTTAAGTACATAACGTTTCTTAGAATGTATATGAAGAAACTGATACGAAATTTGCTAGAATACGATTATTTCTATGTACTAGCTAGAGATATGTAGTACTCAAGAGGCTGGTATATCCCATCTTAGAACTAAGTTGCATCGAGGCAGGTCGATGCCCTCTTCCAGCATCGAAGACAGTTTGTCTGTCAGTCCTACATACCTTCAAGCAACAATGTGACGATGGAGCACGCTTGCTTAGAAGAAACTGATACGTAACCTACATACTAGCCAGAGATATGTAGTACTCACGAGGCTGGTATATCCCATCGTAGAACTAAGTTGCATCGAGGCAGGTCGATGCCCTCTTCCAGCACTGAAGATAGTTTATGTCTGTCAGTCCTACGTACCTTCAAGCGACAATGTGACGATGGAGCATGCTTGCCTAGAAGAAACTGATACGTAACCTACATACTAGCCAGAGATATGTAGTACTCACGAGGCTGGTATATCCCATCGTAGAACTAAGTTGCATCGAGGCAGGTCGATGCCCTCTTCCAACACCGACGTAGTCAGCAGAAGGTTGCATTCATGCATTCTGAACCTGAGAACGAAACACAGAAATAAACACACGAGTATAAATACCAATTAGATAGATAAATAGATAACTCTTTATTGTTCACACCAAAAATTACATAGGTACATAATATGATAAAAACAAAAAAAAAAACAAAGCAGTTTGGTGCGTTCGCGCGCTTCATTTTTGTACAATGAAGGTAAATGGATAAAAAAAAAAAAACTGTACCGAGAACCAGTTGTCTGGATAAATCTAACATAGGTTTTAAGACAACTTACTAACTCAAAATGTAACGTACTATGTGTTTTAAATAAAAAAAAAATTAAAAAAAAATTAAAAAAAAAAAACTAGTGAATCAATTGGCGGCCTGATCGCTATAAGCGATCTCTTCCAAGCAACCTTAGTATGGAGAGTACATACAGAAGAGGTAAAAGACGGGGTGTGATGTTATAATGGAATAACTGGTATACAAAGCAAAGACATACATTAAAATATCAATCAATTGTTCAATTTCTTATTTCAGGAATATGTACAAAGGTATATTAAATGAAGCAAACACAAAAAAAAAGCTTTAAATAATAAACGTCCGTGTGGTTAAGTACCGAGCATGCTGGCTGCATTCCTGCGTTGAATTGCCAGAGAAATCAATAGAATTCGATTCAATTTGCTTATTCAAAATTTTACACTCCCAAATTGATTCACCTTCGCTTATTTCAAGCATCAATATAAACATCAAGCCTAGAGCTCATTATGACTGCCCCGGTGGCTCAGTTGGTAGTGAACCTAACTTCTGTGCTTGGGGGCGTGGGTTCGATTCCCACCTAGGACAAACATTTGTGTGATGAACATTTGTGTTTGTTCTATGTCTGGGTGTTAATATCTATTTAAGTATGTATTTAAAAATATATATGTACGTATATCAGTCTCTGGCAGCCATATTACAAGCTTTGCTTAGTTTGGGGTCAGATGACCGTGTGTACAAAAATGTCCCAGATATTTATTTATTATAACTTTTTAAAAATCATTGCTTTACTGTTATAATAAGAATAATATCTCTTTTTATAACCCAATAGTGAGAATGTTATGATAATGCGCTATAACAACATACTGAAAAACAGAATAAAATAAATATTTATGGGGGAGTATACAATAAACGTGATTTATAACATTCGAGTACCTTGATTTTGCTACTCAACACTAGATGTCTCCTAATGCTTACGAGGCAAATTGTATTATTGCCGCTACTCACTCATAGATGTCGTGGTAATACAAAAATTTAATAAATAGAAACTATTTTGCTTATCTTTACATAAATTGTAGTCGTAATCGTATTTTTTGTTGATGGAAACTAAAAATAAAAAACATGAACTTACATTGGCAAATGAAATGAAAATAGAACTATTTTTTTTAAATAATTTGAGTGGCTGTCAGTTGTCAACTGTCACTGTCAGTTGTCAACTGTCAGTTGAAAGCGATGCTCCCTAGGGCTGAAATGTATTACTTTCAACTCGCTCTTCAGGCAACATCATACCTAAAACAAGCGACTAAAATCTTCTTGCAGAATATCTTGAATCCAATATTGTATAATTATCAATATAAAAACAGACTTCATAAAATGACAGAACTGGACAAAATTGAAATGGGACCAAACGGGAAGCACCAGCTTTCAAATAAAAAACCTTTTTTTTTATTTGACCCTCAGTGCGCGAGTCGGACTCGCACTTGGCCGGTTTTATTTATTTATATTGATAATTATTATTGTTGCACTGGTTTATTATACATTTTTTGACAGCCCCGTTAGCTTAGTTGGTACTAAAACTGCCTTCTGTGCTTGGGGGCGTGGGTTCGATTCCCACGTAGGACAAACATTTGTGTGATGAACATTTGTGTTTGTTCTATGTCTGGGTGTTAATATCTATTTAAGTATGTATTTAAAAATATATATGTACGTATATCAGTCTCTGGCAGCCATATTACAAGCTTTGCTTAGTTTGGGGTCAGATGACCGTGTGTGCAATAATGTCCCAGATATTTATTTAATTTATTCTTTCTGACTCACTTCTTGAGAACCTCCTCGTGTCGTTTCCCTTGTCGCGCCGCGTCACGCGAGCTGTCGCTCTCAGGAGTCTCCGCGGCGCAGTACTGGCAGCGTAGGTACGACAGCTGAGCCCTACATCTCGATAGATCCTGGAAACAAACAATAGACCCTTACAATTTTATTTTTTTACTTTTTTTCCACACCTAAAGGTTAAAACGGGACTCTATTTAGTAATAAAGACTCAGCTGTCCATCCGTCAGTTTGTCTTTTTTTGTGACGAGACGAGCGAAGTCGCTCGCCTGATGGCTCTTCACGCTTGCCCATAACAGCTCAATGCCACTCAGAATTTTGAACTTCAACAGTTCAAAACCCTGGATGGCAATGCAATGCGCTTGTCACCCCGAGATATAAGATGTCAGATCTCTGTGTGCCCTGTAATTTCGCTGGAAACATTTCCCTTCAATCCGGAACACAGTAGCGTTAGCACACTACTGCTTGGCGGTTGAATAACTGGCAAAGGTGTGGTACTTCCTCAGGCGGACCCTGCAAAAGAGTCCTACCACTACAAAAGCTCTGTCTCGTCATCATCATCAGCCATAAGACGTCCACTACTGAACATAGGCCTCCCCCTTTAAGCTCAACACTGAACAACAACCTGCCATCTGCATCCACTGGTTGCCCTCGACTCTCACGATGTCGTCGGTCCATCTAGTGGGAGGCCTACCTACGCTGCGTCTTCCAGTTCGTGGTCTCCACTCAAGAACCTTTCTTCCCCATCGGTTATCAGTTCTTCGAGCGATGTGGCCTGCCCATTGCCACTTCAACTTGCAAATTTCAATAGCTATGTCGAAGCTCTGTCTGCTCTTTCAGATTTCAGGGGGTGTAACTCACCACGCACAGCATGAAGAGTATCTTAGCCATGAGGCCGTGTTGCAGGAAACAGATGCCGCACAGCGTGTGCGCAGCGGGCGGCTGCAGGCGCGTGTTGCCCCGCCCGCGGCCGCGCCCGCGCCCCCACCGGCGACCGCCTATACGCCCGACGCGGGGATCTAAAACCTATAAATAAATGTACTACGGTTAGGGCTCAAACTATTTTTATTAACCGACTTCCAAAAAGGAGGAGATTATCAATTCGACTATTTTTTAAATTGTTTGTTACCTCAGAACTTTTGACTGGGTGAACCGATTTTGATGATTTTATTTTGATTTGAAAGCTGGTGCTTCCAGTTTGGTCGTTCTGACGTTTTTATGAAGTCGGTTTTTTTATATTAATAAATTATTTTTATTCTCCAGTACTGTAGCGACCCGCCTCGACTTCGCCCGGGTGTAAGGTTATTCTATGTATATATAAACCTTTCGTGAAAAATTATCTAACTGATAGTGGAAACCACATCAAAATCCGTTGCGTGGTTTAGGAAGAATTAGCGGACATACCTTCAAGCCTCCATATTACAAGCTTTGCTTAGTTTGGGGTCAGATGACAGTGTGTGCGAAAATGTCCCAGATATTTATTTATCTATCTACACTAATATTATAAAGAGGAAAGATTTGTACCTATTTTTGTATGTTTGTAATGAATAGGCTCCGAAACTACTGAACCGATTTGAAAAATTCTTTCACTGTTGGGAAGCTACACTATCCCCGGGTGACATAGGCTATATTAAATTTTGTAGCGAGGCCGAAGGCCGAGCTTACACTCGTGCGAAGCCGGGGCGGACGGCTAGTACTATTATAAAGAGGAAAATGTATTTTTGGATGTTTGTAACGAAATAACTCAAAAACTACTGAACCGATTATAAAAATTCTTTCACTGTTGGGAAGCTACACTATCCCCAGGTGACATAGGCTATATTATATTTTGTAGCGAGACCAAAGCCCGAGCTTACACCCGCTTAGTTAATTATATACTTACATAACTATCTTCCTTCTCGACACGGACTTCTGTCGTTTCAGCTCCTAAATCTTTCAAATTCGCTTTTAAACTGTTCAGTCTATCTTCTATTTTATCGCCAAGGGTTATAAAATCGCACTGATCGATATCTTTCAACATTTTACTTGCATTCAAATTAAAAACATCCTTGGAATCTTCTTTAGAGCTGTTGGAATCTTCTTTGGAACTTGTGGAATCTTCTTTAGAGGTTGTAGAATCTTCTTTAGACTTGTTGTAATCTTCTTTGGAACTTGTGGAATCCCCTTTTAAGCTCTTAGAATCTTCTAATTTTTTCGACCCTGTAATATCGGTATTCTCAGTGTTTTGAGAGTCTACGTTCGGACTTCCCTCTTTTTCGTCCGGTGGTGTAAATTTCTCTAAAATCTCCACAAATCTTAAGAGTTTGGGCGTGGAAAATGTTCTAATTTTATCCCAATCAGTGGGGTATTTGCTAAATATTAGCTCGGCATAACATCTGATCTTTACGAAGACGGTGGTGCAAAGCCTTAAAAGAAGGAAATGTCGTTCGTAGGGCACTTTGATTTTGGACTTTTCCAGCTTTATTAAAAGGTGGAAAGCTGCCTTGTCAGCTGCGTAGGGACCTGTAAAGAAACTTTTATTATTTTAGCAAAGTTATTCAAAACTATGGAAATTAGGTCAGCACTCAAAAATCTATGGATCACATTAAAAACAGACTTCAAAATATATGAAAAACTTAAGAAGTGCTTATAAAATTTGAGGGTTGCTCTCGATTTCCCTGGAATCCCATCATCAGATACTGACTTGGTGCCAATTGGACCAAATTGGAAGTATACCCTACCGAACAAACGACTTTTTATTATTAAGGAAACTGACGTGATTTCACACATTTTATTTATATTACACGGGAAATACTCACGTAAGATCGCCGAGTGCGATTAAAACTATAACCGGCCTAATCTTACGTGAGTAATTCCCGTGTAATATTTTTTTTTAGTAGGTCAACAGTTGGCGGAGGAATCGGTGAACATACATTTAAAAAAAATACAGTGGAACATAGAACCGTCATCCATTTTGAAGTCGGTTAATAACTGACTATAGTCTGTTTCAAATAGCATGTCACTTGACAGGTGGTTTGAGATTACGATATAATGGAACCTGATTCGTAAATATTAAATGTGACGTCACAGAGCTAAATTAAAGATTTACAATTTGCTGCGAAAACATATAACTAAGCGCTACTATGAAAACTAGTAGTGAAAACTAGTCTGTTAGAGATGGTTGTCAAGTGCCTTGCTATTTGAAAAGTAGTAGTGAAAACTAGTCTGTTAGAGATGGTTGTCAAGTGCCTTGCTATTTGAAAGCTAGTAGTGAAAACTAGTCTGTTAGAGATGGTTGTCAAGTGCCTTGCTATTTGAAAACTAGTAGTGAAAACTAGTCTGTTAGAGATGGTTGTCAAGTGCCTTGCTATTTGAAAACTAGTAGTGAAAACTAGTCTGTTAGAGATGGTTGTCAAGTGCCTTGCTATTTGAAAACTAGTAGTGAAAACTAGTCTGTTAGAGATGGTTGTCAAGTGCCTTGCTATTTGAAAACTAGTAGTGAAAACTAGTCTGTTAGAGATGGTTGTCAAGTGCCTTGCTATTTGAAAGCTAGTAGTGAAAACTAGTCTGTTAGAGATGGTTGTCAAGTGCCTTGCTATTTGAAAACTAGTAGTGAAAACTAGTCTGTTAGAGATGGTTGTCAAGTGCCTTGCTATTTGAAAGCTAGTAGTGAAAACTAGTCTGTTAGAGATGGTTGTCAAGTGCCTTGCTATTTGAAAGCTAGTAGTGAAAACTAGTCTGTTAGAGATGGTTGTCAAGTGCCTTGCTATTTGAAAGCTAGTAGTGAAAACTAGTCTGTTAGAGATGGTTGTCAAGTGCCTTGCTATTTGAAAGCTAGTAGTGAAAACTAGTCTATTAGAGATGGTTGTCAAGTGCCTTGCTATTTGAAAACTAGTAGTGAAAACTAGTCTGTTAGAGATGGTTGTCAAGTGCCTTGCTATTTGAAAGCTAGTAGTGAAAACTAGTCTGTTAGAGATGGTTGTCAAGTGCCTTGCTATTTGAAAGCTAGTAGTGAAAACTAGTCTGTTAGAGATGGTTGTCAAGTGCCTTGCTATTTGAAAGCTAGTAGTGAAAACTAGTCTGTTAGAGATGGTTGTCAAGTGCCTTGCTATTTGAAAACTAGTAGTGAAAACTAGTCTGTTAGAAATGGTTGTCAAGTGCCTTGCTATTTGAAAAGGATTATAAATCCATACTAATAAACCCATCGTATTAGTCAGTCTCTGGCAGCCATATTACAAGCTTTGCTTAGTTTGGGGTCAGATGACCATGTGTGCAATAATGTCCCAGTTAATATTGCACCATGCTGGCTCATTACATGTTGGTGAAAGGTTTTGTCTTTGAACTTTTTGAGGTTCTTGGACATACCGGTATCCTCACGATGTTTTCCTTCACCGTTGTTAAGCGATGGCATCCAAACTGCACATCATTCTATTTATATTATTCATTTATTCTATTTATATTATTTATATTTATTTATTTTATCATTAATCTAAGTACTAAATAAGTGATTGGTGTTGGGCCGAGGATCGAACCGGATACCATTAGATTGAATTAATTATTTTTCATTACTCATACTCGGAAAGTAGGTCTGAAGTTGCCTGAGGAGCGGGTTGAAAGTAATACATTTCAGCCCTAGGGAGAATCACTTTCAACTGACAGTGGTACAGGGCTCCCCCCAGGCCATAAAGAACCATGGCCCACTTGGAAAACCCTGAACCGACTTCGGTCACAAGTGGGCCGAAGTCGGGATAACATGGCAAAGTGGGGTTATATAGAAGGCTCTGATACCGAATGTCTTTGTGGTGTGAACCCTCACGTGCCCTGCAGCCTGCACACTGGACGACCTGAATGAAGCCACGGAGAGTGCCATTGGAGTGGCGGAATTTTGGTCCAAAAGTTAAATTTAAAATTAAAATAAGGAGCAAAACATCGACACGAAAGAAGAACTGACAGTGACAGTTGACAACTGACAGATACTCAAATTATTAAAAAAAACTAGTTCTATTTTCACATAAATTTGTATTGAACCATGTTCCAACTTTTCTTTCTCCTCAGAGGATTATGGTCCCGCACTTCTCGTGCATTTGCCAGTGTCAGTTCATGTTTTTATTTTTAGTTTCCTTGTATTCGTAATCAAAAGCACAGTGTTTACTTCGGGATTAAAGACTTATTTAGTCCCTCGAACTATTAACCAAACCCCGTCTCGGGACTAAATAAGTTACTTTTACCCCTAGGCTAACAATGTATTATTATTGCTTTTGAGGTGAGAAAGCCTAAAAAGTTTTTTTTTTTTCAAGTTAAAATGTATATTACCCAACTCGTCCAATACGTAAAGGAATTCTTTGAACATCTGCTTCGGCTCTATTGTAGGATCTGGAATGTTTTTAAACTCTTCGTAAAGCTCGTCTCCGTAGATCTCAGTGGGATCGTGTCTGGGAAAAAACAACATTTTATTATGAAACTAATCTCATTATTAAGATTGCTAATTGCTATTATTAATAAAATAAAATAAACTAAGTTCAAGTTTTAAAGAAGACTCAAATAATTCCAAAGAAGATTCTATAACTTCTAAAGAAGATTCCACAGGTTCCAAAAAATTCTAAAACTTATGAAGGTTCTTAAGACTCCAACAACTCCAAAGAAGATTCTTTAAAACACTATTTTAAACTATCACGGTTGTTCACTACAAGTCAGTCTTCCTGTAAACATGGTGCATGTAACTGCGTCGAAATATCGGGAGCTCCTTCCACAACCTTACAACTTACAACGGTAAATATCCCGTAAATAAACATATAACTGTAAGATTTTTTTACTTCTATAGAATAATTCACAGGTTTCAAAGAAGATTCTTTGACTTCTATAGAACATTCCACAGGTTCCAAAGAATCCTATCAAGATATTCTCTTGGAATCTTCTTTGAAATAGTCAGTCTTAAGAACCTTCACAAGTTTTAAGATTCTTTGGAACCTGTGGAATGTTCTATAGAAGTCAAAGAATCTTCTTTGGAACCTGTGGAATCTTCTTTAGAAGTTAAAAATCTTACACTTATGTTTATTTACGGGATATTTACCGTTGTATAACCCTGCATTAATATAAATAAATATCTGGGACATTTTCGCACACACCCCAAACCGACCAAAATGAAGCAAAGCTTCATGTGTCAGAATTAATTAATTTTTGTTTCAGATTACTTTAATAATTTTATAATTAAAAATAATTCAGAATTAATTAATTTTTGTTTCAGGTTACGTTAATTTTAAATTTATGTAATTAATATTTTATATCAGATTAGGCAAAATTAAACTTAATAAAATTAACATTATCAACAAATATTTACCAGGTAAATTTATCACAAATTCCTTATTGTACTTGAAGCGACGTAGAAGCGGAATTACACTAGAAATTCATCAGTAAAACAGTTTTTAAGCAAAGCTTGTAATATGGCTGCCTGAGACTGATATACATACATATATATTTTGAAATACATACTTAAATAGATATCAACACCCAGACATAGAACAAACACAAATGTTCATCACATGAATGTTTGTCCTAGGTGGGAATCAAACCCACGCCCCCAAGCGCTAAAGGCAGGTTCACTACCGAGCCACCGGGGCAGTCAAAATGTGTTGCTTCACCTATGATCGTTGATAAAATCCACCATCTTGTGAATGTTGGTCCTCATAAAGTCTTCGAGATCAGCATAGTCGGTGGGCAGCTGCTCCGTTGGAGGTCTATCTGAGTATTCTATGATCAGCTCTTTGGGCTTCGTCACTGGGCCTGATATCCTGAAATATGACAGGTATAAATTGTATTTTTAACACGCTTTTATTAGCTTGGTATGTATCTATGTAACGGAATCTTTGAATGTGATTTTCACCCCTTTCAAAACATCGGATTGATTTGAAACTGCACACTTATCAAGGACCGATGACAGTGCAATAAAGCGTGTTTTTTAGTTTTTTAAACTGCGAGAATTATTTTTAATACACTTTTCTTAGCTTGGTATGTATCTATGTAACGGTATTTATACATTTACTTGGCGCCTCTCATATATAATTCCCTACCTAGTGGATTAGTGGTGCCTTATTATAAATTCTCTGTGGAACTAAAAAGGTGGCTACTGAGCGAAGGGTTTTACTTGATTAAAGATTTTTTTGAAAAAGCATCGTGTTTTATTACGTCTATCGCAAGGGATGTTGATTGTTATTATTTTAAGCAATTGTTTATGACATTTTAAAAGTATGTACCTATTATATTATAAAATTAATTGTTAATTTGCATGCCTAATTTAACCCGTCGAATGTGTTGAATGACGCACCGCATGTCGGCGTAAGCGACAAGTGCTCGACGCGCGTTAGGCACCGGCAGCGGTGCGTAAGGAAATCGCCGTTATTCGTCAATTTATTCCCGCTCGAATGAACGTTCCAAAGCATAATATCATACAGCAATTCAAGACGATGAATATTATTATAATATATGAACATACAATGTCGAATTGCTAGGTTTTTTTTTTTTTTTTTACAGTCGGAAATTCGGTTGGGCTCTCGCATTTCTGGCAACAGAGGCTACTCAGCCCCTTGCGCGGGACGGGTTAACGTTGTTTTGGCTGTACAATTATAATATTATAAGATGAATGTGGTAATATTATAAGATTAAGGTTGCCTGGAAGAGATCGCTTATAACGATAAGGCCGCCAATTGTTTCACTAGTTTTTTTAAGTTCTTTTTTATGTACGTTTATAATTTTTGGTGTGAACAATAAAGAGTTTTCTATCTTTCTATCTATCTAATGTGACCCATAACTGGCAAATAAACAATTGAATTGAATTGGAATCTTTGAATGTGATTTTCACCCTTTTTATAATGTCCCAATTGATTTGAAACTAAATATAGCTAAACTGGAAAAGGGGGTTTACCTTTTACAACCATCAATATCTTCAGCCAAATCCATTTTGCAGCACAATTCCTTTTCCATATCATCTATTCTCCACTCCAGTTTCTCATACATTTCGAAGTCATCCAAATTTTCATACACTCCAATCTCTTCTATATTTATATCATTTACTTTATGTGTGGCCTTCTCTACATTGTCTATGGTATTTTCGACATCTTTGTCGTCTATGGTTTCGGTGGCTTTTTCGCAAATCTGCATATTGTCTGTGGTCGATTCATCTTCAGATTCCGAATCGGATTTGTCTATGCCTTTTTTGTTGGAATTAAAAAGAGGGTAGGTTAATGCTAGTATTCTGGGTTGTTTTTCTTTTGTGGTCTGCTTGTAGACTTTCATTATCTGTAATCATTAGAATTTCTTGTCATCATCATCATATATGGGTGCAAGTGGCTACAACAAGTTTCTTACAAAAATGCCTTGAAAGCAACTCTAATTTAAACAAAAAAAACTTTTCTGCGGGTAGGATGGATGGACAGACAGACAGCGTAGGCTTTTTAGTACTTTGGGTATGGAACCCTAAAAATAAGTATTAAGTATATGATATTGTATCAGTAATCATTATCATCAGTCTTCGTTTTCGGCAGCGTTCCCTTTACAACCTGAATGCTATGCGTGATTGACTTCAGCGACTGACGCCATATACTCACATATTGTAAATTCACGTCCTTGTATATGACATGACAGCTGTCAACAATTAGAATGTTGATTTGAGCCATGGTCAGTAAACCTCCTTCTAGAATCCTCTTCAGAACTTCTGACGTACAAACCAAGACCTGAAATAGAAAAAAATAAGTGTAAAAGCCGTGTGCCTGATGGAGTTTTCCATGATTTAAATGGAAAACGACGAAGCTTTCGAACAATCACACTAATATCATATATATATATAAATATTATAAAGAGGAAAGATTTGTACCTATTTTTGTATGTTTGTATGTTTGTAATGAATAGGCTCCGAAACTACTGAACCGATTTGAAAAATTCTTTCACTGTTGGGAAGCTACACTATCCCCGGGTGACATAGGCTATATTATATTTTGTAGCGAGGCCGAAGGCCGAGCTTACAGTCGTGCGAAGCCGGGGCGGACGGCTAGTATCATATACATATGTGAAAGATTGGATGGATGGATGTTTGTTACTCAATCACGCAGAAACGGCTGGATGGATTTGGATGAAATTTGGAATATACATTGCTTATGTTCAGAATTAACACATAGGCTATTTTTTATCATCATCATCACCAATTTTCATCTCCAGGCGCAGCTAGTAAAAAATAAATTTAGCGAACCCACTGGCTTCCTCTTGCTTGCGCTAAGGGGGCGTGGGTAATTTCATTTTCGGCAGTAGGGAGGCGTAACGAAAAAGGCTTGGGAACGCCTGCGCTAAGGTATCTGCTACTTGTTGGGTGTGATTTGTCAAATCAAATCAAATTATTTATTCGTCAGAACATGGTAGGTACACATACATATAAAATAGCATACAGAGTCGTAAGAATGGAGCCACTTCGCTTCGCGCCACCGTACCGTACGGACGTGCCCGACCGCCGCTCGCTGCCCCCCGCCTCAATCCGCCGGAGGCCCTGCCCCCGCGCGGGTCGCATCCCGCTGTGCCGCGCGCGCGTGTTCGTGTGTGTGTGTTTTGTGCTCGTAGTGTCCGCCGCCGCTGCCGTTTCTAGCGTGCGTGCTAGTTCATTGTTTAGTTCGCTCCAGCCGTTGCCGTTTTCGTGGATACCAGGTACTCACCTCACGTTATCACTCACTTGTTTTTTCGTGTACTCATCTCACATTGTTGTTACTCACTCACCCGGTACTCATCTCCCTGGCCCGGTAGGGAGACTACATTCACCTTAGCCTGTTGGGGGGACCCTTCCCCCCAACCCAATATTGACTTTGTTTTGACTCTGTTTTTAACTTTGTTTAATTAAGCCTTCTGCTAATATGGCGACCAGGAAGGATCTCGAGACCGCCCTCGAAGCGTTCTCAGGCCCCTTCCTGGCTCAGCTTATTGCCAATCCGGCAGACGCGGAGAACTTTCTCCGCTCCCCAGCGACGTTCGCGGCCTCCTTTTTTACCGGGAAAGCTTCCAAAGCCTCCCCCTCCCCGTCCTCCTCCCTTACCCGTAAGGCTCCACCCAAGCCCAAGCCTGGGCATGACCGTACCGCGGCGGCCAAGCTGACGCCTTCCTTTAAAGGCCCAGCCTCTGCTCCCAAGTCCCGGGCTCCCTCAACGAGCCGCTCTCGCTCGCGCTCTCCCAGGCGCATTCGGTCGCGCTCGCGCTCTGTAGCCCCTCGGGAGAAATCCTACCAGAGGAGCCACTCGCGCGCCTCACTCAAGGTCACGGCCTCTCTCGATCCCATCCCTCCGCAAGAGGAGATGGACACCGCCTGCAACGACGGCTTCACAGTCGTTGGCAAGGGCAAGAAGCGCCCTGCTTCTTCTGCATCCCCCCCTCCTCCGTCCAAGGCCCAGTGCCCATCTTCTGGAGCTATGCCTCCCACCGATGCTGCCGCCGCTCCTCCAACGCCCGCGACAACATCCTCCAAACCCCCCCCTCCTCTTGTCTTACGACGAAGAGAAGACTGGGAGCGCGTCTCCCAGATTATGTCCGACAATGACATAAAGTTCGTCGCAAAATCCGTCAGTGACGGAATTAGCATCAGGGTTACCACCTCTGACAACTACCGTCTCCTGACCAGAGTCCTCCGGGAAGAGAGCCTAGCCTTCCACAACCACCCGCTTGAGGAAGAAAAGGTCCTCCGCGTCGTCATACGCGGCCTTCCCAAAGAGATCCCCGTGGATTCGATCCGCGAAGATCTCAAGGACCAGGGTTTCCCCGCCCGAGAGGTCCACCGCATGTACCGCGGTAGGGCCAAAACCCCTCTTGACCTCGTGTTGGTCATCTTAGACAAAACACCAGAGGGGAAAACCATCTTCAATCTGAAGGCGGTTCTTAGCCTCTCCGGCCTCAAGGTCGAGACCCCGCACCGCAAAGGTGTTCCCGGGCAGTGCCACCGCTGCCAGCTCTACGGGCATGCTGCCCGCTTTTGTCATGCTGCTCCTCGCTGCGTCAAGTGCGCCGGCGAGCACAGCACTTCCGAATGCTCGCGGGAAAAGGGCGACCAAACCCCGCCCAGTTGTGTGCTCTGCGGGACCACGGGACACACCGCGAACTATCGTGGTTGCCCCAAGGCCCCGAAGGCCGCAAAGGGGCAGGGCAAAACCCCTCGTCCCCACCAGCTTTCTCACTCCAAAGGAGCCGGCTCTAAGTCGAAACTCCCCGTCACGCAGGCTCCCAAATACGTGGACGCCCCTGCACCGTCAACCAATGCATGGACCAAGCCCCTGCATGCCCCTCAGGCCTCCCAGCCGCCCACTGCAACTCCGGCCACCACATCTGCTCGCGTCCAGAACAAAGTCCGTCCCTCTCTCGCGCCCCATTCGGCCCCTCCCTCTTCAGGCCATTCTGGTCTAAAGTCGGACCTCGCCTTCCTGGTAGAAATTGCCACGACCCTAGACTGTGAGGAAGTACGGCTGGTAGCCCGCAAAATTCGGAATGCTGACATCACCGACGTCTTCGACGTCCTGGCAGAGCACTCCACTCTTCTTGATTCAATCAAGCGTCTGTCCCCTCGTCTTAATTCTGGTAACTATCATGGATAGTACACCTAAAAGACTGAGACCTCGTTCTTTATCGTTGGCATGGTTCAATGCCAACGGCCTCTCCACAGAATCAAGGGACCAACGCCCCCTGATTCACCAATTCCTCTCGACCCATCAGGTCGATGTTATGCTTGTGAACGAGACTTTTCTAAAACCAAGCAAGAGGGATCCTAGGATCGCAAACTACTTGCTGGTACGTAATGATAGGACTACCGCCATGAAAGGCGGGACTCTTATCTATTACAAAAGGTCTCTTCACTGCATTCCTATCCCTACTCCTCCCCTCATAGCTATGGAAGCGTCCTGTTGCCGTCTCTCGATGACCGGTCATCAGTCCATCACACTTGTATCTTGTTACCTCTCCGGTAACAAGACCCTTCACAGGAGCGACCTCGAGGCCCTCCTGTCTCTAGGAAGCGCCGTCATTCTGGCTGGCGATTTCAACAGCAAGCACCTCATGTGGGGATGCAACGTGTCCAATGTGAAGGGTAACCTCCTGAACTCCCTCTCTGACGAACTCAACTTTGATATCCTCCCTCCCAGCACCCCGACAATCTTTCCCTCCAACCTGGACCTAAGACCTGATGTACTCGACATAGCACTTCTTAAAGGCGTAACACTTCGTTTACGCTCGTTAGAGGTGCTACACGAACTCGAATCTGACCACCGACCCGTCCTTATGCGACTAGGCCCCGACCCGACTGACAGACCTCCTGAAACCAAGACCGTGGTGAATTGGAAGCAATTAGGCGAAGCCCTAAAGGCGATCAATTCTCCAGACTTGGACAAAATCCCCGACGACATCGTGACCCCTGACGACGTCACCACCTCAATCGACGCTCTCACTAGCCATCTTCGCACCGCTATAGGTACATCCTCCAAGCAGGTCCCAGCCGAGGAAGACCAACGCTGGGTCCTGCCGGAGGACGTGAAGGAGCTTCTGAGAGCGAAACACGCTGCCGCTAGGGCCTTTGACTGGTATCGCACCGAAGATAACAGAGCCGCTCTGCGGTATTACGAGCGTGCCGTAAAAAACCGCATCAGTGAGCTCCGTAATCAGAGGTGGGATGACCTACTTTCAGGGATTCAGCCAACCCACCAGGCATACTGGCGGTTGGCTAGATCTCTGAAATCTGACACCGTGACTGCTATGCCCCCCCTCACCCGACCTGATCTCCCCCCCGCTTTCGAAGACGAGGAAAAGGCCGAATGTCTAGCCGAAAGCCTCGAGCAGCAATGCTGCCCCTCTTTAGCTCAGGTCGACCCTGCCCACCGCGAAGCGGTGGACAGCGAAGTCGAACACAAATCCTCCACCCCGCCCGTTGATACCCTCGAGCCAGTCACGGCTTCTGAGGTCGAGTCGATCATCAAGGGCCTCCAAGTCAGGAAAGCCCCTGGTGCCGATGGCATCTCAAATAAAGTGCTCAAGCACTTCTCAGTCTCGCTTGTGTACCTTCTAGTCAGTATCTTCAATGCTGCCATCAACAATTCTATCTTTCCCGATGCCTGGAAGTCTGCCGACGTAATCGGCATTCACAAACCAGGTAAAAAGGCTTCTGAGCCCTCCAGCTACCGTCCCATTAGTCTCCTCAGTACTCTGGGGAAGATTTATGAGCGCATCCTTCTGAAGCGCATCTGGTCCCACATCAGGGACAACAACCTCCTCCCCGACGAGCAGTTTGGCTTTAGAGCCAAACACTCCTGCGTCCAACAAGTGCACCGCATCACGGAGTACATTCTTGAAGGTTTCAATAAGAAACCATCCCACGGCTTCACCCACAAGCCCATCTATCAGGGCACAGTTGCGGTCTTCCTCGACGTCGCAAAAGCGTTCGACAAAGTCTGGCATAACGGGTTGATATACAAGCTATATCAATTCGGAATGCCAGACCGTCTTGTACTCATCATACAAGACTACCTCACGGCTCGAAGCTTTCGCTATCGCGTCGAGGGAGTTCGCTCCTCACCTCACTCCATTGGTGGCGGTGTCCCTCAAGGCTCCGTCATGGCACCTGTTCTCTTCACGATTTTCACAAGCGATATTCCCCGATCTCCCAACGTGAACATAGCTCTCTTCGCTGACGACACCGCCCTCTACACCAGAGGGTGGAACAAGATCATCCAGCGGGCCCACCTTCAACGAGCCCTCACTCACCTAGGTGACTGGTTCAAGAAGTGGGCCATCACGGTCAATCCTGACAAAAGTGCAGCAATGTACTTCCACCCATCCAAAAATCCCCCCGCTAAACCCATCACGCTTCACGGGAAGCCCATCCCTTGGACACACTCCACCAAATATCTCGGCGTGACCCTCGATCGTCACCTCACTTTCTCAAAACATATCCAGATAGTCCGCAACCGAGCGGCTTTCTTCCTAGGCCGTCTCAGCCCCATCCTTGGCGAGCGTAGTAAATTGTCACTTAGGAATAAGCTGACAATTTACAAAACTTGCATCCGTCCCGTCATGACTTATGCCTCCGTGGCGTTCGCCCACGCATCCCGCGTTGACCTGGACAAGCTTCAGGTCATCCAAAACCGTTTCATACGCAGAGCGGTCGGCGCTAGCTGGTACATGCGAAACGCCGATTTGCACTGCGATCTCGAACTCCCGTCCATTCTTCAATATATGAAGCACACTTCCCGCCGCTACTTTGAAGCGGCGCCCCACCATCCCAACCCTCTCGTAGTCCAGGCCTCGAACTACTCGACAGACACGACAAACACTCCACCCCTCCGTAGACGCCCCAGAAATATCTTAGGCGACCCGGACGACCCCATCGCCGTCGTCACCTCGGCGGCGTTGGGCTCGTCCGATCCGACTGCTCCTGGCAACAGGAAATATTCAGTTTTTGGTATAGGCGCCGGTTACCACAGGCACACACACACACAACGATCCCGCCGGCGGGATCGGAGACCCCCAGGATCTGTTAGAAGATCGGTTAGATTCTCTCCAAATAATCATTCAGTTCAACAACCTACTAGGGCCACAGGGCACACCCCTTCTGGGGTGCCAGGGCAAGTCTAATCTCCCACTCCCGGCGACGGTCCAAGCCGAGGCTCGTACCTCCGAGGTGCCCTTGCGCTTGTCGCCCAAAATCTAAACCATGTTGGCCCAACGCCCTCTGCGTTCACCAACTAGTCCGGTCAAGCTGTAGAGGCCGCAAGGCCAACAGCAATAAGTCACATTAGAAAAAAAAAAAAAAAGTAAGAATGGAGACGTATCTCATGTCCTTGCCAGGTACGGCGTACAAATGTTAGTTTTTATTATTGACTAGTTTTTTTTGCCCGCGACTTCGTACGCGTAGATTTTCATATAAACCTTCCATCCTTACATCCATCCATCATCCATCCATCCTACCATCCTTGATCTACACGTTCATTCATCTAAGAAGGTTAAGGAACCTTCTTTAAATTTAAACTGATTATCTGAATGACAGTTGACAGTTTCAAATTTTTATAATGGCTATGTCAATAACATTCTCTTTACTTTGGACCTCCTTGCTTGAGGCTATGTGACAATCCTCATATTACGTTTCGGGTAACGATGAAAATAATCATTGATTTTTTAATTTCTTTTATGTAATAATAAAGAATTAAAATAAATGATATAACATAGCCTATGTTTTAATCTGGTAATTTCTAAGCATATTCGTGAAAACCGCATTTAAATCCGTCCAGTGGTTTAGGAGATGTGCGCGGACAAACAAACAAATAGACAAAAATTCTAAAAACTGTCCTATCGTGTTCAGCTGCTTAAGTGCTTACTTTAAGACGCCCTGTGTGATTTTTTTTTTTGTTATCTCGCAATTACAGATTTTTTTATCTCTACGTTTTTATTATATGTATAGATTAGTAAGTTTTTGTTAAAGTTGAAAAAGGAATTATGTCTATGTTAGAATATTGTCAAAATTATATTTTTGTTTAATTGTATTTGATGTCTTAATTACTACAAAAAACATGTTAATTACAACCTATATTAGTTATTTTTAATTTAATTTTTCCTTGTACCAAGTCTCGATCTTATGTCAATTATTTAGTCTACATTACATATCAGAACATTGTTATCTTAGTGATAAAAATGACCTTAGTGGTCATCATACCTCTTTTGTCTCTAACTCGTCAGCCCAATCGTGAACACAGTCAAATGTCTCAGCTTCAGACACTTGCAAGTCAGTCAGTATCCTCAGCTCGTATGCGTCAGGTTTCACGTGCACTTGCTGGCATATTCGCACTGACCGTTGACGACCCGTTGATAAACGACTGGAAACCACAGAAAAGAGAAGTAAATAGAACGGAAATGAGAAGTAAAATATGTCGCCAGGGCCCCGATTCTACTGAACCAATTGTTTTTCAATTGTTAATTGTGAATTGCCTCAATTGTTTTACTTTTGACACTTTATCTGCACCAAAAGTGTCAAAAGGGCAATTTTTGAGGCAATTCATTAACAATTTAAGAACAATTGGTTTTTCACTTTTGACACTTTTATCTATACCAAAAGTGTCAAAAGGGCAATTTTTGAGGCAATTCATTAACCATTTAAAAACAATTGGTTTTTCACTTTTGACACTTATCTATACCAAAAGTGTCAAATGGGCAATTTTTGAGGCAATTCATTAACAATTTAAAAACAATTGGTTTTTCACTTTTGACACTTTATCTATACCAAAAGTGTCAAAAGGGCAATTTTTGAGACAATTCATTAACAATTTAAAAACAATTGGTTTAGTAGAATCGGGGCCCTGGTATTGTAACAGATATATGATTCAACACTCTTATTTATGTCAACGCGTCGAACTCCGCGTCGCAGTTGCTATGGGTTTATATTGGTGCAAGTGGCACAACAAATTTCTTACAAAAATGCCTTGGCAGCCGTTCTAATTAAAAAACAAACTTTTCTGTGACTGGAACAGATTACATAGGGAATGTTTCAAATGAACACCATTGGCGGTACTTATAACTAAGTACATCACATTTCTATCTAATAGACAACCGTCATTTAGTCTACCTGTGACCATGGACACTGAAAAGTGTTTGTAACGTCAGGATCTAAAATAATCACACTTAATATCATATATGTGAAAGTTTGGACGGAAGGATGTTTGTTACTCAATCACGCAGAAACGGCTGGACGGATTTGGATGAAATTTAAAATATAAATAAATATAAGTAAATATCTGGGACATTATTGCACAAATGGTCATCTGACCCCAAACTAAGCAAAGCTTGTAATATGGCAGCCAGAGACTGATATACATACATATATATTTATAAATACATACTTAAATAGATATTAACACCCAGACATAGAACAAACACAAATGTTCATCACACAAATGTTTGTCCTAGATGGGAATCGAACCCACGCCCCCAAGCACAGAAAGTAGGTTCACTACCAACTGAGCCACCGGGGCAGTCAAATATATATTGCTTATGTCCTGGCTACACACACATAAGCTACTTTTCATCATCATCATCATCACTACGTGAAACATATCACCTTAATTACAATATTATATTAAGTTTAGATAAGTGTGGTGGTCAATAAATAAATAAATGATGGTGCATTAGAATCAACACCAGTTGCTTGCATACACTTTTAAATTTATGATGATCACTTACCATCAAGTGTTACTTAATTCGAGTGTTTTTTTTTAAATGGTTGTTATCTCAGAACTAACGACTGGGTGAACTGATTTTGAAGATTCTTTTTTTATTTGAAAGCTGGAGCTTCCCGTGTGGTCTCTTTTCAATTTGGTCCAGTTCTGACATTTTAATGAAGTCGGTTTTTTATATTGATAACTAGCAACCCGCCCCGGCTTCGCACGGGTTTAAGCTCGGCCTTCGGCCTCGCTACTATGACCCGCTCCAGGAACACAAAATTTCATCAAAATCGGTCCAGCCGTTTTTAGAGTATTCTATGTCCGTTTCCTGGCTCTAAGCTACCTCCCCACCAATTTTCAGCTAAATCGGTTCAGCCGTTCTTGAGTTATAAATAGTGTAACTAACACGACTTTCTTTTATATATATAGATTATTATAGTAATATATGAAACGCCAGTCAACTAGACCATTTAGTAACTTACCCACGTATATGGTAAGCTTCTTCGTGCAACAGCCTGGTAGATATGAATGCTCCGCACTCAGTCACCAGGGTGTTCTGAACGGCCGCGGTGGCTGCGAGGCGGGCTCCACCCTCCGCAGCCGTGAAGCGATGACAGCACGGCTCGAACATCTATAAAATAAATAAAATAAAAATAGTCTTTATTCTCTGATCCAATAACATAATATATAATATTTATACTTACTACTTAATAAATAAAAACCTGCCAAGTGCGAGTCGGACTCGCGCGTACCATTATCTATAATAAGCAAAATAGTATCTATTTATTAAATTTTTGTATTGCCACAACATCTATGAGTGAGTAGCGGCAATAATACAATGTCTCTTGATGCCTCAAACGCATTAGGAGACATCTAGTGTTGAGTAGCAAAATCAAGGTATTCGAATGTTAGAAATCACGTTTTTTTGTATGGGAGCCCCCTTAAATAATTATATTATTCTGTTTTTTAGTATTTGTTGTTATAGCGGCAACAGAAATACATCATCTGTGAAAATTTCAACTGTCTAACTATCACGGTTCATGAAATACAGCCTGGTGACAGACGGACAGACAGTCAGAAAGACAGATGAACAGCGGAGCCTTGGTAATAGGGCCCCGTTTTACCCTTTGGATACGAAACCATAAAAAAACCATACTTAATTCTAAAAAAAATAGTTTGCTACACCAATTTCAGATTCAGGTTGACCTCCCTAGACAGGCCTCTAGAAGTCGCCATTTCTCCCTATCTCTGGCTATTCTGCGCCACCCTTTTGGTAGGTCATCCTCCCACCTTCTCTGTGGTCGTCCCCTTGATCTCTTCCCATCTGTGAGGTACCACGATATGACCTCTGTTACACGCCACTAAATGTATTCCAATCCCTATATGTAAGAGAATTACTCCCGAAAACGAAGACTCGTGGTGATAAGTGATATGATACTACAAAAAATGCTTTTTTTAAATGTTCGCTATTTAATTTAGTATCTGAGACCATCTGAGACATTCCAAGACCCTCGGAGAAACTCAGAGACCCCACAAGACACTCAAAGACCTTCCGATACATTCTGAATCCCAATGAGATCCTCCGAGATCCGAGATTTTCCGAGACAAACATTTTGGAAAAACAAATTATCCACGGCCTGATGATGGGCATTAAAGTCCCCCAGTAACGCTAATTGGATGTGTAGAGTTGTAGGGAGGTAGTCGCATTGGCTACCTCAATTAGATAATGGATCTGGCCTTGGCCTGGTTGTCTGCTCATCCCTGCTATGCGACTGGTCGATACAGATATAGGATTTTCTCTATTCCTGTATCCATCACTACACATAACACAACTGGGGTCTGCAATATGATGGAGATGCCGACAGCTGATGTCGCCCTAGGCGCATTAGCACACACCTGCTCGAGGCTTCAAATTGTGCTCCAAATCATACCTTGGATACTCAGAAAAAAAAATAGAAGCGTTATACCTACAGTTTCCCTTTAGCACTTACACCCCCCTCGGTCGTCAATTTGTATAAATTTTGAGCATATCCTTTGCATTTGTGTGCCGCTCAATATTGAAGTGTGCATTTGTAGAACTAGTAAGAATATGTCAGTGTGTGCAATACGTGTTTACCTCGCCCCCTTCAGTTTTTGGCAAACTTTTTTCGGTACTATCTCGAGTTTAAAGGCAGATCCAAACTATATTATTATCAAAGCTTGGATATGACAGGTACACCATATAAAACGGACTTTTCATCTGTGTCTCCGTGAGGAATAAGAAGGCTGGTTTATCAGTCTTCAGTTAATAGAGGACTGGCACAAGATTTAAGTGCAGTTTTTAGATATTGATGAAGTGCACTTTTAGAAAAAGGATTATGAATTACTTTCTTCTTATTCTATTTATCTAAACCAAAATCATGTTAAATAACCGGCCAAGTGCGAGTCGGACTCGCGCACGAAGGGTTCCGTACCATTATCTATAATAAGCAAAATACTTAGTACCTATTTATTTAATTTTTGTATTGCCACGACATCTATGAGTGAGTAGCGGCAATAATATAATGTCTCGTAATGCCTTGAACGCATTAGGAGACATCTAGTGTTGCGTAGCAAAATCAAGGTACTCGAATGTAAGAAATCACGTTTTTTTGTATGGGAGCCCCCTTAAATGTTTATTTTATTCTGTTTTTTAGTATTTGTTGTTATAGCGGCAACAGAAATACATCATCTGTGAAAATTTCAACTGTCTATCACGGTTTGTGAGATACAGCCTGGTGACAGACGGACAGCGGAGCCTTAGTAATAGGGTCCGTTTTACCCTTTGGGTACGGAACCCTAAAAATCACACTATTTTACAGATTCATGCTATATCAACTCAATATAAAAAAGATTTGTTTATGAAGTTTCTATCTTAGTTTTTCATGAAAGGCTTTAAGGCGTTTTATTAATTGCGAATAGATCTGCATTTCACCACCAATATATTAAGGTACAATGTGGTCAAAGATGAAGCAAACAAACTTAGCAGATACCTATTATGGCCTTGAAAAGGACCAGATTATATATCTCAGGTAACATGGAAGCTGGCAGGTAGTTCCAATCCTTGGCCGTACGGATTAGAAACGTAGAATCAAAATGTTTTGTATGTATCCAAGGAAAATCCACAATGTAGGGCTGCATGTGAGCTGGTAAACAGGGTCAACTATGTCAACAATGTCAATAATTGTGATTATGACTGAGTAAAGAGAGAGTCCCTGACCCGGACCGGGTATGTCCTAAAACTGCGACCAGAACCACCAGAGGATGGGCAGCAGCGTCCTAACAGTACACGGTGAATGTACTGCGATCTCCAAGCCGCCTGCCAAGCGTGGGGATTATGGCAACACCCCTCTATGAGGGAGGCCTTGTCCAACAGTGGACGTTAATTGGCTGATGATGTGATGTGTATGTGAAAGAGAGAGAGATAAAGCTGATTAAAGTAGATCACATTAAAAGCCAACTTCAAAAATAATATGAAAAACTTAATAAGTGCCCATAAAGTTTGACGGTTGCCCTCCATTTCCAAGATTCCATCATCAGATCCTGATTTGCGTGACAATGGAACCAAATTGAAAGTATACGCTACCGAATAAAAGAAAAAGAAAATTTGTCAACAGTTGGCGGAGAAATCAATAATCATACATAAAAAAAAAACATAGGAACTTAGGAATTGTTCCAAATCTCCTCCTCATTGCTCCTTGACGTGTCCGCCAACGGGGAACCTGACTAGCGCCGGTTGTGAGCGCGTATATGACTGACAAAACCAAACTTAGTTCTAAAGGTCCTGTTGCAAGGAGCACAATGCAAATGACCATCAGCGTTATATGTGTAAGTGTAGGTAGGCTTCGGACGGGTTTTAATGATAAGGCGTTTAGCATCTAGGTCTAGGCATCTATTCGCTTCTCTTCGAAATTATTAACAGAGCTGCACCACTCTCGACTCTGTTGCGTGAGCTCTTCCCGACCCTCGCACAGGTTGTCACATGCGGTGAGATGGCGCTTCAGGACATCCCTGTAACGCAAGTACTGACCCCCAGGTGTATGCTTTCCCTCCTTCAGCTGTGAGTAAAAGACAGCTTTAGGCAAGCTAAAGTCATCCATATGTACAAGATGTCCACACCATCTCAGTTGACCCTTAATTAGCAAGTACTCTATGCCACATAGCTGTTCTTCTCAAAACTTCGGAGTTTGGAACTCGGTTTTGCCACCTTATACGAAGAATTGATCTTAAGCTTAAGATCAATTTGTTTTGGAATGCAACCTATACATATAGGTATATTATAAGTAGATGTATGTTTGCGTGCATGTGAGAGTTGTAGTTCAACTTTGAGTCTTAAGTTTATGTTTTAAAGATACTTCCAACGAATCCACCAATCGGGTAAAACACCATCCAATTTATACCAACTTTTAAGAAAAACAAACGCCGGCAATAATACAAACAAAGAATATAGGTTATAATCTGTTACAAACCAAACCAAACTCACCGTGGCTGCTTGTCCAGCCTTCAAGGCGTTAATTGAGCACGGACACAGGCATCCGGCGTTCCAATGTTGATAAAAACATCCTTCCAAAGGTTGACGCCAGCGCCACTCACATTCATGCGAAATTTACATCGTACATATCATGGTACATATATGCAAGTATTTGGATGTATCCCAAGAATCTTATTCAGATTCAAATGTAATTTTACACGATTTACCGAGAGCACAAGCTCTACAAACACCACATATCTTAGTACACCACAAACAGCTTTAAATGAGCTACACCACACACACTCTTTGCACACTTGTTTCAGTTTGCTTCTTGCTGTTTCATTAGCCGGTGTCGTGTTGATATTTAGAAGGAAACAAGTAACTTCAGCTACAATAACTCTGATTTTCAAAAATATTGACCATATTTATGTTTATAGCAAATTTGCAGAAAATGAAATGAGAAACGCAACTTTTAACTTTTCTTTCGGAATCGGAGCGAAAAAGCTATTCAGGAATTTCAGGGTTACCTGTACCAGACCATAATTATTATTTAATTTTCCCCAAATTGAATAATATTTTGCCGAAACCAAAATTATACCAACTCTTAAAAAGAACCGGAACGCAACTAACGAAATAAAATATAAGTAGGTAGATACACAAATGATTAAGTAAACTTTGTGTGGTTACCAGTTGGTTACCAGGAGAAGGGGGGAGGATGTTTGTATGTTTGTTCATTGTCCGTGTAAATCAAAGAATATACCCAATCTGCTGGCTTGCCCACCCTGAAAGCGAAACAAATAGGGCGAAATTTTGCCGCCGAGGTCGAAAAAAAACATGCCTGCTCGTTGTATTATTTTCCTATGTTTGTGTATTTTCGAGTGTTAATGGGTAATAATCGATGTGAAACATTATTGTCGTATTGTTTTCAAAACTCCATAGAAGCCTCTTGTAAAGCCTCCGCCATTTTACTGGGGCATGAGTTTGATTTTGACCGTGACTTACTTTGCTTGACTCTGGCTGTGACTATGACTTGTTTGACGTGTTATAATATTATGTAAACGACTGAAGGACTCTGTAACCATAGTCTTTTTTTTTACAATACATGCAGTGAGTTTCAGAACGTGAGATATATTTGACTAACTACTACTGGTAACACTTGGAAAAAATCTGTTTCTGGCTGGCTGACGCTGACTGACAAAAAGCAGCTGGGAGCTGGCTGAGTGGTGGAACTCTGGTATAATTATGTGTCTCTTTGATTATGTGTTCTGTGGTGGTGGGCGGTGGCTGAGTGCGAGTCAGAAAAGAGCAACGAAAATTACCTCTTTTTTTGGCCAAAATAAAACAGGACGATAGGTAATAAAGAGTGATATACACAATAATTTAATAAATTGTTTTAGACGGATTTATTATTATTTTGTAAGTTTAAAATATCTGAACTTTTTTATGACTACTTGTTGTTGTGTTAAGTGTTAATAGTGATGTGAAATATTCGATTGCAGGACGACCAACAGTTCAACAGTGCAATCAAGTTTGTTCAAAAATAACTTATCCCGCACACAAGGCGCTGCAGTCGCATATTTTAGACACTTGAAAAAAGGTCTAATGAAAAGTTTGTTTTTAGGGTTCCGTAGGGCAACGACGGCAACGGTAGGTAGGGGAACGGTCATAAAAAAATATTTTTATAATCGTTCATTGTGTCCGTCCGTCCAAATATCACAGAGCATCAAAAATTCTATATTTTTGATCCAAAGTATGTAAAATATCGTACCTAGAAAATAAATATTGTAGACATAGATTACAATAGAATATCGGACAGGTGTTTGATTAGTTATAAATTATAGGCTTAGTGAAAATAATATTTAAATGTGACAAACACTCAAGAAATTATTTAAATCTGCTTATAAAAATCTGAGCTATGCGTTTAAAGTATATGGTTGGATTAGGATTGGATGATTTTGAACGCTTCTTATATTAGTTTTCAGTAATTGGCTCTATTTATGTATTGGTCAGCTTTTTAGGGTTCCGTAGCTCGGCAATGACCCCTAATAAATTCGTTCTGTCCATCCATCTGTCTGTCTTTCCGTCTGTCTCTCTGTGCGTCCGTCCGTATTTCTTTAGAACCTTCTAACTTCTATAATTTATAAGATAAATGCATGAAACTTTGCATAATGACAGTTGTAATATAGATCTCAATTATAAAACTTTAAATAAATATATTATTGCATTTTCGGGGTGGCTCTGGTACATGTGAAATGGGGATGAAAATAATTTTTTTTCACTCTACCTACTCGTGTGCGGTATCGTTGAAAATGTCCATATGCGTGTCTCGACACGCTCTTGGCCAGTTATCTACACTAATATTATAAAGAGGAAAGATTTGTACCTATTTTTGTATATTTGTAATGAATAGGCTCCGAAACTACTGAACCGATTTGAAAAATTATTTCACTGTTGGGAAGCTACACTATCCCCGGGTGACATAGGCTATATTATATTTTGTAGCGAGGCAGAAGGCCGAGCTTACACTCGTGCGAAGCCGGGGCGGACGGCTAGTTATATGTATAATAATTAGTCTGGTAGTTGGCTCAAAACAATAATGTAAAATAAGAATAGCTCTTATTAAAGTAAGGGATAAATTAAATTTATTTCAATATCCTGCCCCCGTCATGTTGGGAGTCGTTGTTAGCAGATTTCGTTGACCTTAGAAAAACACTATCGTACACTTTGATATTAGCCTGGCCCAGCACTCACTGAGTTCGTTATGCCCTAAAAAATAGTATTAGTCAATAAGATTGCTATATAAGTTACGTTTTTTTTTTTTTGTAGAACATGTTGGCTGACTACCTGAGCTCCGATAATCCTGATAAACGCCAAAGGCAAGAAAGCATTTTGAGAAAACATGTAGAAAACATTAACAATCCAAGGGTATCTGAAGAAGAAACTGATTTAATTAATTTACTTGATGACTTCAGCATATCAACACAAACTGGTAACGAGAAAGAAACCAAAATTGATGATCTGCAATTACAGGAGCTTCAAAAGTTCCTCTCAACTGGGACTAGCAACCTGCAAAACTGTCGACCTTTCACACAAGAACAAGAGAAAGAATATCAGAAGTTTTTTGAAAAATATGAACGTAAAATAAATCCAGATACAGGTGCAAACAAGATTGAAATAAGAAACAAAGAAGCAGGCGCCTCAGCATTATGTAATAGTTATATGGGAACTCCTAAAGTTTTAGTCGCGAAGTTAGATCAAGAACATAACATCGAAGAACCTCTTGAGGATCTTATTGATGAGGTCTTACAAGAAAAAAATCTTGAAAAACATCTTCGTAATCTAATTACTTCCAATAATTTCAATGGTAACGTGGTTATTAATTCAGATAAAAGCAAATTTTCAAACTCGTGTATTGATAAGAACAATCGCATTGAAAAAAGCGATATCATGGATCAAATCGTGTCAAACAATAACATTAATCTTACAACTTTGAAAGTACATGATAACGATATCCTGACTAACAATATCTTCTTTACAAAAAAAGAAATACCCAAACAACATTCAAATATCAATATCGAACAACTGGTCTCAAAATACAACATAAAATATTTGGAAGCGGTTAAGATGGACGAAAAACTATTCCCGAAACGAAGTATACTTAAAAGCGAAGCAGAAAAGATACGCTTGTCTCCAGGACCAACGTTACGTGATAAAGCTGTTGTCCTTCCCCAAATAATGAAACGATTGGCAGATACAAAAAAATCTCTTGACGAGCATACACATTTCAATAGCAAACTAGTCTTAGATACTGGTTCATCTGTTTGCAAGCCCGTCGATAAAAACGCCCTATTAGGCGTCAACCCAAACGCGAAAACTTTTGAATTTGCAGAAAATACTGAAAGCCAGTATTTTCAAGTAATAAAGATAGCTCCCGTTACAATGGGAAAATCTGATAAAATCACTTCTAGTTTTAATATTACTTCAAATAATAAGCAAACACCTGAGACTTTCGGTTCTGGGTTCAAGAATAGTCAATTTAAGGTAATGGCTGCAAAGAACGATGGAATTTATAGAGATTCGCGTTTCATCCATATTGACAAACTAAAAGCTATAAGAAGAGAGAAAATTCTTAGTGAAGAAGTTCAAGATTCAATAATGGTTGGTCCTCATGTTTTAAGACCTCCTCAACCTTTAATTCCAGACTGTAACAAAGATAGATTTGTCGATGATGCAACCAGTAAATTATTCAAGGATTTTGTTAATGGAAAATATTGAAATTATGTATAAGACGTATTTGCACATTTTTATCACGCTTTTATTAGCTTGGTATGTAACTATATAATGGAATATTTTGTTTGAACTGATTATTTAATAAGGAATATTGATATTGAGAAATGATTATGGATTGTTTAAAATACATTATTTTTAAAAACATTATATTGTATATGATGTAAGTAACGTACCTATCCAATAATTATTATTCAAATGAGTTATTTCACGGAACATGGGGTGTTACAATTTCAATAATTGTGACAGTGTGTGTGTTAAGAACCAGATGATATTATTAATGTCAATCTGAATAATAATAATAACCTGCCAAGTGCGAGTCGGGATCGCGCACTGAGGGTTCCATACCACCACAAAATACAATAATTACCAATTGAATTTAACCTGGCCAAGTGCGAGTTGGACTCGCGCACGAAGCGTTCCGTTCTATTATCCATAAAAACGGCAAAAAATCACGTTTGTTGTATGGGAGCCCCCTTAAATATTTGTTTTATTTTAATGTAACTATTTATTTTTAAAGTGTATATATAACTAAATATTCTGTGAATATTTCATGCGTCTACCTGTTGCCGTTACTGTCTTAACTTTCACGGTTCATGAGATACAGCCTGGCTGGTGACAGACGGACAGCGGAGTCTTAGTAATAGAGTAATAGGGTCCCGTTTTATCCTTTGAGTGCGGAACCCTAAAAAATATCTAGATTTGAAAACAATATCCCTTGAGTTTTGACCCGTCTCGAGCAGGTAAAAACGTATTAGGCATTAATCTAACTTAAGCTTTAAAAATGCCAACGTTTATTATAAAAATACACGCAGGACTTATTATCAAAAACAATTCACTTCATCATCCAACATAAGTACCTATTTTATAATAAAATAATAATTTCATATATATTATTTAATCATTGCCTTTATCGAATTAATAGGGTAAAAATGCAACACAACACTATTGTGTTGTGTCAAAGTCAAATACCTATAATAAAAGCATTCTTTATATTGGATAATCTTCTATCTCCCTTGTGCTAGAGAAATTACTAGTATCTTGTCTCTTTTCTAAGCATTATTTTGATAGTATGTTGTTGAAATTGGTAACGTATAACGTAACATAACCTGAAATCTGTATTTGTTTTGTTATTGTTGAGATTGAGTTTAATCTTAAACACTAATCAAATTATTTTTAAAACTCTAATATTTATAAATATCATACAGGAATGGACCAAATAAATAGATTGGAGAAGGAAATTGCTGATCTGCGTAAAATATTAAATGAAAAAGAAGCTGAAATTTATAGAGTCAAAAATGAATGGGCGTCAGTAAGTATCGCATTTTACCCTTTTTGCTTACAGTACTTGCCATAACTATATGGCCTGTACTTGTCGCAAAATTCGTATACCAAATGTAGTCTACAGGAATCCCCCTCTTTTAGGACAGCCATGTTGGGCGTACTTATGTAGGTACTTATAGTAAAAAAAAGTCCCCTCTGACATGGGCCGTGGAAAAATTGTCTTTCCACCGTTTTTATCCGCGCGTAGACGCGACAGAGCTAGAATATGGATACGTTGGTCTCTTTCTAGCGGGATAAAAACGATGGAAAGACAATCTGTCCACAGCCCGTGCTAGGCCTGCTGGTCAGTTACAGATTCTATAAGATTAATTTCGGAGAATGTGCATCAGAGCTACACGACGTTATCCTGCCATCCCCTTTCTACTACAGGACAAGTAGGAAATCGGCCCATTACCACCCATACATTAGATAGATAACTCTATTGTTCACACCAAAAATAACATAGGTACATAGTAACATAAAAACAACTTAAAACTAGTGAAACAATTGGTGGCGTTATCGCTATAAGCGATCTCTTCCAGGCAACCTTAGTATGGAGAAGACATACAGAAGAGGTAACACACAAGGTAAGAGGTACACTGCAGACTTCCCTTGGTTACGTACCAAACGTTTAGATTCTCTGACTTATCCGTACGACCAAGGATCGGAACAACCTACCGTCTTCCTTGTTTCTTGAGAGATATAATCCATCTTTTATTTTTTTATGTTACTGAGTGCCGAGACTAGCGAAGTCGCTCGCCTGATGGCTCTTCACGCTTGCCCATAACAGCTCAACGCCACTCAGAATTTTGAACTTCAACAGTTCAAAACCCTGGATGGCAATGCACTGCGCTCGTCACCCCTAGATATAAGATGTCAAATCTCTGTGTGCCCTGTAATTTTGCTGGAAATATTGCCCTTCAATCCGGAATACAGTGGTGTTTGCACACTGCTGCTTGGCGGTTGAATAACTGGCAAAGGTGTGGTACTTCCCCAGGCGGACCCCTGCAAAAGAGTCCTACTACTACAAAACTGACCTTCATTTTCTACTATAAACTCGAACTATGTAAACCTTGTGGTTATATAGCCCATTTTTTAATGCCGTATGTGGCAATCAAGTAGACGGGCCGCTTGATGGTAAGCGATCACCGTCACCTATGGATACCTGCAATACCAGGAGCATCATAGATATGTTGCCGACCCTTAAAGACTCTAACAGCTCTTTTGAAGAACCCCATATTATGGTTACTCGGAAATGCCCCAGTACAATACATATATATTTTTAAATACATACTTAAATAGATATTAACACCCAGACATAGAACAAACACAAATGTTCATCACACAAATGTTTGTCCTATATGGGAATCGAACCCACGCCCCCAAGCACAGAAGTTAGGTTCACTACCAACTGAGCCACCGGGGCAGTCAACTATGTTCGAACCACGCGGCTACAGGTAAGAAAATAATTTTAAAAAAAGTAGTTTCACATTGAACAACAAATTGATGTTTTTCAGGTTCAACAAATGAATATAACAACAAATAACTACACTGACCAGCAATACCAATGTGAAACTGGCAAATTAACTCACATTAGTGAGAAACTACCAAAATGGGCGATAGAAAGGTAAACATTTTTTTTTGTATTATCATATCTTCATCGATCGATCAGTCTTTTGACTATAAGCAGATGAGTTGTAGGGTTCCTAACGTGCTTGCATCAATAAATATATCAAACTGAAAAACTAGGTTCCTCACTTCATTTTCAAAAATCTTTCAGAGCGTCTGGTTAACGCGACGCGTGACCAAAATGCTGGCGTGTATCTGGCTCAACGTATAAGCATTGCCATTCAACGTGGTAATGCCGCCAGCATGCTGGGTACGCTGCCAACTGATAGTGGGCTTGAGCATTTGGATTGTCTTTAGACCTTCAACGATCTATGGACACTAACTGTTTATTTAGTGTTAGTTTTAGCTAGAATTTTGTTTAGTTAATAAAGGCACTTGCCCAGCGGAGCGCGCTGCTCCCAGTGAAACCAGCCCTTTCTTTTGCACAGTTAGACTATCCTGGTCGAAGATGTCCCGCCTCTTTTTGAGCTGGCGTATGGTTTCTGGGATAGTTAGTTGACCCGCAAGCTGATTCGGGTGTTTTTCTAGTCTTGATTTGTATTTTGCTCCATGACTATCTATTTCTTTCTCTACCATAGCCATGTCGAGATATTCATGGACCTCCGTTGTTCTGATAAACCATGGTGCATTTGAAATCTGTTTGAGGATATAGTTTTGTGTCCTGTATGGTCATGATGTTTGAGGCACTAGCAGAACCCCGCAATTGTATACCATATGTCCAGATTGGTTTAATGATGGCTTTGTACACAAGAAGCTTTTTGTCCAGAAAGGTAAACTAAGGAATATATGTAGGGGTTGGCTTATGCCCTCTCCCGTTTAACACACTACCCTGGCTCGACAATGCCCACGTAATTCACGTATATTTACACATTTGCCGCCAGTAGGCTTTTCAAATTTAGCCGCCCCTACCGACCTCTACAATTCGATACCCTAGTTCACAATCACATTAGTTACATATTTTTGTGCAAGAAATCGTTACTTTATGATTTTGAGCACTATCGTCCTAATTATGTTCATTTTTTGCCGTAATTAATAGATACCTATGATTGTAAACTATAGGGAATCGATGTGTCAGTTCCTTATTACTTTTACTTTTACAACCCATTGATTCAGTTTGTATAAGAAATAGTTTTGGTTAGGTATAATAGTCTAGACTACTCACATAATAAAGATTAGAAAGAATTATCTAAGTATTGAAACATAATTATTAAATGTTGAATTTTTTGTGAACCTAATAACATTTTTGTATATAAATATGAATCTTTTAATTGCAGTAAGATAAAAAATAACTGTGGCCCCAAATTTGCGCCCCTAAAATCTGCCGCCCTAGGCTCCAGCCTACTCAGCCTGCTGGTAAATCCGCCACTGCGTATCTGGTATTAGCTTCTCCGTGCACACTCGCCCGTGGCTCTCGTGACAGTGCCAGTCCGCTAACTCCCAGGAGCACACTAGACTGCGTATGTGTGCTCTAACACATGCACTACAATATATGTATAATAATTATCAATATAAAAAACCGGTCTGAAAAGGTCAGAACTGGACCGAATTGCAATCTGGGCATCTTCAAGGCTAGAGTGAATAAATAAATATCTGGGACATTATTGCACACATGGTCATCTGACCCCAAACTAAGCAAAGCTTGTAATATGGCTGCCAGAGACTGATATACATACATATATATTTTTAAATACATACTTAAATAGATATTAACACCCAGACATAGAACAAACACAAATGTTCATCACACAAATGTTTGTCCTACATGGGAATCGAATCCACGCCCCCAAGCACAGAAAGTAGGATCACTACCAACTGAGCCACCGAGGCAATCAGTCTAGATATATAGATTTCTTCTAGATCAACGTGTTCCATCCTCGGCCACAGCGTCGCTTACCATCAGGCGAGTTGGTGGCCAAACGTAGATCTATTCTATATAAAAAAAATATGGGACCACACGGGAGCACCAACTTTCAAATAAAAAAAAGAATCATCAAAATCGGTTCACCCAGACGAAAGTTATGAGGTAACCAACATTTAAAAAAAATACAGTCGAATTGAGAACCTCCTCCTTTTTGGAAGTCGGTTAAAAACAGCTCTTCTGCTTCCTTATCTTTTTAGGGTTTCGTACCTGTATGGTAAATACGGGATCCTATTACTGAGCCTACGCTGTCTGTCTGTCCATCCATCCGTCTCTCCTACCTTTAAACGGCTGTATCTTTGGATTTGTATTTTCACAGAGTGTGTAATGTTGAGGTGGATTAACTAAGAAATAATAAAATTAAAAACAAAAGGGTATAATTTTAAATACATACTTAAATAGATATTAACACCCAGACATAGAACAAACACAAATGGTCATCACATAAATGTTTGCCCTAGGTGGGAATTGAACCCACACCCTTAGCACAGAAGGCAGGTTCACTACCAACTGGGCCACCGGAGCAGTCAAACTTTTAACGTTTAATTACTTACTTTAGATTTAGTCCTCCCCCAAGCCCCGGTGGCTCAACTGGTAGTGAACCTAACTTCTGCGCTTGGGGGCGTGGGTTCGATTCCCACCTAGCACAAGTGTGTGTGATGAACATTTGTGTTTGTTCTATGTCTGGGTGTTAATATCTATTTAAGAATGTATTTAAAATTATATATGTACGTACATATATCAGTCTTTGGCACCATTACAAGCTTTGCTTAGTTTGGGGTCAGATGACCATGTGTCCAAAATGTCCCAGATATTTATTTTATTTAGTTTGCATGACATATAATAGGCATGTGTCCTAATGTTTAATTTACTACAAATAATAGGCTTAGCGATGAATATAACTAAATACATTACACATACTGAAATAATTAATTGAATCGGCTGATTAATCTCTGAGATATCAGCGTTTAAAGTTTTAGGTGGGGATAGAGAGGGGATGCTCTATCCCTTTCTTGCAAAGCGTGTGTTAGTATAGCATTTGTATGCCGCGCCTGAGACGTGACGTCATAGCTCAGTATAGTGCGCTCTCTGTCTAGCATGAAATTAAAATACTTATAACTCATTTATTTTTAAACATATTAAAATTTTGTTTTCTTTGATAGGCTCTATTGATAATAATATAATAATCATTTATTTCAAGTAACATAGACTCATACAAATCACCAAATAATAATAGAAAAGAATAATAAATAGTAGCTAGTCACATTACATTAATATTAATAATTACCATTGTTTTTTTTTTTTTTTTTAATTGATGATTAGCTTTTTTATGAGGTAAAAAAATAATATTAGTCATGCCTATTGTCTAACAGGTGGTGTGAAAAAATGATTTTGTTCCAGATACAGCCGTCAGATCCTTCTTCCGAATATAGGTGTGAAGGGGCAGGAGATGCTCTGTGCAGCGAAGGTGCTGATTGTGGGGGCTGGCGGTCTCGGCTGTCCCTCGGCTATCTACCTTGCAGGCGCGGGGGTAGGTCAGTATAATCTACATCTACACTAATATTATAAAGAGGAAAGATTTGTACCTATTTTTGTATGTTTGTAATGAATAGGCTCCGAAACTACTGAACCGATTTGAAAAATTCTTTCACTGTTGGGAAGCTACACTATCCCCGGGTGACATAGGCTATATTATATTTTGTAGCGAGGCCGAAGGCCGAGCTTACACTCGTGCGAAGCCGGGGCGGACGGCTAGTTATCTATAAAAACGGCAAAAAAACTTACGTGAGTAATTACCGTGTAATATAAATAAAATGTAAAAAAATAACCTTTTTTTGTATGGAAGCCCCCCTTAAATATTAATTTTATTTTAATTATTTATTTTTAAAGTGAATATATAACTAAATATTCTGTGAATATTTCAAGCGTCTACCTGTTGCCGTTATCAATATAGAGCAAAAAAAATCACGTTTGTTGTATGGGAGCCCCCTTAAATATTTATTTAATTCTGTTTTTTAGTATTTGTTGTTATAGCGGCAACAGAAATACATCATATGTGAAAATTTCAACTGTCTAACTACCACGGTTCATGAGATACAGCCTGGTGACAGACGGAGAGCGGAGTCTGGATAATAGGATCCCAGGTTACCCTTTGGGTACAGAACCCTAAAAAACAGATAGATTACGACGTCCTGCCAAAGTGCAGTCAAAATCGCTTTCAAAACTACGTGAATCCCCAGTATAAATACAGGGACTCGCGCACATGTAGGTACGTACGCATTCAAAACTACGTGAATTTCATACTGAAAAATTTAAACGAAAACGCACACATGTTTTAAATAATTGACCATTTAAAAACAGACATAATAAAAATGTCAGAACTGGACCAAATTGAAATGGGACCACACGGGAAGCACCAGCTTTCAAATAAAAAAAGAATCATCAAAATCGGTGCACCCAGTCGAAAGTTCTGAGGTAACAAACATAAATAACTGGCGAGTCGGACTCGCGCATGAAAGGTTATACCATTTTCTATAAAAACGGCAAAAAAACACGTTTTTTGTATGGGATGCCCTCCTTAGATATTAATTTTATTTTAATTTAATAATTTATTTTTAAAGTCAATATATAAATAAATATTCTGTGAATATTTCAAGCGTCTATCTCTTTCTGATATCAATATCGAGCGAAAACGAGCAAAAAAATCACGTTTGTTGTATGGTAGCCCCCTTAAATATTTATTTTATTCTATTTTTTAGTGTTTGTTGTTATAGCGGCAATGGAAATACATCATCTGTGAAAATATCAACTGTCTAACTGTCACGGTTCATGAGATAAGGCCTGATGACAGACGGATGGACAGACGGACAGCGGAGCCTTAGTAATAGGGTCCCGTTTTACCCTTTGGTTACGGAACCCTAAAAAACAACAGTGGAGTTGATAACCTCCTCCTTTTTGGAAGTCTGTTAAAAATACAATAATTATCAATAAAAAAAGCGACCTCAAAATTTGTTAAATGTGTCATTTAGTTTCGGATAGCCTCCTCCTTTTTGGAAGTAGGTTAAAAAGTGACTTCACTTTTCGTGTTCGCCGTAATCGATCTGGCTATTTTTATTTAATCGAGAGGCCATAGGAAAAACATCATCATCATCAAGAAGACGTCCACTGCTGAACATAGGCCTCCCTCTTTAACCTCCACACTGAACGACAGCCTGCCATCTGCATCCACTGGATGCCCGCGACTCTCACAATGTCGTCGGTCCATCTAGTGGGAGGCCTACCAACGCTGCGTCTCCCGGTTCGCGGTCTCCACTCAAGAACCTTTCTTCCCCATCGGTCATCAGTTCTTCGAGCGATGTGGCCTGCCCATCAATCTCATTAATCAACAATCGATGTGGTCTGTATTTTGAGACTCAGTTGATGCTTAAAAGCTTACGAAATTAAATCGAAGTTTTTTTTATTTTTATTGTATAATAGTCTTGCGCTTGGCTGCCAACTCGCCTGATGTTGAGCGATGATGCGGCCTACGGTGGATTACGCTTGCCTAGAAGAAACCGATTCACTCTTGACTTGAAGACACCCAGATTGTAACTATCGGGGAACACCCATTCAGGCAGTGCATTCCACAAACTAGCAGTTTGCACAATAAAAGTGGAATCAAATCGCTTCAAATAAAGCGGTGTCCATTTTTCGTGCCCGCTCTGGCAGCTCGATAGAAAATTGGGCAAGAGGGAATCAGATCATGCAGATCCAATGCACACTCTCCGAAATGTATCCGATAAAAAACCGATAGACTAGCAACTTTACGCCGATGTTCAAGACTTAGTAACTTAGGGCCTTACTTAAAAACGTTACTCAAGTTGATCTATGTTTTAAAATGCTCTGTCAACTTCTAGCTGACGGCAATCGTCACACGCGAAAACAAGACGGAGCATGTAACGTTTTTAAGTAAGGCCCCAACTGAGTCACAAAATACTGATTATAACAGACAATATGGCAATCAAACTCACGCCTTCAAATCAGCAGACAATGGTTCCCCTTTAGTCCAAAGTTTTATCACAATGTAATAACTGTACATATATAACTAACCATTAAAATATCAAGAAACAATGCACAACACAACCATGTAGACAAAAAGACGATTTTAAATTAACTAGTTGTTGCCTTTGGCTTCGCCTGACTATGTCAAAATATTTAATTGTGTACCATATTGACGAGTCCATAATAGAAGCATTCGTAGTACATATTTATATATAAAAAAATATTACAAATGTGACTTTATAAATGACTAGCCGTCCGCCCCGGCTTCGCACGAGTGTAAGCTCGGCCTTCGGCCTCGCTACAAAATATAATATAGCCTATGTCACCCGGGGATAGTGTAACTTCCCAACAGTGAAATAATTTTTCAAATCAGTTCAGTAGTTTCGGAGGCTATTCATTACAAACATACAAAAATAGGTACAAATCTTTCCTCTTTATAATATTAGTGTAGATATTCTATTCTATGGGCGATATTCTGACAGCTCTAAAAACAGTTCTGCTATCGCTAAATGGCGCTGAAGAGATGTGTTTTAATTTTTTTTAACGATTTCCAAAAAGGTGGAGGTTATCAATTTGACTGTTTATTTTTATTGTTTGTTACCTCAAAAATTTCAACTGGGTGAACCGATTTTGATGATTCTTTTTTTTTTAAAGCTGGTGCTTCTCGTGTTGTCTCATTTCAATCATCCGGTCCAGTTATGACATGTTTATGAAGTCGGTTTTTAGGGTTCCGTACCCAAAGGGTAAAACGGGACCCTACTACTAAGGCTCCGCTGTCCGTCCGTCTGTCCGTCCGTCTGTCACCAAGCTGTATCTCATGAACCGTGACAGTTAGACAGTTGAAATTTTCACAGATGATGTATTTCCGTTCCCGCTATGACAACAAATACTAAAAAATAGAATAAAATAAATATTTAAGGGGGGCTCCCATACAAAAAATGTGATTATTTGCCGTTTTTATAGATAATGGTACGGAACCCTTCGTGCGCGAGTCCGACTCGCACTTGGCCGGTTATTTATATTGATATTTATTTCGCATTTCAATTCAATGAAACCTGCTTACAAGTTAAATTGATAATTGTCGTATTTTGCGGTGGTACGGAAGTCTCAGTGCGCAAGCCTGACTCGCACTTGGCCGGTTTTATTTTCCAAAATCTGTAAACTGCAATCAAAACCAAAATCCATGGACTAGCTTCTCAGACCGTTCTATCTATAAAGGTTACCGGTCCATACCTACTATCCGTATTAAAGTTTCCACCTTTATTTTATTATGATACTGAGTGACGAGACGAGCGAAGTCGCTGACCTGATGGCTCTTCACGCTTGCCCATAACAGCTCAACGCTACTCAGAATTTTGAACTTCAACAGTTCAAAACCCTGGATGGCAATGCACTGCACTCGCCACCCCGAGATATAAGATGTCAAATCTCTGTGTGCCCTGTAATTTCGCTGGAAACATTGCCCTTCAATCCGGAACACAGCAGTGTCTGCACACCACTGCTTGGCGGTTGAATAACTGGCAAAGGTGTGGTACTTCCCCAGGCGGACCCCTGCAAAAGAGTCCTACCACTACAAAACAGACCTTATCCTATAATCTAATAACCGACAGACAAGACAATTTTATATACATACATTCGTTTGAACATTTGTCAGTCATATAAACCTGTAAAACTAAATTAATCTTATTTCTAGTGATATAGAACTCAAATTGCAATATTCACGTTTGACACATTAATTGTCAGATTGGTTAAGGGGGATTCCCCTATAATTAAGATACTGTGACCTTAGTACGAGAACTTGCGAAAAAGTTATCGTTACGTAAACGATAGCATAATGTATGAAAATTTGAACAGCGCCTCTATCTGACGTGAAAGTAAACTGAATTTTGCATACATTTTGCTATCGTTTTCGTAACGATAACTTTTCCGCAAGTGCTCGTACTAAGGCCACTTGTGTTGTGGGAATCCCCGTTTTATGCTGTTCATTCGATTCTTATCTTGTTCGATATGGGAGTGTAATTTTAACCCGTTTAGTGTCTTGACAATTAGATTTTGTTAATTGTTACCGGGAATTCGGCTTCCTTGATACAGGATTGCCTAGTGAGGATAATAATAGCCAAGTGTTGTAAAATAATAATTGCTTGTAACCGACTACAAATAGAAGGGGGTTCTAATGTTTTGAAATTTTTATAAAAAAAGAAATTACTTAACCGTTTTAGAAATGACGGAGTTCTCAGGTAAAAAAAGCCCGTATGTACCACATTTATGCCCGTAGCCCTTTGCTTCCACTGTTATTGTGCGAACTGCTAGTCTGTGGAATGCGCTGCCTGAATGGGTGTTCCCCGATAGTTACAATCTGGGTGTCTTCAAGTCAAGAGTGAATCGGTTTCTTCTAGGCAAGCGTGATCCATCGTAGACCGCATCATCTCTTACCATCAGGCGAGGCGGCTGTCAAACGCAGGCCTATTCCAAAAAAAAAACACCTCAGTCATAGGACTGCACGTCAGAAGTTAAAACTTAAGTAGTAATTCACTCTTTCTACAAGAGATGACGCTGTTTTAAAATACACGGTACAGCGTGACGTGAGATCCATGATTTTTGTTCACCCAAAAAGTGCTCAACGCGCCTAAAGAAGTTTTCACTTCAAAAACTTGTAAACACACTAATCACACTAATATCATATATGTATGTGAAAGTTTGGATGGATGGATGTATGGATGTTTGTTACTCAATCACGCAGAAACGGCTGGATGGATTTGGATGAAATTTGGAATATACGTTGCTTTCGTCCTGGATTAACACATAGGCTACTTCTCACCATCATCATCACCGATTTTCATCACCACGCGGGTGAAACCGCGGGGTGCAGCTAGTAATTAATATGATCGCTTCTTGAAATACCGGAGCGCGGCTCTAAGGCGCTAGCAGCTCCCACACGATCCAGTGGCCTAGATTGGAAGTGTTGATAGCCCCGATTTGAATTTGTCACTAATTAACTTTTATAATTTTCTTATCATCTATATCATTTTCATAATAAATTGAGCCAGATTGTCTGATTTGCAGGTGAGGTGGCGGTCAAATGGAAGCCTATATTTAATACTTATAATAAAAACGTAGAGATAAGAATATCTGTAATTGCGAGGTATAAAAAAAACGGACATATTTTGACATCTGACCCCAAACTAAGCAAAGCTTGTAATATGGCTACCAGAGACTGATATACGTACATATATATTTTTAAATGCATACTTAAATAGATATTAACACCCAGACATAGAACAAACACAAATGTTCATCACACAAATGTTTGTCCTAGGTGGGAATCGAACCGACCCTCAAGCGCAGAAGGTAGGTTCACTACCAACTAAGCCACCAGGGCAGTCAATATATACACAGGGCGTTTTAAAATAAGCAGATGAACACGTTAAGACAGTTTTAAGAATTTTTGTCTGTTTGCTTGTTTGTCCACGCACATCTCCTAAACCGCTGGACGGATTTAAATGCTGTTTTCACGAATATGCTTAGCTGTGACCAGATTGAAGTATAGGCTCTATTATTATGGAAAGGGCCGTATGAAAATTTATATGAAAATCTATGGGTACGAAGCACCCGTGCGAAGCCGGGACGTTCGGCTGGTATGGTAATAAGAAAAAAAACACTTGTTACCACATTATTCCGTCAAATTTAAATATATCAAATTTACAGTTTCTTTTCTTCTTTGTTTTTAATGTTACGATAGACACCAATGATGTTACTTGCCGATTCAGGCAGCGCATTCCACAGACTAGCAGTTCGAACAATAAAAGTGAAACGTGACTAAAAACTCCGTCATTTCTAAATCGATTTAGTAAACACCTAGATGTTGTGAGAGTCGCGGGCATCCAGTGGATGCAGATGGCAGGATGTAGTTCAGTGTGGAGGTTAAAGGGGGAGGCCTATGTTCAGCAGTGGACGTCTTCTGGCTGATCAAAACATGTTTAATTTCAGTTTTTGTAAATTCACACTCACTGATTTTATATCTTCAATAATGTGAAAATGTACGAACGAGAGAACTGCAGACGGGAACAGGCCCCTTATAACATATTACCATAGATCGGTGGAAATCGCACACTGTGCGTTTTACGCGTTCCTTTTTGCCTCACACCTGCTATATGTGAAAAAAGCTCCCTCCTGCGGCATTTTCGAGTAACTATATTAAGGGGTTCTTCAAAAGAGCTGTTAATAGAATCTTTAAGGGTCGGCAACGTATCTGTGATGTCACTGGTGTTGCAGGTATCCATAGGCATTTTTGTAGTGGTAGGACTCTTGCAGGGGTCCGCCTGGAGAAGTACCACACTTTTGCCAGTTATTCAACCGCCAAGCAGTAGTGTGCAAATACTACTGTGTTCCGGATTGAAGGGCAATGCTATTAGCGAAATTACAGGCCACACATAAATTTGACACCTTATATTTCGGGGTGACGAGCGCAGTGCATTGCCATCCAGGGTTTTGAACTGTTGAAGTTCAAAATTCTGAGTGGCGTTGAGCTGTTATGGGCAAGCGTGAAGAGCCATCAGGCGAGCGACTTCGCTCGTCTCGTCACTCAGTATCATAAAAAAAATAGGCGATGATGATCGCTTACGATGGTAAGCGATCACCAGGCGGCCACAGCTTGTATGCCACATATGGCATAAAAAAAGTGATCAAGGCTGTATGTTTGTCCTCAGGTGAAATAGGGATAGTAGACTACGACACAGTAGACTTGACGAACATCCACCGGCAGTTTTTGCACGCGGAGAGAGATCAACACACCAGCAAGGTGGAGTCTGCTGCAGCCAAGCTCAGGAGGTAACCAAGTCCTATTTACAGACCTGTAGCGACATAGACCGCGAGTACCTTAATTTGTATAAAAAAGCCTGCCGTTTTTATTTTATTTTATTTTATACTTTTTTATTAAATTGGAGTAAAGATTTGTATGTTTTTAACGATTTAACTCAAAAACTACAGTACCCTTAGTACAAGATTTAATAGTTTTCGAAAACTTTTTTCGTGTTCGTTTTGTTCCATACATTGCTGGGCTTAAAGCTATTCGAAACCTTTTTTCGTATATGAGTGAAGCAACCTATACTGTCGATTACTACCGATTTTAGTCCTCCGCGTTTCCGCTGGGGCGCTTTGCTAAAATGTATGAAACTATACGAAAACATCAAATCTTGTAATAAGGGTACTGGACTGATTTAAAAAAATCTTTTACCATTACATTGCTCCATTATCCCTGAGTAGCATAGGCTATAATGATATGTATTGCTAGAATGTAAAAAAAATATTCAGTAATAGGACTGCACTATATAGGAGTAATAGGTCAGAAGTGAAAACTGAAGTAGTAGTTCACATATTCTACAAGAGATGGCGCTGTTTTAAAATACACGATACAGCTTGACGATGACGCAATTTTCTTGATTTTTGTTCACCCAAAAAGTCTTCAACGCGCCTAAAAAAGTTTTCACTTCTATACTATACTAATATTATAAAGAGGAAACATTTGATTGTTTGTTTGTTTGCATTGAATAGGCTCCGAAACTACTGAACCGATTTGAAAAATTCTTTCACTGTTGGGAAGCTACACTATCCCCGGGTGACATAGGATATGTTATATTATGTAGCGAGGCTGAAGGCCGAGCTTACACTCGTGCTAAGCCGGGGCGGGCGGCTAGTAATTTATATTTGTAATAGTAACAACACCTATCTAACTTTCCAGTCTAAACTCCCACATAAAGGTGACGCCATACAACATGCAGCTGGACTCGACCAACGCGTTACACGTAGCGTGCGCATACGACGTCGTGTTAGACTGCACCGACAATGTGCCTACTCGGTATCTGCTGAATGATACCTGCATACTTGCCAAGGTGAGTAGCCAAACTACAAAGTTTGCTTGGTTTGCTACTAGATGGCGCTTTTGTCAATTTTGAAATAGTTCCAAGAGTTCACGCAGCGTGTGAATGCTATATCGTGTTTTACTGCACCAATAATGTTATCTGCTGAATGATACCTGTTCGCTAAGGTGATTTACGCAAACTACAAAGTTTGCTTGCTTTGGTACTAGATGGCGCTTTTAGCAATTTTTAGAATTATTCAAAGCATTACACGTAGCGTGCGCATACGTCGTCGTATTAGACTGCACCTATAACGAGCCCACACGGTATCAAGGCCCTCTCATTCCTTAAACCAAATTGAGATTTTGTTGAATAACAGGCAAATGTGTGCTACTTTCCCATGTGGATTGCAGAAGACTTACACCATAAAAAAGTATCAAATATCAAAACTAGATGGCGCTATTATTAATTATGGACATGTTTATTTTACAGATACCTCTAATATCGGGCAGTGCGTTGAAAATGGAGGGACAACTGACTGTCTATGGCTATAGAGCGAGCAAGAACCCTAACGAGAAGGTAAATAAATAAATAAATATCTGGGACATTATTGTACACACGGTCATCTGACCCCAAACTAAGCAGAGCTTGTAATATGGCTGCCAGAGACTGATTACATACATATATATTTTTAAATACATACTTGTATAGATATTAACACCCAGACATAGAACAAACACAAATGTTCATCACACAAATGTTTGTCCTAGGTGGGAATCGAATCCACGCCCTCAAGTGCAGAAGGCAGGTTCACTATCAACTAAGCTAACGGGGCTGTCAAAACATGATAGGCTGAAATGATGATGTATTTTTTATATTTATTGATACAGGATCCGGAGTACCGTGGGCCGTGTTACCGCTGCGTGTTCCCGACCCCCCCGCCCGCCGCGGCTGTGGGCAGTTGTTCCGCTAACGGCGTCGCCGGACCCGTACCCGGTGCTATAGGTAATAAAATGTTTTTTTTTTATGATACAGAGTGACGAGACGAGCGAAGTCGCTCGCCTGATGGCTCTTCACGCTTGCCCATAACAGCACAACGCCACTCAGAATTTTAAACTTTAACAGTTCAAAACCCTGGATGGCAATGCACTGCGCTCGTCACCTCGAGATATAAGATGTCAAATCTCTGTGTGCCCTGTAATTTCGCTGGAAAAATTGCCCTCCAATCCGGAACACAGCAGTGTCTGCCCACTACAGCTTGGCGGTTGAATAACTGGCAAAGGTGTGGTACTTCCCCAGGCGGACTCTGCAAAAGAGTCCTACCACTACAGTGGTAGGACTACCATGTGTTTGTGGACACGGCTTTGTGTTAAATGTACACATATTTATTTACTCGAATTGTTGCACAGGTAAATTTCTGCCAAAAATTGTCTATTAATTATGTAAGTAATAACCTGTATTATATTTCAGGCGCGTTACAAGCGTTAGAAGCCATCAAGTACATAGTGGGGCAAACCCACGCGCAGTTGCTAGTCGAACGGTTACTGCTTTTTGATGGAGACGACATGACTTTCAGAACTGGTAAGAAATTTATCCCCTAGTCTAAGAAGTAAGAAATTTACCCCCTAGTCTAAGAAGTAAGAAATTTACCCCCCTAGTCTAAGATGTAAGAAATTTACCCCCCTAGTCTAATAAGTAAGAAATTTATCCCCTAGTCTAATAAGTAAGAAATTTACCCCCTAGTCTTTTAAGTAAGATATTTACCCCCTAGTCTTAGAAGTAAGAAATTTACCCCCTAGTCTAATAAGTAAGCAATTTACCCCCTAATCTAATAAGTAAGAAATTTACTCCCTAGTGTAATAAGTAAGAAATTTACCCCCTAGTCTAATAAGTAAGAAATTTACCCCCTAGTCTATGAAGTAAGAAATTTACTCCCTAGTCGTGAAGTAAGAACTTTACACCCTAGGCTAAGAAGTAAGACGTTTACCCTCTAATGTCTAGTCTAACACGTAAGAATATACCCCCTAATCTATCAAGTAAGAAATTATACCCTGTAATATCGATATAACGATAGACAATAATATGACATAATTATAGAGTTTAAATACCAACCAGAATAATTAATTACATGTCGAAGAGTACTTACATTTTTGTCAAAATATATAATAATAAATAATAGAATGTCAAAATAAATGGTCGTAATACAATAATTAATCAAAAGTCAAAATGACAAATAATCACAATATAATAATTAAAAAACTTAAAATGACAAACTAAATTATGTATGATGGTTCCAGTGAAACTTCGGCCGAGAAACGTCGCGTGCGCAGCTTGTTCAGACTCGCCGAGCATCACCCGCCTTGTGGATTACGAAGCCTTCTGCCAGGCACAGGCCACAGAAAAGGTACCTTACTATTTATTACTGACTGAGCCCTGCGGTTTCACCCGCGTTGGCAATTATACAGGAACCGTAATTTTTTTCCCAGATAAAAATTATCTTTTTACCATTGCCACTCGAAAAATTGCTAGACAATCAATTAAGTAGACCTCCAGATGTAGTTTTTGGCAATGTGGTTTCTTCAAATTATGGACAAGCTTGTTTGAGAAAAGTTTATTTATTTTGTGCAAGCCCTGCGTTGGCGGTAATTCGGAACGCGCTTTTAGTTAAGCGTAGTGCATATAAAAATTATACTGGCCAAGTGCGAGTCGGGCTCGCACACTGAGGGTACCGTACCACCACAAAATACAATCATTAGGGGGTAAAAACCAGACTTCAAAAGTAGTAAAGTATGCAATTTCGATTCGGTGAAAGAAATGATGAGGCCGTCCAAGTAACCGAATTACGTTGCTTCACTTAGTAATGAACATAAATGTGTCACCGACTCACACTTGGCCATTATATATTATTTGTTGTTATACTTTAGAATGTGTACTATAATCATGCCAAGTTTGACGCTTGTACGTATTACCGTTCTTACATTAGAACAATTACAAAAATACGTTTGTTGTATGGGGTAACCTTTCATTTTAATTTTTTGACCTTTTAATTATATCATAATTAATCCGCTATAATATTACATATTCTGTGAAAATTTCAACTTGCTATCTATTACGGTGCGAAAGATACAGCCGTTTAAAGGTAGGACGGACAAACAGACAGCGTAGGCTCAGTAATAGGGTTCCGTTTTACCCTTTGGGTACAGAACCCTCATTACCAAACGCGAAAAATTGTGAATATGTGCTATTTCGAAAAGGTTCAAAACTGCGAATGTTTCTAAGGGTAAGTCATTCCAAATTATATTTTGAATTTCTGATAAATGTATTATTTTTTAGTCGTGACATTCGCGGTGTTGAGTCTTAGGCCTAACGCTGAATGTCGAGGCTGACTACAAAAGGCTGTAAAAACTATAACAATTTCCATTAGAACTTTTTGAATTTGTTATTATTTCTTAGGTAAAATAATAAATAAATATCTAGGACATTATTGCACACACGGTCATCTGACCCCAAACTAAGCAAAGCTTGTAATATGGCTGCCAGAGACTGATATACATACATATATATTTTTAAATACATACTTAAATAGATATTATCACCCAGACATAGAACAAATACAAATGTTCATCACACAAATGTTTGTCCTAGATGGGAATCGAACCCACGCCCTCAAGCGCAGAAGTTAGGTTCACTACCAACTGAGCCACCGGGGCAGTCCAGTCTAATAATAATATTTGAGATGAGACAGGATAAGGCAGGTGCCGTTTCTCATTCTATAGATCTGTTATTCCATCCACAAGTTGTTCACTTCAATAGCCCAGTCTTTTTTAATCCTATACTGTACAATAGTTTCATATTCCTTTTTATACATATTTCATAGTTGCATGTATTTTATATTCAAAAGGGCCTCTTGGTGTTGGCTTCGGCCCCACCAATGCCCACCAAATGTCCGGGCTAGACCCGTGAAAAGAAATAAACTATAAATATAAAAAAACGACTTTATAAAAATGTCAGAACTAAAAATATTTTTCAATACAAACTTAAATAGATGTTAACACCCAGACAGAACAAACACAATTGTTCATCACATAAATGTAGGAATTGAAACCACGCCTTCAAGAGCATGAGTTAAGTTCACTACCAACTGAGCCATCGGGGCAGTCTGCCCGGTAATCCGCCGTAACATTACATATTATGTGAAAATTTCAACTGGCTATCTGTAGGGATCTACAACTATGTATTCAAATCACCCGCCAAACCGCGCGGCCGATACGAGCGCCAGCGCTTCCACCACCGTAAACCGGATAACAAAAAAAGAACTACTCTCGTTAAAAATGGCGAGTGTGTGACTCGCTACGCGCTCACGAAATAAAACAAACAAGTGCGCGAGTGCAGGTGTCGTACTTGGAGAGAAATACGTGGATGCCGGTGTGGCGGCGGGTGAGCTTATCTATTCGCTTTTTGGGGGTTTTGGTATAAATTTACCTACTATTCTTTTCGCACAACGCGACACTATCTATTACGGTTCGAAAGATACACTCGTTCAAAGATAGGACGGACAGACAGACAGACAGCGTAGGCTTAGTAATAGGGTCCCGTTTAAACCCTTTGGATACGGTACCGTGAAAATAAATTATGTTATGCAGATGGCAATGATGTTGGTAAATGGACTATTGATGATATGGGGTCATAAATAAACTGGGCTATTGAGGCTATTGCTATTTATTATTATTTCTCTTTATTTCATAGGGTTCCCGGGTCTAGCCAAATGGGGCCAAAGCCAAATCTGACAGGCCTTCTGTGTTAAAAATAAATTAATCTATGTGGATTAGGATGATGTTGGTAAATGGACTATTGATGATATTATGGGGTCATAAATAAACTGGGCTATTGAGGCTATTATTAAATATTTTTATTTCATAGGGTTCTCGGGTCTAGCCCAGTCCTTGGTATGGTACCAATCGGGCCAAAGCCAACACTGACAGGCCTTTTTGTGTTAAAAGATAAATTAATCTATGTGGATTAGGATGATGTTGGTAAATGGACTATTGATGATATGGGGTCATAAATAAACTGGGCTATTGAGGCTATTGCTCATTTACTATTATTTCTCTTTATTTCATAGGGTTCCCGGGTCTAGCCAAATGGGGCCAAAGCCAAATCTGACAGGCCTTTTTGTGTTAAAAATAAATTAAGCTACGAGGATTAGGATGATGTTGGTAAATGGACTACTGATGATATGGGGTCATAAATAAACTGGGCTATTGAGGCTATTGCTCATTTACTATTATTTCTCTTTATTTCATAGGGTTCCCGGGTCTAGCCAAATGGGGCCAAAGCCAAATCTGACAGGCCTTTTTGTGTTAAAAATAAATTAAGCTACGTGGATTAGGATGATGTTGGTAAATGGACTATTGATGATATGGGGTCATAAATAAACTGGGCTATTGAGGCTATTGCTAATTATTATTAATTTATTTTATTTCATAGGGTTCTCGGGTCTAGCCCAGTCCTTGATATGGTACCAATGGGGTCAAAGCCAACACTGACAGGACAGGCCTTTTTTGTGTTAATAATTATCAATATAAAAAACTGACTTTATAAAAATGCCAGAACGGGACCAAATTCAATGGGACCACACTGGAAGCACCAGCTTTCAAATATAAAAAAAACCATCAAAATCGAGTTACCCAGTAGAAAGTTCTGAGGTAACAAACAAATATTTTTAAAAAACTGTCGATTTGAGAACCTTCTCGAGAGAATGGAAGTCGGTCAAAAATGAATGGATCTATGTGGATTGGGATGATTTTGGTAAATGGACTATTGAAGCTATGGGGTAAATAAACTGGGCTATTGAGGCTATTGTAATTTTTTATAATAACTCAAAATATATGATTTTAGAAAAAGCAAGAATCTCGTCTGAAATCTGAACTGCGAAAGCACGAAAAGGAGAAACGGATGTCTGGACGAAGTTACTACGGATTCCGGACTACAGACGGACCGACCAAGAAATGGGTACAAGATGTACCCAAATCGGAGAGGAAACTAGGACCGCCTTGCGCCTCCGAGATATGCTCAAAAGGTACACCATTTCACCGAATTATAGCACCAACCCTGAAATCGCGAAAAAAATAACCGACCAAGTGCGAGTCGGACTCGCACACGAAGAGTTCCGTACCATTATCTATAAAAACGACAAAAAAACACGTTTGTTGTATGGGAGCCCCCCTTAAATATTTATTTTATTCTGTTTTTTAGTATTTGTTGTTATAGCGGCAACAGAAATACATCATCTGTGAAAATTTCAACTGTCTAACTATCACGGTTCATGAGATACAGCCTGGTGACTGACGGACAGACAGAGAGACAGACGGACAGCGGAGCCTTGGTAATAGGGTCCCGTTTTACGTTTGGGTACGAAAACCCTAAAAACGGATGTTACATAGAAAACGGCTGTTAGTGCTGTTAATAGAGTCTTTAAGGGTCGGCAACGTGTCTGTGATGCCCCTGGTGTTGCAGGTATCCATAGGCGACGGTGATCGCTTACCATCAGGCGGCCCGTCTGCTTGTTTGCCTCCTATGGCATTAATTATTATCAATATAAAAACAAACTTCATAAAAATGACAGAACAGCAGGAGTATTATGAAACTTCGATCGGGATTGCGACTTGTCAAAATTATGTCAAAAAAAAAAAGCGTTGTCTATTTCCAATTTCGTAGTATAGTCTGTGCGGAAAGAGAACCGTCATAAAATTTGAGGGCGCCACTGTGTTTTTTTAACGTATTTGCTATGGTGACAACACTGTTACGTCATTATAGCGCGACTATGATTCTTGATATTTCTACACTTTGTCAAATAAATTGATACAAAATTCTGTCTAAATAATACAACCTATTATTGAAAAAGTTGTAAAAATAATTGCAAATAGGTAATGGGTAATAATAATAAGCCAGGGTTTACTCTGAGTTAACACAATATAAGCTATTTTTTATCCCTAGTTACACCATGGGACGCAGCTAGTAAATAAAAGATTTTATTTATATATATTTATTTATTGAGTCACTAATCAGAACCATAGTCAACGTCTGATTCCAAACATTCAATACCAGACATGACTGATCCATCTTTGGAGCTACCAGAGAGATACAAATTATTAGTATCGTCTTCTGAACTTGATGTACTCGAATCAGTAACATTTATAATAAACTCTTGCATGTTGTCTAATAAATGGTCTTTATCAAGAATGACTTTTTTTGGTCTTCCTTTACGTATTTTCCCCGGTGTGCACCATACGCCGTCATTTGTAGAACCTTCTTTTTTTATTTTAGATACTGTATCTCTAACCAACCGACTAAAATACCACGAAGTATAGTTTGACATTTGACAGATGGCTGGGCTGGGCTGCCATATAATAATCAAAATCATATTGTTTTGTAGTTCCATTTTTCGCCACGACGGTTCTCTTTCCGCACAGACTCTATGAAATTGGAAATAGACAACGCTGTTTTTTTTTTTTTTTGCGTCATAACCCCTATCATGTGTCAAAATTCTGTCAATTCTGACACTGACTGATCCCGATCAAAGATCCATAATACGCCTGCTGGACCAAATTAAAATGAAACGGGAGGCACCAGCTTTCAAATAAAAAGAATCGTCGAAATCGGTTCACCCAGTCGAAAGTTCTGAGATAACAAACATTTTAAAAAAACAGTCGAAATGAGAACCTCATCCTTTTTGGAAGTCGGTAAAAAACAGTCATTGATACTCCATAAAATGTATTGAATAACAGATTTTTCGTGGTTTTTTTGTAGTTTTAATATAAATATTTTATTTAACAAGGTACATCAAAGAAATGTCTGATCTTCGAGCAGTCAAAAAGAGAAGAGTTGTTCAGTTACTTCTGGAACGATCTAGATTGGAAAGGAAAGCGGGCGTACGTCAGATCCCTGGTTGACTCCGTACCCGTCAAACGAAGGAGAGTGAAGCATAAAGGGGAGGTAAATACACATTTTAACACGCTTTTATTAGCTTGGTATGTATCTATGTAACGGAATCTTTGAACGTGATTTTCATCCCTTTCAAAACAACGGATTGATAGATAGATAGATAGAAAACTCTTTATTGTTCACACCAAAAATTATACACGTACATAAAAACAACTTAAAAAACTAGTGAAACAATTGGCGGCCTTATCGCTATAAGCGATCTCTTCCAGGCAACCTTAAGGATTGATTTGAAACTTTGCACACTTATCAAGGGCCGATGACAATGCAATAGTTTAAATAGTTTGTCCCATTATCGTTACCAGGATCTTTAGGGTTAGCGATTTTAAAGCGTGTTTTAACCGACTTCCAAAAAGGAGGAGGTTATGTATTCGTTTTTTTTTTTTAAGTTTGTTACCTCAGAACTTTGGCCTGGGTGAACCGATTTTGATGAATATTTTTTTATTTGAAAGCTGGTGCTTTCCGTGTCCCATTGCAATTGTTCTGTCATTTTTTTGAAATCGATTTTTTATATTAGTTTAGTATGTATGTATGTAACGGAATCTTTGAACGTGATTTTCACCCCTTTCAAAACGACGGATTGATTTGAAACTTTGCACACTTATCAAGGACCGATGACAATGCAATAATTTAAATAGTTTGTCCCATTATCCTTACCAGGATCTTCAGGATTAGAGATTTTAAAGCGTTTTTTTTTTTAGTTTTTTAACTGCGTGGATAGGGCAGCTGCCCCTTCCGGGGCAGCGACTTCCTAGCTTCCATTTATTTATTTTTTCTGAGCTTCTGGCTGATGATGGTGATTATATTTGTAGGTATCCCGTAAAGGAGACTCGAAGCTGTACCATCTCATGTACGGTGAAGACAGGTTGCCTGTCTGCAGAGTCATGTTTCTGCACACACTTGGCATCAAAGAAGCTATGGTTCGGTGAGTTGGAACTTAACCAATAAAATTTGTTGTAGTGGTAGGACTCTTTTGCAGGGGTCCGCCTGGGGAAGTACCACACCTTTGCCAGTTATTCAACCGCCAAGCAGTAGTATGCAAAGACTACTGTGTTCCGGATTGAAGGGCAATGTTTCCAGCGAAATTACAGGGCACACAGAGATTTGACATCTTATATCTCGGGGTGACGAGCGCAGTGCATTGCCATCCAGGGATTTGAACTGCTGAAGTTCAACATTCTGAGTGACGTTGAGCTGTTATGGGCAAGCGTGAAGAGCCATCAGGCGAGCGACTTCGCTCGTCTCGTCACTCAGTATCATAAAAAAACCATCTACACTAATATTACAAAAAGGAAATATTTGAAAGATTTGTATTTTTAGATTTTTGTAACGTACTAAAACTCAATTGGACCTATTTAAAAAATTCTTTCACCATTAGAATGTTACATTATCCCTGATTAACATAAGGTAAATTTATCACTAGAATTAAAAAAAAATACTTCACCTGTGCGAAGCCGGGGCTGGCGGCTAGTCAATTTATAAAGATAAGGGGGCATCCATTACTAGGCTAGATGACTGGTTTTTTTTTATTGTCCTATTAAAATGTGGCCCATAAATATAGCTGACTAGCTGCGCCCCGCGGTTTCATCCGCGTGGTGATGAAAATCGGTGACGATGATGATGATGATAGCATATGTGTTAATCCAGGACATAAGCAATGTATGTTCCAAATTTCATCCAAATCCATCCAGCCGTTTCTGCGTGATTGAATAACAAACATCCATCCATCCAAACTTTCACATATATGATATTAGTGTGATTGTGTGATTATTAGAAACAAAATGAAAATCTGATCAAAAATAAGTAACTTATAAGCATTTTAATATCATGCTAGACAGAGAGCGCGAAACAGCAAATTATGACGTCACTCCTCTGTACGCCATATATATTTCTATTCTGACAAGTGTGACGCACAAAGTTGTGACGCCATTTTTTTTTTTTTTGTTGGAACAAGACAGAGTTTTCCCTACCAAAAACTTTAAACGCTTATAAAAGTTTGGTTTGAAAAAAAAAAACTCAATAAAAACTTATTATTTTCAGATGCTGGCTCCAAAACACAGAAAAACCAAAAACACCAAAGACACCCATAAAAACTCTAAATGTTGACACCTACATAGACAATCTACCGAAAACTCAAACCAAATGTCAATATTGTATGACAGATACAAACAAATATCAATATATATCCATAGACAATATCAAAAACCTATTTCAACTGTACAATATGTATGTGAGGGACATGAAAGCGAGGTCTATGGAAGCTGCCTCCAGAAAAACCTTTTCGAAAGTCATTTCTATGAAGAATATTAGGATTTTTAAGCCAAAAAATGAGAATGATATCTGTGATATTGTATCTGAGCATAATATATTGCCCAGTTTGAATTATGACGTTAATAATGTTGGCTATTATTATGTGTGATTAAACTTTGTATTGCAATCAGTTTTGTTGATTAATTCTGACCTGGGGCCTTACCCCTAGCTCGGAAAGTTGACCCGCATAGGTGTTATTTGTCTAAACGGTACCATCAACTACGATAAGCGGTAGTTATTTGATAGCCGCCGTGATCAAAAATCATGGAACTCGCGTCACTGTCACGCTGTACCGTGTATTTTAAAATAGCGCTGTGGCGGAACTCTTTTTCACCAGTGCGACCTTCGCGGTCGCCTTTATTATTTTATTTCAATAGAGTGTGTTTTGTTTTATAAGAGATCTGTCAAGAGGTGAAAAATAGATGTTTTCGATTCCGCAAAAATAAATTGTTTTAATAATAGGAGTAATAATATCCTAAATTGGTGACCCCGATACGAACACAACATAAATTAAGACGATTCGAACACAAGAAGAGCAAAGGTACGCAAATAGGTACGAGTACTTTCTTTGGTGGTACGAGTGAAGCGACCACGGTCGTCTGATTGTTCGTCGACGAGAATACGAAAACGTAGAAAAAGAAGTGGTGAATTCGACTACGAGAGCTGTGCTGCTGACTGCTGGCAACAATCGCATGGAGCGCGTCAAGACTAAAGTCGAAGTATCTTTTGGAAGAACCAGTGTGGACTAAAAAGACTAAGTGTGATTTATATTGTTGTGTTTTTTTGTGTGTGTATTTAATTTTATTTTATTTTGGTGAATTTTTGTACATATTTTTAAGATATTTTTGTACCAATGTTTTTTGTAGGGCATTCGCGCACACCACACTCCCACGTTTCTTTTGTTTTCAGTTTTTGTTTTTGAATTTTGTTTTTCTCTTAGCATGGTTTTTCATGACAGCACACGTCATGAGTGACAGTGAGCAGGAAGACTTCAAACCAGCTTCCGCGGGTACGGGTGGACGTGAAATGTCAAGCAGTGACAGCAGATCTGGCACAGGCGGTACGGAGAAGGTAATGATTAACAGAGTATCTATACGTACCCCTCCATTTTGTAGAGATCGCCCGGCCCTATGGTTTGCGAGTTTAGAGGCGCAATTTTCCATCAATAATATTAGCCAAGAAATCACGAAGTTTAATTACGCAGTTGCGCACCTCGATACCAATTGTACTCGCGAAGTAGAGGATTTCATAATCCAACCTCCGAGGGAGCAACCCTACACGAAATTGCGCAACGCAATAATATCTAGGTTCTCAGATTCTCGGGAGCAGAAAATACGCCGTCTTCTAGAGAAGGAGCAGATCGGCGATCAAAAGCCGTCGTTTTTTCTGCGTCATCTGAGATCGTTAGCCGGTGCAGCATTTCCGGAGGATATTCTGAAGACAATTTGGATGAGCAGGTTGCCACGATATCTTCAAACTGTCTTGGCTGCTCAACGATTAGAATCGTTGGCTGAGCTAAGCGAACTAGCGGACAATTTGGCTGAAATTAACGCTCAATCAACTTCATTGGAGGTATGTACGGTTTCGCCTAACTCGAATACTGATCTTGTACAGGAGCTGACTAAAAAAGTTGATGAATTGACCCGTTTAGTAGCGTCACTTTCCTCTGCTGGTTGCAGCTCGCATGTTGGTACGCGTAGTCGTGACTTCAATCGTAACCGTAATCGTAGTCGCAGCCGATCACGTTCACGTAACTATGATTTGTGCTTTTATCATGACCGTTTTGCGACAAAAGCACGTAAATGTGTGCCTCCATGTAAGTGGTCCGGTTCCCCGCCTAGTGATCAGGGAAACCAAAACAGCAACTGTTAAAGGCGACATCCAGTTGCTCGCCAGCTAGTCGCCGCCTTTTCGTGACCGACCGGAGATCCAACCGGAAATTTTTGGTGGACACTGGTTCGGATATTTGTTGCGTTCCTCGTAGCTTTATAAAAGGACGTACGCTTCAGCCATTATCATATAGTTTAGTTGCAGCTAATGGCAGTAAGATTATCACATATGGACTGGTACAGTTGAACTTAAATTTAGGGCTACGACGGGATTTCACCTGGAACTTTGTCGTGGCGGATGTGGAAAGTGGTATTATTGGCGTAGATTTTTTGTCGCATTACCAGCTTTTACCCGATTGCTCAAAAGGTAAGCTGTGCGATAGTAAAACTGGGCTTATTTCGTCCGCGGACCTTTATACCGCGGAACAGCAAAGTGTGAAGGTAGTATCTCTTCCTGACTCGCCATTCACAGCGATCTTGGAGAAATACCCAAGTATAACGCGACCACCTGGTGCACCTAGAATTATTAAACACAGCACCGTACATTATATAAACACTACCGACGGTCCCCCTGTGACATCTAGACCGCGTCGGTTGGCACCATTAAAACTGGGCATTGCAAAGAAAGAGTTCGAAGATATGGTCCGAGCTGGTACTTGCCGACCATCTGATAGCTCTTGGTCATCGCCTCTGCATCTCGCACCTAAAAAGGACTCAACGTGGCGTCCTTGCGGTGATTATCGTGCATTAAACGCCCGAACGATTCCTGATCGCTACCCTGTCCGATACATAGGTGATTATGCGCACAACTTGTCTGGCTGTACCGTTTTTAGTACTATAGACTTGGTCAAGGCCTATCAACAGATACCGGTGAATCCAGGCGACGTGTGCAAGACAGCGATAACTACTCCATTTGGATTATATGAATTTCTGTATATGACTTTTGGTTTGCGTAATGCTGGGCAGACTTTTCAGAGATTTATCGATGAAGTAGTCCGTGGCTTAGATTTTTGCTATGTCTATGTTGATGACATTTTGGTTTACTCAAAAGACCAAATAGCGCATGCGCAGCATCTGGAAATCTTGTTCCAGCGATTTTCCAGAACGACTATGGCGTTGTGATTAATACAGCCAAGTCCGTATTTGGTGCCGCAGAAGTATCTTTCCTTGGGCATCGAGTCAATGCTGCGGGCACGCGTCCTCCTGAGGACAGAATTCGTTCTCTGGTGGATTACCCGCCCCCAAAGACAGTTCAGGGTATGCGCAGATTCATAGGCATGGTCAATTACTACCGCCGGTTTTTGCCAAGTACGGCTAAGTACCAAGCGCCGTTAATTGAAGCAATCACTGCTATTCAAGGCAAAGGCAATAAACCTTTTGTGTGGACTCCTGAGCTAGAAAAGTGCTTTGAAGAATGCAAGAAAAGCTTGACGTCCGCTACAATTTTAGCACACCCAAATAACAGTGCTGAGGTTGGGTTGTTTACTGACGCTTCAGGAACGCACGTTGGTTCTTGCCTACAACAGCGCGTCGATAATGATGATTGGCAGCCACTAGCCTATTTTAGTAAAAAGCTGACTGCTAAACAGGCTCAGTGGCCGGCGTACTATCGGGAACTCCTTGCGGTGTACGAGAGTGTTCAACACTTCAGGCACCTGTTGGAGGTACAACACGTCACTATCTACACTGACCATAAGCCGCTAATATACGCTTTTGTACAACGACGTGAGAAATTGCCGCCTATCCAATTAAACCAGCTGTCTTTCATCAGCCAGTTTACTACTGATGTAGTGTATATTAAAGGGGTTGATAACATCGTAGCTGATGCCATGTCGCGCGTTGAGTCTATTTCTCTTGAAGAGGATTTTGCTGCACTCGCGTTATCGCAAGAATCGGATGAGGAGCTAGCTAGTATGCGTGGGAATTCGTCTTTGAAGCTCGAACCCATCCTCATCCCTGGCACAAATATCACAGTAATTTGTGATACTTCAACTGAGCGACCACGTCCATACCTGACACCAGCATTCCGTCGAGCTGCATTCGACAGGTGTCACAACCTCAGTCACCCTGGCGCGCGGGCAACCACTCGCTTGGTAACTGAGCGTTATGTATGGCCTCAAGTAAACGCAAATTGCCGTGAATGGGCTCGAACTTGTTTACGCTGTCAACTCAGTAAAGTAACTCGACATATTAATTCGCCACTTGGAGAGTTTAAATTACCGTCAAACAGATTTAGGTCGGTGCATTTAGACATTATTGGACCACTTCCTCACTCGAAAGGGTACAATTATTGCCTGACTGCGATTGATAGATACACACGGTGGCCTGAAGTATGGCCTATGTCATCAATCACAGCAGAAGAGGTAGCAGATACATTCGTAACTGGTTGGGTTTCCCGTTTTGGGGTACCAAACATTTTGACAACCGACCAGGGCCGGCAGTTTGAATCTGTGTTGTTTCGCCGTCTAATGGATGTATGTGGTACCAAACGGGTGCGCACGACTAGTTACCATCCTTGCGCAAATGGTATGGTGGAACGCATGCATCGGCAGCTTAAAGCATCTTTGATGTGTCATAATGACACATGGGTAAGAGCTTTGCCGTTAGTTTTATTAGGGATGCGAACGGCGCTCAAAGAAGATTTGAAGGCATCTTCTGCAGAGCTCGTTTATGGAGAGACTCTTCGCTTGCCTGGAGAACTCGTCATACCTCCAATAACATCGCAGAGCCCAAGTGACGTTGTAGATTTCGTCCGTGAGCTGCGCAAATATATGGAAGCTCTCCGTCCTGTCCTTGCTACACGCCACGCCCAGCCATCGACTTTCATATTTAAAGATTTAGTTAAGGCGTCGCATGCCATGCTACGCGATGATTCAGTGCGAAGGCCGTTGCAGCCGCCTTATTCCGGTCCTCATCGTATCATCGGGCGAAGAGACAAAACGATCACTCTCGATATTAATGGAAGGGAACGTACAGTTAGCATAGATCGCGTTAAGCCTGCCCATTTGGATTCGGCGTTTGGCAATTGTGAACCAATTGTGCCGCCTGCGCCAACTCCAGCTAGCAGTTTCACGCCTGCGTTGGTCCCTGCACCTACACCAGCTCCTGTCATCACCCGGTCCGGGAGGAGGGTGAAGTTTAGAAATATTTTAGATATGTGATTATCTTATTTATTTATAAATTTTTCAGCTTATTCTTCCTTTCTCCGTGGGGGGGTGGTGTGGCGGAACTCTTTTTCACCAGTGCGACCTTCGCGGTCGCCTTTATTATTTTATTTCAATAGAGTGTGTTTTGTTTTATAAGAGATCTGTCAAGAGGTGAAAAATAGATGTTTTCGATTCCGCAAAAATAAATTGTTTTAATAATAGGAGTAATAATATCCTAAAGCGCCATCTCTTGTAGAATAGGTGAATTACTACTTAAGTTTTTACTTCTGACGTTTAGTCCTGTGACTGATGTGTTTTTTTAATCGCTGTCTCGCCTGATGTTAAGCGATGTTGCGGTCTACGATGGAGCACGCTTGCCTAGAAGAAGCCGATTCAGTCTTGATAAGACACCCAGATTCTATTTTCAGTGCATTCCACAGACTTAGCAGTTTTTATTTAGGAATAGGCTTGCGTTTGACCACCAACTCGCCTAATGTTAAGCGATGATGCGGTCTACGATGGATCACAGCAGCACCATCTGTCCGTCTGTCTGTCCGTCCTACCTTTAAACGGCTGTATATTTCGAACTGTTACAGAAAGCCAGTTGAAATTTTCACTGAATATGTATTTGATAATATATAGTTTGGATCTGCCTTTAAACTCGAGCTAGTACCGAAAAAAGTCTGCCAAAAACTGAAAGGGGCGAGGTAACTCGTATTGCACACACTGACAAATTCTTACTAGTTCTACAAACGCACACTTCAATATTGAGCGGCACACAACTGCAAACGTTGTGCTCGAAATGTATACGAATGGACGACCGAGGGAGGGTGTAAATGCTGTAGGTATAACGCTTCCATTTATTAATCTTTTCTGAGGAATATGTAATGTTACGGCGGATTAACTAACCTACCCATACTACGTGACCCATTTTTGGGGTTCCGTACCCAAAGAGGGTAAAACGAAGAATTTTATTTATCTTTTCTTGAAGCGAACACAGATAACAAGAAACATCAATTTTATTTCTTGTTGGTTTTCCGTGAGTATTTCAGCAGGAGTTTCTAGAAACTTTAGAAGATTTAATGGTTTACAATGTTGTTTTTTAGGGTTCCGTACCCAAAGGGTAAAACGGGACCCTATTACTAAGGTACCGCTGTCCGTCTGTCACCAGGCTGTATCTCATGAACCGTGATAGTTAGACAGTTGAAATTTTCACAGATGATGTATTTCTGTTGCCGCTATAACAACAAATACTAAAAAACAGAGAATATTTAAGGGGGCTCCCATCCAACAAACGTGATTTTTTTTGCTCGATTTTGATAACCGCAAGACGCAGACGCTTGAAATATTCACAGAATATTTAGTTATTTTAAAAATAAATTACTAAATTAAAATAAAATTAAGATTTAAGAGGGGCTCCCATACAAAAAAACGTGACTTTGCCGTTTTTATAGATAATGGTACGGAACCCTTCGTGCGCGAGTCTGACTCGCACTTGGCCGGTTATTTACCAATCTTCCACATTTTTTCAACTCCTGTGATGTGAATTTCAGGACCTAGAGCTCAAAATCCTACCACCGCAACACCGAATTTCACCAAAAGCCCTGTGGGAATCATTGCAAACCGAAAATTATTTACGCCGCCATCTATTGGTGGACGTGCGAAGCGAAGCCGAGTTCAACATGTGCAACATAGATGGCAGCACCAACTATCCCATAGAAAAGCTCTCCGAGGAGAAACTGGGTGAACTGGTGGAGAAAATCAAAAGTGGCAGTCAAAGTAAGTTAATTTTGAAAATATATTTATTTATCATTATTAATTAAATTCTTAAAATACAGACTAATAATAGGCATGATGACGAATAATATTTTATGACCTCACAAAAATGCTGATCAATAGACTTATCAACGAAAACAAAATTTTAATTAGTTCAAAAATAAATAAGTTATAAGTATTTTAATGCTAGACAGAGAACGCACTATACTGAGCTATGACGTCAAGCCTCAGGCGCGGCATACAAATGCTATACTAACACACGCTTTGCGAGAAAGGGATAGAGCATTCCCTTTCTATCTCCACCTAAAACTTTAAACGCTCATATCTCAGAGATTAATCAGCCGAATCAATTAATTTTTTCAGTATGTGTAATGTATTTAATTATATTCATCGCTAAGCCTGTTATTTGTAATAAATTAAACATTAGGACACATGCTTTTTGTTGACAGAAATATTATATTACTTCTCAGGCGACATTCGCCATCATTATCACCAGCCAGACGACGTCCACTGCTGAACATATGTCTCCCCCTTTAACCTCCACACTGAACGACACCCTGCCATCTGCATCCACTGGATGCCCGCGACTCCGGTCCATCTAGTGGAAGTCCTACCTACACTGCGTCTTCCGGTTCGCGGTCTCCTCTCAAGAACCTTTCTTCCCCATCGGTTATCAGTTCTTCGAGCGATATGGCCTGCCCATTGCCACTTCAACATGCAGATTTTGATAGCTATGTCAGTGACTCTGGTTCTTTGACGAATATCTACATTCCGGATTTTATCGCGCAAAGAAACTCCGAGCATAGCTCTCTTCACTTAGAGAGGAACTTATATTACTATTTTTAGTGTTGTTATTTTCAGCGACGTTTGTCTGCCGTCGAGGCAACGACTCCCAGCTGGCAGCCCAGAAGGTCCTGCAACAGCTGGAACCCTCACATCAACACAGGGTGAAGGATCTAGAAGGAGGCTTGCACTCCTGGGCTAAACACATCGATCAACATTTCCCTGTTTATTAACCGCCTTCTAAAAAGGTGAAGCTTCTCAATTAATTTTTTTTTGTATGTTTGTTACCTCTGATTTTTCGACTGGGTGAACCGATTTTGATGATTCTTTTTTTATTTGAAAGCTGGTGCTTCCCGTGTGGTCCCATTTTTTCCCAATTTGGTCAAGTTCTGACATGTTTATGAAGTTGGCTTTTTATAATGATTATTTCATAAAATTATCGGGTCTAGCCCGGACATTTTGTGGGCATTGGTGGAGCCGAAGCCAACACCAAGAGGCCCTGTTGAATATAAAATACATGCAACTATGAAATATGTATAAAAAGGAATATGAAACTATTGTACAGTATAGGATTAAACAAGTCTGGGCTATTGAGGTGAACAACTTGTGGATGGAATAACAGATCTATAGAATGAGAAACGGCACCTGCCTTATCTTGTTTCATCTCAAAATATATTTAGGCAGGTGATGACTTGCCACCCACTGAATGGGCCCCACATAAAGGCTGCCGTATCTTGGCACCGGAAGGGCAACATTGGCGTGTGTGGCTTAGGGTGTCGAGAGGTGTGCTGCACTTTCACTAAGAGCTACTCGCGGCGTTATGCCCTTTAACACTTCCACCCTGGAGCTTAGGTTCTGAGCTCTTATTATTATTAAATAAGTAAATAATTGTAAATTAGAGCAAAAAAAAAAAAAAAAATTTATATTAAGATATATTAAGTTCGTTTTAAGTGATATTATGAAAGAAATAAAAGTCTTATAACAAATTATTATTATTTATTTATCCTCACAGGTCTAGTCAGGACATTTGGTAGATTTGGTGATTGGTGAAGCCGAAACCATCACCAAGATTATTGATTTTTTATTGATTATAAAATACATGCAATTATGGAATATGTATAAAAAGGAATATGAAACTATTGTACAGTATAGGATTGAAAAAGTCTGGGTTATTGAGGTGATCAACTTGTGAATAGGAGAACAGATCTATTGGATGAGAAACGGCACCTGCCTTATCCTGTCTCATCTCAAAATATATTTAGGCAGGTGATGACTTGCCACCCACCCACATCGCTCGAAGAAACGATGACTGATGAGAAAGAAAGGTTCTTGAGACCACGAACCGGAAGACGCAGCGGTAGGCCTCCCACTAGATGGACCGACGAGATTGTGAGAGTTGCGGGCATCCAGTGTATGCAGATGGCAGGATGTCGTTCAGTGTGGATGTTAAAGAGGGAGGCCTATGTTCAGCAGTGGACATCTTCTGACTGATAATGATGATGATGCTAAGAGGTAGCCTTAAGGCCCCGGTAGGGTATGGATGGTAGTAGTCAAAATAAAATCCAAATGTTCAGTCGTCTTTTATATACCCCACGGAACCTTCAAGTCTTCTTCATCCAGATCATAAGTGAGGTCGTCTATCGCATCCTCCCCGAGCCTCATGATTGGTCCGTTATTGGTCTCCAAGTCGGAGAGCCCTGAAAACGAAATGTTGATGTGAGACGTGCGTGGGTTCGATTCCCATCTAGGCCAATATTTGTGTGATGAACATTTGTGTTTGTTCTATGTCTGGGTGTTAATATCTATTTAAGTATGTATTTAAAAATATATATGTACATGTATATCAGTCTCTGGCAACCATATTACAAGCTTTGCTTAGTTTGGGGTCAGGTGACCATGTGTGCAATAATGTCCCAGATGTCCCAGACTCTGGGCGCACCTTGGTAGTAGTACACAACAAGGCCTGGCGCACTCCGCACTTTAGGTATAAAGCTACAAGTAGTCATCTTGTCGGACTTGCCGTGCCCGCTGCCGCGCGATAGACAGAAATAACGCGACAAGAGTTACGCGATAGACAGAGCGGCAACTTCAGGGTAATATAGCTGTAGGTAGTTAGCGCTCGCACGTCCTGAATTACACTTTATTGTGTAGTAGCAAGAGTCGCTACTTATTTAAATGATTTTGCGAAGTGAATCTTCTTTACTTGTACTGATATGTATTCTGTGGTACCAACCACACCGCATGCTAGTGTGAGTGCTGCGTTTGTACACGACATACAAGCGCGTTGCGGTCCCAAAGAACAGTCGAGTGGAAAAGTTGTTGATATTTGTTTCTCGCCATGTCTGTTGTTATAGTTTCTCATTATCTATTGTTGTTATTTGTGTGTCTCTGAGTTTTTCCAAAAGGCCAACAGTTTAGGACCACGTCTCAGTACCATACAGAAAGTAGGTTCATTATTTTGTTTACATGTAATTTTTGCAGTTACCAAGACCGAAGGCTGCTCGCGAAAAGTTGTCAAACTTTGCTGATCTATTGAGAAAGGTTTGAGATGCGCGAGCATTACAAAGGGCCCATTACACCCAGTGAACCCAGACCCATTAGATTCTCCGATTGGCCCAATTCTAAGGGTGCGCGCGCAACGGGATAACTAAGAAAATTTTCAATGGGACGATGTACATTGCGGGTTTTAAAACTACTCACAAAAAGGAGGAGGTTATCAATTCCACTTTTTTTTTAAATGTTTGTTACCTCAAAACTTTCCACTTGAAGAACCGATTTTGATGATTCTTTTTTCATTTGAAAGCTAGTGCTTTCCGTGTGGTCCCATTTTAATATGGTCCAGTTCTGTAATTTTTATGAAGTTGGTTTTATATAATGATAAATGATTATTAGGTACGGATTGCTTGTTTGTTTTCTGCTTAATAATTTTTATTTATTTTTCTTATAAAAGTAACATTAAAGATTTAACTAATTCGTTACATTTATGACTTACTAGCGACACGCTCCGGCTTCGCACGGGTGTAAGTTTTAATATAGGTAGGAATATAAACCTTCCGTGAAAAGTCGTGAAATCTAACTGATGGTGAAAATCGCAACCAAATCTTTTGCGTGGTTTAGGGTTAGCGGATATACAGACAGACAGATAAACATGAAGGACTAGCTGCACCCCGCCGATTCACCCGCGTGGTGATGAATATCGGTGATGATGATGAAAAGTAGTCTATGTGTTAATTCGTCCTGAATTATTAAGCAATGTATATTACAAATTTCATCCAAATCCATGCAGCCGTCTCTGCGTGATTGAGGAACAAACGTCCATCCATCCAAGCTTTCACAATTATGTATAAGATACTAGCTGCGCCCCGCGGTTTCACCCGCGTGGTGATGAAAATCAGTGATGATGATGATGAAAAGGCCTATGTGTTAATCCAGGACATAAGCAAAGTATGTTCCAAATTTCATCCAAATTTTCACATGTATGATATTAGTGTGACACCCATGAAAACGAAACCAGCAGGCCTAGCATGGGCCGTGGAAAAATTGCCTTTCTGCCGTTTTTATCCGTGTGTAGACGCAACAGAGCTAGAATATGGATACGTGTGTCTCTTTCTAGCGGGATAAAAACGGTGGAAAGACAATTTGTCCACGGCCCGTGCTAGGCCTGCAGCGTGACAAAACCTGTCATATATAAAACAGCAATGTACATCGTCCCTTGTAAAATTCTCGCTTTCCCAACTCTTTCTTACGGGAGAGTCGAACACCTCAGTATAATCCCGCGCCTTCAACTTCGTAGTTTTCGCAGAAAACTGAAACAAAATAATATTTTTATATAATGTGAAAAACAATAATAGCAGTGTTGAAAATGAAATCGTCCAGTGTCTTTTTAGTGCCTTGAAAATATATTTTATACGAGATTTTTATAAGACGAAAAATTTATGATCTGATTGCCCAAAGATCGAAATAAACTTATAGGAGTTCTAGGTATCTTATATTTAAACTTCAGTGCTAATTAATATATCTAAAACTAATAATATTATATTTCTATCAAATAAATTAATTTTTTTACTAAGATAAAGATCAATTTTTAACCGATTTCCAAAAAGGACGACGTTCTCAATTCGACTGTTTTTATTTAATGTTTGTTACCTCAGAACTTTCGACTGGGTGAACCGATTTTGATGATTTTTTGGGTTTCGTACCCTAAGGGTAAAACGGGACCCTATTACTAAGGCTCCGCTGTCCGTCTGTCACCAGGCTGTATCTCATGAACCGCGATAGTTACAGTTGAAATTTTCACAGATGATGTATTTCCGTTGCCGCTATAACAACAAATACTAAAAAACAATAAAATAAATATTGAAGGTGGCCTAACCATGATTTTTTCCCGTTTTTTTATATAATACGGAACCCTTCGTGCGCGAGTCCGACTCGCACTTGGCCAGTTATTTTCTATTTAAAAGCTGGTGCTTCCCGTGTGGTTCTATTTCAATTTGGACCAGGGGCCTTACCCCTAGCTTAACTTTTGCGAGCCAACTTTTAGTAGGTACCTGATAGGTACCTAAACTTAACCAACTTATTTAAGCTGCATCGTTTAAAAGCGTCTAACTTGAATGAACTAAAATCCGTTTTACTATGCGTGTGATTGTGATTATCGTTCATTCAAGTTAGATGCTTTTAAACGATGCAGCTTAAATAAGTTGGTTAAGTTTAGGTACCTATCAGGTGCCTACTAAAAGTTGGCTCGCAAACGTGAAGCTAGGGGTAAGGCCCCAGTTCTGAAATTTTTATATTGATTATTCATTGCGGTTGAAACTATAGTCGAAGTAACCGGCTTAGTCTTAAGTGAGTAATTCCCAGGTAATATAAAAAATAAAAATTACCTATCTATATATAAATAATAGATAATTATCAATATAAAAAAACGATTTAATCAGAACTGGACCAAATGGGAAGCACAAGCTTTCAAATAAAAAAAGAATCATCAAAATCGGTTCACCCGGTCAAAAGTTCTGAGGTAACAAACATTAAAAAAAAACAGTCCAATTGATAACCTCTTTATTGGAAGTCTGAACCTCTTTATTAAAAATCTCAAATTAGCGACTAAATCGCGAGTTGCAAGTTACATAATCAGGGGGCTGTTTGGCTAATGTCACAGGCACAGAAAAGATAAACAATTTACGAAACCCTAAAAATAATATTTTCTATGGTCAGTACGCACCATGCTATAAGTATAAAGCTGTTAATTTCAACAATTTAATAACCTGTCCGGTAGCCATTGCTAAATAAATATCGATACAGTTTTAAAGTGGACTTTAAAATATGGCCAAGATTGGCAAAGTGTTGGCAACTATTAAGGCAGTTATAACGCGGCTTGTGTTCGCCTGCCACGGTACGATAGCCATCTGGCAAGTAGTCCACTTTAAGGGCAACATCGAGTACTGGTACCTGGCAACACCCATCCTGCTGCTGATCTGCGAGGGAGTCTTCACGCTTACCATTAAGGAGAGTCAGGAGTGGAAATGGTGAGTATTGCAGTGTCTCCAACTTAATAGGTTCACAAACTTACTACCTACTTAATAGTTACACAAACTTACAACTTAATAGTTACACAAACTTATACACAATAGTTACACAAACTTACAACTTAATAGTTACACAAACTTATACTTAATAGTTACACAAACTTACAACTTAATTAGTGACACAAACTTACTACTTAATAGTTACACAAATTTATACTTAATAGTTACACAAACTTACAACTTAATAGTTACACAAACTTATACTTAATAGTTACACAAACTTATACTTAATAGTTACACAAACTTACAACTTAATAGTGACACAAACTTACTACTTAATAGTTACACAAACTTACAACTTAATAGTTACACAAACTTACACTTAATAGTTACACAAACTTCAAACTTAATAGCGTCACAAACTTTATATTTATTAGCATCACAAAACAATTTATTATAATAGTTACACAAACTTCAAACTTAATAGCGTCACAAACTTAAAATTTATTAGCATCACAAAACAATTTAATAGTTACACAAACTTACAACTTAATAGTGACACATACTTACAACTTAATAGTGTCACAAACCTACACTTCATAGTGTCACAATCTTAGAATTTAATAGAGTCGTAAACTTACACTTAATAGTGTCACAAACTTACACTTAACAGTGTCACAAGCTTACACTGGCGCCTACATACAATGACACCGACTTACAATGTAACTGACTTACAATGTCACTGACATTCATTTATGTACCTATATTAACGTTGTCCTCACGATTTCACATACAGCGTCACCAACTCACGATGTCCGATATTACAGTGTCTTCACTTTACAAATTCACCAACGTAATGTGCCTTCTTACATTGCCATCTAGCTAACGTTGTCACCGCCATAAAAAATAGCTTATTATTATTTTTGCTTTTGGAATGTTGGCACCCAATGCTGTATTTGTTTTAAAGAGTTCTTAAAGCGTGTTATTTAGTTTTTTTTTATTGTAAAATAGGTTTGCGCTTGGCCGCCAACTCGCCTGATGTTAAGCGATGATGCGGCCTACGATGGATCACGCTTACCTAGAAGAAATCGATTCACTTTTGACTTGAAAACACCCAGATTGTAACTATCGGGGAACACCCATTCAGGCAGCGCATTACACATACTAGCAGTTCACACAATAAAAGTGGAATCGAAGCGCTTCGTACGGGCTTTCGGAAGGTCAACCATAAAGCGGTGTTCATTTTTCGTGCCCGCTCTGGCAGTCCGATAGAAAAAAGGGCAGGAGGGAATTAAATCATGCAGATCTGGTGCGCACTCTCCAAAATGTATCAGAGAAAAAACCGATAGACTAGCAACTTTGCGCCGATGCTCGAGACTAAGAAGCTTAATCTGAACTAGGGCTTCGTTGCTGATGAGCGTCTTGGCACGCTTCTCAATTGACTCCAATGCCCTGAGCTGGTACTTAGCTGATCCATCCCAAAGGTGAGAGCAGTACTCCATGCACGACCGAACTTGTGTTTGGTACAGTGTAAGCAACTGTTCCGACGTGAAGTACCGTCGCACCTTCGATAGGATACCAAGCTTTTTGGCAGCCATTTGTGCCTTGTTTTCAATATAGGAGTCAAAGTTGAGTGTAGGAGACAGAGAAACGCCCAAAAGCTCAAGCTGGTCAGATATAAATGTAAATATTTTGAGCTATTATGGACGAGCGGTAGTGTGTGTGCTTTACAACCTGACAGCACCCGGTTTGATGCTCGGCTCTGCACTAATTATTTAGTACTTAATTAAATAAATTATGTGCAGAGTCGATGCTACCACTTAACAACAATGAAGGAAAACTTAGTGAGGAAACCGGTATGTCCAAAAACCTCAAAAGTTCAAAGACATATGACATTCAGGGCCAGCATGGTGGAGTCCATCCTCTCTCTAAGAGAAGGCTTGTGTCCCAGCAGTAACATGAAAGACTGGTAATGATGATGATGATAATATTTAATTTATTTTGATTTGTTGAGCTATTATAGTCCACCCACAAGATGGACAGACAACCTAAAAGAGACCGCAGGAAAACTGGACGCAGGCCGTATTAACCGGCTCTTTTGGAGATCGATGGGGGAGGCCTATGTCCAGCAGTGGACGTCTTATGACTGAAATGATTATAATGATGAGCTATTTGGGGTGAGTTAGTCCTTGGTTAGTCCCGATATAATTACGCCCCTCATCCCGGGTGAGGTCACGACCGCACCTCCGGGGCCGCACGCGGAATTGCCAGATTCGCAGATTTTTCGCGATTTTAGGTAATTTATTTTTCTGTTAAAGCTTTTCAATAACTTCACTGTCATTCAATTAAATCTTTAATTTGATTTAAATTAACTAAGTTCTTGTTATAGTGTATTATACAAAATACAAATTCGTTTATTGGCCATTTAAAATGTAACAAAATAAAATATGAACCAAATCCAAACTAATGTAAACTGTGTTTCGGAAGCCAATTCTTGTCCCATTACATATTACTTACTAAATATATAATACATATATAGATTTCAAAGCTTTCATAGACATAAGCCAGTGTGTTCCTAGTTGATATAAAACTTATGTACTAAGCCTATGTTTATGCAAATAAAAATATTTTTCTTTTTTTTTCAAATGCCAAAAACGTAGACTAAATAATGATGACAAACCTTTTTTTTTATGATACTGTGTGACGAGACGAGCGAAGCCGCTCGCCTGATGGCTCTTCACGCTTGTCCATAACAGCTCAACGCCACTCAGAATTTTGAACTTCAATAGTTCAAAACCCTGAATGGCAATGCACTGCGCTCGTCACCCCGAGATATAAGATGTCAAATCTCTGTGTGCCCTGTAATTTCGCTGGAAACATTGCCCTTCAATCTGGAACACAGAAGTGTTTGCACACTACTGCTTGGCGGTTGAATAACTGGCAAAGGTGTGGTACTTCCCCAGGCGAACCCCTGCAAAAGAGTCCTACAACTACAAAAACCACCTACCTACCAAAAACTACCTTTTGTCAAAGTTATAATTAGTTTATAAAAAACGAATAAAAAATTAATGCTAATACAGACTTATTTTTAACCGACTTCCAAAAAGGAGTTATTACCACACAACTTTCGACTGGGTGAACCGATTTTGATGATTCTTTTTTTATTTGAAAGCTGGTGCTTCCCGTGTGGTCCCATTTGGTCCAGTTCTGTCGTTTTTTTTATGAAGTCGGTTTTTATATTGATAATTATTAAGTCTATGGTCTTTCAAGAGATTCGTAAAAACTGACTTCAGAATCTATTCTAGACCACTCGCTGTGAAGCTTATTTTTAATTTTTAGACTCTTTATATAATGCTTGTCTATTTTACCAGTGTTAAGCACTTGCATATAATTTTCATGTTTGAGAAGTAATCGTTAAACAAATAATTCCTATTTATAAATTAGTCACATTTGAAAATTTTAATGAACACATAATATTATGTTGCTGATTGTATAGGAATCAAAAGCAGGTCGAAAGTTTGTGTGAAATTCTACGCGAAAGAAATCGCGGATTCACCCTCAAAAGAAATGTTTTATTTTGTGTTAAAAGTAACATTCATCATCAGCCAGAAGACGTCCACTGCTGGACATAGGCCTCCCCCTTTAACCTTCACGCTGAACGACATCCTTTCATCTGCATCCACTGGATGCCCGCGACTCTCACAATGTCGTCGGTCCATCCAGTGGGAGGCCTACCGCGTCTTCGGATCGTGGTCTCCACCCAAGAACCTTTCTTCCCCATCGGTTTTCAGTTCTTCGAGTGATGTGGCCTGCCCATTGCCACTTCAACTTGCAGATTTTAATAGCTATGTCGGTAAAAGTAACATTATGTGGAGCGAAATGTCAATACCTACCTACGGGAAAATGCCAATTCTTATCTGGCAACCCTGGCCGACCGGAACTCTATTAGCCACGATGATAAAGTTCTTTGCACAGTATTTCGTTGGATTCCGATAAAACTGGCTTTGATGGGTTGGATAAACAATATCTAGGTAGCAAGGGCGTACCCAGGATTATCTTGGGGGGGGGGGGGGGGGGTCAGTTAAGGGCAAATGCAACGTTATTTATAAAAATGCGCACGCGCTGAGGCTTCCGTAACACAATCTAAATTGTTAGATAGATTCTAAATTACAAAAAAATAACTGGCCAAGTGCGAGTCGGACTCGCGCACGAAGGGTTCCGTACCATCTAAACGGCAAAATAATCACGGAAGCCGAATATTTGTTTTATTTTAATTTAATTATTTATTTTAAAGTGTAGATATACCTAAATATTCTGTGAATATTTCAAGCATCTACCTGTTGCCGTTATCAATAACGAAAAAAAACGAGCTAAGAAATCACGTTTGTTGTATGGGAGCCCCCTAAATATTTATTTTATTCTGTTTTTTAGTATTTGTTGTTATAGCGGCAACAGAAATATATCATCTGTGAAAATTTCAACTGTCTAACTATCACGGTTCATGAGATTACAGCCTGGTGACAGACGGACAGACTGATAGACGGACAGCGGAGTCTTAGTAATTCGGGAAGCACCAGCTTTCAGATAAAAAAGAATCATCATTATCGGTTCACCCAGTCGAAAGTTCTGAGGTAACAAACATAAAAAAACAGTCGAATTGAGAACCTCCTCCTTTTTGGAAGTCGGTTAAAAATAAATCTAGGTAGGGATCTTTCATTCTAAATTTGCACGCCCCTCCTCCACACTACGCATACAAAATACTACAAAATACGGTGGAGGGACGTCCAAATTTCTAAATGTGGACGTCCCTCCGAACTAGCAACTCGCCTCGGCTTCGCAGGGGTATATATGTTTTATTATTTCTATAAACCTTCCGTGAAAAATTATCTAACTATTAGTGAAAACCGCATCAAAATCCGTTGCGTAGTTTTAAAGATCTAAGCATATGACTGCCTCGGTGGCTCAGTTGGTAGTGATCCTACTTTCTGTGCTTGGGGGCGTGGGTTCGATTCCCATCTAGGACAAACATTTGTGTGATGAACATTTGTGTTTGTTCTATGTCTGGGTGTTAATATCTATTTAAGTATGTATTTAAAAATATATATGTATGTATATCAGTCTCTGGCAGCCATATTACAAGCTCTGCTTAGTTTGGGGTCAGATGACCATGTGTGCAATAATGTGTGCAATAATAATGTCCCACATTTTATTATATAATTATAGGGACAGACAGAGGTAAGCGACTTTGTTTTATACTATGAAGTGAAGATATCTACAAGTAAAACCTACACATTTTTTTTATGATATTGGGTGACGAGACGAGCGAAGTCGCTCGCATGGCTCTTCACGCTTGCCCATAACAGCACAACGCCACTCAGAATTTTGAACTTCAACAGTTCAAAACCCTGGATGGCATGCACTGCGCTCGTCACCCCGAGATATAAGATGTCAAATCTCTGTGTGCCCTGTAATTTCGCTGGAAACATTGCCCTTCAATCCGGAACACAGTAGTGTTTGCACACTACTGCTTGGCGGTTGAATAACTGGCAAAGGTGTGGTACTTCCCCAGGCGGACACCTGCAAAAGAGTCCTACTACAACAAAGCAAATATCGAGGCAATCGATTGTCGAGATTATCCCCAACCCTTCGACATTGACCCTGGGGCTTCGGGGTGGCATTTAGAATGTTTTGTGAAAGCTCACCCAACCGTGGAGTGCTGATGAGCGTTCAGTACCTAAGTGTGAAGGACAGTGTTTGTATGGGAGGTGGAAACACTTAGTTCCTCAATGAAGGTCGATGACATTATGTTATGACGTCACTTCATTAACATCATCCGCTTTTTTCATCGGCTTCTTTTGGGTATGTTCATCGATATTTTCGCCAATTCTGAACCGATTTAAAAAAAACTTTTTTAGTTCGAAAGGATATACTCCCGAGGTGGTCTCATTATCATCAAGTCAGGATCTGATGATGGAATCTCAAGGAAATCGAGGAAAAACTAACTAACTAACAATGTAATAAAATCTTAGAATTCAATTTTGACTCACTTCCTGGTTTCTGATAGAGCTGAAATTTTGCATAGTATAGTATAGTACATAGGCCTCCCCTTTTAACCTCTACTTTGAACGACATCCTGTCATCTGCTTCCACTGGATGCCCGCGACTTTTACAATGTACTCGGTTCATCTAGTGGGAGGCCTACCTACGCTGCGTCTTCCAGTTCGTGGTCAGCACTCAAGAACCTTTTTTCCCCATCGGTTATCAGTTCTTCGATCGATGTGGCCTGCCCATTGCCACTTCAACTTTAATAGCTATGTCGGTGACTCTGGTTCTTTGACGGATATCTACGTTACGGATTCTATCGCGCAAAGAAACTCCGAACGTAGCTCTTTCCATTGCCCGTTGAGTTTTTCCAAAAGGCCTGCAGTTATATGTCTTTATGTTAGCTATTCACGGTCAAACTTGTTTGTCTGTACACTAGAGTACACGTCTGCTTTATAATATACTAGCCGTCCGCCCCGGCTTCGCACGAGTGTAAGCTCGGCCTTCGGCCTCGCTACAAAATATAATATAGCCTATGTCACCCGGGGATAGTGTAGCTTCCCAACAGTGAAAGAAATTTTCAAATCGGTTCAGTAGTTTCGGAGCCTATTCATTACAAACATACAAACATACAAAAATAGGTACAAATCTTTCCTCTTTATAATATTAGTGTAGATTATTAGACAGCCCCGTTAGCTCAGTTGGTAGTTTACGTGCCTTCTGCGCTTGGGGGCATGGGTTCGATTCCCACCTAGGACAAATATTTGTGTGATGAACATTTGTGTTTGTTCTATGTCTGGGTGTTGATATCTATTATTTAAAAATATATATATGTGTGTATATCAGTCTCTGACAGCCATATTACAAGCTTTGCTTAGTTTGGGGTCAGATGACCGTGTGTGCAATAATGTCCCAGATATTTATTATTTATTTAATATCACTTGGTTTTCTATTGTCTGCAGGTTCTGCCCGTCTGTGTTCATCTATCTCGGGCTGGTGGTGCCAGCAATATGGCTGATAGAACTGAACAAGGTGGACCTCCGACTCAAAAAGAAGATGGGGAACCTTACCTTAGTCGAGGTACCTACCACGGTACAAAATGACTCTTTTACATTATATTATAACTAGCTGCGCCCCACGGTTTCACCCGCGTGGTGATGAAAATCGGTATTGATGATGATAATAAGTAGCCTATTAACACATAGGCTACTTTTCATCATCATCCAGGATATATGCAATGTATATTCCAAATTTCATCCAAATCCATCCAGCCGTTTCTGCGTGATTGAGTAAACCGGTGTGAAGTTGGCAGCCAACTTTGGCTGCCATATAATCCGACTAAATTGAGGTGACTTTTTTGTGAAGAGAGCAGCCAACACGATAAACACCTTTTATTCTTTAAAAGCCACTACAAAATCATTTCCAATGGTTTTCAAAAAGCAATAAGCATAAACTAAAAACAAAAAAAATATTGCAAAGCCCCATAAAAACATGTATCTCAACTAAACGCCATAACAACAATTACAACCTGCCATCCCCTTAAATATGCAACAAAACCAACTGAATTGGCCAGCAAAATGTCAAGACTTTCAAACTAACCTTATTCCAGTCCGGCTAAATGATTTCTTATTGCCAAAAAAAAACAAACGAAAAAAGGAAAACAAAAATTTTTCGACTCTCAAATGACACGGGGAATTTTGACCTGTAAACCCCGAAAATGGATTAAAAATGCTATGTCATAAAATTTTCATGTGTTTAAGCTGTCTGAAAAATATACTGAAAAAGTGGCTAAACCATTATTTAACCCTGTAACGTTTCGACGTAAACTGTCTTTTTTTTTGGCATTTTTGTACTTGAAATTCTTTCAAAAAACACCACTCATCCCCTAATATTTAAACTTCTATGTACGTAATGTTAAAGCTTATATACTTAGCTACAAAACAAGAGCAAACAGAGCCCGGCTAAATGACAGCATGACACCAAAATTTTCATCTGAAAACACATATGAAGCTTTCATTTTCACGAGCACAGTTGGCTGCTGGTGAATTGCGACCTTTCATCCCCATAATTATGCAACAAATCGTACCAAAATCGACAGAATAATATATAGGCTTTCAAATGAACCCTAATTCAGCCCGGCTAAACGATTGCTTATTTCCAAAATTATCCAAAGAAAAAAGAAAATCAAAAATTTTACGATTCTCAAATGTCATGGTGAATTTCGACCTGTAAACCCCGGAAATCGTCTAAAACTGCTATGTCATCAAATTTTCATGTGTTTAAGCTGTTTGAAAAATATACTGAAAAAGTGGCTAAACCATTATTTAACCCTGTAACGTTTCGACGTAAACTGTCTTTTTTTTTGGCATTTTTGTACTTGAAATTCTTTCAAAAAACACCACTCATCCCCTAATATTTGAACTTCTATGTAAGTAATGTTAAAGCTTATATACTTAGCTACAAAACAAGAGCAAACAGAGCCCGGCTAAATGACAGCATGACACCAAAATTTTCATCTGAAAACACATAGGAAGCTTTCATTTTCACGAGCACAGTTGGCTGCTGGTGAATTGCGACCTTTCATCCCCATAATTATGCAACAAATCGTACCAAAATCGACAGAATAATATATATGCTTTCGAATGAACCCTATTTCAGCCCGGCTAAACGATTGCTTATTGCCAAAATTATCCAAAGAAAAAAGAAAATCAAAAATTTTACGACTCTCAAATGTCATGGTGAATTTCGACCTGTAAACCCCGGAAATCGTCTAAAACTGCTATGTCATCAAATTTTCATGTGTTTAAGCTGTCTGAAAAATATACTGAAAAAGTGGCTAAACCATTATTTAACCCTGTAACGTTTCGACGTAAACTGTATTTTTTTTGGCATTTTTGTACTTGAAAATCTTTCAAAAAACACCACTCATCCCCTAATATTTGAACTTCTATGTACGTAATGTTAAAGCTTATATACTTAGCTACAAAACAAGAGCAAACAGAGCCCGGCTAAATGACAGCATGACACCAAAATTTTCATCTGAAAACACATAGGAAGCTTTCATTTTCACGAGCACAGTTGGCTGCTGGTGAATAGCGACCTTTCATCCCCATAATTATATTTAGTATATATTTCAGACAGCTTAACCACATAAACATTTGGTGACATAGCAGTTTTAGACGATTTCCGGGGTTTACAGGTCGAAATTAACCATGACATTTGAGAGTCGTAAAATTTTTGATTTTCTTTTTTCTTTGGATAATTTTGGCAATAAGCAATCGTTTATCCGGGCTGAATTAGGGTTCATTTGAAAGCCTATATATTATTCTGTCGATTTTGGTACGATTTGTTGCATAATTATGGGGATGAAAGGTCGCAATTCACCAGCAGCCAACTGTGCTCGTGAAAATGAAAGCTTCCTATGTGTTTTCAGATGAAAATTTTGGTGTCATGCTATCATTTAGCCGGGCTCTGTTTGCTCTTGTTTTATAGCTAAGTATATAAGCTTTAACATTACGTACATAGAAGTTCAAATATTAGGGAATGAGTGGTGTTTTTTGAAAGAATTTCAAGTACAAAAATGCTAAAATAAAAGACAGTTTACGTCGAAACGTTACAGGGTTAAATAATAGTTTAGCCACTTTTTCAGTATACTTTTCAGACAGCTTAACCACATGAAAGTTTGATGAAATAGCAGTTTTAGACGATTTCCGGGGTTTACAGGTCGAAATTCACCATGACATTTGAGAGTCGTAAAATTTTTGATTTTCTTTATTCTTCGGATAATTTTGGCAATAAGCAATCGTTTAGCCGGGCTGAATTAGGGTTCATTTGAAAGCCTATATATTATTCTGTCGATTTTGGTACGATTTATTGCATAATTATGGGGATGAAAGGTCGCAATTCACCAGCAGCCAACTGTGCTCGTGAAAATGAAAGCTTCCTATGTGTTTTCAGATTAAAATTTTGGTGTCATGCTGTCATTTAGCCGGGCTCTGTTTGCTCTTGTTTTGTAGCTAAGTATATAAGCTTTAACATTACTTACATAGAAGTTTAAATATTAGGGGATGAGTGGTGTTTTTTGAAAGAATTTCAAGTACAAAAATGCCAAAAAAAAAAGTCAGTTTACGTCGAAACGTTACAGGGTTAAATAATGGTTTAGCCACTTTTTCAGTATATTTTTCAGACAGCTTAAACACATGAAAATTTTATGACATAGCAGTTTTAATCCATTTTCGGGGTTTACAGGTCAAAATTCCCCGTGTCATTTGAGAGTCGTAAAATTTTTGATTTTCTTTTTTCTTCGGATAATTTTGGCAATAAGCAATCGTTTAGCCGGGCTGAAATAGAGTTCATTCGAAAGCCTATATATTATTCTGTCGATTTTGGTACGATTTGTTGCATAATTATGGGGATGAAAGGTCGCAATTCACCAGCAGCCAACTGTGCTCGTGAAAATGAAAGCTTCCTATGTGTTTTCAGATTAAAATTTTGGTGTCATGCTGTCATTTAGCCGGGCTCTGTTTGCTCTTGTTTTGTAGCTAAGTATATAAGCTTTAACATTACTTACATAGAAGTTTAAATATTAGGGGATGAGTGGTGTTTTTTGAAAGAATTTCAAGTACAAAAATGCCAAAAAAAAAAGTCAGCTTACGTCGAAACGTTACAGGGTTAAATAATGGTTTAGCCACTTTTTCAGTATATTTTTCAGACAGCTTAAACACATGAAAATTTTATGACATAGCAGTTTTAATCCATTTTCGGGGTTTACAGGTCAAAATTCCCCGTGTCATTTGAGAGTCGAAAAATTTTTGTTTTCCTTTTTTCGTTTGTTTTTTTTTTGGCAATAAGAAATCATTTAGCCGGACTGGAATAAGGTTAGTTTGAAAGTCTTGACATTTTGCTGACCAATTCAGTTGGTTTTGTTGCATATTTAAGGGGATGGCAGGTTGTAATTGTTGTTATGGCGTTTAGTTGAGATACATGTTTTTATGGGGCTTTGCAATTTTTTTTTTGTTTTTAGTTTATGCTTATTGCTTTTTGAAAACCATTGGAAATGATTTTGTAGTGGCTTTTAAAGAATAAAAGGTGTTTATCGTGTTGGCTGCTAACTTCACAAAAAAGTCACCTCAATTTAGTCGGATTATATGGCAGCCAAAGTTGGCTGCCAACTTCACACCGGTATTGAGTAACAAACATCCATCCATCCAAACTTTCACATAAATATATGATACTAGCTGCGCCCAGCGGTTTCACCCGCGTGGTGATGAAAATCGGTGATGATGATGATGATGAAAAGTAGCCTATGTGTTAATCCAGGACATAAGCAATGTATATTCCAAATTTCATCCAAATCCATCCAGCCGTTTCTGCGTGGTTGAGTAACAAACATCCATCCATCCAAACTTTTTTTTTTAATTGTAAAATAGGCTTGCGCTTGTCCGCCAACTCGCCTTATGTTAAGCGATGATGCTGCCTACGATGGATCACGCTTGCTTAGAAGAAACCGATTCACTTTTGACTTGAAAACACCCAGATTGTTACTATCGGGGAACACCCATTCAGGCAGTGCATTCCACAAACTAGCAGTTCGCACAATGAATGTGAAATCAAAGCGCTTCGTACGGGTTTTCGGAATGTCAACCATAAAGCGGTGTCTATTTTTCGTGCCCGCTCTGGCAGTCCGATAGAAAAAAGGGCAGGAGGGAATTAAATCATGCAGATAAGCAATGTATATTCCAAATTCCATCCAGCGGGGCTATTATGGATCTTTGATCGGGATCAGTCAGTGTCAGAATTCACAGAATTTTGACACTGAAAGGGGTTATGACGCAAAAAAAAAAGCGTTGTTTATTTCCAATTTCATACTACGAAATTGGAAATAGACAACGCTTTTTTTTTGACATAATTTTGACAAGTCGCGATCCCGATCAAAGATACATAATAGCTCTGCTGATCCATCCAACCGTTTCTGCGTGATTGAGTAACAAACATCCATCCATACAAACTTTCATATAGTTCATAGTTCGTAGTTGATATCAGTGTGACTGTGATAACAGTTTTATTACTGCCCTTCAGACAAACAAACAAGGGTGATATGCCATAGATTGTTGTTCGTGTACAAATGGATCCCTGTCTCTCCCACTTTTTAGGGTTCCGTACCTAAAGGCACAGAATAAATAAAGTACAAGTATAGAAGGTTCACTCCGCAAAAGCATTTAAATAAGTAGCGACTCAACTACCACACAATAAAGTCCAATTCAGGACGTGGGAGCGCTAACTACCTACAGTTATATTAAGCTAGAAGTTGCCTCTCTGTCTATCGCGTAACTCTTGTCGCGTTATCTCTGTCACGGCTAGTCCGACATGACGACTACTTGTAGCTTTTTACCTAAAGTGCGGAGTGCGCCAGGCCTGCTTAAGGGTAAAACGGGACCCTATTACTAAGTCTCCGCTGTTCGTCGGTCCGTCCGTCCGTCCGTATTTAAATCGTTAAGGCGCCTTAGCCTGCTTACCATTCCCTTTCCGACGGACCCTTGATATCTAAATAAATAAATATCTATATTATATCTCAACAGACAGAATTCCCCATACCCGGCGCGAACAAGATCCCAACGGATATGTTGGTGACGCTGATCGAACAGTTCCTGATGCTGACCCTCATTGTAGGACGCTGGCTGCTACCGAAAGGTGACCTGACGCGAGACCAGCTCAGCCAGTTACTTCTTGTTTATATCGGTGAGTGTTCTCTCTTTTTCACTAAGGCAGGGCTGTCATTTACCCATTGGAGGCCCTGTGCATATTAGGATAATGGGGCCCCTATGATCTTGACAGAGCACTATTTTCGGGCGAGAGTAGAGTAGCTTCGCGCATGCAAAAGCTAATATGTAAGTAGGTATTGTATTCAGTAATTATTCATTGTCTTTTTTTAGAAATAAATATATTTTTCGGTAATAAATATCGGTTATTGTTTGGTGATCTAATTGGGATTAAGGTAGGCCACCTTAAAATACCCATCAAAATGGCACCCGCCACAAGAAAGTTGTTGTATATTATTTTTTGTCTACCCTTGTTAGGTAATTTGGGAATCAAATAGAAGAACTTGAAGGGTAGAAAACGATAAAGTGACATCACACTAAATTCAATATGGCCGCCGCTACAAGATGGCGAGATAAATGTTCTTTACTTCGCTTGTTTTTAACAAGTTATTTATTGAAAAATCTCTTTTTAAACCATGCTTTTATGAAATTAGTGATCGAAACGGTGTGCTGATTAAAATGAGACTTACCACTGCCAGTCCAGTCTACTATTATCCATCGAGGAGTGGCGTTGTCCAACGTCACCATCATCAAATTCAGCTCGCTGTCACCATAATATTGTGATGCCATCGGAACTTGACAAGTATGACAAATTTCAGCTCAATCGAATTATTCGAACGTCGGGAAGTGGGTCAAATTTTCATTGCAAGATTTGATTACAGTCAGACACCGGGACAGGTGAAACTAAATAAAGGCTTGTAATAGTAACTTATTTATGGCGAGGGCGGGAATAGTTCGAGGGACTAAATAAGTCTAACCCCGAGGTAAACACTATGCTTTTCATTACGAATACAAGGTAACTAAAAATAAAAACATGAACTGAAAAAAAAATATATTTAAGGGGGGCTCCCATACAACAAACGTGATTTTTTTTCACGTTTTTATAGATAATGTTACGGAACCCTACGTGCGCGAGTCCGACTCGCACTTGGTAGGTTATTTTTTTATAATTTGAGTGTCTATCAGTTGTCAACTGTCACTGTCAGTTGAAAGTGATTCTCCCTAGGGCTGAAACGTATTACTTTCAACCCGCTCCTCAGGCAACTTCAGACCTTCTTTTCGAGGATGAGTAATGAAAAAATGTTTTTTTATGATTCACTTATTAGTTTTTTGAACCTCTACAATTATCTATGATTCATCGTTTTCTTTCCCCGTAGGCACCGCAGCCGACATCATAGAGTTCTTCGACTCATTCAAGGACGAGAAGGTCGCGTCGGAGAAGGTCCTCGTGCTGCTGACCCTGGCCATCTGGAGCTGGTCGCTGATGCAGTTCACGGTGGTGCTCACAGCCACCAAGAGCAGGAAGTCGCGGGGCACCGCCAATAGGTCTGACATGTACGTATTTGTTGCACGCTGCCATTTCGCACTGCTTTACTGTAATTGGACAAATAAACTTTAACTTAACTTTTAACTTTAACAAAAACTTACAAATAAATAATAAAAATGTATTTAAAAAAAACTAATAACATTTGTACGCCGTACCTGGCAAGGACATGAGATACGTTTCCATTCTTACGACCCTGTAAGCTACTTTATATGTGTGTGTACCTACCATGTTCTGACAAATAAATAATTTGATTTGAAAGTCTTTTTCACTACTCATACTCGGAAAGTAGGTTTGAAGTTGCCTGAGGACAGGGTTGAAAGTAACACATTTCAGCCCTAGGGAGAATCACTTTCAACTGACAGTGACAGTTGACAACTGACAGATACTCAAATTATAAAATAAAAAAACTAGTTCTATTTTCAAATTTGTATTGAAACATGTTCCAACTTTTTTAATATTTTATTCTCCTCAGAGGATTATGGTCCCGCACTTCTCGTGCATTTGCCACTGTCATGACGTGTTTTTATTTTTAGTTTCCTTATATTCAAAATAAAAAGCACAGAGTTTACCTCGGGGTTAATGACTTATTTAGTCCCTCAAACTATTAGCCAAACCCCGTCTCGGGACTTAATAAGTTGCTTTCACCCCTAGGATAACAATGTATTATTCAATTCGCGCCTAGGATTGGCCCGCTCGAAAAATATCCTGCTGAAAATTCAGTATATCTTCTCATCATGGCTGGGTAATGGGGTGCTGTCAAGTGCAAGGACAAAAGAAAAAAGCTAAGATGAGCTGTCAATTGGTTATATCATCATTGACGTCGATTCTGTTGCACCAACCTCTAAACTAAACAAAATTTGACAGCTCTTAAATTGTTGGCATTTTTTTCTGACGTATTGAAATGAAAAGAGATAATTTTAGTCCTGTCAGATTAGTATAGTTTAGAGAAAGGTTCAATAGAATTGATGCCATTGACTAGATATATTATAGAGTGCATAAGTACCGAGGTTTATTTGTCCAATACATTATCTGACTTACGGATCGCAGACAGCGATTTCATTCAATTGTTCTGAAGGTTTGCATGTTTACACAAATTTGACATTAAATCTTGAAAAGTATATTTTTCACTTCTGGTGCCCGTAAAGTTCTTGTCTATGCCCGATGTCAGAGAACCAAAACGGTTTTTATGCTCTAGTGCATAAAAGGCTGTTTTTTGCTCTAGTGAATAAAAATGGTTACTCCTATATAATTTGTCAAAGCGGTTCAGTTTGTAATATACTTTGATGGAAGAAGTTTACCTGGAATTTTAATAATACCCATACCCTAGGGTATTTTAAGCACTTGTACATAAAAGTTTAGTTTTAATTATTGGCTTTTTTTAAAATAATATACTTAATAAAAACACAAAAAACCTTATAAATAATAATCAATAAAAAAAAACGACTTTACAAAAATTTCAGAACTGAACCAAATTAAAATGGGACCAAATTTGCCAATCCAATTTTGCTAATTTGCCATATTTTCAGTCGGTTAAAAAGTAATTCCGCTTACTCTGGGTATAAACAGAAACTTTAAAGAGCAAGGTAAGTGTTTTTCCCCGTTTTCTTGTGACTATATTGCTAGTTTGAAATATCAAAGGAAACTCAACCAAATACCTCAATTCATCTCACTACTACACAAATTCAACATAGTCTCAGATCAGATAAACAAGGAAGATATGGTAAGGTAGTGTCGGGACACAGAATACATCTAAGTACAAGTACAGATACACTTCGCAAATCATTTAAATAAGTAGCGACTCTTGCTACTACACAATAAAGTGCAATTCAGGACGTGCGAGCGCTAACTACCTGCAGCTATGTTAACCTAGAAGTTACCTTTCTGTCTATCGCGTAACTTTTGTCGCGATATCTCTGTCTATCGCGTGGCAGTGGGCACGGCAAGTCCGACAAGACGACTACTTATAGCTTCATACCTAAAGGGTGGAGTGCGCCAGGCCTGCTAGAAGTTGCCTCTCTATCTGTCGCGTAACTGTTGTCGCGTTATCTCTGTCTATCACGCGGCAACGGGCAAGGCAAGTCCGACAAAACGAATACTTGTAGCTTTATACCTAAAGTGCGAAGTGCACCAGGCCTGGCCGTACTTACAGTTTTTGTGTTAACCCATGGGATGACAGATTAGAACTTAAGGCGCGTTGGGCCTGTGTTGCTTAAGTTCAGATTAGAACTTAAGGCACTTGGGAGGTTAAGAGCAGTTTAACGGTATAGTACAAACAAACATCAGTCATAGGACTGCACGTCAGAAGTGAAAACTTAAGTAGTAATTCACCTATTCGACAAGAGATGGCGCTGTTTTAAAATACAAGGTAAAGCGTGACGCGAGTTCCATGATTTTTGTTCACTCAAAAAGTACACAACGCGCCTAAAGAAGTTTTCACTTCAAAAATATAAAACACGGAGATATTTGAATACGAACGTTAATTGTACTAAGGCATATCTTCCATGTTTGTCTGTTCTGAGGTTTGTACTGCTTTCACTGCTTAATTTTCGTGTATTTTTCTTTGCTTTCAAATAATACACAAAAGCACTCGCTTTGCCTACTTGGTTTAATCAAAGGCTAAAAACAAAGACCCTATACGTGACTCTAACCAGACAATCCTAGACAATCACTAAACATTGCATGAAGCCAATAATAAATACGGTTACTCTACATTGGAATGACAACTTCATCGGGTCTCTCTTCAAAAAATTATACATAGAAGTCACAACGCGTAGAAAATTATAGTCAATAAACGTCCGCAGTTTCATATACAAACATAGCTGTATACAATTTATATCGAAACAAATCTATTTTACTAAAACCAACCGTATTTTTATACATATACGGCTGTTATCTAATGCCTGTTCGAATTTCACAACATCGTCAAAACTCGTGATCCGTCGTTGAGCAAGCGAGACGGCGATTATGTCTGAATCGCAAGTGAGAACTTCTCTCCCGAGAGAAAGAGACAATTTTCTCTTTCACTCCCATTGGTCAGACGGTGGTTTGTCAGCCAAGTTAATGGCTCTTACGGTGTGTTACGGCTTGTGCAACTATCGCGTGACTGTGGATCCAATCTGGCTGCGTATTGAGACCAGCCAGACTGAGTATTGCCACGATTAGCGCGTCATTGTGGCATCTTTGTATTATTTTGATCGAAGTCCTCAAATCTTATCTTTGACATCCGAGGTGGTTCAACCGCAATCAGAATTACTCCAATCGGAATGCTACCTTATTATCAGATGCATTGAGTGGATAATCGCATAACAGCCATTAGGCTAGCCGCGATCGAGGGACGTCGGTATTGGAATGGCAACTTTTCTAGTCTCTACATACAGTTCAAATTCACTTTTCCCTCGTGTATAGGAACAACCGCGCCTGCTGCTGTTCCATCGAAGTCTGTGCTATCATGATGAACATAGCTCTCCAGGACGCTCCGTTCCTGGCCTTCAGGCTGCTCATCATCGCCCATTACAAGATCATCAACTATATGAACATATTTTTCACCTGCAAGAACACGTTGGTAAGTCGGACTTAAAGATACAAGATCAATAGATTCACAATCGTGCCAAAAAATGTCCGAACAAAAACTCTGCGCACGCTACGAATTGCGCAGACATTATGGTTAGTTGTAAGGCAACAGCGATAAGACTACAACGCCGTGCGATGACAGTGCTACGATGACATAGCAGACAAGCGACGTTGAACACTATGCCAGCGATATAACGTCTATCTCGACATATCTCGATGAAATCAGTCTATGACTTTTGTCTTGCTCTCTCATTAGCCGAGAGAGGTAAACATAATTAACAATAAAAAAAACCGACTTCTTAAAAATATCAGGACTGGACCAAATTAAAATGAGACCACACGGGAAGCACCAGCATTCAAATAAAAAAATCTGGGACATTTTTGCACACACGGTCATCTGACCCCAAACTAAGCAAAGCTTGTAATATGGCTTCCAGAGACTGATATACGTACATATATATTTTTAAATACATACTTAAATAATCATCATAATCGGTTCACCCAGTCAAAAATTCTGAGATAACAAACATAATATAAAAATTAATATAATATAAAAAATAAAACAAAATAAAAACAGTCGATTTGAGAACCTCCGCCTTTTTGGGAAGTCTGTGAAAAACAATGCTTTATCACTTTATTATACGCCAAAAATATACAAACTAATCCGGCAGTATAATAAGTGGCCTCATCGCCTTAATCGATTTCTTCCAGGCAACCTTTAGATGAAAACTGTTTTTCTTCAAAACAAGGATAAACATCCGGAAAGTAACGCCTAATTCAATCAACTAACCTTTGGATGATCATTGCTGAAAGAGGATTAAGGGTTGGTGTAGATAATGTCTACTATGGGACTAATGTCCCATAGTTAAAGTTTCATAATGATGAGTACAATGACCTCCTTTCGGCTTAGTACAGAGTTTATGCGTCACCCTGTACTTCACTATCATCACAACATAGTATGAAACAAAGTCGCTTCCCTCTGTCTGTCCGTCCCTATATATGCTTAAATCTTTAAAACTACGCAACGGATTTCGATGCAAGTTTTTTAAATAGAAAAAGAGTGATTCAAGTGGAAGATTTATATTATGTATAATTCATTATTATGAAGTCGGTTTTTATTTGTAATTATAATCAAGAAATACCATATCAGGTGATTCTGCTGCAAATCTACCGGCTGTACGTGCTGCATTTGGAGACGACGGAGGAAGGTGGGGGGTCAGTCTACCGCAAGAATAAGCACAAGGAACGAGCAGAGAAGAAAGACAAGCACGAGTAAGTAGAATACTTTTCATTACTAATACTCGGAAAGTAGGTCTAAAGTTGCCTGAGGAGCGGGTTGAAAAAAGTGCATTTCAGCTCTAGGGAGAATCACTTTCAACTGACAGTGACAGTTGACAACTGACAGACACTCAAATTATTAAAAAAAAACTAGTTCTATTTTCACATTTGTATTGAACCAAGTTTCAATATTATTATTTTTTCTCCTCAGACGATTATGGTCCCGCATTTCTCGTGCATTTGTCAGTGTCATTTCATGTTTTTATTTTCAGTTTGTTTATTCGTAAGGAAAAGCACAGTGTGTACCTCGGGGTTAAAGACTTATTTAGTCCCTCGAACTATTAGCGCTAAACCCTGTCTCGGGACTAAATAAGTTACTTTCACCCCTAGGATTACAATGTACTATTGTTGACTTTATTATAACTCCCCTACAGCCCGGGGCTACAGCCCCGGGACCTCCATAAAAGTGGGCCCCCACAATAGACTTCAGAAAAAAACAGACTAGTAAATACTAGTAAACCACTCCTTTGTTGCCCCAAAACCTGGCATTAAATCTGGCATTGCCTCTCTAGCCTGGTGATAGACGAAAGGCCACGACATTTCCAGAGGAAAACTATTAAAAATGCTAATTACCCTTCCGTACCCAAAGGGTAAAACGGTACCCTATTACTAAGGCTCCGCTGTCCTTCTGTCAGTCTGTCAACAGGCTGTATGAACCGTGATAGTTAGACAGTTGAAATTTTCACAGATGATGTATTTCTGTTGTTGTTGTATAAGTTTTAAATAAAATAAATATTTAAGGGGGCTCCCATACAACAAACGTGATTTTTTTTGCTCGTTTTTGCTCGATATTAATAACGGCAACAGGTAGACGCTTGAAATATTCACAAAATATTTAGTTATATATTCACTTTAGAAATAAATAATTAAATTAAAATAAAATTAATATTTAAGGGTCCATCTCATACAACAAACGTGTTATTTTGCCGTTTTTATAGATAATGGTACGGAACCCTTCGTGCGCGAGTCCTACTCGAACTTGGCCGGTTATTTTTTTTATGCCATAGATAGGTGACGAAAAAGCATATGGGCTGCCTGATGGTAAGCAGTCAGCGTCGCCTATGGATAGGTACTTGTAACACCAGAGGCATCACAACTACGATGGCGATCCTTTAAGAATCTATTGACTCGCCTTTTGAAGAACCCCATATAGTAGCTTCTCGGAAACACCGCGGAAGGTAGCTCATTCCACATTTTACAGGTGTGAGGCAAGAAAGATCCCGTGAATCGAACGTTGTGCGAATTCCACTGATCTGTGATATATGGGAGAGCTTTCAGGCGGTGGTGGCTAGTGCGATGGTAAAACCGCGATGCTGGCATCAGATCGAACAGTTCTTCAGAACACTCCCCGTTGTAAATGCGATAAAAGACACAAAGAGAGCCAACGTCTCTGCGCATGCTGAGCGGCTCTAGGTGTTCGGTGAGCTTGAGATCGTTGACACCGGCATCAGATCTAACAGTTCTTAATAGTTATTATTTTATTATTTCAGCCGTGGTCATCCCATTACAGGGCAAAGGCCTCCCTTCCTTTCTTCCACTCCTCTCTGTTCTGTGCTATGGTGTACCAGTCTGTTGCGTGGGAGTCAAGCTCGTCCCGCCATCTTTTTCTGGGCCTTCCAAGGGGTCGTATGGCATTTTTTCTTAATAGTTAGTTTAATTTAATTTTCAACTGACTTCCAAAAAGAAGGAAATTCTCAATTCGACTGTATGTTATATTTTATGTTTGTTACCTCGTTACCTCAGAACTTTCGACTGGGTGAACCGATTTTGATGATTATTTTTTTATTCAAAAGCTGGTGCTTCCCGTGTGGTCCCATTTTAAATAGCGAAGCTTGGCGGCTATCAAATAACTACCGCTTATCGTAGTTGATGGTACCGTTTAGACAAATAACACCTATGCGGGTCAACTTTTCGAGCTAGGGGTAAGGCCCCTGATCTGAAATTTTTGTCGGTTTTTTATATTGATAATTATATTCGATGTTATTTCATGGTTTTGCAGGAAACATAAGCCGAAGAAGCCAAAGAAGAAACGCGAGATTGGGGAGACGTCAATATCTGTGATCAGCGACCGGCGGCATGATCGAGGAGATGGTGGTAGGATTAGGTAACCCTTCATTTTTAACCGACTTCCATAAAGGAGGAGGTTCTCAATTCGCCTGTTTTTGTTATTGAAGTGAAAACTTCTTTAGGCGCGTTTATACCTACCTTTATTTGGGTGAACAAAAATCATGGAACTCGTATTATATGTAGCTACCATGTATTTTAAAATAGCGCCATCTTTTGTAGAATAGGTGAATTACCGCTTAAGTTTTTACTTCTGACGTGCAGTCCTATGTCTGATGTTTTTTTATGTTTGGTACCTCAGAACTTTCTACTGGTAGAACCGATTTTGATGATTCTTTTTTTATTTGAAAGCTGGTGCTTCCTGTGTGGTCCCATTTCAATTTGGTCCAGTTCTGTTATTTTTATGAAGTTGTTTTTTTATTAATAATTATTTAGATAGATTAGATCTACGTTTGGCCAGCAACTCGCCTGATGGTAAGCGATAGTGTGGCCGAGGATGGAACACGTTGATCTAGAAGAAATTTATTCACTCTAGCCTTGAAGATGTCTAGATTGTAGTTCTCGGGAAACAAGGAGGACGGCACGGAGTTCCTTTCTTGGGCAGTACTTACCAGTTCGTATTATTCCATCAGTTCCATCACTGTGTTAAAAAAGGGGGGGAGTTCTCAAATCGTTTTTTTATGTTTGATACCTCAGAACTTATGTAGTGATCTCAGAACATTTGTGTTTGTTCCATGTCTGTGTGTTTATATCTATTTAAGTATGTATTTAAAAATATATAATAAATGTATGTATATCAGTCTCTGGCAGCCATATTACAAGATTTGCTTAGTTTGGGATCAGATGACCATGTGTGTAATAATGTCCCAGATATTTATTTTATGTTATTTTACGTCATTTAGGAACCGATTTGTTTTTTTAATTGAAGGATATACTTTAATAATGAAAGATTGGTCCCATAGAATAGGTTTCATTAAAATCGGTTCAATAGTTTGCCTTTCAAGTCAAAATAACTGGAAAATGTTATTACCAGGGGCCTTACTCCTAGCTTCACTTTTGCGAGCCAACTTTTAGTAGGTACCTGATAGGTACCTAAAATTAACCAACTCATTTAAGCTGCATCGTTTAAAGCGTCTAACTTGAATGAACGAAAATCCGTTTTACTATGCGTGTGTGCATGAAAATAGCAAAGCTTGGTGGCTATCAAATAACTACCGCTTATCGTAGTTGATGGTACCGTTTAGACAAATAACACCTATGCGGGTCAACTTTTCGAGCTAGGGGTAAGGCCCCTGGATGACAGTGTGATCTAAGTAACTTAGGCCATTTTGATAAGTCGTTTTTTTATATTGATAATTATTAGGAACTAAAGTATTAGCTACCTCCATTTTTTTTTAATCAAATCCTTTCAATATCGGGAGCTCCTTCCACAACTTTACCACGGTAAATATCCTGTTAATAATCATACAACTGTTACAAAAATTACGTACTTAAACTAGGCTTAAACAAAGAATTATCTACTCAACACCTGCCTAGTCAGCTGTGTTGATATAGTAAAAGAAAGTGCTTATAGTCTAAGATCCGGCTGTAGAATTAGTGCGGTCATCGAGCAATTTTTACGCATATTTATGACTAGCTGCGCCCCGCGCTTTCTCCCGCGTGATGATGAAAATCGGTGATGATGATGATGAAAAGTACCCTATGTGCTAATCCAGGACATAAGCAATGTATGTTCTAAATTTCATCCAAATCTATCCAGCCGTTTCTGCGTTATTGACTGACAAACATTTATCCATCCATCCATACATCCATCCAAACTTTCACATAATTATATGATATGCCGTGAAGTGGACAATATTTTATTTAAGAAACCAAGTGAATGATATTTTTGTCCCATAAATTAATTAACAATAATTTAATTAAAAATACTAGCGGCCACATTTTGATTGGCATTGGTTGGTATATATTCTCCTAATGATAAATATGCGTAATAATTTGGTTTTAAGCAAAATCTTGATGACCACACTAATTATGTAGTCGATTCTCGTACTATTATAATTTCTTACTTGTTAATCTTTCCGAAAATTCCATCGAAGTTCGCGAACCCGAGACCCCTTTCGCGGAATTGGTATGTACCTACATAGAGATACATAGAAGGGGTCCGCGGTCACCTTGACACGACGGGGCACGAATCACCTCACTAGTGATGGGGTAAGGAAAACCTAGCGATAACGATAAAGCTTTTTCATTACTCATACTCGGAAAGTAGGTCTGAAGTTGCCTGAGCGGGTTGAAAGTAATACATTTCAGCCCTAGGGAGAATCACTTTCAACTGACAGAGACAGTTGGCAACTGACAGACACTCAAATTAATTAAAAAAGTAGTTCTATTTTCACATTTGTATTGAACAATGTTCTAACTTTTTATTTTCTCCTCGGAGGATTATGGTCCTTCACTTCTCGTGCATTTGCCAATGTCAGTTCATGTTCTTATTTTTAGTTTCCTTGTATTTGTAATGAAAAGCACAGTGTTTACCTCGGGGTTATAGATTTATTTAGTCTCTCGAACTATCCGTCTCGGGACTAAATAAGTTATTTTCACCCCATGGATAACAATGTACTATTAAATAGTTATCTTGCATCGATGTACATTATATGAGTTGGCAGTATTTGTAAGGGCTAATCCAATATATTAATACTAGCTGCGCCCCGTGGTTTCACCCGCGTGGTGATGAAAGTCGGTGATCATGATGATGAAAAGTATCCTATGTGTTAATTCAGGATATAAGGAATGTATATTCCAAATTCCATCCAAATCCATCCAGCCGTTTCTGCGTGATTGAGTAACAAACGTCCATCCATCCAAACTTTCACATATATGATACTAGCTGCACCCCGCGGTTTCACCCGCGTGGTGATTAAATCGGTGATGATGATGATGGTGATGAAAAGTAGCCTATGTGTTATTCCAGGGCATAAGCAGTGTATATATAGCCATATTACAAGCTTTGCTTAGTTTGGGGTCAGATGACCATGTGTGCAAAAATGTCCCAGATATTTATTATTTATTTATATTCCAAATTTTATCCCAATCCATCCAGCCGTTTCTGCGTGATTGAGTAACAAACATCCAATGAAATAGAATGAAAAATGTACAATATTGAAAAGTGAAAATTATTTCACACAGTAAAATAAAAAGTAAAATTACTGGTAACGTAATTAAAACCATCAAATATTAAAAAAAAAAACATTTATAAATTCGTCAAACGCGTGTGCGTTGACAAACACAAAAATTCTAAACTTTAACGTGTTCAGCTGTGTGTGTGTTTTTATTTTTTATATCTCGAAATTACAGATTTTGTTATCTCTACGTTGTTTTTATAATAATAAATTTATTTAATCTATACCAATATATAAAGAGGAAACATTTGATTGTTTGTATGTTTGCATTGAATAGGCTCCGAAACTACTGAACCGATTTGAAAAATTCTTTCACTGTTGGGAAGCTACACTATCCCCAAGTGGCATGATATAGTGGGCTATATTATATTTTGTTGAGAGGCCGAAGGCCGAGCTTACACCCAGTGCCGTAAATAGGGCTGTGCCAGCAGTGCCCAGGCACAGGGTGTAGACTCTGGAAGGGCGCAGAAATGACCACACCAGGACCAAGTTTTGTTTTAAAGGGCGCAGTTATAGAAGCTCGCACCGGGCACATAAAATATAAATAAATATCTGGGACATTATTGCACACATGGTCATCTGACCCCAAACTAAGCAAAGCTTGTAATATGGCTGCCAGAGACTGATATACATACATATATATTTTTAAATACATACTTAAATAGATATTAACACCCAGACATAGAACAAACACAAATGTTCGTCATACAAATGTTTGTCCTAGATGGGAATCGAACCCACGCCCCCAAGCACAGAAAGTAGGTTCACTACCAACTGAGCCACCGGGGCAGTCAATTACCAATAAAACACTAGTACAACAAAAAAAAGTAGTAAAGAGAGTAGGAAACTTAAACTATGTTACTTATTTAACATTCAACTGAAACCAGTGGATACTAAGTATAACTAAACAGGATTGGCGGTGAGCCCCAAACTAGCACAAGGGCTGTATCTTGGGGCTCGAGTGCGAAAATTATGTATTACTACTAATATTATAAAGAGGAAAGATTTGTACCTATTTTTGTATGTTTGTAATGAATAGGCTCCGAAACTACTGAACTGATTTGAAAAATTCTTTCACTGTTGGGAAGCTACACTATCCCCGGGTGACATAGGCTATATTATATTTTGTAGCGAGGCCGAAGGCCGAGCTTACACTCGTGCGAAGCCGGGGCGGACGGCTAGTCGGTAATATATATATTATCGATACTTTCTCCTCCCTATGGGCGGGGGTGCGGCTAAATGACTCTAGCATACAACTATGACTAGGTATATCGTGCGCTCGGCCAATACAACTGTTTGACCACGGATTGGATTCTACCTAGTGTAGATTGGCGTTTATTTCATTACGTCATTTGAACTTTGTGTTTGAACTGCATTGACGCCATTGACGTCCCTTTTAACCGACTTCAAAAAAGGAGGACGGTTCTATGTTCAATAAAAAAAAATTTTTTTTTTTTTGCACACATAGTCATCTGACCCCAAACTAATAATATGGATTGTAATATGGCTGCCAGTGACTGATATACTCGTACGTACATATATATTCTTAAATACATAGTTACTTAAATAGATAGTAAATAATAATAACTGAGTGAGTGGCGACACCGCGTACCCAGATTCCAGTGGGCTAAAACCCCAGACCCCGACCCCTGGCTTGCCTTAAACAGCCGTCCAGGGGTGGAAACCGCAAGATCTATGAACCTAAGCTCCAGGGTGGAAGGCTTAAAGGGCATAACACCGCGAGTAGCTCTTAGTGAAAGTGCAGCACACCTCTCGACACCCCAAGCCACCCACGCCAATGTTGCCCCTCCGGTGCCAATATACGGCAGCCTTTATGGGGGGCTCATTCAGTGGGTTCATTACTTTATTGTATTTATTTCATGTTCAAACTCATAATGAAACCAGTTTAATTATTATTTTTCAGAGCAATAATTCTTACGAACTCCGACGAGATCAAGGAGCTGGAACTGTCAAAATTATTCAAAGATCAAATCACAACGGAAACTGAGAAGAAGAAAGGGTAAGTTTATTTCATCATTATCATTCCAGCCATAGGACGTCCACTGCTGGACATAGGCCTCCCCCATCAATCTCCAAAAGGACCGGTTGGAAGCGGCCTGCATCCAGCGTTTTCCTGCGGTGTCTTTTAGGTCGTCTGTCCATCTTGTGGGTGGGATTTGTCCTAGTTGCGATCCGGGAAGCGTCCGAGCCGGACTTTATTTGTAGTCAGTTTAAAAATGTAAAATCTAGGGCCTCACACACGCACTGTGCCCGCACGCCGTTATGTTTAAAAAACCTATGATGTCCGGGTTCTGGGCTCTAAAATCCGGGGTTTTCACGCGTCTTGCCCTGGTTACCAAATTTCAGAGATCTATTTCCGTGTATAGTAAACGAGAATGTTTCCAGCGAAATTACAGGGCACACAGAGATTTGACATCTTATATCTCGGGGTGACGAGCGCAGTGCATTGCCATCCAGGGTTTAGAACTGTTGAAGTTCAAAATTCTGAGTGGCGTTGAGCTGTTATGGGCAAGCGTGAAGAGCCATCAGGCGAGCGACTTCGCTCGTCTCGTCACCCAGTATCATAAAAAAAAACTTTAAAATGTGATGCTTCTTCCAGTGCGAAGAAGAAACATAAGTCCGAGTCGTCGGAGGAGTCTGCGAACAACGTGCACCACACGACAGACGACTCCGGCATTTGACATCACCGCGTGCGCCGCGAGAGTCCCCGCCGCGACAAGCATGCGCACAGGCACAAGGTACAGCAAACAACGACAAATACACATCTAATGTATAACGCAGGAGCAGCTAAATGGCGAGCTGTCGTCGGTGAGTGGCGACACCGCGTACCCCGATTCCAGGGGGCTTAATGAGACACATGGCTTGTCTTAATCAGCTGTCCGGGGGTGGAAACCACAAGAGCTAAGAACCTAAGCTCCAGGGTGGAAGTGTTAAAGGGCATAACGCCGCGAGTAGCTCTTAGTTTAAGTGCAGCACACCTCTCTACACCCTAAGCCACACACGCCAATGTTGCCCCTCCAGTGCCAAAATACGGCAGCCTTTATGGGGGAACCAATCCAGTGGGTGGCAAGTCATCACCTGCCTAAATATATTTTGAGATGTGACAGGATAAGGCAGGTGCCGATTCTCATCCAATAGATCTGTTCTCCTATTCACAAGTTGATCACCTCAATAGCCCAGATTTTTAAAATCTTATACTGTACAATAGTTTCATATTCCATTTTATACATATTCCATAATTGTATTTTGTATTCAACAGGGCCTCTTGGCTATATTTATTGGCTTGGCTTGGCTTTGTTGGCTTCGGTTCCACCAATGCCTACCAAATGTATACATTTATCTATACACAAATGATAACAACGTTGAGATAAAAAAAATCTGTATTTGCGAGATATCAAAAAAAGACAAAAGGCGTCTTAAAATAAGCACCTGAGTACACGTTAAGACAATTTTTAGAATTTTTGTCTGTTTGTTTGTTTGTCCACTTACATCATCATTACCACTAGACGGATTCATATGCGGTTTTCACGAATATGCTTAGCTATGACCAGATTGCTTCGACCAAAATAAAATGAATGGACGGGCCCTAACCATTGAACTTGATCAGTAAATCGAGTCAAAACCGTCGGACATTTACTTCAACACCTAATTATAAAAATGTACAGTATATTTGTTACAAAAAATAGATATCGTTTTTATTTGTGTATTTACACTTCGGTAAAGCATACGAATTCATAATTTTGTCAGATGTTTCGTTATCGGGTAACAATAGACTCGTGTTTCACTTCCTACGGCTAGAGACCGACTGAAACGAAGTGAGCGCTGGCGCTCAATTTGTAATCTTCAAAAAATGCGCTTCTACTGGGCCCGTCCGTTCATTTTATTTTGGTCGAAGCCAGATTGAAGTATTTGCTCACTACGGATAACATAAAAAAGTTTTTTTTCAAGGACAAGAAGAAAAACAAGAAGAAACGTGACAGCAGCAGCGAATCCGACTCCTCGAGTTGAACTGGCTGAATGATCGTCGGTGTCTTTGCCTATTTACTCTATTGTCTATGGGTGGCCGTACGGCTTGTGCTGCGTTTCGATTTTGACGTTTTGGCGGGAAATTCAACGATTTTTGTAATGGAATTGTTAAAAATTAAGAAAATGTAAAATAACTAGTATTTTACGAGTAGAATGAATTAATATTAAGCCTAAATAACTTTGTAGGAATTAAGTATTATGATCTGTTTAAATGGGATACCTATCGTAAATAAAATTAGGTGAGTAACCACAGACCTAAAAAAATTGCTATAGATCTCTTTGAGGTAACCTACTTGGGTTAAAAGGCTAGATAATTGTTTTTTTTTTCAATGGTCCCATTAAAATGTAGCCCATAAATATTGCTGATTAATGAAAACAAAATGAAAATCTGATCAAAAATAAGCTACTTATAAGCATTTTAATATCAAGCTATACAGAGAGCGCGAAACAGCAAATTATGACGTCACTTCTCTGTACGCCATATAAATTTATATTTTGACAAATATGGTGCACAGAGGCGTGACGTCATTTTTTTGTTTTGTGGGAAAAGGACAGAGTTTTCTCTACCAAAAACTTTAAACGCTTATATATTAGCCAAATAATAATCGATTTAAATATTTTTTCAATAAACATTATATTTACTTAAATTCTTCATCGAATTTATTGGTTTCAACGATACAAACACGAGTCATCTACCCTATTATGCCATGTAAACATGCTAGATAATAATTATATTTACGAATGTTTTGGCGAAAAAGTAAGATAGTATCAATAGTGACTAAATAACTGTGCTTTTCATTACGAATACAAGGAAACTAAAAATAAAAACATGAGCTGACACTGGCAAATGCACGAGAAGTGCGGGATCATAATTCTCTGAGGAGAAAAAAAAAGTTGGAACATGTTTCAATACAAATGTGATAATAGAACTAGTTTTTTTATTTGTCTGTCAGTTGTCAACTGTCACTGTCAGTTGTGAAAGTTATTATCCCTGGGCCCGAAATGTGTTACTTTCAACCCGCTCCTCAGGCAACTTCAGACCTACTTTCCGAGTATGAGTAATGAAAAGGTTTTTCAATTATATCGGCCCCAAACTCAATGCTGCAATAATTAAAATTTATCATCATCTACAAAACTGATGCGTATATACTTTTACTCTGGAGTAATCAGATGATTCGAACCTTTTACCTGCCTGTGCATTAACGAGTACGGTACCAAAGAAAAGTGCCTTAAAGTTTTGGAAGATTTTTCATAAAATTTAGCAATTCTTGTCATAATAGTTTTACAAAGCCGCGACTAGGTATTTTATGTGTACTTTAAGGTATTATTAAAGTCTTAGGCACCTATAAATTACAAACGCTGGCCGTTTATTATTTTGACATTTACTATAGGTAGTACCTATACGTATTATCATCATCATCAGCAAGAAGACGTCCACTGCTGAACATAGGCCTCCCCCTTTAACCTCCACACTGAACGACATCCTGCCATCTGCATCCACTGGATGCCCGCGACTCTTGCAATGTCGTCGGTCCATCTAGTGGGAGGCCTACCTACGCTGCGTCATCCGGTTCGTGGTCTCCACTCAAAAACCTTTCGTCCCCACCGGTTATCAGTTCTTCGAGCGATGTGGCCTGCCCATTGCCACTTGCAAATTTTAATACCTATGTCGGTGACTCTGGTTCTTAGGTTATCTATAGGTATTATACTTATAAGTAATTGTTGATGTTTTTGTATAAAATACTATGATAACATATTATTACTTATATTCATATACCAATAAGCTAGGCACGCACAAAGTTTGTTAATTACTAAAAGTTAATTAAATAATTTGTAGATTTTTAAATAAAATTGTTTTCTTTTACCTTATAAATAACATTGAAAAACATTGAAATCAAAATCAAGCTTAGATAGCTACAGATAGTATTTTTTATTTGACATAATGATTCTAGATAAATAAAAATAAATTAAAGACCCGTTCATAGACAATTAAAAAAGTAACTGTCACTCGATCCCGCGTAAAATGTCAGCGCCATATTTGAAGTAGAAAGCGCGCCAAAAGTACGCACGATCTGGAGTTAGGGATGCGACATACTGTGGCTCCAGGTCTATAGCCAAGTGGTAGGGGTGAGCCAGCCATTCACCGTTTTCTTTCTCTGGGGTTGGGGTTCTGAAAATGCAAAGTTATATAAGTTTTTATCAAGTACAATACGGGCAAGCTAACTTGTAGCGAGTTGTTGAAGGACTAAAGTTGTAGTGATAGGACTCTTTTGCAGGGGTCCGCCTGGGGAAGTACATCAGTTTTTCCAGTGATTCAACCGCCAAGCAGTAGTGTGCAAACACTACTGTATTCTGGATTGAAGTGCAATGTTTCCAGCGAAATTACAGGGCACACAGAGATTTGACATCTTATATCTCGGGGTGACGAGCGCAGTGCATTGCCATCCAGGGTTTTGAATTGTTGAAGTTCAAAATTCTGAGTAGCGTTGAGCTGTTATGGGCAAGCGTGAAGAGCCATCAGGCGAGTTACTTCGCTCGTCTCGTCACTCAGTATCATTAAAAAAAACTGTCAGTTAAATAGTACTTTACAATGATGGTGATGGTGATGGTGTATCTAATTACTATTTTAACATTTATCATCAATCACAGTCAATCATACACAGAAAATAGAGTTATGTATTACTCTAAAAAAAAAACTCAAAATTATTAACTAGCAGCACTCTCAATATATAAAATTAATCTAATTTATTAGACCACTGCCAGCAGGCATCGCTCCCAGAATGCTGTAAAAATGCGCGTTGCGCCAGGCACCGACAAAAAAGAACCAGTATCTTACATGTTTATCCACAAATAGCGATTAGAAATTGTTAGCGGCACATGAACTGTTAAGAACTGAACTGGAACTGTTTAGTTATACGATGAACTATATTTAAACAAACCAACAAGTTAGAACGCTATGAACTGAATAGATGAATTGAATACTTCTTTTCATAATGTCTTACCCAAATTTGGCAAAGTTGCTCCACATCATAGTCATAAAAGTTATGATTCTTGCATCATCTTCGTCCATCGGCAACGGCACCCTCTCTAGCTCAAAGATATAGAAAAGCTCATCTTGGTTTGCAGTCGCGGGAAGACTTGTATTCGTCAGCAACCTACCTAAATTCCGATTCCCTATATAATTGAAAATGTATTGGTAAACTGGCAGGCCAGAACTATTCGCGTAGAGGTCAGAGAACAGCGACATCGGCCCGACAAAACTGAAATCCGAATTCAAATTAATCAGTCCACCAATCAGAGCTTCGTCTGAAGATATGTTCGTGAAGTATGTTTCTTTCAAAACTGTCCTGAATTCATCTTTTTCCTCTTTGGGGAGATTTAAGCTTCTTTGGTCTAATGCCGAGTAGTCTTCGTTCTTGATTCGGTCCATTTGGCTGGTTATGGTATTGTAATCCAAAGTGCTGGTCAGTCCCTCAACAGTGTTCAGTCCAAAAATAGCTGGCACAGGGTTGAAAGAAGTGTGCAGTTTACCAGAAACCAAAATATTGTAAGGAGTATCAACTAAAAATGGCTCTTCATCTTCAAATATTTCTTCAACGGTCGGCAAGAAGACAGATCTGGGGTGCATCTGTTTCCCTATAGCTTCCTCTACTTCAGCTACTGGAGTTTCGGAGAACAGTTTGTAAAGTTCTTCAGGATCATTGCTGACAACGCCCAAAGACTTGCCAACTTGACTGGCAGTAGCTAAGCCATCAGGGTCGAAGGATTGAGGAGAGAACAAGGATCCACTTTGGGAAATAATTCTATGGAACAGGCCTTTGGTAGACTCCGAAAGGGTCAAGTAAATAGCAGCGACACCCCCGCTGCCTTGTCCAAAAACAGTCACATTATCAGGGTCCCCGTTAAAGTTCTCGATATTAAGATTTATCCATCGCAATGCTGCTCTGATATCTTTCAAGCCAGCGTTTCCAGGGGCCTCTTTTATACCCAAATTCAAGAACCCATAAGCGTTAAGCCTATAGTTAACAGTAACTAAGACGACTTTTTGACTGAGGAGGTATTGAGGGCCATAAAATATAGGCGAGCTAGAGCCTGCTCCAAAGAAGCCTCCGTGGATGAAGACCATAACAGGGTAGGTGGTATTGCTATGTTTTGGGGTGTAGATGTTGAGAGTGAGGCAGTCTTCATTGTCGCTTGGGGCTGCGAGTGGGTCGTTTGTGGGAAATTGGGGACAGAGGACAGCTTGATTGTCAGCTTTATAGATGCCAGGGTACGATTCTGGTTCATTTGGCGCCTGGAAGAATTAAAAATCCTTGGTTAAGAACAATAAAAATGGTATAAAAACTTAGTTCAAACGTAAAAGTTAGTCTATTCTATACTAATAATGAGGAAAGATTTGAATTTTTGGGTGTTTGTAAAGAAATAATTCAAAAACTACTGAACTAATTTTAAAAATTCCTTTACCGTTGGGAATCTACACTATCCCCGGTTGACATAGGCTTTATCATATTTTGTAGCTAGGCCGAAGGCCGAGCTTACACCCGTGCGAAGCCGGGGCAGACAGCTAGTGTAATATAAAATATGAATGAGTAATGTTCGTATAATATAGTAATAACATAAAATATCTATCATCTATTTCTATGCCTATTACTATATCCTACACAACTAAATTGTGTTGTTCCTTGGTAAGCGCATCATGGCTGGACCAATTTAACTAACTTTTTATATGTATTTGTAATAAATAGCCCGAACAAGGTTTTTAGTAAAAAAAAATTGAAAAAGATTTCCGTAAAATTGTAAAATTCAGGAAAAACGGAGAGTATAAGAATTTTATATGAATCATAATTCAAACAAATTTATTGAAATTTGGACAGGACATCTGTCGGGTCAGCTAGTTATAAATAAAAAAATACGTCCTTAATATATAAAAAACAGTAGCCAGGGGCCTTACGCCCAACTCTAAACGCGGGCCCGAATAGGTGCAGTTTGTAAAATCAACCGCAAACCGAATCTCGGCGCTTTAAGATTCGCGTTTGCGTGATTTTGGAAACCAATTGCACATATTCGGGCCCGCGTTTAGAGTTGAGCGTAAGGCCCCTGGCCTAACGTTAGGTTTATGATACCCACCGGGACTTTACTGATACCGTCATTAATTTGAAGGTATCATAAATATACGTCACGATAATTTTAAAAGATATATTTACATTACGGCATATTTCACATAATTATCAACCGCAAATAGAAATTGGACCAAATGGAAAGCACCAGCTTTCAAATAAAAAAAGGAATCGTTAAAATCAGTTCACCCAGCAAAAGTCCCGAGGTAACAAATTAAAAAAAAAAAAAACAATCGTATTATATAACCGCCTCCTTTTTGGAAGTCGGTTAAAAATAGTTAAGTTTTTACCGACTTCCAAAAAGGAGGCGGTACTATGTTCATCTGTATGTATTTTTTTTATCGTGTCAGGTGAGATTTAATTTGAAATTATTAAATAGGTTGGACGTGATTCGATGGTTGGAATATCTTACCTTGAATCTGACTGGCTCAGCGTATTTTAATCCCAAAAATTTGTAATAATATCCACTGGAGTCCAAATCACCTTCGACTTTCCCCTGTTTCGTTTCAACTATTTTTGTTTTCTCACTAAATACTGTACCAAAAAGTACCACCATAATCACAAAATGGCCGTACAGCCCCATTCCTTTTGGCTCGATTCACACGCAAACTATGAATTGTTTATGGTTTCCCGCGCTTTTTATACAGAAAAACTTATCTGGAAATCTCTGGTCTTAGTTTGAAACTCTTTTTCAACTCTATTAATGTTACACAAGACCTAAATTAGCAAAGCACAGTTGCTTTCTATTGTATGTTTATCGTACGTGATAATCTAAAAAAGTATCGATTTTATTCGATGTATTGATATGAACGTGATTTATAATAACAAATGCATAATGCATGATGACACAATCTGATAATAGTTACATAATTAAAAATTGCATGTGCAATGCTTTTAAGATCCTTATCTTACCTTACACATACATATACACATACACATTTCCTATACCTTTATAGGAAACTAGCCGTCCGCCCCGGCTTCGCACGAATGTAAGCTCGGCCTTCGGCCTCGCTACAAAATATAATATAACCTATGTCACCCGGGGATAGTGTAGCTTCCCAACAGTGAAAGAATTTTTCAAATCGGTTCAGTAGTTTCGGAGCCTATTCATTACAAACATACAAACATACAAAAATAGGTGCAAATCTTTCCTCTTTATAATATTAGTGTAGATGTGTATTTCTTCCTAGATTCGTGCGTTGTAAGTTATAACCGGCCAAGTGCGAGTCGGACTCGCGCACGAAGTTTTCCGTACCATTATCTATAAAAACGGCAAAAAATTCACGTTTGTTGTATGGGAGCCCCCCTTAAATATTAATTTTATTTTAATTTAATTATTTATTTTTAAAGTGAAGATATAATTAAACCGTCAAACTGTTGTCGTTATCAAAATCGAGCAAAAACGAGCAAAAAATCACATTTGTTGTATGGGAGCCCCTTTAAATGTTTATTTTATTCTGTTTTTTAGTATTTGTTGTTATAGCGGCAACAGAAATACATCTGTCAAAATTTCAACTAACTGTCACGGTTCATGAGATACAGCCTGGTGACAGACGGACAGACGGACCGCGGAGCCTTAGTAATAGGGTCCCGTTTTATCCGAAAATATTCATTACTTTCGAAAAGTTAGTTTTTTTACCTACTTACAAAAAGGAGGAGGTTCTCAATTAGACTGTTTTTTTTAAATGTTTGTTAGGTACCTCAGAACTTTCGACTGGGTGAACCGATTTTGATGATTCTTTTTTTATTTGAAAGCTGGTGCTTCCCGTGTGGTCCCATTTCAATTTGTTTCAGTTCTGACATATTTATGGGGTCGGTTTTTTATATTGATAATTATATATAAATTCTTTTTTCATGCGAGGCATTTGATCAGGATTGACAGGGCCGGATTTAGGGGAGGGCAGCCGGGGCTTCAGCCCCGGACCTCCACAAAAAGGTGGGCCCCTTTTTGTACACAATAGACTTTGGGGTATAAAACCAGTCTTATTAGACTGGTTTTTTCCCCTAGACTAATACTAGTAAACACTGTTTTAAACTATCACGGTTGTTCACTAAAGTTATACGATTATTTACGGGATATTTACCGTGGTAAGGTTGTGAGTCTTCCCGTGAGCATGGTGCATGTAACTGCGCCGAAATATCGGGAGCTCCTTCCACAACCTTGCCACGGTAAATATCACGTAAATAATCATATAACTTTAATACTGGTAAGCCGGGGGCCCTCCACTCCTTTGTTGCCCCGAGGCCTCCAGATCTCTAAATCCGGCATCGAGGGTAGAGCATGGGTAGAGCGAGAAAACTATCGTACAAGAATCAATTCCGGGATAAAAGCGTTCTATGTGCTAATCCACATCAAAATTTTATTTTGTCTACAAACAACACCAAACATTATGGTGCTTTATATCAGGCCCCTCTTTCCCACTGGGCACTGTGGGCACTTGCCCAGGGTCCCATCGATGGGGCCCCTAAGTTCCTGCCAGATCACCAAACAATAACCGATATTTATTACCGAAAAACATATTTATTTCGAAAAAACTAAACGATAATGACTGACAACGTGATAAGAATACCTACATGCTTATTAGCTTTTGCATGCGCGAAGCTACTCTACTCTCGCCCGAAAATAGTGCTCTGTTAAGGTCATAGGGGCCCCATTATCCTAATGTACCCAGGGCCTCCAATTATAGGTTAGAGACGGCCCTGCTTTATATGACTTTCTTCATTATCTATATCAGGACCCCAGGCCCTGATTCACAAACTAAGTACGAACACGCTCGTAAAGCGGTGCGTTAATATACACTCAAAAAGTGTCTTTATTTCTTTCTTTCTTTCTCTATAGTCAGATAGCACTGTTGGCCCAGTTGGTAGTGAACCTGCCTTCTACGCTTAGGGGCATGGGTTCGATTCCCACCCAGGGCAAACATTCTTGTGATGTACCTACATTTGTATTTGTTCCATATCTGGGTGTTAAATATCTATTTAAGTATTCATTTTAAATATAAATTAAATTTAAATTTATTCTGATTCTGATTTAAATATACCTATAATTATATTATATGCTATGTATATCAGTCTCTGGCAGCTATAGTACAAGCTTTGCTTAGTTTGGGGTCAGATGATCGTGTGTACAAAATGGTACCGAATGTTTATTTCCAATTATACGCCAAATTTCTTGAGCTTAACTATACGCACCGCGGTACGAGCGTGTTTGTAGTTAGTGAATCAGTGCCCAGTGACCACTGCGGGCCTCGCTAAACATGTCTGTACGTGATGTTTCCAAAACCACATAAAAACCTCTAGTAAAGATTCCATCACTCATGAACATAAACCTACTACCCAAAGGTCCCAAAGTTTCATGCCGTCACTTTACTAGGCATGACTTTGACTTTACCGTGACCTATTCGTTTCAAAATGACTTTTTTGACGATATTTCGTAAAACTTGAACACTGTGCTTGAACATAATATTTTAATACTTGACATTGGTAAATGCACAAGACGTACGACGCCAAAATCCTCTTAGGAGGAAAGAATATTAATAAAAATGTTTAGTCACAAGGGAGGAGATAAATATATTGTTTCGACTCCTAGAGCGATTGTCTTTGTCTCTTTCAGACTATTTTGTCTTTTGTGGCTGTTGTGCTACAAAAGACAACAATAATGTGTCTATCTAAATATTTCTTGATCTTAGATCTACTGTCATCACAGACTGTCATGATGCCAAAAGTGAAAGTTCAATATTTCCGAACGAAATCAAAACGTACGTTTGTTTTGACGTTTCCACCTAATCACTCGATTCCAAACGAGTGAACTGAATTTTGCTTTGATTTATTTGGGATTGTGAGTGAATTAAAAAAAGCAAAATAATATCTCTAAAACAGTTCGCAATTGAAAATTCTGAGTTCTAAACAGTGTAAACTAGTAAACACATCGAGCTTCCTACATTGGGCCCTCTAAGATCCCTGCATTCCAAACTTTGGACTTGCTGTGTTGTCACAAACAAACAAAGTCGCACTCCAATGAATAGTGTTCAGTGCTATCAATGATACAGTGATTCACCAGAGAAATCCTCGGCCCAATTATGAATAAAAAGCTCGCCAGAACCGGCCCCAGGATCCGCATAACGAAACCAGCGAGGATAAAAGCAGACGAAGACGACGCGAAATACATTTACACCTGTCAATTTTGTCGACTGAAATTCTCTAAAAACAGCCACTTTTTCCGCCACATGACGTCTAACCATGAAGTGCAACAAAAAGCAGTGACCTATCAGTGCAACGAGTGCAAATTTGTCTTCTCAAAAAAGGCTAATCTCGACAACCACTGCCAAACCCATCACCAGCTCAAAAGTAAGTCGAAATGCGAGAGTTGCGCTATCACCTTTAAGTCGAGGTATTGTCTTCGCCGCCATTTAAAGTTAAAGCAGTTGATGCAGGAGAATTCTTGCTTAAAGTGTCAGAAAAAGTTCACAAGTACAGAAGGACTGGCCAAGCATGTCCGGAACAAACATTCAAACAGAAATATAATGTTTCAATGTGATCTGTGTTCGTTGAAGTTCAAGGCTCAGGAATCTCTGCAGAGTCATGTAGGCCGGGTGCATAAGAAATTATGATTTTTAGACTTTTAGTTTCGTTGTCCAGTAAAGTAGGTTTACTAACTGTATTAATTTTAAGTAATATTACTAAAGCCTTATTCACACAATGTTAAGTATCTAAGAATTTTTCAATAGCTACAATGTTATGTATTGATTTCATGTTTATCATAACAATATATATTTATATGCAACAAGAAGAATCAAATGTTTTTGTAGTGGTAGGTTTGTAGGGGTCCACCTGGGGAAGTACCACACCTTTGCCAGTTATTCAACCACCAAGCAGTAGTGTGCAAACACTACTGTGTTCCGGATTGAAGGGCAATGTTTCCAGCGAAATTACAGGGCACACAGAGATTTGGCATCTTATATCTCGGGGTGACGAGTGCAGTGCATTGCCATCCAGGGTTTTGAACTGTTGAAGTTCAAAATTCTGAGGCGTTGAGCTGTTATGGGCAAGCGTGAAGAGCCATTGGGTGAGCGACTTCGCTCGTCTCGTCACTCAGTATCATAAAAAAATCTAGGCTTAAAAACTTTTATTACCATACAGCAGGACTAAGCATGGACCGTGAATAAATTGTCTTTCCCCTGTTTTTTTCCTGCGAGAAAAAGACAGTGTATCCATATTCAAGCTTTGTCGCGTCTAACTTTTTAATATAAGAGTTACAGACAGTCCTCTATGTAGAGGGTCCATGGCGATCAAATAAACAGCCTGGAGATTGAAAAAAAAAGTCTTCGGGGCTTTGTAGTCAATTGAGAAGCGTGCCAAGAGGCTCATCAGCAACAAAGCCCTAGTTCAGACTAAGCTTCTTAGTCTTTAGCATCGGCGCAAAGTTGCTAGTCTATCGGTTTTTATCGGATACATTTTGGAGAGTCTGCATCAGATCAGCATGATTTAATTCCCTCCTGCCCTTTTTTCTATCAGACTGCCAGAGCGGGCACGAAAAATCAACACCGCTTTATGGTTGACATTCCGAAAACCCGTACGAAGCGCTTTGATTCCACTTTTATTGTGCGAACTGCTAGCTTGTGGAATGCACTGCCTGAATGGGTGTTCCCCGATAGTTACTATCTGGGTGTCTTCAAGTCAAGAGTGAATCGTTTTCTTCTAGGCAAGCGTGATCCACTGTAGGCCGTATCATCGCTTAACATCAGGCGAGTTGGCGGCCAAGCGCAGGCCTATTCTACAATAAAAATAAAAAATAAAAAAAAAACAGCCACACATTTGCTGCCAGAGTGCAGCAGTGTGATGGAACATCAAAACAATACCCGTCACCGTCACCGAGGGCGCTCCGGTAAGCCTGCACCGGCGTCGGCAAACTGCTGGGCTTCCTGGAGACTGGGTGGTTGAACCGGCTACACCGGCTGCACCAGCTGCTGTGGATGGCCTAGTAGCAAAAAATGCCTACACCACAATGTAAAGTTATCCACATCCAGTTTAGGTTAGAACCCCAAATCTGACCATCTAAGTATGTGATCTAAGTGTATGAAGCCGCGCACACTCACAACATCGTAATGTAACATTATCTACGATCCGTGCTAGGTCAGCAGTGATAGGTATAGTGGGATAACTTAGCTCACAACCCCAAATCTGACCATCTAAGTATGTGATCTAAGTGTATGAAGCCGCGCACACTCACAACATCGTAATGTAACGTTATCCATGGTCCGTGCTAGGTCAGCAGTTATAGGTATAGTGGGATAACTTAGGTCACAACCCCAAATCTGATCATCTAAGTATGTGATCTAAGTGTATGAAGAGCTACCTTCCGCGGTGTTTCCGAGAAGCTACAACATGGGGTTCTTCAAAAGGCGAGTTAATAGAGTTTTAAAGGGTTGGCAATGTATTTGTGATGCCTCTGGTGTTACAAGTATCCATAGGCGAAGGTGACTGCTTACCATCAGGCGGCCCGTCTGCTTGTTTGCCACCTACGGCATAAGAAAAACTTCATATTTTCTTTAATCATAGCTAAGAAAACTCAAAAGTGACCTTTCAAACAATAATTTATCAATATAAAAACTGCCTTCATAAAAATCTCAGAACTGGACCAAATTGAAATGGGACCACACAGGAAGCACCAAATAAAAAAAGAATCATCAAAATCGGTTCACTCAGTCAAAAGTTATACGGTAACAAACATTGATAAAAACCGAATTGATAACCTCCTCCTTTTTTGGAAGTCTGTTAAAAATTAACTAAACCAAAAACGGTTCAGCCGTTTGGTTACGATGCTACAGACAGACACAGATACACATTAAACTTGTGATACCCCTCTTTTTAAGTCTGGGGTTAAAACCACAGAAAATAATATATTTTTTTATGTTTAAATTTTAAAACCCCCGCGCCCGCGACGCTTTGCGCAACGCCCCTTGAGTTACTAAACGACACACGCTGACGTGCCACGTGATGTCCCCAATCTTCCCAAAGGAGGCCTTACAAAGTTTCAAACAAGTACAAATGAATTTCATTGTTTAGAAACATTTTTACGCATATTTCTTAAACGCTTGAATAAGAAAAAATTTACCACACCTTACGACCCGTATAACAAAATACAATCGTTAAATTTTAAATATATGGGTTTTCTGGCATAATACGAAATAAAAGCGGCCAAGTGCGAGTCCGTAACACTACATAAATTGTTAACTACTAATATACCTACAAATAATTACCAATATAAAAACCGACTACATAAAAATATCAGAACTGGGGCCTTACCCCTAGCTTCATTTTTGCGAGCCAACTTTTAGTAGGTACCTGATAGGTTCCTAAAATTAACCAACTCATTTAAGCTGCATCGTTTAAAAGCGTCTAACTTGAATGAACGAAAATCCTTTTTACTATGCGTGTGTGCGTGAAAATAACAAAGCTTGGCGGCTATCAAATAACTACCGCTTATCGTAGTTGATGGTACCGTTTAGACAAATAAAACCTATACGTAAAGGGAAACTGAATTTTTCATACATTTGCTATCGTTTAGGGAACGAATACTTTTTCGCAAGTTCTCGACAGGTATCGAATACTCGTTTGTCTCTTTCTAGCGGAATAAAAACGGTGGAAAGACAATCTGTCCACGGCCCATGCTAGGCCTGCAGGTGTCTATCGGCGGCGGTTTCTGCTTACCATCAGGCGGACCGCATGCTTGTTTGCCGCTCTTTATATAATAGGTCGGGGAAAAAGTCTTTTCGTATTTTGTATGTATAAAGTTGTAGTAAAAATCTCATCCGTTGTACTGTTTGTATCTGGCTGGTTTTGATACCATTAAAAATATGATATTTTAAAAAAGGAATACAAAAAGTAAAAAGCATTTTCCCGCCATTTTTCAATTGTTTTTTGTTTGATAAAATGAGTGATAGATTCACTCATTTTACATACTCACACGAAGAAATTCGATATATTGTGAAATTTTATTACAAAAAAGGGAAAAATGCGACACAAGCCGCGAATAAAATTTGTGACGTTTATGGACCTAATGCAGTGTCATCAAGAGTAGCACAATGTTGGTTCAAGCGTTTTCAGTCCGGGAATTTTGATGTCAAAGATGCAGCTCGCTCTGGTCGCCCTGTTACGGATAAAGTAGATGCTATTTCTGAAAAAGTGGACCAAGATCGGCATATTAGTAGTTACGACGTAGCTGAAGAACTGGGGATTGACCACAAAACAGTTTTGACCCATTTGAAAAAAACTGGGTATACAAAAAAACTCGATATTTGGGTGCCACACAAGCTCACTGAAAGAAACCAAATGAATCGTGTACTCATTTGCGACTCTCTATTGAAACGTAACGAAACCGAACCGTTTTTGAAAAGATTGATCACTGGTGATGAAAAATGCATCACCTACGACAAGAATGTGCGCAAACGATCATGGTCAAAGGGCAGTGAAGCACCACAGACTGTAGCGAAACCCGGATTAACACGTAATAAGGTGATGCTGTGTGTATGGTGGGATTGGCAGGGCATCGTTCATTATGAGCTTTTACCGCCGGGCAAAACCATCGATTCGGATCTCTACTGCCAACAGCAGATGAGACTCAAACAAGAAATTGAGAAAAAACGGCCGGAATTGATCAACAGAAAGAGTGTGGTCTTTCATCATGATAACGCCAAACCGCACACATCTTTGGCCACTCAGCAAAAATTTAGAGAGCTTGGTTGGGAAGTGTTAATGCATCCACCATATAGCCCTGACCTTGCACCCTCAGATTTCCACCTGTTTCGATCTCTTCAGAATTCTTTGGGTAGTGTTAGATTAACATCAAGAGAGGACTGTCAAAACTACTTGTTGCATTTTTTTGATCAGAAGTCCCAAAAATTCTACAGCAACGGGATCATGTCACTACCTACAAGATGGCAACAAGTTATCGAACAAAATGGCACATATATATTATAATTAAATGTAATTAAACTTGAAAAAAATATGTCTTGAATTTGTTTAAAAAATACGAAGAAACTTTTTCCCCGACCTTATATAATAAAAAACACATCAGTCATAGAACTGCACGTCAGAAGTGAAAACTTAAGTAGTAATTCACATATTCTACGAAAGATGGCGCTGTTTTAAAATACACGGTACAGCGCACAGACTAGGTAGGTATAGGTACAGCATGACGATGACGCGAGTTCCATGATTTCACCCAAAAAGTGCTCAAACGCGCCGTAAAGAAGTTTTCACAACAAAAAGTTCTCCCCCTCACATCTACTGCTCCAACTATAGGAAAGAGATACTCGACTCTATCCGTATTCTTTGTCACAAAAATAATGGTGAGCAAATAAGAAATTCTTTAGATAAGAAAAATTTATTGCCTTGTGATGAAATATGAATACTTACTGGTATGACCCCAGAAAAAAAAAGTTCTAAATTAGAACGGCTGTCAGGGCATTTTTGTAAGAAATTTGTTGTAGCCACTTGCACCCATATAAACGAAACGTCAGTCATTCGAAATCAGTTAGCAACTGTGACGCGGAGTTCGACGCGTTGATCTAAATCTTCGACCAAAATAAAATGAATGGACGGGCCCAGTAGAAGAGCATTTTTGAAGATTACAAAATGAGCGCCAGCTCTCATTTCGTTTCAGTCGGTCTCTAACCGTAGGAAGTGAAACACGAGTCTATTGTTACGCGATAACGAAACATCTGACAAAATTATGAATTCGTATGCTTTACCGAAGTGTAAATAGACAAATAAAACCGATATCAATTTTTTGTAACATATATACTGTACATTTTTATAATTAGGTGTTGAAGTATATGTCCGACAGTTTTGACTCGTTTTTATTGATCAAGTTCAATGGTTAGGGCCCGTCCATTCTTTTATTTTGGTCGAAGATCTAAATAAGAATGTTCAATCAAGGTTCTGTCATAATGCCTGGCGATAAATTTTCATTCTCATTTCCGTTCTATTTATTTCTCTTTTCTGTGGGTATGACGATACGTATATTTGGGTAATTATTTGGGATAAAAAGTGAAAATAAAACAAGTGATGTAAAGATTTAATATTGGACTAATATTTAGTAAAATACCATATCATAATAATAAAATTCATATAAAAATTCAATTATTTCAGCTTTTAAACAATACCTATTACAATTTGTCGGGTGTTAAGTTACAATCTTCATAATGAGTTTGCAATAATCATTTAAAATACTTCTTATTACCTACCAATAAGGTTACACGGAAAGGGAGGTTTCCAAAAGGCAATACAAAAAAGTTTTTAGTTCATTTAAATGCGACAGATGGCGTTGGCGAGACATGGTTATGAAGTTTTGCAAAACCATAGACGAAGAAAGGTCAATAAAAAAAACTTGCTTATTCTCATAGACAGACAACATCTATCTGTCTGTTTGACACTGTCTGTCATGCTTGTTTTTATTTTATTTTATTTAATAGTGTATTTTGTGGTTATTGTTTGATAACAAAGTACTTGTTTTTCAATAACACACCTCTAATTTGTAGGTTCATAAGTGTGCCTTGCCTAGCCGTTATGTCTCTTCTTCCTTGTATTGTAGGTTTCATTGTACAAATGCGTCAGCGTGCCTCGTCAGCGCCATCTATCGATGGTTGCAGAACTATGTTTCTTCAGCTGTCAGAAAACTGCCCATGGTACCTAGTACCTACTGCACAGACCTACTGAAATAAGGTCATTATATCATATTTTTTTATTCTTTCTTCTTTGAGGATTTTGCCGTCACATTCCTGTGCATGCCAGTGTCAAGTATAAAATTACTATCAAGTTTGATGAAATGTAGTCAAGAGTCAAGCAAAGTAAGTCACGATCAAGTCTGAGCCATGCCCTAGCAAGGTGAAGGAGACCTTACTAGAGGCTTATTATGGAGTTTTGGAAACAACACGTAAAGCATTTTTCGCCTCGTTATAACATAGGTTTTTTAACTCTGCTACTGCCATCAACAGTGTGGGACTAACATCGATATATTACGAGTTTTGACAGATTTGTAAAGCTGTCAAACATCGCCATGACGAAATTGGTGACTGAACCCAGTGGGGTTAGTACGAGAACTTGCGAAAAAGTTATCGTTACGTAAACGATAGCAAATGTATGAAAAACTCAGTTTCCTTTCACGTCCGCTAGAGGCGCTGTTCAATTTTTCATACATTTTGCTATCGTTTACGTAACAACTTTTTCGCAAGTGCTCGTACTAAGGCTACATATAACAGAATACTCAGATTATACTGCAATTCAGTGAATACTTTTTTTCTTTATATAAGTATGGTACTGAACTCCCGACAAATTGTTCCATAATTCTAAGTAATACTATCCAAACAACAAAAATAAAATTCACTCTTATAAAAATTATAAAGAAACGCAAACTACATAGTTAAATCTACGTTTAGGTAATTCTGGTAAATAAAAATAATATAAAAATGAACATTCGATATATTATTAAATTAAACTAAAAAATATTCATGTGTAAACAAAGAGAAACCTCTCAGTAAAGCTCCGATTTTGAAGTTTTTGTATTCTACATTGCAATGCTTTCGACAAAACAGTGTTATGCCATAGACAAAATATAGTATCTATGGTAATGCCCAGTTTCTATAGTCTATTCACTTCACATGAGTCTCGATTAATTAAATATTATAAATTTAATTAATCTAATAAAAATTTATAGAAATAATATTCGTCTTTCCTGCCAATGAGAAATTTTCAGAGATTAAAAACTAAATAGTTCGTACTGTCTTGCTAGATGATGGATACAACTCACAGAAAAGTTTTTTTTTTTTGTTTTTACAACCGCTACAAAGGTAAGGTCCAAAATGAACTTAAGCCTAAGTTTCCTTTTAGACTTTACCGAGTTGAGTAGCGCCATCTAGCGAACCAGAAAGAAGGCCCGGAAAAGCTTTCTATTTTTTTTTTGGTAAAGACAACAGACTTCAGTAAGGCAACTGTCATACAATTTCTTTCTTTTTTGTTACCTCTACTTTTCGTGTTATGAGCCTATGCCACGTGATTTCACTATCTAGCTACATTTCTGAATATATAAACTAAAAATGTATCTATCTACGAACAATCTAAGAAACATAAAACTTCAAGAATAACATTACAAAATGGTGAACAAAAATATGCGAGCCAGTTAGTGCCACAGCTCTCAATCAAATTACAAAAAGAAAATGTAATGACAGCTGTCACTTTCACTTGAACCGACTGGACATTCAAAAATGCCATTTTGATTTACCTACCAATAGTTTCCTTGGAAATATAAGTAGGTATCAAAACTATTTGGTGCCAAAAAGATCCGTAATAAAATATAGAAACTAGGCATTAAAAGGTACATCTCACTTTACTATTTATAAAGTTACACATACATAGATATCTTATATTTATTATTAACTGCCAATGTGCAATTTTAAAATAGGCAAAAGCTTACCTCTAAGATGCGGTGTAAAAATTAAACATACAGAAAATAAAATAACTCGAAAAAATACTGAAAAATCATTAAACACTATAGTAATAAACAATTCTAAACTACGGTGAATAAAATATAGCTACAATAAAAAAGTTATACAAAACAGGTAAAAAATAAATAAATAGGAATAAACATCAAAAATACATCAAAAATACATCAAAACAAGCTTGTGATAAACATCAAAACTGATAAAAAAATGTTTAAATTAGTAACACGATCCGATTGCTATAGTCACCAGCTATTGCTCAATATTTTATAACTACCTGATTTATATTTCAAATTTACACGAAGTTAGTAAAAAGTTTAGTAAAAATATTGAGCAATTTCAACTGACATTGCACAGGAATTAAGTAAAAAAATAGGAATCAGTGGAACGACGATGGTCGAGCCACTCTGTCTTTTGGTAGCGACGTCTTTGGGACGCTTGTCTTTGGTCTACTCTAAAATCAGACAGTGCGATGCAACGAGGCGGCAGCTGTGGCAAGGTAAATCTCGATTTCTTGATGTGACACCTGTCACAACAACTGGTCATAATGACACATGTCACAATGACATCTGTCGCAATAACAATGTCACCTAATCTGCCGACTGTGAAGAACATATCAGTTTCTCAGTAACTTAACTTGCCACAGCTGACACACGCAGCTCGAAATAAACTTACAAGTATCTGTAACAACACCTATTAAAAAATATGCGATGGATAAATTGCACTATCCCAAAAAGCAAACTACAAGACAAACACAGAACGAAAGTTTCAAATTCATTTTAATATCTTCACAATAGTTCTAAAATAATTCATAGGCATTTAAACAAAGGGAGCTAGAACTGGTATAAAAGCGGAGCGAAACAGTTTCAAAACATTTAAAATTAATTTTCAAATCAATAAATTGTTACAAACAAATTATTTGTGGGGAACGCTTTTGAATCCAGCGACACTTCGCGCTTACTATCAGTTACCTACACTTTAATCAGCAAAAACTATTAAATGCCGCAATCACGCTCAATTTTTCTATTTTGTATATACCAAAAACATTTCTTTTTTAACACTTGCAGAAATAATTTACGTAATTCTCACGCCAATATGACGTTATTCACGCTTCAGAAATATTCATGTAAATCTTCCGAAATATGTAAATATCAACCTGATGTTTCGGAAGCAGACTGTTGCCGTTTCGGAAACATACCGTCGATGTTTCGGAAGCAGATTGTTGGCGTTTCTGAAACATACCGTCGATGTTTCGGAAGCAGACTTTAGATGTTTAGAAAACAGACTTGGATGTTTCTGAAGCGGTATCGATAAATTGTTCGTAAATTAGTTTTTTTTTAAACTAAAACTTATTATTTTTAATAGTAAACGAGGGTAAGCACACTTGAGAGCAATATAGTACAATGTTAAGAACAATTTCCACCACGAGCTAATCTAAGTTTAGCTAAGCTACAGTTAATACCAACTCAGTTTTTAGCTTGGTTCGTGACGGATATAGCATTTTTGTAACCAAAGTGTAGGCAACCATTAAACTTAACAACCGCCGAATGTGCCTAATTCTACAACATATTATCCTAAATCAAGATCGGTGAAAAATGCGTGCACCTTTCACATGGGTACTTTTCACTGAGTACCTTCCACGCGGGTACCTTCCACTCGGGCACCTTCCACGCTGGTACCTTCCACTTGGGTACCTTCCGTGCTAATACCTTCCACGTGTTCACTTTTCACGGTACCTTCTACGATCAACTAAAGTCTCACTACAACTGTCAATATAGTTTCACAAAAACCCGTCGCCGGATCGAAAAGCGTTCAATATAATTAGCAAAAAATATCGGAATTTTCACTATTCAAATTATCAATTTAACAACAAAATTGATTCTATTCAACAAGTCACTGAAACAACTGTCTATAAAAATATATAAATCTTATTTCAAATTAATTTAAATACAGTAAATGGCGACTCGGCGCTTCGCTCACGTAGCGACCAGCTTAGCTGTGGCAGGCACGCGTCGCGAGTCAACCAATACCATTTAGAAAAATCTATTTTAAAAACAAATTCAATGCACCATCACGGCGTCGCTCAGATAACATCCAAAAAAACTCGAAAACTGCAGGGTTCCGTACCAGACAAGATGACGGTGCAAGAAATTTCCGTTTACACAAACTTAAATATTGTCTAGCAACGTTACAATGTATTTTAGGTACTATTTTATTATTATACAATATACTCAACTAGGTAGGTATTTAATGAATTGCGCTACTCTCGCTATTTGTTAAAAATTATGTAATAATTTCACTAGAGTCCTAGAGCACGAGGATTCCGGTGCTCGACTCCAAAATTTCACTAACTCCGGCCCGCCACCGAATAAAATCGTAAAAAATTCATTTTTTTGCGGATTTTCATTTTTTTATTCACTAGGAAAGATCCAACGATTCACTATGTACATGCAAGTGAAAAAAGTGCGCGAAAAAAACTCACTCGAACGACGACGAGGGGAAACATCGAGTTTTTTTTTTTTTATTAGATAACATCAACAATTCATTTATTATTTACTTTAGCTACCTCAAAAAAGTACAAATTCACGTTCAAAAAATGTTCGTCAGAGTTTCGACGACCGTCAGACCACAATGCCCCCGTTTGTGTTGAATCACGCAGTGATATGCCGAACGACAAAATTACTATCTAAAATGAAAAATATATATGCGCTTCGCATCGCACACCTATCCAATATAAAACAGACAACTAGACCACGCCTAGAGGCGTTCCAAACAAGAATATAGAGATAAAACAATCCTACAAACTAACCAACTAAACTATCGATAAACTTAAAAACGACCAACCCCGCAGTGTCACGAAACCTAAAATACTCTTCAAAACGAAACTAAAATAACTCAACAAACATTACAATGCTTCCAAATCTCAAGGAAACGGTCAAAACCTAAAACCTGCGGGGCGCCATCGAGAAAAAGCATAACAAGAGAAACGAGATAAAAAGCAAACTGGGAGACTTAACTCCCGTAGATTCAACTAAAATTAGGTAAATTTGGTACTAAACTCCTCCACACCTACGCGTCTCGACAAGCCATGTACGACACAGCCTTCCTAGAATATGCCAAACATAGTCGCTACACTTTTCTGTACGACGCATGCTCGATGCTCATAATGGCATCGCATAAATCCTCAAAACGCATGTTCTGAACAGTGTTGTACCTACTTCCTAGGTCAGAACATGTGTGTTCTGGGCCAGGAATGCATTTTGAATCGCGTTCTCAACGGTAACAAGTCACTTGCGCTTGCCAGTTTGTCATTACAAAAACTACCAAATCATGTGGATTTCTACCACAATATATGTAGTCGGGTGGCTGTTCGGAGGAAGGCTGGTGCTATTTCGGCGACGACCTCAAACTCCTAGGCACAGTGCAAAAGCAGACCCGCTCACAGACCACATATCCCAAACACACCTCGGTTTATAAAAATCTAACACCAATTATTATTAGTTTAGTCGCTGGGTCGATGCAGACCTTCAAGGAATGTTCTATTATTACTAATCACGCCCAAAATTAATTTTGCAGAAAGCAACAGATGGAACCAGACGTTATATTAATAAACATTTCCAAGAGCGTGTCGAGACACATATATGACGGTTCCGTAACAGCAAATGCCGCAATATAAAAGCCACAGCATGAAACAATTATTGGCGCGCCTTAAAAGTAAAACTGACGTAGCCGTGACGGATGTAATGCCATGTTTCACATCTGCCGGACGTCCCGTGACGGCCAACTTTTTAATAATTAATTTTGATAGAAATCTACCAGGGGAACATAATTTGTGGAGATAATTGTATTCTAAGATCAATGAACTATGAACCAAGTAAATCTAAATGCATTTACGGCTTTCTTTAACTAACTATTTGTATATTACTGTGCTCGAAACAATTTGCTAATCAAGGAACGTGTAAAACTTATTTTGACAAATAAAAAGGTTCAGTGAGAAGTGATGTTGCCATCTGCAAAAAGAACGGACTCATACAGGTAACACTTGAAGATCTGCCGATTGTTTTGTACAAAACCGCCCAAGCGTCTCACAGGCTACGTTGCGCGTAAAGTAAAAAATCACAATCCGAATTACACAATTATTAATCCTTTTTTATAAAAATACAAAAATACAAAATGGGACAGTGCGACCATACAACATACTAACACACTCACGCGTCCCGCCCTTCTCAACATGTTTTAACTAGGAGGGTAAGGGGGCAAACATTTTTCTTTACTATTCAAAAAATCATTGAGCAATTTCATACAAAAGAATCAGGGAAACTGTATTTGTGTGCGTTTTCTTGTCCACGAAAAACAGGGAAACGCACACACACCGGCCAAAAGAAGTATAAAACAATACACGTACATTCAAATTTACAAAAAAAAGACGTTAAAAACGAAAGATTTAAATTTACAAAGTGTTGCCACATAAATGAAAAATCTACCAAAGAAAATGCAGTCGAAATAAAAGTTGAAACAAAAAAATGGAGGGTACTTAAAAATAATAATCGTAATAAAGATTAAATAAAGGGGCTATCGAAAAGATGTGCCAAGGTGAAGAATGGGCATGGTAATATTATAGGTGTGTACGTACGGGGCGTTATTCAAGCCGTGTCCAAAATATCTAGGAAAAACTATCGTTAGAGAAAATCGCAAACTCCCAACTTCGTATTATTTTGCTATTATACTGAAACTATTATTTTAATATATCATAGATAAACACGTTTCAATGTGCTTTTGTTAAGTTTTGCGCTGTGTAATTGCTTGTAGTCCTTTTTTACTATAAATACATATCTAAAATACTATATTAATCATTTTCCAATATTTCGCCTACTAATAATTGCATAATACTTGATTTATGTCCTTTATCAAACTACAGACAATTACACTGCGCGTTTTAGTTAATAATGGCGAACAATTTTCTCTAAAATGCTCTACTATTAAAAATTGTACCTACTTATCCCTTAAATTTGTAGATTTATTGGCATTTACGCCTGATCTATTGATAAAGAATACCCATTATACTATTTATAATTCACACGGGACTAAAATTATTGAATAGGATAACCCCGATTAATCAAATGCGGGAATAATTACCAAAATAATTGAAAGTATGGAATATCCAAATAAATGATCGGACCGAAACGCGTGCCAAAACGAAATTGGAATGACTACGCCAATATTCACAAAAAGTTGGCGGTTAAAGGAACTATAGATGAATACAATTAAGGCGGTTCTTTCCGTCCGCAGGTCTATCGCTCGCGCATTTTGAAATTATTGAAAATATAAAATCACTTCGTGTTAATTTTCAAAGAGTTAAAAAACCATGTTTAGCTATGTATAATGATATTTTAGTTTTTCAATTTGACGGAGTAAAATGGTCACAAGCAAAAAGTAACCATTTTACTTTAATCAAATTTAAATATTGTAACGTTATTTTAGACACTCAACTATGATTTCGAAACATTCGGAAATACTCACCCATTCCTGCGGACTTCATTGCGGACGGGAAGAGCCCCCCCTTAAGTCGTCAGACTATTTAAAGTAAGGTTATGTTAAAGGGAGGGGCTTGACCAGACTCATACGCCATAACAAGGCACTATAAAGCCTACATTCGCCGTATTTTTAAATTTTCGAAAAAGATTCGAGACGACAAATATAAACCGCATCGAAACAATAAAAAAAACTATATCAAAAAAATTCGCGCAAGTCTTTTCTACAGTCTATTTATAAAGTCCGTGGTCTTTTCGGGATACGATGTCTTATAGGGACGAATCTAGGTTACGAAGTTATGTGTGACACTCTTATTTCTGTAGTTTAGGACCAGTTGATCCCTCAACCCAAGACAAACCAATTCTCTTTAGATTCGATCCCAAATATCTACTTTTACTACTGTATCGATCGATACAATTTAAGTACATGGGTACATAAAGTTATTTCTTTGAAATAATAATAAAAAATTGCATTTTAGTAGATTAACGCAAATTGGTCCTTATGCAGTCATTGTCTACAAAAAATTGAAATGAGCGCCGTAGTGACTAAAGACGTGTTAAATTCTCAACGGGCTAGTGACTCATAAGCAAGAGACCAATTTCGAACATTTGTGACCAATTTTGTAACACTGATATCTAATTTAGTAACATTGATGGCCACTTTGATAACATAAATGATCAATTATGGACCATTAATGCCATTGAACCGGTCATATGTTACCAAACATTGATTTCAGTACCTTACATTGATGATGAAATACTGATGGTCAATGTTACCGAAGTGGTTATGAATGTTACCAAAGTGGTCACAATACCGTAACATTGATGGCCACAAAGGTAACATTTGTTTGATATATTTCGTCATATAGATAGCCCATTGACCATATACAATTTAATACAATTACATGCCATGTGACTTTAAGTTATCATGTGTCTTACGTCAGTATTTTGCAGCATTGTACAATTTGATATTTTTTATACCGTTTTTAGTATTATTTACACCCACGACAGGTCAAAGCATCTACAAATTTGGCGATAAACAAAACTGTGATCGCTGAAGCCTTTGTGATAGATCCATACTTCTATATTAAGTTATTAAAGGTTATTAAAATTTTATATATAATACTTATAAACGTTTCTAATCTACTCTCTATTGCACTATCCCGGCGTTTCCAAAAAATATTTTTCTATATAATAATATATTATTATAATTTAAACTAAAAAATAAAGTTTGCATTGATGTGATATAGTTATGCTTGAAACTGAGACAAGTCCCAAAAAATAGTATCTACAAACATTATTTGAAGTCATTACAACTCGACCAAAGTTGTATTCAATCAAACTATTTCGACCAAAGTTGCCTCAAATCATATTATCTCGACCAAAGTTGCTTCAGGTCATACTATCTTGACCAAAGTCTCGACCACAGTTGTCACAGTGTCATTACATATTGATCAAAGTTGTCTCAGACATATTATTTCGACCAAAATATCAATAAGTCAATGTCTTTTTTTTTTTTTTTTTAATGGCAAAGGTTAAAAAACATTTTTGCCAAACAAAAAGTCAATGTCTTGTCTGGACCAAAGTTGAATCAAGTCAGCCTTGACTGAAGTTATTTATATGTCATAGCTCGACCCGCGTTTTTTATCTAGGTAATTTTCAATGCTATCTCGGCCGCTTGTTTCAGTTTCATGCATACAAATTCCACCAACACAAAATTAACAGCCCGATTGGTAACTCTCATTTTGTACTCAAAACCGGTCCCTACCGCCTCCCGACTATTAAATGTAAAAAAACCTCGAATCCGAGTCGATTCTTAAGTAAGTTACGAATCTTAAAACAAGCAAAATTTTCTGATTTTCTTCATCACTGAATAAAAATAGGTATGTCTTAGAATTTTTGAAACAAATAGTTATTTGAATCAAAGTAAATTATGCATTTTCTTCTAGAAAATCGTTCCAAAACAGCCAAATTGGAGAACGAATTAACCAATAATAATAACTCGTTCGAAACCAAATAATACCTCCTTGCTGTCAAGCAATCGGTCACACCTGTATTGCTAGATTCAAACTAAATCCTGCCACATTATTACCAACATCAAAAATTCAAGTCACAAACTATGCTGAAATGAACAGACGACGGGGACGTTACACCAGCAACAATTATCCAAGTCAGAAAAATACAAGACTTATGTATGAAATTCATTCTAGCTACACAGGTACATGATTGTTGTAATTTATGAAATCAGACAATTCACTTATGTCTTATAATATCTTATTTGAACGCACACTCATCTAATCGAAACAGTGCGTCGCAAGTTTGGGCCACATTTTGTCGTTGTGAAATCGACGAGAATCGATCAACAAAAATCGGCGCGAAAAGTTGAGAAATCGGCGAAATTTATGCTCAAATCGGATATCGACTCCCGAAGATTCTACGCTCAAAAGATCTGGCGAGTTCCTTAGAATACAACTTACCTCAAACCAACCGACAACTAGCTAAGTAATTTTGCGTACATATTTTGCTTAAATCGAATCTATTTTATCACTCGCACTTCTTCTACGAAACAATCCAAAGTAAACGAAGAAGAAATCGAGCGGTAACTTCTTGTACTTGAATTCTATAATATTTTGCTTATTATTTAACATTGGATAATGTTGCATTTCAAATTTTTCTAAATTACAGACGCCGGTACAATATGGCGTCCGGTTTCGACCAATTAGAGGTTGTCGTTCGCGAGTCATGTCCATTGGTGTTGCCATCAGAAACAAGTCTCCCATTACAGTAGAAAAAAACTACCAAAACGGTGCATGTTTTGGAGAAAATCTTGTCTTCACAACGGCACTACCCATTCTAGTATAATCTTAAGGGGTAGTGATTACTTATCTTAAAATAATAGTTAAATGTCCTAAGAAACTGCATTAAAAATATTTTTGTAAACCGTTGCAGAGACAGGATTATTTCCGTTTCGTTCTATCAAATCCGACTTGTGATCGAAAACAGAGCTGAAATAGGCCCAAAGAAGACTTGAAAGAATTAAACTAAGTTACGTCATTTTGGTACATATTTCAGCTTTGTGGGACTGCGGCGTAGGAGGGTAGTTGTTATCCGCTGGGTAGCAGTTGGGTAGTTCGATGTTTGTGTTCTGAGTGGGGTAGTGTTTAGGTCTGTTGTTATGATCCGAGTTGGGTATTAGTTCAAAATCAAGAATATGGCTTGGCTGAGACGTTTAACGTGTGCTGTCGAGTGTTGGTTGCGTGAAAAAAGCAGCCATGACATAAATGAAAATCTGAGGTATTGTCCCTGAAGAAAACCGGCCACAAACGTGTTTATTTGTTTAAAAATACATTAAATAAAAAGGAAAATGCTTTACGCAAATTGTAAAACGCGTCAGTGGCGCCACGAATGTGAGCAGATAACTTTCACGTGAAGCATTATCTTAAGTAGTACTGTTATATATCAGATTATTTTTCGACATAACACGCTCCTATCTTGTTCAGAACGTAGCATGCTGTTACCTTTATCATAACGCTGATAGAAACATACTACTTTTACAGTACTAAAACATCTCTTTTCTATCACCAAGTTCAACACTTCCTCACTCAGAACATTATTTTTATTAAAAAAGGCTAGCGTTGGCCCAAATCTAAATTGTAAAGTGACGATGCGATCTAAGGAGTGCGCTTCCTATACTTCTACCACTACCTTGCTCAGGACACGCTATCTCTGAAAACCATTACCACCTAGCTCAGAACAAGACTATCCCCACTCAGAACACACAGATACCTCTGAGGAGTCACTACCCGTGCGAGAACGTCACTACCCAGCCGAGAACAGATGGTTTAACACCAGCGGAAGGGCACGGCGCGGGGACGGTCGGCGCCTTCCTTGACGAGCGGCTTGTGGAACTCACGTCCGGGCCGCGAGTGGATGGTCGCCCAGCAGTGCTCGCAGTAGTACTGGAATCACATACAACGTCCGCTATAACATTGGTTCTTACCACAGAAAAGATTTTTTTTTTGTTTAAATTAGAACGGCTGTCAAGGCATTTTTGTAAGAAATTTGTTGTAGCCACTTGCACCCATATAAACCCATAGCAACAGTGTTAGCAACTGTGACGCGGAGTTCAATGCGTTGACATAAATAAAAATGAACATTCTTATTTATGTCACAACCAGAATGTGTTATTCTGTTATATGTGTTGTTCATTCATATTCTGTCTTCCCGTGAACATGGTGCATGTAACTGCGCCGAAATATCGGGAGCTCCTTCCACAACCTTACCACGGTAAATATCACGTAAATAATCATATAACTTTAGTGTTATTCTGAGTCTGTAAGAACCACAGAAAAAAGAAGTAAATAGAACGGAAATGAGAAGGAAAATCTGTCGCCAGGTATTGTGACAGAACCTTGATTGAACATTCTTATTTATGTCAATGCGTCGAACTCCGCGTCAAAGTTGCTATGGGTTTATATGGATGCAAGTGGCTACAGCAAAATTGCTCGAAATCAATCAAAAGAAACCGAAAAATTGACTATTTCGTATATTTCAATATCGTTTTTGGTCTCTAAATTAGTTTGACAAACAGTTTGTTAGTTTACCTGCAGACAAGTGACGTTGGCGCAGAAGAAGGGCGCGAACTTGGAGCCGCAGCGTGCGCCCGCGCACTCGTCGCACATCTGATCGTCCAGCACATATGGCTTCACCTGGACAAATACAATAACATTTAGAACATTGCATTGAAACCTTTGGGTTTCGACCTCAACCTATTTTATCACTGATACTCATTTCCAAAAATGGCGATGGGCAGGACACCTAGCACGTTACGATGATAAATGATGAACGATAGAGGCGACGAGATGACACAGACCAAACAGGAAAAGAGAAAAACCGGCCAAGTGCGAGTCGGACTCGCGCACGAAGGGTTCCGTACCGATATCAATAAAAACGGCAAAAAACATGTCTGTTGTATGAGGGGAGCCCCCCTTAAATATTTGTTTTATTTATTTATTTTTAAAGTGAATATATAACTAAATATTCTGTGAATATTTCAAGCGTCTACCTGTTGCCATTATCAATATCGAGCAAAAACGAGCAAAAAAATCACGTTTGTTGTATGGTAGCCACCATAAATATTAATTTTATTCTGTTTTTTAGTATTTGTTGTTATAGCCAGAAATACATCATCTGTGAAAAATTCAACTGTCTAACTATCACGGTTCATGAGATACAGCCTGGTAACAGACGGACAGCGGAGCCTTAGTAATAGGGTCCCGTTTTACCCTTGAGGTACGGAACCCTAAAAAAACAGTCGAATTGATAATCTCCTCTTTTTTCGTGGGTGGCTTAGGGTGTCGAGAGGTGTGCTACACTTTCACTAAGAGCTACTCGCGGCGTTATGCCCTTTAATAAATATCTGGGACATTTTTGCACACATGGTCATCTGACTCCAAACTAAGCAAAGCTTGTAATATGGCTGTCAGAGACTGATATACGTACATATATATTTTTAAATACATACTTAAATAGATATTCACACCCAGACATAGAACAAACAGAAATGTTCATCACACAAATGTTTGTCCTACGTGGGAATCGAACCCACGCCCCCAAGCACAGAAGTTAGGTTCACTACCAACTGAGCCACCGGGCCTGTCATCACCCTTGAGCTTAGATTCTTAGCTCTTGCAGTTTCCACCCCCGGACGGCCAATTAAGGCAAGCCAGGAGTCGGGGTCTGGGGTTTTAGCCTCCTGGAATCTGAGAACGCGGTGTCGCCACTCACCGACGGCTCGCCATAAAGCCGCCCCTGCGTTTTATTACTCACTACCGAAGCAATGACACTCAGTACACTCACTACCTGGGCTATAACACTTCCTACCCTGAGTATAACGCTCACTACCCGATCTAGAACATACCTCAACGCGCTTGTCGATGTCTCCGTGCTGAAGTTGTACGAACCGCGCCGAGATCGCCGCGATGTACGACTGCTGGTTCGAGAAAGCAACGCGACCAGCGCCCTGAAATATTACACAGCATTGTTTTATATTTAAAACCTCATTAGGTACATTTCGTCATCATCATAACCAGCCAGAAGTCGTCCACTGCTGAACACAGGCCTCCCCCTTTAATCTCCACGCTGAACGACAAACTGCCATCTGCATCCACTGGATGCCCGCGACTCTCACAATGTCGTCGGTCCATCTAGTGGGAGGTCTACCTACACTGCGTCTTCCGGTTCGTGGTCTCCACTCAAGAACCTTTCTTCCCCATCGGTTGTTGGTTCGTGATGTGGCCTGTCCATTGCCACTTCAACTCGCAAATTTTAATAGTTATGTCGGCGACTCTGGTTCTTTGTCAAATATCTACATTCCGGATTATATCGCGCAAAGAAACTCCGAGCATAGCTCTCTCCATTGCCCGTTGTGTGACTCTGAGTTTCTCCAAAAGGCCAACAGTTAAGGACCACGTCTCAGTACCATATGTCATCACTGGTAACACTTATTGGTCAAAGACCTTTGTCTTTAGGCACTGTGGTACCTTGGACGAGGTATATTTGCCTAAGTTCAGATCCTTAATTTAAAATTTAGGAAAGGAAGGCGTTTATTTTTATTACACTACTCTAAATCAACTTCCTAACCTGAGAGATATAATCTGAGCAATTTTCAAGGCAAGAGTGAATAGGTATCTTCTAAGTCTGCGTGCTTCATCTTCGACCACATCGTCGCTTACCAACAGGCGAGTTGGTCGTCAAACGCGGACTTAATCGCGATTTAAGAAAAAAATAATTTGAGATGCTTGCGGTGTCTGACCTTCTTAAGATCTATGGGTAAAGTGTATATAAAAAAACCGATTTCATAAAAATGACAGAACTGGACCAAATTGAAATAGGATCAATTTGACCAGCTTTCAAATATAAAAAGGTTCATCAAAATCGGTTCACCTAGTCGAAAGTTCTGAGGTAACAAAAAAAACAGTCGAATTGAGAACCTTCTTCTTGGAAGTAGGTTAAAAATGAGCTAGTTACCTTAGGGTACTTGAGCTCTGGGTCTGTGTCGATGCCAGCGTAGCAGACGCCTCCGTACAGTCGGTCCATTATCATCGCGAGCTCAACTGGAAAACAAAAATAATAGCGTTACAAAACTGTAACCATTTATAAAGGGATTCGACTATTAGTGGCTTAGTATAGTATAGAAGATTAGTGGCTTAGTATAGTATAGAAGATTAGTGGCTTAGTATAGTATAGAAGATTAATGGCTTAGTTTAGTATAGAAGATTAGTGACTTAGTTAAGTATAGAAGATTAGTGGCTTAGTTAAGTATAGAAGATTAATGGCTTAGTTTAGTATAGAAGATTAGTGACTTAGTTAAGTATAGAAGATTAGTGGCTTAGTTTAGTATAGAAGATTAGTGGCTTAGTATAGTATAGAAGATTAGTGGCTTAGTTTAGTATAGAAGATTAGTGGCTTAGTATAGTATAGAAGATTAGTGGCTTAGTATAGTATAGAAGATTAGTGGCTTAGTATAGTATAGAAGATTAGTGGCTTAGTTTAGTATAGAAGATTAGTGGCTTAGTTTAGTATAGAAGATTAGTGGCTTAGTTTAGTATAAAATATTAGTGGCTTTGACTGTCCCAGTGGCACAGTTGGTAGTGAACCTACCTTCTGTGCTTGGGGGCGTGGGTTCGATTCCCATCTAGGGCAAACATTTAAGTGACGAACTTTTGTGTTTGTTGTATGCCTGGGTGTTAATATATTATATTTAAGTATGTATATAAAAATATAAATGTACGTATATCAGTCTGTGGCAGCCATATTACACGCTTTGCTTAGTTTGGGGTCAGATGACCGTGTGTGCAAAAATGTTCCAGATATTTATAGTACGGCCTTTGATAATATATAGTTTGGATCTGCCTCCCAAAACATTCAGTTATCTTTTGAAACCTGTTAATAACCTTCTGGAAACTTCTTAACACACCCTAAAATAATTTCAAAACGCCCTGGAAACATTTTGAAACCACATAGTTACATTTCAAACCATCATGAAACATTTCAAAACCATCTGGCAACATTTCAAAAGCACTTGGAAACACTTTAAACCACCAGGCAACCTTTTGAAACCGCATAGAAACATTTCAAACCATCTGAAAACATTTCAAAACCACATGGAAACACTTCAAAACCATCCGGAAACATTTCAAAACCACCTAGAAACACTTCAAACCACCTGGAAACACTTCAAACCAGTTGGAAACATTTCAAAACCACCAAGAAACTCACCAGCCTTCAGCGGACGCGGCACCCCACCCACGAAGACAGTCTTGCGCGGGTCGAGCGGCATGCTGGCGTCGAGAACGAAGTCTGCGTCAGCGAGCCGCCACGGCCGGATCTGGACTGGCTTGTCGCGGATGGTCGGTGATGACACGCACAGGTACAGCTTGTCCTCGTCAGTGATGCACGCTTCCATCAGAGCCGCTACCGAGCTCTCGTCCTGGAAACGGAGATATAATACTTAGCTCAAACATTCTGGCTATTCAGTTTCAAGCGATTTTACAAAAAAAATTACCGACTTCCAAAAAGGAGGAGGACAGAGTAGGAGACAAATTAGAAAGTCAGACAAAGTCCGGACATGTATTGTCCGCACGGATGGTAAGGGTACCATCCACAGAAAAGAGAAATAAATAGAACAGAAAAAAAAACTGCCGACCGAGTTCAGTGGCGTGCATTGGGAGAGGCCTATGTCCAGCAGTGGACGGATGCAGGCTGATTATGAGTGAACATTCTTATTTAAATCAACGCGTCGAACTCCGCGTCACAGTTGCTAACTGATTTTGAATGATTGACGTTTCGTTTATATGAGTTGGGTGCAACTGGCTACAACAAATTTATTACAAAAATGCCTTGACAAAAAAAAAACTTTTCAGTGGTACCATCCGCCCGGTTTTAGGACTACCACACCACAACTGGTTCCTAATTACTATGAAAATTATTTTATTCAGTCTAGCCCAAGTAAAACTAACATTTCATGAAAAAAATAATTTAAATCGGTTATAAATATTTTGATATATGTATAAGCGTTTAAAGTTTTTCCTAGAGAAAACTCTGTCCCTTTCCCACAAAACAAGTTTTTGGCAGAGAAAACTCCCACAAAACAAAAAATGACGTCACGCCTCTGTGCGCCATACTTGTCAGAACAAAATTTATATGGCGTACAGAGAAGTGACGTCATCATTTGCTGTTTAGCGCTCTGTCTATAATATCGCATGATATTAAAATGCTTATATAAAGCTCATTTTCGATTAGATTTTCATTTTATTTTCATTAATCAGCTAAATTTATGGGCTACATTTTACAGGACAATTAAAAAAACCAGTCATCTAGCCCAGGGGTCTCCAAACTACGGCCCGCGGGCCAAATCCGTCCCGCCACTGCCATTAATCCGGCCCGCGACAGGAATTGAAACACGCGGAATTGTCGGTGATTCAGCCCTGTGGATCTGATAAAATTAACAACTGATATGACTGGTCTTAGAAATTCAGACAATTCCAAACATTTTCCGCACAAGGACTGAAGACTGTAGCTGAAATAGATAGTACCTAGAACCGTACATAGTATCACTACTCGACACTAGATGTAGTAACGTGTCACAATACACAATCAATAGTAATTGAAATGCAATAAAAGCCTATGTTTGCTTAGGTGAGCAGAAAATTTTTAATTGTTACGGCCCTTGCAACATACGGAAAAATAAAATATGGCCCCAAGGCTTCAAAGTTTGGAGACCCCTGATCTAGCCTATTGCCCTAAAAACATAATAATTATCAATATAAGAAACCGACTTCATAAAAATGACAGAACTGTATCAAATTGAAATGGGACCACACGGGAAGCACCAGCTTTCAAAATAAAAAATAATCATCAAAATCGGTTCACCCAGTCGAAATTTCGGAGGCAACAATATTAAATTAAATAACACTCGCATTGAGAACCTCCTTCCTTTTGCAAGTCGGTTAAAAAGAACACTCTCGATCAAGTCACCTTTCAAAAACACAAAAAACTAAATCGAAATCAGTTCAGCCGTTTGGGAGCTATGATGTAAAAAAAATCTCACTTCAGTATAATAGACAGACACGACACAAAGCTATACAGGGGCCTTACCCCTAGCTCGAAAAGTTGACCCGCATAGGTGTTATTTGTCTAAACGGTACCATCAACTAAGATAAGCGGTAGTTATTTGATAGCCCCCAAGCTTTGCTATTTTCACGCACGCACGCATAGTAAAACGGACTTTCGTTCATTCAAGTTAGACGCTTTTAAACGATGCAGCTTAAATGAGTTGGTTAATTTTAGGTACCTATCAGGTACCTACTAAAAGTTGGCTCGCAAAAGTGAAGCTAGGGGTAAGGCCCCAGTAAACATATACACAGACAACAGAATACTCCCGTTAAACATAATATAACACCACTCTTTGCATCGGAGAGTAAAAAAATATATAAGCGTCGACTAGAGCTCCGGTATTTTCGTCGGTAGAAAATTGAATAAATTTGCACTCACTTGGAACAGTAGAAAGGCGTAACCCTTGGGCGGAAAGTAGCTTTTGCTTTCCGCCTTGTGGGGCCAGTCCACCACCAGCGGGCCGAACCGGCGGAATGAGGACGTAATCTCGTCTGAAAAGGAAAAACAGATCGATTACAACCTCTGTCTTGAAGCCTGAACTGGGTCATACAGGATAACAGTTGCCATACATCCGGAATTTTCCGGACATGTCCAGGAATTTATGCTTTTTCCGGAATGCGAGGGAAATTTTAACACGTCCGGAATTCTATAAACGAAATAACGATAATTAAAACAATATTTATTATTTAGTCGATGACGCTGTTTTTTTTTAATGATTCTGGGAGACGAGACGAGCGAAGTCGCTCGCCTGATGGCTCTTCACGCTTGTCCATAACAGCTCAACGCCACTCAGAAATTTGAACTTCAACAGTTCAAAACCCTGGATGGCAATGCACTGCGCTCGTCACCCCGAGATATAAGATGTCAAATCTCTGTGTGCCCTGTAATTTCGCTGGAAACATTGCCCTTCGAGGTAAGAGAGCTGGCTTATTCTTAGCGCAGAGAATTTCTTTGGCAATTTTTTACGGGAATGCAACCAGCGTGCTTGGTACTTACCACACGGACAACATCTTGTTATTGAGAATTAGCTGTTTTAAACTATCACGGTTGTTCACTAAAGTTATATGATTATTTACGGGATATTTACCGTGGTAAGGTTGTGGAAGGAGCTCCCGATATTTCGGCGCAGTTACATGCACCATGTTCACGGGAAGACTGAAGAATGCGGGTGGTTAGTGAAAAAGTTCAAAGTTAGGTACAGACAAACCGATCTACCACAACCTGTGGAGCTCCTTCCACAACCTTACCACAGTAAATATCCCGTAAATAATCATATAACTTTAATTAGTTTAAGTGTTTTAATTAAGGCTTTTTTTGATTGCTTCATTTGATATACCTTTGTACATAAAATAATAAATTGAACATTATCAATTTAAAAAACGCAATTTCGTTTACTTGCGATGGCATATTTTTTTCTAGTTTTGTTTTAACCAAACTATTGAATTGATTGCAAAAATGTTACTTGTATGACAGTGCCATTCAATCACTCGCATTCCTTTAACGACATGAAGTTACCTACGCGTCTACGCAAAGATAATTTATACCGCCATGCTGCCTTAAGCATTCGTGTTGAAATACGAGAATCATCATCAGCCAGAAGACGTCCACTGCTGAACATAGGCCTCCGTTAACCTCCACACTGAACGACATCCTGCAATCTGCATCCACTGGATGCCCGCGACTCTCACAATGTCGTCGGTCCATCTAGTGGGAGGCCTACCTACACTGCGTCTTCCGGTTCGTGGTCTCCACTCAAGAACCTTTCTTCCACATCGGTTGACGTTCTTCGAGCGATGTTGCATATGAGAATGTCAGTGCTTTCTTCATTAAAATAAGGTTGAAAATCATTTTGTCAACGAAAAAATCCTTTGCTGTGCCGTACCGTGCGTCACCATCTGTGAACGCCGGCCCTAAAATGGCCAATGAAAACAGTTGCCTTGGATGTTTGAAGGATTTATTCCTTCCAAGTCGATATCGACCTGAATCGAAGGTTTTAGAGCCTAATGAACATCACGTAGTTATTTGTTGTTGTCAACGTTTCCTAGCGACCGATGGTCGGTGTTGATAAGCAGCTGCATTCCTCTGGTCAGGGATGTGGCCGATTAGAAATACATTACTGAATACTCGTCGCGATCTAAGGCATGGTTGACGTCAGACATTTTTCTACAAGAGCGAAGGGCCGAATTAACAGCTCGATCTTGACTTCTTGCAGAGAAGAGCCGAGATTTGTCGAAGATCGAGCTAAAAATTCGGCCCTTCGCTATGGTATAAAAATCATAATCATCAGCCAGAAGACGTCCACTGCTGAACATAGGCCTACCCCTTTAACCTCCACACTGAACGACATCCTGCCATCTGCATCCACTGGATGCCCGCAACTCTCACTATGTCGTCGGTTAATCTAGTGGGAGGCCTACCTACGCTGCGTCTTCCGGTTCGTGGTCAACCTTTCTTCCCCATCGGTCATCAGTTCTTCGAGCAATGTGGCCTGCCCATTGCCATTTCAACTTGCAAATTTTAATAGCTATGTCGGTGCCTCTGGTTATTTGGCGTATATCTTCGTTCCGAATAAAAATACCGGTTCCGGTGTAAAAAAATATCTGACATCAACCATGCCAAGCTCTCATTATTCAGACGGGCTGCCTGATGGTAAGCAGTCACCGTTTCTATAGATACGTAGCACCAGAGACATCAGAACAGAACTACGTTGCCGACCCTGAAAGAATCTATTAACTCGTCTTTTGAAGAAACCCCATGAGCTTCTCGGAAACCCCGGAAGGTAGCTCGTTCCACATTTTGTAGGTGTGAGGCAAGAAAGATCGCGTGAAATAATCAGAAACACCAAACAATCCACATGCAAATAATTATCAAAACAAAAAACCGACTTCATAAAAATGTCAGAACTGGACCAAATTTAAATGGGACCACATGGGAAGCACCAGCTTTCAAATAAAAAAAAAAACATTAAAATCAATTGAGTCGAACTGAGAACCTCCTTCTTTTTGGAAGTCGGTTAAAACGTATTAGAAAAAAAAAACTGCGTGACGAATAGTGTCCTAAAACGTCGTTTGCAGGTGCAGGGTGAGTTTAACCAAATGCATGAAGCCAGCTTTAGGCATGAAGCGTTCGCATTTTCCGTGCCTGATCTGAGAACAAAACTATCTTCCGAGAAATTTATCAACTCAGCCGATTGCACTCAAATCGAGCACCAACCTTGGCACACAAACATCCATTGAAATCCGCCAAGTCCGTGCAAACAAAACGCGGGGTAGATGACAAAAGATGGCGATAGCTAATCGCTCCGAGTAGGATTACCATATATACACATTTGTACGGATATGTCCGGCTCATTGTCCCTGTCCGTACTTACAAAATTTGGGTACAAGCAAAGGCGAAAATAGGCGTAGGTAGGCCTCCCACTAGATGGACCGACGAATTTGTGAGAGTCGCGGGCATCCAGTGGATGCAGATGGCAGGATGTCGTTCAGTGGGAAGGTTAAAGGGGGAGGCCTATGTTCAGCAGTGGACGTCTTCTGGCTGATGATGATGATGATGATGAAAGGCGAAAATGAAATGAATACGTCCACTGAGTAGAACGCATCCACTAACCTCGTATAAAGTGTTTACCAAACCAAATGGTAACCCTTGCGAGTAGGGTTAACATATCAAGATTTGAAAAGTTCTGACGTAAAGCCAGTTCTGTAATTTTAGTCACAAAATTCAAACACTGCACACTACGTTATAGTGGTAAATTAGAAAGAAAAAAAATCCGGAGGGATGGTAACCCTATTTGCGAGTGACCCATTTCGCCACAATGGGAATCCGACACGGCCCATGGCAGCCATTGATGGCCACAAAGCACAGATAGGCGGCGGGACGCCGATATAGCTAGCGAGGGTTTTCAGTTTCTCCTTCGACCCCTCCAAGAGTCTCGCTTGAAATACCCGAACTTCCAAGACCGCAAGTAGGTATATAGACAGCTTGTCATTTGTAGCAAAAAAAAGCTACAACATGGGATTCTTCAAAAAGCAAGTTAATAGAGTCTTAAAACTGATTTTAGGATGCTTTTGGTTATAGAGGTATCCATAAGCGACGGTGACTGCTTACCATTAGGCAGCCCGTTTGCTTGTTTTTGGCTTCATCTTGTTCTCCTGCTTAGTATACCTACCAGCTTTTTATCTCAAGAAGGTCGAAAAAGGTGCCATAACTCAAAGTAAGCAGACCGTTGGTAAGATTTTCATTGGCCTACATGGTCATGCTTTCCGGAATATAAATTTTATCAAGGACAGTGCTGATGGGGCAATTAAGGCATTTCAAATGTGACTTAATTATGAGGATATAGGCGAAACCAGGACCAAAGGTATAAAGCCCGGACATCTTTTCCTGAAAAAGTTGTGGCTGAAAACGCGAAGCTTTAATCACCATTTCTGTGGCTGCAAAATATCTCTGAAACTACTAGATTTTTTTTAAATAAAAAGAGTGGCAAACTGGATAGCAGTCTGATAGTAAGTGGTAACTGCCACCTATTGCCACCTGCATCAGTTGTTTGTCCGTGATTTGCCATACCAGAGATGTGGTTTTATATAATCACCAGTTCCGAAATCCTCCATGTTGAAAAGCTCGGTAGGAAGACCTTCAGGGGAAGGACATATTTTGATAACTTGACAAATACGCAGAACTGGCGAGTGTGCAGTTAACGAACTTGACGAATATGCAGTGTTGTTAGTAGCTTGACGTATATACAGTATTGACGAGGAACATGACGAATAAGCAGCAACAAATTGAACTTTTGAAGGCTTGACGATTATGGCAGTATTGACCAATGTGCCGTGAATCTTTTTATCGTATTAGTTATACATATTTATCGTACTTATGAGTTATATTAGAGCAAGTATAGGTATAACCACCATAGTAGGTAGGTCCCCAAGCCGCCTGCCAAGCGTGGGGATTAAGGCAACACCCCTCTGAGAGGGAGGCCTCTGTTCAGCAGTGGACATTGATGGCTGATAATGTGATGTGTGAAGTATAGGTATAAAAAGAATATGCCTAGTATGCCTATTCCTGAGAATTTATGTAGGTAACTTTCTGTTAAGGAAATATGCTTGACAGTTAGAAAATATCGGCTAAAAGGAGCTAGTTAAGAAACAACTCACCTTCGTCAATGTCTGGAGGCAGGCCTCCCACAAACACCTTGCGGCTGAACCGCTCGCCGTGCTCCGAGCCCGCCGACACGGGCGACGAGCGCGCCGGCGAGCCAAGTGCGCTTACGCACATCGACAGACCTGCAACCACCAGAGGGACGCGTTAAAAAGCTCAAAGATAAACTAGAAGTAGGATATCGGCCCCTACGCTAGATGTAGGGGCCGATTTCAGTAGAATTTCTGTTTCTGTTTCAATCCATTTTTCATTTTCTCTACTTATATAGTTTCCTTTTCTTGTCGTTTGTAGAATCAGCTTTCTCACTCGTGCGGGTAATGGGTTGAACGTGATGTGATGGGTAGAGAGATCAGAACAGGTGACGTGGCGGCCGGCAGCTCCTACTGTTTGAAATCGGCCCGTCGCATCGCACAGCACCGTTCCAACAGTTTTAGGCTTATTGGATCACAGAACCGCTTTCGCCACCACCCTGCCTATGCTGTTACGCTGTTAAGAACTAGTGGTGCAGCTGGTGACTCACTCTCCAGCCGCGCTGAGCCGTGAGGCCAATTTCAGGTGCAGGACTTAGTTGGCGCCCCCCGAGCCACCCGCCATTCTTGTCTTTATGCTATATATACATCTGGTGCTTGCAATATCCATCTAACCACACCTGTATCTGCTTGGGGCCCGAGGACCAGCGCCGCAAGTCGTGCTTACCTCTATGATATACAATTGGTGTCCCGCGCTGCTGGTGTCTACTTGGGACTACATTACCACGTAAGACTACGTCTCTGCTTGGGACTCGAGAGCGAACCAACACCCGCCACGTTAGCTTCCATATTGTACAGCTGGAGAATGCATTCACCGGCCGTATGACCACGTTCTGCGCCTGCTCAAGGCTCAAGAGTGAGTCAATGTCGCCCCGCTCACCTCCGCGTTGTACAGCTGGTGACAGCACTCATCGGCCGCGCTGCCGTGAGACTTACAGCTGGAGACTACACTCACCGGCCTCGCTGTGCCGCGAGACCACGTCCTGTGCCTGCTCAGGGCCCGAAGGCGAGCCAGCACCAGCAGCGCTACCCGCCACGCTTGCCTCCACGTTGTACAGCTGGTGACTTCACTCATCGGCCACGCTGCCTTGAGACTTACAACTGGAGAATACATTCACCGGCCGTATGACCACGTTCTGCACCTGCTCAAGGCTCATGAGCGAGCCGACCTCGCCTCGCTCACCTCCACGTTGTACAACTGGTGCCCACTCCCATCGGCCACGCTGGGAGACTACACTCACCGGCTGCGCTGAGGCGTGAGACCACGTCCTGTGCCTGCTCAGGGCCCGAAGGCGAGCCGGCACCTGCAGCGCCGCCCGCCACGCTTGCCTCCTCCACGCCGGGAAAGAAAGGCGACTTGCCTGTGGACAATACAAAATAATAATATTATCACTTTGACAAAAGGAGTGGCTTAACAAATTTGTCCGTATGTTTGCATTCTGCGCCAAAAGTCTAAAACCAGATACTTGATAAAAGCATAGCCTTCACTGACATCAGCCAGTGACCAATTTGATTATCCCTGAACTAAGAGAAATACCTATATAATCGGTGTAGGTAATTTTTTTAAGCTAAACGTGACAGCCGAATAACTTTTAATTATCTGCTACCCGCGATGTTATATATTGCGAAACGGCCACATTCAAATTCAAAGAAACAGCCGCTCCATAGTTTTCTTACCTATCATAAAATCAAATCTCGATAGGGCCGCGCTCAAAGAATAAGTCAGACAGTTGCCATAACATTGTAAAAAGAAAAGAAAAACATTAAATTCTGTCACTAGCTTTCTTTTCTAGCCTTTTGAACGTAATAGGTTGTAGCTAGTAGCCAAGCCAATATATTACAGTAAAATATCAAGACAATGTTTTCATACAGACTTTTTAAAATTTTATTGAATCTGTCATGGGTATTTTCTGTGGCCGGACTGTAATAATCTATTGACACCTCTTATAGAAATCGTTAGTTGAAAAATTGTAGATGGATTGGCATCCAGGCTCCTTTTTAACCGACTTCCAAAAAAGGAGGATGTTCTCAATTCGACTGTTTTTATTATTGCTTTTTATGTTTGTTACCTCAGAACTTTCGACTGGGTGAACCAATTGATGATTATTTTTTGTATGGTCTCATTTAAATTTCGGCCATTTCTGACATTTTTATTAAGTCGTTTTTTTATTGATAACTAGCTGTACCCGCGACTTTGTCAGCGATTTCTTCACAAAAAAATTTGCTAAGTCCTTCCCCATGATACATACTATAACCGCGCAAAATTTTCTCGAGATCGGTTAAGCCGTTTAGCCGTGATTATGTAGCAAACAGACAGACGGACAGAGTTACTCGCATTTATAATATTAGTGTGGATTATTTATAGCACTGCATTAGTCTTTTGGTGATACAGAAACAAAGTGGCAGAGGCCGGAAGATCGTACACCGTTCCACACAACAGCTTGTTTGTTGCGAGCGTCAAGTCAACGACATTTAAATGAAATATTAGTCAACTATTTGGCCGGGAGCCAAGCGGGCACAAATATTTGGGAGCTGGTCGCCGCTTGAATGATTTGTTACGCCATACGCACGCCGCTAACCTACCTGCTACATGAAGAGAACTTCATCAAACTAGGTGAGACCTAAGATAATTTTACACACAACCTCAGTGAGGAGACGAGCGAAGTCGCTCGCCTGCTGGCTCTTCACGCTTGCCCATAACAGCTCAACGCGACTCAGCATTTTGAACTTCAACAGTACAAAACCCTGGATGGCAATGCACTGCGCTCGTCACCCCGAGATATAAGATGTCACATCTCTATGTGCCCTGTAATTTCGCTGGAAACATTGCCCTTCAATCCGGAACACAGCAGTGTTTGCACACTACTGCTTGGCGGTTGAATAACTGATAAAGGTATGGTACATCCCCAGGCGGACCCCTGCAAAAAAGTCCTACCACTACAAAAAACTCCTACCACTACAATGATTAGACGAATGCAAGGCACTGTATCATATGATAGTCGTTACAACCTCTTAGTCACGCACTCCGAGTGTCTGGCAACACATCGCAGCTAATTATGTGTTTTAGCATAAATAATTGTATTAAAATGCTTTCCTGTGTCTTTATATAAACTGCACAAACTACACACGCACTGTAAGAGACAAGAAAAATGTTCCATTATCATGTACAGCTATCAATCAGTAACTCACCATATTACTTACATTTGTCAATAAACCGTTTGAAACAGCAATTATTTTTTATTAGAGATAAAGCTTTACATGAGTTTGTAAAGAATAATAATCAATTTGCGCAAACATCATGATCGTTTACAATAATTACCCGGCCCAGTTACAAGAACAAAAAAACTGTTTGAAATTTCAATTTCCCGCCATACGTGAAACGTATCACATTTTTAAAATGTTAATTCTCGTGCATGCAGTGTTCACTTCTAGGAGGTCGTGCGTTGCTATATTTATGAAAACGAATTTGTCGAATGTTACGGCCAGTTTAGTGAACCAATAATAAATAATTATCAATGTAAAAAAACCGATTTCATAAAAATAACGCAACTGGACTTGATTGACATGGGACCACACGGGAAGCGTCAGCTTTCAAATAAAAAAGAATCATCAAAATCTGTTCACCCAGTCCAAAATTATGAGGTAACAAACATTTTAAAAAAACAGTCTAATTTATAACCTCCTCCATTAAGGAAGTCGCTTATAAATTAAAAAAAAAAACTGACTTCAAAATTAATATAATATAATATAATTAAATAACCTTACAAAATGTATTGCTATTGCCAAAACAACAGGCGCCTGTACAAAACGATTGCTCATATTTACGAATTACTTTTCAATACTCAATTTATTTATTGCGATATATGTATGCATGCAGACCTTATATAACATGTTTTTGTCTTAACACATCTTAAATACATGTAGTACATATGACCCTGTTAGGGTATGGCAACAGAAAGAACAGAACGGCCTATTTCTAAATCATCGATATTATCCTTGAAAAATTCGTCTAGGGTATAGTAACATTTTGATTCTAGAAAAGTTTTGAGAACATTAGTGAAGCTGGGTTATTTTTCTATGTCTTTTATTAAATTTGGTAGCTTATTGTATATTTTTACGGCCATAGTTGTAGGGCCTGAGCTATTAATTACTAGATTAGATTTCGGTTCGATAAGTTTATGTCTATATTGTGATCTGATTTTTCGCGGCTTGTCAATTGCTCTTTTAAAGAAGTCGGGGTATTTTTTAACAAATTTGCTTATTTCTAATATGTAAATTGATTACTAATTTACTAATTACTCTTTATTGTGTACCTAGATATTAAGTGGCAAGGAATGCCGCGTGCGGAAGGCGAACTCCCATTTCATTAGCGGATGACAGACGGAATGTCGAAACATCCAATGGGTTTTGACCTATGACCCTGGGGTCAAAAAACGCTCAACACCCCTGGACTCCAGCCCGCCTCTGTTTTATGGCCGCTTTGACACTACGATGCAGGAGTTAGAATGGGGATACACCGAGCTACTATCATTTCGACCAACTTCAAAAGAAGATCCCAATTCGATCCGTATTTTCAACTGACTTCAAAAAGAAGATTTTCTAAACTGCATGCGTGTTTTCCACCGACTTCGAAAAAAAGGTAGGTACTTTTCCAAGAGCGCGCGTAGGTTATACTACTATTAAACGTCAATCGTCATTCGTTACATACTCTGTGGTCTCGATAAGAGAGCTAAAGAGATCGCCGCTTCACTAAATATTGTAAAGAAACAGCGTTCATGAAATATGGTTTTCTATCGGCTATGGTTGCTTGTCAATAAATCATGAAACGTCATAGGCGTCGTTATTCAAAAGTGACTTCTTAGTTTGGCATTATATTGATTGCCCCTGTGGTTTATTTGGTAGTGTACTTTCTTCTTTCGGGTTCGATTTCCCACCTAGGATAAACATTCACGTGATGACATTTGTGTGGGCTCTATGCTGGGTGTATCTATTTAAGTATTTAAAACATATATGTATGTATATCAGTCTCTGGCAGCCATATTACAAGCTTTGCTTAGTTTGGGGTCAGATGACCGTGTGTGCAATAAATGTCCCGATATTTATTTATTATTGTAACTAATAACGAAAACGTGTTGTATGTCTCAGACTCAACTCAAATGTCAGTACTTAGACGCTGGGAATCTCAACTTTTCTACATTTTTCGAGCTTCAGTGTCGTCTATATTGCCCATACATGGACAGTCTACACATAGCACATCTGTGGTAATCCTGGCTAATGGGTACAGAAAAGTTATAAACCTATACCAGTGTACAGCACTTTTTTTTATGATACTGAGTGACGAGACGAGCGAAGTCGCTCGCCTGATGGCTCTTCACGCTTGCCCATAACATCTTAACGCCACTCAGAATTTTGAACTTCAACAGTTCAAAACCCTGGATGGCAATGCACTTCGCTCGTCACCCCGAGTTATAAGATGTCAAATCTCTTTGTGCCCTGTAATTTCGCTGGAAACGTTACCCTTCAATCCGGCACACAGCAGTGTTTGCACACTACTGCTTGGCGGTTGAATAACTGGCAAAGGTGTGGTACTTCCCCAGGCGGACCCCTGCAAAAGATTCCTACCACTACAATATTCGGTAGATATGAAATCTACCATTATAAAACAAAGTCGCTTCCCTCTGTCTGTCCCTATGTATGCTTAATCTTTAAAACTACGCAACGGATTATGATGCGGTTTTTTATATTAGATAGAGTGATTCAAGAGAAAGGTTCATATGTATACATGCATAATATATTAAAGAAACACAGATAATTTTAGAGATTTCTAATGTAATGTCGTAAATAAACACATTTTTTGCACTTACATGCAAACGCTGGCTGAACCCTACGTGATAGATCAAAATAATCTTCTACAGTATTGTACACCGTAAAAAGGTCTAAAAAAAAAAAATCTGCGATGGTGTGTCTATCTCTTAGGGATAACCTAAAATAACCATTTTTTATCCTTTACTTTTTACAATAAATAATGGCTTATTTATGAAGCGATTTTAAGCAATACAGCACTAATCCTTATCCAATTAAGTACCTTAAATACATTATGCATTTAATGTAGATCATAAGGCCTTTACAGTATGTAATTTATATGAATATTTTCGAAGATATTACAGATTTAAATTGCAGGGACGGCAGTTGCGGCGGTACCGGCCGGGAGCGTTATCTATAAAGACATTCTGTAGTATATTTTAGTATCAGCATTGCACCCGTGCGAAGCCGGGGCGGGTCGCTAGTATTTAATATACCTACGTGGTTTTAATTTGACGGAACCCTCGAGGTACACTTTTCACAATTCAATCAACATTTGTTGCCTATGATAGCCCGGGAAAAAACGAGGTCATTTACCTATCAAATCGATTCCAGTTGGTCATGCGTTAAAAGAAGCACAAGGGCTTACACTGAGAACTATTCGGGGTAGACAGAGGGTCAACTTTTTGTACAATTTCAAAAAACTAACGGCCTTAGTATCTTTAAAGTTAAATGCTCGAAATTGCTGTCTCGTTTTGGCGCGTAGGGTAAGGGGAGGTTATTCGGTGATACATGTTATATTGTGATATTTTTTTTAAAGTTCGACGTCAACTTTGCTGCAAACGCTATGTAAACGAGATTCATACTACCATCTTGCTCACTCTTAAGTGCATCCCTATACGCGTTTTCACTTAAATTCTGACACACACAAATAAAATACAAACGTTTATAAAAACTATCACAACTTTACCTATATCACGAAATAACCTTCCGTTACCCTATCTATCAATTTCAGTGAGCGGCAAGCTAATAGAACAATCTTAACCATTAGTCTATGAGAATTTCATGCTCCATCGTAGACAGCATCATCGTTTAACATCAGGCGAGATGGCGGTAACAGCAAGCCTATTTTTAATTTAAAAAAATATATACGTCAGTAACGTTTCTAAATAAGTTTTTAAATGTTAGCTAAGACTTAATACTTAGGGGTCGCGTACTCTTTCACGCCAACAGCGCTACAGTCCCGCTGCTTAGAGAATACGTGACAGTTGCAATATTATTGTCAAAATCTGAATAAACACATTTTCTCTTCATATTTTACTATAATATATTGGCTACAAGCTTCGATCTTACATTCAAAAAGCTAGTAAAATCTCGGCTTTACTGTTTTCGTTCGACTTTTTTTTACAATGTTACAAACGGCAGACGCATTCTTTCAGAAGCCGCACTTTAATCGAAGCCATAAGGTACGGCAAAAATCTCAGTACTGTTGGTTGTCATAAGCATCATTGGTGTCGTTAGCCTGATTTGGAACGCGACATAAAGCAAAGAATATGTCAGTGTGTGCAATACGTGTTTACCTCGCTCCCTTCAGTTTTTGGCAAACTTTTTTCGGTACTAGCTCGAGTTTAAAGGCAGATCCAAACTATATATTATCAAAGGGTAGTCCAGATACCTATGGACAGAACTAGATAGATAGAACTAGGAGGGGGCACATGCGCCCTCCCCCCTAGGAAATTGTGGGTAAGAGCTCGTTCAAAGAACTTCCCAAACTACCATCAACTGCCCCCTCAAGAAAATCCTAAAGGCAGGGCCAAACTATATATTATCAAAGCCCTACCCCGACTTTAGAAAATGGGTCTTGCGTGGCAAATGAAAAGTTTTCAAACTGTCAGCATAAATATTTAGGTTATTTTTAAGCTACTTTTGAGCGTGGTTTTAGTAAAATTAGGACTACCTTTCCTTATTAAAGTAACAAAATGCGGAATTGATCGACTGATGCTACGAAAATAGGTAATTATTATGCATGTGTTATCGAAACAATTTTGTCATGAAAATTATTTGCTATGTACCAAACCTGGCTTTCGTAGATATTTCATAGAGTAATTACTTTTGATGGGCATTCATCATATTAATATAGATTAGGTAGAGCGTGGGTAGAGCACGGAAAATAAAACTGTTTTAGATAGGTACTTACTTTTTCTATACGGGAATCTAGGGCCTCTGATGAAAGGGGTAACCAGCGGAATCGTATGCACCGACATAATATCACTCGCGGGGATAAAATAATAATATATTCTTCTGAAAAAACTATTTTCTTTTGACACGAGTGACCTCCGCCGCAACGGAAAAAGAGAATGAAAAAATTGACGATCGATTTCGATATTTGAAATTGTTATTTTTTTTAATCTAGACTGCTACGCCGAGTTAGGTTGAATGTACTTAAGTTGAGCCTCCTTTGTGCTATTTTTATTACTTTTGGGCTAGGATACAGCGTGTTTATTATTAACTAAGAAAAATTATTTATATTGTACTTGACTAAAAACTGAATTTTACTTTTACTAACAAAAAATTCCCGTCAAAAATAATTCTCAAAAAAAAATACTATTCAAATTTATTTATTTATTTCAGACTAAAAACATCCATACAATAGCCACTTAGTTCACTTTCACAATAATAAAAATCACGCAAATCTACACTAATATTATAAAGAGGAAAGATTTGTACCTATTTTTGTATGTTTGTAATGAATAGGCTCAGAAACTACTGAACCGATTTGAAAAATTCTTTCACTGTTGGGAAGCTACACTATTCCCGATATATTATATTTTGTAGCGAGGCCGAAGGCCGAGCTTACACTCGTGCGAAGCCGGGGCGGACGGCTAGTAAAATATAAAATCAAATTTCTGTAAATATATATATATACATAAAACTATTACATGTCTAATAAATATATATATATATATATATATATATATATACATATATATATATATACATATATATATATACACATTAAAAACTCAAACACAAATTCAAATTAATAATAATGTCAGGTAGGTAAAATCACTAGTACTTTCTCTCTGTACTATGTATGTACTTATTACAATATTATTTAAGGTAAATATAAAATTTAGTTTCCAAAAATAAACATGTCTATGTTTAAAAATACATTTTCTTTCTGAAACTATTTTCTTGCTTTATTTTGAATTTAACTAAAACTTTGAAAAAAAAAAAAAGAAAACATTTAAACTAGTAAAATTTTACAGCTTGCAATGATATCTTAAAAAGGTAAATATAAAATTTAGTAGCTCTTAGTAGCTCTGCTAGATGGGTATTGATAAAAAATATATGTTTAAAACTTACCTAAAACCTTACAATGTAAAACTTGTGAAATTGGCTTAATACCCTAAACCGTGGAGCCAAAATTCAAGATAAAAAAAAGTTTTAAAATAAATCTATTACAAAAAAACCTTATCTAACATACTGCAACTAAAAAGACAGAATATCTCTAGCTGGTTGTCAATTAAAACCTGTAATCGAAAAATAATAACAATAATATTTAATCGACTAATAATAGTAATATTCAAGAGTTTGTAAAATCAAATCAAATCTACGAGAATTTTGACGCCAACTTGAAGAAAACATCGATGCCTCATTTTTGTCTTGTGTATTTTTGCGTATCAATGTTTAATAAGTAATTGTGGATTATATTATTTATTGAGTGTTTGTCATGCTCGAATGTGGCCCAGTTATTGAGATGAAACGTGTATTTGTAGTTTCCGAAACTTCATAGAAGCCTCTAGAAGTCTTCACTACTTAGCATAACTTATGACGGTAAAATTGGTAAAACAAGGCGGTTTGACCTTAATGACTTTACCCTACCCCGTAATAGGCCAAAAACTTTTTTTTTTAAATTAAAATCTTGTTATTTCACAGTAAACTGTATTCCAAGGGTGTAAAGTCGTATATCGCTTGTTCAAGTTTAATTTATACGCAGTACGTAGGTAATTGGCATACCTGCCAATGTCATATTGCAGAATAGGCGCAAATGCGCCAAACTGTGGCGCAATGCTGTGGGCTAAACGTCGAAATAGTTCTTTCAAGGTACATCGGCCTCAGGAGCGGATTTTAAACCCCCTTTAGATTTTAGTAGCTGCGCCGCCCTTTTTCACCCGTGGGAACGTTTCTCACCCCTTTTCCTCACATTTTTTGACGAAAAAGGCAATGAAAACTGGATTTTTGGTGTTCTAATTATATCAAATAGAAAATTCAGTTATTGCATTAAATAGTTTTTTTTTTTAATAACAACTTCAAATATTGAACAAAAACTCGTTCCTATTTTATCTTCAATTTACAAAAGTAGTTTTTCCTAAAACTTTCAGAGGGAAAGTTTGAGAGTAGATTTCGTTTAATTACTGACTTAAAATAAACAATTTTAATGTTAAGGTTTACTTGTTTTAGACTTGACAAATACGGTTTTATTTATTCGTTTTATGCCTACGAATAAGTATTTTTAATCGATGTTTTATGCTCGAAAATCCAAATACCTAAAATTGAACGGTGCATTTTGTGAAGCGGCCCTTAAAAAGTTCGAAAGCTCAAAAAAAGCTCTCTCCGACTCGAACATTTGAACTTAAAGATTGTATTGAAATTAACTACTTGCTTACAAAATTTCGTTCATAATATTAGCCTTTGTTGGAGTTAGGCCTACCCCTGAAAGGCGGATTGAGCCATGTCCACCACCACCATGCTTGCCGCAGGGTTGGATGTTTTCCTCCACCGAAAAGCCGGTGGCATGAATGAAAATACATAGGTATATAAAGAGCTCATTGAAACGGGCCCGGGAATTGAATCCACGACCTCACGCTTTCAAGTCTAGCGGTCACCCAAACAGGCTACCACGGCTCTATCAGATTTTATCAAATCAATTATATGACAATTATGTTGTATCAACAGTGTACCAATGACGCGAAAGTCATCGTCGATTTTTAGGGTTCCGTATTCATAGGGTAAAACGGGATCCCATTACTAAGACTCCGCTGTCTGTCTGTCTGTCCGTCCGTCTGTCACCAGGCTGTACCTCATGAACCGTGATAGTTAGACAGTTGAAATTTTCACAGATAACAACAAATACTAAAAACAGAATAAAATAAATATTTAAGAGGGCTCCCAAACAAAAAACGATTAAAAACGACCCTGCTGTGGATAAGTAGGAACATGAAAGGCTAAAATGATGATGAATGATTATTATACTGCATTAGACCTGCATGCTAATTTGAGTCCTGTTAAATAACTAATAAGACTTGGTACGTTATTGATTGACCGAGTTAAGTGTGACGTCAGTCATCGTGGGAACTGGAGCGCTGGCTGTCTCTTTCTGGCGCGAAGGTCGAAAATAATAGAAAAGCTAACTACCCACAATTGTATACTGTATGAATTATTCAAGGACGTTATCCTTATAACGTCCTTAGAATTATTATGAATATTGTCAAAATTATTATCAACTAGCCGCCCGCCCCGGCTTCGCACGGGTGTAAGCTCGGCCTTCGGCCTCGCTACAAAATATAATATAGCCTATGTCACCCGGGGATAGTGTAGATTCCCAACAGTGAAAGAATTTTTCAAATCGGTTCAGTAGTTTCGGAGCCTATTCATTACAAACATACAAACATACAAAAATAGGTACAAATCTTTCCTCTTTATAATATTATTATAGTGTAGAAGTATAGATTACAAAAAAACTACTTCAAAATCTGTATAGTTATTAATATAAAAACCGGAACCGGAACAAATTGAAATGGTACTACACGGGAAGCACCAGCTTTCAAATAAAAAAACAATCATAATCGGTTCACCCAGTCGAAACTTCTGAAGAAACAAACATAAATTTAAAAAAAAAACGTAGTCGAAATGAGTACCTCATCCTTTTTGTAAGTCGGGTAAAAAGGCGACAAGGTCGTCTGCAGGATCGGTGTGATTAAAGGCATTTGTCATTTTGGAGAATGTGCACAAGAGCTGATTCCGTCATCCAATTTCCGCCATAGATCATCGAGGCGGTCATTCCATCCTTACGTCGTGCACTTTGGTAAAGTCCGTACGCAGCGTTTCCAAAATTCCTTCCTAGTACGAACTGCACAGGAATGGAATGCGCTCCCTGCCTCGGTGTTCCCTATAAAGTACAACCTGGGTCTCTTCAAGACCACACCTTTACCAGTTATTCAACCACCAAGCAGTAGTGTGCAAACACTACTGTGTTCCGGATTGAAGGGCAATGTTTCCAGCGAAATTACACACACAGAGATTTGACATCTTATATCTCGGGGTAACGAGCGCAGTGCATTGCCATCCAGGGTTTTGAACTGTTGAAGTTCAAAATTCTGAGTGGCGTTGAGCTGTTATGGGCAAGAGTAAGGAGCCATCAGACGAGCGACTTCACTCGTCTCGTCACTCAGTACCATTAAAAAAAGACAAGAGTGAATATGTAGGTACCTCATGGGCAAGCGTGCCCCATCTCAGACCGCATCATCGCTTACCATCAGGTGAGTTGTAGTCAAATGCTAGCCTATTTCATCATAAAAAAGGTATCAAGCCTGGTTTAGCCTGATGCGTTCGCATGGCCACGCCATCTTAACATATCTCCCCTGTAAGCCCAGAGATCAGTCGGATTGTACTCAAACACTGCATTCCCCTTTTAGGAAGTCGGTAAAACGTGCAACCGTCGGTATAAGAGGAAATGTTCTATTACTCGTGGCCTCTAACGCACTATTAATCTAAAGTATGTCATAGTCTCTAACGGCCTGGCCAAACGATGCATTGCGGGCCGCTGCGGTATTCAAATGAACGCCGCAACGTTTCAGTATGTTATGTACGTAGTAAAAGAGTGAGATAGCCAGTGGCGTAGCTATCGGCGGGCTAGGCGGTTCCGTGCACCGGGGCCCTCAAGCCCTGACCAGCAAACCTGAAACTGAACTTTAGACAAAAAATCCTTTCATACACATAAGTCATGTAGTAAGTAGCTTAGAGCACAATAAAGAGCTGATGATAAAGTAGCTTTGTACCTAGTATTTATATTTTTACTTGGTAAAACCTAACCCAGCTTAGATAGGGCTCCATTTTTTTTTGCACCAGGGCCTTTGGTTACCTAGCTACGCCACTGGAGATAGCTGGTTTAAAGCCCGCTTCTCGCCTCATAATATCTGGTCATTCAACATTTTCAGCGTTTTCAACATTTTTAAAGAGAAAAAAATTACTGAGTGGCTTAAACAGAAATAACAGGCGCTATATTCAAAAATGTAGTCATTTTCTTTATCTTTTTTAATTATTTGCATATTCTAACATAACCTCTATGTAATTGCCTCTTTTTGTGGGAAAACACAGATTATAACAGCATACCCTGTGACGTCATTTAGAGATCAACAGAAAGTCGATATTTTTTGATTAGATTTATGTTAAAATAAATGCCATAATAATGCCGATTCACCATTACACCGTAGTACCATCCATCCTTGATTTAAACTAAGCTAAATTTGACAGCTCTAAAATGGTTGCCATCCTTCTCTCACATATATATTATTATCACATATTGAAATGAAGAGAGCTGTCAGATTGGTCTAGTTTAGTGAGTGGCATGTCAGAATTGCTCCATTGTCGTTTTGAAAGGTCAAATTAGAAAAATAAGGATTTTAAACATAAAATCTCGATTTGGTTTTGAAATTGGCATAGGTTATATTTTTCTTTGCATACCAAATTGCGTGGCAACCAACGCGCCATCGCACGCTTTACACGGCATCATGTGGCCAGGCCGTAAATTAAATTTTAATACCTACCTTGAAAATATTTTCCGTTTGTTTCCATAGTGTTTAGTGCTGGGAAAATATCAAAGGCTACTAAAACTGCAGACTACGCAATCCTACGGGTTTTCGCTTTATTTACTAGATTTCTTTTATTTTTAACCGACTTCCAAAAAGGAGGAGGTTCTCAATTCGACTTTTTTTTCTTATTGTTTGTTACCTCAGAACTTTTGGCTGGGTGAACCGATTTTGATGATTTTTTTTTTATTTGGAAGCTGGTGCTTCCCGTTTGGTTCCATTTCAATGTCGTCCAGTTCTGATGACGTCGGTTTTTATATTGATAATTATTTCGGTATAAACCTATTGTCATAAAATTTAACAGCGCCTCTATCGGACGTGAAAGAAAACTGAATTTTTCATACATTTTGCTATCGTTTACGTAACGATAACTTTTTCGCAAGTGCTCGTACTAAGGCCACTGACTCCATAGCTAAAACACGCATGTAACACGGCATGTAAAGTTAACCTCTAAAAATTTGGACTTTATTCATTAGAAAAAAGGCCAACTTTTTAAGGTTAACTTAACGCGCCGCCTTATGAGCGTGTTTTAGCTATGGAATCCGCGGGGCTATTATGGATCTTTGATCGGGATCAGTCAGTGTCAGAATTGACAGAATTTTGACACTTGAAAGGGGTCAAGACGCAAAAAAAACAGCGTTGTCTATTTCCAATTTCGTAATATGAAATTGGAAATAGACAACGCTTTTTTTTATATAATTTTGACAAGTCGCGATCCCGATCAAAGATTCATAATAGCCCTGCAGGGGCCCAGTACATTACGTCATCATTTCGTATTACGTTTCGCTATAAATGTTAACGACAGCAATATTAACAGTTAGTATGTGAACATATTTGTCAATGTGTTATAAAGGCAATACTAGACTTTACACGCGTAAGGCTCTCCAATAGATATGAGAATATAATATACTAGCTGCGCCCCGCGGTTTCACCCGCGTGGTTATGAAAATCGGTGATGATGATGATGAAAAGTAGCCTATGTGTTAATCCAGAACATAAGCAATGTATATACCAAATTTCATCCAAATCCATCTAGCCGTTTCTGCGTTATTGAGTAACAAACATCCATCCATCCATACATCCATTCAAACTTTCACATATATGATATTTATTAGATTAGTGTGATTAGATAATTAATTAATTATCAAAATAAAAAAATTGACTTCATAAATATATCAGAACTGGACCAAATATGCGCCCTCTATACCATAGCTCGTGCTTTAATTAGGCACTATCGGTTTTAGACAGCGCATGCCTTATTTAGTACTGAGGTTTTATGACAGATGTCTCTTATAATATTTTTTGTGTGGAAATGACTTTTTAATTATTACATTGTAAAAAAAACGGAATCTAAGGTAACATTTTTTTTTAATAGTACCAGTCTAATTGGTAACCTCCTGTTTGGAAGTCCGATAAAAACATTATCCTTCAATTTCAAAACCCATAAACTTGGCCACTACTGCTTGCCGTTAAATAAACTGGCGACATTATAAGGTATAATAACGTGGCGTAACAGCTTCAATGGCATTATTGATTTTACCCGCGCTGACCTAGAAAGTGTGTGGGGTAGCAACGGTGGGTCAAAGATGTCAATACTGCCGTCTACTGACGTCTGTTTGTGACATTTCAGGTTTTTAAATATATATTTTTTGTTTTTTATGACCATATACACAGAGACCTTCAGTCGAAATTTTATAATTATCGTTTATTATTATAAATTATTAATACAAAAAACCGACTTAATAAAAATGATAGAACTGGAGCAAATTGAAATGGGACCATACGTGAAGCACCAGCTTTAAAATAAAATTAAAATGGATGGACGGACAAACAGACAGACAGACGTCCGTCTGAACAGAAACAATCTGAACAGTCGGACAGAACGAATTTATAAGGGTTCCATGTCGGGCTTCGGAACCCTAGTAAAAAAGACATCGTAGACCGCATCATCGCTTAACATCGGGCGAGCTGGCGGTCAAACGCAAGCCTATTTTAAAATTTAAAAAAAATCGGTTCACCCATTCCAAAGTTTAGAGGTAACAAACATTTTAATAGAAGCAGTCGAATTGAGTACCTCCTCCTTTTTGGAAGTCGGTTAAAAAGGTTTACAAGGTATTAAACAATATCAAACAAGTCAGAGTCAAGCAATGTCACGGTCAAGACCAAGTCATGTCCTAGTAAAGTGGTACGTGGAGGCTTTACCCAGATTGTATTGAGGAACTATTGTATTAGGAAACTATTAAGGCAGTGCGCTCTCTACCTAGCTAGTGCTAGACATTCAAATGCCTACCTATATCTTTCATATACTATACATACATTTTTAATGATTATTTTGCAGCACCACGGACTCCGGATTCCGTGCCCTTTGTCAACTTATACAATTTATTTTGTCCACTAATTGCTAATATTCTATCATTTAACGCTTGACACTGGCAAATGCACAGGAGTGCGATGCCAAACTCCTCATAGAGGAAAGTTTTTTTTATCGTAATGAATATACTCTTTCCGCTCAGTCGAGTTCAAATCTAGTCATAGTATCGTAGTAATTCCCATAATGCCCTGTCCCGATTGCCCCCTGACCTGGATCCGCATTGATGCAGCCGCTGTAAAATGCATAATGTGTTCTTAATAGTCCTAGCTATATATTTTGCTTAAGCATTTTCATTTTACGTTTCTCACATACGAATCTTAGGTATTAGTATGTGTATAGGGTAGGTTTAACTTATTGACCCTTTAATGACATGATTTGAATTTAAAACCTCATTTGTATGTTTTTTTTTACCATAGACCAAAAAGATCTTATTCGAAAATTTTACTGGCTGCTACATGTCAACTTCGATAAATGCAATAAAAAGAGTTATGGCGCTAGCGTGAAAAAAAAACATACTAAAGACAGCAAAATACATAAGCCGTCTCAGTTGTAAAATAAAAAGAAGTGTTAGGTATACCTACAGTTTCCCCTTAAGCACAAATCCACCTTCGTGGTCGTCCATTTAATCATCTCGTTTGCAGTGGTGTGCCGCTCAATATTAAAGTGTGCGTTTGTAGAACTAGTAAGAATATGTCAGTGTGTGCAATACGTGTTACCTCGCCCTTTCAGTTTTTGCCAGATTTTTTTCTGTACTAGATCGAGATTAAGGCAAATTATATAAATGATTATAATAAGACGCGTATACAGACGAGACGAATCAGTATGGCCTAATGGCTTTAGGCAGCCCAGCAATGAACGAAAAAAAGTATCAAAAGAAGTTTCGGCGCCAACGTAAAAAAAACCTCTTTGTATTATTTTTCTAGTAAAATTAAACTGGATTATTTTAAACCGACGAAAATTTGAGATTCTCTGTGGACGCATTTTTTTTTTCATCAAGTGTCCGCGGGTGCGTTCTCGAGTAGTGATAATTATAATTTTAATAGTGATAATTGTAATATGTCTTGTCGTGTTATAAAAACTCCATAGAAGCTGAGCTGCTAATAAAATCTCTACCACTTTAGAACTTTCTTTTGACTTTGTGTGGTAAGCCAAGAGAATGTAATACCTACTGTGGTAAGTATTTAACAATATTTTTATTGAAAAATGTACCTATATTTCAACCAAGCTTTTGTGATATTAAAGATCGGAATTTAAAACAAAAACGCTTTATAATATAATCCTGAAGATCCTGGTAAGGATAATGGGACAAACTATTTAAATTATTGCGCTGTCATCGGTCCGTGATAAGTGTGCAAAGTTTCAAATCAATCCGTCGTTTTAAAAGGGCTGAAAATCACGTTCAAAGATTCCGTTACATAGATACATACCAAGCTAATAAAAGCGCGTTAAAAAGCTTGTAACAATTTGTCATCTGTCAAATTGTGCATAGAATCATATTTACTAAGGGCTTATTCACATGTAAGAGCATTGAATAGCCATGATTAGCGAATTATGCCGTCAGATGCACCTGCTAACTAGGCCAGTTAGCAATCAGGTCGGCTATTATGGGACTAGATATGGCAGTTGCACTCAGGGCTGTCTTTAGCCTATTGGAGGCCCTGAGCACATTAGGATACTGGGGCCCCAAAGACATTGACAGAGAACTATTTTCGGGCGAGAGTTCAGTATTATAAAAAAAAAACACAGTAGTGTTTGCACACTACTGCTTGGCGGTTGAATAACTAGCAAAAGTGTGGTACTTCCCCAGCGGACCCCTGCAAAAGAGTCCTACCACTACAAAACTATTGAAGATATAAAAAGTGGTAATGTTCTTACACAAAATCTAAGCTATAGTAAATTATCAAATCCAGTATCGACGCGTGTTCTGAAAACCACGTGGTGGGGTCAATGAACTTGTCACCTCCCGCGATCAAAATGAATGTAATAAAAAAAATCACATCCATCAGTGTCAAGCCGTTTATAGAAATGTGTTTGGAAGGGGGATATCTGGTGTTTTTCTGGCTCAACGCATAAGCATTGCCATTCAGCGTGGTTATGCTGCCAGTATGCTGAGTACGCTGCCAACTGATAGAAGCCGTGAGCCTTGAAGCAGTTATTTTTTATTTGTACATATTTGATTATGCATAACTTATAAAACAAAAAATTAACTAAAACTTAAAATCTATATATAATATATATACTAGTCGTCCGGCCCAGCTTCGCACGGGTGTTTAAGCTTGGCCTTCGGCCTCGCTACACAATATAATATATCCTATGTCACCCGGGGATAGTGTAGCTTCCCAACAGTGAAAGAATTTTTCAAATCGGTTCAGTAGTTTCGGAGCCTATTCAATGCAAACAAACAAACAATCAAATCTTTCCTCTTTATAATATTAGTATAGATATAGATAGTATAGATAAATCGCACTAATATCATAGGTATATGGGTCATTCCATGTAAAACGCTACCACAGCAAAAAAATAAAAAAGTATTCTTTTTTCATTATAGTTGCTAAGGTAAGCCTAATTACATTGAATCATATGAATTAACTGAAAATTCTAGCAAAAAATATTTTTTTTACATTTTTTTCTTTCGTTGAAGTATGACAAAATATTCGCGCGGTGGTAAAGATTTTTGGAGCTAATAATGGCAAAACTGTAAACTTAATATGACGTTAATTTTCAAAGCTAACTTTGCGCCATTTTAAGTAGCGATACATGAACTGCTTCGTAGACGTAAAATTTTCTGTAAATCGGTAAGTTTTCCTCTGTTTATAGTACTTTTTTATAGACGATATCGCATGTTACACCCGTACGGAAATGAGGGAAAAGTTTAGTCTGTAGCTTACTTTTTGCACTAACAGCTTCACGGCTTTGGGAAAGTAAGGTAATGTTTGCTAAAAAGGCTAGTTAGTTACGACACTGAACTGATGTTCCAGGAAGGTGAGACGGAGACATTGTGTCTACGCATGTTGCATGCCATTGAGCAATTCTGCGCTTGGAAAAGATTGTTTTTTTTTTTTATCAGTCAACAGTTGTCGGAGATATCGGTGAACATACATTTAATAATTATCAATATGAAAAACAGACTTCATCAGAACTGGTACCAAACTGGAAGCAATGGCTTTCAAATAAAAAAAGAATCATCAAAATCGGTTCACCCAGTCGAAAGTTCTGAGGTAAAAACATTGAAAAAAAAGAGTCGAATTGATAATCACTTTTTGGAAGTTGGTTAAAAACAGTGGAACATAGAACCGTCCTCCGTTTTTGAAGTCGGTTAAAACAAGGCGGTCAATAATAGGATTGTCTCGGAATAGCCTCGCAAGGAGCTGTAACTGGATTAAAAGAGTGTTTACTCACCTGATGTGACACACTTTGCCTACATAAGTCTCAGTACTTCTTTCTGACTAACCTAAGTACGATGTAACACGCGGCTTATGTTGAACGTGTTCAAAGTGGAACAACAGGCTCCAAGTCACCTATTACCCGACCACGGCAAAGTTAAATAAGAGTATTGGGTTTAATTACCTGACCACGGCAGAGTTAAATAAGAGTATTGGGTTTAATTACCTGACCACGGCAGAGTTAAATAAGAGTATTGGGTTTAATTACCTGACCACGGCAAAGTTTGATTTAATTCCCTCCTGCCCTTTTGCTATCGGACTGCCAGAGCGGGCACGAAAAGACGACACCGCTTTATGATTGACATTCCGAAAACCCGTACGAAGCGCTTTGATTCCACTTTTATTGTGCTAACTGCTAGTCTGTGGAATGCACTGTCTGAATGGGTGTTCCCCGATAGTTACAATCTGGGTGTCTTCAAGCCAAGAGTGAATATGTTTCTTCTGGGCAAGCGTGATCCACCGTAGGCCGCATCATCGCTTAACATCAGTCGAGTTGGCGGCCAAGCGCAAGCCTATTTTAAAATAAAAAATAATTAATTAAGACAATTGGGTTTAATTACCCGACCACGGCAAAGTTACATAAGAGTATTTGGTTTAATTACCTGACCACGGCAAAGTTAAATAAGAGTATTGGGTTTAATTACCCCACTATGATAAAGCCAAATAAGGGTATTGCGTTTAATTACCCAACGATAGCATAGCCAAAAAGAGGGTATTGTGTTTAATTACCCCGACTATGAAAAAAAGAAAAGTACTTATTATGTTTAATTACTCGACTATGATATAGCCAAAAAGAGGGTATTTTGTTTAATTACCCGACGATGGCAAAGCCATAAAAATCGGTATTTTGTTTAATTACCCGACGATAGCCAAGTCACGATTTAAGTAGATCATTGTGTTTAATTACCCAACGATGGCAAAGCTAAAAAGAGAGTATAGAGGGGTATATAGGTTAAAATAATGTCAAAATGTAATACATGGTCTTGTGTAACTTACCGTAATAAGCCATATTGCCCACCAAGTGCTCGTTGATCATTGTACACTGCATGAGGAGAACTTTACAATTCACTGGTCTTCAAAAACACATCACTTGACTAAACTAATAGAAAAATTACTATCAAGATTGGCGAAGAAAAGTGGAATTCAGTAACTAACAAGTCAACAAGTCAAGGACCTATAAGACTAAGATATTTTTACTTGTAAATAAGTTGTGCTCGCCACCAGATTGACTAGACCAGGGGTCTCCAAACTACGGCCCGCGGGCCAAATCCGGCCCGCCACTGCCATCAATCCGGCCCGCGACAGGAATTGAAACTCGCGGAATTGTCGGTGATTCAGCCCTGTTGATCTGATAAAATTAACAACTGATATGACTGGTCTTAGAAATTCAGACAATTCCAAACATTTTCCTCACAAGGGCTGAATACTGTAAATGAAATAGACAGTACCTAGAACCGTACATAGTATCACTACTCGACACTAGATGTAGTTACGTGTCACAATACACAATCAATAGTAATTGAAATGCAATAAAAGCCTATGTTTGCTTAGGTGGACAGAAAAATTAAAATTGTTACGGCCCTTGCAACATACCGAAAAAAATATTATGGCCCCAAGGCTTCAAAGTTTGGAGACCCCTGGACTAGACGAATGCAAGGCACATTACCGTACTCGTTACAGCCGTCTCTCAGTCACGCACTCCGAGTGTCCGACAACACATCACAGCTACTTAAAATAATTGTAGTAAAATGCTTTTCTGTGCCTTTGCAAACTGCACAAACTACACACGCACTGTGAGAGACGAAAAATCACGTTTGTTGTATCGGAGCCCCCTTAATAATTTTATTCTGTTTTTATGTTATAGCGGCAACAGAAATACATCATTTGTGAAAATGATCAACTGTCTATCACGGTTTATGAGATACAGCCTGACGGACAGACAGACAGACAGACGGACGGACAGCGGAGTCTTAGTAATAGGGTCCCGTTTTACCATGCTATGTAACGGAATCTTTGAACGTGATTTTCACCCCTTTCAAAACGACGGATTGATTTGAAACTTTGCACACTTATCAAGGACCGATGACAATGCAATAATTAAAATAGTTTGTCCCATGATCCTTATCAGGATTAGTGATTTTACGGCGTGTTTTTTTTTGTTTTTTAAACTGCGAGAATTATTTTTGGCGGAAAATTTCCTTGCAGTCAACTGACCACTTGCAGTCTCTATACGCAGATGAGGTGCGGTTCTATTTTTGTCTATTTATGCGTTGCGCAAGATATATCAGTATTTCTAGGTTTACGACAAATTTCAAGGCAAACTTTTAGTATTTATACCATTGCTTCACTGATACGATAATTACAGATTCTCTAGATGCCTGCTTTTCAACCGACTTCAAAAAAGGAGTAGGTTCTATGTTCCACTGTTTTTAACCGACTTCCAAAAAGGAGGAAGTTCTCAATTCGACAGTTTTTTTTCGGTACATCAGAACTTTCGACTGGGTGAACCGATTTTGACAATTTTTTATTTTATTTTAAAGCTGCTGCTTTCCGTGTGGTCCTGTTTCAATTTGGTCCAGTTCTAACATTTTTATGAAGTCAGTTTTTTAAATTGATAATTAAGTGTTAGCTTGTATTTTTATATAATTTAATAAAAGTTCTAAATGTTCAAAGCAATTGGTATATCGCTTTCAAACTATCACGGTTGTTCACTACAGTTATATGATTATTTACGGGATATTTACCGTGGTAAGGATGTGGAAGGAGCTCCCGATATTCCGGCACAGTTACATGCACCATGTTCACGGGAAGAACCACGGTAAATATCCCGTAAATAATCTTATAACAATTGGTATATATACAAAAAAATATGGTCTAAATTGAGAACTTCCTAATCTCTCTTAATAATAGCGTGAATAGTATCTAAGAAACAACTTCCTTCGGACCCGGGTATGTCCTAAAACTGCGACCAGAACCACCGGAGGATGGGCAGCAGCGTCCTTATAGTACACGATGAACGTACTGCGATCCCAAGCCGCCTGCCAAGCGTGGGGATTATGGCCTATGAGGGAGGCCTTGTCCAACAGTGGACGTTAATTGGCTGATGATATGAAACAACCTCCTTCTTTCGAAGTCGGCTAAAATGTGAAGATGAATCAGTATTGATCAAACTCTATCAATCACGTAAGTGGCAACCTTGACCTGCCGTAGGTTAGACAATAGTTCGAGCGGCATCGTCCAACGTTGGGCAAGACGCGTGTCGTAAGAGAAACCGTAGCGAGGTCGCGATAACACACGACTCCCGGGGTCGACTCCCGTCCCGGAAAAAACCGTTTTTAGGGGTTTGTACCCAAAGGGTGATAATAATTATCAATATAAAAAAAACGACTTTATAAAAATGACAGTACTGGACCAAATTGAAATGGGCCCAAATGGGAAGCACCAGCTTTCAAATAAAAATAAAATCATCAAAGATCGATTCACACAGTCGAAAGTTCTGAGGTAACAAAAAAAAACAGTCGAGTTGAGAATCTCCTCTTTTTCGGAAGTCGGTTTAAAACAGTTAAACAGCCCATAGATCATTGAAGGTCTAATATTACTAGTTATTTTAACACGTACATAAAATAAAAATCCATCCATCGTAACTTGTCGTAGCTAAAGATATAATGACATCTGATTATAGTTTTTCAATGTCAGTCCAAGATTTTTTCCCAGCAATCATTTTTTCTGACCTTGAGCTGTTTGTATTCTCTTCTTTCAGCGTAATTAGATACTTATAGGTACATAATGGTGACAAAAGTAAACGTGTGGGCCAATTTTGAATGACCTGTCTCTGTAGTATTAGTGTTAGCATGTATTTAGTTTAATTAGTAAAGGCACTTGCCTTAAAAAGAAAATTTAAAAAATGTTCCTACTCAATACTGCAATGTTGTAATGAGAGTAGACGTCTGCCTACAAACTGCGTAGCGGTTTGGCAGAGTTGTATATACACAGCATGTACTTTATACACTGAGATAAATAATAAATATATATATATATATGACTTCGACCAAAATAAAATGAATGGACGGGCCCAATAGAAGCGCATTTTTGAAGATAACTAATCGAGCGCCAGCTCTCACTTCGTTTCAGTCGGTCTCTAGCCGTAGGAAGTGAAACACGAGTCTATTGTTACGCGATAACGAAACATCTGACAAAATTATGAATTCATATGCTTTACCGAAGTGTGAATACGCAAATTAAACCGATGTATATTTTTTGTAACAAATATACTGTACATTTTTATAATTAGGTGTTGAAGTATATGTCCGACGGTTTTGACTCGTTTTTACTGATCAAGTTCAATGGTTAGGGCCCGTCCATTCATTTTATTTTGGTCGAAGATATATGAAACACTTATTCTATAACGGATTCCATTATAATAAAATGGTAAAGATTTGTGATTATCAATTTAAAAAACTGACTTCATCAGAACTCGACCAAATTAAAATGGAACCACACGGGAAGCACCAGCTTTCAAATAAAAAAAGAAACTTCAAAATCGGTTCGCCCAGTCGAAAATTCTGAGGTAACAAACATTAAAATATATATATATTTATATATATATTTTAATGTTAATACGTATATCAGTCTCTGGCAGCCATATTACAAGCTTTGCTTAGTTTGGGGTCAGATGACCATGTGTGCAAAAATGTCCCAGATATTTATTTATTTATTTTATTTAAAAAAAAACTGTAGAATTGATAACCTCCTCCTTTTTGGAAATCGGTTAAAAAGGGCAAAATAACACGTTTGTTGTATGGGAGCCCCCCTTAAATATTTGTTTTATTTTAATTATTTTTGTATAACTAAATATTCTGTGATTATTTCAAGCGTCTACCTCTTGCCGTTATCAATATCGAGCAAACACGAGCAAAAATATCACGTTTGTTGTATGGTAGCCCCCTTAAATATTTATTTTATTTACAAACTTTCAACCCTTTTTTCCTCCCTTAATCCGGCCCTTGTGCAAAAGAACACAGCCATCAATCTGATCATAGCAAAGGATTAGTGAAAAGATATCCAGTGGTTTAGGAGATGTGCGTGGACAAACAAACAAACAAATAGACAAAAATTCTAAAAACTCTTAAGTGTTAACGTGTTTAGCTGCTTATTTTAAGACACCCTGTGTTTTTTTTTATATCTCACAATTACAGATTTTTATATCTCTACGTTTTTATTATATGTATAGATAGATATAGAATAGATATATTTAGTAGAGATTTGATGTAAAATAGTAGTGTAATTTTGTATTATCCAAATTATTATTACAGTGATAAGTTTTATCAAAACCGTATATATATGGTAAGTATCTAATTTTTAACCGACTTCCAAAAAGGAGGAGGTTATCAATTCGACAGTTTTTTTTAAATTTTTGTTACCGCAGAACTTTTGACTGGGTGAACCGATTTTGATGATTCTTTTTTTATTTGAAAACTGGTGCTTTCTATTTGGTCCCATTTTAATTTGGTTCAGTTTTGATGAAGTCGGTTTTTTATATTGAGAATTATTTAGTTAAAACAAATTGTTCGACCGAACTGAGACCCAGCGACAGTCGCGACCCCTATATCTTCGCAATCCCTCGACCAGTTTTGCCTATATTTGAATGCTTAATTTTTTTTATTGAAATTAACTACTTGCTTAAAAAATCATGAAAATCGGATAAACGATGTTAAAGTTTGAGGTGTAAATCTACACTAATATTATAAAGAGGAAAGATTTGTACCTATTTTTGTATGTTTGTATGTTTGTAATGAATAGGCTCCGAAACTACTGAACCGATTTGAAAAATTCTTTCACTGTTGGGAAGCTACACTATCCCCGGGTGACAGGCTATATTATATTTTGTAGCGAGGCCGAAGGCCGAGCTTACACTCGTACGAAGCCGGGGCGGACGGCTAGTCTAAGATAAAACCGTATTGGATTCCCGCGATAATATAATTATATAATAATTAGAGCCTTTATTCAGACAAATATTTACGAAAAATTTACATGCACAATTATTATTTTATTTGATTAATTATTTCTTAAGTTTAACAATAGTATTAATTTAATTACAATATTTCCCTTCATATATATATATATTCTTTTTTTTTTTTTAGTTAAATTGATCATCATTTTTGTCTGTTTGTCTATTATAGACATAGGCCTCCTCCATCTGCCTCCATAGACTCCTGTTTTCAGCAGTTCTAGTCCATGTGCTGCCCGCAACTGTTTTAATGTCGTCCACCCATCTCCTAAATGGTCTACCTCGGTTTCTTTTTCTGTCTGTGAATATAATTATATTCTTTCTTATAAATGATGTTACATAGGACAATATCTACTAAAAATACTTGATAATTAAATGACTTCAACGTAACAGGGGGAGCACGGATCTCTGAAGCACAAGCTGCAGCTTAGTTTAGGGATCCGAAGCTCATATTTGTTTGTGACATACTTGATATTCTATAATCCAATTTGTTATTCCAATGTTTTTGTAACTCTTTCGCCAAATAAATGATTTATGATTATGATACAGGCCTAGCCTAGTGCGGAAAACGCTATTATCATTGTTACCCAACTTACTCTTAAGCATAAGCCTGACTTTAATTTTTCGTTTTATATACCTTATAAGCCTATTTTTATGTGTTTTTTTTTAAAGTAATCTTCGGACATATTTATAAACATACATAGAAACGTCGACTTGCCCCATTAGAATCTTAGACCTTTCTTGACTCGGTCAAAAATTCAGAAACAATCAGAAATCATTTATTGTCAAACTGTGTGAGGATAATATATGTAAGTTATTAAAACACGTTCAGTCTCAACCGCTTAGTCCTTTACAGACTTAATAGAAAAAAATAAATAAAAATATGATACTGGGTGACGAGACGAGCGAAGTTGCTTGCCTGATGGCTCTTCACACTTGCCCATAACAGCTCAACGCCACTCAGAATTATGAACTTTAACAGTTCAAAACCCTGGATGGCAATGCACTACGCTCGTCACCCCGAGATATAAGATGTCAAATCTCTGTGTGCCCTGTAATTTCGCTGGAAACATTGCCCTTCAATCCGGAACACAGTAGTGTTTGCACACTGCTTGGCGGTTGAATAACTGGCAAAGGTGTCGTACGAGTACTTCCCCAGGCGGACTCTGCAAAAGAGTCCTACCACTACAAAATGTATTTTTGTACAGTTGTACTAGTATTTTTATACTTGGTATTCATTAAGTATATCTTCTATGCAACAGAGAATGTTAAAAATTAAAAATCTTATTAGTAACTATGCCATTATGTTTAGGTACCTACTCCATTATTTTGTCACTTCTATAGTTTTTCCGTTTCGGCAAATAAGTCAACCGCTATACCTACCTATTTCATACCTAAATTAAATAAGTAGGTATATATAAAAAACGCCAGTTCTTTAAATTGAATCAATTGTATCCAAGCCTTTTCAGTCATCACGTGCAAACACAGTTTTCAGCCTTGTGTAAATAAATACAAACAGCTTCGTAATATGAAACCGAATTTTCCACTTTTCTTTACCTTGAATGATAAAAACACACAATTTTACAAAAGAGGTCACTGCACTCCAGTTAGCACGCACAATATATTTTTTTTTTACAAAAATAGACCGAACGCGATACGCCCACGATTCTAAATTTAATTTTTTTTAAAGTTAACGCGCCGCATGCGCTTCGTTTGCGCGCTTATCCCTACTGACATTGTCCCGTAGAGATGCTCAGCTACCATCGACTATAACCGGCTGATTTAGGCATCACTATCTCACTTCCCAAAATACAGCTGTAGCATGCCTTCTAAATTCGGTAGCTTAATTGTCTAGCTATAGTCCGACCGTTTCGAAAATACACCTGTCTTTAAACATCATTCAAAGTTAGATCGTCATCGAGATTTCTCAGCGTAAATTTTGTTAGTTGCACCATGTCCTTTCCTAGCCAATTAGCATAGAAATGTGATTTAGTTCGGTTGTAAAAGCACGGGAGGTCAGGTAATGTTGGTCTATTTATTTATTTTCTATAAGTATATTTCTTCTGTGGTATAGGTAGGTTGTCACGAGATGCTTCAGTTAGATTTTGTCTATGCTTCGAAGTTATTTTTGACTGCGATTTGTCTAGTCGAGCCAAATGCTGAAATGTCAAGCAAATAAACACTTTAGGGAGAGAAAATAGAAGCAAACATTTGTTACCTATAAAGCCTATTTATACGATACCTATCTAGTTTAGTTTTGCTAGTTTCTACCCACTTACACGCCGCTTTTAGGAAGATTTTGCGTAATAGTTCTGTGGCCCTAGTACGAGCACTTGCGAAAAAGTATACGTTCCGTAAACGATAGCAAAATGTATGAAAAATTTAACAGCGACTCTATCGGACGTAAAGGGAAACTGAATTTTTCATACATTTGCTATCGTTTACGGAACGAATACTTTTTCGCAAGTTCTCGTACTAGCCCCACAGAACATGCACCATGTTCACGGGAAGACTCAAGGTGAGTTTAAGTGAGTCTTCCCGTGAACATGGTGCATGTAACTGCGCCGAAATATCGGGAGCTCCTTCCACTATCTTACCACGGTAAATATCCCGTAAATAATCATATAACTGTAGTGAACAACCGTGATAGATTTAAACAGCGTCAAAGTTGGAAATTAATATATTTCTAAAGAAAATAAAATAATCTAAAGTCCAGCTAGAAAGTCCTTAGTGCATCCCTGATCGTAGAGCAGGGTTCATTCTCGACCATAGTATCATAGAAGGTCCCGGAAAATATATTTAATATTATTTTTTCTGTGTCTATTTATTAGTAACTTGCATATTAGAGTAACCTAGGTAAGTATAGAAAAACGTATCATATGGGCCTTTATTGGCCAGGGCTTGGCCAGGCGATTGGCAGAGGCGTCGGAATGCTGGCTTTTATTTCGCACAGAAATTGAGCATTGCCTTTCAACGCGGCAATGCCGCCAGCATTTTGGGGACCTTTCCCTCCACTAATGATCTTCTCCACTAAAGTTTTAATTTAGATATTTTAAGTTTTAATTTTTACTCATTTTAATATATTAAGATTCCGTTAATTTTCAGTTTTGTAAGACGAATTACCTAACTATAACATCAGATAGTAAAAATATGATAAAACCTAATAAATCTGTTATGCAGATTTTAATATAAGTAAATTATTTTTATTATGTAAACTGACTTGGTTTTCACACATTTTATTTATATTACACGGGAATTACTCACGTAAGATTAGGCCGGATACTCCGACTATAGTTTCAACCGCATACAGCGGTCTTTATCAAGGTGAATGCGCGCGAACGGCTGCGTCTCGCTTTGCACTCCGTATGCGGTTGAAACTATAGTCGGAGTATCCGGCCTAATCTTACGTGAGTAATTCCCGTGTAATATAAATAAAAAGTAAATTATATTAGAAATTCAATCAAATTTGAATATACACAACCAAGTTTCACCAAAATCGGTAGAGTAGTATCGGAAAATTTAATTAGTAAGTTAGTATAAAAAGTTTAAACAAAAACCGGCCAAGTGCAAGTTGGTATCACCGAGGGTTGCGTACGAACCACACAACTATAATTTCAAATCGACTTCAAAAAAAGCCCCACGCTTTTATTAGCTTGGTACGTATCTATGTAACGGAATATTTGAACGTGATTTTCAGCCCTTTCAAAACTACGGATTGATTTGAAACTTTGCACATTTATCAAGGACCAATGACAATGCAATAATTTAAATAGTTTGTCCCATTATCCTTACTAGGATCTTTAGGATTAATAAATAAATATCTGGGACATTTTTGCACACACGGTCATCTGACCCCAAACTAAGCAAAGCTTGTAATATGGCTGTCAGAGACTGATAAACGGATGCATTTGGATGGATGGATGTACATGTTTGTTACTCAATCACGCAGAAACGGCTGGATGGATTTGGATGAAATTTTGAATATACATTGCTTATGTCCTGGATTAACACATAGGCTACTTTTCATCACCGATTTTCATCACCATGCGGGTGAAACCGCGGGGCGCAGCTAGTATATTATAAATGCGATGTATACATACCAAACTCTAAGTCTTTGGAGACCTTCGCATTATGCCAAATTGCCAATGTCCTACAGTCTGTTTGTCAGTCTGATCTGAGGTGTCACAAATATACAAACTCACAAACATACATAAACGCCAATCCGTTCCCAAGACCTTGCTCCTTGCTCGGTCAAAAAGGTCTAACAGAAAGAAGGCTAGGCGTTCGACCACAGCTCACCTGACAATACCTGAGTCGTGTAAACTCCTTAGTTACCTACATAGTGCAGAAATCAACGCGACGCTAACAATCGTTGAAGTAGCCAAGGTCGCAGTACAACGCTTGTTGCGTAATACACGTAGAGTTAGAGACTGTGGAAGTGGCAGAATACGAGTACGCTCGGATTGCAGTTGGAAGTACGCTCGAAAATATTTTTAACCGACTTCCAAAAAGGAGGAGGTTCTCAATTCGACTGTTTTTTTTTAAGGAAATCTTACAGCTAGGTATAAAGGTTATTGCTAATATATAAGATACAGAAGGCCATTTAAAAGATTCCACACGTAAATATGAATGAATAAACTAAATAAAATAACCGGCCAAGTGCGAGTCGGACTCGCGCACGAAGGGTTCCGTACCATTATCTATAAAAACGGCAAAAAATCACGTTTGGTGTATGGGAATACACCATTATAGCGGCAACAGAAATACATCATCTGTGAACATTTCAACTGTCTAACTATCACGGTTCATGAGATACAACTTGGTGACAGACGGACAGCGGAGCCTTAGTAATAAGGTCCCGTTTTACCCTATGGGTACGGAACCCTAAAAACTAGTAATTGCTAATATCCTCTTAAGATGCTGGACAGATGTGGTAAACAAATCAATGTCATTTAGATTAGCTACAGCATTGAAACTGCGGCTTGCTCTACCTGTTAGATAACTATTGCCCTCTATTTATCCCCAGAGTGAGCACTATATATAATTAGTGCTCACTCTGGGGATAAATAGAGAACATGGTCTTCTAAACGGATCAGCCGACACCTTCAGCCCTATTCGCTCCAATAGCTCCGGACAATCAACTGCGCCATTCGCTATCTTTAATAAATAGACCAGCGACTACTATGTTTTTATATGAAACTAAGTTATGTTTTTATATGAAACTGCGGACGTTTATTGAGTATAATTTTCTACGCGTTGTGACTTCTATGTATAGTTTTACGAAGAGAAAAAATATAGAAAAGATATGCCACATCCAGTAGCTCTAAGCAGGCGACCTTTTTCCAATGCTGACAAGTACGGTCAACAAAACAAACTATGTCAAGTTTAAACCAATTACGTCTCACGCCGATTTCGGTTCTTTCTAACGCTACCTGTATTGAGTTTTGTGCTGACGGTACGCCGCTAAAAAGGAAGTCATGGTTAGCGTATTAGTGGCAGGCAGACGATGAATGTTGTTTGAAATAGTGTCATAGATTAGGGGCACAGTTTGTGCTTATGAATAAGCATTGTGTCATCATCATCATCAGCCAGAAGACGTCCACTGCTGAACATAGGCTTCCCCCTTTAACCTCCACACTGAACGACATCCTGCCATCTGCATCCACTGGATGCCCGCGATTCTCACAATGTCGTCGGCCCATCTAGTGGGAGGCCTACCTACGCTGCGTCTTCCGTTTCGTGGTTTCCACTCGAATAGAACCTGTCTTCCCCACCGGTCATCAGTTTTTCGAGCGATGGATAAACTCAGAGTCACACAACGGGCAATGGAGAGAGCTATGCTCGGACTTTCTTTGCGCGATAAAATCCGGAAAGTAGATATTTGCCAAAGAACCAGAGTCGCCGACATAGCTATTAAAATCTGCAAGTTGAAGTGGCAATGGGCAGGCCACATCGCTCGAAGCATTGTGTAACACGTATTAAATAAAATTAAATTTAAAAAAAAAACAGATAAAAGAGCTCATAATCTTTAAAGTTTTGAACAGATTTTCTTGAATCACCTAAGAACACTCTCAATTAAGCCTCCTTCCAAACAAATAATAATTCTCACAGTAAAAAATAAATAAATAACCGACCAAGTGCGAGCCGGTCTCGCAAACGAAGGGACTGTACCATTATCTATAATAACAGCAAAAAAAACACGTTTGTTGTATGGGAAACCCCCCCTTAAACAATAATTTTATTTTAATTGAAATATTTATTTTTAAAGTGAATATATAACTAAATATTCTGTGAATATTTCAAGCGTCTATCTGTTGCCGTTATAAATATCGACCAAAAACGAGCAAAAAATCACGTCGGTTGTATGGGAGCCCCTTAAATATTATTTATCTGTCAGCGGCAACAGAAATACATCATCTGTGAAAATTTCAACTGTCTAACTGTCACGGTTCATGAGATACAGCCTGGTGAGAGACAGACAGACGGATGGACACCTGAGTCTTAGCAATAGGGTCCCGTTTTATGCTTTGGGTACGGATCCCTAAAAATTGCTGTGGTAATAAGGCCGTGAATGACGGTTTTTTTTTAATCGCGTATAAGTCCGCGTTTGACCACCAACTCGCCTGTTGGTAAGCGACGATGTGGTTGAAGATGAAGCACGCATACTTAGAAGATACCTCAGGACAGGACAGTGTATTCCATATAGCAGGTAATACCCTGGTAACTATCACCTGGTTATCTATTCACTCTTGCCTTGAAAAGGCCCAGATTATATCTCTCTGGACCCGGGTATGTCCTAAAACTGCGACCAGAACCACCGGAGGATGGGTAGCAGCGTCCTAATAGTACACGGTGAACGTACTGCGATCCCCAAGCCGCCTGCCAAGCATGGGGATTATGGCAACACCCATCTCTATGAGAGAGGCCTTTGTCCAACAGTGGACGTTAATTGGCTGATGATGTGTTGTCTCTCAGGAAACAAGGAAGCCGGCAGATTGTTCCAATCGTTGGCCACGCAGTAATAATATATTTGGAGGTCTACCTTTCATGTGCTCTGAAGTATCTGCCCTCATGATGTCTGAGAGGTAGTGCTCTAGCGACCGCATATTGTCCAATCCACTGCGTTCCTGGAACAAATACAACAATTTCAAATTAAGGCGAGGTTTTCCCACTTTACAACGCAACAGACTATAACAGATGGACAGACAGATAACTATCTATAAATTTCTAAAAGAAAAAAAGATAATCAGGCACATAATTTGAAAAAAATTTATCTCTACAATGACCTCTAAGCAGGAACTTTGGTGTTCAGCATATTTTTTTCTTATAATTAATGATTACAATAATATATGAATATAAAAATGATGTCGATGGGTTAACTATTTATAGTGATATAAAGGTGTTTTATATTATCATTACCTTGATCAATGTAATGATAATTTAATTAAATATCACTATTTAACAGAATTCGCACTGTCATGCCATCTAGTGACAAGTAGGTGAAATAAAAATCTGTCACTGAGTGACTGAGGCCTATCTACGCTGCGTCTTCCGGTTCGTGGTCTCCACTCAAGAACCTTTCTTCCCCATCGGTTATCGGTTCTTCGAGCGATGTGGCCTGCTCATTGCCACTTCAACTAGCAAATTTTAATAGCTATGTCAATGACTCTGGTTGTTTGTTGAATATCCACGTTTCGGATTCTATCGCGCAAAGAAACTCCGAGAATAGCTCTCTCCAGTGCCCGTTGTGTGACTCACCATGAGGTGAGGTGTTGTGAGGCTTACCATGGAAAGTAGAAAAACCAAAACTAAAATGACCAAAGTTTATATAAGTGGGGAAAGAGGGCCTTAAGTTAAAATTGGCTTCCAAGATTTGTTTACATATTTCTTTAGATTCAAGTAAATTTAATAAAAGTGAGTTCTAAAATAACAATATGCTTTGAAATTTTGAATTTCCGAAGTACAAAAGTACATACATTATTATATCATTTAGATGAATCAATTCTCCCCAAAAACCTGCGTACTGTTTGACCAAATTATCCAGGCACTCACGAACTCAATTATCCTACTAAACCAGAGTTCTGTTTAAACTGGATACCGTACTGTAAACCTACTGACCCATTTTCCCGCCCTACGCAGTGTGACGTCACAACGGCAATGCGCCATATCGTTGAAGCATCTTCAAGCCAAACTCGGTCGTACAACAAAGACAACAAGGTCGAGTATTGTGCCAAAAGAGCATCGTCAAAGCCATGAGGAAGTGGAATCCGAAAGTGAACCTTATGGTGTAAAGTTTAAGCGTAAAATTGGCCCGGAAATACATTAGAAAAGCCTCGAATATAGCCAAAGAATGTGCTGTAATTTTTTGATCTAGAATGCTGCACTAAGGTCACGGCGCGGTCGCATCGCAATGCGACCGTTCGAATTTTTAAAATCACAAGTCATACCAAATACCAACCATTTTTAAAATGGTGGTCTGCATCAGCCAATCAGAGAGGTGTATTCACCGTATAATGTAATTGGTTGAGGTATTTGACTTTCGCATGAAAGAGGTGATACATCAAAACGATTGACATTTTCTACACCAAATAATAATGGCTCTACGTGTAATATAATTTATTCCATGCCTATGTTCTTAAATCAATATGTTCAAGGACATTTCCTGCCCTACTTTAGAGTAATCTGGGTCAAATTATCAAATTAAAAATTACTGGATTATTTCTCTACTTTCATGTTCAGTTTTTCATGATATCCTTGAAAACATTTACTTTGTCATTTATGATGATCTGTGGGGCAAACGAAAATCAACCTCTAATAATCTAATAAAAAAAACAACACTTTTTTCAGTGTGGTTTCTCGTAATACGGATGACGCGACGGTATGGTTTTATAGGCTTTAGCCTGCCCAATGGGCGAAAAAAATTTATGTTTATCATTATCCCGATATATACTCTGATCTATGATCGTTATTATGGTGTTTTTAAGTGATATTTTGTTTGTGTCCTATAAATAGATCAGGAGCTCGCGACGATCAAATCTTCGTTTTGAAAATAACAGTTTTACTTTTTGGATGTAGGTAGTTGTTTTTATGGTAGACAGGCGCCAAGACAATGTAATACTCCTACGGGACAGGCGCTTACAACTCATGTGGTCGAAAATGGTTGACAAACTTAGGCTGGAATGTCAACTGGCTCTCAAAAAAGGCTGCCTGAACAGACAACCGATTTTCTGCTTTTTAGTGATAGCCAACAGCAATAGAAAGTCTCTAGAAAGAACTAAGAAAAACGCATCGTCTAGAACCTCGTTTTTTTGCCGATTAAAAATGTAACCAAGCTGACATAAAAACGCGATCAAATCTTAAAAAAAACTGTTTATTAATGTCCAAGTACAGTAATTGTTAATAATTAACATTACCGACATAGCTATATATTAAAATTTGCAAGTTGAAGTGGCAATGGGCAGGCCACATCGCTCGAAGAACCGAAAACCGATGGGGAAGAAAGGTTCTTGAGTGGAGACCACAAACCGGAAGACGCAGCGTAGGTAGGCCTCCCAGTAGATGGACCGACGACATTGTGAGAGTCGCGGGCATCCAGTGGATGTAGATGGCAGGATGTCGTTCAGTGTGGAGTCCTATGTTCAGCAGTGGACGTCTTCTGGCTGATAATGATGATGCATTTCCAAGCACTGTAATTGTTATACTAGGATCTGGAAACTTGTAAGCTAACAAATGTTAGGTACAGCAAAACGCAATGGGTACGGCAGATGTTGCAAGCATACGGGAATATACGGTAATACGGTAAAACACACTCCAATACGGAAGTACGGTCGTGCAGCAATGCGTACATCCTTGGCAAGAGATTGCCGTGTATAGCTACCGTATAGATAGACTATACGGTAGTTTTTGTAGTGGTAGGCTTCGACCAAAATAAAATGAATGGACGGGCCCAGTAGAAGCGCATTTTTGAAGATTACAAAATGAGCGCTAGCTCTCATTTCGTTTCAGTCGGTCTCTAGCCGTAGGAAGTGAAACACGAGTCTATTGTTACGCGATAACGAAACATCTGACAAAATTATGAATTCGTATGCTTTACCGAAGTGTAAATACACAAATAAAACCGATATCTATTTTTTGTAACAAATATACTGTACATTTTTATAATTAGGTGTTGAAGTATATGTCCGACGGTTTTGACTCGTTTTTACTGATCAAGTTTAATGGTTAGGGCCGGTCCATTCATTTTATTTTGGTCGAAGGTGGTAGGACTATTTTGTAGAGTCCGCCTGGGGAAGTACCACACCTTTGCCAGTTATTCTACCGCCAAGCAGTAGTGTGCAAACACTACTGTGTTCCGGATTTGTGAAACCGCGGGACGCAGCTAGTAAATAATAAATTGTGTTCTTCAATCTGCCGCTTATAGAAACTCTTTATAGCGAACTAAAATAATCAATTCAATTTTAATTTCGCTGTAAAGACGTTACATTGTACCTTCTGTAACAGAGCGGAACCAAAAGAATTGAAATATCCCCGGAAATTGTAACAAACAAATTTTAATATCAAAGCATGTTTAGGAAAAATCTATTTCCAAAATGTCGAAGAGTGAAGATCACTTAACAAGACTGAAAAGGAAGCGCTTTCATGAGCTTTCAGACAAATCTGTCTAATGCACAGATAAAAACAGATCTGTGGTCTAATGTGATTTTGATGACACTCTGTTTTTTCTTTAGGTTTGGCTCCAGACATCCTGTTTATTCAGCCAGTGTCAGGAACAATAAAATTATTTTACTATAATCTTTCAACGGTCTCTACGTGGTCGTACGTAGAAGAAAGAAAGAAAAAGACCGTTTTAGGTCTAGAGTCTAGACCTTCAACGGTGTTTTTTTAATATTCTTGGAACGAAGTTCCTTATCGCGCGTTGCGAAAGGGGGCCAGACGGAAAAAATGAAGACCAAAAGTTGTAACGACAGTTTTTGGTATAGTTGTAAGCCGTGCGGTGTGCGCGTGTTTCTCTGGCTGTCTCTCTCTCTCTCTCATAGAAAGGAACTTCGTTCCATCCGGGTGTCCCTTGACACCTCTCAAGTTTTTTTATTATATAACTAGTTTTTTTGCCTGCGACTTCGTACGCGTACATTTTCAGATAAACCTTCAATCTTTTTTTCTTCCCTTAATCCGGCCCTTGCGCAAAATAACATAGCCTCTACTTCAATCTGGTAATTTCTAAGCATATTCGTGAAAACCGCATTTAAATCCGTCCAGTGGTTTAGGAGATGTGCGCGGACAAACAAACAAACAAACAGACAAAAATTCTAAAAACTGTCCTATCGTGTTCAGCTGCTTATTTTAAGACGCCCTGTGTGTTTTTTTTGTTATCTCGCAATTACAGATTTTTTTATCTTTACGTTTTTATTATATGTATAGATTGGCTTGCGCTTGGCCGCCAACTCGCCTGATGTTAATGCGATGATGCGGCCTACGATATAAGAAACCAGTCTTTAGGCAATCCAACTGTTTCTAATATTGACTTTCTTACTGACATCAAAAAAGTTGGGGGTAATTGATGCATTCTTTGCGGGAAAGGAGCAACCCCTCAATCCACACCAAAACACTGATATCTCAGAAATTTATCAGCCAATTAAAATAATTTTTAGTATTTATTTTCTTATATCCTTCCCTAAGCCTGTTATTTGTAATAAATGAAACACCAGTCCTATTCACCACGCCTATTCTCGGTCCTAACATTTATTTGCTCTGACAGCTGCTTCTTTTTAACCGACTTCGAAAAAGGCGGAGTTTCTATGTTTCACTGTTTATATTTTTTTATGTATGTTCACCGATAGGTATCTCCGCCAAATGTTGACCGATTTAACAAAAACATTTAAACAAACGCCTGTACTTTTTTTCGTAGCAAAATGACCTTGTACTTCATAAATATTTAACAGGCGCTAATCTTTTGATGGAAATCAAAGGAAACATTCGCTCTGTACTCCTCAAAAACCGGCCATGTGCGAGTCAGACTCGCGCACGAAGGGTTCCTACCATCATCTATAAAAAACGAGCAAAAAAATCACCTTTGTTATATGGGAGCCCCCTTAAATATTTATTTTATTCTGTTTATTTGTTGTTATAGCAACAATAGAAATACATCATCTGTGAAAATTTCAACTGTCTAACTATCACGGTTCATGAGATACAGCCTAGTGACAGACGGACAGACAAACAGACAGACGGACAGCGGAGTCTTCGTAATAGGGTCCCGTTTTGCCCTTTGGGTATGGAACCATAAAAATGAATAGATTTTTTTAAACTATACTACGCGTAATTCCAGCGAAATTACAGGGCACACAGAGATTTGACATCTTATATCTCGGGGTGACGAGCGCAGTGCATTGCCATCCAGGGTTTTGAACAGTTGAAGTTCAAAATTCTGAGTGGCGTTGTGCTGTTATGGGCAAGCGTGAAGAGCCATCAGGCGAGCGACTTCGCTCGTCTCGACACTCAGTATCATAAAAAAAAAAGTAGTTACCTATAGAACCCAAGTAGGTACATTCGCGAAAAATAAGCCGTTCAATTGGTGCCATAAATGGCACCGTACGACGATCGCGTGGTCAGTGCTCTGAGTCAGGTGATAGTGTTGAAAGCTCTCAAAAATATATTTATAATGACAACTTGCGCGGTGAAATCATGCCACAAAAGATCGGAAAAACAGCATTAGAATTCTGGTGTGACAATCTACAGGTAAGCCATTAATTTTCTTGCTTAAATCGTCAAAAATACCAAAAAAAAAATAAGAAAATTACTCACTATTAGTTCGGCCTTTTGGAAAAACTCAGAGTCACACAACGGGCAATGGAGAGAACTATGCTCGGAGTTTCTTTGCGCGATAAAATCCGGAACGTAGATTCGCCAAAGAACCAGAGTCACCGACATAGCTATTAAAATCTGCAAGTTGAAGTGGCAATGGGCAGGCCCCATCGCTCGAAGAACTGATAACCGATGGGGAGGAAAGGTTCTTGAGTGGAGATCACGTACCGGAAGACGCAGCGTAAGTAGGCCTCCCACTAGATGGACCGACGACATTGTGAGAGTCGCGGGCATTCAGTGGATGCAGATGGCGGGATGTCGTTCAGTGTGTAGTCTAAAGGGGGAGGCCTATGTGAAAGCAGTGGACAGCTTCTGGCTGATAATGATGACTTATTCTAAGGTGAAAAAACAATTTGTCCACGGCCTGTGCTACGCCTGCTGATGTGCGACATTACCTATCCCACGTCACGTGATTATGTTCAAGATTTTTAGGGTTCCGTACCCAACGGGTAAAACTGAACCCTATATTACTAAGACTCCGCTGTCCGTCTGTCACCAGGCTGTATCTCATGAACCGTGGTAGTTAGACAATCGAAATTTTGACAGATGATGTATTTCTGTTGCCGCTATAAAAACAAATACTAAAAAAAAAATTAAGGGGGCTCCCATACAACAAACGTGTTTTTTTTGCTCGTTTTTGGTCGATATTGATAACGGCAACAGGTAGACGCTTGAAATATTCACAGAATATTGAGTTATAATATTCACTTTAAAAATAAATAAATAAAAATAATATTTAAGTGGGGCTCCCATACAATACAACAGACATGTTTTTTTGCCGTTTTTATAGATAATGGTACAGAACCCTTTGTGCGCGAGTCCGACTCGTACTTGGCCGGTTTTATTTGGGCACTCTCTAACTATACCTACTATCAATCATCACCTGTCTGACACTTGACATACCTTATCAGAAACATTGATAAGATAGTGGAAACTACGTAGGAATATACCTACCCAGTACCCACTACACCTTGCTTTGCTACCTATTTCAACTATAGTTGGTAACAACGATCGTAAGCGATCACCGTCTCCTATGGATACCTGCAACACCAGGGACATCACAGATACGTTGCCGACCCTTAAAGACTCTATTAGAACAACAAACAGTTTAACAGCCCTTTTGAAGAACCCCATATTAAAGCTACTAGGAAATGCCGCAGGAGGGAGCTCATTCCACAAATAGCAGGTGTGAGGCAAAAAAGAACGCGTAAAACGCAGTGTGCGATTTCCACCGATCTGTGATATGTGGATAACTTTCAGGCGGTGGCGGCTGGTGCGATGGAAAAACCGCGATGCCGGCATCAGATCGAACAGTTCTTCAGAACATTCCTCGTTGTAATGCGATAAAAGACACAAAGAGATCCAACGTCTCTGCGCATGCTAAGCGCGCAGAGGCTCTAGGTGTTCAGTGAGCTTGGGATCGTCGACAATTCTGACAGCTCTACGCTGTAATGCATCAAGCTCAAGAATGCTTTTTTTTTTTAATGTGACCTAAACAACAAAAAAAGCTTAAAAAGCTAACAATTTCTGTGTTGCATTAAATAGCCCCAAAAATTCTCTAAAATTGTGTTCCAAATAGTTCCTCAGTCTGCCAAGTCTCTTATCAGGTTCTTATCAGTTCTAGTTGGTGAATCAGATGATCTGCTTTATCTTGTTATCACTGGGTTAGGCACATACTGAGGTGCTTGGTTAAATATTTTGGATATTTTAGGTAAATCAGCATCGGCCTATCGTGTTCCCAGTACTGGGACACAAGCCTTCTCTCAAAGAGAGAGAGAGAGGATGGAAAATATAATGAATAGGTTATACTTACAGGAAACTTGTCCATAAAAAAAACACTTCAACTGTTATTTCGCGTAATTTGATTAACAAAAGTTATTTATTTTGACCACAGAATAGAGATGTAAATAGAAAGAAAATGAGAAGGAAAATCTGTCGCCAGGCATTATGACAGAACCTTGATTGAACATTCTTATTTAGATCAACGCGTCGAACTCCGCGTCACAGCTGATTTCCAATGACTGACGTTTCGTTTATATGGGTGCAAGTGGCTACAACAAATTTCTTGCATAAATACCTTGACAGCCGTTCGATTTAAACAAAAAAAAATCTTCCGTGGTTTTGACGAATTGAATCTCTTAAGACAATGATTCTTAAACGTTTTCTAGTCACGCACCACTTTCAAAATTTCAGAAATACCACGGACTTCTGGGGACTAGAAAACGGCTTTTAATAAACTGTTTTATTTTTGGTTTTGTTTATTTGAATAACTGCATACTTTAGAGGAATTCTAGTTTATAAACCTCGGGACTGCGGACCCCCGGCACTCGCGCCATGGACCCCACTTTAAGAAACTCTGCCTTAAGAGGACGTTAACTGATTATTATTGCTTAGTTATTACCATTAACCCTGTATAAACAAGTATCCGATAATCTCCAAAGCAAAGTTGTCAATGTCACCATGACATGGCTACGGCACTCAAGGTTGGCTCCGACGAAGGAACTCCTAAATGTTGTATATGTATATATGCATTACAAAAATTTGTTAAAAAAAATATTTTTATACACTACTAGCCGTCCGCCCCGGCTTCGCACGGGTGTAAGCTCGGCCTTCGGCCTCGCTACAAAATATAATATAGCCTATGTCACCCGGGGATAGTGTATCTTCCCAACAGTGAAAGAATTTTTCAAATCGGTTCAGTAGTTTCGGAGCCTATTCAATGCAAACAAAAAAATTATCAAATCTTTCCTCATAATAATATTAGTATAGATTACAAAATTATGTTAAAAAAAATTATTTTTATACACTATTAATTATTTAGGGAACCATTTCAGTGCAGGAAGCCTTAAAAACCGCGTCACAAACGTTTTTATCAGTGCGCGAAGTCGATGACCCGATAAGCTTGCAAATTGTATACATTTCCACGTAGATAATTTGTGTTTTAGCTTTTTTATACAACTGTGACGAGACGAGCAGGTCGTTTGCTGATAGTAAGCACTAAGGCTTTCCATATGGTTTCAGATCATCTAGAATTTTGTTACTTCGTAATTCGATTTGGTTTTTATCATATGTGGAAAATTGTCCACTACAAAATCTTGGTAATTTTTTAACTAACCCCTGCAGGTCTAAAAACAATCCAAATGCTGAAGCCCATCTATCCGTTGGCAGCGTACCCAGAATGCTGGTGGTGTTACCACGCTGAATGGCAATGCTTATGCGTTGAGCCCAGATACACGCCAGCATTCTGGTCACGCGACGCGTTAACCAGGAGCTCTGAAAGATTTTTGAAAATGAGGTGAGCTCCCGGTCCCCGAGGGCCCAATGTCTGGACCCCAAACGCCTCAAAAATGTAACCACTGCCGAGGTTAGCATATTGAAATTGACATTGGATAAAAATTTGTATTACGTCCGCGAGTAAGTGTTTTGACACAACATTTTTTGTGTTTTTATTCATATTTTTTTGGGATTTTTATAGTTAAACTACATGGCAGTCCCATTGTATAAACTGATTTAGAACACTCAAAATAATACAAAACACAGATAGTAAACACATAGAGTCAAAGGTCACTTGAAGTGACTCGCATATCCGAACAGATCCCTGGCTGCGTCCGAGTTGGGTTCAGACAGTAGCCTGTTAAACCGACCATCATATAGTCTGCTATCAGATTGTTTCAGATGTTGTCAGATTGTAAGTCACCTCAAGTCTCCTTCTCTCATGCTGGAGGCGGACACATTCAACCAGTAGATGGTACACATCTTCCTCCATTCCACATGTATCACAATTCGGTGTTTCTGTTTTAACCACAGAAAACAAAAAAAATATTTAATAGAACGGCTGTCAAGGCATTTTTGTAAGAAACTTGTTGTAGCCAGTTGCACCCATATAAACTCATAGCAACTGTGTTAGCAAGAGTTCGACCCGTTGACATAAATAAGAATGTTCAATCAAGTATCTGTCACAATACCTGGTGACAGTTTCCTTCTCATTTCCGTTCTATTTACATTTCTTTTCTGTGGTTTTACCAATCATGAAAGGCATATTGGCCAATCAAACTTTTTTAAAGGCATATTGGTAGGTAAGGCAGTCCTTAATGTGTGGGGAACCAACTTTCCACCTACAATTTCAACCACGATTGTAAATAAACATTCCGCTTGAAATGCGAGCCATTTCCTCTTATCAGCAGTATTTTCAAGGTTTTCAGGCGACCATTTTCTTGCGTAAGTGTGTGCATCTCGTTTCAGTGGTATGCGAGAGAGCGGGACAGGAAACAAGGCTATGCAGCTGCTATAACATATTCTGTGGCCATGTTTTCATTGCCTGAACAGCACCACTGAAATGCAAGTTTAATGGTAAACCTAGATCCGAGTTAAATTAAAGCGGCCAAGTGCGAGTCAGGCTCGCGCACTGAGGGTTCAGAAATCTGAAAAGTTTATTTTGTGACAATGAAATAAAAATAATAAAATAGAAGGTGTAAGAATACTCCATTTTGTGGGTAGACACGTTTTATTTCAGACTCTTACACACACTCATACAACGTATATTTATGCACTTGTACTTTAATGATTCTTAACACTTTAAATCTATGTACATTAGGGCAGAGTAACAATTTACAATATTGAAGGTGCTTACTGCACCGCTGCTCAGACCAGAATGCCCAGCCTCGCTCCCGCCTACCACCTGCCATCGCGTTTCCCCTTCCCCTTTCCGTCATAGTGAAGTTGACAACGTTGAGATTCAAATAAGGTACTAGGAAAGTCAAATAAGTACTCGCGAATTCAATAACAATACTTTAAACCTAACAAAGTATGCAGGTACATTGTCACAAAAACCGACCCCAACTCAGCATGTTGCTGGTTGTACACAACCAGCGCTGGTATTCTGTTGGGCCCGGCAAGTGACGTCACGCTCGATAAGTGTGCGCGTACACACAAACATACACAACTATTTAAAATAAGCATAAATTGTTAACTCCTATAGTAAAAAAAAGTAGTGCAAAAAGACATGACTGGGCGGTCACCCATCCAAGTTCAGACCGCGCCCGACGTTGCTTAACTTCGGTGATTGCACGAGAACCGGCGGTGAACAGAAACTTGTCACCGACTTGCACTTGGCCAGTATTTATTATTTGTTGTATTACTTTAGAGTGTGTACTATAATGAAGCCAAGTTACCGTTTTTACATTAAAGCAAATACAAAAATACGTTGAAATAATACGTTTTTTGTATCCCTTTAACTTTAACTTTTTGACTTTATTATTATTTCTTAGTTATTCCTCTGTAACATTACATATTCTGTGAAAATTTCAACTGGCTATCTATTAAGGTTCGAAATATACAGTCGTAAAAAGGAAGGACACATCGTCGCTTACCAACAGTACCCTTAGTACAAGATTTGACAGTTTTCGAAAACTTTTTTCGTTTCCGTATTGTCCCATACATTTTAGTAAAGCGCCTCTAGCGGAAACGCGGATGAACTAAAATCGGTAGTAATCGGCAGTATAGGTTGCTTCACTCAAATACGAAAAATAGTTTCGAATAGCTTCCAGCCCAGCAATTTATGCATCAAAACGAAAACGAAAAAAGTTTTCGAAAACTATCAAATCTTGTACTAAGTGTACCGGCGAGTCGGTCAACGCGGACTTATTCGCGATTAAAAAAAGGACGGACAGACATCAGACAGCGTAGGCTTAGTAATAGGGTCCAGTTTTACCATTTGGGTATGGAATCCTAAAAAACTAAGCTCAAAACTTCTTATATTATGTTTATGAGACATTATAAGAAGTTTTATGAAAACAATAAGAAAAAAAAACATTAAGATGGCCACGATAAATTTAATTGAAAATTAAGAAGCCCTGATTGGATATTAGGTACAATCGCACAGTAATATTCAGTAAAACTGTAATTGATTTCGCTCCATGAGCTCTATTAAAGATTAAGCCGGTATACCACTGCCATAATTATCTACCTCTTTCGCACGTTTCAAAACTTTTGAGGAGAAAAAAGTAGCGATGAAAAGCATATCCAATCATCATCATCCAGAAGACGTCCACTGCTGAACATAGGCCTCCCCCTTTAACCTCCACACTGAACGACATCCTGCCATCTGCATCCACTGGATGCCCGTGATTCTCACAACGTCGTCGGTCCATCTAGTGGGAGGCCTACCTACGCTGCGTCTTCCAATTCGTGGTCTACACTCAAGAACCTTTCTTCCCCATCGGTTATCGGTTCTTCAAGCGATGTGGCCTGCCCATTGCTACTTCAACATGCAAGTTTTAACAGCAATGTCGGTGACTCTGGTTCTTTGGCGAACGTTCCGGATTTTATCGCGCAAAGAAACTCCGAGCATAGCTCTCTCCATTGTTCTTTAATTGTGTTACTCTGAGTTTTTCGTCTCAGTACCATATGTCATCACTGGCAACACACACTGGTCAAAGACCCTTGTCTTTAGGCACTGTGGTATCTCCAATAACTATCCGGTATCCGGCCTATCCGCCGGCCTAAATACTATCCGGCCGAATACCGGATATCTAGCGCCTATCCGGCCAATTACTGGATAAATAATTATCAATGTAAAAAACAGACTTCATAAAAATGTCAGAACTGGACCAAATTGAAATGAGTCCACACGGGAAGCACCAGCTTTTAAATAAAAAAGAATCATCAAAATCGGTTCACCCAGTCGAAAGTTCTGGTAACAAACAAAAAAAAAACAATCCGTCGTTTTGAAAGGGGTGAAAATCACGTTCAAAGATTCCGTTACATAGATACATACCAAGCTAATAATATATAAGCGTGATAAAAACGAGAAAATTATGTTATATCGCGAACAAAATCCCGTTTCACATAACTGTGTAGTATTTTTTTTATCAAAAGGGCATTGATTTGCCCTACTTTTAAATAATAACAACGTTATCAAATTTGTTTTAATTGGCGTTATCAAAAATCTGGCTTTTATTATTCGATAACCATTATTGTATGGCCAACTATTGATAATAAGCTAACGACCTTTGCTTCCCCAAGTTTTATTTCATGACTAATACGATCACAGAAAAGAGAAGTAAATAGAACGGAAATGAGAATGAAACTCTGTCACCAGGCATTGTGACAGATACCTTAGGGCTCGTGGGTGTGACCCCCCATTCAGCAGCAAGCCCAGGGAAGACAACGGCTTGGTGTGGCCCACGCCGTCGTAAAGGAAAGGAACAGAAATTAAAAACCATTTTCCAGTGAGAGTTACTTCAAGCAAAGTGCTAGGAGGGTACCGGTGCGTTCCTATGGAGATCCCGGTGCCCTTCGTCTAGCACAGAAGTCGGCCACCGAGGGGGTTTTAGTGGATGCAATCTCACATAGCCCAGCTGCACCCCAATGCAGCCGGGTATCTTTTGAAGATTTACCCCCCGCAAACAAAAAAAAAGGTATTGTGACAGATATGTGATAGAACATTCTTATTTATGTCAACGCGCCGAACTCCGCGTCACAGTTGCTAACACAGTTGCTAGGGGGTTTATTATGGGTGTAAGTGGCTACAACAACTTTCTTACAAAAATGCCTTGACAGCCGTTCTAATTTAAACAATGAAAAATTTACTTTGCTGTAAATACGATAATAACCCTGTTTAAACATGCTGACCTTATTCATTAACTCACATAAGATTCCTTGCCAGAAACGCATGACGTCACAACATGGAAATATAATTAAGTAAACCGGCAAAAAGTGAGTCGGACTCGCGAACTGACAGTTAAGTACCACCACATAAATTGTTAAAACTGAATTACAAAATTAGTGCATAACATCACGCCCAAACGGTCACTTTTCCAAGTATACCTAGCGAGCGCACCCGACATTGTTTAACTTCGGTGTACTTATTGTCACCGATTCGCACTTGGCCATTATTTATTATTTGTTGTTTTACATTAGAGTGTGTACTATAATCATGCCAAGTTTGACCCTTGTACGCATTACCGCTTTTACACTAGAACAAATACATAATTACGTTTTAAATAATTATCAAAAAACCGACTTCATAAAAATGACAGAAGTGGACCAAAATGGGACCACACGGAGAGCCTGGCGCTACATAACAAACATAAAACGAAAAAATAAAAAGCAGTCGAGTAGAGAACCTCCTCCTTTTTGGAAGTCGGTTAAAAAGCGTTTGTTGTATTATGTTTTTTTTTTGTTTGATTTTTACTAAATAATTTTAATCAAAGTAATTAATATGTCAAAGTAAATATAATAATTTAAATAATATTTACTCTTGCATTTTTGGATCACTTAAACAATAAAAACGTTTTTAACCGACTTCCAAAAAGAAGGAGGTTCTCAATTCGTCTGTTTTTTTTAAATGTTTTTATGTTTGTTACCTCAGAACTTTCGACTGGGTGAACCGATTTTGATGATTATTTTTTTATTTGAAAGCTGGTGCTTCCCGTTGGGTCACATTTAAATTTGGTCCAGTTCTGAATCTTTTATGAAATCTGTTTTTCATTTGATAATTATCGGTTAACCAATTAACCATCCGAAACATTCTATAAGGAAAGCTCTATTAGCGAATTAAATATACTTAATTCGAATTGATATTGTACACTCTCATACTGGCCGTAACGACACCAGATAACATCGTATCTCCTTATTTATTAAGCTCCCCAAATTAGAACTCCCGAATTCTGAGGTAATTACTTTTTTCAGTGGCAGCCAACACCGCTGCCAGCCAATCAGGGCGTCGCAGTGCGCATCACAAACTAGGTCACGTGGGCTGTACTGGGTCGACTTAGTTTTTTTTTTTACCACGAAGCATAGAGAACTGAGAATCGAATTTCCTTTCAGTTGCTCTCCGTTCTATTTGAACATTGTAGCAAATTAAATTCATTCATTTACTAACAGATTATAATCTATCTATATATATATACATAGATTTATTCTTTTTTTTGTAGTGGTAGGACTCTTTTGCAGGGGTCTGCCTGGGGAAGTACCACACCTTTGCCAGTTATTCAACCGCCAAGCAATAATGTACAAACACTACTGTGTTCCGGATTGAAGGGCAATGTTTCCAGCGAAATTACAGGGCACACAGAGATTTGACATCTTATATCTCGGGGTGACGAGCGCAGTGCATTGCCATCGAGGGTTTCGAACTGTTGAAGTTCAAAATTCTGAGTGGCGTTGAGCTGTTATGGGCAAGCGTGAAGAGCCATCAGGCGAGCCACTTCGCTCGTCTCGTCACTCAGTATCATAAAAAAGACAACGCACTGGACCGCTGGGTTTAGAAGCATACAATTTTGGACAAGTGTTCCTTCGAAAGTAAGATTTAGGAAGGATTTTGAAAATTCGTTACAAAAAGGGTCAAATGTGGGATGAAAGTTTGCATGAAACGTTATTTTATTTTTTTGAAGTTGCAACGACAGGAACTTTACCTGATTGTAGGCCTCATAACCGGTCATTGCAACTTGAATAGCCACTTGTATGAACTGGCAGCCACAGACAGTCCACTGTGTCGTGGCTGCATGAAGGAGAGAACTGTAGAGCATGTGCTGTGGCATTGTGAAGCCACAGAAGAAACTAGAATCGCTACCGGGTTGCCTGAGGCATCATTAACTTCATCATCTACGTCACCATATCAGCTGGACTGCTTTTCATCGTCAATATGCACACTTCCATCTACGGCACTGGAGCAACTGTGCCAGCGCCCCAGAGCCTCACTCCGATATTTCAGAGAGAGAGAGAGAGTTGGGTTGGGTCGGGTAACTGCTGGTAGGGGGAAATGCACAATACATCCCAAGCTGGACGTCAGAGCAGGACTTATCGCCCCCATCTCGAATAAGAATAAGAAGACATCATTTTTAAGGTTCCGTACCCAAAGGGTAAAACGGGACCCTATTACTAAGGCTCCGCTGTCCGTCCGTTCGTCTGTCACCAGGCTGTATCTCATGAAACGTGATAGTTAGACAGTTGAAATTTTCACAGATGATGTATTTCCGTTGCCGCTATAACAACAAATACTAAGAAATAGAATAAAATAAATATTTAGGGGGCTCCCATACAACAAACGTATTTTTTTTGCTCATTTTCGCTCGATATTGATAACGGCAAGAGATAGACGCTTGAAATATTCAGAGAATATTTAGTTGTATATTCACTTTAAAAATAAATTATTAAATTAAAATTCAAGGGGGGCTCCCGTACAAAAAACGTGATATATTGCCGTTTTTATAGAAAGTGGTACGGAACCCTTCGTGCGCGAGTCCGACTCGCACTTGGCCAGTTATTATTAGTGTGGGTCAAAACTTGCAACTTAATTTTAAAACAGTTATCGAATCGATTGAGCTGAAATGACAAGCTCAACAAATCGATTGAGTTTAGTTTGGATGACAATACATGGTTAGCTAAGTGACGTCATTATAAATTCAATATGGCGGACTAGTTATTTTTATGCACCCCCATGGTATGAGAATGAAATGAAAAGGTTTGCTTATTAATTTTGAAGTCGACTCTTTCTCTTCTTTTCTTTATCAGATAGAGAAAAGAAGAGAAAGAATCGACTACAAAAATACTATGCAGAGATAGAGAAAGTCTATTTCTACATAGAATTCGTCTAGTCGAGTCTATCTACATAGTATAAAATAATTCTCGCAGTTCAAAAAACTAAAACACACGCTTTAAAATCGCTAATCCTGAAGATCCTGGTAAGGATAATGGGACAAACTATACAAATGATTGCATTGTTATCGGTCCTTGATAAGTGTGCAAAGTTTCAAATCAATCCGTCGTTTTGAAAGGGGTGAACATCACGTTCAAAGATTCCGTTACATAGATACATACCAAGCTAATAAAAGCGTGTTAATAAAGTCGCTTTCCGCGGGTCTGTCTGTATATTCGGTAACTCCTCCAAAACCATGCAACGGATTTTTATGCGGTTTTCACCATCAGTTAGATAATTTATCACGGAAGGCATACACAATAAAACTTACACCCGCGCGAAGCCGGGGCGGGCGCTAGTTGATAATAATTATTAGAGCCATAACAGACACGTCAACATGGCTGACGTCAACCACGTCAACCAACGAGAGATCAAGAAAGAGCAATTATATTTTCACTCTTTCTCTCCCGTTGGTCAGACGGCGGTTCGTCAGCCAAGTTCGATACGTCTGTTACAGGTCTTAAAATCGTCAATAATTATAGTCACCAACAATCGAATCTTTTAGCAGCCTGAAACTTCTAACAACAGGGCTGACCTCTCAGCCTACAATAACTTAATACCTACTTTATCCGGAGAGCATAAATTGTGATGGGAAAAGAGCACCGAGGCTGGGCCAGCTAGTTCTTAAACTAGGTCAGGTCAACCAGGGCCAGGGCGTATGGGGCGGAACGCCGTGCTCCTCTCAAATAGATAGTCACACTGACCTAATTTATAGGGAAAATATCATATTTTTTTGGGTTCTGTACCCAAAGAGTGAAAATGAGATAGCAAAATGGAAGCTAGTTGAATTTTTCACAAAATATGTTACGACGGATTAACTAAGAAATGTTAAAAAAGTAAAAAAAATAATTAAATGGGGGTGTCCCCATACAAAAACTTATTTTTATTACGTATTTTAACCGACTTCCAAAAAGGAGGAGGTTATCAATTCCGCTGTTTTTTTTATGTTTGTTACCTCAGAACTTTTGACTGGGTGAACCGATTTTGATGATTATTTTTTTATTTGAATGCTGGTGCTTCCCGTTTGGTCCCATTTCATTTTGGTCCAGTTCTGATGGAGTCGGTTTTTTATATTGATAATTATTGTATTTGATCTAGGCTAAAAACGGTAATACGTACAAGCGTCAAACTTGGCATAAGTATGGTAAACACTCTAAAGTAAATATTTTTTTTTAAATAATTGCCAAGTGTGAGTCGGTGACAAAATTCTGTTTATTACCAAGTTAAGCAACGTAATTCGGTTAGTTGGACGAGCTTATCATTTCTTTCACCGAATCGAAATAGAATATATTTTTACAAATTTTGAAGTCGCTTTTTTACTGATTTTTATTGTATATTGTGGTGATACGGTAACCTCGGTGCACGAGCCTGACTCGCACTTGACCGGTTTATACACTGTTCCAGTAAAAAAAAAAAAACACTTAAACGTCAAAATTTTCGATTTTCACCTGTCAGCCGCTTGCTCTACATAAACATATCAGGGCCTTTATTCTGCACGGGCCAAACGCGCTCTATCGTGGCGCGATAAGTTAACTTCCAAAAGTTGAACTTTATTTCCTAAGCAATAGAGGCCAATTTTTTGAGGGAAACTTACCGTGGCCACGATAGCGCGCGTTTGCCCGTGCGGAATAAGGGCCCAGCGGATGTGACGGGTGCTCTTAAGATATGACAACTCGAAGAGAATCTCACCAAAAAGTATATATACTACTAGCAAGTAGCAACCCACCCCGGCTCACACGGGTGTAAGTTTTATTATATATATTATATGTATAGATATGAACCTTATGTGAAAAATTATCTAACTGATGGTGAAAACCGCATCAAAATCCGTTGCGTGGTTTAGGAGTTCATCATCTTGTCCTTGACGTGTCCGTCAACGGCGAACTTGACTAGCGCCGGTTATGAGCGCGTATATGGCTGGCAAAACCAAACTTAGTTTTAAAGGATTGGATTGGTTTGGGTTTTAGGAGATAGCGAATATACAGACAGACAGACAGACGCGGAAAGCAACTTTTTTCAATTCTATGTAAAGATAATACCATCAACTTATCTCAAACCAATATTACAAAATTAAAAGCTAAGCTAACTAATATATCTTTATATTTGTTTCATTTTACGACCAAATGGCTGCACCGATCTTAATCAAATTTGACGAGACAGTAGTGTGTATCACGATGCAGGACATAGAATAATACATTTTGTTCCGAAATGTATCGGAAACAAAATATACGGTAAATCACGAACCAATCTAAAAACAGTAATTTTAGTTATATAATGTTTTCCTACTCTACAATTAATGTCTGTAAAATATAATCTATAAATCGCAAGTAAAACCAAAAGACTGAATAATATATATATATATATATATACAATATAATATATACAAGCCAATTTACATCTACATCCTATTAAAAGTCACAAAACGCGTCAAAAGGAAACGCCATATTTGATTTTAGCAGTAATGTTGCCACACAGCTGAAAACTCCCACAAAGAATGCATAATTTTTAATGTTGCCATTACCGCCGTCCGGGCGTAAATGATAACAAACCGACAAACAATAGGACTGTGTTGTAAGACTGTTACGTGTTTTTTCAAAATATGCAAAGGGAAGCTGCTAGCACGTAACCGAGAACGAGGATATGATTAGGATTTTTTACTTAATAGGTAGTTACGTATTACAACTTATAAAACAGAAAATAGACAAAAACTTAAAATACTAACTAATAACTTAAAATCTACATAGATATAAGTATAATAAAAAAGTAGAAGTCTGTATTTGCGAGATATAAAAAAAAACACACAGGGCATCCTAAAATAAGCAGCTGAAAACGATAAGACAGTTTTCAGAACTTTTGTCTGTTTGTTTGTCCACGCACCTCCGAAACCACTGGACGGATTTAAACGCGGCTTTCATAAATATGCTTAGTTATGACCAGATTGAAGTATAGGCTATGTTATTTTGCGCAAGGGCTGTATTAAGGGAGAGAAAAATGGTTGAAAGTATATTAAAAAAAATCTACGCGTTTATAAAGTCGCGGGCAAAAGCACTAGTAACTATATAAAAATGTCGCCACCATTCTGGGGATCTTCCCCTTCACTAATGGTTTTTAAGTTAAAGTTTTTAGTTATTTTAAGTTTTAGTTATTAGTTAGTATTTTAAGTTTTCGACAATTATTTGTTTTATAAGTTGTGCTTAATAAAATATATTTCGTATCACAACAATAATTACTTTTTCAAACTCAAAAGAGGTTCTTAAAGAAACTATATTTTTAGGGTTCTGTAACAGAATAGTAAGCCGTTTTCTTAAAAAAACCGACAATGTTATTTTAGTGCATTATATTTCGCAAATAAACAAAAAAATATTTTCATAATTTCACTTTCATTTTAAGAGACCTGAGGACTTCGCCCAACTCTAAACGCGGATCCTAATAGGTGCAGTTTGCAAAATCACGCGAACGCGAACCTTAACGCGCCGAGATACGGTTTGCGTGCGTGATTTTGCAAACTGCACCTATTCGGGCCCACGTATAGAGTTGGGCGTAAGGCCCCTGTTCAATTATACCGCACGTGAGGATGTGCAGTCAAATTTGCCTTTATGACGTCACCAATATTATATTTTCATAAAAAAACAGATAAAGTAAAAGTAAAGTAAAGTTTATTTCCAAAAAGGTTTACAGGTTAACGTAGAGAATGCCAAGAGTTGTTTAAACTATAATGCGTAAGTACATTGTATTACCAGTGGACCCCAAACTCGGCTAGGCCGGTCTCTTGGTGGCCTGGGAAGATTTTACAAAAAGGATAGATCGCGCGCGCTTAGGAGTTTCTACTACTTAGGACTAGTAAATTAACATAAATCAAAGTATAAATTATAGGATATAAAAGACCCGGGTATGTCCTAAAACTGCGACCAGAACCACCGGAGGATGGGCAGCAGCGTCCTAATAGTACACGGTGAACGTACTGCGATCCCCAAGCCGCCTGCCAAGCGTGGGGATTATGGCTATGAGGGAGGCCTTGTCCAACAGTGGACGTTAATTGGCTGATGATGTGTGTGTGATATGAAAGTATAAATTATAAAGCTGACAAGGAACAATTAAAGTAAATTAAATTAGATAACAGCTGTTAGATTCATTTTCTTAGGGGCTGGACTGTAGCGGAATGTGGGGTAAAGACATCGATTTTCACCTCGTGCATGAGCGAGCACATTTCTAAGGTTCATACGCGAAATCGAGGGAATAGAATATGATTAATGATACGTCGCGCAATGTGTCAAAGTAACGAATGAAAAAAATGTAAGATATTTTTAACACGCTTTTATTAGCTTGGTATGTATCTATGTAACGGAATCTGTGAACGTGATTTTCACCCCTTACAAAACGACGGATTGATTGCACACTTTGCTTTGACTTTGCACACTTATCAAGGACAGATGTCAACGCTTGAAATATTCACAGAATATTTAGTAATTGCAGTTTTCACAGATGATATATTTCTGTTGCCGCTATAACAACAAATACAAAAAAATAATTAAGGGGGCTACCATACAACAAACGTGATTTTTTGCTCGTTTTCACTCGATATTGATAACGGCAAAAGGTAGACGTTTGAAATATTCACAGAATAGTTAGTTATATATTCACTTTAAAAATAAATGATTAATTAAAATAAAATTAATATTCCCATAATATTAAATAATTATTCCAAGAGATCGCTTATAGCGATAAGGCCGCCAATTGTTTCACTAGTTTTCAAGTTGTTTTTTATGTTACCTACTATGTACGTTCGTAATTTTTGGTGTGAACAATAAAGAGTTTACCTACCCATACAAATATACATTATATATATATTTGCTCCCATACAAAAAACGTGTTTTTTTTCCCGGTTTATAGATAGATAGTACGGAACCCTTCGTACGCGAGTCCCACTCGCACTTGGCCGGTTTTTGAATTTTTACCTCAATTTTTTATTTTATTTGCGAATGAAAGAATTCTTCCAAGGAGCAGTTCGTAATGAAATAATATGTAGGTATGCCTACTATGACGTGTAAACATACGAGTAGGTATATTGAATTGGAGTTTGTCTATGTGATCACCTTTTACAAAGTCACAACACATGTGACTTTCAGGCATGGTTGTTAGTTTATTGGTTAGGTTAGGTTAGTACTATTGCCCGCGACTTCGTACGCGTAGATTTTCCTATAAACTTTAAACCCTTTTTTCCTCCCTTAATCCGAACCTTGCGCAAAATAACATAGCCTATACTTCAATCTGGTTATAGCTAAGCATATTCGTGAAAACTGAATTTAAATCCGTCCAGTGGTTTAGGAGATATGCGTGGACAAACAAACAAGCAAACAAATAAACAAAAAGACAAAAAATCTAAAAACTGTCTTAACGTGTTCAGCTGCTTATTTTAATAGTGTGGGTTTTTTTTATATCTTGCAATTACATTTTTTTTTTATCTCTACATTTTTACTATATGTATAGAAAAAGAATACACTTAATACTAAAATGATAGCAAAATGTAATCATCTGGTAGATTTCTTAACATAAATTTGTCATATACCGTCATGAATTGTCATATACCGTCTGTTTCTGTTATTCAGTAAAGAAGAGCCTAGGTGAACTAGATATAAATTTTAATAATTACAAACATTACTGTAATCACCTGGGGCCTTACCCCTAGCTCGAAAAGTTGACCCGCATAGGTGTTATTTGTCTAAACGGTACCATCAACTACGATAAGCGGTAGTTATTTGATAGCCGCTAAGCTTTCCTATTTTCATGCACACGCGCATAGTAAAACGGATTTTCGTTCATTCAAGTTAGAGGCTTTTAAACGATGCAGCTTATATGAGTTGGTTAATTTTAGGTACCTATCAGGTACCTACTAAAAGTTGGCTCGCAAAAGTGAAGCTAGGGGTAAGGCCCCTGGTACATGTTTTAACAATTATTTAGCAGAAAAAAATTAAACAAAAACATAAAAACTGTAAACAAACTGTATGTCAAAAACTGTCACATTGTGTATATGACATCTAGCTTAAGTCTAATTTGTTTTATTGAAGTGAAAACCTCTTTAGGCGCGTTGAGAACTTTTTGGGTGAACAAAAATCATGGAAATCGTGTCATCATCACCGAACGCTGTACCGTGTATTTTAAAACAGCGCCATCTCTTGTAGAATAGGTGAATTACTACTTATTTTTTCACTTCTGTTACGACAGATTTTTTTTTTTTCAATAAAGAGACTAGATTTATTTAAATGATAGCAAACTGTAATCACCTGGTATATTTTTAAAATTAATTTAGCAGAACCACATATCTGAAACTGTCATATTATGTAGGTGACAGATAGCTTCAGTCTTTGTTAATTTATTTAATAAAGAAGAGCCTAATAGGAAAGTGTAATAATCTGGTAAATGTTTTAATAGTTATTTAGCAGAATCACGTGTCACAAACTGTCAAATTGTATAGCTGACATACTAGGCAATTTTATTCAAATTTATATCTACACTAATATTATAAAGAGGAAAGATTTGTACCTATTTTTGTATGTTTGTAATGAATAGGCTCCGAAACTACTGAACCGATTTGAAAAATTCTTTCACTGTTGGAAAGCTACACTATCCCCGGGTGACATAGGCTATATTATATTTTGTAGCGAGGCCGAAGGCCGAGCTTACACTCGTGCGAAGCCGGGGCGGACGGCTAGTAATATTATAAAGAGGAAAGATTTGTACCAATTTTTGTATGTTTGTAATGAATAGGCTCCGAAACTACTGAACCGATTTGAAAAATTCTTTCACTGTTGGGAAGCTACACTATCCCCGGGTGACATAGGCTATATTATATTTTGTAGCGAGGCCGAAGGCCGAGCTTACACTCGTGCGAAGCCGGGGCGGACGGCTAGTAATATTATAAAGAGGAAAGATTTGTACCAATTTTTGTATGTTTGTAATGAATAGGCTCCGAAACTACTGAACCGATTTGAAAAATTCTTTCACTGTTGGGAAGCTACACTATCCCCGGGTGACATAGGCTATATTATATTTTGTAGCGAGGCCGAAGGCCGAGCTTACAATCGTGCGAAGCCGGGGCGGACGGCTAGTAATATTATAAAGAGGAAAGATTTGTACCAATTTTTGTATGTTTGTAATGAATAGGCTCCGAAACTACTGAACCGATTTGAAAAATTCTTTCACTGTTGGGAAGCTACACTATCCCCGGGTGACATAGGCTACATTATATTTTGTAGCGAGGCCGAAGGCCGAGCTTACACTCGTGCGAAGCCGGGGCGGACGGCTAGTATTAAATAAAGAGCAACACTAGATTAACTTAAATGATAGCAAACTGTAATCATCCGATAGATTTTTAACAGTAATTACACATTAATAGGTAATGTACTTAGCAGAATCACATAATATCAGAAACTGGCACAGTGGTGATAAATCGCTTCAGTCTATATTATTTTATTCAATAAAGAAAAGCTTAGAAACCCATGGGATGTAAATGTAAATGATAGCAAACTGTAGGTAATTATCTCCAATTTTTTTTAAATAAAATTTTAGCAGAATCACATGTCACAAACTGTCACATTGTATAGCTGACATCTAATTTTAGTCTAATCTAATTTATTTTATTCAATAAAGAAAAGCTTAGAGATCCATGAGATGTAAATGTAAATGATAGCAAACGGTAGGTAATTATCTCCAATTTTTTTTAAATAAAATTTTAGCAGAATCACATGTCACAAACTGTCACATTGTGTAGCTGACATCTAATTTTAGTCTAATCTAATTTATTTTATTCAATAAAGAGCAACACCAGATTTCATTTAAATGATAGTATCTGATAGATTTTTAACAGTAATTACACATTAATACGTAATGTAGCAGAATTACGTACATATCAGAAACTGGCACTAACTGGTCTATGTTATTTTTAACCGACTTCCAAAAAGGAGGAGGTTTTCAATTCGACAGCTTTTTTTGTTGCCTCTGAACTTTCGACTGGGTGAACCGATATTGATGATTCTTTTTTTACATTCAATAAAGAAAAGCTTAGAGACCGGATAGATGTAAATGATAGCAAACTGTAATTATCTCGAAAAAAATTACAAATTTTTTTGCAGGATCGCACGTCATAAATTGCCATATTGTGTGAGCAGCTGCTGTATCAACACAAACCTAAAAAATTACTAGGTATCACAAAGTTTAAACATAATTACAAATGTATTTCAGTTAGCTGAAAGATAGATCCTTTTTTCTTCAATTTTGACTCCACACTCAGTTCATTTTACCAGTATCATGGTCTTCAATATGAATTAACCAGAACTGTCAAATTGAGTTTTTTATGTGACACCTAAAAAAAAGAGCTAAATGTAGACGTAAACATGAATGATATTCACCTGGTAGGTCTCATCAGGCTTTCCAGGGTAAGAAGCACTGCGCCTGTAGTCAGGCGGCCGCGGCGGTGCGGGCGCCCTCCGCCACGGGGCGAAGGCCGAAGGCTGCGGGGGCTGCGGCGCGGGCCACCTGTACTGCGGCGCACGACGGAACGGAGCCCTGTACTGGCGCTCATCGTCGACGCTCGGCGCGCCCGGATACTGTAGCTCGCCCATCACACGTCCGCTTGTAGCGACGGACGGACGGCTACTAAGGACTGCTGTGCCGATAACAGATATCGGGTCGATGTATATGCGCGCGCACCACGCGTTCGTTTTACAACAATATGTCTTCTTTTTAGGGTTCCGTACCTCAAAAGGAGTTTTTGTAGTGGTATAGGACTCTTTTGCAGGGCTCCGCCTGGGGAAGTACCACACTTTTGCCAGTTATTCAACCGCCAAGCAGTAGTGTGCAAACACTACTGTGTTCCGGATTGAAGGCAATGTTTCCAGCGAAATTACAGGGCACACAGAGATTTTACATCTTATATCTCGGGGTGACGAGCGCAGTGCATTGCCATCCAGGGTTTTGAACTGTTGAAGTTCAAAATTCTCAGTGGCGTCGTGCTGTTATGGGAAAACGTGAAGAGCTATCAGGCGAGCGACTTCGCTCGTATCGTCACCCACTATCATAAAAAAAAGGAAGAAGCCGAGCTAAATCCTTATAGGATCACTTTGTTGTCCGTCTCTCTTTCCGCCCTTTTCTCAGAAACGCGTAGAGGTATCAAGTTGAAATTTATTTATCATACTCGGGTCTACAGTCTCTTTCAGCTGCGATCAAACCTGTAAATAAATAAATATCTGGGACATTATTTCACACATGGTTATCAGACCCCAAAGTAAGCAAAGCTTGTAATATGGCTATCAGAGACTGATATACATATATTTAAATACATACAAAACATATAATATGTCCGTTTATGTTCGCATATTTTACGATCTTACAACGGAATCAAAATAATTATAAAGGGTACTTACTAATCATAAAATTTGGCAAGAGGTAAGGTCTGACAGACCGGAAGACGCAGCGTAGGTAGGCCTCCCACTAGATGGACCGACGACATTATGAGAGTCGCGGGCATCCAGTGGATGCAGATGGCAGGATGTCGTTCAGTGTGGAGGTTAAAAGGGGAGGCCTATCTTCGGCAGTGGACGTCTTCTGGCTGATGATGATTTTGTAGTTGGTATGTATGGTAAGAACCTTATCTTCCACTACAAAGTTAAGTTTGTCCTACAATATTTCAACTTATGTTGTTTTTTTACTTATTTATTGGTCTTACGATCTGAGAGTTTCGTCCAACGGAACCCCCAGAGCACGAGTCCTACTCGTACTTGTCCGGTTTTTTCTAATTTTATGAATTCTGGCGCATTAAGAACTTGTCAGTTTTATCCTAGCAAGGTAACATAGGCGCTAGCTATCTAATCAAAACCTTAACAATCTGAAATTAAATTTTGGTTTATTCTGCCCCGTTTTCCTCCTACGTCCAATTCCTTGAATATCCAATTCTCTGAACGTCATCATCATCATCATATCTCTTCCTGATTTCACAATTTCACGACTAAGCGACTTGACCGATTATGTTGAAATTTGGCATGGAAGTATTGTCGTAGTGTGTATCTTCAGGATATAGGTACATTTATATCTGTTTTTAGGGTTCCGAACCCAAAAAAACGGGACCCTATTACTGAGACTCCGCTGTCCGTCCGTCTGTCTGCCCGGTTGTCACCAGGCTGTATCTCATGAACCGTGATAGTTAGACAGTTGAAATTTTCACAGATGATGTATTTCTGTTGCCGCTATAACAAAATATATTAAAAAACAGAATAAAATAAATATTTAAGGGTGCTCTCATTCAGCAAACATTATTTTATGCCGTTTTTATAGATAATGGTACGGGACTCTTCGTGCGCGAGCCCGACTCGCACTTGGCCGGTTTTTTTCTTCTTCAGATCTTTAAAATCGTGCATATAAATTAACTTAATCAATCATGCTAAAAAATATATGTTAAATCGCTTATATTTTTAATAGGTATCTGTTATCACTGGAGATACGCCCAAACAGTGGGCGTATGATGCCCACTATTACAACGATCGCGTACTCACATATGACGTCATATGTATTTTTTGATTATCAGTGCATCTGCAGGCTACATCATACTATAGACTACATGGTTGTAATCTGACCTATTTTCAAGCAATTCAATGTATAGTGGTAGGACTCTTTTGCAGGGGTCTGCCTGGGGAAGTACCAAACCTTTGCCAGTTATTCAACCGCCAAGCAGTAGTGTGCAAACACTACTGTGTTCCGGATTGGAGGGCAATGTTTCCAGTGAAATTACAGGCCACATAGAGATTTGACATCTTATATCTCGGGGTGACAAGCGCAGTGCATTCCCATCCAGGGTTTTTAACTGTTGAAGTTCAAAATTCTGAGTGGCGTTGAGCTGTTATGGGCAAGCGGTGAAAAGCCATCAGGCGAGCGACTTCGCTCGTCTTGCACTCAGTATCATAAAAAAAACGGCCAAGTGCGAGTCAAGCTCGCACACTGAGGGTTCCATTTCATCACATAAATTGTTAACTATTAATGTACATATTATATTAAATATTAATTTTATTTTAATTTAATGATTTATTTTTTAATTGAATATATAACTAAATATTCTGTGAATATTTCAAGCGTCTATCTCTTGCCGTTATCAATATCGAGCGAAAACGAGCAAAAAAATCACGTTTGTTGTATGGGAGCCACCTTAAATATTTATTTTATTCAATTTTTTAGTATTTGTTGTTATAGCGGCAACGGAAATATATCATTTGTGAAAATTTCAACTGTCTAACTGTCACGGTTCATGAGATACAGCCTGGTGACAGACGGACGGACAGCGGAGCCTTAGTAATAGGGTCCCGTTTTACCCTTTGGGTACGGAACCCTAAAAACGGTCCACTTTTTTCTGTTACTCGATATAATCTTCGCCGATTGGGAAAATCTATTCAGCCATTTAAAGATTATCAGCTCTTTTATATGGGATATAAAAAAAAATTATACATGTTGACAAAGTAACATTTTTAACCGACTTCCAAAAAGGAGGAGGTTCTCAATTCGACTGTTTTTTTAAAAATATTTATTACTTCAGAACTTTCGCCTGGGTGAACCGATTTTGATGATTCTTATTTTATTTGTAAGCTGGTGCTTCCAATGTGGTCCAATTTTAGTCCAGGGGCCTTACCCCTAGCTTAACTTTTGCGAGCCAACTTTTAGTAGGTACCTGATAGGTACCTAAAATTAACCAACTCATTTAAGCTGCATCGTTTAAAAGCGTCTAACTTGAATGAACTAAAATCCGTTTTACTATGCGTGTGATTGTGATTATCGTTCATTCAAGTTAGACGCTTTTAAACGATGCAGCTTAAATAAGTTGGTTAATTTTAGGTACCTGATAGGTACCTACTAAAAGTTGGCTCGCAAAAGTGAAGCTAGGGGTAAGGCCCCAGTTCTGTCATTTTTATGAAGTCGGTTTTTTATATTGATAATTATTTTAATTACAACTAGTGCTCTTGTCCGCGACTTCGTACGCGTAGATTTTCATATAAACCTTCAATCCTTTTTTCGTCCCTTTATCCGGCCCTTGCGCAAAATAACATAGCCTATACTTTAATCTGGTCATAGCTAAGCATATTCGTAAAAACCGCATTTAAATCCGTCCAGTGGTTTAAATGTGCGTGGACAAACAAATAAACAGACAAAAATTCCAAAAGCTGGAAAAAATTCCAGCTGCTTATTTTAAGACGCCCTCTGTATTATTTTTTATATCTCGTAATTTCCGTTTTTTTTTAATCTCTACGTTTTTATTATATGTATATAGAATAGATATATAGAAGATAGATAGAATAGATGTTTAGATTAATTAATATTACGTACCTACTTCACAAAAAAAAATATGAAAACGTTTACAAAAAAAGTTTTTGAAAGCTATAATACGTCTCCAATATTCTGCCCCACCGCAGTGCGAACAGCGTAAGTATAGAATTTACAACATAATGCAGATATCTGGGCCTCTAAATTATTAAATATAACCAGCCAAGTGCGAGTCGGACTCGTGTACGAAGGGTTCTGTACCATTAACTAAACGGCAAAAAAACACGTTTGTTGTATGGGATCCCCCCATAAATATTAGTTTTATTTTAATTTAATTATTTATATTTAAAGTGAATATATAACTAAATATTCTGTGAATATTTCAAGCGTCTACCTGTTGGCGTTATCAATTTCGAGAAAAAAAACAAGTTTGATGTATGGGAGCCCCCTTATTTTTTTTTTATTTTTTTTTTTTGTTGTTATAGCGGCAACAGAAATACATCATCTGTGAAAATTTCAACTGTCTAACTGTAGTGTGAGATACAGCCTGGTGATAGACGGACAGCGGAGTCTTAGTAATAGGGTCCCATTTTACCCTTTGGGTACGGAACCCTAAAAAGGACCTTATCAATTAGACGGTATGTTTTTTTCTTATGTTTGTTACGCGATTACTCCGCCAATTATGAATTAATTTTGATGATTATTTTTAAGTCCATACTTCAGAGGTCCCGTATAATTTTTATCGAAATTGATTTAGTGTTTTTTTGAAAAAAACTTATAAACAAAAAAAAACAGATGACGTGCTGGTTTGTGGTTAACTGTAATTTTAGGGTTCCGTACCCAAAGGATAAAAAACGCCTCTCTATTATTCTACTTTTTAGTTTGTTCATGGGATAATATAATTGAACTCTATTATTTTTCTTCTAAAAATTTACATTATTATTTCACTATTTAAAACAAAGTCGCTTCCCTCTGTCTGTCCCTATATATGCTTAGATCTTTAAAACTACACAACCGATTTTGATGCAGTTTTCACTATCAGTTAGATAATTTTTCACGGAAGGTTTATATTCATAACTAGCCGCCCACCCCGGCTTCGCACGGGTGTAAGCTCGGCCTTTAGCCTCGCTACAAAATATAATATAGCCTATGTCACCCGGGGATAGTGTAGCTTCCCAACAGTCAAATAATTTTTAAAATCGGTTCAGTAATTTTTGAGTTATTTCGTTACAAACATCCAAAAATACAAATCTTTCCTTTTTATAATATTACTAGCCGTCCGCCCCGGCTTCGCACGAGTGTAAGCTCGGCATTCGGCCTCGCTACAAAATATAATATAGCCTATGTCACCCGGGGATAGTGTAGCTTCCCAACAGTGAAAGAATTTTTCAAATCGGTTCAGTAGTTTCGGAGCCTATTCATTACAAACATACAAACATACAAAAATAGGTACAAATCTTTCCTCTTTATAATATTAGTGTAGATAGTACCTATAGATAAAACATATACCCGTGCGAAGCCGGAGCGGGTCGCTAGTTATTAATAAAATAATTTAAAATTAATAGTTGTATTATTTTGAATACTATATCGATATATTCATATTTTTTTCATCATTCGTTTTCACAATAAATTCAGTCATGGTTAAAGAAGTTTTCATCATCTTCAAGGTAAAATGTTATCGAGTTTTCAGGCCATTCTGATTCTCAATCAAAATGGCGTCCCAATGGCGTATACCCACACAAACAACCCCGTATACATAGAAACTTAATACATAAATATTATGTACGTAACATCGTAAAACTATGTTACTGTGTCACAAACACACGCATAACGCCATAAATCGTTACGTTGTCATCTGTGAAAACGGAATCAGGTAGTTCGGGAAAATGATCACAGATGGCGATAGGCTTTGGGAAATGAATTGTTGTTTGGAAAATCGTTACTAGGTGGCGTTAGTTGTAGAAGGTTGCTAGTTCGAAAAAATAATCATAGATGGCAGTGATAGTCAATATTTAAGTAAACGCCAAGAAAATTAATAATTTCAGCGGAGAATTTCAGTCATGAATTTCAGGATGTTGTGCTCTTGATCGGACCGCATGAGCGATGCTGCGGTAAGAGTTATGCACTGAAAAATCAAGGCCTTTAGGTACTTACTTATCTCAAACATAGTATCACATGTGTCCATTATTTGAAGAACCCACTTCCACGAAAATTAGACTTTTAACTAATTGGCGGCCAATTTTTTTTCTATTTTAATACCTTATACGAGGGTACGACGTTTCAACGTACAAAGAGGTTTGAAAACGTTTTTTTCCGTGAAAAGAGGCGAATGTATAGAGGTTAATGTTAGAATTTTCGTACAGATGATAAATACAGTGTAAATTCTATATAGCAACACATAAGGGATAAATTATAAAATTCAAAACAACAAATACTTATCACTACATAGTGTAATACAAAGTCGCTTCACGCTGTCTGTCCCTATATATGCATAGATCTTTAAAACAACGCAACGTATTTTGATGCAGTTTTTTTTAACAGATAGAGTGTTTCAAGAGGAAGGTTTATATGTATAATACATACATAATATAGTAGAGAAACGCTAATAATTTTAGAGGTTTCTAATGTGATGTCGTCAACAGCATTGCATCGATGCGAAGCCGGGGCGGTTGCGTAGGTATAATCTGTTGTCTTCGTCTGACGTTTTAGCTGCTATTTTAAATACGAGGTGTTAGAATGTACTATTTTTTGCTTAATAATGATTTAGAGAGGGTGTGATGCTCTCAGAAAAAAAAATGGAAGCGTTATACCTACTGTATCCCCTCTGGCGTTTACACCCTCCCTTGGTCGTTCATTTGATCACATCATCTGCAGTTGTTTGCGCTCAATATTGAAGTGTGCGTTTGTAGAACTAGTAATAATATGTCAGTGTGTGCAATACGTGTTTACCTCGCCCCCTTCAGTTTTTTGTGACTTTTTCGGTACTAGCTCGAGTTTAAAGGCAGATCCAAACTATAGGTATATTTATCAAAGGTGATGGCTACATAGAGTGTATCATTACATGTACAACAAGGTAAACCAACCACAGTTAAGTAAATTCAACGTTTTAGGGAGTTTGTCGTTAAATCGATATGATTGGCTTATAACAAAAGCATTATTTGTCTGTTTCTTTTTCGAATTTTGGTTGTTAGGCAACGTTTATGATAGGTATTGAAATGTGAGATTTAGCTCAAAATATTAACTTTATTATTAAGTGAATACCCACGCAATATTTGAGGAAAGTATACTTTACAATCTTTGGCGGAAACTTAGCATCTTACATAATAATGCTGGCCATATATTAAATATCCATTGCAATGATGAAATTAGCTTCTAAACTCTTTGATCCATTGACATATTAACCTACATCATAGAAAAAAATATGAAATTGACATATATGTCAAAGAAGGTTGCTGTCGCCACCACAGAGTGGTGGCCACCAACGCCTAAAAGGAGGTTGCATTCTCAGAATACAGAAAGAGTTGCATTGTTTAAATATTTCTCTACAGGCAAATAGCTGAAAAAAAACTTCTCGGTTTGTTTATTACGATTTAGCCCACTCGTATTTTCGTTCCATTAATGCCATTAAAACGTGTATAAAATTTGACCGATTTTAACAAATTTACTTTGCTAGGGGCCTTAGCCGCCCGCCTTATTCGGGCCCGCGGTTTGAGTTGGGCGTAAAGCCCCTGATCATCTATTTCAGTGTCGGACATAGCGGTAGGTACCTACCTACGTTCCTCCGCTATATGGCGTAGATTAGGTTAGGTTTCAGCCGCGTTATATCTATATTTTTTATTATAGAATGCGTAGCAAACAAGCTACGGGCCACCATGTGGTAGGTAAGTAATCACCGCTGCCAATATAATACCCAGGGGCCTTACCCCTAGCTCAAAAAGTTGACCCGCATAGGTGTTATTTGTCTAAACGGTACCATCAACTACGATAAGTGGTAGTTATTTGATAGCCGCCAAGCTTTGCTATTTTCACGCACACACGCATAGTAAAACGGATTTTCGTTCATTCAAGTTAGACGCTTTTAAACGATGCAGCTTAAATGAGTTGTTTAATTTTAGATACCTATCAGGTACCTACTAAAAGTTGGCTCGCAAAAGTGAAGCTAGGGGTTAGGTCCCTGGGCATTAATTTTTGTCTTATTATCATAATACTTGTAATAATAAGTTTTATTGTCTTTGATTGCTAATCTATGTTTACAACTTATTGGACCAACTTATTGATAAAAGTGTTCAAATGAGGAAACTAAAATTTCCACGGGAGTTTTGTTCAAGAAATAACGATGGTGGAGCTCTCATTCAAAATTGCAGATAAACTGGTCATGCTCTACTTCGTATGTGATCTTCTGTACAGTAAGAAGCCATAGATTAATTAGTTGAACAGAACGAACAAACATAATCTAAATTTATTTACAAAAAAATTGGGTGTGCCTGTTTCGTGGACAGGTCCTTGTGTTTTATGTGAATACGTTCAAGTACTTTGCGCTACACGTACAAAGTCGCGCGCATCAGCTAGTATTTGTTATCTTCAGTTTTTTAAATTGCCTCCGACTATGGAAGCAAATTTAACGAAGTACCTACTCGTATCTATTATAGTTTCGAATTTTTTTGATCGAAGCCTTACAAACCGAACTCAACTCAACTTACTATAAATACTGTAATTTCATGTGAACTCGCATGCAGGCGCGGATCCACCGTTGTGGCCACGGTGGGCATGCCCAAAGAGAATACAAACGTAGAGGCATGCCCACAACCCTAATACGTGAATTGTGACGCCCACAGCTTTACCCGCGTGAAACTACGATACATTGTACAAAATCTTGGTCAGGCCGTCATTTTTTTTTTTTATAAACATTTATTTTGCAAGAATGCACCATACCTATCGATCATGCTCGAGCATGGTTCATACGCTGACTTGCATTTGCCCGATTTTCAGGTGCCTGTGACCATAACCTTTTTGAGGACCAGGGGCCTTACCCCTAGCTCGAAAAGTTGACCCGCATAGGTGTTATTTGTCTAAACGGTACCATCAACTACGATAAGCGGTAGTTATTTGATAGCCGCCAAGTTTTGCTATTTTCACGCACCCACGCATAGTAAAACGGATTTTCGTTCATTCTAGTTAGACGCTTTTAAACGATGCAGTTTAAATGAGTTGGTTAATTTTAGGTACCTATCAGGTAGGTACCTACTTAAAGTTGGCTCGCAAAAGTGAAGCTAGGGGTAAGGCCCCTGCTCGCATGGTGTGAGTGTACACCGGTTACCGTAGTTAACCTGAACTTTACTTTGCCTACAACTGGTTCACTTCTAACCTATACACTCTGTCGCTTGCAATGTTATCAACATTAATTGACACCGAGATACTGATTACGCCGCCATTCGCCAGTAGCCGACTATCCGTGGAAGAGAGCAGACGTATCTCAATCATGAAGAAATTTAATCCTGTTGGTGAGTTTACGAAATACACACACATTGATTACGTTGGGTCTAAACCAAATTTGCGAATGTTTTAAGTTATATTTTAGATACATTTTGAGAAATACAGACAGACTTTTACCGGCAACAGTAATGGAGGATGTAATGAAATTGTTCAGGGAAAATAATCCTGGTTGATGACACTCGAGACCACAGACTAGGTATAGCTACTACGTAGCCCAGACTTGTAGTTACGATTATTTTCAATGGAAACAATTCATCAAATACCTGAGGGGCGGCGTGAGGGGTTACTAAATTCTAATTGTCCCATTCAATGTCGGTTCAAAATGTAAACAAAGCATCGTGATGGCGTACCTACGGTATTGGTCGGAAATTACGTGAGGTTCAGTGGAATCAGTGGGCGTGCTTTTTATATCAGTAGTAATGTCAACTGATGAAGTGTCTGAACATGTTCGCCCTGCATTAAATGTCTAGTTATAGAAAGTCTTTGCTCGAGACTAAAGGAAAATAAGAAATGAAAAACTATAAAGATTGACTATAAATTTTTACTATAAAGATTTTACTAATGAAATAATACTCAATATGAAATACAGACTTCAAAACATCGAGGTAATATTTTACCTCGATGATTCAAAATTAGTACGGTTCGCGCAAAACTTTATGAGCCCTCTAAAGTTAGGCCCAGTGGCTGCGCAGTACGCATATTATAGGTATCCGAGGGACTTTACAGGGCGTCGGGGAGGCCTCGGACCTAACTTCAGAGGGCTCATAAAGTTTTGCGCGAACGATATGCGCTCTACCGAAAATTATTGCTATTGCCAAATTAACAGGCGCTTAAACAAAATTATTCGTATTTATTAGAGCTGTTTCAGAAAAGCTGGTTTTATTTGAAAGGATATATATACAGTTTAAGATTGGCCAATAGAAATCTCATCAAAATCGGTTCAATAGTTTGGTTTTTAAATCAAAATAACTGGAATATTTGTTTTCTTGGACGACATAATATTTTTGTCAGCGAAAAAAAAATTGCGTAGGTATTTTACTATATTTGAAGACGGTTTTTTATAGCCGTAATAGACACGTCAAAATTTTATTATCCTAATTTAAGTTTATATATTTATTTATTTATTGAGGTACACAAAACAGAATATAGTCATAATAAATCTAAATTAAGTGTGTTGACAATTGTGAACTAAACCATATCCCAAAACATGCGTACTAATCATGGTTATTATATAAGCAGTATGATATTACAAATTATAAGAATTACTTAAGATTAGGTTATTAATTATAGATTTTACTTTTAGTTAGCTACATTCACATGAGCCGTGAATGCAATCTTCTTTATATTCCTCTTGAATCTGGGCAGACATTGATCAAACATGTCTATAGAGCTATAATGATTTTTGACGATTTCATTGTATTGGCGACACATCCTAACTACTGGGTTATAGAAGGAAGTATTATTTTTATACACGCGCAGATAGAAAGTTTTCGGTTAAGTTCGGTTCTAAATAGTACTCAGTAGTAATATAGTAGATATATGTAATAGATTTAATTATAAATGTATATATTTATGTCTGTGGTCTGGTTTTGTGACCAGCCATTACATATTATATATCATTGCTGAACCCTTTATGCAGGGTATATTACACAATGTACTAAAACTTAGTTATTAGAAGAAAGTGTACATATTTGCAATCCCTACCATATTATAAATGTGTAGATCAAATACCTTCACACATGACTTCTAACTAAGTAGAAGCAATACCGGATATCGGTTTAACTTGCAAAAAAAATCCCGTTTGCGTGATTCAGGTAAAGTGTCGTATTTACCTATAATAGACGCACTTTTCATATTTGTGAAACTACGATCCATTTACACTCATTATTTTAGGAATTATTGAATACCTTATTACGTTTTTAATAATATTATTCGTAAAGTTTAAGCAAATTTTCAATTTTTTCGCAAAACATCGTTTTAGTACGCAATCTATTTTCAAACTATGGAACTACAAATCTGACGGCTGTCAGTTTGTTTGTTTGTCCGCGCACATCTTTTAAACTACTAGAAGGATTTCAAAGCAGTTTCCATGAATATGCTTATACAATACCTGATTGAAACATAGGCTATATTAATTTATGATAATAAATAGTAAAAAAATAATATTTTTTAATAATTATTTATAACGCCATCTAGCTTATTTTATAGTAATGTTGTCGTAATGACAGACTTCTACTCGCAGACATGGTAGGTAGGAGGAAAACTGAAGCGGCTGTTGCCATATAATCTATATGTAAATAAAAATATAGATATTCGCCAAAGAACCAGAGTCACCGACATAGCTATTAAAATCTGCAAGTTGAAGTGGCAATGGGCAGGCCACATCGCTCGAAGAACTGTTAACCGATGGGGAAGTAGGTAAGGTTCTTGAGTGGAGACCGCGAACCGGAAGACGCAGCGTAGGTAGGCCTCCCACTAGATGGACCGACGACGTTGTGAGAGTCGCGGGCATCCAGTGGATGCAGATGGCAGGATGTCGTTCAGTGTGGAGGTTAAAGGGGGAGGCCTATGTTCAGCAGTGGACGTCTTCTGGCTGATGATGATGATGAAATAAAAACGAATCGCCGAAATGTATGTACCCGCATAACTTCCGATAGACTGCACCAAATAGTTTTTTTTGTGTTTGTTATTTTCAGGACAGCCAACTGCTTTTGAAGAGGTTTTACAGTTTATTATGGCGTAATTTAAAGTACGTTTATTTTTGTATTGACTTCTGACGTGCTAATATACCAAGTCGACGGAGATTAAAATGAATACATTTTTTTGCCAGGATCAAACTTAAGACCAATAACAGACACGCAAAGTAGGTGAACTCGCGGCATCTAATCTGTTACTGATCTATGATTAGCAGCTATTTTGGATAGCATTTGGATTAGCAGTTATGGTGATGAACGAAAGCGGTTTAGTTGTTGGAAGGGTCGAGGCGCAGAAGGCGGGCAAAAATTATTTAGACATCATTGATTGGCAGTCTTTACGCAGAGTAATGTTAAATAACAGCGATTAATTATAGATACCGCTCCATGCTTCCTACTTACTATTTACTAATAATTCAATAATAACGTTTGTCATGCATGACATTTCGCTTGACTTATACCAATTTTTTTTCCTTATTGGCTCCATGGCTCCACACTTCCAACGTATTTAACCAGTGAAAGTTATATATTATTTGCTTGAAATATATTTGAAACTATGGACATGTCAGGATACCTGTATCGAGTCAGATTAAAACTAGACTAAAATCATACTATGACGATAGTATGACAATCCGCATTAAAATGGAGAGCTACAATCATGTCATATGTGTAGGTATTATCTATAAAATATTCAGTATAAATAATCCGATGGATTTGTGCCTATTTAAAGTTCCGTTCGTGTTCGTCATTTATATTTGGATATGTCAGTCTAATCGTCCACCCACTAATTACTTTGCGCTACGCGTACGAAGTCGCGGGCATTAGCTAGTAAAGAATAAATCTTCCGTTGGTCAGACGGCGGTTCGTCAGCCAAATCCGTCACGTCTGTTAGCTAATTTACATTGAAACAAATTGCCTTCACAATATATATTTTTTTTAATTAAAATTCTAAAGTAAATTTCGTAGCAGACAAACTTAACAATCGATTTTCTCTTTTTCTTCTTATACTATTTCAGAGCATCAGCATGTGCGCTATAACCCACTTAAAGACGAGTGGATCCTGGTCTCGCCACATCGTTGCAAGAGACCCTGGAGTGGACAGACGGAAGCTACTGCTGAGGAGCAGCCACCGGACCCTGACAACCCGTTGAGAGCTGGAGCTGTCAGGTCTAATGGACAGGTAAACCGTAACTAGCTTATCATATTTTCAAAAAGCTCGTAGGTACGAAGCGCTTTTTTTTTTTTTTTTTTATGCTGTAATAGGCTTGCCTTTGACCGCCAACTCGCGTGATGTTAAGCGCGATGCGGTCTACGATGGAGCACGCTTGCCCAGAAGAAACCGATTCACTCGAGATTTGAAGACACCCAGATTGTAACCATCGGGGAACACCCATAACTAAATTGTCGAACTGCTAGTCTGTGGAATCACATCATCAGCCAATTAACGTCCACTGTTGGACAAGGCCTCCCTCATAGATTAGGGTGTTGCCATAATCCCCACGCTAGGCGGCTTGGGGATCGCAGTACGTTCACCGTGTACTATTAGGACGCTGCTGCCCATCCGGTGGTTCTAGTCGCAGTTTTAGGACATACCCGGGTCCAGTAGTCTGTGGAATGCGCTGCCTGAATGAGTATTCCCTCCCCGATATTTACAATCTGGGTGTCTTAAAATCACTAGTGAATAGGTTTCTTCTAGGCAAGCTTGCTTCATCACAAACTGCATTATCATGGCGGTCAAACGCAAGCCTATCCCTAAAAAAACTGTACATTTCCAGCGCAACCCAAATTACTCGTCAACTTACGTGTTCCCGAACGACTTCCCGGCGCTCCTGGAGCGGGTTCCAGAGCCACCGCCAGCGGAGCACCCGCTGTTCCAAGCCGCGCAAGCTAAAGGCACTTGCAGGTGACCCGTATTTACAGCACATAATTGGCAATTCTGGTTATATCATGCTTTTATTACCTTTACTTAATAGAAGATGGCTATTAAAATTTGCAAGTTGAAGTGGCAATGGGCAGGCCATATCGCACGAATAACCAATGACAAATGGGGATGAATGGTTCTTTAGTGGAGACCACGAACCAGAAGACGCAGCGTAGGTAGGTACGCCTCCCACTAGATGGACCGACGACATTGTGAGAGTCGCGGGCATCCAGTGGATGCAGATGACAGGCTGTCGTTCTGTTTGGTGGTTAAAGGGGGAAGCCTATGTTCAGCAGTGGACATCTTCTGGCTGATTATGATGACTTAAGAACTTTGCTGCTGCGCTATGCTGATCACTCATCTGCTTTTGTCATATGACAAGAGATCTTTCTTACTTTCCAGGGTGATGTGCTTCCATCCCGACTCTTCGATGACAATACCTTTGATGTCAGTAGAAGAAATCATGGCTGTTATTACAGAGTGAGTGAAAATTTTGCAGCATAGAATAGATCAATGGTTCTTTGAACCGTTTTATCTTGACGGACCATTTGCTAAATCACATTTGCCACGGACACAGGACTAATTTGCAACCAAAGACTGTAGTAGCTTCAGAAAAAGGATGCTCTTTATTATTCTGTGGAAGTAGCTTAACCTAGTCTGTGTCGTGTCTCCAATAGTGCGTGCGTGCGCGCATCATTCGGTGTTATTGTTATTATTTATGTGGTGTTCTGCCAACAAAGAAACGTCTAAGTATTTATCTGGATACCTAGGCGTTTGACCACAGCGCACTTGCAATTGCGCACCAGTCATTAAAATATGGTTAATTATAGAAGTTGCTATTTAATTTTCCGTACCCAAAGGGTACAACCCTATCACTAAGTTTACGCTGAATGTCTGTCTGTCCGTCCGTCCTACCTTTTAACGGCTGTATTGAGTTTTAAAGGGTCGGCAACGTATTTGTGATGCCCCTGGTGTTACAAGTATCCATATAGGTGACGGTGACTGCTTACCATCAGGCCCGGCTGCTTGTTTGCCGCCTATGGCAAACACGAATCTCCATAATTTCACCAATACATGTGACTTTTCCAGGTGGATAAACCAGTTATCCGAGCTGGGCCGCAAGTACACGTGGGTACAGATCTTCGAGAACAAAGGCGCGGTGATGGGATGCTCAAATCCTCACCCACACTGTCAGATATGGGCATCTAGTTTCCTTCCCAACGAGCCAAGACTTAAGGAAAGGTGAAGATATTTAACTTTCTAGTATCCATGTTTCTGCACTGTAAGCACAAATACTTTGTGTTGCATGTACAGCTTGGCAATTTATGATACTGGGTGACGAGACGAGCGAAGTCGCTCGCCTGATGGCTCTTCACGCTTGCCCATAACAGCTCAATGCCACTCAGAATTTCGAACTTCAACAGTTCAAAACTCTGGATGGCAATGCACTGCGCTCGCCACCCCGAGATATAAGATGTCGAATCTCTGTGTGCCCTGTAATTTCGCTGGAAACATTGCCCTTCAATCCGGAACACAGTAGTGTTTGCACACTACTACTTGGCGGTTGAATAACTAGCAAACGTGTGGTACTTCCCCAGGCGGACCCCTGCAAGAGTCCTACCACTATAGATACAATAATTGATCAATACAAAATACAGACTTCATTAAAACGTCAGAACTGGACCAAATTGAAATGGGACCACACGGGAAGCACTAACTTTCAAATAAAAAAATAATCATCGAAATCGGTTCACTCAGTCGAAAGTTCTGAGGTAACAAACATAAAAAAACAGTCGAACTGAGAACCTCCTCCTTTTTGGAAGTCAGTTAAAAAGTGTTGAAACGCTTTATTTTAAATCTTACAATACTGTGCCAAATACGTTAGTGGAAGAATTTCATCCAATCATCTTCAGATGTTTGTAACCCCCCCCCTCTCTATATATATTTTAAAAAATAAGAATTATTTAATTTAATTGGTGCTTAAAACTACCCTTTGTGAGGGATCCTATCCTAATAATGAAATATTTATAAGTTCTATCTTAATAAATTAAGACAGCTAACTACTACTTATCTACCTGAACTTAAATCTAGTACTTTGTATTGGCCAAGTGATCGTCTAGGTAGGACCTATGTTGTGACCTATAATAACCCAAACAGATTGAGATGAATTCCTATTTTAACTTCTGCTCTAACGACTTCATACAAAAATTTGACTAGTTAAGATCTTTACCTACAGATTATGCTCGACCTAAATTAATATAGTATTAAGCTATTATGTTCCTAAAGAGTACCTTTTTGTGACTGAATTAGTTCCGTAACCTTAGATTGAAACTACTACCAGACTAACTATAAGGATACACGTTATCTATACAGGGCAATTTCTTATAAGTTGATTTTAACGTTTTTGTTGCAAACAAAATAAACTAAGTTGTATTGTTTTAGTTTTCTCCCATGTGGCTAGCTTATGCTGTTTCAAAGCCCCTCCTCTCGCTTGGAAAAATGGACTTCAACCTTGAACTTGGACGGTCCTCTTCCACATTTAGGGGGAGAAAACAGTTTGAATTAGGGACAAGAGGACTTTATCTTTTGGCTAGTCTAAAGTCTAATATGTCTGTTTGTTCCTGAGTCATCTAACATTCACTACCAGTGTGGAAGTGGCAGGTTGGTGAGGTAGAATACCTTCAATTTGTTTGCGAGCCCTTTTGTTTACTTGCGAGAACCCACAGGACTTAAATTCATAAATCCCAGGGGTACTCTATCGGGCAATATAAATAAATATATAAATAGATAACGTGCTTCCCTATCTTAAACTAATCCTATGTTAAAACTATCCTAACTTAAAAGAAACCTTATCCTTAAAAGTAGTCCTATATGGTGTACACAAGCGTAATTCTTAACATATCAACATCACCTCACTAACTCATAACAAAACAATAAAAGAAGGAAAGTGACCGCAAGTAATTATTTAGTTAAAGGTAAGTTCATTACAGAATACAAACGCCTGATACCAAGTTCATAGCCAGACTCCGTTCGGTAAATAGAGTGAGTATAATATACAGTTGAATTTACAACTTTCTAGTAAATAAAATCTATGTCGAATGTCTAGTTTCCCTGTTTTAGTAGAAACTTTGACTGGCTCTGCATTGCTTGGCCCATAGTCCTATTTACAGAAAATTAAGCTTTCTATAGCCAACTGAAAAACTATCTAGTTTTTAATTTAGAAGTCAACAAAGTCTGAATACAACTTCATGGGAAACGCTTGTTTCATGATCTTATATTGTTCGAACATTAATTGAATCACTTTCCAACTCTTTATAGTATCGTGAACATAGTCCTTATAGATAATTTCGGGTTTTACCAACTTCCGAATTAGATCAGTAGATTAATTTAGCTGGGTTATTGACTCGAATAAAAGAGGCTATCAGTTACCAGTATTATTTACTTGGCTACGAGAGGCTATGAGTTAGTCTCTCCATTAGATAGCTGAATAGATATTTCGACTGAAAGATTTTAAATGGTTAATCAACTCTAATCATTTTCTTAATTGAACAACATGTCTCAAATTACTAAGAGATAAAATTGCGTCAGTCATTTAGTAGGTAGGTGCAACCTTTATATTCTTAAATGACTTTACGTGAGATTTGAGATTGATACTAAATGATCAGTTAAACAAAGATTTAACCAAATATGAATTGTAACTATGAAACCCAACTAAAAATATTTATTGATCTTGATCAAACACCTTCTTTGACTGGAACTGATTCCAGTAAAGTTAAATTAAACAACCTGAAAATAAAAATCCCTACTAAAGTTCTATGTCTTGGCTTTCTAACAAGTTCTCATTCCATGATCAAATTAGAACTCCAAGATCTCCCTACTTTCCTACACATAATCCCTAACTCCCTAGTCTAAAATACACCAAAGCTTAGCAAAGGACACGCGGGTCCTATATTTAACTATACACAAAAAAAAAACCCAACTTAACCAACAGAGTTTATCGGGGTGCTCCATGTCCGATGTGAAACTCTGGCTATAGCTTGCGATCCCTAACATGGGTTACCAGCCCTCGAACGCCTAACTGGTTCCTACCTAGAAAACCCTACAAAGGCAAACTCGAGAGTGCTATTCGTCCTAAAACGAACAAAACAACTCTTGGGGATTGAGTTTGTGATCCTTTCCCTAACGTAAGGACAGTTTATTATGGTAACTGAAATCGGGTCCAAGACTGTCGCAAAATGAACATAGGGCCCGCTAGGATTTAGTATCAAAACCTGTTAAGGTGATTCCAGAGGCTATTCTTGACCACATATTTCAATTGGATTTATCCATATAATCTGAAGACTGTATCGATGCCTCATTTAAGGGCTAAAATCGACCTTGGGTTCGTCTCAAGTTCCCAAGTCCCCCCTAACTGGTACTTTACTTAATGACAGCTCCACAAGAGTTTTAGATCCAGGAACTACCACTGTCTTAAACCATGTCAAGACGAACGCAATTGTCCAATATTTTAATTAAAAAGGTGACTTTACTATTTTATTTACATTATGCTCAAAAACATACAAGGCAACGACTTCCAATCAATATCATGGAAAATGCCCCTGACACTTGTAGCCGAGCTCTAAACACTAATGATTACTCAAAACTAGAAGTTATTTAACACTGCCAATATGTATTGAAATTAATTTTCAGTCGGACAGAGTTTCTGCGTAAAAATAAAATATATTGAACAACCGCGGAACAAAAACTAAAAACCCCACCTTCGCGCTCCGAGTGCCGTAGTAAACAAGTATGTATCCCGATGCCTTTTTTTTTTTTTCTAATGTGACTTATTGCTGTTGGCCTTGCGGCCTCTACAGCTTGACCGGACTAGTTGGTGAACGCAGAGGGCGTTGGGCCAACATGGTTTAGATTTTGGGCGACAAGCGCAAGGGCACCTCGGAGGTACGAGCCTCGGCTTGGACCGTCGCCGGGAAATCCCGATGCCTGCCTACACGATCCTTATATAGTTTTTCCTCTCCTCCCTCTACCCTTTCCTCAAATGCGTCTCGAAACGCTCGAAACGTCGGAATACGCGGAGAAGCTGGAATCGCCGGAGTCGACGGAATCGCTGGAAAAACCCATTTCGGGACGTTCGCGACTCATAGGTATAATACTTCCCTTCCCGCGCACCTCCTTCAAATGCGTCTCGAAACGTCGGAATACGCGGAGAAGCTCGAATCGCCGGAGTCGACGGAATCGCTGGAAAAACCCATTTCGGGACGTTCCCGACTCTCGAGACTCATCCGCTAAGTACCTACGTAGTTACGTACCTATCTACCTATTAATGAAAGAACTCAGTTAGACATGTTATCTGTTTTAAATGATTTTGTGCAATAAATGAGTTTATATCCTGTAAGTTTCATGTAATATTATTAAATACGAGTGAACGGTGTGTTTTATAAAATAACAAACATAATTTGATAGTTTTAGTGTTTTTACTTGAGCTTTTGTCGTAAAATTACCGTCAATACAAATCTACAACAATTTGATAAAACTACATTTTGATTAGATAATCTTTAGTAAACATATTTTAGCCAAAAAGTCATTGCTTTTGTCAGAGTTTGTGTAATTTCATTGTCAAATCATTTCTAACCTCCATGTCAACATCTAAGTGAAACCCAAAACTATGTCTACGAACCAATTTAGTGATTTTCTAAATGTTTATTTTTATCCCTATGGTTTCCAGGCTAATCAAGGACCTCTGGTACTCTGAATTGGATCCAAATGTACCCAACTACATACAGAAATTGAAAGCTTTGAGCTATGAAATACAATGGATTTAAGTTTTACATTTCAATTGTTAAAAGCTTATATCAACACACCATGTCGGAATCCGCAAGATTTACATCAAATATTTCAAAAGGACTACATTTAATACTTCAAAATAAGGTAAGACTAAAATCTCTACTGTTAACAATATAAAGAAAAGAAAGTTTGTAATTTAGATGAAGATGTACCTATACTTTCTTAACACCATGACAAAAACAAAGTCTTGCTGGTCAGCTAGCAACCAGTACATCTTTCATAATAATAAATCACTAAAATACAGCTACAATTAACAATAAGCCTCCAGATGTCTTCAGTTTCCGTGCATAGAATGACAATGTTCGTTCATTGTTACCGTAAAGTTGTTTTTATACTTGTCTCTTGGTCAAATATTGGTTAATACATCTTTTCATAATAAAATCTCCCTTTAAGCACAATTTTCAACTATTCCAATACTTTTGTTGTGTCCGATCTCTGCGCATAATCATACAAATAGAATTGGTATCTTTCCTATTGTAATACTTAAATTTCTTAATTTCCAGGCTGCATGGACATTTCTGTTTCACCGAGGAGATTCAATTGATGTCTTTTCTCCAGTTCGTCCCCAGACCCCAAAGTCAAGACTGAACGATGCCTGCTGTCCGGAAGAGTCATACTTCAGTGAATTTCTCTTTGCTTGAGTATAGAAATCTAATGTAAGCAGTAAGCTGAACTAATTAAGGTAAACTTATCCTGAATGTAATACGTTACAAAAGAGTGCCTTTGAAGGATTACTCATACTTTAGAAACAGTTAGATATGTGTATAATGTAAAGGATATGTTCCGTTACTTTGTTATTACAATAAAGTATGAGACAATAACTTTCCAAGTCAAAGTTATTTATATAATGTCCCTCAATCATTTAATTGTTAATAGTTAAACCGGTAAACTATACAATCTCAAGTCGCAGTCTTAAATAAATACTGTAGAAACCTATACTTTAATTTCATAATATTTGTGAATGTCAACGAGGTCATTTTGAACCGTCACATGTTTTACAATACAATATTATGATGGCAGCGAGCTGATGTGATGATGGTGACGGTGGACAACGGCACTCCTCGATGGATAATAGTAGACTGGCATTGTTTGGACTCATTGTGATCAGCACACCATTCCAATCACTAATATCATAAAAGCCTGTTTTGAAAAAGATACGAAATATTATAAAGAGGAAAGATTTGTATTTTTGGATGTTTTTAACAAAACAACTCAAAAACTACTAAACCGATTTGAAAAATTCTTTCACTGTTGGGAAGCTACACTATCCCCGGGTGACATAGGCTATATTATATTTTGTAGCGAGGGCAAAGGCCGAGCTTACACCCGTGCGAAGCCGGGGCGGGCGGCTAGTTTTTTTTATTAAAGAACTTGTTTCCACGGTTTTCAGATGCCAAAAAGAATATTTCAATAAATACGGAAAGGCATTGCTGGTGGACTATTTGAAAAACGAGTTGGAGAAAAGGGTATGTTATGATCCTCACTATGGTTCTTTTCACTTACACACGGCAAAATCACGGCGTCAGCGGCCGTGGGAACGGTGCCGTTCACAGATGTAGACATTTTTGTGATTCCGTACTCAAAGGGTGTAAACGGAACCCCAGCCTACGCTGCGTGTTTTTGTTTGTCTGTCTGTCTGTCTATCAGTCCGTTCATCCGTTCTTCTTTCGAACAGCAATACACAGCCAGTTGAAATTTTCACCCGTTATATTACATCATCTGTGAAAATGTCAACTGTCTATCACGGTTCATGCGATACAGCCTGGTGACAGACGGACAGACAGACAGACAGAAGGACAGCGGAGTCATAGCAATAGGGTCCCGTGTAACCCTAAAAATCATACTAAAATTCCTTTTCAGGAACGCATAGTGTTACAAAATTCTGAATGGGTGGCCTTAGTACCATACTGGGCCGCTTGGCCCTATGAAACTATGTTGTTACCATTGAACGGTCAGCCCCAAAGGATGACAGACCTGAATCCGGCCCAGCAGAAAGCCCTGGCTGAAATCATGAAAGGATTGAACACGGTTTATGACAACCTGTACAAATGCAGTTTTCCCTATAGTATGGGCTGGCATGGTGAGTACGCAGATTTGATGAGTTAAAAAAAAAAATGGTACAGATTGAGACGAGCGAAGTCGCTCGCCTGATGTCTCTTCACGCTTGCCAGCTGAACGCAACTCAGAATTTTGAACTTCAACAGTTAAAAACCCTGGGTGGCAATGCATTGCGCTCCTCACCCCGAGATATAAGATGTCAAATCTCTGTGTCCTGTAATTTCGCTGGAAACATTGCCCGTCGATTCGGAACACAGTAGTGTTTGCACACTACTGCTTGGCGGTTGAATAACTGGCAAAGGTGTGGTACTTCCCCAGGCGTACCCCTGCAAAAGAGTCCTACCAATACAAAAACTACTTACTACTTTTTATTGTAAAATAGGCTTGCGCTTGGCCGCCAACTCGCGTATCCAAAATCACGCTTGCCTAGAAGAAACCGTTTCACTCTTGACTTAAAAACACCCAGATTGTAATATCGGGGAACAACCATTCAGGCAGCGCATTCCACACACTACCAGTTCGCACAATAAAAATGGAATCATAGCGCTGCGTACGGGTTTTCGGAATGTCAACCATAAAGCGGTGTCGATTTTTCGTGCCCGCTCTGGCAGTCCGATAGAAAAAAGGGCAGGAGGGAATTAAATCATGCAGATCTGATGCACACTCTCCAACACACATTCTCTCTCTTTTTTGCGTTATAACTACATTTACTTCTTTAGCACTCCATCGTAGACAGCATCATCGCTTAGCATCAGGCGAGTTGGCGGTCAAACGCAAGCCTATTCCAAAAAAATATATATAATAAAAAACTTCCCTCGGTCGTCCATTTGTATACATTTTTAACCGACTTCCAAAAAGGATGAGGTTCTCAATTCGACTATTTTTTTCTTTCTATGTTTGTTACCTCTGAACTTTCGACTGGGTGAACCTATTTTGATGATTCTTTTTTTATTTGAAAGCTGGTACTTCCCATTTGGTCCCGTCTCAATATTGTAGTGTGCATTTGTAGAACTAGTAAGAATATGTCAGGGTGTGCAATACAAAGACAAAGACTTAAATAGATACAAAAAGCCAATTACAGGTCATCACGGATATATTATCCAAGTTCTCAACTAATTGAGCTGAAATTTGGCTTTGCGCGTCTTGTACATTATGCCACAATGATTATTTAATTATTAATAATATATATTTTTTCTGTTATCAGGTGCTCCTACAGGCCCTTCCACGACAGCTGGTGACTGTCCTTATTGGTTGCTCCACGCTATTTACCTGCCCCCGCTGCTTCGTTCAGCTACCGTAAAGAAATTCATGGTCGGATACGAAATGCTAGCCCAGGCGCAGAGAGATCTAACGCCAGAGCAGGCGGCTGAGAAGCTCAGAGAATATGATCATTTAGTTCACTATAAGAATATAAAATGAACCGCGAACCGGAAGACGCAGCGTAGGTAGGCCTCCCACTAGATGGACCGACGACATTGTGAGTCACGGGCATCCAGTGGATGCAGATGGCAGGATGTCGCTCAGTGTGGAAGTTAAAGGGGGAGGCCTATGTTCAGCAGTGGACGTCTTCTGGCTGATGATGAAGAATATAAAATGATAAAAAAGCTTACTTTTTTTTTCCTCTTGAGAGGAGTCATCCATTCCATTACATTTAACTCTAAAAGTAAAAACCACAGAAAAAGTACAGTAGAAAATAAATTATTTTAACAAAAATAAAAATTTATTTTATCTTTTTTAATGCGAAACAAGTTTTAATTTAAAGTTATTTTAAAGACAAGCTTTAAAAAACTACCTACCTATTATATTACTTTATTCAATGAAATTCACGGGTCTAGCCCGGACATTTGGTGGGCATTGGTGGAGCCGAAACTCCGAAGCCAACACCAAGAGGGCCTTTTGAATATAAATACATGCAACTATGAAATATGTATAAAAAGGAATATGAAACTATGGTACAGTATTAAAAAAGACTGGGCTATTGACGTGAACAACTTGTGGATGGAATAACAGATTTATTTGTAACATTACAAGGATACGGAAGACGAGGCGTTATGGCCTCAGAAATAGGCGAAAACACACAAAAAAAAAAGGATTAGTGATTTCAAGTCCTCCTGGACCTGCCTCAACTCTTTTAGAATTGGGGGACCATTGCCTGTGCTGCCAGGGCCATAACCCCGGAATTCGTTATGGTTGTTAGCTGCTTTTCTTTTCACATTGTTTCGTAGATCCCTCCAGCACTAAAATGTTAAAAAAAAAATGTTAGCTTTTTTTTTATGCCATAGGTGGCAAACAAGCAAACGGGCCGCCTGATGGTAAGCGTTCACCGTCGCCTATGGATACCTGCAACACCATAACTTACCTACATAACTATGGGCCTTACTTAAACACGTTACTCAAGTTGACATCGCTTAAATATGCTCCAAGAATATTCTTCTATAGAAGTTGAGAGAGCATTTTAAAACATAGATCAACTTGAGTAACGTTTTTAATGCCCTATAATAGTCTAAGATCCAGCTGCAGAATTACTTCGGTCATCTAGTTTTTGCTTAAACCAAATTAAAAAAAAAAAAAAAACAATCAATATGTGGCCTCTAGTATTTTTAATTAAATTATTGTTAATTAATTTATGGGAGATAATTGCACCAATATAGCTACTTTACAGAGATATAAGAAAAAAAATGCTTTAATTTGATATATAAATGATGAATATCAGTTATGACTGTAAAATTGTACCAAAATTTTACCTGTTTACACCTGGCTGCGAGGAGGTGCGGCCGTGGTTTTTCAGAGTGTTTATATATATTGCCGTGAAGTGGACGATATTTTATTTAAAAACCAAGTGAATTATTTTTTTTTCCATAAATTAATTAATAATAATTTAGTAAAAAATACTAGCGGCCACATTTTGATTGGCGGATGCCAATGGTTGATGTATATTCTCCTAATCATAAATATGCATAAAAATTTTGTTTTAAGCAAAAACTCAATGACCGAAGTAATCCTGCAGCCGGATCTCGTACTATAAGTAAAAGAATATCCTTCGTTTATACCCTGAATCAAAGAGAACGCTATGTACTTACTTGTTTCCATTTGGCCACAGTTTTAATTGGCTCTCCCAAGGCATTTGATTTTGCGGCTAGGCTCTTCGACTCGCTTTGACTAGCTCGCTCTTGGATTGGCTGAGCCCTGAAGCCATATTGCGATGGCTATTCATATGCTCAGTCAAAAACGCAAGTTGGGCTAGGGTAGACTTACATCTAGATTTGTCTTTTTGTTGTTTGTTCTTGCATTTTGGCTAGATATAAGAGAATGAAATTAGTTTTTACACAATGGCAAAATTCACAGTAGGTCACAAAACACAATGTTGATACGTAAATTGGGTACATAATTATTACATTCATACCCTTGTTTTATAATTAAATCTTGATAAAGCCTGCGTAAGTGTAAAACGTAACCTCTAAAAATCAAAACAAAACAATGGTAAAACCGCACCACAGACCTAAAAAAAAATCTGTGGGTCAAACGCGCACGGCGCAAGTTCATTGTTGTTGTAAATTTTTCATGACCATGGCCACAACGTCCTTCGGTCGTAACATTAATCAAGTTTACATAATCTTAAATTGCGTCAAATGAGTCACAGCCAGAGTCAAAAAAAGTAAGTCACAGTCAAGTCAAACTCATGCCCCAGTAAAGTGGTGGAGACTTTACAATAGGCTTCTATGGAGTTTTGGAAACAACATGAAAAGACACGTTTCACTTCGTTATTTACTTGCCTACACTCGAGCACGTTCACGAGCCCTTTAAATACACAAGTTTAGGAAAATATTACAACGATCCGACATGTTTCTTCCATGTTAGCGCCAAAACTCGGCGCAAGTTTAAAGCACCGTAGAGCACGTACCAGCAGGCTGTGCCAGCAGGGCTATTATGAATCTTTGATCGGGCTCGCGAGTTGTCAAATTTTTTTCAAAAAAAAGAGCATTGTCTATATCCAATTTCGTACTACGAAAACGCTTTTTTTTTGCGTCATAACACGTCATAACCCCTTTCAAGTGTCAAAATTCTGACACTCGCGATCCCGATCAAAGATCCATAATAGTCCCGCAGTTTCATTTCAACCTCTAAAAAAGTTATAATGTCATAAAATCACAGTTACTATCCTATGCTTTGATCCTATGTAATACCTAGTGTTCCGTGTGTTCTTTGTGTTCCGTGTTCATACTTCATAGATCAGAGTATATATCGGATATAGTTTTTTGAAATTCCAAGATAAATTCGATTGTTTATTTAATCAATTGTATAGACAAGGTTATAATATATCATCCAAAGACCTACGAGTACTCTGTGATTTCTAGAACATAGATGACCCTGACCACTACGGATTCTTTGCTCGAAGAGTACAATACCAAGGAACATAAATTAACGAGTTTGAAACAATAATAAAGCTGCCTTCGCCGTGTAATACGTTCTACCTACCTAACCTTATGTCCTTAACCTCCAGAGAACCAATAATCCAAGGATTACTGAAGTGCACTCTAGCGAGAAGTCAAAATAATATCTTGCTCACGCAGCAGTATATGACGAAAATCTTTTAAAAAGTGTTTGTGTTACAAAACTAAACGGAAGTTAATTACTTAGACTGCATATATAGTTACTACAACTAAGAACAATCTAATAGTAAAATGATATCCTACAGAGAACTTTGAATTCTTGAACTTTAGACACTATATTTGCTGATAACAGGTATTGTTTAGATCTACATAATCTCCTAAGTAACCTACAGTGACTGAAATATGGAAGGATCTTCAAAGAGAGTGAAAATGAGAGTAATAAAGAAATTTCATGCATGTTCAATGTGTGATTATAAAACAGCAAGGTTAAGTCATATGAAACAACACAAACAAACACATACTGGGGAGAAGCCATATGCATGTGATATGTGCGATTATAAATCAACTGTCTTGTCTAGTTTAAAATCACACAAACAAACACATACTAGAAAGAAGCCATATGCATGTGATATGTGCGATTATAAATCAACTGTCTTATCTAGTTTAAAATCACACAAACAAACACATACTAGAAAGAAGCCATATGCATGTGATATGTGCGATTATAAATCAACTGTCTTATCTAGTTTAAAATCACACAAACAAACACATACTAGAAAGAAGCCATATGCATGTGATATGTGCGATTATAAATCAACTGTCTTATCTAGTTTAAAATCACACAAACAAACACATACTAGAAAGAAGCCATATGCATGTGATATGTGCGATTATAAATCAACTGTCTTATCTAGTTTAAAATCACACAAACGAAGACATACTGGAGAGAAGCCATATGCATGTGATATGTGCGATTATAAATCAACTGTCTTATCCAGTTTAAAAACACACAAACGAACACATACTGGAGAGAAGCCATATGCATGTGATATGTGCGATTATAGAGCAATTTCCTTATCTAGTTTAAAACATCACATACAAACACATACTGGAGAGAAGCCACATGCATGTGTTATGTGCGATTATAGAGCAACTTCCTTATCTATGTTAAAACGTCACATACGAACACATACTGGAGAGAAGCCATACGAATGTGATATGTGCAATTATAAATCAACTGTCTTATCTAGTTTAAAATCACACAAACAAACACATACTGGAGAGAAGCCATATGCATGTGATATGTGCGATTATAGAGCAACTTCCTTATCTAGTTTAAAACGTCACATACAAACACATACTGGAGAGAAGCCATATGCATGTGTTATGTGCGATTATAGAGCAACTTCCTTATCTAGTTTAAAACGTCACATACAAACACATACTGGAGAGAAGCCATATGCATGTGATATGTGCGATTATAAATCTACACAATCAAATACTTTGAAACGACACAAACAAACACATACTGGAGAGAAGCCATATGCATGTGATATGTGCGATTTTAAATCAACTCTCTTATCTAGTTTAAAATGTCACATACGAACACATACTGGGGAGAAGCCATATGCATGTGACATGTGTGATTATAAATCTACACAAGCAAATACTTTGAAACGACACAAACAAACACATACTGGAGAGAAGCCATATGCATGTGATATGTGCGATTATAAAGCAACTGTATTATGTAGTTTAAAACGTCACATACGAACACATATTGGAGAGAAGCCATACAAATGTGATATGTGCAATTATAAAGCAACTGTCTTATGTAGTTTAAAACGTCACATACGAACACATATTGGAGAGAAGCCATACAAATGTGATATGTGCAATTATAAAGCAACTGACTTATCTAATTTAAAACGTCACATACAAACACATACTAGCGAAAAGCCATATGCATGTGATATGTGTGAATATAGAACAACTGTCTTATCTAATTTAAAACGTCACATACAAACACATACTGGAGAGAAGCCATAGGAATATGATATGTGCAATTACAAATCAACTGACGTGACTCTGGTTTAGTATGAATTTTGAACTGTCTCGCTTGTACATTTTATTATGTCATTACTTATCTGTAAACCCTGTAAACTTAAAAAAGCGGTAATTAAATTGTTATATGCGGAAACGTGTTAATAATGCTAAGATATCCAAATTATTTGTATACTAGTTTGTATCGCTGTATGTTTTCCGAATAAAATAAAAATTATTAACTACCAAATTACAAACGAGTAGGTAGTGTCAATCACCGACTGCGCCCGACGTTTCTTAACTTCGGTGATCGTACAAGAACTGGTGGTGAATAATTCAGAGTCGATGACCAATATCTATTATAATAGATATTCGTCATCTGTTTTACTTAGTGTGTACTAAAATCATGCCAGGTTTGACGCTTGCAAGTTTTTCTGTTTTTACACTATTAGAGCAAATACAAATAAAAAATAAAAAACTTGTATGGAGTATTTATTTTTAATAGACCCCTTTAGTTTTTAGGGTTAAACAGGACCCTATTACTTAGGCTCTGCTGTACATCTGTCACCAGGCTGTATCTCATGAACCGTGATAGTTAGGACAGTTGAAATATACACAGATGATGTATTACAACAACGACGCTATAATAACAAATATTAAAAAAACAGAAAAAATTGAATTATAGGGCTCCCATACAACAAACGTGATTTTTTTGCTTCGAAATATTCACAGAATATTTAGTTACATATTCACTTTAAAAAGAAATCACTACATAGTGTAAAACAAAGTCGCTTCCCACTGTCTGTCCCTATATAATTATGCTTAGAACTACACAACGGATTTTGATTGGAAATTTACATGTTTCTAAAAAAATGCGATTACATATTTACGACATCACATAAATAAATAATCACATTTTTTTGTGCTTACATTGCAAACGCTGGCTGAACGCTACAAGGTAGATCAAAATAATGTATTACAGTATTGTACACCTTAAAAAGGTCTACAAAAAAGTTTGCGATGGTATATATATGTATATCTCTTAGGGATAACCATAGATCAGAGTATTGAAAGGGTAGGTCAGAAGATAGTTAGCCCTGGTGCCGGGGCAATCAGCCCTGGTGCCGGGGCAATAGAATACGGCACCGGTACCCCCTGCCTGTAGTAAGAGCCTACTAAAAGGGGACCTATGGGTTCGGGATGGTAAAAGTTGGGGCTCTGACCATCCACTTAAGCGTGCCCAGGGAGAGTACGTTGTGTGACCAACGTTGTCGGGACTGAGACAACACGCAGTTGTCTCGGGAGGAGCCATAGCGCAGTGCTGAGGGCTCCGGTGCGTTCCTCTGGAGATCCCGGAGCCCTCTTGTCAAGCACTAAGGCTGGTCACCGGGGGGGTTTTAGTGGGTCCAATCCCACATAACCTGGCTGCACCCCAATGCAGCCGGGTATCTTTGGAAGATTTCCCCCTCGAAAACAAAAAAAAAAAAAAAAAAAAAGGTCAGAAGATAGTAAACTCCACAATAATTTCCAGCAGCTTCACATTTATTCTATTATACTCCAACGTTACATCAGATTGATATTAATTATATTTTCTAATACACTCTTTTGCTGTTCATATAACCTGATAATAATTATTATTTAAGTTTTACGTCTCGATGCCGTGATGCGTCACCCCTCAAGCCCTCCGCTCTCCACCAACCATCAATTTGTCACTAGTCAACACAACGAGCTCTGATTGGCCGATGTTCCCGATTGGCCTTCGTAAATCTAGTAGGCTTTGGAATTAAAACGGAATTCAAATTATAAATCATTACATTGTTTTTGTCCAGCTAACTAAATAAAAATATCAACAACACATTCGTGTAATTTAGAAAAATAACTGAACTGATATAACCGTGTGAATATACAAATTAATCAGCAATAATCGCTATAATACCTAACAGTATATATGGGGATAACTCATAATAATCATTTTTTATCCTTTACTTATTACGAGAAATATTGGCTTATTTACAAAGCGATTTTAAGCAATACAGCCTTATCCGATATAGATCTTGAATTCTTGATCTTTGAGCGCACTATACCGGGATGCGTTTACGGCACTTATCCAGACTAAAACTTATACTAGATGAACGTCAAAACACCCGTTTTGGGACTCCACGAGGTGAAAAATTATACCGGCGAAAATTTAATTTGCCCGTTTACGGGCGTACGCTGGTATATGTTTTCGCCTGACTAGAATAAATTTTATCTACCTTTTGAGGTCACTAAATTTTCGCCTGCTGTCAGATTGACAGCTGTTGAGGAGGTTAAGCTGTTTTTGATATTATTTTGTTCGAATCTTTTTGTTGTAGTAGATCTGTGCATAAAATTATTCTTTCTTAAACTTTGGCTTATCATCACGTAGATCTGTGCTTATCATAGTTATTTGTCTCTGTTATACATTACAATTATGTCATGTTTCTATTTCGCTCGAATGTAATGCTACAAAAAACGGTGGGCTGCCTGAAACGCTTTTAGTTTTATACTTTAGTTATAGTGTGTATTATGTATTCTGTGGTATTAGTTTATGGTCGTCAAAAAAGAATGCAGCTTCCCTTGTAATTAAATATTTTGTTGCCGAAATTGACTTAAAATATAATGAAAAATGAGGGAAATCAACATAAACATCGAGGGATACAATGTGAATGGTATATGTGTGGGCTGTTTGAATTATAATCGTAAAATGTTCTACGACATTGATGTGAAAGAGTGTCTTAAAAGAATTGGAGATATTGATGTAAGTTGCCTCTATTCTTCTAAAAAATTCGGTACTCCCAATTATAAATAGTGTAGAGCAGTTGTATCAAGCTTCACACCCAGTTAAATTCAAGAAATAGTTCAAAACCGAGATGTAAACAAGAACAAAAAAACTTTAGATCCGCCATTACATATCTTGTTATTTTTCATTACAAACCGGTTTTTCTTCTAGATTCCAGAGGAACTGTCCGTACAAGTATGTTGGGAGTGCAAAGCGGCTGTTAAGAAAATAAAAAAATTCCAGGCCAAGATATTGAGATCCTATAATGTACTTATAGAGTATTCACAGAAGGTTAGTTTTGTTTTTATGATACTGGGTGACGAGACGAGCGAAGTCGCTCGCCTGATGGCTCTTCACGCTTGCCCATAACAGCTCAACGCCACTCAGAATTTTGAACTTCAACAGTTCAAAACCCTGGATGGCAATGCACTGCGCTCGTCACCCCGAGATGTAAGATGTCAAATCTCTGTGTGCCCTGTAATTTCGCTGGAAACATTACCCTTCAATCCGGAACACAGTAGTGTTTGCACACTACTGCTTGGCGGTTGAATAACTGGCAAAGGTGTGGTACTTCCCCAGGCAGACCCCTGCAAAAAAGTCCTACCACTACCAAATTTTCAGTTCTGTTTTTCTAATTTTATGAATTCTGGCGCATTAAGAACTTGTCAGTTTTATCCTAGCAAGGTAACATAGGCGCTAGCTATCTAATCAAAACCTTTACAATCTGAAATAAAATTTTGGTTTATTCCGCCCCGTTTTCCCCCTACGTCCAATTCCTTGAATATCCAATTCTCCGAACGTCATCATCATAGATAGATAGAAAACTCTTTATCGTTCACACCAAAAATTACAAACGTACATAGTAGGTAACATAAAAAACAACTTAAAAACTAGTGAAACAATTGGCGGCCTTATCGCTATAAGGGATCTCTTCCAGGCAACCTTAGCTATAAGCGATCTCTTCCAGGCAACCTTATCATATCTCCCTGATTTCACAATTTCACGACTAAGCGACTTGACCGATTATGTTGAAATTTGGCATGGAAGTAGTGTCGTAGTGTGTATCTTCAGGATATAGGTACATTTATATCTGTTTTTAGGGTTCCGTACCCAAAGAAACAGGACCCTATTACTGAGAGTCCGCTGTCCGTCCGTCCGTCTGTCTGTTTGCCGGTCTGTCACCAGGCTGTATCTCATGAACCGTGATAGTTAGACAGTTGAAATTGTCACAGACGATGTATTTCTGTTGCCGCTTTAACAACAAATACTAAAAAACAGAATAAAATAAATATTTAAGGGGGCTACCATACAACAAACGCGTTTTTTTTGCTCGGTTTTTCTCCATGTTGATAACGGCATCAGGTAGATGCTTGAAATATTCACAGAATATTGGGTTATATATTCTCTTTTTTTTTTTTGTAGAATAGGCTTGCGCTTGGCCGCCAACTCGCCTGATGTTAAGCGATGATGCGGCCTACGGTGGATCACGCTTGCCTAGAAGGAACCGATTCACTCGTGATTTGAAGACACCCAGATTGTAACTACAGAGGTACACCCATTCGGGTAGCGCATTCCACAGACTAGCAGTTCGCATAATAAAAGTGGAATCAACGCTTCGCACGGCGCTTCGTACGGGTTTTCGGAATATCAACCAGTATCTGTATTTCTATGGTACAGTCTTCCATTCCAGCACACATACCTTGACTGCCCAGAAGACCTCACCCAACATGCCACCACCAGCCTGGCCGAAGTGCAGCTGGCACGGCACGACTCTTCGATGCTCACAGACAATGCGGACGAGAATTTAGACGATGTCAAGGAAGAGACGGAGGTTCCTATCGAATATAGCGTAGAGTTTGGTGAGAATTTTCACCTATATTTTTACCCGACTTCCAAAAACGTATCAATTCGACTGGTTTTTTTAATTTTTTTATTTTTGTTACCTCAGAACTTTCGACTGGGTGAACCGATTTTCATGATTCTTTTTTTAATTTGAACGCTGGTGCTGCCCTTGTTGTCCCATTTCAATTTGGTCCAATTCTACAATTTTTTTAAAAATAATAAGTTTAGTATTTATTGAAATCACCAACGCCCTCTAGTAGTGGTGGTGAAAATACCAAAAATTATTGAACCAGTTTTAACAAAGACAAAATTAATAACAACGCCATCTATCAGTGAAATTGAAAATTATTTTATTACCATGACAATACCATTTAAAGTGACAAGGTTTTAACCAACGGTAACAGCGCCCTCTACCCGTGGCAATGGGCAAGAATTTCCCTGTTTATAGAATAATACTTTCAGAATGCTAAATTTTAAATTGAAATAAAACAAAATAAGAGAATTTGGTTCAGTTCTGACATTTTTATGAATTCGGTTTTTTATATTGATAATAATTATTCTATGAATACTTTTTACTCAATGACAGAAAGCCAAAAAGAGGGTTTATAGTTAGCGTGCATTATTGTCCCACCTATATCCTAAATGTCTCAACAGATTTTGACAAAAAAATATATTGGATAGTCTCTGGGTAGTGACGTCATCATACATACAAGATGGCGACATGTAAAGTTAGGTTTGATAAATGAGGTGTCGATAGATTCCTCTAAGTTCAGGGATGGTCACTAGGTAGGTGACGTCATCATACATACAAGATGGCGACATGTAAAGTTAGGTTTGATAAATGAGGTGTCGATAGATTCCTCTAAGTTCAGGGATGGTCACTGGGTAGGTGACGTCATCATACATACAAGATGGCGACATGTAAAGTTAGGTTTGATAAATGAGGTGTCGATAGATTCCTCTAAGGTCAGGGATGGTCATTGGGTAGGTGACGTCATCATACATACAAGATGGCGACATGTAAAGTTAGGTTTGATAAATGAGGTGTCGATAGATCCTTCTAAGTTCAGGGATGGTCACTGGGTAGGTGACGTCATCATACATACAAGATGGCGACCTGTAAAGTTAGGTTTGATAAATGAGGTGTCGATAGATCCCTCTAAGTTCAGGGATGGTCACTGGGTAGGTGACGTCATCATACATACAAGATGGCGACCTGTAAAGTTAGGTTTGATAAATGAGATTTCGATAGATTCTCTCTATTATTATAATATAATTTCAGATCCAGTGAAAGACGAACCGGAACATGATGACAGCCAGTTTTCAGAAGATTTACCTTCTCAGGAGTACGACAAGAGTCCTAAATCACGAATAGAATTTGAATCGGACGAGGATGTTCAACTATCCGAGCTGAAGAGAAAAAAAGATAGAAAAGGAAAAGGGAAAAAGATAAAGGTATGTTGAAGGCACAACCTACACACCAGCAGGCCTAGCACGGGCCGTGGACAGATTGTCTTTCCACCGTTTTTTATCCCGCTAGAAAGCGACAAACGTATCCATATTCTAGCTCTGTCGCGTCTACGCGCGGATAAAAACGGTGGAAAGACAATTTTTCCACGGCCCGTGCTAGGCCTGCAGGCAAACAAGGGATATGCTTTGGTCATCGAGACAAGACCTATAGAGTCACAATCGTGTCAAAAAAATGTCCGAACCGAAACTCGGCGCACGCTATAAATTGGGCAGACTTTTTGGTTATTTGTAATACTCTAAGAACCGGCCGCATAATTAGTGCACATTATTCTTTTTCAGATCAAAGAATCCAAGCTTCCTCGTAAGCTAAAAAACCTACCTTCCAGCATAGTGGAGCTTCACACCATGTCTGAAGCCGAGATGTGGAGTGTTCGAGCCCAGGATGTCACCAGCGAGGTGTTCCAGAGGATCCGGTATAAGTGCACCGACTGTATCATAGGATTCAACACGGAGAAGCTCCGGGATTACCATTTTAATAAGAAGCACAAATCGGTAAGTTTTAAGCAACTGACTGAAGAGACTGTTTTTCTGATTGACCTATAGGCACGGAACCCTAAAAACTGGGGGAGACCACCAACAGTGGCATTTGCCCAACAGTGGGATAGTACCTACAGGTAGAAAAGAAAAAGCAAATTACTTGCTTCTCTTCACTCAAATATTTGATTGAATCAGGTGTTACTTTGCGGTAGTCCATTTTCAAAACTGTTTATAAATAATTAAATTAAAATAAAACAAATATGTAAGGGGGGCTACCATAAAAAAAAATGTGATTTTTTGCCGTTTTTATAGATAATGGTACGGAACCCTTCGTGCGCGAGTACGACTCGCACTTGGCCGTTTTTTTTTGTTTTTTTTTTTCAATTTATCCTTGTGACATCTTACAGAAAGGCAACAAATACCAGTGCGATGTCTGCAAAGCGTATTTTCTAAACAAGGACAATTTGACCGTTCATCGCTCGCTACATGCCTCCGCGTATAGATGCACTGAGTGCACCCTCACTACTACACTGAAGAAGCGTATAGTCAGGCACGAATGCGCGAAGAATGTCTTCGAGGAGCACAAATGCACTGATTGTGACAAGTCGTTCAGGTATGATTAGTCATATATCACACTAATATCATATATGTGAAAGTTTGGATGGATGGATGTTTGTTACTCAATCACACAGAAACGGCTGGATGGATTTGGAATATACATCGCTTATGTCCTGGATTAACACATAGGCTATTTTTTATCATCATCATCATCACCGATTTTCATCACCACGCGGGTGAAACCGCGGGGTGCAGCTAGTAACCAATAAAAAAAAAACTGTTCAAATAGAAAAACATTTTAATTGTTTTTATATAGCTTGCCTGCGGTTTAACCCGCGTTATATACCTTCACGAATTTATAGCAGAATAAGTTTTAAAATATCGGAAAAAAAAATATGAAGAAAATTCATTTTTCCATTTTGGTGTTTTTTTTTTAATGATACTGGGTGACGAGACGAGCGAAGTCGCTCGCCTGATGGCTCTTCACGCTTGCCCATAACAGCTCAACGCCACTCAGAATTTTGAACTTCAACAGTTCAAAACCCTGGGTGGCAATGCACTGCGCTCGTCACCCCGAGATATAAGATGTCAAATCTCTGTGTGCCCTGTAATTTTGCTGGAAACATTGCCCTTCAATCCGGAACACAGTAGTGTTTGCACACTACTGCTTGGCGGTTGAATAACTGGCAAAGGTGTGGTACTTCTCCAGGCGGACCCCTGCAAAAGAGTCCTACCACTACAAATGTGGTGTATACATATTATTACATATAAACCTCAAAGAGGTAGCGACAGAAACCGCCTTTTATTTAGATAACAATATCTTTTTTTTATAATGTAATATGTCATTATTATAGCGCGTATGTTTTGTTCAAGCGCCTGTTGATTTGGCAATATCAATAATTTTGTGCAAGTGCCTGTTGATTTTATTCGCGCGCCTGTTGATTTTGTTCGAGCGCCTGTTGATTTGGCATATCAATAAATTTGTTCGAGCGCCTGTTGATTTAGCAATATCAATAATTTTGTGCAAGTGCCTGTTGATTTTATTCGCGCGCCTGTTGATTTTGTTCGAGCGCCTGTTTATTTGGCATATCAATAAATTTGTTCGAGCGCCTGTTGATTTAGCAATATCAATAATTTTGTGCAAGTGCCTGTTGATTTTATTCGCGCGCCTGTTGATTTTGTTCGAGCGCCTGTTGATTTGGCAATATCAATAAATTTGTTCGAGCACCTGTTGATTTGGCAATTTCAATAATTTTTAAGTTTTTAAAATGATGAAAAAAAGTTTTTTTTTAAATAATTGTCTTCTTATATGTTTTTCAGTTCCAAATCGAAGCTATCGTATCACAAAAATGTCTGCCACCAAGAAAAGCCTCAGTGCGACTGTTGTGGGAAAGTGTTTGCTAACAAAATGACTCTAAAGTATCATCTCAAGTAAGTACGGACTTCTTTAACAAGCTTTTCTTTAACTTGTCTTGTTTGGGCAGGCCTGGCGCACTCCGCACTTTAGGTATGAAGCTACAAGTAGTCGTCTTGTCGGACTTGCCGTGCCCGCTGCCACGCGATAGACAGAGAGGCAACTTCTAGCAGGCCTGGTGCACTCCGCACTGTAGGTATGAAGCTACAAGTAGTCGTCTTGTCGGATTTGCCGTGCCCGCTGCCGCGTGATAGACATAGAGGCAACTTCTAGCAGGCCTGGCGCACTCCGCACTTTATGTATGAAGCTACAAGAAGTCGTCTTGTCGGACTTGCCGTGCCCGCTGCCACGCGATAGACAGAGAGGCAACTTCTAGCAGGCCTGGTGCACTCCGCACTGTAGGTATGAAGCTACAAGTAGTCGTCTTGTCGGATTTGCCGTGCCCGCTGCCGCACGATAGACATAGAGGCAACTTCTAGCAGGCCTGGTGCACTCCGCACTGTAGGTATGAAGCTACAAGTAGTCGTCTTGTCGGATTTGCCGTGCCCGCTGCCGCGCGATAGACATAGAGGCAACTTCTAGCAGGCCTGGCGCACTCCGCACTGTAGGTATGAAGCTACAAGTAGTCGTCTTGTCGGATTTGCCGTGCCCGCTGCCGCGCGATAGACATAGAGGCAACTTCTAGCAGGCCTGGCGCACTCCGCACTGTAGGTATGAAGCTACAAGTAGTCGTCTTGTCGGATTTGCCGTGCCCGCTGCCGCGCGATAGACATAGAGGCAACTTCTAGCAGGCCTGGCGCACTCCGCACTTTAGGTATGAAGCTACAAGTAGTCGTCTTGTCGGACTTGCCGTGCCCGCTGCCGCGCGATGGTTTGCAGGTTATCAGCTCTTTAAAATCGGGAGTTTTTAATAAATTTCAATGTTTACTTGTTTCAGAATATATCCGCAAAATAGAGATGACAAGCCAAAAGAAAAGAAGTACATCCCTTGTAAAGGTTGTAACAAGGTGTTCCAATCGCAGAAGAGTTATAGAGCTCATGTGTAAGTCTTTTAACAAGCTTAACTAACGAACTGATCACCCATCATCAGCTAGAAGACGTCTACTGAACATAGGCCTTCCCCTTTGAACTCCACACTGAACGACAGCCTGCCATCTGCATCCACTGGATGCCCGCGACTATATCTACACTAATATTATAATGAGAAAAGATTTGTATTTTTAACCAACTACCAAAATGGAGGAGGTTAATCAATTCGTTTTTTTTTTTTAATGTTTGTTACCTCAGAACTTTTGACTGGGTGAACCGATTTTGATGTTTCTTTTTTTATTTGAAAGCTGGTGCTTCCCGTTTGGTCCCATTTCAATTTGGTCCAGTTCTACTATGTTTTTTTTTACGATGTTACAATTAAAAAGTAATTTCCACACAAAAATTATTATAAGAGACATCTGTCGGAACACCTCAGTACTAAATCAGGCATGCGCTCTCTAAAACCGATAGTGCCGAATTAATGCACGATCTATGGGATAGAGGCCGCATATTTGGTCCAGTTCTGACATTTTTATGAAGTCTGTTTTTAGGGTTCCGTACCCAAAGGGTAAAAGGAGACCAATAGGGTCCCGTTTTACCCTTTGAGCCTTTGGCTACTAAGGCTCCGCTGTCCGTCTGTCACCAGGCTGTATCTCATGAACCGTGATAGTTAGACATTTGAAATTTTTCTCAGATGATGTATTTCTATTGCCGCTATTACAACAAATACAAAAAAAACAGAATAAAGTAAATATTTAAGGGGGCTCCCTTACAAAAAAAAACGTTATTTATAACATTCCAGTACCTTGATTTTGCTACTCAACACTAGATGTCTCCTAATGCATTCGAGGCAAATTGTATGATTGCCGCTACTCACTCATAGATGTCGCGGCAATACAAAAATAAAATACAATAACTCTTTATTAAAAACCTCAAAAACAAGGCCAACATTATACATTACAGTAATTAACTAGGCTTTTAACAGGCGGCCTTATTGCTTAAAGCGATCTCTTCCAGGCAACTGTGAAGGCAGTTATTTATTTTGATAATTATGTGATTGATCAATTGCAGTGTAATCCACGACGGTCTGACCTACCCCTGCCCGATTTGCGGGAAACTGTTCCAGTGGAAACGTAACCTGTCTCGTCACACCCGCAACCATAGAGAGAGGGAAGCGGGAACTGCGCATGAGTGTCGAGAGTGCGGCAAAACGTTCGCTTCTAGGGACTGTTACAACAATCACATGCGACTTAGTAAAAGGCACGCCGAGCCGGATACATACGTGTAAGTGATCATACCATTCTAATCATGTGATCATGGCTTTCTAATCACGCAATCATATTCTTCTAATCATCTAATCATTGCTTTCTAATCTTGCAATCATATTCGTTTAATCTTGTAATCATTACCATTTAGGTAATGAAGTGATCATATCATAATCATGTAATTATGACCATCTAGGTAATCAAGTGTTCATACCTTTCTAATTATGTAATCATTGCCATTTAGATAATCAAGTTATCATACCCTTATAATCATGTAATCATTACCGTTTAGGTAATCATCCTGGTAAACATATTCTTCTAATCCTGTAATCATGGCACGCCATTATATTCTTCTAATCATGGCTTTCTAATCACGGAATCGTATTGTTCTAATCATGTAATTATTACCATCTAGGTAATCAAGTGATCATAACATTCCAATCATGGCTTTCTAATTACGCAATCATATTCTTCTAAGTCGTGTAATCATTACCATTTATATAATCAAGTTATCATGGCCTTCTAATCATGTAATCATTACCATTTATGTAATAGTATAATTAAAATTTTGACATAATTATTGGCTGTTTTTCGAGATTTATATTTTATTTTAATAATGTTTCATACTATTTTTTTATGATACTGGGTTACGAGTCGAGCGAAGTCGCTCGCCTGATGGCTCTTCACGCTTGCCCATAACAGCTCAACGCCACTCAGAATTTTGAACTTCAACAGTTCAAAACCCCGGATGGCAATGCACTGCGCTCGTCACCCCGAGATATAAGATGTCAAATCTCTGTGTGCCCTGTAATTTCGCTGGAATCATTGCCCTTTTGTTTCATTTTATGTAACATATGGGTTTTTAATGCCTGAAATAAAGTTGTTTTTTTAATTCAAGTGATCATGACTGTCTAATCACGCAATCATATTCTTCTGAGTCGTGTAATCATTAGTCTTTTGACACGTATCATTGTTACAGGCACGAGTGCAACTACTGTGGTAAAAAGTTCCCCACGAAGTGGTGTATGGTGGATCACATAGATTGGGATCACTTGAAGCGAGTCAAATACCAGTGCAGTGTCTGTTTTAAGGTAAGATAAGATACATGGATAGGTACACGGTGTACGTACTGCGATCCCCAAGCCGCCTGCCAAGCGTGGGGATTATGGCAACACCCCTCTGAGATAATGTGATGTGAAGATAAGATCATTTATTTGCATGCAACATGAGATATTTTGTGCATTTTTAACAGACTTCCAAAAAGGAGGTGGTGATCAATTCAACTGTTTTATTTTATGTTGGTGACCTCAGAACTTTCGACTGGGTGAACCGATTTTGATGATTCTTTTTTTATTTGAAATCTGGTGCTTCCCGTGTGGTCCTATTTCAATTTGGTCCAGTTCTGTCATTTTTATGAAGTCTGTTTTTTAGGGTTCCGTACCCAAAGGGTAAAACGGGACCCTATTAGTAAGGCTCCGCTGTCCGTCCGTCTGTCTGTCAGCAGGCTGTATCTCATGAACCGTGACAATTAGACAGTTGAAATTTTCACAGATGATGTATTTCTGTTGCCGCTATAACAACAAATACTAAAAAATTTAATAAAATAAATATTTAAATGGGTCCCCATACAACAAACGTGATTTTTTTGCTCGTTTTCGCTCGATATTGATAACGGCAAGAGGTAGACGCTTGAAATATTCACAGAATATTTATTTA